>CM048746.1:410561283-412961283 GCA_026315105.1 Locusta migratoria | reverse complement strand
TGTCGATGTCCTTCACGAACCAGAATTGGATCCCTCCCAAGTCTTGGAATAATAAAGCAGGAAGGAAAACGCATTGAAATGTTCACAGATCGGTATTGCTGGTAGCTAATGGCTCGCGGGAAAAGCACTTGTTGCTGTGGGTTCTCAAGCGGATGTTAAGGAATGAGCTTACGCAGTGCGTTGTTCTGTTCCATTCTGGAGACGGGATCTATTGTGTTCCTAACTAGGTGCTTCAGACCTGTTTGAAGTTTGTTCTGATCCGTCTGCGATAGAGAACGTTTGTGAGACCAGATAAAAATTGTGCGTTTCATCCATTGTGTAGGTTGAAATTATATGGATGCCTTTTGATATTGAACGAAAATGATATTTTTTTCTTTTTTCAGTATATGTTTTGCATTCTGAATTTACTAGTTTGCCATTACTGGGACTCTCCAGGGTGTCGGATCAACCAGTTTTGAAAGCACTGGACGAAACAAACCACATAATGTGACTCTAGACCTGATGTTTGATCGGACCTGCGTAAAGCCTACATGTCTTTGGTCTAGACGTTATTTGAGAATACAAATTAGGGATCCTTATAATTCACAATCGTGAATTATACATGCAACCGGAAGTAGGAATTGTGAATTTAGCATTGGTGCGAAGTGTGTGGGGGGGGGGGGGGTAAAAATCGCAGAGGGAGACCAAGAGATGAATATAGTAAGCAAATTCAAATGGATGCAGGTTGCCGTTCGTATGAGGAGATGAAGAGGCTTGCTCAGGATAGAGCAGGGTGGAGAGCTACATCAAACCAGTCTCCGGACAAGACCACAACAACAACAACAAACGAAAAACATGAAAACTATTTTCAGGAACCAATCTATAGTTAAATTAACGAAAGGGAATAAGTAATATTGAAAACTTCTAAAAAATCAGTTTATTTTGAATTTGCATATACAGTTGGACTTGAGGAGATAATTCGCTTCCGAATCTTACTGCAACGCGAGACACTAATCATACAACATGTATTTTAATGTAGACATGAGATGTGTTCCATTGCGGAAAATACACTGAAGAATGCACCCTGTAGTGAAGAATACTGTACTTTTTTTTTATTATTGTGGTTTCTTTTTACAAGAAAATTTTATTAGCAAATTCTAAATTTCGCTAACTTTGAGTTCAAACACACAGTTGTGTTACAATACGGTGGGGGCGTGGTATGGTGTCGAAGATATGGCGAATGGGTGTAGAGTGTAGAGCAGCGGTTGGTCACTTTTTTTAGCTGTGCAGACTACCTAAATTGGTGAAAGGAAAAAAAAAAAAAAAAAAAAAAAAAACAACTCGAAGAAACTCATGTTCAGAAGGAAACAGAACACCCCAAATGACTGGGGGTAGGAGTTTCATGGTTGCAAGACATGATCATTAGCATGTACTGAAGAAAAAAACATTTCAGTCACTTGGATTCAGCATGTGCCTGTTGTCTAGTAGACACAGGGTTCAACATGGGCCCTGATAACTTGTTGCATGCGTGATGCTTTCACCTAGTTCCAGAGTCCATCTTTTGTGCTTGGTATTGGGTCACAGTGTTCCACGCGTCGTTTCATCCATCCCACACACTTTCAATAGGTGTACATCGCGTGATCAGGCTGGCCGGGATAAAAGCATCCTGTGATAGAAGGCGCGTCTTCGTGTAGCAACAATTGGTCGTGCATTGTCTTGACTAATGGTGTCTGCAGGGTCGTGCAGATAGGATATGGCTGCGGATCTCATATCATTCACATACTTATAACTGGCCACATTGCCCTGGACACGCACAAACTGTGACTTTTGGTTGCTTTCGAAAAGGAGTTTGACACGGTGCCACACTGTAGACTGCTAACGAAGATACGAGCATATGGAATAGGTTCACAGATTGTGACTGGCTTGAAGACTACCTAAGTAATAGAAAGCAGTACGTTGTTCTCGACGTCGAGTGTTCATCAGAGACAAGTGTATCGTCAGGCGTGTCCCAGGGGAGTGTTATAGGACCGCTATTATTTTCTGTCTATATAAATGATCTGCTGGACATAGTAACTTGTAATTTGCGGCTGTTTGCTGATGATGAAGTGGTGTATGGGAGGGTGTCGTCTTTGACTGTAATAGCATACATGATGACTTAGACAAAATTTCTAGTTGGTGCGAAGAATGACAACTAGCGTTCAATGTAGAAAATGTTAGATGATGCGCATGAGTAGGAAAAACAAACCCATAATGTTCAAAGCATTAGTAGTGAGTGAGCTTCTTGATGCAGTCGCGTCGTGCGAATATCTAGGCGTAACATAGCAGAGCGATATAAAATGGAACGAACATGTAAGGACAGTTGTAAGGCGGACAGCCGGCTTCGGTTTATTGGTAGAATTTTGGGAAGATGTACTTCATCTGTAAAGAAGACCGCGTATAAAACGCTTCTACGACCACGTCTTGAGTATTCCACAAGTGTTTGGGACCCGCAGCAAGACATAGCAGTTCAGAGGCGAGCAGCTAGGTTCGTTACTGGTAGGTTCGACCATTGCGCCAGTGTTTCGAAAATTGGGGATCGCTGGAGGAAAGACGACGTTCTTTTCGTGAATTTCTGTTGAGGAAATTTAGAGGGCCGGAATTTGAAGCTGAGTATAGAACGACCTTCCTGCCGCCTACTTACATTTCGCGTAGTGATCACAAAGACAAGATAAGAGAAATTAGGTAGGGCTCGTATGGAGGTATATAGGCTTTTTTTCTCGTTCTCTTTGGGAGTGGAATAGGAAAGGAAATGCCTAGCAGTGATACAGTGTACACTCCGCCACGCACCTTATGGTGGATTGAGGAGTGTGTATGTAGATGCACCTAATAGTAGCCCGCACCATAAGGCTTGGGAGTAGACGCTGTACGACCTGTGCGAATGTAGTCACTGTGATGCCACTCTCCCTATGTGCGCCGAACAAAAATGCGGCCATCATTGTCAACGGAATGGAGCCTGGATTCGAAAACACTATCGGACGTCACTCCTGCCCCCAGTGACGTCGTTCGATACGCAATTGTCCGCCTGTCTTGTTTCTGCACATTAGTGAAAGGTAGGCGAGTGAGACTACGGCGCACACATAGTCTCTGTCATAACATGCGCCCCTGATTGTGTTTGATATGTCACACTGTTGCTCAAGAGACGAGGAGAATGCAAAAATGTTCTGCAATGCCATTAGCATGCGGCATCAATGTTCTTGAAGGGAGAGATGATCGTGTTATACAGTGAACCATTCTTCACACTCTCGATGCAATGCCGAAACATTTCGTTTCACACAAGCAGAAGTTGTAATTTCCGAGGCAGAGAATCACATTGTGTCATGTCTATAATGTCGGGTCCGGTGGTCTTGGGCTAAAGCGCTCGACTGGAAACCGAAGGATCGCGGGTTCGAAACCCGGTCATACCTTGGATTTTTTCAATCTGCGGTTTAAAACATGATTCACCTCTGAACAATGTGAGGAGTCGCCAGAATCGACACGTGGTTCGGATTTCACGTTAAGCTGTAGGTCCCCTTTCCCCGTTTGGATAACTCGGGTAGGCTAGGTACGCGCAAGTCGCCGAAGTAACGTCCAATTAAAAGAGTTGCAGCAGGCCAATGAGCCACACGAAATTATTATTTTATTATTACACCACTAACGCGTCCTGACAGAAGAATGGTTCGCGCTTACGTCTCCGAAGCATGCTGCGCGTCTGCTCTAGCAGTTGAGATCTAAAACAAAACAAAAAAAAAAAGCGCGTTTGCTCAAATGACACTAAAAAATTTACCTCCGGTTAATGGCGACAACGAGAGCCGTAGGCACATTTCACCCGTACATGGTGTTGCTCCCTGGTATGGATGTTTACCTTCGACTCGCGGGTCGATATTTCTGCAGAACTTACCGTACTAATGTTACATGTCCTGTGAACTGTGTTTCGTCTTTTTCTGGACAAGAGTGTACTTATTACTTGTATATGATGTCTCTACAGTTTCCAAATCTAATTAAATCCGTGTCTGCTTGCGGAGTTTGCACTTTTAATGCTTCGAAACAATACACATAGTTGTTTAGGTAGCGCAATCCGAAATAGACGCCCAATGTTCTGCACTGCGGTATTTCACCTCATGTTATGTTCTTGCTGTTTCGTGGTTTTTTGCCCAAAAAACAATGTCATTATGTTCCAGATTCATTGTTTGATTGACATGGTCCCAGGCAACTTTCCCATTCTCAAAAATAAAGAAAAATTTAAAAGCTTCTAGTTTCACATATATAGGCGAGATTTAATACACACTGATCAAAGAGTTAAAAGCTGGAGCTTATAGGGCGCAGAACTACAGAGGTCATAAGCGGAGGTAAAAGCTGGCGCAGTGGTAGTTCAAAAATGTTCAAATGTCTGTAAATCTATCGGACCATACTGCGTGGTCATCAGTCCGTAGCTTACAATCTACTTAAACCTAGGTAAACTAACATAAGGACAACACACACACCCATTCCCCGGAGAGGACTCGAACCTCCACGGCGAGCAACCGCGCGCTCCGCAGCGAGGCGCTTTAGACCACTCGGCTAATCCACCGCGGCCAGTGGTAGTTCCAAAAGGGTTCTTTGCTGATTTGAAAGTGTCCTGGCATAATTGTATGTGTAATGGGGCTATTTTGTCGAGAGAGCCATGGGGGTTGACGACTAAATAATCCAGTGGCGTGCCAACTATTTTTTTAGATGGGCGACAAAAACATTTACTGACTTCGTCTTTCACAGTGGCGATTCCAGGACTTTGGTCTGAGGGAGGGGGTAAGGTAATGGAACCTTAAATTTAGCCAAGGTGTTCCGTTTCAGTTTCCTAACAATAATAATAATATTTTTTTTAATGTCTCGTCAACGTGTTCCAAAGTTCTGTTCTAAATGTTTGTTAAGCTTAAGGAACTTAACTGCGGAATCATCAGTTCTACATCTACACTTACATACATACTCCGCAATTCACCGTAAGGTGCGTGGCGGAGGGTACATTGTACCACTACTAGGCATTTCCTTTCCTATTCCACTCCCAAATTGAACGAGGAAAAAAAGAATGCCTATATGCCTCCGTACTAGCCCTAATTTCTCTTATCTTGTCTTTGTGATCTTTACGCGAAATATAAGTAGGCGGCAGAAAGATCGTACTACACTCAGCTTCAAATTCTGGCCCTCTAAATTTCCTCAACAGAAATTCACGAAAAGAACGTCGTCTTTCTTCCAGCGATCCCCAGTTGAGTTGCCGGAGCATTTCCGTGACACTCGCGCATTGGTCGAACCTACCGGTAACAAATCTAGCTGCTCGTCTGTGAACCGCCTCAATGTCTTCCTTTAAACTGATCTGCTGCGGGTCCCAAACACTTGAGCAATACTCAAGACGTGGTCGTACAAGCGTTTTATACGCTGTCTCCTTTACAGGTGGAGTACATCTTCCCAAAATTCTCCCAATAAACCGAAGTTGGCTACTCCGCCTTACTCACAACTGTCCTTACATGCTCGTTCCTAAACTTAAACTACTTATGAACTCCTCCTCCCCCCCCCCCCCCAGGGGGCTCACGGTACTTTCGTGAGTATGTGCGTGGCGAGCACGGGGCCCCGAGCTAATGCAGTCTTCCTTCCTTCTTTACTTCCCAGACTGCATTTCCTTTCCCCCTGCCCTCCTTTCCTATCTTCAGTTCTTCCCCTCCCCACTGGGGGACTGATAACCGCAGTCGTTTAGTCCCCTTATCCCAACCAAACAACCCAACTTATGAATTACGTTATACTAAAGACGACGCAAACAACCATGCCCCGGGGAGGGGGGCGGGGGGGGGGGGGGTAATTCGAACCTCCGACCGTAGCGGCCCTACAGACTGTGACTGGCGCGCCGCAGACCGCTCGGCC
The DNA here is from genome assembly GCA_026315105.1 of Locusta migratoria. Taxonomy (NCBI): domain Eukaryota; kingdom Metazoa; phylum Arthropoda; class Insecta; order Orthoptera; family Acrididae; genus Locusta; species Locusta migratoria. The sequence continues at coordinate 412,955,400 of CM048746.1, read as the reverse complement.
ACTGCGGCCCACTCCAGAGTACTGTCTAGAATTTGTACCATATGCGTACAGATGTTGTCTCCTGTCCCATAATAACTGAAAGCAGCATAGTTTATTCACTGGCTCTAAAGATGAAACAAAATCAAGTGACCCCCCCACTGGGTTGATACGCCGTTGAAATGAGCCGTTCTAAATACCAAAAAAAAATTTTTTTAACACAACTTATGTGACATGAAGCGAACAGTATTCGTTATTGCTGTATGTAATGAGTCTTTCTTTTTAAAAATAATATTCTGCACGTTAACTTAGATTTAGTCCATTAATGAGATCAGTTTATCGTTTGGGCACCTCGCCCCTTTGTAGTAAAGTGTTATCAGTGAAGTACAGAGTGTCATGGAATTATGTAGATGACGAGAGTCCATTCGCAGCGTTGTGTAAACAAGGCATCTCGTTCTGGCCTCAGTTACATTTATGAGGCGACGTTATCTGGCCGCGTCGTGCCGTTATCAGATTGACGGGGACAGACACGCCCTGCCGCCTGGCAGATGCGTGCAAGGCTGCCATTAATTCTAGCCGCTGCTCTCTTCGCCGGCACCTGCCCGCCTTTGCTTGCTCGCACTCGGGATGCAAGCAGTGCTTACCCCGCGACAAGTCGTGAGGCGTGGTGCGGTGGCAAGAAGCCTCTCTTCCAGCCTTCCTCGAATACCGTCTCTTTTTACGCACGCCCCTAAAAGGTCAAGTGCTTCAAGAGCTCGCTCTTATGACCACTGAGGACGTGGCGCCTGTGCCGTGATGCGTTGACGAGGAACACTCCACCATCAAGTTGACAGCACTCTCGAGCAATCTTCTGCTTGTAATTGCACTGTAATTTCTGCACAACACCTACAGTAAAACTGTTCAGATGTTCTGCTCAAGAGGGTGATTATAGCAAAACTTTGGAGTTTAACGTCCCGTCGACAACTTGGTCATTAGAGACGGGGCTTCCGCTCGGAAGGTTTGGGTAAGGATGTGGAAGGAAATCGGCCGTGCCCTTACAAAGGAACCATCCTGGCATTTGCCTGGCGTGATTTAGGGAAATTACGGAAATTCTAAATCAGGATGGTCGCAGGTGGATTTGAACCACCGTCCTTCCGAATGCGAGTCCAGTGCTTTACCACTGCGCCACCTCGCTCGGTACGATTATAGCGGGGGTAAATGGGACGATGCGTGACGTTGTCGTCTATGAACTGGACTCGATAGCTAGCTTGTTGCTCTTCAAGCTTCGTGTCACGTGATAGTGCCCGAATATTTTAAATTTTTATTTTATTACTGCCCACAGCACAGGAATGACCGTGCGGTGTAAAACATTTTGTCAAGGATTAAACGGCCGCTCCCTGTCGGAGGTTCGAGTTCTCTCTCGGGCGGACGGGAGGGCGTGTGATCATAAGTTAAAGTCGTTTGTAAGGGACCAATGACTTCAGGAGTTTGCTCCCTTGGGTTTACAAACATTTGAACCAAATTTCAGGCATTACCTCTCACCACGGACAACATAGTGAACGACAACACACATTTCCAACCATTGTTGAATATTCATTTTCTACAACAGATACTCACGAAAAATTGTCTTCAGAGAGGCAGCCTAACAGTTCACAATGATCATTGTACGTTTCAGGACGATCATCTCATTTTACTATAGCTTGTAGCTTGAGACAAGTGATATGTAATGCAACCAAGGAGGTTAGAATACAGGGAAACGCCCGTACACGGAAAAAGTGAAGCGTTCCTCCGTTATATTGCTAAGTTTTGGAGAAGTGTTCCTATTATAGAGTTAATGTTTGTCACTTAGAACATCGGACGGTTTTGACGTGATGTACAACGTTTTCAAAGAGTGAAAATTAGCCGTTAAAAATTAAGACTTCAAATATGATATTATGAGTATTTATTATTATTTATTCAAGAAAGTATATTGCTTGAAAGTATGTATTTCGCAGTGACTTTCACTTCAATTCATTAACAGTAAGAGTGGCGAATTAACGCATAGTTTTAACGGAGAAATAGCATTTCAAAACTGACCAAGATGACGGACAGGCTTCAACTGACGTATGTGCTCGGCACAGACAATGCCATCTCCCTTTATTCTAACCTCCTTGAATGCAACAGTGCAGACATGCCGATACTCAGATGCTAGCCTTTCAGATCCGTTGCGCAGTATAGCCGTCAGTGTTTCCTAATACTTTTCTGTTTCTGTATTTCTCCTTCCATTTTATGCACAAATCTTACGCTGTTATTTCTCGCTCTTATTCATAACTGTCAACTTCTACTTCATATTCTTCCTTTAATATTGTCGAATGCTTCTGTTAGATTTAATTGCTCACGACTGAATAGAACTTAATTAGGAAATTACTTAATGTTGATATGACCGACACATCCTGTATTCTACAAATTCATTACTATACTTCCTGTTGATTGCTCATGTACTTTACTAAGCGAGCCTCAGACATGGCAACATGTTTCCAGTCATCAGCAGTCCAACATCGGTGTTGACGGGCCCAGCGAGGCGTAAATCTTGGTGTCGTGCAGTCAGCACCGAAAGTCCAAATCCGTTATGTTTCGTTGAATCATTTGTACACTGACATTTGCTGATGACCCAGCCTTGAAATACTCAACAATATGCGGAAGGGTTGCACTTCTGCCACGCTGAACAATTATTTTCATTCGTCGTTGGTTCTGTTCTTGCAGGATCTGTTCCGGCCGCAGCAATGTCGGAAATTTGACGTTTTACCGGATTCTCTATATTAGCGATGCACTAGTGAAATGTACGGGAAAGTCCCCTCCTCATCGCTACCTGAGAGATGCTGTGTCCTCTCTCGTGCGCTGAGTATTACACCTTGTTCAAACTCGGTTAAACCGTGGTAACCTGCCATTGTAACAGCAGTAAGCGACCTAACACCTGCGCCAGACACTGTTTTACATAGGTTTTGCCGACCGCACCGCCGTCCTCCTGTTTACGTACCTCTTTCTTTGCACACGCTTGCCCATATCAGTTTATTTGGCTCTTCTGTGCAGTTTTCACCGTAAATTAACCCTTTACCGGAATCGTTATTTTCATGAACATAACTGGAATCGTGGGTCCATAAAAGTCAACTTGTAAAGTTGTGTTATTTTTTTAACCTTAAGTTCTAGGCCTCATGTGTTGTGGTCTTCAGTCTGGAGACTGGTTGGATACAGCTCTCAACCCTTCTCTATCCTGAGCAAACCTCTTCATCTCTTCATAAGACCTGCAACCTACATCCATTTGAATCTCCTTACTGTATTCATCTCTTGGTATCCCTCAGCGATTTTTACGATTCCTTGATGTCTAAGAATGTGTCCTACCAATTGATACCTTCTTTTACTCAAGGTATGCCAGAAATTCTTTTTTCCAATTCTGTTCAGTACGTCTTCGTTAGTTACGCGATCCACCCACCTAATCTTCAGCATTCTTCTGTAGCACTAGGCCTCATATTTGAGAATAATTTTAGTGCATTACTTTGGCATGCTATATGATTACAAACATGGTTTAGGTTAAAAATCCTACATATGCTATAGGCTTTATCATAACGTCTCCTAAACGTAAATAGGGACATTCTGTGCCATCAATCGGAAACAAAAGTAATGACAAGGAAACATGGAAATGTCCTAAATGTTGTCCATCTACATCTACATACATACTCCGCAATTCACCGTAAGGTGCGTGGCGGAGGGTACACTGTACCACTACTAGGCATTTCCTTTCCTATTCCACTCCCAAATTGAACGAGGAAAAAAAGAATGCCTATATGCCTCCGTACGAGCCCTAATTTCTCTTATCTTGTCTTTGTGATCTTTACGCGAAACATAAGTAGGCGGCAGCAAGATCGTACTACACTCAGCTTCAAATTCCGGCCCTCTAAATTTACTCAACAGAAATTCACGAAAAGAACGTCGTCTTTCTTCCAGCGATCCCCAATTGAGTTGCCGGAGCATTTCCGTGACACTCGCGCATTGGTCGAACCTACCGGTAACAAATCTAGCTGCTCGTCTCTGAACCGCCTCTATGTCTTCCTTCAAACCGATCTGCTGCGGGTCCCAAATACTTGAGCAATACTCAAGACGTGGTCGTACAAGCGTTTTATACGCGGTCTCCTTTACAGGTGAAGTACATCTTCCCAAAATTCTCCCAATAAACCGAAGTCTGCTGTCCCCCTTACTCACAACTGTCCTTACATGTCCTTGTCAATGTAGGGACCTAGTTGGTGTATGACCAATTGAATAGATTTTCCCTCAAAAATATGTACTACTTGACAGCTGGCTCCTCCATAAACTGAATCATCACACGAAGAATTACTTGAGTCGAAATTTCTTTTTGTGTATTTTCATTCTCACTTATGTTGGTTGGAAATCGCTCAAAGACTCAGTGACTGATTTTCGTCTAATAACAGTTCACAGATTTCTTTTTCAGCGAGAACCCGCTGCATTGTGCTGAAACACAACACCATACATAGACCAAAAAGAATCCCTTATCTGGAAACTCGAGTCAAATTGGATCCAGCAATGTCACTTACCTCCTCTTCCAGTAAATTTCAAACGATGAGCTCCCGGACTCCTGTGCACCTTACAGCGTACTGAGATTAGACTGGAGTGTGAAACAAATGTGTTTCGATTGTTAAACAGTTTTATTGTTGTCGACGGGTCCAAATTGACCTAAGATTCCGGTTAAGGGTTAAGAATGATATTATACAACAGTGATAAACAAGGAGAAGGACAGCCCAATGTGGACGGCGGTGTGTTGCAGCGGCAGAGGCATTCCCTCCTCCCGTGTCAGCGGGTGGTCACCCACGCACCAGCGATACCGCCCAGTCTATCAGCGCAGCTCATCCGGTGGACATACCAGGCCGTAGGAGGCCAGTGTCACGAGAGGCGTGCTGGCTGCCCTTGCTGTGGCACATGCAGTTTCTACAGGGTCGCATCAGTATCCGATCGAGACGGTGAATGCAGTTGATGCATGAAGTAGCTGTATCTATACTCGGCGGACGGTTATTTCAGGTATACGGTGTACACCTATCACTAACTCGCTTTCCTGTAGCAATCGCAAATGGTGCGACAGGGAAATAAAGGTTGCTGATAAACCCCAGTGCGAGCTCGAATCTCTATATTCCGGCTTTATTTATGTTTTCGCGACGTATACCCGAGAGACATCAGCACATTGGTTAATTCAGCTAACAATGAACGCTATTTGAATTTTAATCGTAAAGTATAGCGAACTACGCAGCACCTTTTGTAGTGTTTAGCCCTTAGGTGAGTGAGCATTTCTGTGATATTTTGGAGTTTGTTTTTAAAAAAATGTGACGAAAGGCGGTGCTATTCTTAGGATCCTACGTATCTCTAAACCCTATCTGACCATCGAGCCATATAATAATAATTTCGTGTGGCTTGTTGGTCTAGTGCAAGTATTTCAATTGGACGGCACTTCAGCGACTTGCGTGTCCCTAACCTACCCCAGTTATCCAACCGGGAAAAGGGGACCTACAGCTTAACGTGGAATCCGAACCACCCGTCGTTTCTGGTGACTCCTCCCATCGTTGAAGGTTGGGTTAAAACGCAGACTGGAAAAATTCAGAGGTCCGACTGGGTTTCGAACCTGCGACCCTTCGGTTTTCCAAGACCACCGGACCCGATCGTCGACCATACTTATAGAGTGATGGTTGTGTAATATCGGACAATAACTTGAATCAGTCTGTCTGTCTCGTCACAAAAAAGATACAGGGTGTTCCACTCAACTGTTTCACCCCAGATATCTCTGTAACGACAATAGGTATTGAAAAACGACTTTCACGGTTATGAACGCACGGCAGGGGCTTATGAAAGGAGGGACTATGAGTGAGTCTAAAACGTAAAGAAATTTTACTTTCAACGCAAACTTGTGTTTTAAATGGATGCCCTATGTTATTTCTGAAGTAATCGATAGAATGAAAAATCACAAAAAGATGGGTGTTTGTTGCATCGCAATCCGTCAATTACATCCGGAGAAACTGCGAAGCGAAGCTGACGTTTGAAACACTTGAGACGCTGTTTGCGGGTGTGACTCAAGCGAGACTCACGGTTGAGTCTTGAGTCTCGGACACGCGCTAACAGCGTGTTGAAAATAATACTTCTTTGGGTTTTAGAATGTCTCATAGTACCTTCTTTCATAAGCCCCTGCCGTACGTTCATGACCGTGGAACTCGTTTTTCAGTATCTCTTGTATTTTCAGATATATCTGCCGTGAAACAGTTGAGTGGGACACCTTGTCTATTGGGGAGGTGTATTTTCTCGCTGACTGTTTGGAGCTGATTGACCGTTCTAATTTTCCATTAACTGTTGCGCTATTACCAACATGTACGCCTACAAGTCACAAAAAGGCACTGTAAGTGCATTTGAACCACGGAAAGTTCAACGCGCTTGTATAAATTTACCTTTTCAAGTTTTACTGTTCCAAGGGCAATTGTACTATCACTTGCAACGGAAAAAGCATATTTCACTCAAAAAGTAAGTTTTCGTGCGGGTAAAATTTTGTTTTTAACCGGATTTTTTTTTCTTTGTCACATACACACTCTGTGGCACGCAAGCTGCCGCACGTACTGGAGCAAAGGAAGCGTACGAGAAAACCTGAAGAATGAACGCGGAAAAGAAGCGAGAGGAGAGTACGGGTAGCGCACAGCGATAGGTTTTGCGCGTCTGGCGCCGGCCGTGCTGTTGGTTGGCGGCCTCATATGGCAGGCTGGGCGCCTTCAAAGGCCCGCCGCCCTGATTGCCGCGCCACTATTTGCCTTGCCTGCCTTATATTGCGCCTGCCCTGCCAGCACAGCTCTCCAACAGTATTTGGAAGCCGCGCCAAAAACGTGCCACTCCTACGAAACAAATAACACTTGACCGGACGACGTATCTCGTCTACTCCCATAACTGCATTTATTCAGCCAATTCGAATGAGCATTTATTCCCTAAAGCCCTTCCTATACGAGAAGTGCAGCGCGCACAAGGAAGTTGTCAGCTGCAGCGCCCCTGGCGATAGACCGCCGAACTACAAAGAAGAGTTCAAACGGTACGCATTTGTTGAGTCGTCTGCTTCACGCGTCTACTTCGTTTCTTGTCAACTTACAGCAAATTAATCGCCGCGTTAACATAACTTTTCGAAACTGTACGATATATTGTGATGATTAAAACTTCTTGTTTTTAGACTGCCACTGTGAAACTGTATTTGTTTTCGTGCAGTTCATGCGTAGCTACGTCGCTCACATGTGTTAGGCGGGTATTACACTGTCCCATTTCTTTGTCAAAAGTTTATATAATAAAAATTTGATAGTGTAATAGGGAACTTTGACATATCTCTGCTTTCGTCAAAAAAATATGATCATATCTAGTGCCTCGTAGTAGATTTGATCATAAAAAGTCGTTGGTATTTTGTTCACTGCAATGCGAATGTAACCGCTTGGAGCGCTAGCATCGCTGTAGCTCTTAGATCGCGCTTATTTGAAAACAAACGTCCTTGTTTGAAAACATGACGTCGATGTTTATTTAGTGCGTGCGGTCTTCGATAAAATTAATTGAACTTTCTGAAGTAGACGAAACACTGCATAATTCCAGACACCCTGTATAAGAACAGATTAACCATTTCATTGCCAGTGTTGTTCCTGGACAACGTCTTAAAAGTTGATTTATACCGTATTTTGTGCATCAATCGTTAAAGTTGCATTTTTGTTGCTGAACAACTTGCTTCTAGTAAGACATTTTGTCGCTCGGTACGGCGTGTAGCCAATTCTGAGGCATTAATCTGTCCGTCTTGGAGATTGTGATGCGTTGCCGTCTGTATGTGGCTGAGAGTGTGAACGTGTGGTTTCTTTTATTTTATTTCAGCAGTGAACTGTCTTGTCTTTGGTGCTGTGGCGAAGATTATACTACCATTATTGATCTGGCAGTGTTAACCATCAACAAAATAACGTCCATGTAATAAAATACCTCGATACAAACGTCTGTGTTGTGCATGAAATGTGACAGAAAAATCAATAGTTCGACCAAAAATTTTAAAACATATATTTTGATGTTCACTGCATTTTATCAATAAAGAAAAAAACTTAATTTTAATTTTTCCAAAGCTGATTTCATAATGTGAGACGGAGAGGGTTAAGCAGACTCTAAACTTACAAGAGAATGGCGGAGGTACTCAACAGAGAAATTTGTTCTGGGCGTACAGCCGAGAATATTAAGAAGAAGATTAACGGCCTCGTGTGTTACACCAACCACAAAATTAATAGAAATATATGAAGCAGATTTTTATAAGCTCTCCACTCTTATCAAAATAATAATAATAGATTCTGTTCCTGCTCTGTTGTTGAACAGGTGCTTGTATGTGCTCTTGTCCAGCCAGTAAGATAATCCTCCTCGTATAGCGAACATTTCGTTGCCAACATGAGCACTTAACGCCGCCGCGCCGTAAGTAAAATTTATCCCCAGTAGCAAGAAATTGCTGTGTCACTGTAAACCTGTCTTATGCCGATTTCCGTGCTGATTTTTAATGTGTGGAGCTACTTTACTGAGTAAATACCGATACGTTTTATCATCCATTCTCCACCGAAATGAGCCCTCTTTTTTCTTCAAAATGCAGTTTTCGTAGTTACAACAAAAAATATTACGAACTTTTGATGATATTTTTATGTCAAAGATTTGATCAAAAATTCGACCGTGTAATACCAGCCTTAACGTTCTCATTATCAAATGCGATTACATACTTCCAGCTCCTGCGCCAATTTATATAATGAACGAGCTCAGGTGTCTATACATAAATCTCTCACTTTGATTAAGCTTCAGATAATGCCCACCAAAAACAAACGTTAACTACAGCATGTTTCAGGAAAAATAGCAAATATTTTAGAAGATAGTAATAAATACGATTTGCAGTTGAAACATCATATAACGTGTGTTCAATTTTTTATTGGTTAGAGTTACAGCTCTTGGTACGTACCACAAACCGAAGTGGATTTTTTGACTGATTCTTTCGTCGGTTCTTGGTAGATCACCATATTGACTTTTATTTAAATAACAGGTTTTCGACGTAGTTTACATCTACATGGGATACTCTGCAAAGCACATTTAAGTGCCTGGCAGAGGGTTCATCGAACCACAATTATACTATTTATCTCCCATTCCATTCTCGAATAGCGCGCGGGACGAAAGAACACCTGAATCTCTCCGTTCGAGCTCTGATTTCTCGTATTTTATTCTGATGATCACCTATGTAAGTGGGAGTCAACAATGTATTTTCGCATTCGGAGGAGAATGTTGGCGATTGGAGTTTCGCAACTAGCCCACGCCGCAGCGATAAGCGCCGTTGTTGTAATGATTCCCATCCCAGATCCTGTATCATTTCCGTAACGCTGTCTCCCCTGTATCGTGACAATACGAAACGAGCTGCCCTTCTTTGGACTCTTTCGATGTCCTCCGTCAAACCCACCTGATAAGGATCCCACACTGGGCTGCAATACTCCAAAAATGGACGGACAAGCGTAGTGTATGCAGTTTCTTTTGTAGTTCTGTTGCATCTTTTAGGTTCTGCCAATAAAACACAGTCTCTAGTTCGCCTTTCCCCACGACATTATCTACGTGTTTAAGTCTGAAGTAATAGTAATTCCTAGTTATTTTGTGGAGTTTACGGCCTTCACATTTGATTGATTTATGTTGTAAACAAAGTTTAACGGATTTCTTTTCGTACTCATGCGGACGACTTCACACTTCTCATTATTTAGAGTCAATTGCCAATTTTTACACCATACTGATATCTTATTCAGATCGTTCTGCAGTTGGTTTTGATCTTCAGATGATTTTACTAGACTGTAAATGACGGCGTCATCTGCAAACAACCTAAGAGAGCTACTTAGATTTTCCCGTAAATCGTTTATGTAAATAAGGAATAACAGAGGACCAATAACACTACCCTGTGGAACGCCCAATATCACCTCTGTTTTAATCGATGCCTTACCGTCGATTACTACGAACTGTGTCCTCTCTGACAAGAAATCCCCTATCCAATCGCAAATTTGGGGCGATATACCATAACCACGCAATTTGATTAAAAGCAGTTTGTGAGGTACGGTGTCAAAAGCTTTATGGAAATCAAGAAATAAGGAATCGATTTGCGAACCTTTGTCGATAGCACCCATCACTTCGTGTGAATAAAGAGCTAGTTGTGTTTCGCATGAACGATATTTTCTGAATCCGTGTTGACCTTGGGTCAATAGATCGTTCTGTTCGAGATACTTCATAATATTTGAATACAGAATATGTTCCAAAACCCTGCTGCAGATTGACGTCAGTGAAATAGGCCTGTAGTTTAGTGGGTTACTCCTACTGCCTTTCTTGAATATTGGTGTGACCTGGGCAACTTTCCAATCTTTTGGTACAGATCCTTCTATGAGAGAGCGGTTGTATATGACTGTTAAGTAAGGAGCTATCGCTTCAGCATAATCAGATAGTTTAAAGTCTGAATATGTCCTAGTAAGCAGACGAGCAACTGGCTCGTCACAATAACACCAGTCAGTACTCTTGATGAACAGTGGTATCGTGTTGAAGCTGCATTGGCATCTGTACCGGAACACCCCATCCAAGTTCTGTTAGACTCAATGGTCAGGTGTATCAAGGCCGTTATTACGGCCAGAGGTGGGTGTTCTGGGTTCTGAATATCAGGATCTATGCATCCAAATTGCGTGAAAATGTAATCACATGTCAGTTCTAGTATAATATATATTTGTCCAATGAATACCCGTTTATCATCTACATTTCTTCTTGGTGTATCAATTTTAATGGCCAGTAGTGTAGTAGATAAGGAACAGCGGCCGACCCTCAATACACCCGGAGAACCCCAGATATCGTTTCTGTTTCAGTCGATGCCTTTCCCTCAGTTATTACACAATTTGTGGCCCTCGTTTCCGAAGCGAATGTTCGGTGGAGGAAGAATAACTGAGTGTAGCCGGGCGTATCTTTTGACCTTCGGCACCAGCAGCCTCGCCGACGCGAGACTACAAAGGAAATTCGCCGCGCGCTCGCTAGGCACGGGGAACCTGTAAGCACATCTGAACTCCGGCGCCTGATTGGTGCTGTCAAAACAGCGCGAGGCGGCCTTATCATTCGTTAGCGTCGATTCTGATGTACCCCGCGTCCTCCTCCGCGCCTGTTCCCGCGCTGCCGTAATTTCCCTCCACCTCGGCCTCCGCCTCCCCCTTTCCCTCGCTCGTTTTTATTCCTTCCTCTGCGTCCTTTTTCCCCGCAGCCGCGCCCTCACGAGCGCGCTGTAATTTTCTCCTCGTTTAGGAGCAGAAGAAACACCACTCTGCTCGCCGGGCCCCTAGGTGGCGTCGCGGTCTCCGCTTCTTTACTGCTCGCCTGTAAACCCGAGCGACGCCCTCCTGTGTACGCAGCGGCATGCGTGCCAGCGGTTCGGTTTTGCGTTTGCGAATGAAAAATAGTTTGCCGCCGGCAGTTCTGTACGTATAAAAGTGATTGGAATTTCAAAAGTGTTAATTCTGTAATGAGGAAAACTCGTGCCGGAGGGAGAGGGTGACAATTCATCTCATCTCCCACCCCTTACTTCTTCGACCCCAAGAAAATTCCAGAATACGGTGCAGGATTTGGCGGACTAAACCAAACATTACATGATGTAGGTGAATTCGGTGCCATTCTTCCTTATTTGGTATATCATTGCAGTTTGTTTTTTACAAGGAGACCACATAAGTATCAGATTTTAGAATTTATTGATATTTATACTGCCGCGGTGGAGTAGTCGAGCGGTCTAAAGCGTCTCGCTGCGGAGCGCGCGGTTGCTCGCCGTGGAGGTTCGAGTCCTCACTGGGGCATGGGTGTGCGTGTTGTCAAAATGTTTAAATGTTTGTTCAGCTTAAGGGACTTAACTACGGGGTCATCAGTCCCTAAACTTACAAACTACTTATGAACTACTTACGAACTAGGACGGCAGAAATATCCATGCTGGAGGGGGGATTCGAACCCCCGACCGTAGTGACCGTGCAGATACTGACTGAAGCGCCTCAGTCCCCTCGGCCACCGCGGCCGGCTGCGTGTTGTCCTTAGGTTAGTTTACCTAGGTTTAAGTAGTTTGTAAGCTACGGACTGATGACCACGCAGTTTGATCCGATAGTATTACAAACATTTGAACATGTTTGAATATTTATGGTACGCATCGGTTGCACAGTGGCAGAGTGCCAGACTACAAATCTAAAGGTCGCGGTTTCGATCCCCGCCAGGTCCTAGAATTTGTCACTTTCCACTTCTTTCACCTCTCGCAGTATTGCTCATGTGAAAAATATCGAGTAGCACCGTGGTTCGGAACCCACGTTAAACTGTAGGTGTCGCCATAACTGGCTGGGTAAATCATTTCGAAGGTCGGAGGACGGCAATGGCATACCACCTCCAAACAGGACCACTGTGGTGTTCAAACTGATCTTCGGATTGTTGACTGCTTTTTTTATGGTACGTGAACTTCAGAACTCAAAAAATAATCAGCCAAAGCCATTCGATGCAACTCTCAAAACTACCGATAATTAAAAGTTACGCCATCTGTCGGTGTAGCTCAGGTAGTAGCGTTCTGGGCTCATAACCGTAGGGGATGGTGGTTCGAATCCCGCTGTTACAGATATTTTTTTGTTATTTTCTAATTCAGTTACATAAAACATTTTGGGATCTTTAATTTCAAGTGTTGTATCAGTTTATGTGTATGTAGACGAGCTGAACACCTTGTCGTCACCTAAAAGGTGGTTGAGTAGTTTATCTGCTTGGAAAACAATTGGTAGCTATGGAAATGACTTTACAAAAAATGTGTCGTTGATATTCACAAAATGAAAAGTCAAAAAGAACCGTTGTTGATTAATAGTGAAGCCAAAACCATTAAATGTAGCTGATGTTTTATTTTTTATATTTTTTAAATTTGAAACCACGACCTTCCATAAAATATAGAAAATTAAGAATAAACAAAAATACGTGCACTTCAAGTAAAAATTACCATTAGATATTATTAATAATAATAATAATATCGTGTGGCTCATTGGCGAGGCGCAAGTCTTTCAACTGGACGCCATTTCGGCGACTTGCGTGTCCCTAGTCTACCCCCGTTATACAACCGGGGAAAGGGAACCTACAGCTTAACGTGGAATCCGAACAACGTGTCGTTTCTGGCGATTCCTCACATCGTTAAGAATTGAAAGATGAGTTAAAACGCAGACTGAAAAAGTCCGAGGTCCGACCTGGTTTCGAACCCGCGACCCTTCGGTTTCCACTCAGAGCGTTCTACCCCAAGACCGCCGGGCCCTGTGTAACTATTCCAACACAACTAAAAAAACTAAAAAAATATCTCACGACAGGATTCGAACCACCGACTCTGTGGTTGTGAGACCCGAACACTCCCACCTGTTCTACCCAGATCCTACATCTGATTTTTTCCCCCCTTCTTTTCAAATGTTAAGGTTATGCGACTTAACTGCGGGGTGATCAGTCCCTAACCTTACAAACTACTTATGAACTAACTTATACTAAAGACGGCACAAACATCCATGCCCGATGGAGGATTTGAACATCCGACGGGAACGGCCTCTCGCATCGGAACATAGCGCCACTACGCGCTCGGCAGCTCCGCCACGGCTCTGGTTTTGTTATTATTATTAGTTTCTGGTACTTGCAAAACTTCAAAGTCGATTTTATCGAGTATTTTTTAGTTGCGTCGAATGGCTTTGGTTGATTGTGATTTAAGTTCTGAACTGCACGAACCATAAATATCAAAAAATTCTAAAATCCAATACCCACGTGGTCTCCTTGTTAGATAATCACTATAAATAGGTTTTTCTTATTTTTCATACACGTAGACACCATGCTGCCGACTGGGAATCTGAACATTTCGTACTTAGGGTTCGTTCAACATTGATTGTTATGGGAATGTAAAGGTTACCGAACGTATTGGCTTATACTGTGAATGGGTTTTGCTGGTGTAGTTAAAATTCGGCACGGTGTGACTTACGCCATGTTAACTCTGATACGTCACCAAAAGCCTGGAAAGGAACAAAGCGCTGGTGCTCGAATTGGTAAAGACATTCTAGGCTAGGCTAGTCGAGAGGGAGAGATGGGGGGGGGGGGAGGGGGAGGAGTTGTTTAGGCCCGGTACCTGCCGCAGACGCCGCGTGCAACCCCCCCCCCCCCCCACCACCAACCCTACCCGGCCCTCTGATGGGTCACTAATAACCCGCCACCCCCCTTCAAGGCAGCCACTGGCTGATTGGGCGGTAAACCATTGTTTGAGTAGCGCTTCCCCATCTGCCAATTACGCCGTAGGATCGGTTTAGCCTGTCTGCGAGTGTTTTGGGAGCATTGAGTTATTGGAAACGAAAAACCTTTTGCCGAACCCAAATAATTTCTGCATGTAGGGAGACCTGAAGGAGTTCGCTAAAAAAGTTTAATGGCAATATGGGAGTAAACGTCACGCATATCTATTGTGAAGGGATTGATTTGATTTGATTTTTCCAGGGAAGCCAAAACAGTCTTGGTCCAATCCGCCACTGCCCGCAGCGAAACTAAGTTTATTGTGCGGTATCGCTACCTGAATATCTAGTAAAGCCAACCAATGCCCTTGAACAGCGCAAGGAGTCCTTTACCAGTTCTTTATTAGACACAATTTCTTCGGGTCTGGTTGTCCCAAATGTTCTGTTGCCTTTGCTCTCCAATGCAATGCATTCGAAGATTAGATGTGATGCAGTTTCATCACCATCATCCCAGATCCTACATTTAGGGTCCTCTTTTGTTATTCCCATTGTATGTAGGTGTCTTTTGAAATTCCCATGGCCTGTCAGCAGTCCAACCATGAGTCTAATCTCTCTCGTGTTCAGGCCCAGGATTGCAGAGCTTCTTTTAAAACATGGCTTTGGCATCATTACCTTGCCATGTTTTTGTTGGTAGACTTTGGTGCAATGTTCTACGTTCTGTCTTCTGAGCCAGTTACGTAGCTCCAAATTGATCATTGCCTTGGTGATTGTCAGAACAGGTTCCGGTCGAATAAATGGAGCCTCTGCCCCCATCCTGGCTAATCTGTCGGCATGTTCGTTGCCACTGATCCCCGAGTGGCCAGAGACCCACAATATTGTGAAGGGAGAGAAGACTAGATCGCGGATTATACTGGGTGAAGACGATAGCGACTGTTTCATCAGGACTGTTGTCGATGCGGTAACTCGTTTACCGGATTAAGCCAATGGTGCTACCCACAATGTACCTGTTACCTAAATAAGAAAAAAGCAATTTTCACTAATGATTATGCTTGTTAAGTTTTATCTCGGGCGTAGCAGTTTGCCTGCAAAATGCTTTTGGGTGACTAAAGAGAGGGAGTGTTCTCTTGCGGAAGAAGTAGTTTTGGTTTTCCAAAGCACTATTATAGATCAGTTTTAGTTACTTCAATGGTGCATTCTGTGGGTATATATTAGCTTCACGGTTGTCACGGAAAACTTTGCTATCATTTCATCCAAGAAAGACAATGAAACTACAGATAAGGTGGTGAATAATGATCTGCAGAGGCAGTTCATAGTTCATCAGGTAAATGGCAGTTCGATTGCAAGTCAAGGTGCTGAAAGAGATTCCCATTGGGCATAAATATGAAGAATTTGTGGAGCCGATGGACTTCTTTAGAAATTCGGTTATACTTAAGTAGTGCTCTCTATTATCAGTACTCTCCAAATAGCAATGCACACTGTGAACTTGTTTTCAAGCTTGTGAAGAAAAACACAACATTTAAAATCATCTGTCCAATGAATATATGGGGTTTCTTCTATTTTGAAGACAATTTCTTCTGGTCCCTACTATGACAAAATATTTTCTCGAGACTTCTTGCAGGAAGCTAAGAAATTCACAATTTATGACTTTACAGTCCAACTAACCTATGAGTTACAGTGTGTATTATTTTATGATCGTATTATGTTAAACTAGTCTTATTGTGTAAAACCCTTTTCAACTAACGAATATTTGCTTAATGAATCAAGGAAGTCCTGTTACGTATACCCCAAACTAATATTCACCACGCCTGTTGTAATTTAACGTTGATTTCATCTTGATAGTTTTATTTATGTAAGGACATTGGCCTATCATGAAAGTAGATTTGATTTCATTGAAGTACACAGTTTTAAGCATGAATTATATTTTGTAGCCCAGAAGCATAATTTTCGCTAAGTCGGGTATGTCGAAATTCGTCAGAATGTTTGTAGCCCGTGATTTTTACTGACGGTCCTTTTCAAAAGTTGGCATGTATGCAACGTAAGCAGGTGGTTCAAATCGCAGGCGACAGACGTCTATAGGGACGCTATTAAAAAACTTTTACCGCCATGTAAGTGCCTTAATTTGATTGTCGATTATGTACACTGGTCAAAACAATTAGGGGATCAGTTGAGATATCAAGGTTCTGAAGTATTGTCATCAGGAGGATGTACTACAATGGTTCGACGGCTTTCTGTCTGTTCTACAGAGTGGATACATCATTATGGCAACCGAGATAGTGGTACAGAAAGTTGCTGCAGAGAGGGTTGGTGTTGACTTGTTTACTCGACCAAGCGAATTACATAAGCAGTGTAATTTCCTGGACCTGGACGCGATTTCGAACAAAGGAACCGTTAAAAGAATGCAAGGCGAAGGTCGTCTACGGGTAACATCAGAAAAAGATGACCTTTATCTCCGGTTAACAGCCCGTCGACACAGGAGGCTGAATGGAACTCAGCTGCAACGCACCCTCCAGTCAGCAACAGGATGCGCAATATCAACACAAACAGTCCGAAATCGCCTTCGGGAATGTGGCCTATACGCACGGAGACCTATGGTGAGTGTGTCCCATTAAAACCACGACACAGGTTGCAGAAACTGCGTGGAGGACACCAGGGATCGATTCGTACCGAATGGAGCAGGGTGCTCTTCACAGATGAGTCAAGATTTTGTGTTCAGCCGGACAATCGTCGTTCCTTCATCTGGAAAGAATGTGAAACTCGGAACAATCCTGCTTAGGTGGGGGAAATATCACATACTATGGAAGGAAAGAAGCTTGGGGTTAACGTCCTGACGACAGCGTGGTTATTAGAGACGGAGCTTACGCTCAGTTTTTTTTTTTTTTTTTTTGGAAGATTGGGGGGAGGAAATCGGCCGTGAACTTTGATAGGAGCCATTTTGTCTGGAGTTATTTAAGGACATAACGGAAAACCTAAATCTGGATGGTGGGAGATGGATTTGAACCACCGTCCTCCCGACTGCGAGTCTAGTTTGTTAACACTACGACACCTCTCTCGGTCCATATTATGGTGATGGACGATGGGTGTAGGCAGAAGTCAGTGTTGGTGGACGTATAGACCTCTGTGTCATGCAGAACGGCGGTGTAGGTATAGAGACGAGATGCTTCGACCTTTTATTGTGCCCTGCGCTGGTGCACTAGGGGATGGGTTTCTTCTGGTGGACGATAACGCTCGTCCCCATAGATCTGCACTGGTGGACAACACGCTTGAAGATGAGGGCATTGAACGAATGGAGTGGGCAGCTAGTTCACCGGCCTTATTTCTGACTGAGCGCGTTCGGATGCATTTCAGCCAGAGCGGCACCTCCCACAACGGTTGGAGAGCTGAATATTTCACTCCTGGAAGAATGGCAAAATATCCCTCAAGAGATGACTGGATAACCTCGTAATGTCAGTGCCCCGCAAGTGTGCAAGTGTATTGACCGTGCGATATTAGAGGGCAACGAGGACTTATTCTGTATTATAGTAGCCCCTTGGTTCACCCTCTATAAGTAAACCCCATGTAAACCTAAGGTACAGAATTGACACATCAAAATACCTTATTGTAACACAAACAAATTACAATTTCAACCAATATCCGAATGATATCTCACCTGATTCCATAATTGATTTCAGCAGTGTAGAAAAAAGTTCGACGTGTGTAATAAAATTTTGTTTTTCAATATATCTTTTTAAAATTCTTGAATATCAGTCTCCAGATAGCTTTTATTTTCTAAAACATGACCGGTTTCGGGACAGCTGCCCATCTTCAGATCAAATTGTTCAAGTTACAGAGTAACCTGTCCTGTGATGAACGAATGTTCACAGGACAGGTTACTCTGTAACTTGAACAATTTCATCTGAAGATGGGCAGCTGTCCCGAAACCGGTCATGTTTTAGAAAATAAAAGCTATCTGGAGACTGATATTCAAGAATTTTATTGATATGACGATCGCAGAAACTCCCTCGATACCTATAAGTCTTGCTTTGATATATATATATATATATATATATATATATATATATATATATATATATATATATATATATATATATATATATAATTGGAAAGCGTCTGTTAAGTTTTAGATTGCGCTCCTATTCCCACTGCTCCCAAATATCGAGTCGGGTAACTATAGCGCCCCCACTCAGTGTTTCTCATGAGGGATTTTACACGTTGGCTGAGAGAAGAAGCATTTTTTTAATTATTATATCCGAAAAGTGGAGACAGCAGTTCTGATCGAGTCGCACAGTGGTTGAGCATCAGTGTGCGACCATCGTCCACATTGTCCAGTGGCCTCGGCGCTGTGGGTGACCGCTGGATGGAGGAGACCAGGCGCTTTCATCGCGGCCCCAGAGATGTTACCTGGGCAGTCACGAGCGGCGGCTGGCCGCAGCCTGCAATTTGCGACTACGTGATCGTTTGCTTTACGATTCCCCGGGAACCGCCGGCAGCTGGGCTAACCGCGGCGCCGCGGTTGCTGCCCGCCGCTGCCCACTTTTTGTGCTCCGTGCCGGCCGCCTCCAGAAGCTGCCGCCCGCTACTCCACAAGGAAGCAGTCGCATCCGAACATACTCTCCAACGACCGGAGCTCTACATAGTTTACAATCACAGGCATTGCAAATACCTGTAGATTTGTATGTCTACCATAATCGCAGCGCCGTTGACATTGTCCTCTCCAATTGATTCCGTATTTTTTCACTTCCCGATGGCATGGAGTTCCGTCGAGTTGCCTTGAGAACAAAGTAAAAGCCTTGAAAAACTGGGGAAAGATTTCTTACTAAATTCAGGATTTTATTATGGTCTAAACTCATTACGCCGATCTTATCTCTTGATTTGAGAAATCCTTAACTAATTATCTTTGTGCATACACTACCGGAAATAAAAATTACTGCACCCTCTTAATGTATGGATCCACACTGAAACACCCATATTAGTACGAGCGAATATAGCATATATTTTCGGGTCGGGGGGACAGGATTCAGGTAAAGGTAAGTTAGGTAATTTTAAGTGGACACATTATACACTACTGGCCATTAATATTGCTACACCAAGAAGAAATGCAGATGATAAACGGGTATTCATAGGACAAATATACTAGAACTAACCTGTGATTGCGTTTTCACGTAAATTGGGTGCATAGATCCTGAGAAATCAGCACCCAGAACAACCAGCTCTGGCCGTAATAACGGCCTTGATACGCCTGGGCATTGATTCAAACAGAGCTTGGATGGCGTGTGCAGATACAGATGACCATGCAGCTTCAACACGATACCACAGGTCTACAAGAGTAGTGACTGGCGTATTGTGACGAGCCAGTTGCTCGGTCACCATTGACCAGACGTTTTCAATTGGTGAGAGATTTGGAGAATGTGCTGGCCAGGGCAGCAGTCGAACATTTTCCGTATCCATAAAGGCCCGTACAGCAGCTGCAACATGCGGTCGTGCATTATCCTGCTGAAATGTAGGGTTTCGCAGAGATCGAATGAAGGGTAGAGCCACGGCTCGTAACACATCTCAAATGTAACGACCACTGTTCAAAGTGCCATCGATGTGAACAAGAGATGA
Source organism: Locusta migratoria (assembly GCA_026315105.1). Classification (NCBI taxonomy): domain Eukaryota; kingdom Metazoa; phylum Arthropoda; class Insecta; order Orthoptera; family Acrididae; genus Locusta; species Locusta migratoria. The sequence continues at coordinate 412,935,535 of CM048746.1, read as the reverse complement.
CAGACGAGTAACCAATGGCACCCCATACCATCACGCCGGGTGATACGTCAGTATGGCAATGACGAATACACACTTCCAATGTGCGTCACCACGATGTCGCCAAACACAGATGCGACCATCATGCTACTGTAAACAGAACCTGAAGTCATCGGAAAAAATGGCGTTTTGCTATTCGTGCACCCTGGTTCGTCGTTGCATACACCATCGCATGCGCTTCTGTTTGTGATGGAGCGTCAAGGGTCTCCGAGCTGGTAGTCCATGCTGCTGCAAACGTCGTCGAACTATTCGTGCAGATGGTTGTTATCTTGCAAACGTCCCCATCTGTTGGCGCAGGGATCGAGACGTGGTTGCACGATCCGTTATAGGCATGCTGATAAGATGCCTGTCATCTCGACTGCTAGTGATACGAGGCTGTTGGGATCCAGCACGGCGTTCCGTATTGCCCTCCTGAACCCACCGAGTCCATATTCTGCTAACAGTCATTGGACTGCGACCAACGCGAGCAGCAATGTCGCGATACGATAAATCGCAATCGCGATAGGCTACAATCCGACCTTTATCAAAGTCGGAAACGTGATGGTACGGATTTCTCCTCACACGAGGCATCACAACAACGTTTCACCGGGCAACGCCGATCAACTGCTGTTTGTGTATGAGAAATGGGTTGGAAACTTTCCTCATGTCAGCAGGTTGTAGGTGTCGCCACCGGCGCCAGCCTTGTGTGAATGCTCTGAAAATCTAATCATTTGCATATCACAGCATCTTGTTCCTGTCGATTAAATTTCGCGTCTGTAGCGCGTCATCTTTGTAGTGTAGCAGTTTTAATGGCCTGGAGAGTAGATGTGCCTAAGCTTTTCGGCGAATTTCATCTGCATACAGGGAAAACATCCCCATCATCATTAGAGACTGATTATGTCTTTCAGCGTTCAGTCTGGAGCATAGTACCTCTAATAAAATTCCAAAATCAAAATTAAATGTTTGTATATCTATCGGAGCAAACTGCGTGGTCATCAGTCCGTAGCTTACAAACTACTTAAACCTAGGTAAACTAACCTAAGGACAAACACACATACCCATGCCGTAGGGAGGACTCGAACCTCCAAGGCGAGCAACCGCGTGCTCCGCAGCGAGACGCTTAAGACCGCTCGGCTACTCCACCGCGGCAATATAAAATTCCACCATGATCCCCTATTCAATGCTAACATTGATGCCTCGTCCGATGTTATGCCTTTTACTTCAAAATCATTCTTCACCGAATCTAAGTATTTTTTTCCTGGAAAACTACGTCAAAAATGTAGTGGAACTTCTTATTTGAAAATGCGCGGTTTCACAGCAAGCTCTAAAACACTAACCTTCCCCCAAGCTGCCCATGTTGGGCGAAGTGACCGCCGACTACGAGGCGGTCATTGGTATGGCGGGTGCGTCGTGCACGTGCGCCGTCGTGCAGGGCGCAGTGTCTCTGGTTCCCGGATGTCGTGCCTCCCGCGCCGCCGCCTCATAGCTGATGCGGCGTCCGGGCCGGGCGTAAATCAAAACGGCGCGACAGCTATTTGTGTAACATCCGCCGGGACAGCGCGATGGATGGACGTCCGACGATGCGCCTCCATTCATCAGCGCCGAGTCATCGGTCGAGGCCGCAGCGGAACGCCCCGGCCATTGTCCCCACTTGCCGCCTGCCTCCTAGTTATGCAAAGCGCCTCTCCCTCCCTCCCTCCCTCCCTCCCTCCCTCCCTCCACAGCTCATGCACTCAAGAAAGTGGTACACGTTTAGAGGAAATGGAGGTGATAAGTCATGGGGTAGCATTATGCCGCGTGGTCTAAGGCAGTGTCCTTCAACCTGTGGGTCGTGACCCCCCAACGGGGGGGGGGGGGGGGAGGTTCGCTGTCACTGTTGGAAGTAGTTGCACCATAAAAATAACCAGACCAGTGCACATCTGAACATTATCGGTTCAATAATACAAAACACAGTCTAATGAAAGTGAATGTATTTTACATTATATAATAATGGAAAGTCCAGGTTGGAATAAATAATATAATGAGGACAGTTACAACTCACCGCAAAGACGTGGCGACGAGATGCGACAGGCACATACAAAAGACACACACATACAACACATTCAGCTATCGGCCATGGCCTTCTTCAGAAATAGAGCACTCACGCAATCACACAGGCACACAACACAGTCATACAACCATCACCTCCGACTGCCACACTTCGAATCACGCTCTGCAGCGAATCGTCCCTCCCGTCCCCGATTCGCTGCAGAGCGTGATTCGAAGTGTGGCAGTCGGAGGTGATGGTTGTATGACTGTGTTGTGTGCCTGTGTGATTGCGTGAGTGCTCTATTTCTGAAGAAGGCCATGGCCGATAGCTGAATGTGTTGTATGTGTGTGTCTTTTGTATGTGCCTGTCGCATCTCGTCGCCACGTCTTTGCGGTGAGTTGTAACTGTCCTCATTATATTATGTATTTTACATTAGAATTACGTAACTCCTTGTTAACCCTGTCATGCACGAATTATCAACCCGACAATGAACAAAATTTCTGATACATTATTTGGTATCTTAAGACCTATCTTGTACTGAATTCATCATCATTTATCTAAAAAAAAAAAAAAAAAAAAAAAAAAAAAAAAAAAAAAAAAAAATAGTTTCATAGACCAGTAGGGAGGTGTCCTCAATAGAGGACAGTGAGTATGAAAACTGCTACATTTTCCATGGAACATCTATTAATAATATCAAAGAATACATTATGGCCGGACGCGGTGGCCTAGGGGACTGAGGCGCTCCAGTCACGGTCTGCACGGCCACTACAGTCGGGGGTTCGAATCCCCCCGCGGGCATGGATATTTGTGCCGTCCTTAGTCTTAGCTAGTTCATACGTAGTTTGTAAGCTTAGGGACTGATGACCCCGTAGTTAAGTCCCATAAGTACTACAAACATTTGAACATTTGAATACATTATGAGTGTACACTATTTAATATTTTTAGTACAATGAAATTGTTTCAGACACTTGGGTCGCACAGCAACTTTACACTTTTCTCAAGTATAACGTGTTTTTCGTCGGCAGTCCCGATCATGACACCTCTTGGCATTCGGATCATCTGATTTGGCTGGCCAGAGCTATACCCTATTGAAGCGTAAATCGTTTGGTACCAAATGACAGGCTTTCTTGTTGTTCTATGTACGACAACAATGTACTTTCATCTGAAGGCCTGCCTCTAATCTTTCTTGTAATCTCTACTTTCCGTTTCTTTGTTACTCCAACGAGTAACACTGTCGTCTAGAAGACAATCTAGCATTCATTATTAGTCTTCATATGAGGTACCTGTGCTTTTACGGTGACGTCAGATGTAAAAGATGACAGAAATGAGACAAATTTTAAGTGTCCTCATTTGAGGACGCGACGCATGAGAGGGTTAACATAAATTCTAGTACTGGATTCGTACGTTTCTAACGTTGCCGTAAAAGTCCTTATAAGTGCTTAATTTTTAATGACGTCCTTGAAAGTCCTTATTTTTGCCTTTGCAATTCACACTCATTTGAGAAGCCTATTATCAAAGACGGACATCTGTCGTTAGTTAGGAACTGAGATAAATGTCATTTTTTTTATTGCGAAACGTAGAGCTAATATACTTAAAAGCTGATTTGAGCATTATCAACTTTAACACTCCAGGATTTATACCAGGAAGTGCTTAATATCAATTTGATTACTCAAGCATCTTCAAACTGTATTTGAAAATACAGGAGTCAGTTTTTTGAAACCAAAATGTGTAGGTGTCCGCTTTTGATGTGAACACGCTTTTAGATGTCCGTTTTTGATATACATAGATTCGCTTACCGCTGACGAGAATCTTTTACAGATGTATAAACTGGGGAATTATAGGAATATCGACCTAAAATGGAAAATATTAAATTTTGAACTCTATTGCATATTGGAAAAATAAGCATAATAATCTTTTTAATTTCACATACAAAATAAAAATGTTAAGTTTACCGTAATTTTAGTAGTAATAAGACTTTTGTATTTTTGAAATTATTATAATGTCTGGAAATTTCCCAAGCAAGTTAAAATTTTTCTGTAAACGTCCTTACGTTATTTCTGACATTGAAATTATTTCCAAGAAGTTACAATTTCGTAAACACACCTTACAATAGAACAGTGTAGTCTACCAGCTTGTCTTCCCTTTGTTTCTTTTCAGTGTTTATTTTTCACTTTTGAAGTTGCCTCAACAGCTTCCTAGCTTTTCCTTCGGACGCCGGTGATATGTTCCATTTCACTCACTTTAAGATGGTTATTAGTAATAATACTATAAAAAATACTGAAAACTTAAGTACGGGCTAATTCGTCTTAGTACCTGATACATACTGTCACCATGTCTTGATTTCGAGGTCATGTGATCGTATACTGTGTTCCCATTGGTGCTTTATTCAACAAGTGTCTGAATCTGATATGAAGCTCTTATGTAGGTGTCCGGTTTTTATGTGAACAGTCAACTTTAACGTGTGATTTATCACACGTACGTCAATCATTTATTTATTTATTTATTTTTTTTTTTTGGGGGGGGGGGGGACTTCACCAATGGAAAGAGTGGAAGAACTTCCTATAGGATCGACTGCTAACTAAATTTCGACCATTAGGTCAGATGTCCAGGTTTGATATTACGCTACTCATATATCAGTTAAATTGGCTAAGTTAAAAAGGTGGAGGAAAAATAATTGTCTGACCGGCAATGGCGTTTAGAGGGGATACTACAGTATACGTTGACAGCAATGGCAAGGCGTGTGGGAACGTAGAACGCATGTGAGAAGAACCATCTGTGACTTATCGGCCATTGCTACTCTTGTATAAGTTTGGTGGTAACATTTGCTAAATAGGTGGTACTTGTGTACCGTTGTCACCTCCTCCTCTCCAGTCGCCTATGGTTCAGTATGCCTCCGTGTGGGCTCTAATGTCTTTAATATTTTTCTTGTGGCCCTTTGGCGATATGTACGTAGGTGTAAACAATATATTTGTTGACTCCTCGAGAAATGTTTACTCTCGGAACATCAGACAGAAGCGAGTACCACGATACTGAACGCCTCTGTTGAAGCGTCTGCCATTGTCCCGATCATCTCTGTGACGCTTTCGCGCTTAGTAAATGAGCCTGCGAGAAGCGTCTGCTCTCCGTCGGATGTTCTCCGAGTTCTATCAACCTCTCTTGGCACGGTCCCACACTGGTGAGCAACACTGAAGTGTCGTCAGAACGACCGATTTGTTGGCTACTTTCCTTCTTGACGGACAACAAACTCCTGAGGATTCTTCCATTGGTGTCTGGCATCTATAAGGTCATTTATATACAGTGAGCATTCAAAAAGTTTTTTTATTTTTTACTTTTTGCAGGACCCACTTTTTGTGAACATACTTGGAACAATTAGCTATACATTGAGCCTGCCCAATGTAGCCCCCCCATCAACTTTGTTGCATCTGGTCCAACGTTCTTACCATGATGCACATGCACTTTGGTAAAATTCTGGGGATTGACTTTTACACCATCGCTTGACAGAGGAAATAAAATCTTTCTCACCATCAAATGTTTTACCGCCCGGGTGGGCCTTCAAACGACCAAAGAGATACAACTCAGACGGAGCGAAGTCCGGACTGTAGGGAGGATGAGGAACAATTTTCCAATCCATTTTCCTGATTCTGACTGCGTCATAAGGACTGCATGATGTTTGGCATTGCCACGGTGTAGTCTGAAGAGCTGACCCTGCAGCACTAATCTGTGGGTCTTGATGGCACGGCGCAGCTTGTCCAATGACAAACAGTGACAGTCCGGAAAATGGAGGATGCCAGGTTCCAAAAAGTAAATGAATATGATACCACGCTGATCCCAGAAGGAGGTCATCACCTTTCGGTCTGCTCTTTGTGTGAAAGTCTTGGTTTCTTTTTCTGAGGGGAACCCGGATAACGCCAATCGATGTATTGGGTTTTGCTCGCAGATTCGAACAAAAACAACCATGTTTCATCTTGGCTAATGAAGCTGTCAGAACACTGTTTCCACTTTTCAGTAAAGGTCGATGTGAGACCCGCGCACACTTTTACCTCATCGCTTTCATTTCTCCTGTCAATTATCTAGCCACCCAACGTGCAGAGATTTTTCTGTATCTCAGTGAGTGTATACCACACTACCCAATGACGAACGAGTCATTTCAGCAAGCTGTCGTGTCGTCACACGTCATTTTGGATGATTTGATCAATGGCCTTCTTATTCACATCATCCACTGCCGTCGATGGCCTAGCGCGTCGTGGATTCTCCAGCAGAGAGGAATCACCTCGTTTAAACCTCTGCAACCACCGCTGGATACTGCTGCAATCCACTGTGTCCTATCCAGAAACAGGGAGCAACTTCCTGTGAATCGGTGGCAGTCATCGCCGGTCTTGAAGAGGAACTCCGACCGTTTCCGCGACCTGACACCTACTTCGAGGTCCATTATGGCTCATCTGTAAATAAAAGAAAATACTAAAAATTTAAATACGTAGTATTTTTGTTCCACAATATTATTTATTTGCCTGTTATTAGCAGCTTTCGGCTTCTTAGACCATCGTCAGGTAACTTCATACTAAACAGATAGTCCACATATAACGTTGAGGTCACATGTACAATCTCTTTAGTATGCAGTTATCTGACGATGGCCTAAGAAGCCGAAAGCTGCTAATAACAAGCAAATAAATTATATTGTGGAACAAAAATACTACGTATATAAGTTTTTAATATGTCTTTGTTCCTCCAAGTACGGACGGAATATTCCATAAAAGAGAAAATACTTTTATATACCAACTTACGGCTAAATGTCCCAAGTATGTTCACAAAAAGGAAAAATTGGAGTCGACTGTGCAAACATTTTGTGCACTGTGAAAAGCAACGGTCCTATAACACTCCAGTGGAGCACGTCAGAAATCACTGGTACGACTTCTCTGTGTTTAGAATGACACGCTGCGTTCTGTTAGCTGGAATCTCTTCGATCCAGTCACACGGTTGGTATGATATTCTGTATGCTCGTACTTTGTTCATCAGGCGACTATGTGGAACCGTATCGAACGCGGAAGTTAATAAATACGGCATGTAGCTGTAAACTTGTATCTAGTGCCCTCTGAGTCTTGTGGATGAGTAGGGCGCGCCCATGCTAACATCCTGTAAGAACAAAAGTATTTATTTTATTGTGACGAAAATCTTCTATGATCGTTGATAGGAGATGACTACTGAGATAAGTGAGTTGAGCTGCGCTTTATCACGAAAAATCAGGAAAATATAGCAGCCTTATGCCACTCCCTCCCTGCCTTCGCAGCCCCCACCCCGACCTCAGCAGGCCGCCAACCGTAATAGAAATTAGTTGTTCACTCACGATATTCGCAGTTAGTGTTTGCTTCTCTCTCTGCAATAGTAAAGTCTGTGCCTGACGCACGACAGCACTGAGTAGATTGCTTGAGACTTTTATTTCTTATAATGTGATCATGCGCGTCAAGGAGACAAGCACTTACTTCCCTCCTGCCCTTCTCTGTCCGCTGTGTGTGGGCTTTGTTAAAAGAGATTTTACACACTGTTTCAACAGTTTAAATTTACTTCACTTTGCATCACAGACCCCGTGCAAAACATTTTACAGACTTAACACGCCTCTCTCGCACAGAGCCGTAATGAGTTGCTGGTGAAACGGGCGTAATACGCCTGATGGCGTGAATGGCTTGTCATTATGCTCGGCAATCTCCTGGAGAGTGTAATAAGTGGTGTTAACTGCACCGGCGACCTTATAAACATGTTGTAAATGGCTGATGTGCGATAGCGGTGATGAGATGCTAAGGAGATAAAACAAGCAAAAGGGGAATTTCGTTTCTGCTTGGGAACCTTTCGCTGCGAGTTTCGTTGGTTACGATCCTTGGTACCACCACGCAGCACATCTTATATATAAAGATTGCGGTGTTTGTGTCTATAATTCACTCTGCAGCCAAAATTACACATCGCAAACAGGTGTTTGTATGTGGTAGTAGGGATGTCTCCCATTGTGCACTATAGTAGCAGAGGGTTGATAACGATAAGGCGAGGAAGTTATGGGAGTTGAAACTTACCGACTTATATAAAATTCTACGTATGGGTGTCAATATTTTGCTCTTCAGCAATAAATAAATAAATACACCGTGGAGACGAACGATCTCTCTGTGTTGTAGTACAGTCTCCCGTTGTACATCATAGAATTGCGTGCCGATAGCTATGAGGGTGGAAAGTCGTTAGCTTATATAAAAAATCTAATTGAAGACCAGAGATGACTTTTGACACTGTAGAAGCAAAGAGGTTATATACAACGAAACGTGATGCACATTCTTCAGTTGTTTCCCTGCAACAAGCTTACGAATAAAGAAAAATAAATGCATATTGCAGTTTGAAAAGTAAAAACTACCGAGAAAGATGCCAAAGCGTAAGAAAGAAATTTCGCGCTCTCGATCCGTTTCTAAAATACAGAATACAGCGCTGAAAAGTGAATCTACAGACGACAGAAACTTGAAATTTGTAGACATTGTTTATCGTATACTGTAGGCATCAACGATTTTTCGATATTCCCATCCCTAAGGGGGTGAAATAGCGGATGAACGATTTTTTTGAAAATACGTTGCTGTAAAGGCAATTCTGAAGGAAGAAATACAAAACTTTGGATTTAGATTATTGATTGGAATTTTAAAAACACGTGTTCCGGTATTATTGGAAATTCAACCATAAAGTGGGTAAAATAAGGGAAAAATCTTTTATGGTTTCTATAAGACTATTTTGTTGCTAGAAATGCGAAAATTTGGAATTGGGACCATGGTTAGAATTTAAAAAAAAATGTGGTTTGGGATATTTTGAATTCTGCCATCAATGGCGCAATACGGGGTGTCAAGCTGTATCAAAATACTTGATTAGGAAAGCCTTTTTAAAGCTAAATCGATGAAAATTTATATTTAGAAGTGGAAACAACCAATACAGACCATCCAGTCTATGCATTTGAAGCATCGGGAATTAATCTAGTTAAATATATATTGTGTCTTTGAAGGCCGTACGGAATAGCTGCGTGGTCTAAGACATGCTACGGACTCGACGGCGATTCCCGACGGAGGTTAGAGTCCTCCCTTCGGCATGGGCGTTTGTGGGGAGGGGGGGGCTTAGTGTAAGTTAGTTCAAGTAATTGGTACGTCTAGGGAATGATGACCATAGCAGTTTGGTGCAGTAGGTGTACAAACATTTGAGTATTTTGGCCTTTTACGTACCTACAAAAAAAGTTGTAATACGTAAATATACTAGTCATGATTGTCGGAAAAGAAGCGTTTTCCACTTTGAGGACTCCATCACTATGCTGATTTTTACAGGAACAGTCAGCACAGTAATGTGATAATCTGTTATGGATCATCGCATATGTATCCGTTGTAGAGTACTAAGTGGAGGATAAGCTACAGAGCCGCGGTGGAGTAGCCGAGCGGTCTAAAGCGTCTCGCTGCGGAGCGCGCTGTTGCTCGCCGTGGAGGTTCGAGTCCTCCCTGGGGCATGGGTGTGTGTGTTGTCCTTAGGTTAGTTTACCTAGGTTTAAGTAGTTTGTAAGCTACGGACTGATGACCACGCACTTCGGTCCGATAGATTTACATTTTTTAAGCTACAGAACAAGAGCTGGAGATTGAAAGCGACTTAGCCCCATTTGATACGTTCTCACTCAGCTGTTTTAATAGGACACTTGTTTACAACTGTCAGTGTATCGAATTTCACTCAACAGTGGTACTTGGGTTAGATTGTGAGAAATTCCTTGTACTGAATGCTTTTGTGGGTTGTATAATGTTCATGACAGAAAGGCAGCGACTGACAGAGGAATAAAAAGTTTCTAGTAATAATTTACTTAGACAGCCTAGAACTGAGGACGTTTCTGACAGTTTACCTCTGTTACGCATCATATTAAGATCATAAAACATTGACAGATCATCTTAGGAAATGGAGACAATGGTATTGTACATTGGAGATTGCCAGGTTATAAAATAGTATGAGTATGAGGTTCGGCTGATAGGCAAAATACTATTTTTACTCATCCGCGAAACATGTTTCAGCCACTCTGTGCCATCATCAGCTGGTTTTATCTATTTCTTTACGGCTGCGAAAATCAAAATACATTTTTTAGTAGTAACTTATGTGTGAATATTATAAAATAGTGTTTATGAAACATATCAATTGTTATTTAAAGGATATGTGAACAGACGTATAGTGTTGAATACAATAATTGTCGCTTACAAATCTGAAAAAATGTTGAAAAAACGCTGGTTTCGCTATGACAGGATGTAGTCACCTACAGTGAAAGACAATCACCTCGTATTGACGTGAAGGGAGAATAACTTTTTCTTTTCTTTTTTGAGAAACGCACACTCACTACTAGTGAAAGTTAGGATTAGACATAATTATAGACCATGTGACATATTTACCGTGGATACGGTGTTGAGTAACACCGACAGGTCAAATCGTTTTGCAATGTTACTTTAGCATACACGGATGTTTTGCAAGATAATCTTTATACTTTGTCTCAACAAATATTTATCAGTGTGTTTAATTTCTAATGGTTTCTTCCTCGGCCTGGGACGAAAGTTTTTTAATCTGTATCGCTACAGAAGGTTGAGTATTTAAATACGCGCACAGGATTACCTTATAAGGAGAAAGGAAGAGGTGTTGAGTGGCCAGTTATCAAGAGTCTCGTTTTGGTCGTTTATTTAATGGCAACACGTGTCGTTTTGACGGGTTGTGCAGCAATAACGTTTCACTTTTCTCTTTTTCGTAGTCTGAAATTAAAGGATATTCCAGACAGCTGCGTCAATTTCAGTGTGTCCTGTTTTAGCTAAGTAGCAAAAGAAGTTCAAAAAAGCGTTATACACTGATTTAGTTGGCCTTCCCTTGCCCGCAGATTTTTTTTCCATCTGCAATTACAAAAAAAGGATCTATAACCTAGAAACTAATGCAAATCCTACTTTATTTCTAACTACAGCTGTACTTATGCATTGTCATGCCAATGGTTATGTTTTAGTTATTTCTACTTTACAATTAACCGCCACTTAACTAGCCAGAAAGGGGAGTTCCCGTCGCTAAAGGCGAAGACGTGGGCCGGTTCTACTGCTTAGCGAACCATTGTCTGTTTACACTAATACATCGGTGTTTGATGTTGTCACAATGTTACTTTTACATACAACTGCCTACCACTACTGGTGCTCTGAAAAAACTATCTACTACTGGCGCAGCACTACTTACAAATATGTCAAATGTGTGTGGGAAAGTAGGGAGGTAAACCCGCTTTTCCCGTTGACTTCTCCCCAGCTCTTGATTCGCAAGGTGGGGAAGTCTTGTTGTTGTTGTTGTTGGTGGTGGTGGTGGTGGTGGTGGTGGTGGTCTTCGGTCCGCAGACTGGTTTGGTGCAGCTCTCCACGTTACCGTGTCCAGTGCAAGCATCTTCATCTGAAAATACATACGGCAACCTACATCCTTTTGAATCTGCTTACAGTATTCGTCCCTCGGTCTCCCTCTAAGAGTTTTACCCCACACACTTCCTTCTAATGCTAAGTTGACGATTCCTTTGTGTCTAAGAAAGTGTCCCACCAACCTATTCCTTCTGTAATTCAGGGTATTTCAGAAAATCCTTTTCTCTTTAGTTGTCTTGAGCACCTCCTCGTTAGTTACGTGATCTACCCATCTGATCTTCATCCTTCCTCTGTAGCACCACATTTCGAAAGTATCTATCATATTTTTTTCTGAAGTCCTTATCGTCCACGTTTCACTCCCATACAATTATACACTCAAGACAAATGCTTTCAGAAAGGACTTCCTAACACTTAAACGGATATTAAATGTCAAGCAATTTCGCTTCATCAAAAACGCCTTTCTTCCCTGCATTTTTATCTTCTTTACTTCGACAATCAGAATTTATTTTGCTACCCAAATAACAAAACTCGTTTAGTACTTTTATTGCCTCATTACCTAATCTAATTCCTTCAGCATCGCCCGATTTTCCTGACACTGCATTGCATTACCTGTGTTTTACTCTTAATGTTCATCTTATATCTTCCTTGCAAGACACTGTCCATTCCGTTTAATTGTTCTTCCAGGTCCTTTGCTGTTTCTGACAGAATTACTATGTCATCAGCAAACAGCAAGGTTTTCATCCACTCTCCCTGGATTTTAATTCCCTCTCCAAGTTTCTCCTTGCAGTCGTTCACAGCTTGCTCAATGTACATTGGGGAAAGGTTACAACCCTGTCTTACTCCCCAACCTCTGTGACCCTTTCATACCCTTGGACTATTAATAGCGACTGTCTGGTTTTTGTACAAGTTGAATATAACTATTCGCTCCCTTTATTTTACCCCAGCAGCCATAAGAATCTGAAAACCTGTATTTAAGTCGACATTGTCAGAAGCTTTCTCCAGATCTACAAATGATCTTCTAAGATAAGTCGTATTACCTCGCGTGTTCCTACATTTGTCCTAAATCCAAATTGATCTTCCCCGAGGTCGGATTCCACCAGTTTTTCCATTCGTCTGTAAATAATTCGTGTTAGTATTTTGTAACCGTGACTTACTTACCTGATACTCCTGTAATTTTCACATTTGTCTGCACTTGCTTTCTTAGGAAATGTAATCACTCTATTCTTCTTGAAGTCTGAGGGTACTTCCCCTGTCTCATCCATCTTGCATACCAGGTGGAACAATTTGTTCATGACTGGCTCTCCTAACGATAAATAGCAGTTCAGACGGAACATCATCTACACAAGGGGCCTTATTTCTACTCAAATCGTTCAGTACTCTGTCAAATTCTTCTCACGGTATCGTATCTCCTATCTCATCTTCCTCTACTTTGTCTTCCACTGCCTTCAAGTTTATTTCTTTTGTACAGGCCTACTATACATTCATTCCACCTTTCAGGTTTTTCCTTCTTTGCTTAGTCCTGGTTTTCCATCTGAGTTCTTGATATTCATACTTGTATGGGGAACTCATCCAACACATTTCTGTACCATTCCTATCGCTGCAGGTCTAATGAGATACTTTTTGACAAATCCCCCAGTATCGGCCTGGCAATACGGCCAGATTCAGGGGGTAGTCACTTCACATTCAGCATAATATACTCTTCTAGTGAATATTGCCAACGTCTACCAGCTCTCAATAGTACACGTGGCTTTTCTCGCGACGTAGTACTTATGTGATGTTAAGTAGCTGCGCGTGAGTAGATATTAAGTCAGTCAAGTCCGCTAAGTTGCGTGCTTGTTCATCATCACGCAACAGGTCATAAATATCTCTACTGGTAATGGTTTGTCTCTGTTCAGAGGCAACCTGTGTGTGAATGGGGTACTCGAAGACGACATACTCCATGTTGCCCGCCTCAGCTCCACAGTCGCAAATTTGGTAGGGTCTCTTACCTAGCCGGTGGCCCGTTACAGAGTGCACATCCCGCGATTTGGGAGGCTCTTTATCCTCTGTCTCTCTCTTACCAATTGAAATACAGTACGTGCAGTTTTGTATTGCAGTGAGACGCCATGTGAGTGAGTGTAAAAGTTCCTGGTATTCATCTGAATTAAACTGAATGAAATGGCGTGTTCGTGGGTACAGGATCCGCGACATTGACTCTGTGTTCCATCACACACCATGAATAATCGATTGGGCTCAAATCTGGACTGTGGCTTGGCCATCAGTCTTTACTTACCTTGCATGTCCTTGGATCCATTCCTAGGCAGCGTGAGAGCAGTGTGGCTGCACGTTATCATCTTGAACACCGAAATACAAAACAGGGTGTTGCAAGGCCAGAAGAGTGAGGAGATGGTCTCAGAACAGCTCGACTTTTCGCGGACCATTCGAAAAGTTCTTTCCAGAATAACTGAATGGAGGGGGACGTACTATACCAGGAAAATCAACTCCAGACCATGACGAGGACACCATCGCCGTGCAAGACACCTTTTATAATTCCGGGATGCGGCAGTAGGAAGTGGGGTGTGGGTAGCAAGGATGTGAACAAGGCCTGGAACTAAAAGAAGTAATTAGTCCACAGATACTTTTATTAGAGATAAAGAGAATACTCAACTTTTAGGTGTTTGTGGTTGTACAGACTCTACTTATTACATAGTTCTGCAATGTATCACGTTGTATACTGCTGGCTTTTGTCTGCTGAACTTCCTGGCACTGCCTTCTATACTGACTGTTACTGTCTGCTTCTGACTGTCGTGGCTGTGTTGCGCCGGCATATCTTGGCGAGCCCGTGTGTTCCGATTGGCCGGCGCGTGGAACAGGCAGAGAGGTACGAGACTGCGGGCGCTCTCGGCGGCCGAAGAACTGTGGAGCCAGTTATCGCTTCTTCATGAAGTAGCGCGGCGACGTGTGTAGACCGCCGGCGTTGTGATGAATATGGATGCCACACCACCACCTTCTTGGCGGGCGGGATCCAGCAATTCATATGGTCTGCGCCATACACGTTGCCTCCTAACCTGTGTTGAGAAAAGTACTTGAAGTAATTGGATTCAGTTGCAATTGGAAAAATACATACTTAACAAATTACTTTTTCAAAAAGTAATTGGTAAAATTGCGATTACAAATTATTATTTTTAGTTTGGTGGAACTATTGACCTGATTAAAATAAAATAGAAAGAATGTATGGAGCAAAAACGAAACACACAAACAGAATAGACTGATCAATATTCAAAACAATCCAACCCATTCAGGTCCACTTCACTTCCCGCTTACCAAATCCCATCTCTCACACCTAACGACAGGTTTGACAATATTTAAGGAACCTATTGAACATAAATTTATTATGATTTCATTCCTGCTAGTAAGCAAATGAAAGCCGGTGTCTATGATCTTGATCGAGAAGACGGATTACAAATTCCATCGTGTTGACTGCTTGTATTTGCATCTCTAGCATTCATTGACGCAATACTGTGCTTCAGTATACAGTTTTACCATTACGCTATCATTTGCAATTTCACTTCCGTCGTAAACTGATTACAAACTCGTTTTAATGCAGCGGCCCTGTGTTACGCTATGGCAGCACGCCATCCGTCGAGTCGGCGCTGCTTTCTCTATACAGGGCTTCAACGCAAACAACGCACCTGCGTCAGCTAAGTCATTGTATTTACTTCACCCGACATTGGAACAGATAATAAAGTAAATCTTCCATATAGTCGGCTAAATTAATGGTTCGGCGAGTATTGACTGACACGAACGGACAAGATACTGTCTAGGGAAATTGGTAGTGCTGTATTGCGATATTGGCGCTGACAGTCGTAGCATGCACTTGAGTAGCCCTGACGCACTCGGTGTTAACTTCAGAGATACTCAGAAGTAATATTGAAATATCGGCGGTACAGTGTCTGCCCTTGTATCATATCAGTCTGGCGCCAGCCTGCAAAAAAATATCTCCCGGCTACTTACAAAGTAGGTGTGACGCTTGTCCTGGCCCGTATCTTACTGCTACTGTTGCGCGTTGGGCAATGTGTGAGCAAACGCACGCGACTGACGTGGGGCACGTTTGGTCACGGAACAGGCTCACAGCTACTTGAATTGTCTTTGTGAAAAATGCTCGCTCTACTTCTGCAAATTAGCGCATTTATCAGTATGCTTACAGCCCTAGTTAATTCGATCGATTAGTTATTTTATATGAAATCTCTCTTTAAAAGAATTCCGCTCACGGACTACCGTACTAATGCACAATAAGAGGTCACCATCGCTTTATTACGGCACGATCTTTCTTCAGTCTAATTTTTTGAACAGTTTGATGGGATTGCTATGGGAAGGTGTCTTAATCACACTAAATTGTGTGGTCCCTCGAAGAGGATAAATTAATGGCCGGCCGCGGTGGCCGAGGGGACTAAGGCGCGCCAGTCACGGTCTGCACGGCCACTACGGTCGGGGGTTCGAATCCCCCCTCGGGCATGAATATTTGTGCCGTCCTTAGTGTTAGCTAGTTCATAAGTATTTTGTAAGTTTAGGGACTGATGACCCCGTAGTTTAGTCCCATAAGCTATACAAACATTTGAATATTGGATTAATTAATGAAATTTTGAAGCTACCGTTATCTTAGCTCCATTCTTAACAACCTTAAGTTTCCTTTGGAAAAAGAAAAAGTCTGCCGTTCTTAGAAATTTTTGTGAAGTCAGTGAAGGATGATACGTTACGTCCACATTACACTGCTAGGATCATGCCCTTGTTGTGAACTGATTTGCAGTACATACTCCAACTCGGTGTTTAATACATAATTTTCTTCACTGTTACCTATTTTTCAGTATTCCACTATTTGTTACACTCGGTCAGTGAGCATGCTATATTAATATAATTACATGGTACACGGTAGTACCTAAAAATTTAAGACACACACACACACACACACACACACACACACAGGCGCGCGCGAAGACTTCACAAACTAGTGAAAGTAACATATATAGAAAAAAGAAACAGTATTTTTCCAATAAAAATAATTATTCAATATAACGGCTAAAATGAATGATATTTATGGTAAAGTCTTGCTGTTTATGACCCTTTTACATCTGGACTGAAACTTGTTAATTTTAGACGTAAATGGTCTATTACGCAAAGTTTCTTTCCCTTTTATTATCAGAAAACAAACTAGAAAGTGCACGCTCTAAGTATTTGTGGATTCTATTAATTCATTCAAAGCTCTTATTCGTAATCACGCTATACCCCTTCTCGATATGGAACCACTAAGTCTTAATCCTCCGGCCAATAGCGAAATAAATAGAAAACAGAAATAAGGTGTAAGATAAACCAAACGCCACTGTAAACACGGATAGACACATGTAAGGTTTCGTAGTCAGAGAAAGAATAAATCAATGGAAAGGTACTCATATCAGACTTGTGGGACAGGAGGTGACATTGCCATAGTGTAATTACTAACGAATGCTACGGCTGGATTGGTCTCTTATCACCCCCACTATGTAATCAATCACAATGATTTTTTAAAATATTTAGAGCAGGTTTTTTGGTGTCGTTTATTTATTAAATAGACGTGTATGACAATAAATATGTCTATCGCATAACATGAATGCAAAAAGAATGGAAGGAGGAGGAAGAATATTATTGAGCTCAGTGATAAGGGCTTTTTACTGCGAAAAATTGGGGAAATTCTTTGAAGGAGCCATGCAAGTGTCCAAACCGTAATAAGAAATTGCGGGGATCGAAGAAGTGTCGAAAACAAAGCTAGATGTGGACGACCACCAGAATTATCTACCAGGGAGCGCCGACACATCATTAGAAAAGTGAATGCGGACCCCAGAATTACAGCTACGGAGTTAGCATTAGATGTCGCAAATACTAGTGGAAATAGTGTTCATCTCATAACAGTACGAAGACTGCTGCACAATCATGGATTTGAAAGTAGAACCGCAAGGAAGAAACCGTTCAGAAGCGCCTAGAATTTGCAACTCTGCAGTGAAATAAAGATTCCACATTTTGGAATGCAGTATTTGTCACGGATGAGAGTAAGTTTAACATCTTCCAGAGTGATGGATACAGCAAAAGGTGTGGCGAAAAAGGAATGAAAATTGGAAGAAGAGAAATTTTGTCCCATCAGTGAAGTATGGTGGTGGAAATGTTCTTGTGTGGGGTTGCATTTCTGGAGCTGGAGTTGGGACTTTGGTATTTATTGAAGGTATTATGGATATATGGAAGTATCTTACCATTTTAAAGGAGAATCTGAAGCCATCTGCGGACAAACTGTGACGGCGGACAGAGTGGGGCCGGCCGCGGTGGCCGAGGGGACTGAGGCGCTCCAGTCACGGTCTGCACGGCCACTACGGTCGGGGGTTCGAATCCCCCCTCGGGTATGGATATTTGTGCCGTCCTAGTTCGTAAGTAGTTCATAAGTAGTTTGTAAGTTTAGGGACTGATGCCCCGTAGTTAAGTCCCATAGACTATACAAACATGTGAACATTTGAAACACTTGACAGAGTGGGTGTTTCAGCAAGAGAATGACCCTAAGCGTACGGCCATTTTCGTAAAAGAATGTCTACTTTACAATGTACCGAAGCAGTTGCATTCGCCTCCACAGTCACCAGATATTAACCCAATTGAACACCTTTGGGGAGAAGTAAAGCGTAGGATAAAAAACTACAACATCAAAAGCAAAGATGATTTAAAAGTAGCCTTAGTGAAAGAGTGGAATAACATTTTGTGGAGGGTGTGTGGGGATCTTAAAAAAAAAAAGACTCACAATGAAAATCCAACATGAAACACAAACAAGATTTAACATCCCAGTTTACAATTACTGTCAAATATGAAAGAATAATCTAAATGATTATGACGTTACACTGATCATTATGAAACTTGAATTTAACACCGACTGACAAGTCAAAAAACCGCTATCATAAATTGATACAATATTCGTAACGGAATTATTGAACCGGAATATCAGTGCAGGGTTGATTTTCCTAACTACACAATTCCACTATTGTGCAGAACCTGATGCAATGACTATATGTTGCTGTCGAGCGTTTGCCATACATTACAAAACTGACGACTTTCGTCTGAAGGCGCTGCGCTGCAGTGGCGTAGGCGTAGGGCGGCTGTAATCTGAAAATTTCCGCGACCACGAAATAAAAACACGCCCCGTTACTCGGAAGCTGTACTCCCTCCTATCAGCCTCTGTGTGCTCGGCAGTACACAGTGCCTACGATGTCAAGCAGTTCTGCCAAGTCAGGGCCACTCCAGTTAGCGTAGACAAGTACGCACACGTACTGAAGGCCTGCATTCCCGACAGCAATAGAAAAATGTACGTTCTGGCCACCTTACATCATTATACGAACTATAAACACAGTTAGTAAAGATGAGAGATGGGCTGCCATCTCTCAATTACAGCTGCGTACAACAACAACAACAAAATGGTGGAATCAATGCCTCGACGTTTGGAAGCTGTGATCGAAGCAGAAGACGGCAATACAAAATATTAAATAGGACTTGAAAGTGAACATCACATTGTATGTTTACTTTTGCACCTGACGGCTGTTCGATTTGTATGCTCAAGATGTCAGTATATAGAATTATTATTAATTATGTAGTGTATATATTGTTTTTCAGTTCCTAACATGTCTGTTTATATCAAAGGAAGTCAATAAATATTATTTTTTGGATTTATTTTGACATTAACTGTTATTTTTAGAGTGTATGTAGACTTTGGTAGCCGGTCTCAGTGGCCGAGTGGTCTGAGCATGTCAGTCACAGTCTGCACGGCCGCTACGGTCGGGGGTTCGAATTCTCCCTCGGGCATGGATGTTTGTGTCGTCTTTAGTGTAAGGTAGTTCATAAATAGTTTGTAAGTTTAGGGACTGATGACCCCGCAGTTAAGTCCTTTAAACTTAACAAACATTTGAACATTTTTAGACTTTAGTGTCCGACTGTACCTTACCGTAAGTCTATTGTGGATGATCTCACGTGACAACTAATTGTGGTCGCTTGTATGGGTGCTATATATTCAGCACGGGTTTAGGAAACATCGTTCATGTGAAACGCAGCTTGCCCTTTTCTCACATGACATCTTGCGAGCCATTGACGAAGGGCAACAGGCGGATTGTGTTTTTCTCGACTTCAAAAAGGCGTTCGACGCGGTGCCACACTGCAGACTGCTAACGAAGATACGAGCTTATGGAATAGGTTCACAGATTTGTGACTGGCTGGAAGACTTCCTAAGTAATAGAACGCAGCACGTTGCTCTCGACAGCGAGCGTTCATCAGAGACGAGTGTATCGTCAGGCGTGCCCCAGGGGAGTGTGATAGGACCGCTATTATTTTCTATCTATATAAATGATGTGATGGACAGAGTAAGTTGTAAAACGCGACTGTTTGCTGATGATGCTGTGGTGTATGGGAGGGTGTCGTCTGTAACTGACTGTAATAGCATACAGGATGACTTAGACAAAATTTCTAGTTGGTGCGAAGATTGGCAGCTAGCTCTCAATGTGG
Source organism: Locusta migratoria (assembly GCA_026315105.1). Classification (NCBI taxonomy): domain Eukaryota; kingdom Metazoa; phylum Arthropoda; class Insecta; order Orthoptera; family Acrididae; genus Locusta; species Locusta migratoria. Next base: position 412,915,552 of record CM048746.1, on the reverse strand, counting down.
AAAAATGTAAGGTGATGCGCATGAGTAGAAAAAACAATTCCATAATGTTCGAATACAGCATTAGTAATGAGCTTCTTGATGCTGTCGCGTCGTTCAAATATCTAGGCGTAACATTGCAGAGCGATATGAAATGGAACGAGCATGTAAGGACAGTTGTGAGTAAGGCAGACAGCTGACTTCGGTTTACTGAGAGAATTTTGGGAAGATGTACTTCACCTGTAAAGGAGACCGCGTATAAAACGCTTGTAGGACCACGTCTTGAGTATTGCTCAAGTGTTTGGGACCCGCAGCAGATCAGTTTAAAGGAAGACATAGAGGCGGTTCAGAGACGAGCAGCTAGATTTGTTACCGGTAGGTTCGACCAATGCGCGAGTGTCACGGAAATGCTCCGGCAACTCAATTGGGGATCGCTGGAAGAAAGACGACGTTCTTTTCGTGAATTTCTGTTGAGTAAATTTAGAGGGCCGGAATTTGAAGCTGAGTGTAGTACGATCTTGCTGCCGCCTACTTACATTTCGCGTAAAGAACACAAAGACAAGATAAGAGAAATTAGGGCTCGTACGGAGGCATATAGGCATTCTTTTTTTTCCTCGTTCAATTTGAGAGTGGAATAGGAAAGGAAATGCCTAGTAGTGGTACAGTGTACCCTCCGCCACGCACCTTACGGTGAATTGCGGAGTATGGATGTAGATGTATGTAGACGAAATACAATTTGAGAATGGCATATCTCCTTGGTAAAAACTAATTTTAGTTACATACATGGATAAATAACTCAGTGTAAATGGCTTTTTCGTGCAAAGGCACGAGCGGAGGTGCCTGACCAGCAGTTGTGCCACGCATTCCGGGCGGCTACGGTGAAACTGCGCGCCGTTAGGTGGCGGGCACCTGTCGGCGCGGGGCTCAGAAAATAGAAATAGCGCCTAATAGCGGCCGCCTCCACGGCGCCGCCTGGCGGCCGGGTCAACACCCGCCCATACTCCATCCACTCCACTCACCTGCCGCAACTGCACCGCCGCTGTGCTGCCTCGAAAGGGTGTTCACTGCCTATCTAATGACATGCCCGCTTTCTCCACGCTGCAACATTTGAAACAATTGAACATCAATAAGCTTCATACTGTAGCAGGATATTTTTGGCTCAGAAACGGGCGGTTCGAGCAATATTTGGTGTAAGTTCACAAACTTTATGTCGACTCCTTTTCAGTAGTCTGAGAATTTTGACACTGCCGTCATAATACGTCTTTTTATTTTTTTATTTTTCTTTTTCCTTTAATGTCGTTTGTTGTTAATAATATCAGCTTATTCCCACGAGTTAGTAGCTGTCACTCAGTGAATACTCGACAGAAGTCGAATCTGCATTTGCGTCACACCGCCTTGACACTTGTACAGAAAGGTGTGCAGTATTCTGCAGTATCCATTTTCAATAAGCTACCACAAGAACTAAAGAATCTTAGCACTAATCCACACGCTTTCAAATCTAAATTGAACAATTACCTCATGGCTCACTTATTTTATTCTGTCCATTAACTCCTAGAAAAATTAAGCAATTAAGCTAATTCATTTTTTCTTTCTTTATTCATTCTTTTCATTTAGTCTTAAGAGTGTCGTGTGCATAGGACTACTTACAAATTTTCTTTTACTATTCTTGTGTTAAGCTTCATGTATTGACTTGTTCCATGACCACAGTCTTACTCCTCGATTAGGTCCTGCGGAACAGAAAACATTATTATTATTATTATTATTATTATTATTATTATTATTATTATTACAATATGACGATGAAAGAAGTGGGATACCGTGTTTTCGTAATGCACCGGGAATCGCAAGGATTCTACGTACTCTATCAGCAGATGGTGCAAATCATTCATTGTCCTCAATCTGCGACAGGTCGCCATTGCGTGGGTTCCGCGACTGCTCTCGCGAACGAAGCAGCCTTTTGCCAAAGTTGTCATCCATACTTGCACCACCTGCACAAGGTCGATATTAGACGAAAACTTAAGAAGGCAAACTCCCCGTCGCATCCTTCTCAGATTAAGTGGTGGTACGCTGATCACAGATCACAGAAATGTAAACCTATTGGACCGAACTGGTTTGGTCATCAGTCCCTGGACTTATCTACTTAACCGTAGATCACAAGGGAGATTCTATTTACACTTCGGTAAAATCAGACGTGACGTCATTATGACGTATCCACACTATCGACGTCCAGAAGAGCGGCGCATCGACTTTTGCGATCGTTCGAGACGCTGGTTTTGGGCGCGAACAGTACAAACAGTTGTTGATTGTCTGAACTAGCATGTTGCAGCAACTTGGCCGTAGATGAGTACCCAGTTTTACGAAATGTGTTACCTGATGTTCGCAGAACCTCTGTAACAAATGACTGTATTAATATCCAGCTCATTTGATTTATAGTTTCGGCGAAAACATACCTACGGCGACTGTATGTTGTTTTTGTATGTCGCATATTTTGACATGTCCAAGTACACATTTTCGCTCCATTTGTCCTCTTAGTTTAACGTAGACTCCGTACTACAATGCAACTCGGTAGCATTTTTCGCTTAGAGAGAAGTTTCCATTAGTTTTAAACACAACCTTTACAAATGGGCCACGATGTCAAAATCAGATTTGGCTGAATAACGTTTCAGAGCTCGCAGTGTAGGTCCTTTTTCGGAAAGTTTATTGCTTCCTTCTTTCAAAAAAAAAAAAAAAAAAAAAAAAAAAAAAAAAAAAAGAGAGGAAACCAACCAAAGTAATAGTTTCCGAAACTGTAATGAATATAGCAATTGAAGATATTATCAGCTACTCCTTTAATTCGTCTGCTACAACTGCAACCGCAGTTTTGAGTCTAGAACGACCACATAAGTCGATCATGGCTCCAGTCGTCATCGATAGTGTGGATACGTCATAATGACGTCACGTCTGATTTTACCGAAGTGTAAATAGAATCACCCAGATCACAAAGCCTATTCATATAGTATTTACTACTCTTTATTATATTCAAATAAACACACTACAAGAAATTGAAATTACAATGAAATTTAAGAATTTTCTTTCATTTACACAAATGTTACTAGTTCTTTTACAACAGGTTTGCTCCGTGTTCTTTGCAGTAAGCTCCACGACACTCTCTGCAGTAGGTGACTATCATTCTTTTTCTAGATGAGGAGAGGTGACAAAGACTTCTTATTATTGCCTTTCTAATGGTCACTCTTTAGTCACAAGATCTCGTACAGCTACTCGAAGATGTGTTTTTCTACTAGGGGTTTCCAAACTATTCTTCATCCAGTGTTTAGTAAGTTCTTCAACCCAGTCGTGTAAGAAAGTCTTTCCTTGGCAACTTGTTGGCTGTCTGTTGCTGATTCGGCCGCGGTGGCCGAGGTGACTGAGGCGCTTCAGTCACGGTCAGCACGGCCACTATGGTCGGGGGTTCGAATCCCCCCCTCGGGCATGGATATTTGTGCCGTCCTAGTTCGTAAGTAGTTCATAAGTAGTTTGTAAGTTTAGGGACTGATGACCCCGTAGTTAAGTCCCATAAGCTTAACAAACATTTGAACATTTTCCTTTTTTTTGTTGCTGATTATTGTGGGTATGGATACCCCAACCACAGCGTTCACCGCGCCATAAAACACACACAGTGGCCATCTTCTGGTTTTACGGCTACATGAGTAGGTGCTACGCATCTGGTACAGAACATCTGTACCATCTAAAATCATATAAAAATTCAGATTCTTGGAGGCACATATTATGCACGTTGTACTGTCACAAATACATGCGGAAGAGATAGTATTGCTTGAAATGCTTCCTGTCGTTGCTCTTACATAATGTAATTCTTAAAACGTAAACACAAATAGTCGTAAATTTTAACAACGAGGCGCTCAATACTGTTGAAACGAACGAATTTCAACAATATATACTCAATATATACCAGCACTGTGAAAGTTACAAAGCTACAATGAGTTATAGCTGTGTGGCGCGAAAAACCCAACAGAGAAAGTAATGTTACCAATCGTCCATCGTCAAAATGACGAGGCTTTGTGTTCTACGATTAGACTTAGTTACACTAAGGACATCATGCGCACGCACGATAGAGGACTCAAACCTCCGGCGGGAATGGCCGTCCAGTCCGTAGCATGACGTCTTAGACCACGCGGCCGTTCCGCAAGGCTGTCACCTGTTGTGCAGGTTTGTTATCGGTAATACGACGTATGTACACGTTAACAGAAAGATCCTGGAACTTAACAAATTAAATTCATCATAAATTAATATGCAACTTTGGTCGTTGAAGACGTATATAAATACGTTGCAAGTCACATTTCCATTGTCTAACAGCGCGCGGGAGAAAGGAGCACTCAAATCTTTCGGCTTTCTTTTATTTTATTACAGTGATCATGTGTCCCTATGTAGGAGGATGCTAACAAAATGTTTCCATTCGGGAGAGAAAGTTAGTGCAAAGAATTTCGGAAATAAATCTGGCCGCAACGAATAACGTCTTCCTTTTAATTATTTCAATCCCAACTCGTGCATCATTTCTGTGACACTCTCTTCCCTACATCGCGATAACACAAAACGAGGTGCCCTTCTCTGAATTTTCTCTAAATCGACCGTCAGTCCAACGTGTAGTTTTGGCAGTTTCTCTAGTAGAACTTCTGCATCTTCTGTTCTTACTGTGATACGTAGCCTTTGTTTCGCCTTCCCTACAACATTTTCTGTGTACTCTTTCCAATTTAAGTTGTTGGTAAAGGCAGTTCCTAGGTATTTAACGAATTTACGGCCTGTAGATTTGACCGATTTATCGTATAAATAAAGTTTAGCGTATTTCTTTTAGTGTTCTGGTCAGATTTTAGTTTTAAGAGTTGATAAGCACAGGTTTTAATTTGCCCTTACAGACTTGAGCCCAGTGGCGTAACAAGGACTTGGCTTTGGGGAGGGGGGGGGGGCGGATAGATCGACTTGACGAGCAAAATTTTAGTCACTTTCAAGACAGACTACCATTTACCACTCCCGTTGAAGAAACTAATTCACTCCCTTCCAATGAAAGCTTATGGTAAAACACCCCAAGTTTCTTCTTATCCTTTTCTTATTTCTCTCTCTCTCTGTCTGTCTCTCTCTCTCTCTCTCTCTCTCTCTCTCTCTCTCTCTCTCTCTCTCTCTCTCTCTCTCTTTTCGGGTTCTGGGGGGAGGGGGTTCTATCCCCCTCATCCCCGCTCCCCCATAGTTACGCCACTGCTTAAGCCGAACTGGTATGAGACGGTGGCAACCAAGCTGAGGAAGCACTAGGTATGTGCTGGTTCAGTCGGGATTGTTCCCAGCATCATTGATGTAGACGTGCACGGAAACGCGCGTGTAGGCTTGACGTGCATTCCTGGGTGACAGCAGTTGAATATACAGCGGCTTGTCGGCGCCTCGTTAGCTGCAGCCGTTAATTTGGGCCTAGTGCACGGAGCGGCGGTAGCTCCGGCAGCGGGCTGCTTCCCAGAAGTCACAGCTGGTTGCCTCTGCCGCGGTATACTCGCTCCTCCTCCTCAGCACGTGGTTCCAGGAAGAGGCCGGCCCTCCCAAAGGCATTCTCTGTCTGTCATATCCGGCTACACTCGGGCTTTGGAAACACTACTGGATTTTCGATTACGAGACAAATATTGATCTCTTGCTACAGGGGTTATCGTCATGGAGCATGGTGGCTCACAATGAGTGGAAACTGCCAGAACACAAATCCATAGGTCGCAGGTTCTATCCCCGTCATTCCTGGAACTTTAACATGTCACTTCACCTCTACATACATACTACGCAATTCACCGTAAGGTGCGTGGCAGAGGGTACACTGTACCACTACTAGGCATTTCCTTTCCTATTCCACGCCCAATTTGAACGAGGAAAAAAAGGATGCCTATATGCCTCCGTACGAGTCCTAATTTCTCTTATCTTGTCTTTGTCCCCCCAGGGGGCCCACAGTTCTTTTGTGGGTACGTGTGTGGCGCGCACGGGGCCCCGAGCCGGAGCAGCCTTTCTTCTGCCCCAGGCTGCTTCACTTTCCCTCCCGGTTTATGCCTTCGCCCGGAGACGGGCATATTTCGTGAGATTCGGTGGTTCTTGTTGTGGTTTTTCTTCCTTCGTTCCTTCCCTTCTTACCCTTCGTTTTCTGTCTTTCTCTCCTTGAACTCTCCTAGCCTTCTTCTCCTCATTAGTCTCCGCCTCGGCGTTTGAGACACTTCTTTTCTTTCCTTCTTTCTCTTCCTTTCCTATCCTCTTCTTCTTTCCTCCCTGTGCGTGTCTGAAGGCCGACCCACGCATTATCGTGCGTAGCAGGTGACGGGGTAACGCGTAATTCCCCGCCCCGGGTAGACATGTAAGGCACGTACGTACCCCCTGGTAAAGGCCAGGCCCAGGGAGGGGTGATTACCCGAGCTGGTACCTTCCGAACGTGCCGATTGGTCCCTCCGTCAGTTCTCGGGAGGTGTGACCTGAGGTGTGAACAATCACCTAAGGCGGGTAAGCCCTCGGAGAGGGCCCCCACTAGGAAGGAGCGCGCCATCGGAGACGCCGGTAATCACGGGGGACACTTCCGCGATGACTTCCTCCTTATCTTCTTTCATGACGTTGACCCACAAACGTAAGTTAGACTCGCCTCAGCCTAAAAAGACTCTGCCTAATGTTCCTAAATATCTGGTTGTCTCTCGCACCGACGGAAAGGATTTCAATTCTGTCAATCCTTTCGTTATACAGAAAGGTGTAGATGCAATTGCTGGCCCCGTTAAAACCTGTTCACGTCAGCGCAATGGCACATTGTTGCTGGAAGTGGAAAGTGCCTTCCAAGCCCAAAAACTGATACGTACTACGTTGTTGCACACTTTTCCAGTTAAGGTCGAAGCGCACCGCACACTCAACTCGTCACGGGGGGTAGTCTTCACGAGATCCCTTGATGGGTTGTCTGATGAAGACATCCAATCGTATATGTCCGATCAGGGTGTGACAGCCGTCCACAGGGTGATGAAAAAGGTCGATAACCAATTGACACCGACTCGTACTGTGTTTTTGACGTTCGACAGAGTTGACCTCCCGTCGAAGGTCAAAGCAGGGTATGAAGTCATCTCCGTCCGACCTTATGTGCCTAACCCAACGCGCTGTTTTCAATGCCACAGGTACAACCATACCCGTGAACATTGCCCACATGCAGCAAAGTGTGTCACTTGTGGTAGGGACGCCCATGAGGGGGATTGCCCACCTCCGTCCCCTCACTGCCTAAACTGCAACGGTGACCATGCGGCTTCCTCTCGCGACTGCCCTGTATACAAGGATGAGAAGGTAATCCAGCAAATTCGGGTTACGGAGAAGGTATCAACATCTGCCGCTCGAAAGTTGTTGGCGAGTCGAAAGCCCACTGCCCTCCCAGCGGGTACATACAGTAAGGTACTCACCTCACCTCGACCTACCCAAGATTCCAGTACCCAGACATGTGATTTCACTTTCGCTGACACAGTTGTGCGATCCGCCAGCCCGAAGATTGCCCGTTCCACGTCCCCGCTTCCTCCTGTTGCTTCTAAGGTAGAGTCTTCGTCAACATCTAGTAAACCGCGGGCACCTAAACAAGATGCCCGGACCTTGAAAAAGGAACCCGTCCGTGAGGATTTTCTGCGTTGTCAGGCTTCCCAACCGTCAACTGCCTCTTCCCGCCGTCACTCTTCCCGAAGAGCTGACAAGAAGAAGAGTTCCTCTCCTTCCCCGCCGAGGCGTGACCCATCTGTCGCGCCCTCCAACAGTTGCCGGCCTCGGCCGTCTTCTGTTTCACCGGGACGCTCCGTTTGCCGGGCGCCCGGCCCTTTACCGGCGGTGGAAACTGCCCCTCCTGATCAAATCAGGGAGGTGGCAGGCGCGTCGGTCGAACCTATGGACCACGACCCTTTGCCCCTGGACAGCGACAGCAGTGCTCCCTCGAAATCCGGTCCTCAGCGGCCGTCGAGGTGACCCCGCTCGCTGCTTGGTTTTTATCCTTATTTCTTCTCTCATTTTTATCATGGCGCTCCTTCAATGGAACATTCGCGGCATTCGTTCTAATCGGGAGGAGTTAAAATTACTCCTTCGATTGCACTGCCCGCTTCTAGTCTGCCTCCAGGAAACTAAGTTGCGTCCACGTGATCGTGCAGACTTTCCACACTACACCTCTGTGCGGTTCGACCTGCCACCCGTGGAAGGTGTCCCAGCCCATGGAGGGGTTTTGATGCTCCTTCGAGACGACGTCTATTTCCATCCCATTTCCTTGCACACTCACCTACAGGCAGTTGCCGTACGCATCACCTTATCCACATTTACCTTCTCCCTCTGTAATATATATTCGCCATCGTCATCTGCCCTTACTAGGGCAGATGTGCTAAACCTTGTTGACCAGCTCCCTTCACCTTTCGTGTTGGTAGGCGACTTTAATGGCCACCACCCCCTATGGGGCTCTCCGGCACCTTGTCCGAGAGGCTCCCTTTTGGTGGACATTCTCCAGCACCTCGATCTTGTCTGCCTCAACACCGGTGCACCGACCTTCCTTTCTGACACAACACACACTTATTCCCATATAGATCTCGCAATATGCACTCCTCAGCTTGCCGGTCGGTTTGAGTGGTATGCACTTTCTGACACGTACTCGAGTGACCATTTCCCTTGTATCATCCACTTCCTACATCATTCCCCATCTCCACGTCCCACCAGTTGGAACATTTCTAAAGCCGACTGGGGGCTTTATTCTTCCATGGCTGTTTTTCACAATCAGAATTTTCCCAACTGTGACAGTCAGGTCGAATACCTCACAGAGGTTATCCTCACTGCTGCTGAACGTTCCATACCTCGTACATCCTCTTCTCCACGTCGTGTCCAGGTCCCTTGGTGGACTGCAGCCTGCCGCGACGCGCTTAGAGCCCGGCGCCGTGCTTTACGCACCTTCCGCCGCCACCCAACTTTGGAGAATTGCATCAATTACAAACGTATGAGAGCGCAGTGCCGTCGTATCATAAACGACAGCAAGAAAGCTTGCTGGACAGATTTTACTAGTTCTTTTAACCGTTTTACTCCCTCCACGGTTGTCTGGGGTGGCCTACGCCGTTTGTCCGGCATCAAGGTCCACTCCCCGATTCCTGGCCTGACCGTGGAGAACGCGGTCCTCGTGGACCCAGCTGATGTTTCAAACGCATTGGGTCGTTTCTTTGCGGAGGTTTCGAGCTCTGCCCATTACCACCCTGCCTTTCTCCCTCGCAAACAGGTAGAGGAGGCACGGCCGCCTTCTTTCCGCTCTTTTAATCGTGAAAATTATAACGTCGCCTTCACCATGCAGGAGCTAGATCGTGCTCTCGCCCTGTCCCGGTCTTCTGCTCCCGGGCCTGATTCCATTCATATTGAGATGCTGAAGAACCTCTCTCCTGCGGGCAAGTGCTTTCTTCTTAGTACCTACAATCGCATATGGACTGAAGGTCATGTTCCCACAAGTTGGCGTGAAGCCATTGTTGTCCCCATCCCCAAACCAGGGAAGGACAAACACCTTCCTTCCAGTTATCGTCCTATTTCTCTGACGAGCTGCGTCTGTAAGGTGATGGAACGCATGGTTAACGCTCGGTTGGTCTGGCTCCTCGAATCTCGCCGCCTCCTGACTAATATCCAATGCGGTTTTCGTCGACACCGCTCTGCTGCTGACCACCTCGTTACGTTGTCGACCTTCATTATGAACAACTTTCTGAAGAAGCGTCAAACAGTAGCCGTGTTCTTCGATTTGGAGAAGGCATACGATACCTGTTGGAGAGCGGGCATTCTCCGCACATTGCACACATGGGGCCTTCGGGGCCGCCTTCCTCTTTTCATTCAAGCGTTTTTGGCGGATCGCAAGTTCCGGGTGCGGGTGGGCTCTGTTTTGTCAGATACCTTTTGCCAGGAGAATGGGGTACCACAGGACTCCGTCTTGAGTGTGGCGCTCTTTGCCATTGCAATCAATCCGATCGTGGACTGCCTTTCAGCCGACGTCTCCGGATCTCTTTTTGTTGACGATTTCGCAATTTATTGTAGCGCCCAGCGGACGTGTCTCTTGGAGCGTTCTCTCCAGCGCTGTCTTGACCGTCTGTATTCCTGGAGCATCGCAAACGGCTTCCGATTCTCCACTGAGAAAACTGTGTGTATCAATTTCTGGAGATACAAGGAATTTCTTCCACCTTCTCTACGTCTCGGCCCGGTTGCTCTCCCTTTCGTGGAGACTACAAAATTCTTGGGACTCATGTTGGATCGGAAACTTTGCTGGTCCACGCACGTGTCCTACCTGGCTGCCCGTTGTGCCCGATCCCTTAACGTTCTTCGTGTCCTCAGTGGCACGTCATGGGGAGCGGATCGTACCGTCCTGCTTCACCTTTACCAGGCCATTGTTCAGTCGAAGCTCGACTATGGAAGCCTTGTATACTCTTCAGCACGGCCGTCGATTCTCCGCCGTCTCAACTCTATCCACCATCGTGGGTTACGTTTGGCGACCGGTGCATTTTATACCAGCCCTGTTGAAAGTCTGTATGCCGAGGCTGCTGTATTACCCTTGACCAATCGACGTGACATACTCTTGTGTCGGTACGCTTGCCGCCTACGGTCGATGCCCAACCATCCATCTTACAGATTATTTTTTGACGACTCACTCGATCGCCAATATCAGTTGTCTGCGATTGCCTTGCTTCCACCGGGAGTTCGGTTTCGCCGTCTGCTACAACGGCTCGATTTTACCCTTCCTTCCACCCTTCGGTTGAGCGAAAGCCCATTGCCACCGTGGCATCAGGCCCAGGTTCACACACACCTCGAACTTAGTTCGCTCCCCAAGGAGAGCACTCCGGATTTGGTATTCCGCTCGAGGCTTGTCGAACTCCGTTCGCGTTTCGATAATGCCGTATTTATTTACACTGATGGTTCCAAGAGCACTGCCGGTGTCGGATCTGCCTTCGTCGTCGGGGACAACCGTTTCCAATACAAGCTCCCTGGCCGGTGCTCGAACTTCACGGCTGAGCTTTTCGCCCTCCACCAGGCCGTTTTGTATACCTGCCGCCACCGCCACCCTTTCTATGCCATATGTTCTGACTCCCTTAGTGCCCTGCAGAGTCTTAAGGACCCTTTCTCGAACCATCCTCTCGTGTATCGGATCCAACGCTCCCTCCAGTTGCTGGCGGATGACAGCTGTCACGTTTCTTTCCTGTGGGTCCCTGGCCATGTGGGTGTGCCCGGGAATGAGGCCGCCGACGCAGCAGCCAAGGCAGCAGCTCTTTTGCCTCGCATGGCTACCTTTTGCGTCCCATCGGACGATGTTCAACGGGCTCTTCGCCGGAGTATCGTGTCGCAATGGCACAGTGTGTGGCTTTCACTGCACAACAATAAATTGCGAACTGTCAATCCGATCCCGACCGCTTGGAGGACATCCTCACGCCCCTCTCGGCGGGAGGAGGTCATCCTGGCTCGGTTGCGGATCGGTCATTGCCGTTTCAGCCACCGTCACTTGCTATCCGCCGAACCTGCACCGCTATGCTCCTGCGGTGAACTGCTGACAGTGCGACATGTTTTACTGACTTGTGTTAATTTTAATCATCTCCGTGTAGCCCTTCACTTTCCGTCTACTCTGGAGGAAATCTTAGCTGATGACACACGAGCAGCTGCTCGAGTTTTGCGTTTTATCAATTTGGCCAACTTATCCAAGGATATTTAACTCTTGTCTTTTATCTTTCGTTTTTAGCCTATTGTTGATGTTCTGACAGTCTACATTTTTTTAGATCATAGCGAATCTATGTTCTTGGCTGGGCGCTAATGACCATAGAAGTTGTGCGCCCTAAAACCACAAAAAAAAAAAAAAAAAAAAAAAAAATCTTGTCTTTGTGATCTTTACGCGAAATGTAAGTAGGCGGCAGCAAGATCGTACTACACTCAGCTTCAAATTCCGGCCCTCTAAATTTACTTAACAGTAATTCACGAAAAGAACGTCGTCTATCTTCCAGCGATCCCCAATTGAGTTGCCGGAGCATTTCCGTGACACTCGCGCATTGGTCGAACCTACCGGTAACAAATCTAGCTGCACGCCTCTGAACCGCCGCTATGTCTTCTTTGAAACCGATCTGTCGCGCGTCCCAAACACTTGAGCAATACTCAAGTCGTGGTCGTACAAGCGTTTTATACGCCGTCTCCTTTACAGGTGAAGTACAACTTCCCAAAATTCTCCAAATAAACCGAAGTCGGCTGTTCGCCTTACTCACAGCTGTCCTTACGTGTTCGTTCCATTTCATATCGCTGTGCAATGTTACGCCTAAATATTAGAACGACTCGACAGCATCAAGAAGCTCACTACTAATGCTGTATTCAAACATCATAGGATTGTTTTTTCTACTCATGCGCATCACCTTACATTTTTCTACATTGAGAGCTAGCTGCCATTCTTCGCACCAACTAGAAATTTTGTCTAAGTCATCATGTATGCTATTACAGTCAGTTAAAGACGACACCCTTCCACACACCACAGCGTCATCAGCAAACAGCCGCAAATAACAACTTACTCTGTCCAGCAGATCATTTATATAGATAAAAAATAATAGCGGTCCTATCACACTCCCCTGGGGCACGCCTGACGATACACTCGTCTCTGATGAACACTCGCCGTCGCGAACAACGTACTGCGTTCTATTACTTAGGAAGTCTTCCAGCCAGTCACAAATCTGTGAACCTATTCCATAAGCTCGTACCTTCGTTAGCAGTCTGCATTGTGGCACCGCGTCGAACGCCTTTTTGAAGTCGAGAAAAACACAATCCGCCTGTTGCCCTTCGTCCATGGCTCGCAAGATGTCATGTGAGAAAAGGGCAAGCTGAGTTTCACATGAACGATGTTTCCTAAACCCGTGCTGATTCATGGAAAGAAGCTTTTCCGTTTCAAGGAAATTTACTATATTCGAACTGAGAATATGCTCCAAAATTCTACATGAAACCGATGTCAACGATATTGGCCTGTAATTGTATGGGTCAGTTCTCTTTCTTTTCTTATACACGGGAGTCACCTGCGCTTTTTCCAATCACTAGGAACTTTGCGCTGAATTAAAGATTCGCTATAAATGCAAGCTAAGTAGGGGGCCAACGCCGCAGAATAGTCTTTGTAAAACCGAACTGGTATTCCATCCGGACCAGCAGACTTTTTCGTATTTAGCTCTCTCAGCTGCTTCTCTACACCGGAAATACCTATTGCTATGTCCCCCATTTCGGAATTAGTACGTTGATCAAATGATGGTACATTTGTGCAGTCCTCCTGCGCGAAATTACCGTCGCCAACTCGCCATTGGCGATCGAAAATTGGCAGCTGGCGATCTGGGCTCACATATAATTTTTGAAAATACTAGAGCTGAGTTGAGAAGCGTACAAGCTTGATGACGTAAGCGGTAATTATACTGATGAATATTGCAGTCCTAAATTTCCAGGTAGTTGTATCAGTATTTTTAATTTTTAACATATTTTCTCAGTATTTGTGCAAATAAAACATTAAAAGCCAGTTTTGTTTTGAAATCACGGCTGGCTTACCTTCTCCGTACACTTCAATTTCGTACAGAGAGCTGTCAGTGGGTTCACGGGCGTGTGCAGAGCTGAAATTGTGTGTAAGCTGCGCCTTCTCCTGCTGCTGTTTACTTGAGGTATGGTTGTTTCCTGTATAAGCAATGACACCAAGCCACCATACTAGTGCCGTGCTCAATTTTTTTTTCATAATTTTTTTTAATTTTCCTCTGTAACTTCAAAGATGCCAGACTCGCCAGTGCGCAGAGCTATAGGGGTCGGAGTGGGGGTTAAGACTCAGGTGATTCGTGCTTTTATTTGTGGCGGGTTCTTAAGTCTTGAAAGCTGTGTAGTTCCCGCGTTCGACTATTTCATATTTATGTTTGATAGTCAGTTGTAAGGTAAGTATTTTCTTTAATCCTATAAAACACCTTGCCACATCGTCAACTGACTCATCTACGAGAATTCAACCAGAAATGGCGAGGAAGACGTATTACCACAGTTTGTAGTAATCGATAGTAAGGCATCGACTAAAACAGAGGTTTTTTCGGGCGTTCCACAAGGTAGTTTTAGTGGTCCTCTGCTGTTTCTTAAGTACATAATGATTTGGGGGAAAATTTAAGTAGCTCTCTTAGGTTGTGTAAAAATTGATAATGAAGTGTGAAGTCGTCCACATGAGTACGATAAGAAAACCGTTAAACTTTGTTTACAAGATAAACCAATTAAAAGTGAAGGCCGTAAGTTCCACAAAATACCTACGAATTACTATTACATCAGACTTAAAGTGGAAAGAACACGTAGATAATGTCGTGGGGAAAGGCGAACCAGAGATTGCGTTTTATTGGCAGAAACCTTATAAGATGCAACATAACTACTAAATAAACTGCATACACTACGCTTGTCCGTTCTTTTTGGAGTATTGCTGCCCAGTGTGGGATCCTTATCAGGTGGGTTTGACGGAGGACATCGAAAGAGTCCAAATAAAGGCAGCTCGTTTCGTATTACCACGATGGGAATCATTACAACAACGGCGCCTATCGCTGAGGCGTGGGCTACTTACGAAACTCCAATCGCCAACATTCTCCTCCGAATGCGAAAATGTATTGTTGACTGCCACTTACATCAGAATAAAATACGAGTAATCAGAGCTCGAACGGAGAGATTCAGGTGATCTTTCTTGCCGCGCGCTATTCGAGAATGGAATTAGAGATAAATAGTACGGTTTAAAGCGTCTCGCTGCGGAGCGCGCGGTTGCTCGCCGTGGAGGTTAGAGTCCTTCCTGGGGCATGGGTGTGTGTGTGTGTGTGTGTGTGTGTGTGTGTGTGTGTGTGTGTGTGTGTGTGTGTGTGTGTCCTTAGGTTAGTTTACCTAGGTTTAAGTAGTTTGTAAGCTACGGACTGATGAACACGCAGTTTGGTCCGATAGAATTACAAACATTTGAACATTTGATAAATAGTATAAAGGTGGTTCGATGAACCTTCTACCAGGCACTTAAATGTGATTTGCAGAGTATTCCATGTAGCTGTAGATGTTAGCAGAGCAAGCACCAAATATTAAAAGCAGCGTACAGGACTTGGCTGAAGACAGATATAGTGGGGGATTTGCTTATAATACTGTGAATGGATCACCTCCGTCTAAGCTTAACCCGAAGGTACCACTGCTTAAGTCGTACTTATTAGCAGAAAGACAACACTACACAAAAATGAAGTGGCAGACCGCTAGACTATGATACTGGTATTTATTTTTCTCTTGACCATTTCGGTATTATGTGTAAAGGTATGGTTGGAACAAGGGGGTGAAGGGGAATTATTTCATATTCAGATAAAGGGGTTGTGGCAACCAAAGTTTTTGGACTGGCTGGTGGCTTCAGAAATGAAATTTCGCACCCTGACTCTGGCAGTGTTTGATTTTAATGTGAAGAATTCAGAATTGCACCGTGGATATGGGTAAGTCAACGGTATACTATCTCCACCAGGATAAACGTAGTAAAATACAGTGGTGGTCAAACTAATCTTCGGACTGATGACACTCTTACTTTTTAGACCTTATATGCCCAGGCCACTGAAACAATTCAGTTCAATGCTACTCAATAATACCGTTAAATTTGGCATTCTGATGAATACTCGATCTAGGAACGCGAGACGATGAATCTACAGAATCAAATGGTCCGATGCAACGCCTAGTGTTTTCAGTTTGTGTATCAAAATTTTCAAATTTAAGGACTATGTTGAGTGACCATGAAACTGCGCACTTCAGTCGTATGTCCTAAAACTACCAAGTTTTATCTATCTGCTCCATGGGTTACATATCCATATTACTTTAGTTGTTGTTCTACTGCTATAGTGGTTATTTAGTAAGTTTATTGCAGAAGAATGAAGTTAAATTTCACATCTCTGCGATTCGGGAACAGTTGTGTCCACATATAAAGAGCACATGGAGAAAAACGAGGTAACTCATATTCTACGTGTTTTTCAATAGAGTATGTTTATACACTGACTCAGAACGTCCTTACCATTACCGCTAACAAAAAATCTTCGTATCCCGATTAGTTAACATATATCTGAAACTTAATTTAAATGCTTTAATAGTACCGGCGGCTGACCGACAGAACGTTCAATAAAGTCGTTTAGGATTTAAACTGAATTACGCCCTTTTGCGCGGGATCTACATATTTGATTATCGTCCAGAACGAATTTAAAATAACCGTTTAAAATCTTTCTTTTTCCTGACACGGCCTTAAGTAGCTTCAAGGGAAATCCAACTTGACAGAAATGTGAACGCGTTATTTTTCTACTACCGCCATGCGTTCTAGATTTTTCCTTGGTACAGAATGTGTTGGATCGATTTTTGTTTACGTCTCCATTTGATTTGCATATTTTATAAGATTTTCGCTGAATAAATGTTTACGTGACTAAATAAAATCTTCATGAAATTTAAATGAATCAGACTTTAACAAGTCTAATACATCTTTGATGCAACGTAAGCGCTTTTCAACCTTAGAGATGAAGTGGAATACATTTACTCGCCGGGCAGTGTACGAGAGTGAGTCAGTAAATAAGCCGCAACAAACTGAGGTAGACACGTCAGTACTGCGTTTACAAGCCTGAAAAATGCTTAATTTTCAGCTGACTCCACCTGTAAATTTAAACACCCGTCCCATCGTTCGAGAAGGCTTTAAATGCCTGGAAATTTGAATTTTTCTGGCAGCGTTTGCATCCTATAAGTGACGCTCTTGAGCTGTAACTTTATTTGGTTCCTTTAACTGCTGCAACCCACAAGACGGATGTGTCGCAGTGGTAGAGAAATACCCCATACAGCGCGCAGTAATGGCGAGTCTACCCCAGTTTGCGACCATTTACTGACTCACCCTCGTACTAGTTAGTCCAGATTTAAATGGAAATAATTAATTCACGACTGTAAACTGTATTTAAACTGGATACATTCGGAAACCATGATAGTGAGCACCCACAGCTAGACAACAATTACTTGGTGATAAATGCGTAAGCAGATGTTTGTTTCCCAAGCTGATACGAGCTTTGCGATGTGAGACCGTTTCCTCGGCTTCATCTAGGCTGGATGCATCTTGTCAGAAACCTTAATCCGTAAAACATCTGCTTGGTCACCAGAATCTAATTCTGGAATTCTGCGTCGAACGCAAACGATTGTAAACCACTAACACTAGTTAAATGAGTCTCTTGCTGAAAGAGCCATGAATATTTCACCACATTCAGTGTATTTTAGCGTCCTTTGTCTTTTTGCATTCATCTTTGTGTGCATGGTTGCCGTTTACGTTAGTTGGTCGTGGAAGGCCCAATAACAAAGTTTATTAATAAATGTTTTCTCTTTGTTACAGGTAAGTGGCTTCTTCATGGCGACGGCAGCTGAGCCTGCGATATCACCATTCTGTAAGAGATACATATATTGTCAATTCTTTTTAAATATAAGCGTTGTACATTAGCTTATAGTGGCAGGCCCACCACCAACTCACCTTTTCGAATTGCAGTGTGCTGGGTAGAATTTTGGGAAGGGCGCTCTACATTAAATTGTGTTGCGATCTTGGGTGGACTCTCACAAGCTATGCAGTTACTAAATTAATTTTTGATTTTACATCTCTCATTCTGAAATCTTAAAACCTTAAAACGAAATTTCCGAATGACAGATGTAAAATAAAAAAATTAATTTAGTAACTGCATAGCTTTTAAGATGAACATCAACAAGAGTAAAACAAGGGTAATGGAATGTATCGTCAGAAAATCAGGCGATGCTGAAGGAATTAAATTAGGTAATGAGGCAATAAAAGTAGTAGACTAGTTTTGTCACTTGGGTAGCAAGATAACTTCTGATGGACGAAGTAAAGAAGATATAAAATGCAGAATGGCTATGGGAATAAAAGCGTTTCTGAAGAAGCGAAACTTGTTGACATCCAATATTAGTTTAAACGCTAGGAAGTCATTTCTGAAGCCATTTGTCTGGATTGCAGCATTGTATGGAAGTGAAGCGTGGGCAATGAGTTCAGACAAAAAGATGATAGAAGCTTTTGAAATGTGGTGCTACAGACGAATGTTGAAAATTAGGTGGGTAGATCACGTAACTAATGAGGAGGTGCTCAACAGAATTGAGGAGAACAGGAAATTCTGGCGTATTCTGACTAAGAGAAGGGATACGTTGGTGGGACACGTCCTGAGACATCAAGGAATCGTCAACTTAGCATTAAAAGGAAGTGTGTGGGGTAAAAGTCGTAGAGGGAGACCGAAGGACGAATACAGTAAGCAGATTCAAAGGGATGTAGGTTGCCAAAAGTATTCTCAAATGAAGAGACTTTCACAGGACAGGTTAGCGTGGAGAGCTGCATCAAACCAGTATGCGGACTGAAGACCACAACAACAATATTCTGAAATCATCAGATTAGGCTACTTCGGCGGTGCTGTATTTTTTTTTTTTTTTTTTTTTTTTTTTCCTCGTTATGCTTGTTGCACGACAGAGTGGTACAAGCTGTAACGTATCATTTAAATTTCGTGCTTAGCATGATACGCGGACGAGTAAATTGCATTTCAGACGTATTGTTAGTCTGGGCGCCTCTTCGCACAATTATTAAAGAGCTAGAGAGTGATTTCGTTAAACAGCTGAATGTCGTGATACGCCAAGTTCACCAATAGTTTCGTTGTGTGTATTGCAAGCAAGAGAGAAACTGATTCAAATTCAAATGTTTGTAAATTTATGGGACTTAATTACTGAGGTTATCAGTTCCTAGGCGTACAAACTACGTAAACTAACCTAAGGACATCAGACACACATGCCCGAAGGACGACTCGAACTTCTGATGGGGAGCAACCGCTCGCTACGCAGCAAGGCTCCTTAGAGCCATCGGCCACTCCACCGCGGCGGAAACACTAATCAAAGTAGCTTGTGATACAAATGTTTGTAAATCTATCGGACCAAACTGCGTGGTCATCAGTCCGTAGCTTACAAACTACTTAAACCTAGGTAAACTAACCTAAGGACAAACACACACACACACCCATGCCCCAGGGAGGACTCGAACTTCCACGGCGAGCAACCGCGCGCTCCGCAGCGAGACGCTTTAGACCGCTCGGCTACTCCACCGCGGCCCTTGTGATACCATGCAAGTTCTCTCTCTCTCTCTCTCTCTCTCTCTCTCTCTCTCTCTCTCTCTCTCTCTCTCTCTCTCTCTCTCTCTGTGTGTGTGTGTGTGTGTGTGTGTGTGTGTGTGTGTGTGTGTGAGAGAGAGAGAGAGAAAGAGAGGGGGGGGGGGGGGGGCGAGGCAGTATTTTGTCTTCGGACTGTGATTCATTATTACCAAAATAGTTCACGAGGTAAAATGGTCTGAGGATAGTAACCTGTAAGAGATAGCTACAGTAATAAGTGATGGCTGTAACATTTATGGCTCTGGGAGTCATAATATTAAATCTCAAGTTTCATTTATGTAGTTGGAAAGGAATGCATTTTCTGATATATGGAGTGAGGTGCAAACAACAAATGGTAGAAAGGGCTCCAATTTCCTGTTAAATTGCGCCAGATTAATAGTCCTATAGTCAGAGTGACTGCCTCAACAATAGATGCACCGGCCGCGGTGGAGTAGCCGAGCGGTCTAAGGCGCCTCGCTGCGGAGCGCGCGGTTACTCGCCGTCGGAGGTTCGAGTCCTTCCTGGGGCATAGGTGGGTGTGTTTTCCTTAGGTTAGTTTAAGTAGTTTGTAAGCTACAGACTGATGACCACGCAGTTTGGTCCGATAGTTTTACAAACATTTGAGAGATGCACGGGTTACCCTTAAGTCAGCATGGAAAATCGCAGACTCGCATATATTAATATTTTAAAAATATAATTCAGATTGAACTGATATTCATAGCCACTATCATCCCAGTGGGAATCTGTAGTACGACCTGTTCAGGTTTCATTTTGTGGCCATTGTAATAAGTTTCCTTAAAATATACAGACGAAGCACTTCGTGCGTCAACAGGTCACGCCATCAATGCACACCGACCTAAGTTATTCGAGCTAATCAGTTCAGAGGGTAAGGAGCGTTTACACTGTATTGTTTGCAGTCCAGGGGTCGCAAGATAAAGATGATAAACATCTAAGTTACGTGCGTGTCGTGTATGAAACGATCTCGAGAAGTCACGACTTTGCGAAGAATGCAAAATGAACAGAGTTTAGGTTGTGTTGCTTTGTTTGTAACGATGTCTGCAATGCACTGTAAATAATTTATCAGTATTATAAGTGTACTTGTGACTTGATAGACATACGTTAGTTAAATTTCTTGTGAAGAATTTCTGGCTTTCACTAATCGATGATTGATAAATAAAACCACCACTGCCGTTACGGGTAACTTTATTAGCTTTGAGAGTCTTAGCCAGTTCTCTGAAGACTTTTTAAACAGCTTCACCTCAAGAACAACGGATCTGCGACGTGAATGTTAATTCTTTTCTGGGAGATGAATACCATTAGAGTACGCCAGGTGGGTGGATACTTTTTAGAATCTCGGCGTTAAGTATTGATTCGGCAGAATACAAAGGGGCTTCTCAAAAGTCCCGCATTCACAATGCAAATAAGGACGTTTATGTGCGATCGGCGATAACACTGAGGAGGTAATACAATCCACAAAGTGTTTGTTTGCGCTGGACACTGACTAACGTCATATCCGGTTACAAGTTTTCAAAAGCTCCGTTGTGTCGCTGAACGTCTTCCTTTTACTCTAACGTGAACACCTTCATATAGGATTGCATTAAATCATTGCACATTGTACAATTTAATGCAGTAATCAAAATGCACGAAATCAATGTTGTGTGTGTGTGTGTGTGTGTGTGTGTGTGTTCCACTCCTCCAGCAGTAATCGATTTCAACCTTAATTGATACATTCATTCCTTATTGTCAGTCAAGAATCACCGCGAAGATAAGAAACTTCTACAAACAAGTAGTTCAGGAGAGGTGACGTTTTAAAGAAATGTCGCATCCTGTGGCGCATAAAATGAGAAACTTGATTCACCCACTATTCGAAAATGAGGGCGCTTAGCGACCTGTAACAAACTGTACACACAGTTTCAAAATCTGTGAAAATTTTTAGCAACAATATGATGGAAAAGGGGTGGAGTTATCGCATTATATTTTTCCGCTGTTCAGGCAGTATTAGTGAGCAAATAAGCCCTGCTTTCGTAGTCCCAGCTTCGTCAGCTATCACCACAGCTTCAGTAAAGCAGAAAGTAAAAGAATTACTAATGTTTCTTTACGCATCATAGTGTCCATAGTTGAATTTATACAGCTGTTATACGACCGATCCAAAACCTATAGAGTTCTGGAGCACTACACTCTACTAACACATTTGAACGCTGATCCAGGCAGTACCTGTACAAACACGTCATGTAAATAAGTTGAGACTAAGACCTACTCTCTGCTACAAGTACACCAGAGATGGTAATTCTCGTAATAAAAATCTATTTTTAGTTCGTTCAGTTGAACCCAGTATCAATTTGTTGTTAATGGTAAGTGCTACAACAATTCCAAAGATTTCGTTATTATATCCTATGGGAGTATTTTAATCAAAACATCCTCTATCAAAAGTAGGCAAAACATTACTACCATAGGTTATTACAATCCTTTAATACCGAGTTCAGAATGGTTTTGTGGCTAAAGAACTTTTATTTAGTTTCTGTTAATACTTCCATGTAAATGAATGGGTTATTTCATGCCACGCACTTCAATGTGGTTGCAGAGTAATTATGTAAATGTAGAATCTACTCGTGTAACATTTTTTTCTCATTCTGAGACAATTAAACAAAGCTGTTTCAACGCTTTGTTTTTAACAGGCCTGTAAGTGATGTATGTGTAAAATTACGTGTTTTGCCAATGTGCTGTACTATTTTTAACCCCAAGTCCATAGTTGATTTTATAATATTAAAAAAAAACTTTATTTAACTCACATTTATCGTGATACATTAAAGAAATTTGGAAAGAAGAAAAGAAAAAAGAAAGAAATATCAAATCTTATATTCGAGTGTTACAACTTGTTGCATTTTACCAATCATTTCGTGAAATGACAATGTTCCGATAATTAATGTAGTCTTCATCTTTTGCATCTGAAGTGAAAATATCAGTCATTTTGTTGCCGGTTGGCCAATCTAAAAGTTGCTTGTAGAATGATTCATAGCCTTGAGTGTACACTTCTAATTTTTTCAAGTTCTTCTTTTTAATAGGGACTCTTCCTTCTGGATAAGCTTTGTTGTTAGGAAGGGAAAGGACTTTCGACGTTTTCGCAAAACTGAACGTATTCACAACTAATCCTTTGATGAATGAGCTGGTAACTACTCGCCCCCTTATTGCTGTAACGAAACTCCTTGTATGTGGACATCTTGAAAGTTTCCCCCGGTTTTATTAGAGAATCCTCGACCAGAACTTGAATAAGAGGTTGTCGTATTCATGTAGAAAGGTTGCCACCAATGTCTGAATGAAAGAATATTACCAGTCAATATCTTGAACAAATGTGCAAGCGTGCCATATACGTTGTGTCTGCACTACACAGACATTTCTTAGCTCCTCTTCACGGGTTTAGATGTGATGCACATAAATGATTCCTTTGCTAAACGGTGTGTCTTGATATGCTCTCTACGAATCTGCATCTAACTCAAAATCGCTAAAAAGTCACATGTATGGTTTATGAAATAACGAATTCAAATATTGTCTTAGGAGTACTAATTTTCCTCTTTGTTCTTCGTTAGATATCTGAAGATGCTCTGCCCTGATCGGGGGATGCGCGTCATATTTTTATAAAACACATTTTTGCAATCAAGACAGTCTTTTTTTTATTCGAGAATTTCAATGCGTTGTGTGTCATCAAAAATACAGTTCCCGCCCACAGACTTCAGATCACGAGTGACTATGTACAGAACAGAACTTTTGGCTCCCGGTGCGAAATCAGTCAGCTGAACATCCCCCTCCCCTACCTGTGTTTTCTTTTTTTAACTTCCGCCATTTTTGAATGTCCCGAATTTTACGTAGTCTGTTTCTGAATCGGAGATTCGGACACTACGCGCCCTCACGTACTAAATGAAACAACTCCTTGTGAACCTGTACGTAACCTTAAGGATACGCTGGCCTGTTGTTGGTTTCAAAAAAATGTTCAAATGTTTCTGTAGTTATTAGGCTTAACTGCTGTGGTTATCGATCCCTAAACTTACAAACTACTTAAACTAACAAACTACTTAAACTAACTTATCCTATGAACAACGCAAACACTCATGCCCGTGGGAGGACTCGAACCTCTGACGTGGAACGGCCGCGCGCACCGTAGCAGGGCGCCTCAGTGCGCATGGCCATCCCGCCGCGGCAGTTGGTTTCGAACTCATTGATAGTGTGTGTTAAGGAATAGCCTGAAAGAGTGTTGCAGACATCAACTTTCACTTTAATAAGTGATTTATAGCGTAGCCTTAAGAAGGTAAGACATAGTTTAAACAAGATTTTCCATTACGCGAGGGCGCGTAGCGTCCGTATCTCCAGTCCAGAAGCAAGCTACGTACTTTGCGGCGGGTTCAAAAATAGCGGAAATTACAAAAAGGAAGACGGGGTGGAGCTGGTCACGTAACCGACTTCGCACCGGGAGCCAAAAGTTCTGGTCTGTACATAGTCTCTCGTCTTCAAAGCAACGTACAACGAAAGTGTGTAGTGCCATCTACATGGTGACGGCAGAGTCTAACATAGTCTCACGAAACTCCCAGTGATTTTGTGCAACGTCGCGACTGCAGCGCTGCCAAGCGGCTGGGTCGTAAAAACTTACCGCGAAACGATTGAGTAATGAATGTGTATTTGTAGTGAAGCAGCACATTCAAAATACTTCAAAGTTAGGAGCTTTTGTGGCTCTATGAATTATAGCAACTATCACAAATGTATTTCGAAAATTTCTCATTTACAACGGATGCTCAGATGTAAGAGAATAATGTTACGAATAACAAGTGTTCATTTACGGTAGTTATAGTTTGAGGCACAGAAGTAGATCTTTAACAATTCATTAATGTCCAAACTTCCGCTCTTAATGAGAATCTCAAAAACACTATTTCATAATATTACTGCTGTATAAAAATAACGTCTGAATGCTTCCAGTAGCAGTTAATCAAATATTTCAGTAGAGCCTGCTTATTTTCGTACATCTCCGTTACACAAAAATTGTAAGCCTGTAGACCAACATATTTCGGCGGTTATCAAAGTGAATGCCTGGCTACAAAGAAATAATACGTCCATATACTGGGTGATCAAGAAGTCACTATAAATTTGAAAACTTATTAAATCACGGAATAATGTAGATAGAGAGGTAAAAATTGACACACATAGTTGGAATGACATGGGGTTTTTATTAGAACAGGTTAGAGTATAGGGAGACCCCCTTATGCTTAAAAAGTGTTCGCCACTGCTTGAATACTGCTTACCGGTATGGGATCTGTACCAGTTGGGATTGATAGAGGAAGTAGAGAAGATCCAACGGAGAGCAGCGCGCTTCATTGAAGGATCCTTTGGTTCAAATTCAAATATTCAAATGTTTGTAGAGCTTATGGGACTTAACTACGGGGTCATCAGTCCCTAAGCTTACAAACTACTTATGAACTAGCTAATACTAAGGACGGCACAAATATCCATGCCCGAGGGGGGATTCGAACCCTCGACTGTAGTGGCCGTGCAGACTGTGACTGACGCGCCGCAGAACGCTTGGCCACCGCGGCCGACGATCATTTGGTAATCGTGAAAGCGTTACGGAGATGATCGATAAACTCCAGTGGAAGACTTGGAGAAGTTTTCGTACTGTAGAGCTGATGTTCTATGTCACTCAAAACAGGAATAATACGTCCGGCAGGTTTGCCATGATGTACAACATGTTAAAAGCTTGAAAAATTCCGTTAAAATTAATTTTTCAAATATCTTTCGATGAATATTTATTAGTATTTACCCAAGAAAATATATTGTTTGAAAGTAAATACTTTTTCTGACTCAATTTAATGCACTAACAGCTAAGAGGGTCGGCTTAACGCATAGTTTTAACAGAGAAATAGCATTCCATAACTCACCAAGATGGCGGACAGACTTCAACTGAAGTATGTGCTCGGCATAAATACCGCCATCTCTATTTTAACCTCATTGGTTATAGGCTGCCCTTAACAGAAGCAGTGTTATTACTTTAGTGTTTTCATATTGGTATTAGAACGTACGCCAGTGACTAGGAAATATGAAAGTAACAGCATTGCAAACTGCAACTTCTCCGTTTGTATCATGTCACTCCTCTCCTGGCCGCTTGGAGCGCTAGTTATCACTTCAGTTGCAATTTTTCCCTGCAGAGTTTCGCGACTGTCTGTGGCGACGGTGTACCAGCGAGCCGTCAGCTGAGCAGAGGAGTCCTTAATCGGCGGACGCACTTGCTGGCCGGTTAAAACGGAGGCGGTAATTGAGCGCGCCAGCCAGTCACGCCCGCAGCTCGTCATTTGTTTCCCGTCGTCGAGGGCCGGCCCGTTTGTCAAGGTGGCCGCTCGTTACTCACGCCGTTATTACGTGTGCATCACTCTCCCGTAATGGCGCCGCATCCTAATGAGCCCGCGCCCGCCTCTCCCCGCGCATGCGTCCTTGTGTCCTTCCCCCTCCCAGCAGCCCTGCCCCCCCCCCCCCCACCACTCCCTGTCTTTCATTCGCCTTACTCCGCCTCCCCAAACTTTTAATCCTCCCGTCCACCGCAGCCCTTCACGTAGCTGCAGCAATTAGACGCTTGTTTGTGATACCGCTACATCAGGATCGTTATCCTTTTGCGCAGTTTACGGCAATCGGCTGTACGGAAATCTGAGACTGTGGGGGGAAAAGGGCGGGTACTGTGACTTCAGTTTCATAACTAGAAGCACCGTTTCTGGATTTAATATTATATCACTTTCATACTGTTTAAAATTAACCGGGATAGGCAAAGATATTTGTACACTGTGCATAAACAAGACATTCAACCAATTAAAATATATTAAGGTGCTCAATTGATGGCAAGAACTGTTTGAGAGTCCAATTTGCCGCGTTATCTGTTCATTATAGTCGTTCAGAGACTCGTACAATTGGCTTCATATCTAGCAAGTCCATTCTCAGCTATATTTCTATCTGCAATAAAAAAAGGTCTAATAAGGCATCTGAAAATAACATTATAACTAAAAAAGAGAATTCAAAAGTTAATAAAAACCCTTTAAAAATTACACTCCTTGTTTTGATACTTGTTAAACCCAGCGTTGCCCCGATATTTCGACAAAAGCTCGTACTCTTGCAGAGTCTTCCACTGGAGTTTATCGATCATCTCCGTAACGCTTTCACGATTAGCAAATGATCCTGTAACGAAGCGCGCTGCTCTCCGTTGGATCTTCTCTACTTCCTCCACCTCGTACGGATCCCACCCCGGTGAGCAATATTCCAGCAGTGGGCGAACAAGTGTACTGTAAATCAACTGCCTTTGTTTTCGGACTGCATTTCCTTACGATTCTTCCAGTTAATCTCACCCTGGCATCTGTTTCACCGACGATTAATTTTATATGGTCGTTCCATTTTAAATCGTTCCTATGCTTACTTATTCAAATTTTTATAGAGCTTATGACACTTAAATACGGGATCATCAGTCCCTAAACTAAAAAACTACTTATGAACTAGCTAATACTAAGGACGGCACAAATATCCATGCCCGAGAGGGGATTCGAACCCCCGACAGTAGTGGCCGTGCAGAACGTTACTTGCGCGCCGCAGACCGCTCGGCCACTGCGGCCGGCTATGCTTACTTCCAGATAATTTATGGAATTAACTGCTTCCAATTGCTGAGCTGCTTTCTATGTATTCGTAGCACATTACACTTGTCTACATTGAGATTCAATTGCCATTC
Source organism: Locusta migratoria (assembly GCA_026315105.1). Classification (NCBI taxonomy): domain Eukaryota; kingdom Metazoa; phylum Arthropoda; class Insecta; order Orthoptera; family Acrididae; genus Locusta; species Locusta migratoria. The sequence goes on along the minus strand of CM048746.1, from coordinate 412,888,660 downwards.
CCTGCTACGTGCGTCAATTCGTTGCAGAACCTGTCGTGCATCTCAATAGAGTTTTCCATTGTCACAACCTCTCTATATTCTACAGCATCATCCGCAAAAAGCCTCAGTGAACTTCCGATTTTATCCACAAGTTCATATATAATTGCAACGGTCCCACGACATTTCGCTGTGGCACACCTGACATCACTCTTATTTCGGAAGGCTTCTCTCCAATGAGAATGACATACTGCATTCTGTTATCTAGGAACTCCTCAATCCAATCACACAATCGGTCCGACAGATTATATGCTCTTACTTTGTTCATTAAACGGCTGATGGTAACTGTATGTAACGTCTTGCGAAAGTCAAGAAACATGGCATCTACTGAGAACCCTCTGAGTCTCGTGGGCGAATAGCGCGAGCTGGGTTTCACACGATCGCCTTTTTTGAAACCCTTGATCATTCCTATAGAGCAGATTTCTAGTCTCCAGAAAAGTCATTATACTCTAACATAATACGTGTCCCAAATTTCTACAACTAACCGACGTTAGAGTTCTGCACATCTGTACGATGTCCCTTCTTGAAAACGGGGATGACCTGCGCCATTTTCCAATCTATTGGAATGCTACGCTCTTCTAGAAACCTAGTGTTGTGGATGCTTACAGTATTCCAAAACTATAGAAACTGTAAACACCTGTTTGAATCCATCCTCTTGGGCAGTTTTCATGTAAAAGGGCAAAATAATACAATAACAGTCCGGAAATCACCTTCCTTTATTTTACGACTTTATCCACGACTTACGTTGGCGAACAATGGTTTCGTGTTTGAGAACAAATCCAATAATCCTTTGAAAGTAACGAAAGATATGCCTCATTCAAGGAACAGAGCGAAGGAACTGGCCACATCACTCCCATTTTTCTTGTGGCCTCACACCGCAGAGTCTGGTGGGAGTCATGCTGCACCGTCCGTGATCGTGTACTCAGCGATTGTAGACTGCCCTGCATGATAGATGCATGGTTGAACACTGACGGGAATCACTTTTCCGCACGGAAACACGATTGTACGGTCATCAGTTGACAGTTCTTACGATGATATCGTGAATTCGACGTAGCACGGGGAAATAGCCCTTTCAGACCCAAGGTTGTAGGTGACGTGACAGTTTTTAGAGAGGGACGTTTAAGATACAAAATACATACAGTAATTCAAAAATTTTGTTGACACAATTGTCAGTTTTGGGCCTTCACTACATTTTTTATGATCTGCACCGTCTTATAGTAACATGCCTTTGAAAGAAATGACGTAATAACATCACAGGATCATATACAATCAACTGGTTGTCAGATATGATAGCTTCAAATGTCAAAACAAGGATATCAACACCTTGTCAACAAGTCTTTCTTGCCTCCATTGTACCGAGCGAGGTGGCGCAGTGGTAAGACACTGGACTCGCATTCGGAAGGATGGTGGTTCAAATCCACCTCCGGCCATCCAGATTAGGGTTTCCGTGATTTCCCTAGATCACTCCAGGGCAAATGCCGGGATGGTTCCTTTCAAAGGGCACAGCCGATTTCCTGCCACATCCTTCCCCGAAAATCCGAGCGTAAGCTCTGTCTCTAATGACCACTCTGTCGACGGAACGTTAAGCCCTAAGCTTCCTTCCTTTCTTCCTTGCCGCCATTGTAATTTTACTGGAAGTTTGTCGACTTTGCCGACTGCTGGTGCCACACAATGTAGAAAAATTGAACTAAAACACGTTGCGCGCGTTAGAGCAGTCCATGCACGATTGTGTGATGCAGGCCTTAGCTTCATAGCGTGCATCACAAAGAAATAAAGCGAGCAAAACCAGGACCATACAATTGTGCATGCAGGACCTGGGTGGGATAGCGGCTCTCTTCATTAACTTCGGACACCAGTGTATTTATCAACAGTGGATATCGGTGATAACGTGTAGGCTTTCACGGCCGGCATCTTCAGTAATTAAAACTTCCGGGCTGAGATGGTCTCTGGGTAATAAAGTATACAGAAAAGATTCGCACACCATCGGTATCTCCACAAGGATTCGAATCATCATCGCAGGCAGAAGAAAGGTGTTATTAAAACATTAGTGGATAAGGCTAATAAAATCTGTGAGCCAATTTATTTGCAAGAGGAACTCGATCATTTACGAACCTCATTTCAGAAAAAACGGATACAGTGATAAGGAGATAGATCGAGCACTCCAGCCCAGAAGACAAATGCCTGCTTATGTCCAACAACAACAACAACAACAACAACAACCATTGGCGGGGAAAGTGTTTCTCCCATTCATCCACAATATCACGGACCGCATTGGGAAAGTACTGGCCAAGTTTAGAGTCGAAACAATATTCAAACCCACCAAAAAGATCAGTGAATACTTACGATCTACGAAAGATGCGCGACACCCTTTGGCTACTCGGGGAGTGTATAAGATTCCACGTAGTTGTGGGAAGGTTTATATTGGAACAACGAAAATAAGTATCAATACTCGCCTAACGGAACACAAAAGGAACTGTCGACTGGGACACACGGACAAATCGGCCGATACGGAACATGTTTTTGATGAAAACGGTGACCGCAAAATAAAATTTAGTGAGACAAGCGTGCTAGCTAAGACATCGCATTATTATGCACGTATGAATAGAGAGGCTATAGAGATTTTTAAACACCACAATAATTTTAACAGGGAGGAAGAAGGCTTGAAGTTAGACAAGATATGGCGGTCTACTTTGTACCAAAGATGTGACAATCGATTACCTTTGATCGAGAGTAATGACGCCATCCAGAAATAGTTTTACTGTTTCCAGAATGAAACTTTCACACTGCAGCGGAGTGTGCGCTGATATGAAACTTTCTGGCAGATTGAAATTGTGTGCCGGAACCGGGACTCGAACCTGGGACCTTTGCCTTTCGCGGGCAAGCGCACTAGCGACTGTGCTATCCCGACACGACTCACGATGCCGCCTCACAACTTTACCTCCGCTGTGGCTAAGCCATGTCTCCACCATATCCTTTCTTCCAGGAGTGCTAGTCTTGCATGGTTCGCAGGAGAGCTTCTGTGAAGTTTGGAAAGTAGGAGGCGAGGTACTGGCGGAGGTGAAGTTGTGAGGCGGCATCGTGAGTCGTGTCGGGATAGCACAGTCGGTAGTGCGCGAAAGACAAAGGTCCCAGGTTCGAGTCCCGGTTCCGGCACACAATTTTAATCTGCCAGAAAGTTTGTTTTACTGTTGACATCACGTGGCGAGTGGTGGCGCCCTCTATGCCCTCTATATAAGCATGCTCTCCACGGCCACCAATTGCGGGCAAATCAGAAGCCCTCAGAAGTTCATGTGGTCCAGCAGCCAGTCGTCGACTCACCTCAGAAGATGTTGTCCGCAGCCGGCGACGAAACGTCAGGGGAAGGAATTTCTACTGTTCGACCACGGCCTCTCAGCCCGGATGTTTTAATTACAGAGTGGACATCGGGTTCGTCTCCAGACGGTGAAAAACTACGTACTTCGTTAAGACCTTGTTAGGAGCGCGCCCACGCCGGCCACACTGTAGTGTCGTTACAGCCGGTCTGAGGACGTTGTAGGGGACGCGACTTTGGTGCCCAGGACGAGGAAGAAGTGCTATTAGCGCACCTCGTGTCAGACCAGATTAAGGGCGAGTGCGCCGTCCGAAACCCTTTCCGTCGGGCGCGCCGGTGTAACGAGAGCGGTGGGCAGGCGCTGTTGCCGCCGCCGCCGCCACGCTCAAAGCCGCCGCGGCCGAAACCAATCCCCCGCGGCAATCGCCATCTCCACGGCCTGTTCCCTACCGCCCCCATCCTCTCCGCCTTTTTTCTCTCCTCGCCTCTAATCTCTCGCATCCCTTTTTATTCCCCACGCTCACCTTATCCGTCGCCACACAGCTGGACGTCGTCCCGAAACTGCTTTTCTCGATCTGTTTTCTTTAATTTAGAAGCTTCACGATTGGTTGTTAGGTTTCCATTTGACGGAGCAACTGGTATGGAAGGTGGACGGAGATTGTCGGAGGAAGCGTCTGCTCTTACGCAGGCCTGTAGTGCTCAAACACCAGAGGAAAATGAGGTAGCCGGCCGTGGTAGCCGAGGGGACGGAGGCGTTGCAGTCACGGTCTGCACGGCTACTACTGTCGGGGGTTCGAATCCCCCCTAGGGCATGGATATTTGTGCCGTCCTTAGTCTTAGGTAGTTCATAAGTAGTTTGTAAGTTTAGGGACTGATGACCCCGTAGTTAAGTCCCATAAGCTATACAAACATTTGAACATTTTGAAAATGAGGTAGTGTGTCTGCGTTCCTTGCCATGGAGGTCCGATGGCGATCGCGTCAAATGAAGAGCAGTAATTCCGTGAATGAAAGGCAACAGGTGGATTCAGTATTTCTAGATTTCGGGTAAGTGTTAGACTTATAGTGCCCAGTTCGTTGTCCCCACCGACACTGTTCACCACAGACGAGAGTATGTTCCAGGCAATTGTGATAGGACAGCTGTTATCTATATACGAGGGAGGAAATAAATTGTTTAAGGTAAAGGTAAAGGTAAAGCAGTCAACAATCCGAAGATTGGTTTGAACACCACAGTGCTTTACTAGGCATGGTACTGTTTGGTGGTGGTATGCCGTTGCCTTCCTCCGACCTTCGAACTGACTTACCCAGCCAGGGGGACCTACAGCTTAACGCGGGTTCCGAACCACGGCGCTACTCGGTATTTTTCACTTGAGTAATACTGCTAGAGCTGAAACAATCGAAAGCGGCAGATAAAAATCCTAGAACTTGGCGGGGATCAAACCCACGACCTTCGGATTCATAGTCTTGCACTCTACCACTGTCAACCGATGATTATCTCCTGATATTGCAGCTGAAATGTTTAATTTTGACTACGATATAGCGGTACAGAAAGCTTATATTGTTTTCATGTGTTGCTCTAGCAAGAGATTCTGGAACTACGAAACAAAAATAGCGAGCGTTTTACTATCGTCAACAGCGAAGCGGATATTTCTGGGCCAAAGAACACACATATGGCGAGTATGTGGAGGGTTTTGTGGATCGTAGCGATGTCTCCTTCTCAGATATATATTACTAGACTGGCAATGTCATATACATAACATTGGTGTCAGTGAAGTCTCGCTGCCATATGTCTATACTATAAGCGTGTCGTGTGTGAACTGGCGTAACTACGATGTCTTTAGAGTTTTGACACAAAGGAAATTCGTGTGTTGTATATGGCTGTAAATTTTTTTTCAGCTGGAATAAGCGTTGACACATACAGTAATGAGTTGCTTGATTTGCTGTTGTTATTGTTACCAATTTCGTTGAACTTCGGTTCCTCTTTCAGTGGTATGGTCATTTTAAAAGTGTTGTTTATCGTGGATAATGTTTAAATGTTTGTAGGTCTTCGAATCCTCCCTCGGGCATGGATGTGTGTGTTGTCCTTAGGTTAGTTAGGTTAAGTAGTTTGTAAGCTACGGACTAATAACCACGCCGGCCGCGGTGGCCGAGGGGACTGAGGCGCTTCAGTCACGGTCTGCACGGCCACTACGGTCGGGGGTTCGAATCCCCCCTCGGGCATGGATATTTGTGCCGTCCTTAGTGTTAGCTAGTTCGTGAGTAGTTTGTAAGTTTAGGGACTGATGACCCCGCAATTAAGTCCCATAAGCTTAACAAACATTTGAACTAATAACTACGCAGCTGAGTCCGATAGATTTACAAACATTTGATCTGAACCAACCTGCAGTGATCATCAATCGATAGACGAGGGAAGAGTCGCTCCTCCGACGGGGAACAGCGCCCTCCGTTGCACGGTACCATAGAGCGCGTGGCTGTGTGTGTGTGTGTGTGTGTGTGTGTGTGTGTGTGTGTGTGTGTGTGTGTGGCGCAGAGAGGAATGGGGCGGCCATCTAAGACAAGGCGTGATGGAGGGGCGAGGCGAGAGGCTCGTGACGTCACAAAGGCACCGCCGCCGCCGGAGCTACTCTCACACATCACAGGTCGTTAGGAGCGGGCCGAGATACGCCTGATTGGATGTCCGGCGTGGCCGGACCTCCGGTTGCCTTCACTGCGCCGTGCTGGGCCCCAGCCGAAGAGGGAAAGGGGGAGGGGGGGCTGCAGAGAGCGAGAGAGCGCACAGAGCCCGGTCATTAAAATGTATGGAATAGTTGGAGCCCTCTGCCGGCGCCCGTGGGAGTGGGCTATATCTGTAGCGGCCGGGGTGAGTCCCGGGTGTTTGGGCGGAGGCGTTGATTTGTAAGTCGGGCGTCGCAGCCATTTGTCAGCCAGTCCCGGTTGTTGGCTAGTCTTGCCAGGTATTACAGTATACTGCGCCAGTCGGGGGACTCGCGTGGTCTCCCCAGGTCTGTTTAAAACCTCTGTGAATAACTGATCACTGCATGGGGAGCAGCTTATACGACTCGAGGTATGTCCACAAAGTAAGTTCCGTTTGGTTATAAAACTCAAACGTGTACAGATACAGAAAAAATATTTATTGTACAAAAATATACAACTATTAAACTACTTTTCTACATAGCTTCCGAAATTTTGTAGGCATTTGTCATAGCGTGGCAGAAGTCTTTGTATGCCTTCTTCGTAGAAGGTTGTCGCCTGTGTATTCAACCATGTGGTAACATGTTCTTTCAGCTCGTCATCGTCGCTGACCACCATGGACAGGTTTTAGGTCTAAGAAGAAAGTCGTTAGGAGCGAGACTGTACGGAGGATGATACACAAGTCACAGTGAAATACCAGTAATATTTGTTTGGTCACATTCACCTTGTGAGGTCGGGCGGCAACGTGAAAGGAAGAAGACTCCTTTCATCTCTTCTTACACCTAAAATCTGTCCTTGGTGGTCAACACTTCAACGACGATGAGCTGAAAGAACATGTTTGCCACATGGTTGAATACACAGGCGGCAACCTTCTATGAAAAAGGCACACAGAAACGTGTCCCACGCTATAACAAGTGCCTACAAAATTTCGGAAGTTATGTAGAAAAGTAGTTGAACAGTTGCAGATTTTTATACAATAAATATTTTTTCTGTACCTGTTCACGTTTGGTTTATATAACCAACGGAACTTACTTTGTGAACATACCTCGTATTTTTGGAACGCTTCTTGCTCATGACCTTGAGGTGCGGTAGGTTTTAGGCACTCCGCAGCACTTCTATACAATGTGTGTGCAGTCTATAATTCAGGTTATTGCTCAGAACGGTCTACACACCTGTAAGGAAAAAAATTAGAACTTCTCCGATACAAAGAATTGACAAATACTGATCATGGCTAGAGACTGCATTATTGTCAGTGGTTGAAAAATTTCGTTCAACAAAGTGGAATGTTTAGTCTAAATGAAACGTTTGTCACTGGTGAGGCGTGCTTTCATTTATCCCGGTATTCTGAAATCGCAATATTCGCATATGTGGAGTACTGCAAATCCATTGTGTATTCCTGAGAAACCACTTAATTATCTGCAAATAGGAGTTTGAATTGTTCTTTCCAGACCGCGGACTGTGGATCCCTTATTTTTTAACGAAACAATAAATGCACAACGATACTGCAGTGATAATGTGTACCCATTCATAGGAGGCCTTCAGTTAAGTGAAATACTGAATGGTCATTTTCAACAAGATTGTGCAACCGCGCATACAGCTTTCGTTTCAATGTCACTGCTTGCTGACGTTTTTGGTGATCGCATAATTTCACAGAGACTCTGGCCTCCACCATCGCCTGACCCAACATCACCTGACGTTTTCTTCTGACGTGCAGTGAAAGCAACTGTCTGTAAAAACCGTCCAAAATCCATAGAGGAATTGAAAACTACAATATCCACTTTCGCTGCTTCTGTCACAGAAGAAATGTTACCGTAGGCGCATCCATGATTTGATTTCGAGAGGAGTTTTCAGCGAATAAACATAGAAAGGAGAAGAAGAGAAAAAACGGTGAAAACGTACATTTCTGGTTCCGCAAGTAAACGAAAAAGTTTTACCTTACGGGAATTGACCCTGCTGTCTCACACTGGGATAAATCTGTTAACAGTTACGATGTTTAGTTAGAATTAACAGTTTACCAAATTTTCCAATCTTGTCTCGTTTACATTTTACTACCAGCCCTGTATTGCGCACTTCGATTTACAGAAGGGAAAAAAATACTACAACATATTCGTTTTCAATCATAAAGTCGTACCTGGAACAAAATAACCTCGGTGGAAGCCAAATTAATGCGATGCTATTGTCCAAAATCAAGGAGAATATGCGTAGTATAGTCATCTCTTATTGCTTGTTATCGCCGAAACAGATTGCCACTGCCATAATTGTGTCGATTTCTCTTTATCCTTATGGGAGTGAACGCTATTCGCAACTCGTCAAAAGAGTTCGTATGGTTTCAGCATCTTACATCTACTGCCAACCTGCTTACAAATGAAGCAACTCTTTTCTTTGCTGCTTCCCTCAGACTTTCTAGAAACGTAAAGAAATAGTTCCGTTCCGCAATGTAATGAACATCATTACATTTATCGTATATCAGTGTGTATCCATAGTGGACTCTGTGAGGGAGCACTGGTTTTTAATTTGAAGAAGGAACATTTGAACAAACAGGAGTATAAAGAAAAGTCACAAAAAAATGAAGGATATAGGCTGTCACCCATGAGAATTATTAAGACGATGAGAGGAAAAAAATCTGTTCATCACATTGCGTACATTAGCTGTTCCTTGCACCTCATAACGTTGTAATTTGACATAAACACTACACTGCAATATATTTTAAGACTATTTGCATACCTTTTTTATAACCTTCGAAAAAAGTTTCGGGAGGCATTTGAACTCCTAAGCCCCCCCCCCCCCCCACCCGTCTGGCTACGCCCATATGTGTTACAACTTGTGTTTCGAAAGTTTTATTAGACAAATTGAATTGTGTGTTCAAAAACAGGGAGGATACATTGATATGTCGAAGCGGTACTCAATGTCTAAGTTAAGCACTCAAAACGACACTTCACTGTAAATTCTCAGAAATTTGTCCATACATAAGTCCAAATTAACAGGATAGTCTAACAGGTTCTCTACACAGATCACTACTTTGTTGAGAAGACAAACAAATTTATTTGAACCACAGTCAAAAACACAAAAGTCACTTGCACTTACAATTCTTTTACACTGTGTATACTCATACAATACATCTTACATAGTATCTTGGTCTCACTGTTGCTGCTACTACCACCACCGGTACTACCAATACCGTATACATTTTCTTTCTGCCTTTGGCATCTGCCAACAGGGGTTTTATACCATTCAATAAGGCGGCTACGTCACGTTTCATGTGACATCACGTGACGTTCAAAAAGTTTCTATTAAGATTATTTTGGATTTTTAAATAGAAAATATACTTCAAATTACAATTAAATTATCTTTTAGTGTTTAGTAAAGATTTTTTATACAAATGAAATTGAAAGTAACAGTTACAACTGCTACGCACTTTTCTTTTAAAGGTACAAACAAATATTTAATTTTTAAACAACAGATATTTATGTAATTGCATTATTATTTGATTCTTTATGCCTACTAATGACTTTTATACAAAATAACATTTTAGTAGCAAGTTACAATCATTACGTACAAATGCTGATAGGATCGTCTTTTATGTTTAAGATCTTTGGCACAGTTCTTATGACAAATCAAAACAAACGCCAATCTCATATATGCTTTGCCAGTGATTTCAGATTAGAAAAATATACTTAACATTTATGTCCATTTTAAGGTAAGTTTAACCCATACAGATAACTGTGGTAGTTACAGTTCACGTAAAACACGTGAATATTTGCGCGATTTTCTTATGTTACTAATATTGAAAGTGCCTATGAATCGTAACAACTTCAATATTTAACCTGAAAAATTTTGTAAATAAAAATGAATATTCAGTTAGATAATGACTTGTATTTCACTGAGTTTAATTTCGCTACATTCACTGTCGCATACGGCACGCGCGACTAACAATCGTGCCGGCCGCGGTGGCCGAGCGTACTGCGGCGTGCCAGTCACGGTCTGCACGGCCACTACGGTCAGGGGTACGAATCCCCCCTCGGGCATGGATATTTGTACCGTCCTAGTTCATAAGTAGTTCGTAAGTTTAGGGACTGATGACCCCGTAGTTAAGTCCCATAAGATTTACAAATATTTGAACATTTGAATTGGCAGCAGTGGTGGCGGATATTGGTCGCCAGTGGAAAGACACGTGAAGAATGCTGCGAGGCGGCTGCTCTTTTGTGGCGGAGAGCAAAAGCAATTGAGCGGATTAAAGCGTAGTCGCCTGCGCTGTGCGGGGCACTCGGCGCAACTTTTCCTAGCCGAGGCCCGGCTGATTTGAAAGCTTGTGGAGGCAAAAGGCGGAAAATGCAAACCATTCCGCTGATTAATATGTGCCTTTCATCTGTCTAAATAGAGCCGCTCTCAGTGGCCGCCGCCAGAAGGAGTTTAGCTGCTAATGCTGGCGGCTTACTCCGCGTTCTGGAGTGCCCTCCCGAAAGTGTTACTCTGGCTACATTCTTCTTTAAGCGTGCTTTTGCTTCCTCAACCAGCCCGCATTTACGATTAGTGGTAGTGGTCTGATGCATTCTCGTGTGTGTTGGGAAGAGAGAGAGAGAGAGAGAGAGAGAGAGAGAGAGAGAGAGATTGGTGCTATTCACGACATTCTCTACTAGCTCTGCTCTCAGTTCCTTTGATCTATTTTAATTTTTAATGGCTCTACGTAGTCACCTGTTACCGTGGCTAGCTACAGATTAAATGGAAAAGAAAGACGAGAAGTACACATTTGTAATATGTACAATTTCGTAATGCTTCGTGAATGGGAAATGGGGTATACCTCCTACACTCGTTGCTCCCCTTATCTCTGTCCCTCTCTGCCTTTCTCCTCGTTGCCCCCTCTTTGCCACTATCCACCTCCCTCCTCTGTAGTTGTCCTCCGCCCCTTCTGCTCCGCTCCCTCTCTTTGTTCGTCCGGTCTTGCGGTCCTCCGTGTATATACAGGGTGTCTCACTTAACTTTTTCAACCCAGATATCTCTGGAACTACAATAGATATTGAAAAAAGACTTTCACGGTCATGAATGTACGGTAGGGGCTTATGGAAGTAGGTATTATGAGACAGTGTAAAACGTAAACAAATATTATTTTCAACAAAACTTTTTTAATGGATAGCTCCATATTATTTCCTATGCAATCAGTAGCATCAAAAATTTCGAAAAGAATGGCTTCGATTCCATCACAATCCGTCAATTGCATCCGGAGAAACTGCGAAGCGAAATTGACGTTTGAAATACATGAAGCGTCCTGCTAGCGCACGTCGCGAGTTTCACGTGTCAGCCGTGAGTCTTGCAAATGTTCAAATATTTGTATAGCTTATGGGGCTTAACTACGGGGTCATCAGTCCCTAACCTTACAAACTACTTATGAACTAACTAATACTAAGGACGACACAAATATCCATGCCCGAGGGGGAATTCGAACCCCCCCGACCGTAGTGGCCGTGCAGACCATGACTGGAGCGCCTCAGTCTCCTCGGCCACCGCGGCCGGCGACCAAACGTCGTACAGATATCATGCAAATGTCATTTTGAAGTCAAACCATGGCAGCTCCACAGCATAATTTGGTAATTTGCTGACACTCAGCACTAGTCGCTTTGTGTGTATGTTGGAGTTCGACAAAAACAAGCGCGCTACAGCATTTAAATGGATATTTAGAACCAAGTACGGTAAGAAGTGAACAACAATGAAGATCATTCACCACTGGCACAAAAAATTCGTTAGGACGAGTCGCTTGTGGCCGGCAAAGAGAAGCGGATGTATCAGTGTGAGTGAAGTGAATGTGGAGCGCGTACGAGAGACATGGCACAAATGCATGCGATGCACCGAGTCTACGTGCATATTAAAAATACGTATCGTAAATATTTGCACTTGCCCAATTATTCAGCTGCAGACAGACGTAACCTCAAAATCACTAATATTGTCGCGTTGAAATGGAAGCAGGCTTGACTTCGAAGGCAAGTGAACACAGCAGTTATACTGAAAGCTGGTTCATTACGAACTTACTTACATGCAGCATACTGCCTCTCGGGCAGAGTGCTCTGCTATTTATACACAGACAGAATGTACCACCGGCCGCGGTGGCTGAGGCGCTCCAGTCACGGTCTGCACGGCCACTACGGTCGGGGGTTCGAATCCCCCCTCGGGCATGAATATTTGTGCCGTCCGAGTTCGTAAGTAGTTCATAAGTTTAGGGACTGATGACCCCGTAGTTAAGTCCCATAAACTATATATACATTTGAACATACAAACAGAATGTACCAGAAATTAGAAGAACAGTTAACATATGAAACAAGTAGAAGTTACAAGCGAACATAAGAAAGATGTAGAACATTCTGGAATTGTTAATTACAAAGAAATAAATTTTGCCGGTGGACGGGATTGAACCGGGGACCTTCAGCACCGCAGTTGGTGACGCTATCCCCTACGCCACGCTGGCAGTCGGTTTACTTGGTGTCTCGCGGCAATATAATGAAGCAAGGAAGATCGTTGAAAATAGTTAGTCCTCCTGTCGCAACGGTGACTCGACCTACATACTTTCGAAACCAATCGCATGCAGTGAGAGTGAGCGATCAAAGCGCCTCCATAGCTGGCAGCTGCCGTGACAAGATAAATGTGAGACAGGAATTGGCGTCGCCGACAGTGCAGAGGGCCAGGTAGTCGGAGTGGACACTGTTGGCGATGACTAAATGAGTTGGAGGAGGCGGCGCTTGCCAGGTGTGGCCGTTCGCGTGAAGAGTGTGTGGTGTTTTTGGTGTCGGGCTTTTTGCCGGCTGCCGGCGTCGCGTGCCGGATCGGCGCGTCGCGGCGGTAAGCCGGAATGCGGACAGGTGGGCGGCAGTAACGAGGACTGATGGCCGCGCAGCGCCGGCCACAAAAACTACTGCTGCCGCTGCTGCTGCTGCTGCATATTCATGCCGCCTGCCCGCCTGCCTGCCGCTGTAATCGCGTGTGGGCCGCGCGCCACCCACTGCACGGGCTGCGGCGCACTCACTCACCAACTGCCCCCGCCCACACACCTACTCAGGACTGCTCAAATTACCAACTTCCGGATCAAATTCAAATTCTTGTACATCTAAGGGACTTCGGCCGCAGTGGAGAGGCCGAACTTTCCGAGGCGCCTAGTTACAGAGCGCACCGCTGCTCCCCGTCAGACGATCAACTCCTCCCTCCGGCATGGGTGTATCGATAGACCTTAGTATAAGTACACTACTGACTATTAAAATTGCTACACCGGCATGGGGGTATCGATTGTTGTTGCTTGTAAATCTATCGGACTCAACTGCTGGATTATCAGACCGTAGCTTACAAAGTACTTAAACTAAGGTAAATTAACGTAAGAACAACACAAACACCCATGCCCCAGAAGGGGACTCGAACCATCGACGGCGAGCAACCTCGCGCTCCGCAGCGAGGCGCCTTACACCGCTCGGCTACTCCACCGCGGCCGTATCCTGTTTATATGATCCAAACAATGTCACTGAAAATTGCATATTGTTAATTATGTTCATTACATTAATTATAATGGAAAAGTACACAGTTATGTTCAAATGTTTGTATAGCTTATGGGACTTAACTACGGGGTCATCAGTCCCTAAACTTACAAACTAATTATGAAGTAGCTTACACTAAGGACGGCACAAATATCCATGCCCGAGGGGGGATTCGAACCCCCGACCGTAGTGACCGTGCAGACCGTGACTGCAGCGCCTCAGTCCCCTCGACCACCGCGGCCGGCGGTGGTATCTATTGTCCGTAGCGTACACTTTTGGCCGTTAAAATTGCTACACCAAGATGAAATGCAGATGCTAAACGGGTATTCATTGGACAAATATACTCGAACTGACATGTGAATACATTTTCACGCAATTTGGGTGCATAAATCCTGAGAAATCAGTACCCAGAACCACCACTTCTGGCCGTAATAACGGCCTTGATACGCCTGGACATTGAGTCGAACAGAGCTTGGATGGCGTGTACAGGTACAGATGTCCATGCAGCTTCAACTTGATACCACAGTTCATCAAGAGTAGTGACTGGCATATTGTGACGAGTCAATTGCTTGGCCGCCATTGACCAGACGTTTTCAGTTGGTGAGAGGTCTGGAGATTGTGCTGGCCAGGGCAGCAGTCAAACGTTTTCCGTATCCAGAAAGGCTCGTACAAGACCTGCAACATTCGGTCGTGCATTATCCTGCTGAAATGTAGGGTTTCGCAGGGATCGAATGAACGGCAGAGCCACGGGACGTAACACACATGAAAAGTAACGGCCACTTTTCAAAGTGCCGTCGATGCGAACAAGAGACAGAGATATGTAACCAATGGCACCCCGTACCATCACGCGAGGTGATACTTCAGTATGGCGATGACGAATGCACGCTTACAAAGTGCGTTCACCGCGATGTCGCCAAACATGGATGCGACCATCATGATGCTGTAAACAGAACCTGGATTCATCCGAAAAAATGACGTTTTGCCATGCGTGCACCCAGGTTCGTTGTTGCGTACACCATCGCAGACGCTTCTGTCTGTGATGCAGCGTCAAGGGTAACCGCATCCATGTTCTCCGAGCTGATAGTCCATGCTGCTGCAAACGTCGTCGAACTGTTCGTGAAGACGGTTGTTGTTTTGCAAACGTCCCCATCTATTGACTCAGGGATCAAGACGTGGCTGCACGATCCGTTACAGCCATGCGGATAAAATGTCTGTCATCTCGACTGCTAGTGATAAGAGGCCGTTGGGATCCAGCACGGCGTTCCGTATTGGCCTCCTGAACCCACCGATTCCGTATTCTGCTAACAGTCATTGGATCGCGACCAACTCGAGCAGCAATATCGCGATACCATAAACCGTAATCGCGATAGGCTACAATTCGACCTTTATCAAAATCGGAAACGTGAAGGTACGCATTTCTCCTCCTTACACGAGGCAACACAACAACGTTGCACCAGGCAACGCCGGTGAAACCTTGTGTGAATGCTCTGAAAAGCTAATCGTTTGCATATCACAGCATCTTCTTCCTGTCGGTTAAATTTCGCGTCATCTTCGTGTGTAGCAATTTTAATGGCCAGGAGTGTAGTTTGTAAGCCTACGGACTGATGGCCAGAGTAGTTAATTCCCATAAATTTATAAACACATTAGGATTTTGAACTGAACTATGTTGGTCATCATTCCTTAAGCTGTCGGCACACGGAACGTGTGTCTGAAGGCGTGTGGTCAACGTGTCGAGCCAACGTGCGGCTGAACGCTCGGAAACGGTGCGACCTGTGCATACGAGACGTGTGCCTCAACGAGCTACACGCGACTGCGACGTCAATAAGTGCATCGAATTATAAAAGTTTCGTGACTGTGCTATATAAAATTAGAAAAGGCCTTCACATGAGGCAAACATTATTGCAGCAGTCACGCTTTTTGTAAAACTTAAAGGTCATTCTTTCACGGTCAATGATATTGTTTAGTAGAAGAATGTTAAGAAGGTGTAAAATACAATACGTGAAACAATAAACTTCGTATTTTATTCTAAGTAAGGCGCAAACTGCCATGTTCCCTAGTAGTTTGCTGGTGAAATTGGTGTAATTCTGAAAAATACTCGTATAGAACACACAACCATCTTTGTTAGACCTCCATTTACTGCGTGAAATACGTGCAGGACGAAATTTTATAGCTGGTATGTTAGGAATCGTGCTGCGAAACCCAAAACACAGAAATTAACAGTAATATAAAGATCACACGTAATATGCAAATGAAAT
Source organism: Locusta migratoria (assembly GCA_026315105.1). Lineage (NCBI taxonomy): Eukaryota > Metazoa > Arthropoda > Insecta > Orthoptera > Acrididae > Locusta > Locusta migratoria. Next base: position 412,872,863 of record CM048746.1, on the reverse strand, counting down.
TATTATATTTCCAGGTCGTATTGAGCAAGAATTTTGAAAACCATGAAGATGGATGAACAATATTGGGTCACTAAGAAATTCAAATTAAATGGTATGTTCAATGACATTAGTGAATTTGTTAAGTCTTTTTGGAAACTTAATGATTCTTTCCATATCCATAATGAATTTTGTTGTGTTCTGAAGTAAATAGTTTCGCACTTGCACAAATAGTGCGTTTCTACATTAACAAAAACACCTGCACAAGCAAGGTTGGGATTCATTAAGTCGTTCTAAGTTGCATTTGCAAGTACTAGATGTATTCTTTTTGTGACCGAAGAAGACTCAGATGATAGTTCGAATTGCGTTTTTCTCATAAGCTAATTGTTTTGGTCTTTTAAGGTTGTCCTGTACAAACGAATTTCTTATCCATAAAAATTCACAAGGAATTCTTGGAAAGTAACTTTTAAATTAGTAACAATCTTGAATATATTTCTGACATTCCAGCCTTTTCTGGCGATCTATCTTGTTATAAATATGTTTTAAGTAATACTCTTGGATAAACAACTCTCACTGGGACGTTGTGGTAATACTTGTTAGTTTTGTTTAATGGGCGAAAAGTACTCATAATAGTATCATAAATAATAACTGTTAAAAGAACGCTTTGATATTTTTGTAACGTATTCTACCGACGACATTTTCAAGTCGTCAGACGATGCACCTGAATAGATAATGCGACCCACTACTGGGTCGCGATCCACTGGTCCAACGCGATCATAAACCTTCACGCTCTGCAGGTCTTTTCAGAAAGCTTAGGGTGCATACATAATGCTTACACTCCTTCCAAACTTTCATACTTGTCAACAATACATATACAACAATTCTACTAAAGAAACTGCATAACTACACTTGGAACTATTTTGGAGCATTGCTGCGCATTGTATGGCATCCCCACCAAGTGGTACCTACGCACGATTTAGCGAAAGTTCAGAGAAGGGCAGCTCGTTTTGTATTATCATGATAAAGGCTAGAGAGTGTCACGGATATGGTGTACGAGTTGGGGTCAAAATCATTAAAAGAAAAGCGTTATTCGTTGCGGCGAGATCTATTTGCGAAATTTCCTTCAACTTTCTCTCCCGAATGCGAACATATTAGCACCCACCTACATAAGGAGACCATCATCATCATCATCATCATCATCATAAGTCAGATCGAAAACAGAAAGATTTAGATGTTCTTTTTTTCCTGGCGTGCTATTAGAAATCAAACGATGAACCCTCTGCCATACACTTGATTGTCATTTGGAGGATATTTATGTAGTTATAGATACCGTGTCACTATAAGGAAAGCGAAAGCAAAAACGTAGGAGTGTCTGAGCCTCCAACGACCAGTGATAGACTCCACTTCCATGGTGTAGAAAAGAAACATTGTTCGCGCACGTGTGTTTCACCTAGTTTCTCAACAACCTGCATAATTTAGTAGCCAGACAAAGTTGTCCCAGTCGAGTTTCCATATAAATGCAGCAGCAGCAGCAGCAGCACGGGTAATTCACAGAGAAAACACTGCCAGTTGTTGAGACACCCGCACGCGAGTACAGAGCCTTAGCAAGGCGGTCATGAATATGTAGGAGCAGGCCTGCTGCTCGCCGCTTTTGCTGAGACTCTCACTAATCGAGGCCGGGCGAGGAAACCACGGTCGCTGCAAGTTGTGCGCTGAATAGTACAGAATTGAACCTGCGTCTGTCCGCACAGTAAAGCAACTCCTGTCTGAACGGTAGGAGCTGGGCGTGAATTACGCGGCATAGCGGGACTATAACTGCGAGATTCCACATTATTAACGATGCACATGAACTGAAATAGCTTTGTCAGGAAGCTTTATTCGTGGGTTTTTACACTAGCTGACTACAGGGCGAAGCGAAATTAGCACAATCGGGCTTCGCAGCACGTTTCCTCACAGGCCACGAATAAAAATTTCTCTCTCTCTCAAATTTTCGTCCTGCGCATGTTTCTGGCAGTAAGTATACATCGAACACTAAGATGCGGAGTTGCCTATTTGGGGGATTAAAAGATCGTCTTAGTGACAAAATATTATTTTTGTGATTTGCGACCCTTTATTGTCATTTCAAGGTTTTCTTTTTTTTTTTTTGGGGGGGGGGGGGAGGGAAGTAGGGGATTTGTTCCGCGTGTATTATGTAATAACTTTTTCGTTGTCACATTATATGACATTGTAGTAAGGAGTGTGTGAATGATTAAATATATAGTGGTTAAGGCTCGTCACACAAATTGAATTTTAATTTACAAAACGTAACTAGTTTCAATGAACTCTATCATCGTTATCAAATGTAAGCAAAAATTGCATTAAACACAAACTGAGAAAATAAATTATGAAAAGGTGTAGTAAATGTAGCCAGGTCATCTAGGGATGTGACAATGACTCCCAACCGTCTGCCATAGTCACACATGGTATCGCGCCATTTCCAGCTATAAAAAAAGGTAAAGCAGTCAACAATCCGAAGATTGGTTTGAACACCACAGTGCTTTACTAGGCATGGTCCTGTTTGGAGGTGGTATGCCGTTGCCTTCCTCCGACCTTCGAACTGACTTACCCAGCCAGTTATAGGGGGACCTACAGTTTAACGTGGGTTCCGAACCACGGTGCTACTCGGTATTTTTCACATCAGCGATACTGCCAGAGGTGAAAGAAGTGGAAAGTGACAGATAAAAATCCGAGGACCTGGCGGGGATCGAACCCGCGACCTTTGGATTTGTAGTCTGGCACTCTACCACTGTGCAACCGAGGCGCACTTCCAGCTATATATAATTCAATTTTTGTTAATTTATATATTTTATAAAAGGTTGTTAATAATGGTTTCAATAAAAAAAACACAAGTTACATATTTTTACAGTATTGGCTTTACTATTAGTGGACGACGTTTGTCTTTGATTATTCAGTTTGTGAAGAACTGTGACGTTGTTTTCGAGAAGTCATCTCCGACTCTATGGTTCTGATGCCAAAATGCTACCACTTTTTTTTTTTTTTTTTTTTTTTTTTTTTTTTTTTTTTTTTTAAATATTGATTCTTACATGTGCTTGCAAAACTTCAAAAGTCGAATTTCTCCGGAATTTTTGAGAGTTACGTCGAATGGCTTTGGCTGATTGTTATTAAAGTTCTGAACTTCACTTACCATGAATAAAATTCTACAATCCGTTACTCATGTGGTCTCCATGTGAGTGAAAGAGCCAGAGGGGTGAAATAGGGCGAAATATTAATCGTGATAAAGAGATGCAAGACCGTAATGGAGAAAGGTGCATGTAGTATAGCTTTCTGACGAATAGCTGTTACGCCAAGTAGTACGTTGCCCAGAAGTGTGGAGTAGATCGTGCAATTGCTTGGCTACAGGGTTTTTGCTGTGTAGAGAAATCAGTGTACGAAAAGTGACGGTGCGTAATGCCATCGTCGTTTTCGGAGATGTTTGTTACGCATTTCCTTCAGGGAAAGATTGCGACTTGTCGACTGCTGCGACTGATTTATTAGCTCGAAGACTGACACGTTCCCTTTGAGATTTAAACCGCGCTGATTTCGCGTTTTAAAGTCGTTAACACGGCCGGAGACGGGTCACGCACATTTAGCTGCGGGTCAGCGGTAATGGTGCCTCTCATTGAAACCCTGTCACGGTCAGCAGGCAGATACCCGCTTATCGTCGGGTCGGTGTCGCGTCATTGTGTGCAAGCGGAGCCGCCACCTTATCAACACAAATTTCTGCTGGGCCTGACCTCTGGCCCACATGTTCTCAGAAGCGGCGAGGGCGGCGTCTTTTGGCAGGGCTTTCCGTGTGGACGCAGTGTCGGCCGCCTCTTCTTCCTGTCGGCAACTCTTGCACATGGGGACAACTGAAATGCTGCGTGTGCTATCGGTTTGAAGTGTCAGGGGTCCCACTGATGTCATAGCAGTTTGAGCGCAGCAATTCGCAGCCATGGACTGACTGAAACTATGCAGGAAAATGGCGTACATACATAAGTGGAAACAGGGGTGTTGTGGAAGGAAGCTTAGGGTTTAACGTCCCGTCGACAGCGCGATCATTAGAGACGGAGCTCACGATCGGAGGTTTGGGTGAGATTGTGGAAGGAAATCGGCTGTGCCCTTTGAAAGGAACCATCCCGGCATTTTCCTAGAGTGATTTAGGGAAATGACGGAAAACCTAAATCTGGATGGCCGAAGATGGATTTGAAGCACCATCCATCCGAATAAGAGTCCAATGTGTTACTACAGCGCCACCTCGCTCAGTGGGGCGTTGTGGTGTGACACTACGTTCGAAGAAAGTCCTTTTGTGATCTTCAAAAAAATATTTGTAAATCTATCGGAACCAAACTGCGTGGTCATCAGTCCGTAGCTTACAAACTACTTAAACTAAGGTAAACTAACCTAAGGACAAACTCACACACCCATGCCCCTGGGAGGGCTCGAACCTTCGACGGCGAGCATCCGCGCTCTCCGCAGCGAGGTGCCTTAGACCACTCGGCTACTCCACAGCGGCCTTTTGTGGTGAAGGCGTAGTCCTACATACTGCTTACAAACTACTTATGAACTAGCTAACACTAAGGGCAGCAATAATATCCATGCCCGAAGGAGGATTCGAACCCCCGACTGTAGTGGCCGTGCAGATCGTGACTGGCGCGCCGCAGTCGCCTTGGCCACCGCGGCCAGCTATACTATGTCCCTTTCAGATACAAGGTTGTAGGTGATGTGACGTTAATATAGAGTGGGACGTTTAAGATACAAAATACATACAGTAATTCATTACAAAAAATAAAATTTATTTTAAAAAATTACGTACCCACACAATTGTTTTGGGCCTTCACTAAATTTTTTATAATCTGCCCCATCTTACAATAATATGCTTTTGAAAGAAATGATGTAATAACATCATAGGATCATATACAATCAACTGGCTGTCAGATATGATAGCTTCACATGTAAAAACAAGGATCTGAACGCCTTGTCAACAAGTTTTTCTTGCTGCCATTGTAAGTGTACTGGAAGTTCGCCGACTTCTGGTGTTACGCAGTATAGAAAGATGAAACTAAAACACGTTGCGCACGTTACCACAGTTCATCCACGGTTGTGTGAGCGTGAATCACAAAGAAATAAAGCGAGCAAAACCAGAACCGCACATGTGTGCGTGCAGGGCCTGAAAGAGAGATACGTTATTGTTAACTGATTAAGGGATTAAAATCGGAATAAAAGAGTAGAAACCATGTTCGGGCCGTCTATATGCTCTGATGAATAACGTTCGTGTAGACAGGACTTCTGCTGGTAGGACTTAGGGCCCTATCTGTCACCTACTATTGAAGCCTACGCATTAACCTGGAACAGATGCTGACGTCTCACGTGACGTTTGCAATCGGACTGTACGCGTCGGTTGTATAAATAGTTATTCCGTCCCATTACAAACATTACCTCGTATGTAAACGAATCTGAAAAGGCCTACAATGGATTGGTAGTTCGTACAGCAAACATCGGCCAAAGTTGTCCCATGGGCACACTCAAGGTTCTGCGCACATTCAACACGATACAGTTACAGGTGTTTGTCGTAGAGTATCGCCCATCCTGAACTTCTGACACGAGCCAGGGCTACTTGTCTTGCGCTGGCAGCCCTCAGAAAGTGCTAACCCTATTCTTACAAGCAGCGCATGGTTCTCTTCAATAAGGTGCATGTGGGTTCATGAATACTCTCTCTGCAACAGGAAAATCAACACCAGAAATTGGTATTTGTTCGCCGCGGCGGAGTGGCCAAGCTCATTGAGGCGCTGATTCGATGCGCGAGGCCGCTCCCCGTCGGGGGTTCGAATCCCCCTCGGGCATGGATGTTTGTGCAGTCTTTAGTATAAGATAGTTCATAAGTAGTTTGTAAGTTTTGGGGCTGATGACTCCGCAGTTAAGTCCCTTAAGCTTAACAAACATTTGATATTTGTTCTGGAAATGCGTTCTGATGCAACCTTGTATCCATTACAATTCGCGCATCAGTACATAAAAATCTTGTCGTCCTGCTCATAAAATGAGTATCTTGTTTGACTAGATGAGGTTCAGTTGCGGGGTGTACCTGTAGATCGCGTACAGAATTGACATGTTGAAACATGATGAATAGCAAATGTAAACAAGAATTCCTTGAAAGACAGCGCCTTCAATGATGCAATCAAACAGGTGCATACAAAATGAAATTCTTGCGTCATAACTGAAAAATCGTGGAATGTACACTTCCATCAGTAACTGGAAAATAAGTATTTTTCGGATATGTGTTCAGAGGCTGTTTCCTCTTGTGTAAGAATCTTGTACGAAAATTTTAGAAACAATCTGCTGGCCGCTTGGTGAACTGTAGTAGGATGGTGAGTTAGCAGATTTCACAGGGTACGTACCTATATCAGGTGGGACTCCTCTCGCCCTGCAGGCGGTAGTTAAATGGTACGGAAGTGCGTCTCCATCCAGCTGACACCAAATCGTTTGCAGAATAGCAGGCAATTCTGGTTTGTTTGTAACTGCGGTATCCTTGATGTGCTGTCGCACAAGTCTGAAGTGCGCGCCATGTACTTTCGCCGCACGCAGCCATGCAAACACGGCGCAGTGTTTTAAGACAGCCATGAACGCTCTCTGCTGCAACCCTGCTCGTGGCCGCCACTGAACTGTATCGGCCACTTGGCAATAGGACAGGCGCTAGAACAGATTCTCATCAGTAGGCGGGCCTCTACCTAGTTAAACGATATCTCAGCATTACGCTACACTGCAGTCATGTAACTTGTAAAAGTTGAGTATTGTATTATTTCTACGAAATACATATCTTGTACTAATCTAGCTTAGTGTTTCTAGTTTCTGCTGTCCCACTGGCTGGTCACCTCAGACTCCGCGTGCCTCCTATTTTCCTGTGTCGGTCTCTCTCTACTCGGCCACCGAAACCTAGGACAACCAGCGGTAACGAGACACACCTTGGCATGCAGCCTGCGTTCCGATAAAAACGAAGATACGCTCGATGTGAGTCGCTGGTGACTACTTTGAAGGATAGTAGCAGGTGCAAACATGTAACGATTTTGTATCGATTGTGCATAAACAGTTGCCACTATTTAAATTCCAACCCTCGTTAACGTAGCTGGCAAGGGGCAAGTGTTGCGCATACAACACACACCTGCGAACTACTTTCCTATGGCATCTACTAGGGACACTTCCAAATTCTGAAGGTATCAGGGGTAAAATATAGGGAGAGAAGACTTATAGTCAACCTGTACAAAAACCAGACAGCGGTTATTAGAATCGAAGGGCAAGAAAGGGACGTAGAGGTTGGGAAGGGAGTAAGACAGGGTTGTAAACTCTCCCCAATGTTTTCAATCTGTACATTGAGCAGGTCGTGAAGGAATGTAAGGAGAAATTTGGAGAGGGCATTAAAGTGTAAGGAGAAGAAATAAAAGGCTTGCAGTTTGCCGATGACATAGTAATTCTGTCAGAGACCGCAAAAGATCTGGAAGAGCAAATGAATGGGATGGACAGTGTCTTGAAAGGAAGATATAAGATGAACATTAAGGAGAGTAAAACGAAGGTAACGGAATGCAATGTCAGAAAATCAGGCGATGCTGAAGGAATTAGATTTGGTAATCAGACAATAAAAGTAGTAGATGAATTTTGTTATTATTTGGGTAGCAAGGTAACTTCTGATGGCCGAAGTAAAGAAGATATAAAATACAGAATGGCTATGGGAAGAAAAGCGTTTCTAAAGAAGCGAAACTTGTTAACGTCCAATATTAATTTAAATGTTAGGAAGTTCTTTCTGAAAGCATTTGCCTGGAATGTAGCATTGTATGGGAGTGAAACGTGGACGATAAGGAGTTCAGATAAAAAGATGATAGAAGCTTTTGAAATGTGGTGCTACAGACGAATGATGAAAATTAGATGGGTAGATCATGTAACTAATGAGGTGCTTAGCCGAATTGGGGAGAAAAGGAGTTTCTGGCATATCCTGACTAAGAGAAGGGATAGATTAGTTGAACACATTCTGAGACACCAAGGAATTGTCAACTTAGCATTAGAAAGAAGAGTGTGGGGTAAAAATCGTAGAGGAAGTCCGAGGGGCGAATATAGTAAGGAGATTCAAAAGGATGTAGGTTGCCGAACGTATTCTCAGATGAAGAGACTTGCTCAGGACAGGGTAGCGTGGAGAGGTGCATCAATCCAGTCTGCGAACTGAAAACAACAACAACAACAACAACAACAACAAGCAGCGTCGAGGTGTCGGGACACTTGAGATCAGCTAGCACAACCCTGCCACGTAACGTCTGTACGCCGCTGCGCTTTTATCCTGCTGGAGCAAAACATGGCTTGGGCCCTTCGTCGGCGAGTCAACACGCCAGGGGTGAATCGCTGCGCTGGCATCGGCCCCACGCAGCCGCCGCCCCAGACAAGTGGCGCCTCGGCTGTCTGCGGTGGCCGGTATTAGCGCGGCTCTCCTGGGAAATGCATGCAGATCAAAGGCCGCTCCCGCCTGCTTCTCGCCACGGCTCTGCCGCACTGCGCCACCGGCCGATTCCCTCCACACCGCAGTCTCATCCGGCTATTACTTAACACCTTTTCTCTTTCGTGTCGCGCGCAATTCACAAGTGTCAGTGTACCCGTCGGGAACGTTGCCGCGTTCCGTGGTGTCATCCCAGTAACGCAGCTCAGACTCGCATTTCACAGGAGAAAAAAATAGATATTCTTTGCTGGGAATGAGAGACCAGGCACTGAGATCAGTCCAGTCTGAAAGGCTTTTCGAAAAGATATTTCACATTCCGCTAGCGATCACAAAATTTGTTCAGTGTCTGCACAATCTCAGGATGATGATCCTGCTCTCTAGGATTTTTTAAAATTATTTTCATAAATCCCCTCTCGGACAACAAATAAACACAAAAAGTGTTGCATCACCACGATTCTAGGGTTCCAAACCGCTGTAAAAATAACACCATCTTCTTCTTTGCTGCAGCATTTGCCCCGCGCCACTGCAGGGTCCGCTACATGGATCTGTTGTCTCCATTTCACTCTGTCTCGGGTTGCATCTGGATGGATGTTCGCGCTCTTCAGGTCTTTATGCAGCATATCAGCCCAGCCCTGTCACGTACCCTAGCACTGGAAGGGTCGGCCGCAGAGAACCGTATTGCAAGGTGGGAAATGGATTTGAGAATCCCCCATAAAGCAGCAAAAGAACTGGCACCTGGTGGAGACCTGCCAGACACAATCTGGAGAACCCTGAACCGTATGAGGGTAGAAATGCCTAAGTGCAAGACAAACATGCAGCAATGCGGCTTCCTAAAAGATAATGAGGTGCTGTACAGGATCCTCAACACCTTCTTATCTGTCCATATTTAGAAAAGCCATGTACAATGGAAGGCTTATGGGAGGCTAACGACAAAGCCATAACGGCTGCTAATTTTTGGAAGTTATAAGTCTTGTTCCGGACACGGAAAGTAAGTAAGTATCAGCCCAGCGTTGCTTAGGCCGTCGTTTGGGTCTTCTGCCGAAGACTTCAAGCCCGTCTTGGCAATAGTCATCACCGGCCCGTAGATCATGCCCAAACCATCGAAGACGGCTTGCGCATATCTTGTCTTGGATCGGTGCAACACCCAACTGTTTCCTGATGCTGTCATTGGAAATGTGACCTAATCTAGTGACACCTCTTGTCCACCTTAGTATCTTCGTTTCCATTACACTTAGGCGGCGTTCTGTCTCAACTGCAGTCGGCCAGCAATCGCAGCCGTACCAGGGTACAGTGTGGTAGATTTTTAATTGTATCTTTCATCCTGCCATCGCAAGTGACTCCGGATGTTGTTCGTCACTTCATCCAGGAGGCCCGAGTTCTGGAGTTGACCTCTTCGATGAGTCGGCCGTCAACAGTGATCGTGGAACCAAGGTACTTACTCATTCGCACGAGTCGGATGATGACCATTAATCGTGATGGTTCCCATTTCATGCCTGTATGACCTCATGTACTCTTCTTTTCTTCAAGTTAAGACGCAAGCCATGTTGGGCTAACCGATCATTCCATTCTTGGATTTGTGTCTGTAAATCAAGCGTGCTTTCTGCTACCAGCATCACGTCATCCGGCCGGTGCAGATCAACTGTCATGGTGTCCATTATGAGAATGAACAGAAGCGCCGATAGAGCAGAACCTTAGTGGGCCCCGACTGTTTAGAGGAGTCCTTGGATAGTCCTGAAGTTGTGCGGACATACCTTCTTGGCTGTGCATAAAACATCTGTACTCAGTTAATAAGTTGCTCTGGCACGTCATGCTGTCGCAGTGCTACCAGATGAGACTGTGTGGCACCCGATCGAACGTCTTTTCAAGGCCCAGGAATGATAAATACAGCGGCTTCGCTTTCTTTTGATGTTTCTCTACTAAGAGTCTTCAGGCATGAATCGCATCAATTGTGCTGCAGTTGTTCACAAATACAGCTTGTTTTCTGGAAATCTGTGCAATATCACGGATCCTTTGGTGCAGAACACGCCCAAATGTTTGTAAATCTATCGAGTACTCTGGTCATGGTCCCCAGACTTACAAACAAATTATACTAACTTATGCCAAGGGCAAGAAATACATCCATGCCCGAGGGAGGACTCGAAACTCCAACGGCGAGCAGCAGCGCGTTTCGCAGCTAGGCGCCTTAGAACTCTCGGTCACTCCACAGCGGCACCATTGATCAGAATAACGTCACATTGCAACGGCATATCATCGGAGAAAGGAGAAAACGTATGGCAGAAGAAAAATAAATAGTGTGCAAATTGATCAATAGATGGCGCTGTAAGCATCACAATTTAATAGTGGACGAATACAAATGACAAATGAATAATGCAACAATGCCTCACGTGTAAGTTAGACGTTAACCAACTTTAAGAGATATGGCACATCCGACATAAGTCTTCAGGGAATCTGTTTCGTGTACAAACTTGACACTGTTGTCTGTCCAGGAGCATTGGAATTAAGGTTTTGTCTTCTGCAATTTGGAAAATATACATCTTTGAAACCTGTTTCTTCTTTTAGAATAGCCCTGTATATGTGGTGTGTGTTCTTCGGATGTTCTTTCGTCTGACGTATCGTAGCACAATCTGGTTGTAATTTGTCGAATTGGTAGATTGTTCACTCAGGTATGGGATCATTTAGTGTTGATACAACAAGAAGCAAAGGAGGAAAATTAGCATTTTAGTTCCCATACATTACTTTGCTCTGATGTCTTACTCTTGGGGGGGGGGGGGGGGTGGAAGCTAGAGGTCGTGGACTTTGTAAGGAATCATCCCAACATTGATATGGTCTGATCTGACTGACGGAAGAAAACCGACGTGTGGATGGCGATCCAAGAACTCAAACGGATTCTCTCGAATATGCATCGTTCCCGTAGACACAATAATGATGAACTAGTCTTCTGTGATTAATTCTTATATGGCTGCTAATACGATTTGTATTTGGCCAGATAGTTGACCTCACGTTCAGATATTGGCATTTCGGCATGTACAATAATTTTTATGTAAGTCTTACTGAAATAGAGAGAAAGTATCAGAATAAATTGGAACGGCTGAGGTCAGACATCTCAGTGCATCGTTCACAGCAGAGGAAGTACTAACGCTGGCATATTCTGCAAGCAGACGATGATTTAGTGAAATTTGAAAACTGCAGAGACATAACATACGTTTTTATATCGTACGCATATGTGCACCATTTTTCTGTATTTTTAAATTGTTTTATTTGAATGATTAGTTACTGACCTGTTAGCATAATTTTTCGAAATGGATGGGCTGCACTGCAATAATGTTTGAGAAACGCTGCAGTATGGAATTTGTTTGTTCCTGCTAGATACAAAACAGGTGCCTCTAGAACAAAAAACAAGGGAAAAAATTGGGAGTACCTCTTAGAAGGAAAGAGGATGCTGAAATGTTTAATTTTTTTCGAGAATCGAGGACGCTACAGGGGAACGCAAAACAAGTTCTTTAAATTAAGATCGCCTATCGCGGCAACCTATCTTCTTCGTTTTCTTTTCGGTAATTTCGTACCACCTCATTTAATTAAGTTTGTGTATCATGTCGATATTTTAAATTAAGAGAAAAGAAAGACAATTGCCGCTATCTGAGCTACCAATCACGGTCGTTCGTTTACCAACTCCAAACGAGAGCTGGCTTAAATCGTTACCGCTGTGATATAAATTATACCAAAAAGTCCCGTGTAGCTTCAGCCCTATCTCCATCTCGTCATTAGCGACTGGGTTATTCGTCTCTCCGTGGTGTGGATTTATCGGAAGTGTTCTGTAGTCGAACGAAAACAGGAAGCTGCAGAGGTATGCAAGAGAGAGAGAGAGAGAGAGAGAGTAGGGGGTGGGAACGATCTCGCCGATCTCCCTCCCTCTCTCTCTCTCTCTCTCTCTCTCTCTCTCTCTCTCTCTCTCTCTCTCTCTCTCTCTCTCTCTCTCTCTCTTACATACATACATACAAGCGCGCGCGAAAAATTCCATGTAATGGTGTGTTATTGCCAACCAATATAACAACTGCGACAATAGCTAGAGCGATACAGTACAATACGGTACAGAAGGTGACTCAAAAGAAATACGTAATGAGACGAACAGTTACGGCACAGTTATTCAAAGACAGTAAATAAAGTGGCTGACTCATCGTATTTTATCCTTGTGAACAGCCAACCACAGCCATTTGCTATATAGTCTTCATTCCTTTCCCTACGTGCTTCTGATTCTTTGTGTGTCTCTCGTCTCCTGTGTCGCCCTTGAAAACCTTGCTTTTGTAGGCATCTTTCGTGTGTGATAATGTTGAGGTAAGTGTAATTCTGCAGCGAGGGACCAATCACCCTTGGAGTTTGGTCCCTTAACTCAGATATCTACCAACAGTATTTACACAATAGGCAACGCGATTTTGATGGTGCCCTGAACAATACAGAAGGAGGACATTATTAATAGCCGTGATACGTTCTGCAACATGCCCCCGTGCTTCCCACAAAGTTGGTAAGCGTTCCATTGGTCCACCAGCCCAGTTGGCAACTGAAAGATAGTTATTAGTGCTTGAGGACGTGCTGCAATAGGTCTCCCTGAAGTATCCTTCACGTGAACAATGTGTTTTCTTATGAATGAAATACACAAGATAACTGTGAGATATTTTGCAAATTTATTGGTTTACGAACCGGTTTTGGGCTGTTACGCCATCATCAGGTAAACATTACAAGTTTAAGTTTCAAAGATCTTAACTTGATATATATATATATATATATATATATATATATATATATATATATATATATATTCGTGCTTTGGTTTATAACTAACCTGCGGGAAATACTACAATTCAAGTTGTGGTGTTAATTGCTGACATTGATAAAATACGTGACAATATAATAGATTATGTCGTTATCCTAAGAAATGTAAAGTGAAACAATAGAAGTTGGCTGAATAATATTGATCAAAATGTATCTTAAACAGGTCCAATGTCTGGAACATGGAAGCATGTGACAAAGTTGAATGAAACATCTGTAAATATATGTAAAAAAAATTTTTATTGAATGATCAGACACAATTTCCATACTCACCACTTCTGCCTGCAGAACATAATCATAACCCTGTGCAGACAATATAAAGTACCATCTCCTACCCACTTGTCTCATACCTCTACTACTGTTTCATATACACGTTATAAAAAGCCTTGTGTAATCAGAACTGTGGCTGCTTACCGCATATAAATTGTAATGCCTTATTTTACTAGTTATAAAATTCTTGTGTAATCACAACTGTTTTGGCTGCTTATGTGATATAAACTTTAATGTCTTATGTTACTAGTAACCATAATTTAACCAGTTAAAAATTTTTCAACATATATTTACAGATGTTTCATTCAACTTTGTCACATGCTTCCATGTTCCCAACATTGGACTTGTTTAAGATAATTTTTTGGTCAAGTTTAATTTAACCACTTAAAATTTTAACATACGTTCACAACGCTTCCATGTTTCTAGACATTAACCTGTTTAAGATAAGATACATTTTGATCAATAGTATTCAGCCAATTTCTATTGTTTCACTTTACATTTCTTAGGATAACGTCATAATTTATTATATTGTCACGTATTTTATCAATGTCAGGAATTTACACCACAACTTTAATTGTAATATTTCCCGCAGGTTAGTTATAAACCAAAACACTAGTCTCCTTTGAAAGTTATATATGTAGCAAGTTAAGATCTTTCAAACTTAAACTTGTAATGTTTACCTGATGACGGCGTAACAGCCGAAAACTGGTTCGTAAACCAATAAATTTGCAGAATATCTCACGGTTATCTTGTGTATTTAATTCATAATGTATCAAATATTCTGTCAAGAACCGACGGAACAGTCACTGAAAATGCGTTTTATGTTTCGGAAATGAGCAGAACAGTCCATCCGCCGAATATCCTCTCGTTCCGAAAGCGCCTCCAGCTTGTCTGTTTCATCTAACATTATTGCTAACTGCACCCTTGAAGCGACTATCCTGCGGAAGGCGTACAGTGTTAAAGTCGACCGGTTATTTCACTGAGTTAAAAGATTGGAGGTCAGTATCTTAATGCAACTGACACCTTTTAGCATCAAACACAGCGGACTACCGAAACCAGGCTGTTGCGTGGTACATTAAGTACCCTTATATGGCTAGAGATGATGGGCACACGTAATGTACTTAGGAAGATGTACAGCATTGTTTCGTGATTATGCTGTTGGGTGAGTATTCTTACCAACAAATACTTGAACACTACACATACACCGGCTAGTGTTGATGTGACATTTGACTCCTTCACCGTGTCCTTATTGTCAGGGTTTGTACTGTTGGGGATTCCTTGACATTTAGGAGGAGAAAGAATAGAATGATTGGCTCAAAAATTTTAACCATCACCTAGCACTCATTTTCGGTCATTCAAAATTTCACCTTTGTACTTCACGTTGTTCACTAACACAATAATCACTGTAACGAAAATAAATAATAGTCTGGGATTTAAGACGTCATCAAAAGTCCAAATGTTTGTATAGCATATGGGACTTAACTACGGGGTCATCAGTCCCTAAACTTACAAACAACTTATGAACTAGCTAATCCTAAGGACGACACAAATATCCATGCCCGAGGGGTGATTCGAACCTCCGACCGTAGTGGCCGTACAGACCTTGACTGGAGCGCCTCAGTCCTCTCGGCCACCGCGGCCGGCAAGGCGTCATCCATATGTTCCTTGATATCCTTAGTCATTTTTTTTAGTGAGTGTATTCAAAGGCAACCTGGCATTTTAATGTAGGAATTATTTATTGTTGTTAAAACAAAGTTTGTATGCAGGCTTAAGCAGTTGCCTTGGGCTCAGTTTGTAAGTAGGTGAGCTGAAATTACACCGTTCTACCGTATTTGCTGCCCTGTGTCCTCAGCTTAACTGACGTGATTTACTAGTAGCCTCTTCTGGTCTGAGATGACTGATGTATTATCTCTGGTTTCGTTAGATCTCAGTTTATTATTGGAAGATCTCTACGTGAAATGACGTGCTCTCAGCGTTTATCTCGTACAGTTCCACTGTGCTGTTGAAAAGCTGTTTGTAGCGAATAAGATCGCGGAGATTGATGCTTGACGTCACGGTAATCCGTTCTATAGATGAACTTCAGCATTCTAAAACAGATTTTAAATAATCCGAAAGTCACTGGAAATGCTGAGGCACCAATGTCAAAAATGGTTTATACTTTTCCAACAGTAGGAGGCCAGGCATCCTTTCATTGTTTCGAAAGATGCCAGTGAAATCTGGTGTTCAAAGTAGTGTCCATAATCCTGATGTTCGGAGTTTGTTCGGAGCGTTGGCCGAAATATGACAATTTTCTTTTCCTTAAATAGTTATTCCTTAATACATCATCTCATATCGATGGCAGGCCGCGGTGGCCGAGGTGACTGAGGCGCTCCAGTCACGGTCAGCACGGCCACTACCATCGGGGGTTCGAATCCCCCCTCGGGCATGAATATTTATGCCGTCTTTAGTCTTAGCTAGTTCATGAGTAGTTTATAAGCTTAGGGACTGATGACCCCGTAGTTAAGTCCAATAAGTTGTACAAACATTTTACATTTTTTCATATCGATGAGTATATATTGCATAGATGATGTCCCAAAGATTTTACGTACCTAAATAAATCGACAGCTCTTGGTATGTTTCAAAAGAAATGAAATTTCAATGCCGTAGTATCTCTTATGTGACGTCTTCGTAAATACTTTAGCGCTGCAAAAACATGGCTTCTTTGAATTTCATATTTCCACCTGTTGTGAAATTAATATCCTAAAGAGACACAACCCAGCCGCGAGTGAAATAGAACATTTTCTCTTGCTATTTATACAAGACAAAATGTCCAAGCTGAAAGTCAAATCTCATTAATGAAATTTTTTGCACCCAGTTAAGTAGCATGTAAAGTAAATATGCTTATAGTGTACAGACTTAACCTTGTTGCTTCTTCGCTGTTAATACTGAAAAAATAGTTATCAAGTGTGTGTTAAGAATAAAAAGAATTTTACGAGGCTCTTTGCAATAAGTGTGAACCTTTTCTTAAATGTTTGTTTTATGTGCGAGTGAGGGTTCTCAATGGGTTATGCAATGAAGCAAGAGGGAAATGTTAGTTATTTTAGAAATCGTAATGGTTCCGATCGTGTTCAGATCTAAAGACGGCGCGATCATTAGTGCCTAAGTGAAATTAATACATGGTCGTTACAAACTAAAAGACACCGAAAAGAGCAGTACAAGAGCCGGGAAGTTTCTGACTTTCATGCGTCTGTCGTTAGCAAAATGAGTATCGTGTTGTTTATAGTTAGAATATAGGTTAAGGAAAGGCAAAACTACGTTTTTTTATTTGTATATCCGGAGAAAGTTTCTGAAAATTTTGACTGGAATACACTCTTTCAATTTCGGAAGGTTCCAGGGGTTAAGAAAAAATTTGGGTTGAAGGACATGAAAGGAACGCAGTAGTTGGGAAGGGATTAAGACAGGGTTATAGCCTTTCCCCAATTTATACATTTAGCAAGCTATAAAGGAAAGCAAGGAGAAATTTGGAGAAGGAATTACAGTTCAGGGAGAAAAAATAAAAATTTTGCGTTTTGCTGATGACATAGTAATTATGTCAGACAGCAAAGGACCTGGAGGAGCAGTTGAACGGAATGGACAGTATGTTTAAAGGTGCATATGAGACAAACATTAACAAGAAAAAAACAAGAGTAATGGAATGCAGTCTTAGAAAATCAGGCGATGCTGAAGAAATTACATTAGGTAATGAATCAATAAAGGTGGTAAATGAGTTTTCTTACTTGGGTAGTGAAATATCATACGATGGTCGCAATACAGAGGATACAAAATGCAGAATGGCAATGGGAAGAAAAACGGCTTTGAAAAAGAGAAATTTGTTAGCATCGAATATTAACTTAACCATACGGAAGTCCTTTCTGTGAAGGCATTTGTGTGGAGTGTTGCCTTGTATGGGAGTGAACACAGTTGATTGACAGTGCAGACAGAAAGAGGATAGAGGCTTTTGAAATGTGGTGCTACAGAAGAATGCTGAAGGTTAGGTGTGTGGATCGCGTAAGTAATGAGGAGCTAAAAACGTAAAGCAGTCAACAGTCCGAAGATTGGTTTGAACACCACAGTGCTTTACTACGCATGGTCCTATTTGGAGGTGGTACGCCGTTGCCTCCTCCGACCTTTGACCTTCGAACTGACTTTTAAGGGACTGATGATCGTCGCTGTTTAGTCCCTTCCAAAAACCAACAACAACTACAACTGACTTTTCCAGCCAGTTATAGGGGGACCTACAGTTTAACGTGTGTTCCGAATCACGGTGCTACTCGGTATTTTTCACATGAACAATACTGCCAGAGGTGAAAGAAGTGGAAAGTGACAGATAAAAATCCTAGGACCTTGCGGGGATCGAACCCGCAACCTTTGGATTCATAGTCTGGCACTCTACTACTGTGCAACCGAGGCGCACAATGAGGACGTACTGAACAGAATTGGGGAGAACAGGAATTTCTGGCGTACTTTGACTAAAAGAAGGGATCGATTGATAGGACAAATTCTTAGACATCAAGGAAACGTGAATTTAGCGTTGGGGGGAAGTGTGTGGGGTAAAAATCGCAAGAGACCAAGAAATGAATATAGTAAGCAAATTCAAATGGATGAGGTTACCGTTATTCCGAGGAGGTGAAGAGGCTTGCTCAGGATATACTAGGGTGGAGAGATGCATCAAACCAGTCTACGGACTGAAAACCACAACAACAACACTATCGTTTGGAGCGAAGCCGCTAATTTTTGACTTTCGTTATTGTTGCTTGCTTCATAATTTCGTTACGTTGGTGAAATACACAATAACACTTACAATGGAGACATGACATTTCATATCTTTGAGGTCAGCGGTACACCTGCAAAGTTCGAAGTACCTAAGATGGTCGATAATACGCGTATTTACGTCAGTGGTACGTCGCGATGAGGACACGCTCGCTTGAGCTTGGGTGAGACGAAAGCTACCCTTTATATTTGCACACACGGCAGCCAGTGAAAGGAAGTCAGCTGTGCAGAAAACGCGGTTGACGTTGAAATGGACGTCGTATTACACGTTTCAAAGCGGGACGGCCAGGCGCATGCCACGATGAAGACGGTGGAGCGCTGCCGGCCGCCGCAGAGGCCGCTAGAGAGGTTCCTGCACGGGGCGGCCCCTTTGTAGTGGCAGCCGCCCACCCCTGCCCGCCCTATCAGATGCTGCGGGGGCGAGGCGGCCTGGTGGCGCGCCACGTGCTGGCGCTCTGAAAGCACCCAGGCCGCCACCGTACATGTCTTCACGTCCAGAACCCACATTCGCTGCGCTCTGTGTCTCACGACAATCTTGAAACTTCATAGCGTCCAAAAGACGGTGCATAGGATACTTGTTTTTTTAGAGCCTTGAGGGTGTATGTATTTCATCTTTACGTTGATTTGTGAAGTTTCATCACGACACGAGGACAAAAGCTACACTAATCCATCTACCGGGTGATCAAAAAGTCAGTATAAATTTGAAAACTTAATAAATCACGGAATAATGGAAATAGAGAGGTAAAAATTGACACTTATGCTTGGAATGACATGGGGTTTATTTGAATAAAAAAAAAAAAAAGTTAAAAGTCCGACAAGATGGCGCTTCATCTGGTCAGAAAAGGAATAATTAGCATAACAAATTAAGACAAAGCAAAGATGATGATCTTTACAGGAAGTGCTCAATGTGTTCACCATCATTCCTCAAGAGTAGTTGTAGTAGAGGAATAATTTTGAGAACAGCACTGTAAAGCATGTCCGGAGTTATGGTGAGGCATTGGCGTCGGATGTTGTCTTTCAGCATCCCTAGAGATGACGGTCGATCACGATACACTTGCGACTTCAGGTAACCCCAAAGCCAATAATCGCACGGATAGAGGTCTGGGGACCTGGAAGGCTAAGCATGACGAAAGTGCGGCTGAGCACACGATCATCACCAAACGACGCGCGCAAGAGATCTTTCACGCGTCTAGTAATATGGGGTGGAGCGCCATCCTGCATAGAAATCGTTAATCAGCCAGGCTGGGGATGATGCGATTCTGTAACATATCGGCGTACCTCTCACCCGTCACGGTAGCAGTCACTGACGTTTTGCCGTCCAGAGCCATCTGTCGGACTTTTTTTCTCCTAATAAAACACCATAATACTCCAAGCATGTGTGTCAATTTTTACCTCTCTGTCTACATTATTCCGTGATTTATTAAGTTTTCAAATTGATACTGACATTTTGAACACCCGGTATATTAATAATAATTAATTGCCGCATTATAAAAGCGCTTCGCCGATTTCGCTGATCTTTTCTTTGTTCTTGTCGCGATTCTCAGGACAAGTTCTGTATGAAAGAAAATTCTTGGAAAATCGACCAGAACATATCAGAATTTTACAATAACTGAATGTACGCTTCCTACTCGGGTCATTTTGTAGATTCTCCAACAATCAGCTTATTCATTCGCTACTCGCCTATCGAGCAAATACGCTGTAACGGAGCGAACAAATACGCCAAAGACGTTATAATAAAGGGTGATGGCGGTGTGCACAAAAGTTTAAACAGCCAGACAGATTTAACAACAAACGCTGTTTCTTCAGAAGCCCTCCCTATTATTCTTACCTCCTTGGCGTTATCGGTGGTGATTATATCTCTGCGGCTTTTCAGAGATAGAATTGATGTTAGTTCATGGTATTTTTGAGTGTTACAAATAAATTGAGTGCAGATCGTTGTTTATTTTTTTAGAACAATACCTCCATTGTGGCGGGGTAATATTGGTCGCCGTACGCGCGGCGCAATGACGATTAATAAAGCGTAGGCCAGTCGTTGGAAGTTTGTGGAATAAATATTTGAATCGCCTTGTACTTCCATGGCAGATGTACGTGGCGTGATCGAGGGTTGGTAAACCATCTGCATTGTTCTTTTTCTCTCCGGACGGAGAGAAAAAAAATTGTTCAACAAGCGTAAAAACGAACGCAACACACTTTCGAAACGGTGCATTTCCATTCCACTTACTGTATTTCAATTAATTGTATTGTTTCATACAGAATTTCTGTCATTAAAGTATGATCATGCTACAATTATTTTGTTTTCAATTAAAAAACTCTCAACAAGATATAAAAAATGTTATAAAAACATTTCTATTCTGCTCGATGCTGTAAAAATGTGCGGTTTTGTTTTCCTTTCCCCCAGTCATTTATAACATAATACATGAAAGTTGTTTCTGGGAATGAAATTGATTTAAAAAGGGGGGACGATATAGATAGAGAAAGGAGGAGGGAGAAGATGAATTTGGGGTGGAATAAGTGGTGTGAAGGTGATGGATAAAGATAGGAAAAGGAGGAGGATGGGGTGGAAGGAAGAGACATAGGGAGTAGGAGAGAAGAGGTTAGGGTATATATATCCCGTACACATTAGCTACTTCGAAACATTGCTGGGTTTGTTAGTAATAAATAGAATTACGGGCTTTCAGCTGTAACCATTTTGCCAATACTTCGGCTGTATGTCGTTCAGCAATCTTCGGAGCGATTCTGAAGACTAGAAGCAATGCCATATAGTTTAACAAGCCCTGTGCGTTGCGTGCCAAAAGTAGTCATAACACAAGAAAACTATTTCTCTTACTTAGCGTTGTACTGATTTTGGGAAAACTTGCACGCTACACATTGTGTTTCAGAATGTTCATATTTATCTGATTCGCAGACAAATTTGTGTTGATACAAGATATTTATCAACTACTAGCTTAAACCCGCGTCTCCGCTCGCGTGTTGGTTGATTATGATAGATAAGCTATCTTTCAGTAGTGTGCTATGAGACTGGTTTTGAAGGATGAAGAAACAAACATTTTTAATCAACATTCAAATAAAAAAATAAAATTATGTCAAGTGCTTAATGATTTACAATTTCGATCACTTGATGTAATGCGCGATACGTCAAATCGATTTTTTAGAGAGAGGTATTAAAATAAATTTCTTTCTTCCTGCTTTATTTATTCTTATATTTCCTTATTTGTGTGCTTATCCTTACAGAGAAAGAGCTGAAGACATTGTAGCTCGCATGACCATAGTATGGTGTGTGGCATCACGTTTCGCTGTATGTAACCTCCTTGCTATGGAGTCGCAAACGTCATCGCTGGCCTTCAGTCCGAATTGACGACATTCAACCACCATATCTTCCACCTCCTTACAGCTATCGGCATGGATCTGCTATGGTGTACAACGAGAGACTTCGGACAACAATTACACACTATTCGTTTGCGTTCTGTAGTTTTTGCTGCAGAGCGAAATATTAACACACACACACACACACACACACACACACACACACACACACACACATAGAATTTTATATACATCGATAACTTTCCATCGCAATATACTCCACCTTTTTATCATTATCAATCCTGAAGCAACAATGCAACCAATAAAACCATTTTCAAAGAGTAAATATAATTTTCAAAGAGTAATTATTGTTCCGCATTTCGCATTGAGTTCTTCAAATTACTAAATATCTATCAGATCGCTATAAAACCGTGCCGTTCCTCAGGTATAAATTGGTAACTGTACAAACATTTAAGTCTCTGCGTCTTGTCGTTCGAACGTGATAAACGTACACCGAACAGACATTCAAATTTTTATAGATATAGATTAGTAAGATATGTTAGATTCGTATTAGGAATTTTGTCTCGTACCAGCAAAAATCTGCACGGAGAATCACATAAATAAAACGAGACATTCTGAAACATAGTGTGCAACGTGCATGTATTCCCAAACTCAGCATAATGCTACATAAAAAAATATTTTTATTGTATTAGGACTACGTTTGGCAGGCAGCGCACAGGCCTTGTTAATCTAGGTGGCGTTGCTATCAGACTGTCGGCAGAAAGTTCCCGTCGCCGGCCGCGGTGGCCGAGAGGACTGAGGCGCTCCAGTCACGGTCTGCACGGTCACTACGGTCGGGGGTTCGAATCCCCCCTCGGGCATGGATATTTGTGCTGTCCTCAGTATAAGGTAGTTGATAAGTAGTTTGTAAGTTTAGGGACTGATGACCCCGTAGTTAAGTCCCATAACCTTTTATACTGTATAAGCGTAGCAAACCGACGAGAAAGATGTAAATTATTGATATGGTGACTGTTCGTTTCGGACATGTTCGAAAGAACAGACACCATTAGTAGACAGTGACGGCCATAAATTTACGAAATAGAAATATTGAAGCATTTCGACCGTTTCAATAATGCCGGCAACAGGCAATGACAATTTCAATGCGGACGCATTCAAACGATCTACCCGTTGCGGGAATCCAGTATCGCCTGCGAGCAGAAGTCAGTGGGCAGGAGGCTAGAAGTTGAGAATTTGGGGTGGAAGGGAAGCGGTTAAGGTGACCGCTAGCCCGAATCGGGAAATCCGGGTTCAATTCCGGGTCCAGCACAAATTTTCATCTTTGTCGTAGAATTTATTTGAACAGTCTGAAACGGTCGAAACCTTTCAATATCTCGATGTGGTAAATTTTGCGGCGTTACTGTCAACTAATGGTGTGTGTGTTCTTTCGGACATGTATCAGTAATTGTGGTGGTACTTCGTCGACCCGAACACGAACTACGTGACTGCGTGTCCTCGTGTATATATAGATCTGATTCCAACATGCCGGCACTGTGATACCTGAATGGCCCACATGCCTGTGGCTACTGTACAATACGACCATCCAACTTCACGTGGTCCAACAATGTGGTCTTTGCCAAATGCATTCAGTTGATTGTCTAATGCATGTGCCAGGCATTGCGGTTGCGTATGCGATTCATTTCACGGACTCTGGGCAGCAGAGTGATACCAACTTAGTACCAACAGAACGGTGACATCACAAATGCAGGCATGTGGGCGCTCTACACAATACATAGCTCTGTAAATCTAATCCTTTATTCACGCATCAAAGGTATGCATGTATACCGAAGTGGTATAATATTGAGTCACTTTCTTTTTTTTTTTTGTCACACAGTGTGCTTGGAGGCATAACTTTTCTTAAGCGAGTACCTCCCGGCATATGCATTACGCTGTCGAGGTGTATCGACGTTATCGCCACTTGCTCTTACACATTGAGCGTTTCATATTTTAGGCTGTCGATCGTAATTACAAGCATTTCTGTGCAATATATTGCTTGTACCACGTTGGCGCTGCTATGAAAAATGATGTAGTCAGTTAGTGCCACTCTAAAAGTTTCTTAGCCGCGAGCTTATAAATATGTAAGAGTATCCGGTCTTGCGAACTTAAACTGTTGTGCAGCTAACGAGCTTCGTGTGAAATACTGCATGCCGCAGGTCTCTATTGAACGTACTCTACAAATCTCTTCGAAAGGAGGCCTCTTTCACTTTGTATTCGATTTATAGTTTCTTCTGAAATTTACGCACTCTTTCTTTGTACAGACTGTTTATTGCAGCTTTCGAATGGGTAATCTGCTTACTGTAAAAACCGTAGTTCATTGCTGTAATCTGCACGATGTCCAAAAACGGCGACTGGGAGTGAATGTTAATTCGTATAGGAGGCGAGTGAAATGTCGCGTTCCCAGTTTTCTCGTATCATGACATGAAACAAACGACGATTGCAATGGCACTGGCAGAAAACGTAAAGTCTGTGGTTACACTTCCAGTTGGAGAGATGCCTCCTTTATTGTTCCAGGATTATTGATTTTCTATCTCACGAATTGTATGTTAGCAGGGTCTCGGAACTAGAATAAATAGATTATAATGCCTATAACATAAGGAAAAACACGAGTGATGAACTTCTGCAAAACATAACATCGTTTAAATATTTAATATATTTTATCTCTGAGCTGGACGTTAAAATCTAATCTTACAAGGAAAGTACCTGGGCTCGAACTAACAAATTTGTATGAACGTTTGGTTACAGGATCTCTACGTACACCTCAATGTGCTGGTGGGTGTCGTTTTTCTGCAAAGATCTGCAACCATGCTCTAGATAGCACTGTAAATGTAATTGTAGACGCCAGACGTAATGCAGATATCTTAAGTATAACTTATGTAATAATCATCGTACATGTTCTCTAGCGAATTGTCATCAAAAGCCGTGATGATAGGTTGCAACTTTAACCTTCTTCCCGAAAGACTGTTGGTATTCACTGCCACTGCTTCCATCGCCTCTTCCCGCACTTACCGTTGCACTACCGCTTGCAATGAGTTGTTCGTCATTATCATCCCTATTATCTTTATTATGAGTTTGTAACAACAGTATCTAACTTATGCTCATATTCCTGTACCATAACAGATACGAGAAAGCATGCAAATGATTCATCTTCTACACTAATACCATCTTCACGAAGAAGGGTTCTTCGTAACTTCATCTCAACTAATCGCAATACATTAGCAGGACTGATTAGCAATCGCCGCCCCATCTGACGCTTCACCACACAAATAACATCATAAAACGTAACTTCGGAGGCACACTGTACCGTCTCTACTGACGAACCGACAGGTCAAAGTGCAATGCGGCATGGCACACGCAAAGGCCTCTAACAGTTTTGCAGATGCGGGAGTATCACTGGTGCAATAAGGGATCTTTACATTATCTCTCATACGATTTTGGTGTATATGAGTTTGTTCGAGCCCAAGTGCTTTCCTTGTTGGTGTTTTGACCAGAGACTACATCAACCTTTTCCCCAGCATTTTCGGATTGGTCTAGTCCCCCATTAATCCATTTAGATGGCATATACTCGTTTCTTACACGCTGTTATGTCGTGAAACGGTACTGGGTAAAATTTTAGAAAACTGGTGTTCGAGGGAGATTGTCCGCTATTCTGCTGGCTGCCACGATGTCAAAATCTCGTTCAACGATCGTGTGATTAAAGGCAAGACAGCCTAGGAGGTATACACAGTCTTACAGACACATTTTCTTTCCGCTCATTACTCATTTAGAAGCAAATAGAACAGAAAAATCTGTCATTGCTACGAAGTACCATAATTTACACACTGTGGAGGGACTTACGGAAAAAGCGAGTGTATGCAGACATGAATGGGAGAGTTTTATTTGTACTTAATTACGACTGTCACCTCTTAGAAAACTTCACGTGAGAGAATTCGGGTAAACCCGTATTTGGGGCTGCACGTTAAAACAGTACCACGAATAGAATCCACAGTGTTAACTGCAAGAGTCAAGGAAATTTAACAAAAGCAACTGTGCATGAAGAAACGTAGAAGTATGGGTCTGCAGATAAGCCCCTTGGACTGTGACACTAGCCGGCACGTAGCGCGGTCTCTTTCATATCGGACTCATGAGCAGTTAGTGAGCTCTGCAAATACAAGCAGCAGCCTCGCAGTGTTTGCTGGGGAACAAGTTGCAGGCGTGCATAATCTGCGCGGTTGCCTCACACACAGTCCTTTGCTCAGGAGCCGCACGGCAATTAACTTGTCTCTGTTTGCTGCAAACGCCGACCTTAGCTCGAGAGTTCTCGAGTCCACGTGGATCATCATCATTCCTTCTCGTAGCACGAAGACTAGTGGATCTTACTTGTTTCGGGAAATACTGATTTTACTATTACAGGGTTTACATAAAGTCCGGAACGACTTTCAATTATTTATTGCACCAGAACTAAACATTGTACAGATACCATACATATGCTATGTTGAAGAGAGTCGCAAATACGATGAATTCAGGTGCGGAGCGAGCTTTCTGTGTTTGTGTTGGACAAAAACAAGTGTCAACGGCTATTCAACGAATGTTTAGAACGATGTACGGTAAGAAGCCACCAACAAGGAAATCCATTTACCACTGGCACAACAAATTCATTACGATGTGTTGCTTGTGCCCGTCAAAGAAAAACGGACGTTCCACTGTGAGTGAAGTGAATTTGTAGCGTGTACGAGAGACATTCGTAAGGAGTCCAAAGAAATCGCTGCGGCGTGCATCCCGTGAATTCGAAAGGGCTCCGATGACAGTGTGGAATGTCCTGCGACAGAAGCTGCTTATGAAACCATTCAAATTGGAGCTAGTGTAGAAGCGTTCTGAGTTTTGTTCTCGGTTGTAACAGTTGAATGAGGATGGGGATAGCGTTGTTGATAGCTTAATTTTTAGCGAAGAAGCCACTTTTTACACTAATGAGGTACAAAGCATCCACAAGAATGCATTGAATTTGAGCGCGATTTCCCACAGGCAAATGTTTTTTGCCTTGTCACGTTGAAAACTGTACGGGCCATTCTTCTTCACGGAGAGCTCTTGTCACTGGATATTCCTACTTGGACGTTGCAGCCTCTTGAGTGTGTTCCCGGTACATCACTTTGCCATGAGTGTTGCCTGTCTACAGGGGCTGCTCCAGGGCCGATATAGCACCGGAACTCGTCATGTTTGCAACTAGCGCTGACCATCGGTAAATTACCAAGCTACGCTGTGGCGGTATGCATACAAAACATTTCAGGGTTTCTCTTTAACATGACACATATACGAGATTTGTACAATGTTTGATTCTCGTCCAGAAAATATTTGAAAGTATTCCCGGACTTTACGTATAACCTCTAAATGTATTTATAAATGCAGATTGGAAATTAAATGCTATTACAAAAATTATGAAAATGTTTGTAAAATCGGAGGGCATTGACTGCTGCAGTTACCAGTTCCTGGGCTTAAGTACTTTAACTAACTTAATGCTGAGGACGATACATACACCCATGTCCGAGGGAAGACTCGAACCTCCGACGGCGACCAACCACTCGCTTCCCAGCAAAGCGTCGTAGAGCGTTCAGTCATCGAAAATGCTTTCTGCTTGGGTAAGCTTAGCTCTTTTTCTACTAACTGGGAGACAACAAACGAAAGATCAGGTGGGTTCGCACCGACCCCGTTCTCTTTCACCTAGATTCTTTGAGCAACAACGCCATTTTGTAGTAACACTGTTTTATTATTAAAGAGCAACTCTTTTAAATATTTTTCCTGAATTCATATTTGCAAATATCGTTGCATAAATTGTTGTTGTGGTGGTCTTCAGTCCGGAGACTGGTTTGATGCAGCTCTCCACAATACCCTATCCTGAGCAAGCCTCTTCATCTCCACATAAGAACGGCAACCTACATCTGACTGAATCTGCTTACTGTATCCATCTCTTGGTCTTCCTCTGCGGTTTTTACCCCACACACTTCCCTCCAACGCTAAATTCACAATTCCTTGATGTCTGAGAATGTGTCCTACCAATCTATCCCTTCTTTTAGTCAAGGTATGCCAGAAATTTCTTTTCTCCCTAATTCTGATCAGTACCTCCTCATTAGTTACGCGATCCACCCACCTAATCTTCAGCATACTTCTGTAGCACCATATTTCAAAAGACTCAATCCTCTTCCTGTCCGCACTGTTTATCGTCCATATTTCACTCCCATACAAGGCAACACTCTATACAAATGCCTTCAGAAAGGACTTCCTTAGGCTTAATTCAATATTTGATGTTAACAAATTTCTCTTTTTCAAGAACGCTTTTCTACCCATTGCCATTCTGCACTTTATATCCTCCGTACTGCGACCATCATTTATTTTACTGCCCAAGTAACAAAACTCATCTACCTCCTTTATTGCTTCGTTACCTAATCTAATTCCTTAAGCATCACCAGATTTTCTTAGACTGGACTCCATTACCCTAGTTTTGATCTCGTTAATGTTAGTCTTTTATGCACCTTTCAGCACACTGTCCATTCCGTTCAATTGCTCTTCCAGGTCCTTCGCTGTCTCTGACAGAATTACTATGTCGTCGGCAAAACGCAATGTTTTTAATTCTTCCCCCTGAACTTTAATTCCTTCTCCAAATTTCTCCTTGCTTTCCTTCATAGCTTGCTCAATGTATAAATTGAATAACATTGGAGATAGGCTACAACCCTGTCTTACTCACTTTCCAACCACTGCATCCCTTTCATGCCCTTCAACTCTGACAACCGCTGTCTGGCTTTTGTACAAAATTGTAAATTACCTTACGCTCCCTTTAATTTACTCCTGCTTGCTTCAGAACTTGAAAGAGTTTATTTCAATCAACATTGTCAAAAATTATATCACTGTTTGCAAGCTTGAGTACAACTTATCCGGGAGTATCGCGGATTAGGATGTAAAATCGCTGAAGGAAAAACATTTCGACGCTGAAAATTTCTTATTAT
This sequence comes from Locusta migratoria, assembly GCA_026315105.1. Taxonomy (NCBI): domain Eukaryota; kingdom Metazoa; phylum Arthropoda; class Insecta; order Orthoptera; family Acrididae; genus Locusta; species Locusta migratoria. Next base: position 412,844,183 of record CM048746.1, on the reverse strand, counting down.
CTACATGTCGGGGAGGAGAAAAGACGAGAGAATGTTGGCTGAGGAAGGTGTCATAGTGGTTTGTACATTGGGCTCGAATTTGGGAGGAAGCCTCCTCAAATCCCCTTTTTAACCGTCCAGGTTTTCCGTAGTTTTCGTAAATCACTTGACGTAAATGCCGAGTTTATTTCTTTAGAAATGTAAGATTTGTTTGCCCCTTTCCCTACCGTACCTTGTTCTCCATCTATAATGACTTACGCATCGATTGGGCGCTGAAGCAGTTTTGACGAAAAGCACACGGTTTGATAGCAGAACACAAATCATATTTCGTCACTTGGAAAAGTGAAAGTCCGGTTCACACACCGGAAGTCCCGAACTAACAGAATATCTTGAGTCGGGCGTGGAGTCCCCAAAGAAATAGTCACAAACGCAAATCACAAGCCGCGCGGAATATCCGCGTGGTCCAACAAGGAGACCACATGGGTATCGGATTATAGAATTGTTTTATATTTATGGTACATGAAGTTCAGAACTAAAAATAACATTCAGCCAAAGCCATTCGTCACAACTCTCAAAAATTTTCTAGAAAATCGACTTTAAAGTACACGTGACTATTAAGTGCCAATAATTCAAAGGGTTGCTGCATCTGTACGTGTAGCTCATGTATGAATAAAAATAAATAAAAAGTGGTTAAGCCGTTGCAATGATTTTCGAAGGTGCTATGCAAGTGTGGGCCATGAAGAAAAACTAAATATGGACAATCTTTGTGACAAACTGAAGCGAAAGTGATCATTGTTACCAAGAAGGAAACAAGTGAGGAAGAGTGCATGGTTCTTGTGTGTCTGCTATTAACATAATAGTTATGAAACCATTGTAATGATTAATGTAATTCAAATGTTTAATAAATGTATTAAAAAAAACGTGGTAGCGTTCTGGCCTTCTAACCTCATGGTCAGTGGATCGAATTCTGTCATGGCACAATTTTTTAATTTTCTTCCGTTGTTTTCGAATACTTATCCAATTTTAATATCTAATGGTAATTTCTACGAAAAGTGCACGTGTTTTTGTTTATTCGTAATTTTCTTTATTTTATGGAAAGTTAATGATAAATCTGAAGCATTGAATTAAAATTTGTGATGCGACCGGGAATCGAACCCGGGCCTCCCTGCTTACTAGGCAGACGTCTTACAGGTAGACCAACGCGTCACTAGCGACTAAGGCGCCTCGGAATAGTCTAAGCACGATTTCCTTCACGTCACAAACTTTAATTCAGCTTCTGTATTCCATAGAACATTGCCACTACTGCCAAGGCTCTCCATGCAGCGGAATACAGAAGCTGAATTAAAGTTTGTGACGTGAAGGAAATCGTGCTTAGACTATTCCGAGGCGCCTTAGCCGATAGTGATGCGTTGGTCTAGCAGTAAGACGTCTGCCTAGTAAGCATGGAGGCCCGGGTTCGATTCCCGGTCGCATCACAAATTTTAATTCAGTGCTTCATATTTATCATTAATGTCTTTACATATTCGAGACGAAAATCCGTCTCAGGTATTGTTTATTTGTATTTATGGAAAGTTGTTGATAATGATGGTCAATTAAAACACGTAAGTTACATTTTTTACAGTATTTGCTTCACTATTAGTTGACGACGGTAGTCTTTGATTGTTCAGTTTGTGAAGAGGAACGGCACTGTATTTGGAAACTCATCTCCCTAGCTAGTAATGGCTTTCCAAGAAGCCACCCTACTCAACCACAGTAAACGTGACAAGGTTTTCAACTCGTCTACATACACATAAGCAAAAACTGAAACAACACGTAGAATTAGAAGTTCCAAAATGTTAACTGAATGCGAAAACACACACACACACACACACATATATATATATATATATATATATATATATATATATATATATATATATACACGCCAGTACGCTACCACCCGAGCTAAACTGACATATGATTTAACAGTTTTAATTACTGACACTTAAGTGCACTTTGCAAAATTTTAAAGTCTATTTTCTCAATAATTTTTAGAGTTGCGTCGAATGGCTTTGACTGATTGTTATTTATATTCTTAACTTTACGTACCATAAATATAAAGAAATTCTAAAATCCGAAACCCATGTGGGCTCCTTGTAAGGAATCATGCTGCGCACTGGGGGCCGTTCCCGCCGGAGTTTAGAGTCCTCCCTCGGCCCCGCGCGGCGCGGTGTGTGTGTGTGTGTGTGTAAGTTGTCTGTAAATCTAGGGACTAATGACCATAGCAGTTTGGTCCAACAGGTTTACAAACTTTTTGAACATTTTAGCAGAGCCGAAGCGAAGTCCATAGAGGGAACAGAAGTTGGAGGGCGTAGCAGCAGCGAAGAGTGGCTTTAATAGCATCTAACAACGAGACCCGAGACAAACTGGCTCAATGTGTTGCGTTGACGTCCTGAAAAAGCCTGTTGGGACTAATCAGGTGAAGGTGGAGGATACAGCTCACGCCACCTGGGAAATATAGTCCAAATTCGTGTAGTTGTGGACTGTGTCGGCTATCCATAAGTGACTTCCGTTCTGCGGATTAGTCGACTCTTATGTCTGTAGGCACCACTGCAGTTATGGAGTTGCGTCGTTTAACCACACAACTTACATGCCTGTAGAGTTCGTGGGTACGCCGATTCATTATTTTCTGTAAGTGTGTATATAGATTTCCAATTATTCAGCAAAGTCTGTTTAAAGACCATTTGGTATTATGTGCGGAATTTTGACCACTTTTTGATTGTTCAGGACTGTGGTTTTGATTTCTTAAATGCAGAAAAAAAGCTCAAGTGTCTATCTTTCTAAAGGTTATCTCTGGTTCAAGTAATTTTTTTCCTGTTTTATCAGTGTAATAGTAATTACAGTCGCTACGTGTGATATTGTACAAGATGCGTCTGAAAAGTTTGGTAAATGGTTCCATATTTTAGGAACCGCGCTGGCGAGGTTGAGGTGCCCGCGCGTACACATTGAGGGACATGTCAACAAGCGCCGACTATCGTGTAAAACACTGCAGTAAAGTGGTGGCACATGCTGCGATCCTGCTAAGACTGTCAGTCGGAGAACTCGTGTTATTGCAACATGGAGCAAGGCGTTAACATAAAGTTTCGTTTGAAATTGCTCAAAACGACGACGGAGACCCACGGGATGTCAGTGAAAGTGTATGGTGTTGGGGCAGTGAGTAAAAAGAGTATTTGAGTGGTTTATACGCTTAAGAGACGGAAAGGAAGGTGTTGAGGATGAGCCACGTATGGTCGACAATAGACCAAAGATAACATAGACTGCTCGTGACGTCATTATACTGCAACCAACATCTAAGTCACGTGACTCGGGGCAGGATCCGTTTTCATCATTACGCGTAATTTGAATTGGGGCTGAAATTCGCAGTTCTTATCCGTTGTAGTGAAAACTAAGCGTAGTTTATAACAATAAAAAAGTTACCGTATTCTTATTTCAATTTTAGAAATATATTTACCGTTAGTTCTCCGTAGTTACAATTATTAATTTGATGCCTAGATAAAAAGCAGTAATAGTTCTTTTTACAAGATATAGAAGTGCAGATTTTAAGCGCAAGATTGTTTTCGTGGTTTTGTGTCTTTTGGTTTGTAGTTTGCACAAGAGTAGAAGACCAAATATTAATTTGAAACGCTGCTTTAGTTTTCTTACAATTCCTCAACAATACGTTTGAAATGTTTTGTTGTGTTTTTATAAGAAATGAAATCTGGTTTCGTCCACAATGTCCGATTTTAACACAATACAACTGTTTGTATTTTAAGAATCACCACAAACGGTGATGCCAAACCGTAAAACAAACAAAGTATTGGCTGATTACATTAAGTAATAATGTGGGGACGTAACGTCATCGATGCACTTCGCGAGATGTGGTTTTATAGGTGTAATGAATAGTCTGTATGCGTTTTGAGCTTTGTATAACGTTATTCAAAGCAGATTCGCACTAGCAATGACTTTAACTTTTTGACATGTATACTCGGTCAAGAGCTGCTGGAATAATATTCCCATCGATAATCACTTTCATAAGTTGTAAAAAGCAAAAGATTCATAGTGCAAGACAATCACTGACGATATGTAATCCTGTTGCTTGTAAAAATAACTGACAATACGTTTCACCAGGGCATATGTAGGAATAATAATAATCAGCGTATTAATATTAGCAATATGGCGAAATTACGTTCCTTTCACTACCGCATGTGTAATAGGAACGTGAAAAGTCGCTTTAGCGTTAAAATGAACACCTGACTTCATCTGTAAATGAGATAAACCGTGCTTCATTACGACAAAAACTCACGTCACGTGACTCGGGGGCAATTTTAGATGTTATATTCAAACCAGAACATGGTAGAGATAGGGACAAACGCAGTCTGTTATCTTTGGTCTATTCAGTCGACCGTGCACAATCACAGTCCCAGACAAAATCGAACGAGTGCGAGGGATGCATGCCGCCTTGACTAACATTTGTGTTTCCGTCGGTTGTTGTTAATTTGTATCGAACCTTTGTACCTTCAGCAAAGAAAAGTGTGATATTAACCACTGCAGCCACCGATTATCGGCGTATAACCCTTCGAAACATGTCACAGGAGAAAATAAAAACACTGTCTGGCGTAGATAATAGTTTTCATTTACCTTTTAATGTGATGAGCTATATAGTGCTATCGTAATAAGTAGGTACTTAGGTCACCTGCGGCTGATACACCTCGACAACATCGATCTGAACAGTAGTTTCGAGAAGCACCTGTTCCGGCACGGCACGCCAGAGCAGACGGTTACTGGTCACGAACAGCAGCTCCCACGCGGCGATATTGTACACGGGTTATCGAGCAGCTCCTCTCGCAGGGGAACGCAGCGAGCACGGGTTCTCTCGGCGCTGTAGCCTACGTCGGGAAGCCATTATGCTGGCCCGCTGTGTGTGTGCGAGGGGCAAGCCCAGGAATTCGTGTTTCCTAGATAATGTTGGGTGTTGACTTTAAGATGGGCCACATGATATATAAGTACGTGTGCGTGCCTGCCATATCGTTTCAGGGATCCGAGTCGCTCGTTAAGTACAGTCTCGGCCCGCTGGTTGGAGCCGTGGGTGCCCCGGGACCAGCGCGCCCGCCCTAACCGGTCCCGCCGGGGCGTCTACACCTCCCCCGGCACCCGACTGTACTCGCCGCGGCAAAACGACGACTGCGACGCCGGAATTATAAAGCACAGTTTGTAGCCTTGTTGATTGTAAATGCGAAGTACACTGCAAGCACGGCGGCTTCTTTTTTCTCCCCCCACCCCCTCACCCCACTCTCTCCGTACTTTTTATTTATGGACCTCGAGCGGGACATGGCTTGTTGTTACCATCTAAATTGTTACTTGGCCGTAGCCTTGAAGTAAACGCAATTATTGTTATTACGGGCCATGCTGCGGGGCGACAGGGGATTGTGTGTTGCGGAGGCGGCGGCGATCGGCGTTGACGGAAAGCTAGCGCTGTGTGCTCCTCCCCGCCATACAGCAGAGCGGCAGAATAGGACCATTACTTTTAATGCTGAGATTCTATCACGGAGGCGGCGCGCATCGCCGTGGCTTTGGCCATTTAGTTTCTGGGCTAAAAACTTCACGAGCTAATAGAGATTGCGGTCGCTAGTTTTTGTCATCTCTTCCACTTATTTTTTGTGTCCCTTTGTCCCCTCGTCGTGGTGGCTGAAAACCGCAGGTGTCGTTTCTCGTGTCTTCCGGTCCAACACGCAGCAGTTGGAGAAATGAGCTCCAGGTGTCCTGTCACTGCTCAGCATAAATCCATCCGGTGGCCCCTGTCGCATGCTTTTTGGGCTTCCAGGGTTTTCTAGCCCTACAGTTTGATCTAAGTGTGGTGTATCTCTGGAAAGCACAATTCAAGCAAAAGTAAAGAAATGGTCGCCAAACCTGCTTCAAGCTCAGCTCCAAGGAGTGGGCATGTCATCTGAATCATGGCCGATTCCCCTCCTCCCCCCATCCCCCCCACAACAGGAAAACAACATTCACTGATATGGAGTACTTCTTTTCCAACATTTCCGAATATCAATTCAAAAATGAAACGCCAAGATACAAATCCCGCCGCGTTTATGATATTTTGAGGAATTCCTAGGGATCTCCTCGTCTTTATCTGCTTCCATTTTAACGTTGACCTGTGTTGTGCGTTTTTCGCCTTTGCCCCTGCTTAGTCCTTGCTTTTAATATGTTCCGACGTGGGCGCTTATGACCTTAGTAGTTTTGCCCCATAAACCACCCTGTCTCTGTTATATAAAATGTAGAGCACTTGTTTTGCAAAATATATTTTTCCGCATATATGTATATAAATATTCAATTTTCAAAGTTCTCGGCGAAAGTAGCATGAAAATAATCTGAAAATGGAAAGAAAATTTGGCAAATTAGAAACTATACAACGCAATATCCTTTTCATTTTCTTGTAAACAAGCCGATATAGATTTGTGGCCTGCCCATATGCAGGCGAGGCATGGATTTGCGCTAGACAGATGGAGAAACGGTCACTATATTGGGATATTCAGCTGAAATACTTACTTCCTCAGATGTGGCCAGGAAGTGCTGAAACGAGCACACAGACCTCTCTCTGTTTACAGGATCATATATCAACACACCATGGAGCTGTGATCACATTTGCCATACGACGTGAAACACCGATGACTGTGAGTGCACATTCGATTTTGTATCGTGCGTGTCATAACAGCAACATTGCCGGAATGTGTCGCTGTTACCGCTCTGAATCATATGACACATCTACTTATCAAATTTTCGGACTGGTGCGTTTCAAGTAGAGTATTTCTGAACAAGTTACACTATAGTCAGATGCTAAGCACCGGCACCGACAAATATGTATTGTATTTAAAATATTTTATTTGATCTTAATAAAAGTAATAATAATGTACTAGAAGTTACTGACTCGCTAGAACCAAGGTACGACGTTCATTTACATTTAGGTAGGGAGAGGGAAATGAATTAGCCTAAACCGGTTAACATACCACTGCAGAAGAGTATGCTGGTTCCGCATCTGTTCGACTTTCTCTCTCTCCTCCGTGCCAAGAGGAGCTCCTTCTAGATGAGTTTTACTCGCAAAAGGAATTTTCGCCCCATTACTCTAATCTTGGTAGCACACCTTTACACAAGGACCACCGACTACCGGCAGCATACGATAAAAGTTGCTGACGATGAAATATTGCGGGCCTACAGAGGATGTAAATGAGGCAGCTTTCTCTGAACGGTGGAGAAATCTCTAGAATGATCCTTTTACAGAATATACGCTAGTACTCAATCGTGCTGCATCCAAGATTAATCACTGACGTTGGTGACTAAACCACATGTCTCGTCACCGTTCAAGAGCGTTACTAATGGAAACGAGTATACTTTCCTTGTTGTGAAAATAACGGATACCAGCTTTCGTTACTTTGGTGGTATACTTCAGTCTAGCACGCGTAACTACTTTTATTTTCGTGTTAATATCACAATGGAACAAAATCACGGTCCTCGCTACTTACCGGCAGCTTTGTAATAAAATTTGAGTATCGTTCCAATCTAACGCTAAATGTGTTTCTGCAAAATACAGTTTTTCTACATTAAAATTATGGTACCTGCTCTTTCTTTTTAAACACAAGATTTATAAAATCTTTCATACAACAAGCACTGTTCTATTGTGTTAAGACTCTCTATTTTGTTTCAAAGCCTTTGAAGCTAACTAGGAGGCTGTCGCCTTGTAGACAGAGTTCAGAATCGTTCGCTTTACACTGACGGTAATGGAAAAACTAAGTCAAGATTTATTGTTCAAACGTGCACGTGGAGTACATGAAATGTTTACATTTGCATATGAGTAGCTCAAGCGAAACTGAGGTACCAGATGACGCTTCATCCTGGAACACCCATCTAAGTACATGGCACTCAGTGCATTTTCCTCCCTTTCACTAAGATAAAAGTTCTTTTTATAATCTTAGGTCCCCGAAAGGCGGCAGTCCATCACATTCCGCGCTAATTTGAGGTCTGCACAGGACAGGGTAGCGTGGAGAGCTGCATCAAACCAGCATTTGGTCCGAATAGTACAAAAAAGTAGTTAAAACTCCAAGATTACTCTTCGTGGGCCGCGGTGGAGTGACCTAGAGCACTAAGGCGCTTTGTTGCGGAGTGTGCCGTTGGAAGTTCCAGACCTCCCTCGGGCATGGGCGTGTGTGTGTTGTCCTCGGGTTATTTTAAGTTAAAGTAGTTTGTTGTAGCGTAAGACGTGTTATTTTCGGGATATACATTACATCCATACTCAGGAATGTGGCTCGTAGTGGTGGCGGAGGCTAGTTGATATACCACTGTCACTTCCTCGTCCTATTCCAGTTTCGTATGATTCGCGTCTGTAATGTTATCCTTGTAGTCGTTTCGCGAGATATACGTAGGAGGAAGCAGTATATTGGTTGACTTCTCGGAACTTTGACGGAAGCCCATAGCGCAATAAAGTCACTGTTATATCGTCTGCCACATGAGTTTAGTGATAATCTCCGTCACGCTTTCGCACTTACTAAACGAGGATGTAACGTAGTGTGCTTCTCTCCGTTGGATCTTATCTATGTCTTTCTAAATGTCACTCTAGATGATGCAGATCACACGCTGATGAACAATACTCAAGCGCTGTGAACGTGTGTTTTGTAATCTAGTCCCTTTTTTGCCGGACTGCACTTCACGAAAGTTCTTCAAATAAATCGTTCTTTAATACTCCCAGATATTTTATGGAACTACCTACTTCCAGAGTTCGTCCTGCTATTGCGCAGTTATATAATAAAGGATCTTTCTATGTAAACGCAACGCCTTACACATTTTATGTAGAGATTAACTGCTATTCGTTGCGTCAGTGCGCTGTTGTGAATCCTCTTGTCTTTCGCTGTATTTTTCCAGTGTTGCGGCCTCGCTGTGTTACCATCCCCAAAGAGCCTCACTGATTTTATGATGTTATCTTCAAGTTCTTTTATTATAGTATATTGAGGAAAACAAATCGCTGGCGTCTGAAGATTTCTCTTAGTTGAGAATGATATGCTGCGTTCTGTTAGCTAGAAACTGTTCAATCTAGTTCCAGAGTTACCCTGTTATAGTATACGCACGCATTTCATCAAGAGACGGTAAGGAACCGTACCGAACCAACATCACCGAGAGAGAGGACCGCGGTGCGCTTTCGCCACGTCACTCACAAGGAGACCACATGGGTGTCGGATTATAGAATTTTTTGACATTTACAGTACGTGAAGTTCAGAACTTAAATAACAATCAGCCAAAGCTATTCGACGCAACTATGGAAAATTCTCGAGAAAATCAACTTTGAAGTTTTGCAAGTACATCTAAATACCAATAATTAAAACAGTTGCATCATCTGTCGGTGTAACTCAGGTGGTAGCGTTTTCGCGTCACAACCACAGCTTCGGTAGGTCGAATCCCGCTGTGATAAATTTTGTTTCTTCGTTGTTATCGAATTCATGTACATAAAACATTTTGGTCTCTCTAATTCCACGTGTGTTAGTTTTTGTTTATGTGTATTGTAGACGAGCTGAAAACATTGTCGTCACCTAAGATGGCTGAGTAGGTTGTCTGCTTAGAAAGCCATTAGTAGTTATGGAGATGACTTCACAAAATCAGCGGCTTAGCTCTTCACAAACTGAACAATCAAAGACGATAGTCATCATTTAATAATGAAGCCAATACTGTAAAAAATGTAACATATTTTATTGATTGAACCATCATTATTAACAACGTTTTACAAAATATATAAAAAATTAAGAACAAAGAAAAATACCTGCATTTTTCGTATAAACTAACATTAGATACGAAAATAGTGTAAGAATTCTAACGCAGCGAAAGATAAACCCATCACAGTGGGATTAGAAGCAACGACCCTATTGTTGCAAGGCTACAACGCTACCACCTGAGCTTCACCGACACATATTGCAACTGCTTTAATTACTGTACCTGCGTGTACTTTCAAAATGTCAAAGTCGATTTTCTCGAATATTTTTGAGAGTTGCGTGGAATGGCTTTGGCTTATTGTTATTTGATTCTGAACTTCGCGTACCATAAATTAAGAAAATTCTAAAATGTGATACCCATGTGGTCTTCTTGTGAGCCGGCCGCGGTGGCCGAGGTGACTGAGGCGCTCCAGTCACGGTCAGCACGGCCACTACGGTCGGGGGTTCGAATCCCCCCTCGGGCATGGATATTTGTGCCGTCCTAGTTTGTAAGTAGTTCATAAGTAGTTTGTAAGTTTAGGGACTGATGACCCCGTAGTTAAGTCCCATAACCTTTACAAACATTTGAACATTTCTTCTTGTGAGAGCAGGTCGCTTTGACCTAGTCAGTGGCTGTCCGGTGGGGCAACACGCAGTATACCCTAGCGTAAGGAGGCCAACTTCTACGGATCCCAATACGGGACGTTTCGAGGATGTGGATGAGGACATAGAACGCGTGACTCAGTGTTACTGGTGGACTAACGTTGTTGCAGGCCCGGGGCGACAAAACAAAATGAGGCCCGCCTGTCCACATGGAAACATACTAAATTTAAAAAAAAGTAATAATAATAAAAAACCAACTCGAAATCAAAGTCCCGTGTCCTGCCTATATCAGGTCTCGCAGGATCCATGCCGGCCGCGGTGGCCGAGGGGACTGAGGCGCGTCAGTCACGGTCTGCACGGCCACTACGGTCGGGGGTTTGAATCCCTCCTCGGGCATGGATATTTGTGCCGTCCTTAGTGTAACCTAGTTCATAAGTAGTTTGTAAGTTTAGGGACTGATGACCCAGTAGTCAAGTCCCTTAAGCTATACAAACATTTGAACATTTTCTGAGCAGGATCCACATTTGTACCGCTTCGAATGTTTTAGTTTTCTATTAAATTCTTGTTTTGCTGTATGCCTTCATTAGCTGAGTGTAGTTTCCTGGTGCGAATCTTAGAAATTTGTGCCTCGATTTGTGACACGGGCACTAGAAACGTAGGACGCAATAAAAGGCACCTCGGCGGTAGTTTTATTTAGCTTCCTGTTTATTTTCATACAAAAACATGGCCATAATGTTTTTTCCAGTCACAGACGTATCCCATTAGTCAATTACATTGGTCTAACAGTACTATACTATGAGTACTTGAGCGGTATTGAAGGAAGTCAATAGCTTACGTGTAAATTAGTCCACCGAAACGATATCGGGGAATATCTGGCCGACATAGTAATTCTGTCAGATACAGCAAAGGACCTGGAAGAGCAATTGAACGGAATGGACAGTGTGCTGAAAGGTGCATATAAGATGAACATTAACAAGAGTAAAACTAGGGTAATGGAGTGCAGTGTAAGAAAATCAGGTGATGCTGAAGGAATTAGATTAGGTAACGAAACAATAAAGGAGGTAGATGAGTTCTGTTACTTGGGCAGTAAAATAACAAATGATGGTCGCAGTACAGAGGATATAAAATGCAGAATGGCAATGGGTAGAAAGGCGTTTTTGAAAAAGAGAAATTTGTTAACATCGAATATTGATTTAAGCCCAAGGAAGTCCTTTCTGAAGGCATTTGTATGGAGTGTTGCCTTGTATGGGAGTGAAACATGGACGATAAACAGTGCGGACAGGAAGAGGATTGAGTCTTTTGAAATATGGTGCTACAGAAGTATGCTGAAGATTAGGTGGGTGGATCGCGTAACTAATGAGGAGGTACTGAACAGAATTGGGGAGAAAAGAAGGGATAGATTGGTAGGACACATTCTTAGACATCAAGGAATAGTGAATTTAGCGTTGGAGGGAAGTGTGTGGGGTAAAAATCGCAGAGGGAGACCAAGAGACGCGTATAGTAAGCAGATTCAAGTGGATGTGGGTTGTCGTTCTTATGAGGAGATGAAAAGGCTTGCTCAGGATAGAGTAGGGTGGAGAGCTGCATCAAACCAGTCTCTGGACTGAAGACCACAACAACAAATGATCTTAGCAGTTGTACGCCCTAAAACCACAAAAAAATCGGGGAAGCACGCAAATACAAATCAACACTGTCGAGTCTACGCGGGGACTAACTTAAAACCTAAACAATTGCCGGATGAATTTCAGAATCACCCGGAATTTTTCGTCTGGAACCTATTAAGATCTCTGCCAACTTCCGACAACTATCTGACTGGTGCCCCGGGCTAACATAGAGTGTCGTTTCACTCATTTGTATTGTGTATGTATTTCTGTTTTTTTATGTACACTAGACAACGACAGTTATTGCATATAATCACACCCATAAATCCGATTCAGGATATGAACTTATGTCAAGATACGGGGGAATAATTTGCAGTCGGTGGAATATGAAAATTACCAAAATGTGGGACATGCGGGACAAATCGGACAAAGCGGGACGGAGCGGCAGAATCCGGGACGGTTGGCCGCCTTACCGTAGCGGCCAGCCACTCCGATACGCGATAGGTACCTGCTTTGCGTGACGTGGCACAAGTGCGCCGCGACCTTCTTTTTCGGTGTTGATCGAACGTCTTGCGGAAGTCTAGAACCACGGCATCTACCTGGTGCATACCATCCAACTCTCTCGATTTAGGCGGGAGTCTCGTGATTTTTCGCTTTTTCTCCCGCCTCCTGATTTTGCCATTACTTCTCCCGATTTTTAGCTTTTGTCCTGAAACTCAAGAGTCTATTTTCCGCCAATGGTCAAAAGTCCTTTGTTCATTTATCAGTTAGAAATAAATACGTATCGAAATTCACAGAAATTAGGAGTTGCACTTGACTTATATAATGATTGTTTTTGCTCTTTGCACGTATTTGCAAATACACATGTAGTGTTTCGAAGTTGGGCTGTTTTTGAATGTGATGTTTCACGTAAGTGAAATCACTTCAGTGGTTTTTTAATCTCTGGTAACCTTTTGATTGGATAGTTAGGGGCATCCATTTCATGCGCGAATTGCAGAAAACAGGCAACTTTCGTGTATGTTCAAATGTTTGTATAGTTTATGGGACTTAACTACGGGGTCATCAGTCCCTAAACTTGCAAACTACTTATGAACTACTTACGAACTAGGACGGCACAAATATCCATGCCCGAGGGGGGATTCGAACCCCCGACCGTAGTGGCCGTGCAGACCGTGAATGGAGCGCCTCAGTCTCATCGGCCACCGCGGCCGGCTAACTTTCGTGTAAACAGATATTTTACGTGGTTATGGGATTTCAATTCGGTGGTAGGTGTTCCAGTATGGCAAGAAACATAATAAATTTTTTAGCAGTTTTCGGAACATTTTTTCTATTTTGTACTCTTTGTCGATGTGATATTTCCACATCACGTGGTGGAAAAAGCAATGTACCGAAATAGTGCAGAGTAACAATAAAAGACTGAAATTGCTGAAAAAAGTGAAAGTGATCATGCGATACATCCAGAGTGCTTATTTGCATTGTTCATTATAGAGTACGGCTTACCAATTAAATACGACTGTGGGTCATTTGTACCATAACATGTTCCCAGTTAGCAGTAAAGCACAAATATACAGCTGTGAACTTTTTTGTTTTGATCTAAAAAAAAATCAATCACTTTACCTTGACTAGCTACAAAATATAAGGATGTAATCAACAATTGGGTTAACGCAAGTTTTTTTTTTTTTTGTAGCCATTATGAAAGCGTTATGAGATCATAGGAAAAGACTAAAATCAGTTATCTTAAGGCTTATAGTAAAGTGCACCACAGTTTTTGATAGAACGTATCTCCTGATTTTTTTAGAGGAATTTCCCGATTTTTTAAACTGGATCTCCTGATTATTACATTTTGAAGGTTGGCAGGTATGCTGGTGGGAGTCTTCATCTACTGCCTTCTGGTTCTCGTAAATGAATGGCGGGAACTGTTCTAGTAAAGGAACCCTTTCGTGCTAAGCTGTTCCTTGCATTTTTGAAGGCCAAAACGGAGGGACACTTCATCGGAATCCTGCAGAAGGACGAGATGGTGCGGACATAACCCTTAAACATGAAAAAGCCGGGGGCCTGTGTCCGCGCGCTGTGGCCGGCTGGGTCGGCCTTGGGCTGCGTCTTGGGGCCGCAGAACCCTGGGGAACCGGTCGCTGGTGGGCTCTGGCTGGTTTATTTTGGCGGCGCGCGGCGTGCATCTCGTTGTCGGCTTTACTTTAAAGCGGCCCCCCCTGTAATTTGGCAGCGGCCGCTGTTGGCGGCTGCCCGTCCGCCAGCCACGCGGTCACGCTTTAATTGCCGCCCCGCAAAACGCCCGCACTTTCCGCCCGATTGTTTTTTAATCGCCGCATCTCTGCCAATTGTCTGGATCATCACCTCGTGAAGAGTGACCGCCGCTCGATAACGAGCGCCGCCTACAAAAGCGCCGCCCACTTCCTGTACGCGCCGGTCGTGGGAAGGCTCGTTACACGATCGGACGACGCCGCACGCGAGAGTGCCACGGCTTTCTCAGATGCTTTTCCACACGCAGGGGACGGCCAGCATCGCTTAGTGTACCACCTGCAGCCGCACGCACCGAGCCAGTGCTAACACGCTGGACTCGCATTCTGGAGGACGGTCGTCCAAATCCACCTGCGCCCGTCCACAGTTTGGTTTTCCGTGATTTTCCTAATTCACTCCGGGCAAATGCCGGTATGGTTCTGTTCAAAGGGCACGGGCGTTTTCCTTTCACCGTCCCTACCCACTTACTTTACTTTTTCGTGTCCGGAAATTTGTTTCAAAGTCTTTCAGCCCAGAGTCGGCCCAAGTACAATGCTTCTCTCTTCTCAAGCCATAGTTCGTCAACGGTACACGTCGTGGGGCACATTGAACACTGTAAAAGATGTTCCATATCTTGAACTTCACCGCAGTCGCATTTGTTCAAAAAAAATGTTCAAATGTTTGTAGAACTTATGGGACTTAACTACGGGGTCATCAGTCCCTAAACTTACAAACTACTTATGAACTAGCTAATACTAAGGACGGCACAAATATCCATGCCCGAGGGGGGGATTCGGACCCCCGACCGTAGTGACCGTGCAGACCGTGACTGGAGCGCCTCAGTCTCCTCGGCCACCGCGGCCGGCCGCATTTGTTCTCCCCTTCTTTGAAAGCCCATTAGCCGGCCGCGGTGGCCGAGGAGACTGAGGCGCTCCAGTCACGGTCTGCACGGTCACTACGGTCGGGGATTCGAATCCCCCCTCGGGCATGGATATTTGTGCCGTCCTAGTTCGTAAGTAGTTCATAAGTAGGTTGTAAGTTTAGGGACTGATGACCCCGTAGTTATGTCCCATAGACTTTACAAACATTTGAACATTTTTAATGTCCATTTTACTAGATTTGCTATGACTGGTGCTCGGCTGTTCTGATACGATTCTGTGTCCTCCAGATCTTACAGCTTGTTGTGCTGCCGCTGGGCATTTCTCGTGAAGCAGGGTAGTCCTTCGGGTGTTCATTCAGCTCACTGGCGAGAAATCTCTTGCGGGATTTAATCTGCCACGTCCGCGTGAGGAACCATTTTGAATTTTTCGGTGTGTTCATGAGCAGGTTTTCGGCATTCATGAGATGAGAATCCGGCTGCTTTATACATTTTGACAAGTGGTGCGGATTTCATGCATCCTGTTGTTAGTCTGCATGTTTCATTTAGGGCTGTGTTGACTTTTTTGGCATGTGTGGATCGGGACCATACAGGGTACGCATATTCTGCCGTGGAAAAGCAGAGTGTCACTACACCGTCCATAATTGCGAATTCTACAGTGATCTCTATACAAACTGGATGTATAACGCTGGTGTGTCAGCATAGAACTGCAGCGTGTCTGCACATTCATATGTTTTGCACACGATTTCGTGTTGTCCGCCATGTTTAAATTTGGCACACGAGTTTCCATTAGTTATACGTGACAAAGAACTGCATGCTTACCTCTTTATTTGGAATTTAATTCAGTATTCGATGTTGTAGGCTGATATGGGAGCAGACTCTAAACGTATTTCCTTCTGTTTTTCTTGAAATACTGCATAGCAGCCATATTTGAATTTGGCAAGAAACTAAATATGAATATCTATGGCTGGCACGCTCTAAGACAGCTGAAGTTCAACATCCAGATAGTATAGAGATCAATGGGATTGTATAACAATACACCGCAATCGTGGCAGTAGTATTACCATATTTTCGCCAAACTTATTTTGACGACGCATTGTTAATTTTTTTTTTTAAAAAATCAGATTTTAAAACATATTACAAAAGAAATGTTTAGTTAGACGTCGAAAGGTAAAGGCGTCAAAGCACCTCATACAACAAAATGTTTTCTTTAACGTTTACTACAAATGCCATTAGCAGATACGTTTCTGCCTTCTTTCTATTCGTGTCTCCTTTCTGTCTGCGACGGTTCTCCTAATTACGTCAGCCTTTTTCTTATATATTCGTGCGTGTCAGTGTTCTTAGGCGGTAAAGAGATGAATTAATCAGTAGGTAACTTTAAAACAGAAGAGATCACTTGGTCAGGAACTCCTTAAAGATACGACAATTTGTGAATAGATTTTATCATTGTGTTAAAAAAGTAAATAAATGTGGCAACTTTATTTTATAGGTTTATTAAATACCTTCTTATTAGTGTGAACTGAATAACTTAGATAACACAATAACATTCTCAATGCACAATTTCTTTAAGTTTCATTTAATAGAATCTAAAGATCATCTTTGACTTTTCAAAACAGTTTTACATCTGTGGGTAGGACTGAAGTGTTCGCTTCCCGTATTATTGAAATATGAGGAAGTGTTATCTGTGAAATAATCATCGGTGAGCTTTTAATTATGAAATATTTAATCAAGGACGAAATTAAAGGAAATATCATAGCTTTGTCCTTTAATTAATAAATCAGCTCCGTTACGAGACACTAGTCACTCTTTTTGTTAACAAGGCAAAACATAAACATAACTCGAATAAAAACAAGAGAGGAAATAACAAAGAGGAAAGAAAACAAAGGTAAAGATAGCTCTTCTAAAGAATAAATCCGCAGGGGCTAAATACTCAAAGGTGGGTAGTGGTTTTTACTACATCAGTCTCGAACAAAGAGATCGGCATTCGAATCTAGGTTTATCAGGGATATTCAACTGTGATGATAATGAATAACGCCAGTTTGACGATGATCGGTAGTTTAATCGATATCATTATTTCTGGGTTTTAATATTCCATTGTTTGTAATACTGACTGGCATAGGTGGCGACAGTCGGACGGGAGGACGGTAGTTCAAATCCGCCTCTGGCCACTCAGATTTAGCCGGGATAGTTCCTTTGAAGGGCACGGCCAATTTCCTTAAGCATCCCTCACAAAAAAATATCCGAGGTTGTGCTGCGTCTCTAACGACCACGCTGTCGACGGGACGTTAAGCCCCGAGCTTCCTTCTTTTCTTCCAAGTTTGTTATTTCAGCAGTTACTAATGGAACTTAGATGACCTACGCAGAAAAATCCGACAAGCTGTCTTATGAGACTACGGTATAGTAAATGGCGCCTCGTCAAGGACAAATTAACTCCGTCACTCATAAAACAGCACGTTTTTGCAGGGGAGCTGACAGACTTGTTGGTGTTTGTCCACCGGACTTGGCTGTAAGTGGCGTCTGTCAGAGTGCTGTCTCTTAGCGCTCGGTCCGCAGCAGAAGGTTGTTATTTCAGTTGCTCCTTCTGAGCTCTCGCGACACACGGCTGTTTTTCTCACAGTCTCTTCTAAGTAGCTTCTACACAGGGGACGAGAGCACGTTGTTTCAAAGTTCTCTTTAATCCGCTGCTGAGAGCGAGCAGTAAAGGCCGCCGAGTGTGACAGGTCTTGGCGACCAGCGCACTGTCCTTAGTGCTGTTGTCAGCGGGACTTCGTTTATGATTTCCAGCCACCACAGAAGAATACCGTGGTACCAAAGTAAAGGCGGCACTGTGCTGGTGTTGCAGCCGTTAACTTTGCTGCTGGTTAACAAATATACGTCAATGATATAAATTATCTCGGCATATTTTCGACTCTTCTTTCTACGAGTCAAAAGCTGTTCTTTAAGAAAATCACCAGGAAAAGAAATGCACTTTAGGCTAGAAATATGTAGTTTATGAACGAACTAGTTCAATTGTCCTATTCTGTAAAATGAACTGTGATTCATTTTAGTTCACTTTGGTGAACTGTAGTTGTTTACTGGAAATTAAAAGGCGCACACTCAAATATACCTTCCCTTGATACTGGGTACACCCCACCCCCACGACCTAAAAATTTGTAATTCAGAAGTCCTAACTTATAACTGCGTAATCTGCATCTGATTGGAAGACCGGAATCGTTCACTTAGTTCAGCTGATGAAATAGTTCCGAACTGCGCGAAATACGTCAGATCGAAGGCCGAAACAACTCTGCTAGTTTACTTACAAGGTTAGTGTATGTCAGTTTGATTTTTTTATTCATCTTCATATATGGGGGTGCAAAATGGTCCGTTAACGCAGTTTTGCTTCGAACGCTAAGAAAATTCGTGTGTGGTTTTTCAGACATTAAAAAATAAGTATCAAAGATTTTGGAACGTCAGCAGAGAAGCTAACTATTATGACTTTTCCGTAATTATAAGTTTGTAGTCTGAAATTACGGTCTTACGGAAGCCCCAGCTGGACTTGGGGATTTAGGTATTTAAAATATTTTTAGGAGTTTGTCTACATACTTTTCCATTCCCATATTTTCTTAACCAGTATTATTTCAGAAACAGTACAATACATTTTTCATTACCTGCTTAGTAGAGGTACAGTATAGCCTACACTAAAGTTGCCTGCTACATTGGTGCTTGGCTAACTTCAGGCCGGCCGCGGTGGCCGAGGGGACTGAGGCGCTCCAGTCACGGTCTGCAGGGCCACTACGGTCGGGGGTTCGAATCCCCCCTCGGGCATGGATATATGTGCCGTCCTTAGTCTTAGCTAGTTCATAAGTAGTTTTGTAAGCTTAGGGACTGATGACCCCGTAGTTAAGTCCCATAAATTCTACAAACATTTGAACATTTGCTAACTTCTGCCCTGTGGGTGTGTAAAGTTGTAGCTACGCGACGATTTGCCATGCTGATGCTGCTACGTTAATGTCAAGTGTAAATGAATTGCTCAGCACCATTTAACTCTCGCTCCAATTTTAACACTCTTTCTGGCGAAGACAAAACCAATGTAAAGTTTGATATTGTTTTAGACCTACTCTACCAGCCTGTTTTTATTATTGGCCGTATTTCTCCTGTCTTCTTGGTACTTTTCGAGAGTCACACTGACACTTCGAACCGAGATTTTACTGTCAATGGAAAAATTCCGATAGGAGCCTTTTAAACTGACTACTCAATTCTCTTGTCCCCATTACGAATAGATTCTTTCGAAAGTTGGCATCTCTGCTTCAGCTTCTAAGGGGGTGAAAGTTATTTTTTCTGAAAATAAAGTGAACTATGTAGTTCAAGTGAACTATTTAATACAAATAAACAATCCCTGAGACAGATTTTCGTCTCGAATATGTCAGAGACATTATTGATAAATCTGAAGCATAACAAATTTTAATTCAATGCTTCAGATTTATCAATAAAGTCATTTGAACTAGTTCAGTAAGAACTAGTTTTCCGAAAAGAACGGTTCCGTAAACGGAACTACTTTTTCCCGTCTCTACTGTACACTAAACATTGTCGGATTTGGAATCTATCTATTCATTCTAATTGTAAAAAAGAGGTTACCGAACTTTTACTGTTTACCAACTACTTAAACTGGCTTACACACACACACAACACACACACACACACACGTGCTAGCACCATCGGGTGGACTCTGTAAGCTGAAAGTTGCGGTGTGAATGTACCCGAACGGTTAAACACTTTCTCACTCCAGAAAAATCAGACACGGTCAACCAGAATTCGATTTTGAAATACTGCCTCGACCACGAACTGCATAAACCACTAGCCCGGAGTAAATGTGTGTTTGTTCTAGATCTTTTGTAGTTCAATATATTGGAGTGATATTTGGCGTTGTGTACGTGCCATATGATCACATTGACCTATCGTGAGAGACCCAAAATCACATCGCCCTAATATATTTTTCTTTGTTTCAGGTAAGTGGACAATCAGCAGTTCTTCACGACAACGGCAGCTGAACCTGCGATATCAACATTCTGTGAGCTGAGCTGCAAATAGCATTGCCTTTTTTTTTTTTTTAATGTGGGGATAAACATTTTTTAATGGGAAGCCCACCGACAATTCACCGTTTTCATGTGCGATGCAAAGAGTTTTGCAAAGATCCCTCTACATTGATCCGTTACATAAAGAGTTGAGATGTTGGGTCAATCCTATAAAGTGATCCAGTTATTGAGTTTATTTTTGTTTACTTTTTTTTACATCTGTTCTTCCGCACTAATCATATCAGGGCGAACTGCTGTAAAACTTGCCTCATTTCAGCCAAACCCTACAATCCAGAAAGGGATTCGCCGTTAAGTATGCGCGCCATTCACATAACTCGGTTAAATTTTACGAATATCTTGATTAAAACCATGGGATTTGAAGTATTTTTTCATTCGTCTCTAGGACAAAGTTATTTACGTTACATCCCAATAGTGAATGAATGAAAAGCCGGCCGCGGGGACTGATGCGCTTCAGTCACGGTCTGCAAGGCCACTACGGTCGGGGGTTCGAATCCCACCTCGGGCATGGATATTTGTGCCGTCCTTAGTCTTAGTCTTAGTCTTAGTTAGTTCATAAGTAGTTTGTAAGTTTAGGGACTGATGACCCCGTAGTTAAGTCCCATAGACTATACAAACATTTTTTGAATGAATGAAAAACAACCCGTGACATATACAAGCAACGTAGAGGATCTTGGTGATTGGCTGACGATATGAGCAGGAAACACATTTGCAGTAAGTCCGGATTTGCACACCATCGCAAGTAGCTCATCAGCTTGATAGTGGACTGTTGGTGGTGGTGGTGGTGGTGGTGGTGGTCGTCGTTTTTGTTTCCGTATTATGCACAGAGCGGGGTGGCGCACTGGTAACACATTGGACTTGCGTTTGGGAAAATGGCGGTTAAAACCACCTCTGGCCATCCTGATTTTGATTTTCCGTGATTTTCCTAAGTCACTCCAGCGAAATACCGAGTTGATTCCTTTCAAAAGGCACGGCTGATTTCCATCCCCATGCTCAACAAAAACGAGCGTGAGCTCCTCCTCTAAGGACTACGTGACGACGGACGTTAAACCCCAATCTTCCTTTCTTTCTTTCTCATTATGCTTGCTGCTCGGCGGCATTCCACATGGTTAGAGTACTATGCTGACCTATAAATTGCATTTAAAACGTGATGCAGCCTGACCAGCTCTTAACACGTTTAAGAGCTGGAGACTGACGTGCTTGTCAGCGGGTTAGCATCCGCCAAGTTTACCAGTAATTGTGTCTGAATCCATCCATTGCAAGCAAGCGGGAAACAGACAGATCTCAAATGCAACGAAAGAAGTTTGTGATGGTTTAAAAAAAGTAAAAGTAATTTGAGCTTTGAAATTTTGCTTGTAGAATTTCATGATTCCAGGTCAACGGGAAGTAGTCTACAGGTATTGATGAGTGGGTTTGCGATTGTTAAAAACGAAAGTATCTTCTCTGAATTCATTGACTTATAAGTTTACTTTCTTTTTTATTTACACCGCCGAGGAATCGCAGACTGAAATATGTGACATAAATTTCAACTCTACACCACTATGCATTCTTGAGAAAATGTGGTCTTTAGTTGGACGGAAAACGCACAATGAAGTAATCGTATGTCTCCACTCTTACTAATTGAGATATAAAACCCTAAAATGGATAAGATGTAAAATAACAGTAGAAATATACAGGTATCAAAAGAAAACTGGGAAAAATCTTGTAGACTATCATTTTGCAAATATCAAGCGGAAAGACGTTATACAACATAAAACAATCCAAAATGTCTGCAAACATTACTAATACGTAAAGGTAATGACACGAAAGTGCATCCGTAGATGTAATTTTTAACACGGAAGACATTAAGATTTATTTTCGTTCTTGTGAAAAATTACTACAGTACAAACACCATCTACTGGCACATTGTGTTTTTAAGCTTGAAAATAATTGCTGAGTTTCAGTTAAACAATTCCTAGTATGAAGCATTTTGACGAATCTGTGACTTATTTGTGAAGCATTAATGCACAATTTTATCAGTTTCGTCTTCATCGGCGAGCTCGTTAAACTTGATTTTCTGTTTCTCCACGCCTTGCACCTAGAGGGGAGATTATGGTTTAACGTCCCGTCGACAGCATGGTCATTAGAGACGGAGCTCATGCTCAGGTTTTTGGGTAAGGATGTGGAAGGAAATCGGCCGTGCCCTTTGAAAGGAACCACCCCGGCATCTGCCTGCAGTGATTTAGGGAAATCTAGGGAAATCACGGAAAACCTAAATCTAGATGGCCGGAGGTGGATTTGAACCACCATCCTTCCGCATACGAGTCCAGTGTGCTTGCATCCAGAGACGTACTACTTATAATCAGAGGGGAAAAAAAAAAAAAAAAAAAAAAAAAGAAAAAGCAAACGGACCGCCATGTTGAGGTAAACAGCCTTTTGCATTCGCCTGATGTTATTTAGGCGAATTACCTGTCTCAAAGGCGACGTGACAAGAATGCAGCTCGCTTTAAAATGGACGTCTTTCCTGAATGAGTATAGTGTGTAGATGTATATGTAAGTGTCCAAACCATTTTCGCACTTGGCTCGTTGCTTGGAGTGACAGCTGAATTCGTTCACCTCGTGACGCTTCGCTGAGTGCCATCCACTTTTGATGCTAAGCCGACCGTGGACTCATCAGTTCAGAAACGTCGACTAAAAAGCCGGAGGGACAAAATGTGGAATTGCAATTGGCCTATTGTCGTGGACGTTGGCCCGTAGCGCGAACTGTCCGCGGCGTTTCGGTTGGTTAAGTCCTGACAGAGGAGGAGGACGCCGTGTCATACTTCGCTGCGCACAGGAGACGGCTCGACCTTCAGGGAAATCCTGCAAGTGTTACTGATCCTCCGAGGTGCAGCGGAGCGCGAAATGAGTGACAAGGCGAGGCCCTGCCGTATAGAGATATCCGTTCAGCTTCTTACTTCATACGTAATCATAGCTGCCAACTATCACGGATTGTCCGTAATTGTTACGGATTTATCGTCATATTTACGGAGTTACGGGAAGTTCGTGAAAAATTACGAAAACCAGACATTTTACGATCTGATGTGTTTTAAAAAATCGGAGTAGGTACTATCTAAATTTCGGTAATAGCCGATAAAAGTTTTATATAAATAATTTATTTCATTCCTGAGTCCGTAGCAAAGCCGTAGGAAATGTTAAAGATAGCATTTCCGTTGGAACAAATCTGGATCAAATCCCGCCTATGATCTCCTACACACCTACCACATGCACGCTTACACACCCAAGATCTATGTAAATTCTATGGTCTGTAATGAGTATAATGTCTTTGGTTCAAGCTTAACAGCCCACGTGTTTTACCGGGTGGCGGAAGTTAGCCAGTTTGTTTCCGAAGAGAAAAGCTTTTAGTGGCTTCCATAGCAGTGTTGTGCAGCTAGAATTAAATATGAGTGATGAGCCATTTATGACATCTCTGTTCAGTGGTTTTATTCGTCGTTTAAAATCCAAAACCATTTTGTATATCCTTAGCTGCTAAGGATTTTATATTTACAAAATGCAAGGAATTTCACCCTTGTCTGTCCTTCGGCAAGTGTTAACTTTCCGTAAAGACAGTTATTTGAAACTTATAGGAATATTTCTAAGCCACTCACTGTATTTACACAAATGTTTTAGGTTCTTCCTTGTCGGCCGCGGTGGCCGAGGAGACTGAGGCGCTCCAGTCACAGTCTGCACGGCCACTACGGTCGGGGGTTCGAATCCCCCCTCGGGCATGGATATTTGTGCCGTCTTTAGTATAAAGTAGTTGATAAGTAGTTTGTAAGTTTAGGGACTGATGACCCCGTAGTTAAGTCCCATAAGCTTAACAATACCAGCTATAGGTTCTTCCTTCTAAGCTGAGTCTTTTGATACAGAATAGTTTTTATACGGTTCGTGACAGATATTTATGAATACAATGTCAGGCTTAAATTTTTAAAATATTCTTGGGACACGGCCGTAGCTCCACGTCCTCTTTGGTCTTGCGCATCATTACTGACAGCCAATTCTAAAGATTGGCAGCTGTGCGTAATGTATCCGAACGTTCTTGTACTGAATGAATTTTTAAGAAACTTGAAAGGCCAGTGCTCGAATTTGTATTACAAGCGGACAACTCGCTGCGTCCATTGGTGATAATGCGACTGGCGACATTCGATGCTGCGAGCGTAGCCGGCGATACATGGCTGCGATGTGACGCGGTGTGAATCAGCTGTGCCCGGGCGCCACGCCTACGTAGACAGTCACAGCGTGTCGTTCGCAGTTAGCGGTCTGTTGTATGCTGATGACTCCCAGACAATGAGCTATTACCGCATTGTGCTCTGCTCGCGCTGAAAGGGGCGCGAGATGACGAAATTAACATACAAGACGATTAACAGAGCCTCGCGTCGCGTGTCTGTGTACGTATGTGTGAGAGGGGAGAGCGCTCTTTCTTTTCATGTCCGTACGTGTGGGCGCTCTCTCTCTTTATGTGCGTGCTTGTACATTGCCTCGGTTGACAGTTACGAGGTGACTGTGGAATAACCACACATATAACTATACATATACACGTACTGAATATGGGATGACAGCTGCATGCGCATTAAAATAATGCGAATGCCTTTGCAGCTTGTGAAGAGTTCCGAAGTCGGTCGGTATTCAAATCCTAGTGTATCGAATGCAGGAGCATGCACTCGTTTTGCCGACAAAATTCCATTCTGTTAAGGATCGCGGCACACTATTTCTTTTAAACGTGCAGCGAAACGAAATATGGATGATGATACATCCATTCTTCAGCCGGCAGAATATATCCTCGGATTAGCGTACAACTTTTTTTCCCTCAAAGTCTTTCGCGACGACATTCATTGATAAAACGTTCTCGGTTCTCAAGCCGCGTCATTTGGAATAAAATCCTCGAACTTTGCAAGGCCATCTCTGCCATCGTCGTCAGGAGTTCACTGAGCTCGAAAGCTCGAGTATTTTATTCCAAACTAGCTGAAACCTCGGCGTCGCCGGGCTAGTTATTCATTCCAATCTGCAATTAGTACATCTCTCCTTCCCTTTTCTCTCTCTGATCACCTTCTGTTTTCTTCTCTCTGTTCATCTCCTCATCTCCCCTCTCTCTCTTTACCTGCTCCTCCCCCGCGTCTCCTGTCCCTCTATCTGCGTATTTCATCCTTCCTCTATTTATCTGTTTTCACCTGTTTATCAGCATCTCCTCTCTCTTTCTCCTCCTCTACCTTCTGTCCGTCTCATCCCTCTCCTTTCTGTCCGTCTCCTCCACCTACTCCTTACTTCCTATATATGAAAAGGTACGCCGGCCGCGGTGGCCGAGGGGACTAAGACGCTCCAGTCACGGTCCGCACGGCCACTACGGTCGGGGGTTCGAATCCCCCCTCGGGCATGGATATTTGTGCCGTCCTAGTTCGTAAGTAGTTCATAAGTAGTTTGTAAGTTTAGGGACTGATAGCCCCGTAGTTAAGTCCCATAGACTTTACAAACATTTGAACATTTTTGAAAAGGTACAGTTTCATGGTGACTGGTCGAAGGGGTCGCAAGGTTTCCTCTGCGATGCTAAACTCACAGACTTGTAGATTATATAAATCTCCTTCATGGAAATACACATTTATGTGCTGACTTTCATGGTGACCAGTCGAACAATTTGGATGTTTGTTGTAACGTACCTTCCGCCGTGCACCTACGGAAGCTTACAATAGATACTCCATGTATTAATTTAGGCTATAAGCTATCTTCATTCCACGTGTCATTCAATTCTGTCCAGCCGTTTCAGCGTGGAGAGAAGCAGAGGTATTAACCCATTGTAAGGTACCTTCCGCCACACACCATTAGGTGACTTACGAAAGGTAGCCCTTATAATAATCGGGTATCAATTACCTCTGTTCCAAATATCATTCATTTCCGTCAAGCCATTTCAGTATGAAGGCGTAACAAACGAAGTAACTAATAGTAAACCACCCTTCACCATGGACCATACTAAAGTTAATTTTATTTTGCCTATAACCTTTGCGCAACCAATGAGTTGACAGTGTTTTATCACAATCGGATGTACGGTATGTCTGTGAATAAAATACGAAAAAAAACATTAATTTTTATATATTAGTTGACACGGATTGAGAACCAAGAACGTGTTATTCATTAAACATTCTTTTCTTTCGCTCGTACTAATGTTTGACGGACGTTGGCGTCAACTTGTATTCGCGGACGCTAGACCTTTTGGATTAGAATGTTATCAACTGATGAGCACTCGTGGCAGACTGGAATGTTCGTATATCTATGGAACCACACTAGTGTGGTGATCAGTCCCTAGGCTTAAAACTTTTTAACCAACTTACACTAACCTAATGACAACACACCCCCATCACTCCCATGCTCTAGGCAGGACTCTAACCTCCAGCGGGAGCGGCCTCGCAGTCCCTGACATGGCGCTTAGAACCGCTCGGCATTTCACGCGCGGCAGTCTCAGATTAATTCTATTTGAACTGTCCGTTGATGAAATTAATTTGGTGGGTCGAAGGGAGTAGCCCTTCCATCAAATCAGGCGATGATGCAACGCATACCAGTTTACCTTTGTGTAAATACGCTGTAAAAATTGCATGTGTAATTAAGTCACGCAATGAAGTCCATCAGACGCTTCATTGTTTACTGTGTACTTGGCTCAATGTTGGTAGTCGGACTTACAGCGTCAGTGACAGCTGACGTGCCCGGATGCTGTTGAGACCTGCTCATGTGGGGATATTAATACGTGCTCCAAAGTTTACTAGGTGGCACCGAATCGTCTGCCAGGGGTCACCTATGATTTCCTTGAAATGTGTTGACACATTTATCGGAAGTAGTTAATGTGCTGCAAGATTGGGAAATAATTTTTGCTTGCCGTGTATTTTATATTCGTCATAATACGTAGTACGTTATTTAACAGTCCCTGACTGTCGGGTGTTTGTTCCTACCTCGCGTTCGTTAGCAGTGAAGTTTCAGCGCGTCATTAAATTAGAATTTATTCGTGAAAGAAGATAAGCTTTCTTCAGAGTATAAGTTAGGTGAAGCAGTCTCTTGAGTTTAGTGTAAATCTCAGGAAATGCACTGGAGATAGCTACTTTCAAAGTTACGAGAAGATTTTAATTGGGACAATGA
Organism: Locusta migratoria; assembly: GCA_026315105.1. Classification (NCBI taxonomy): domain Eukaryota; kingdom Metazoa; phylum Arthropoda; class Insecta; order Orthoptera; family Acrididae; genus Locusta; species Locusta migratoria. The sequence continues at coordinate 412,816,939 of CM048746.1, read as the reverse complement.
AAATAATCTTCCCTTCTGCTACACAGAATGCCGTTACTGGAATTAACATATCCCTTTGTCTACTTCATCTCCGTGTAGCCACTTTCAAACGTTTGGTACAATCCTTCAAATGAACATCTGCAGGTTAATGTTGAATGTTAGTAATACACTGTTAAAATAGGAGCTGGCGGAAATGAAACGTGTCATCGTGTGTTTTTAGACTAGGTATAACGTAACATACATTTTGCTATAGTACAACGATACTTGCTGCTGAGTTGTATGGCTCTCATTTAGTTAAACTTTAGTCAAATATCCGTTTGCGTTTCCATTAATAGCAGTAAAACATGTCTAACCAGCTTTTTGTAAGTTTTGTGAGATTCACTTTATGCGTAATTTTCAGACTCTTTGAATTCAGTACATACTGAAAACTGGATACATTCCGTGCTAGCGCCTCTTGAAATGGTTTTTCTTTTTTTTTTTTCTCCGTGAATGTTTTTATTTGTTGATTGTAATATTAAATGTAAAATTACATCACTAAGGTTTATTTGAACGCCGCAATGCTTTTGCTAGCATGTCCTATTGAGGTGGCAAGAAAACAACGTAATTTCTGCATATGCATTGCACGGAAATAGTCTCTTGTTGAATCAAAAATAAAAAAATAAAAAATAAAAACTACTAGTAAGAACATAGCAATACTGTCGATGTCGATACTTTGAGATGTTATCAAGACATGTATATAATTTAAGCGATTGGCACTCATACCAGTTATTGCGTAGTACCTGGTACTGGAGCGGCCCTAGGCTGAAGCGAAGCTACTTTCTCTGGCACTCCATTGATGTTGTAAGCACACGAGTTTCCAATCTTCATATAGGGAGGAGGTGGACATGGGTGCTTGGCTTATGTTAGGAGTAGCACCGTGTATTGTTGTTTCCACGTGTCAGATTGGTGCCCAGGATTTTCCCCATGACTGTAGCGCCATTTAGAATTTACACGTATTTTGCCTTTTCTAAATGGAGGGCGTGGGTCTTTGGGTGGTAGCAGTGTTACCGACAATTGTACTAGTTTTGGCCAATGGGACGTAAATTTTTATTTATAGACTAGCTGTAAACCCGGCGTTGCCCGGATGTTTATTTATCCTACACTCTTGTAGTACACATCCCCTTTCCCCGTCTCTCTGCGTCCGCCTCTTTCTCTCCCATCTCTGTGTTCGTTTCCACGATTCCCTCTCTCGGCAATGTTTTCTGCAAGGTACCCTGTCATGTACCAAACAAACATTTACGTACCCAGTGATGTACGTCTTGGTTTAAAAGTCATGTGCGCAAAAATTCATAAAGATTGGAGAAAAACTATGCATTTTATAAAATTCCGTAGGTTAAGTACCCTCCACCATGCACCGAACGATATTTTATACATACATTTACATTCCCCTTGTTTTTAAGGTAGAGTGTGCAAAATGTCATCAATGTCGGAACAAAACTATGATTTCTATGCAATAGAAACGCAGGGTCACATTGAAAAACGCACTATGTTTATCTCAAATATTAAAGTTTTATTTCATAGAAACCTTGTTCTGAGAATAACAAAAAGAACAAAAAAAGATCTGTGAAATCGGTCGAGCCGTTCACAAGTTATGGCGCGACCAAGGTATTTAGGGATCTATGTTTATGTTGCAAAGTACCCTCCACCATGCACCGTATGAAACTTAGGCGGTGATTTCCTCTTGTTTTGAAGTCAAGTGTGCGAAATTTCGCGAAGATCGGAATGAAACTGTAGATTTCGTGAGTCTGTAGGAAAAGTATGCTCCACCATGCAACTATCACAAAATAATTTCTTAGCTGACGTTTTGTACCTATAAACTACATTCCTGCCAAATTTCAGCTTCATACGTGAAGGAGTTTTCGAGATTTCGTGTTTATTCAGTGAGTGAAAGTCATTTCGCTTTTATATAGATAGAGATTAAGAAAACAGATTGCTTAATTTTGGATGCAACAGCATTAATGGTGACATGGAGACAAAAAAATAGTAACATGTAAATGTGTAATGCTAACTTTAATTAATACAAGGCCATGCCTGATGCGACAGTTTTACGGCATCTATAGCGATACTGTTGCGAGCGGTAGACTTCTTTTCGTTTCAGCATTTTGTGGGGAGTCAGTTGCAAAACGCTTCCGAAATTACATGCAAACTTTGTTGCAAGTCCATTACTACTCCCATTTTCCAATAATTGACACATTAATCGGGGCATTCTCGCGCCGTGGCATCTCATTATTTATGATGTCATATCTCCTGAGCTACGTGTCGTGTTCTTTTGTTTTGGGGTCAGAAATCTTCGTGGGAGTACGGTGAACAGTTCACCATAGTTTCATTGCAATTGGATTGAATGGTTTATGAAGACATAGAGGACATACAGACAAACATTCATTTTTATATGAAAATAGATGATGGATCTATTTAGCAATTAAATACACATTTCAAACGTACAATTAAATCGCCGATTACTTGGACAGTTTCAATTAGACTTCACATATATCAGCGCTGTGCAGTAGTTTTAAAGGTAAGCCGTACATTCTTGGTTATTATTCAAGCTGTTCTCGACGCAGTCAAGCAAATTTCTGACTCAGTATTCCTGTAATAAAGTTGCTTCCATTAAGCGTCCGCGGCTGCAGTTTTCTGCTGCGTGGTCTCGCGAGGGTACTTGTGCAAAGCCGTCTCCACGGTATAAGGATCGAGGGGCCTTATCAAACGGTAGGTCCGGTCAAAGCGGCTACGGCGCTGTGCCAGCATATGAAACGCCGCAGGCAACCGGAGACACGTTCGGCCTTATAAACTCGGCTCCAGTAGGGATAAAAAAAAAAGAGGGGGAAGGGGGGAGAGAAAAAGCTGCAAAGGGGCCGCCGGTTCATATTCTGCGCATACTGATCGCGAACGGCGCGGGTCGAAGCGGCGGGGGGTAGGAGTGGATAAAGGGGGGAGGAGGGGGAGGAGGGAGCAGACGGCCTCATCCCGCGGCGCGGGCCTCTTTCCTCTTTGTCGGCGCCGCCTCTGTGATTACTCGTCGTCCGTAATTTGCCTGCGCCGCGCATTATCTCCACAATCCGGCGGACTGTGGCGGCGCTGCAGTCGCCCAGTCACAGAACTCTCTCGAGCCTTCGGCCCGCTCGACTCGCTCGCTCGGTCGTTCACTCACTCACTCACTCGCTCGCTCGCCATCCTCGGCCGCCTGCTCCGCTCGTTCGTCAAATCACGACTTGGCGCACTTTTCTTTTGGCCCTCGGACGCCCTCTAATCACGGGACGGAACTGGGCACGCCATATTGCTTCCTTTTTACTAGTCGCGCGCTCGTCGGGACGTAATCAGGAGGATGCTGGAGGAGGAGGAGGAGGCCGCGGCATGAGCGCGGCGGCGAGAGAGAGAGGAGGAGGATGAGGAGGAGAGGAAGAAAGGAGAGGAAGAAGAGGCGAGGAGAGAAGGCGCGCAGCACGCGTGCGGCCGCCCTAAATACGTGCTAACAAGGTCGCGCCGCCGCCTCCAGGAACGTCGGCGCCGACACGTGGCCGCGGACACACTCGTTACTCGCCTCCTCCGCCTCCCACCGCCACGTGTGGCAAAAGCGAGCAGCGGATAACTGACGCGTCATGCTCACGTGTCTGCGTTACAACAGAAATTCGCGCACGTTGTATATTTCAAAAAAAAAAAAAAAAAGTTGCGAATATTCGCAGACGTTTTTGAACTGCACTGAGTTTTATCTACTGCGAATGCGTTTAAGATCGGAGCCGCGGTAGAGTAGCCGAGCGGTCTAAATCACCTCGCTGCGGAGAGCGCGGTTGCTCGCCCTGGAGGTTAGAGTCCTCCCCGGGGCATGGGTGTGTGTGCTTGTCCGTAGGTTGGTTTACATAGGTTTAAGTAGTTTGTAAGCTACGGACTGATGACCACGCAGTTTGGTCCGATAGATTTACAGACATTTGAACATTTCAACGGAAAACTCCAAGCTAAAGCTTCAATGATAAATAAATAAATAAATGCTGTTTGGAGTGTTTCTTATATTCGAATTACAAATATGTCTCCTAGCGACGTTCCGTTGAGAGCCCAGCGTACTGATGGATAAACAGACTGGATAGGCAGCCGAAGCTTCCTGCTGCGGACGGGCCCATGTATCCTACTTCTGGAACACTCTGTCCACTACCTGCAGTGTCCTGGACTCCGAGCAAATGTCAACCTGTCCCCTCTTAGGGCAAGTGTCACTCCGTGCCAGTGTCACAAATTAGTGTGCCTTTAGTTGGTGCGAATGATAACAGCCAGTCAGATCGGCAATATGTGTCACAGACCCACAGGTGAGTCGGTGATTTAGTCACCTTCCACATTTAACACAGTTTGGAGAATCCCCGAGATGTCTTTTGTGCAGCTTGTAGTTAAATGGTATCTTATCGTTGGGCACCACGTACCAGATTGATTTGATCGCACTAGGGAGGAAGTCACTAAAAATATTTCCTCAAATAACGTTCGAGATACAATTCGGCCAGTTTTGTTCTACTGGGTTCCGGTTGGTACTTGCAGTACATACCGTAAAATACAGACTACTTCTCCCTCCCATAATTTGAATGGATATTCAAGTTTCTCGATTCCTGCAGAGTTTTTTTTACTCAACCTGTAGTTGCAGTTTGCAGTAATAAGATTATTTTTTAAGTCTTACACTAGTTCTTCGATTTTTCCCTGGTCTCGATTCATTATCAAGCGTAACATGAGAGCTGCCTCTCCGGTGCCTTCACTTTTCCACCAGACTTGAAACACACCATTTAGAATGCTGTGAGATAGCAGCCGTTTGTGTCGACGTACAAATACTGGACACTGTGCTCCTGTGGCAAGAATCTCGCTACACGCACACACATCGTCGAGAAACGTTTTACGATCGAGAAGTTTTTTTTTCTTTTTTTGAGGGCACGACCGCAACACGGATGTCTCTAGACGTTATGACAGTTTTTGGGTAGCTTATAATAATGGCGCCGGTGGCTGGAATGTACACAGCCGCGGGGCGCTGTTGGGGCCAATTACCTGCTCGTTTTGCTCCTCCCCGCCTTGTTAGCGGCTCCCCGCACACCCCCACAAAAAGCGCTTCATCACTATGTATATGCCGGACCCACGATTTACATTTAGCCCACTGCCGGAGATTACTGCCGCGCTAGCTGGGAACGCCGCGGGGAGCGGCTGCGCAGGACAGAACCGCCTAAGCTGCGCATTCAGAACCTTCCAGGGACGTTAAGGGCAGACGTAGCCAAAATGCATACTGACATTTCAAATTTGATATCTCCTACAATGTTATAGTTTGCACTGTGACGTACTTCTAGTGGTGTGACAAAATACTTTTATGAGTGGAGTACGAAGCATTTATAAATAGTCCAAATCAAATCGAGTAAAACGTTTCATCGGCAGAACGCTTCGAAGATGCACCAGCTCCACCAAAGAGACTGGCTACATCACACTTGTGCGTCCTCTCCTGGAGTACTGTTGCCCCTTGTGGGACCCTCACCAGGTGGGACTGACGGAAGACATTGAGAAGGTTCAGAGAAGGGCAGCTCGTTTTATCAAGTTACGGGGAGGAAAGCGTCACGGAAATGTTGCACGAATTGGGGTGGAAATCATTAAAAGAAAGACGTTATTAATTGCGGCGTGATCTGTTTGCGAAGTTTCAATCACCGACTTTCAGTTGTGAATATGAAAATATTTTGCTAGCACCCACCTACTTAGGGAGACATGACCATCCCAATAAAATAAGAGAAATCAGATCGAAAACGGAACGATTTATATGTCCTTTCTTCCCGCGCTATTAGAGAATGGAAGGGTAGAGAAAAGTTATGAAAGTGGTTAATGAACCCTCTGCCAGGCACTTGAATGTGATTTGCAGTGTATCTATGTAGATGTAGATGTTCAAATACTTATTGTATTGGTGTGGTCTGTTCTTTCGGACGTCCGAATGAACAGACACCACACCTGCTTCGCAGCAATACAATAAGTATTAAAAACGCGACGACGGCGTTAGCTTCAGTTATTTCACCGCAGATGCGGTCATACGTCCGACCTCACACGGGAATCCGTAATGGCGAGTGTGGACGATGGGGGCGCTACAAACATAGCGTGCAAATTGTGAGACTTTGAGAATGACGGGAGGCGAGCACGGGTGGCCAAGTGGTTAAGGCGACCGCTGGCCCGAAGCGGGAGACCCGGCTTCGATTCCCGGTCCGGCCCACATTTTCAATTACGACATTGCTTAATATCAATGCCCAAATGCAGCCACTGTCAATCCTTTCTTCCCTATCCTTCTTCCTTCCCTTCCTTTAACAATTTGCAAATGTTCAAATGTTTGTAAATCTCTCGGACCAAACTACGTGGTCATCAGTCCGTAGCTTACAAACTACTTAAACCTAGGTAAACTAACCTAAGGACAAACACACACACACACACACACACACACACACACACACCCACACACCCACACACCCATGCCCCAGGGAGGACTCGAACCTCCACGGCGAGGAACCGCGCGCTCCGCAGCAAGGTGTTTTAGACCGCTCGGCTACTCCACCGCGGCTATAAATAGTTGATATAACATCTATCGGTAGCCGACCTGGCTCTTACTCCTCTATTTGTCACTCAAAATACCACTCGTATAGTCTTCCATATGACACGGTCGCCTTCGGATAACTGAATTGATGGTTTGTGGAACCCGCCAGTCGGTTTCCTCTATCCACTCAAATGCATATGACTTTATTTCTTCTTGCAGGGACGAAATAAACTTGGAAAAAACACTTCGAATTGAGACTAAAATTAATTCAAGACTTTTTTCATCGTAAGACGTGTATTATAACATTAATTCTTTCTTACAATGTTGAATGCGTAAATACATAATGAGTAATTAAAGTTCGGAACTGGTTTCCGTCCGACTTTCACGATATGTTCCCTTAACACTGATAAAACAAACAAACAAAGAAACGTAAAAGATTACATCATTTCTCTTACAATGTCTGTGCAGCGTATTAATCACTGTGCGTCACCTCCGTTTCCAAAGTCATCACTTGGATTCTAATTTTAATATTTTCCTGCACCCTGCAAACAATATTACGGGCGCACAGTTTTCTGTTTCTTTAATAAATGGTTGATAGCAACTATCTTCTGTCGGGATTCTATAACTTATGTAACGACCATTCCATCGTTACAAGTTACAAATTTAAAACTTGGTACTGTTGTGTGGTATATAATGCACAATATTCTGCGCAATTGTTTATCTTCATGGAATTTCATTTTATAAGGATTTCAATTTTTAATTACTCGTGTACATATAATGTACCTTTCCGTACAAAGTATTCAAGTATTAAAGGTGAAACTTTACATCATATTTCTGTACTAAAGGCTATTAAAACGTCTGCAACGGATTTTTGTTTGTCATGGTTACTTCCAAATTAATTTTTCAGTTTCATGTTTACTTAGGCTGCTCTACTTTCCTCATGCAGGAAAGAACTATTCCCAGGCACGAGATAAAGAGAAATTGCTGCACAGGATAGTTCAGTAAGTGATTTTTAAGAACTGTGACAAATTTCAGGAGGTTAGCTTTTATAGTTTCTGAGAAAAGGTACATTATCTCTCAAAAAATCACTTTACGGGAAATCTCATTAAATTTTTTTTAACAATCTTGCTATACCTTTACATACTAATGATGTCCATGTCGCCGACCGCAGTGGCCAAGCGATCTGTGGCGCGCCAGTCACGTTCTGCACGGCCCCTACGGTCGGGGGTTCGAATCCCCCCTCGGGCATGGATATTTGTGCCGTCCTTAGTATAAGCTAGTTCATAAGTAGTTTGTAAGTTTAGGGACTGATGACCCCGTAGTTAAGTCCCTTAAGCTCTACAAACATTTGAACATTTGATGTCCATATCCAAAATCTTCATCAAGAGATGAAGAGGCTTGCTCAGTGTAGAATTGGGTGGAAAGCTGCATCAAAGCAGTTTCCGGACTGAAGACCACAACAACGACACCGATCATTGAGGATGGAAGACGGCACTACAGACTCACGTTGTATGCTTTTTGAAGCCAGTTGATGCCGTCCTTAATGCCCCGAAGCAGTAACAGACTACAGCTTCTTATTATTGATTTATGATATGTCCAAAGAACTAGTATAAATACTAAATATTACATAGCCAACGAGAAGAACATAGCGTCAGGACAGCAAATAAAGTGTTCTTTCTGATTCTCAATGCATATTTCATTCAGTAACAGATACTTTTAGCTTCGTTAATGTGTCTAATAACCAAGAAGACAAGTAAATGATGTGTAGGTAAGGCTTCGTAATTCCACGAATGTCTACTCCACTTAGGATTGAAATATCATTCTTTTAAACTTTAGACTACGATCGTCTGTTGTGTTACACGATCAAATAGACCAAAATGTGAAAAGTTCGCAGTTTCCTTCCTGACACTGTTATTCATGTAAGCACTGTAATATTTAGTATTTAAAACACCCCTTGCCTGTACGCGGCAGAAATTACGAACAAAAATCAGTAGAACACTGTAGTCTGCTAATGTCTTGGGTCAAGTATGATGCTGGACGTTGGCTTCAGTTTTGACGTCATGTCATCTCCCTTCTTTATACCCCCACGACATATACATGGGATACTCTGCAAATCAGATTTAAGTGCCTGGCAGAGAGTAAACCGACAGGTGGCACTGCAAGTTCGCAGACTTCCGCAAGGCGCCGCGCAGTACGAATTCAAATCACGTGCGCGAATCCTGATTGGCCGATGCATAATTGAATACTCGGCGCATACGGCCTGTAGAGCAAGTGTCCTCGTCTTCATAGAGACTGCTACGAGATCACAAAATGTGTGCTACGAGTCAGCAGCGCTATGAAACAGCAGATAGGCTTCTCCGGTTTAGAACAAATTGACATGCTCCGCAGAATAATACTTTACAATCTATGTATTGACACTCAGAAGTCATAGGGGACAGCCAAAGAACTTGTAAGCTAAACGCACTTAGCCTGCACTTTCAGTCGTCATTCTCCTTCTGGTTCCAAAAATCTCGAACTTCGATTCTTCGGTGAATAACACCTTAGTTCTCTCTTCCGATGTCCAATTACGATATCTTCTAGCCCATTCAAGTCCCTTCTGTTTATTTATGGGGCTTAGAAGGGTATTCTTGCCGTGACACATCCTTTCAAGCAGGCTTCAATGAGTCTCCATTTTACTGCTGCATCAGATATTGTTGTCGTGTTCATTTCTACCAATTCTGCACGAATTTGGAGCGATGTTTTGAATCAGTTTGTTTTTGTGGTAATTCTGATATATTTTTTCTATGTTGCTACCTGTTGTATTCTGGCGGTAGAGGGTGTATTGAGCTGCCCTTATAGACTCAATACAGTTATATATTTATGACGACGTTAGTGCGTTCATTATAATGAAATAAATCGCAATTTGCGATCACTTATGACTTCACTGTGCTAGGTTTAGATGTAATACCAATGTGCGGCGAATCAAAGTTTGTGTCCGGCCGGGATCTCGTGCTTACTAGGCATGGTCTGTTCTCCCTGATGCGGGAATACAGTATTGTGGCTGTGTGCATTACAGAATTAAGAGGCTGTGGTAACAGGAAAGAGACAGTGTGGTGAATGGAGATTTGGGTGTGGCGGGAGACGTGTAGGGAAAAATCGTCTGCATCCGGGTTGGTCACTGTGTCCTCGGTGGCGGAGTGGTAAACGCGTCTGCCTAGTAAGCAGGAGATCCCGGGTTCGGATCCCGGCCGGGCACAAATTTTCATTCGTCGCACATTGGTATTACATCTAAACCTAGCACAGTGAAGCCATAAGTGATCGCAAATTGCGATTTATTTCATTACTCACTACAGTGTTTCGCAATTTGGCGTGTAGACACGACTGCTTGGTTGAATTCTACAATTGCAGCACGTTTTTCTACGCATATCTCCACTCTCGGAGCCATACTAGCGATGTGCACACTTAAACTGTCACGAAGGAACTGAGATGAATGAACCATATGTTACTTGCCGTAGTAATGATTCAGCTTAAAGATCTTCATTGTGCAAACGCTTAGTATTCCAAAATCACGCTATAGTCTATATTACTGGTCCCGTTACGGTCTTGTATGTTTTGACGAAGTTGGTCGTCTGAATTAAAGGGGATGTTCCTGGCTGTAAGATCCACGCTGCAAGTCAGAAGACTCAAAATTCTGTAACGGTTCCTGGAGTGAGTCCGTCGTTCGCCTGAAACAAAATTAATGTGCTTGACATAGTTTTCCTCTGCGTATAAGTTCTGCTAAGTAATAAATAAGTAATAATGCTTCCCTTTCCTACAAAAGCAGGAGGCGCGAGAGTAGTTTTGCTGTTAGTAATTTCGCGCTCTGTTCCTACTTTCCACGACGTCCCGATGAACTAGCGAAATTGCGTCGTATGAGCTGTTGGCACAGAGAAACGGCAGGACGGGTCGGCGGTGCCTTCTGCGGGAGGGGAGTGTGCCGGCCATTGTAAACACGCGCTATTCACGCCGCAGTCAATGCTGCTCTGTGGGACGTCAGAGGGGGTGCGGAAGAATGAAGGTCAACCACAGTGTTGCCGTCGCGGCCTGCTCTACACCCCCACACGACGGCAGACCTCTTCCGCCTACGCGAAATTTCTGCTGTTTTCCTCTCTTTATTTGATCATGATGTGCGTTTGGAAGTCTATGTGGCAGTCTAAACTTAAATGGCACATTTTTATCTTCCGCCAGCATGTCTTGAGAGGCCAGGAGTTAACCAAATGTTCAAATGTTTGTAAAACTTATGGGACTTAACTACGGGATCATCAGTCCCTAAACTTACAAACTACTTATGAACTAGCTATAACTAAGGACGGCACAAATATCCATGCCCGAGGGGGATTCGAACCCCCGACCGTAGTGGCCGTGCGGACCGTGATTGAAGCGCCTCAGTCCCCTCGGCCACAGCGGCCGGCCAGGAGTTAACCCTCAGGCGGTACGGTGTTTGAAGACGAAGTAAATGGTACGGTCGGGTCGGATCCGACCCGCTCCCTCTGCCATGACTTTTGTGTGGATATATGTACACAGTCAATATTATTATTAAATACAAAAATGTACAACTGTTTGTGAACCTATTGGATTTAACTATTGTGGTTATCAGTCCCTAGGCTCGACTTTCTACACGGAGCGGTTACAGCAATGTAGCGTAAAATTCAGCCGCTGGGTCGGATCCGACTTGCACCCTACCGTTTGAGGGTTAAGTCCACGCGATTACGCTCACAAGAAGACCTATTAATCGCTGATCAGAGAACTTGACTATTTTCATGCAACTGCTCCTAGGTTATGAGAAAATTGTTTAAGTATTTATGCCTCTCGTCTGCATCCATTGTCATGTTTCCATCAAGCGAATGTAGCACAGCGTCTAAAGTTCACAGCTACCGCTATTGTGCCGCCGATTCAAACACAGCCAACGTCATTTTTATATTTTAATTGCATATTTGTGCTTCGGTTCTCTAATACGACCAGTGCCATCCGGAAATCTGATTTATCATAGCTATTCATAAAAGTGGTACCGATTAAGATGGTTTCCAAATTCACCCTGTAACAGTAAAATAAAAGTGTTTAGATAACTGTTTATTAATGAAATTACTACTGGCGAAAACGACTGTTTTTTAATACTTTTGTGTGACTTATATACTATTTAATGATATTTTGTAAGATAAAGTTCAGCGCGCAGGAAAAAAAAAAAAAAAAAAAAAAAAAAAAAAAAAAAAAAAAAAAAGGGCACTGTCGCGCAGCAACAACCGCAAATCTTACCTGTTGTGCTAACGACTCGAGTTTGTGGGCACAGGAGGTACGCTTAAAATTTTTTAACATCAATTTTCTAGAAACACTGATGGTTTTTGTGAAGTGGAATTGCGGCTATTATGCATGGAAGGCTTGCGTTGGTTACCATACCTGTGAGCAGTCGTAACTACAGACGTAATATTTCGTTCCTCATATAACTCGAACGTATATAACGCACCAAAACTTTTAATGCGGAAAACGAAAACTTCATAGATGCCATAAACTCCTAAATAACAAGCGCTCTGAAATTGAACACTGTAGGAGGATGATTTATCGCATATGATATATAGCCTAACATCTCGTAAAGTCTGCATATGGATGAAGACAAAAGTTAACTACACTATATTCAGCTGTTGCACCTGGTAGAAAGTCTTTCAATTAGTCGTGTTATTTGTGTACCGTCTTTTATGCATTGCCATACAGTGTTTTAAAACTGCTGTAATGTTATTGTTTGAACGTCATATAAATGGGTTAAGTTTTAAAATGTTTTATGTCCTGTGTCCTCAGTTTTACATACTGAAAAATTTCCTTATGTGCTTTCCAAAATTTCCATGCATTGCTTATCGTTCAACAGTTTACTCTTCAAATTCCGCGGTTATGCTGTAACGGGTGTTTGAAACGTTGATATAAACCACTTACCACTTACAACTCAGTTCATAGCAAACGGTATAATATGAAGGATGCCTATGTCAATTCTAAGTGATCCACTGACGGAATTGACATCAAGGTTCAAAATAACTTGGGCACATTCTTTGCGCATGTTGCACATGGAAGAAGTGTTGCTGTTATTTCAGCAGTAATCTTCACGCTGTAGATCAAGTTTACGTTTGCTTAGTGATGGACGTTCTCCTACAAGATCAGACACTGTATCAGTGTCTATTTCACAAACCATTCTTCTCACGTAAATCTATCTTACATGGGGAGGCCGCGAATTGTGAAATTCAGATTCGATTCATACTGCGCATAATAAAAGCTCATGGCCAGAGGTGTAATTTGGCAAAGCACCAAGATGCACTTCTCAGCCGTTGTCGAGTAAATAGACAATTAAAAAAAGCCGTTGCGGTGAAATACACTATGATCTCTACGATGAGTACTATTGTACAGAGGTGTGGCGCAGCGGTAAGCGCTCGGGTTGGTAATCCAAAGGTCGCCGGATCGAATCTCGCGGCATGCAATTTTTTTATTATTTGTTTTTTTGTAATTCAATATCGCACGAACCAAAGTGATACCATAGAGATGCGGAAAGCAGAAAACAGCACGACATCGAGCACATCTGATAAACGATGCGTGTTTACAAGAACAATTGTTTTTTAAATTATCTGTTGGGAACATCTGGCCATGAGCTTTCATTATGCGCAGTATGAATCGAGTCTGAATTTCACAATTGGTGGCCTCCCCTTGTTAGATTTTTATCAATGACTGTAACTTGAATGATTTTAAAATGACACTCTATACAATCGTTCGGATTTTGGGCATTGCATTCTGTAGTGGTGAGCAGTAGATTGTATGCATGTAAGAATTACTTAAAGAGTGAATCATGACCAGTCATGTAAACAGTGGTAAAATAAACAGTGGTCGCATCGCTGGGTAGTGTGTACTGTTTGTCAAGGGGTGGCAGGAAATTGGGTGCAATGGGCAGTTTGTACTTTTGAATTTGAACCCTTCATGGCGTCGATGGTACGGTAATCTACAAATTTCCTTTCTTACGGTGACGAAATAAGTGCCCGTTGACCTCGGTAAACAAGAGTAGGAGATGGACGGTTACTTTATAGGGCGGGCGAACGTATTCAGTGGACCGTTGTTTGGGTCGGAAAACAGGGTTTTTCTTGATACGAACTGACAGTGCGAGTACGACAATGCATACTACATGTGAATGTTTGTCTCTACCAACTATATGCACTGCTGGTAACTTCGTGCTATTAAGGGATGTTAAGTTAGTGAAGTTGTACCCTTTAATTATGTTGTGGGATATATGCTGCTGGTTGAACACGTTTATTCTTTTCATGGACTGAATTTACATCATAATTGTCGGATTTTCCCGAATTGTGGGTAGGCTTATCGCGGAGATAAATACGTCGCTAATTCGCTTGAAGAGGAAACTAATCTGGACAGTCGCTGCAAGCTAATTTTGCAACAGTCTGTCTTCTGGGAAACTTTATACTTCCAGAGGCGGTAGCACGTGAGATATTACATGTTGACGCCAGCCGATAAGTATTCCATCGTTTTCAGCATTTCAGAGAATGTTTGTAAGCAGTGTCTTCGATGACGAAGACTGATGATGACATACTCCTCCACGGATATGCTGACGGAGACCCACTTTTAGACTGTTTGCTGTTTCGACCGGGAAAATACAAAGTTAGAGTTGATGGTGTGGTTGGAGGTCTTGCAAAACAACGGTTTGCTGCTGGTGACAGCGTAGAGCACATGCTGTTTGTAACTCATTTTGCAATGTAAAGTCATCGGTAATGTGTTACAGTCCACAACAGAGGAACTACCAGCCGTCCTGCCAGCTTCCATGACCGTGACCGGTTACATCTGAGACGGCTCGTCAGTAGTGACACAATGGCAACAATACAGCGAGTGACAGCTCACTACAACTCAGAATGTACTAGACACGTCTGCCAGTGGACAATCCGTATTTAAATAGCTGGCGCCGTTCACGGGTGTCATTATAAACAATGTCATTTGGCACAACGGCTTGCATCACCAAGGAGGGACACTGGAGCAACTGCGCCATGCCATGAGAGGCGGTGGGGAGGGGGGGGGGGGTGGAGCACAGTGTGTGGTACGGACCACATGAATCGGTGAATCACACCTGCCAAGATGATGTGGTCCACGGTGATGCCCGTGGTGTGCGTTTTCCTGATACGGAATGGGTCCTATAGATCCCCTGCAAGTGACTGAAAGGTCCGCAGTATCGTGATCTACTCTCCGCAGCTATCTGTCGCAAACATTGCACGTAGTTACCTACAGCTGGTGCTGTAACATGAAAATTTTAATTTTTATATAACTTTGTACAATGTTTGCAAGTACATATTTTAACATTAAACCAAACATGTGCAAGTCAGTGACCAATATTGTGATTGGAAATAATGACTTAGTTAATTAAAATAGGTAGTCAAAAAATCGCACTGACGTGTATTACGGCCCACTTCAGATTTGTAGTTTCATTAGTTTTTGCAAACATTTTGGAGCAAAATAATAATCTAAATAAAAAAATTAATTAATAAGAGTGTCGTGACACCCATTTAGGAAAAAAAATTAGCTAGTGGCGTGTTCCGAACCACTGACTTTCAGCGTCACAATCCAACGGAGGCAATACTCACTTTACGGCTTATCCTAGAAGATAGACTAAGAAAAGGCAAACCAACATTTCTAGCTTTTGTAGATTTGGAGAAGGCTTTTGACAATGTTGATTGGAACAAACTGTTTCAAGTTCTGAAGCAAGCTGGAGTAAAATATAGGGAGCGTAAGGTTATTTACAACTTGTACAAAAACCAGACAGCGGTTGTCAGAGTTGAAGGGCATGAAAGGGATGCAGTGGTTGGAAAGGGAGTAAGACAGGGTTGTAGCCTTTCCCCAATGATGTTCAATTTGTACATTGAGCAAGCTATAAAGGAAAGCAAGGAGAAATTTGGAGAAGGAATTAAAGTTCAGGGTGAAGAATTGAAAACATTGCGTTTTGCCGACGACATAGTAATTTTGTCAGAGACAGCAAAGGACCTGGAAGAGCAATTGAACGGAATGGACAGTGTGCTGAAAGGTGCATATAAGATGAACATTAACAAGAGTAAAACTAGGGTAATGGAGTGCAGTGTAAGAAAATCAGGTGATGCTGAAGGAATTAGATTAGGTAATGAAACAATAAAGGAGGTAGATGAGTTTTGTTACTTGGGCAGTAAAATAACAAATGATGGTCGCAGTACAGAGGATATAAAATGCAGAATGGCAATGGGTAGAAAGGCGTTTTTGAAAAAGAGAAATTTGTTAACATCTAATATTGATTTAAGCCTAAGGAAGTCCTTTCTGAAGGCATTTGTATGGAGTGTTGCCTTGTCTGGGAGTGAAACATGGACGATAAGCAGTGTGGACAGAAAGAGGATAGAGGCTTTTGAAATGTGGTGCTACAGAAGAATGCTGAAGATTAGGTGGGTGGATCGCGTAACTAATGAGGAGGTACTGAACCGAATTGGGGAGAAAAGAAATTTCTGGCATACCTTGACTAAAAGAAGGGATAGATTGGTAGGACACATTCTTAGACATCAAGGAATTGTGAATTTAGCATTGGAGGGAAGTGTGTGGGGTAAAAATCGCAGAGGGAGACCAAGAGACGCGTATAATAAACAGATTCAAGTGGATGTGGGTTGTTGTTCTTATGAGGAGATGAAAAGGCTTGCTCAGGATAGAGTAGGGTGGAGAGCTGCATCAAACCAGTCTCTAGACTGAAGACAACAACAACAACAACAACAACTATTGATGGCCGTAAACTGATGCTAATATGTCATTTGTAGACACTAGATTATCATTTATCGCACGAAGAACGACGTGTTTTTTTTATTCTTCAGTGCGCCATTGCTTTGAAATGTCAACGTGTAAGTTACAATAAGAAAATCATCAAATACGCAACGCAAGATGGCGTATGCCAGAGAGAGTTCTGGGCGAGGAATGTAACGTGACATCTGCGAACGGCTGGTTTTGGTTAATTCAATAGAGGGTGTCAAAACACCGTTATTTTTGCAAATATCTCTCAAACAATACGATATATATATATATATATATATATATATATATATATATATATATATATATATATAAGATAGCAAAGTTGTAGAGAATTTTCTCCTCTACAAATTCGGTTATTCAATTTTCTTGTCAGATGATTGGTAAAGCCGCTATTTTCATTTAAATTTCGAGCTGTCAAAAGACGATCGCAAAGGCCCACTTTTAGTGTTACTACCGTAACCTAAATTGGGCCAAAAATAAAGGACTGCAATAAGCGATCTTGGCTACATTCCGTTATTGGAGCTGTTGATTACCTCACTTAGAGCGTCTGCTTCCTGTAATGTCAGGGAATTGTTTTAAATAATACTTCTATGCTGATAGTGTGCACAAATAAATACAAAAAACCTATACCGTATTGCGGTTAATTGTGACGTCTGTAATGTACGCATTGCAAGGAGCACAAAAATATTTGCCGCCGGGCGCAGTCAAACCCGCGACCCTTACAGTACGAATCCGATCTCTTACCACAGAGCCAAACACCCCTTTGTAAACACCCTGTAACAGGGGGACAACTGTTGAGGTGCATACGGTGTTATATCCGTATCGAAATTCCTTTTGCTTTGCCATCTGGGGTTCCTACTTGGGGCACTTGACACATTTCATGTCACCTACTTGGATACTCGGTTGGTGAGTCTAGTTGGAAAACTCACATGTGAAGAAGGTAGACACAAAATTGAATGATACAATGCGTTGCATTACGGGTACCATAAAATCAACTCCATGTCACCGGTTACCTATGCTGAGTCACATCTCGCCACCTTACTTCCCCCTCAGGGGCTCAGCATTAATTTGCTGAGTACGGGCTTGGCGAACCCGGGGTCCTGAGCTGTGGGCTGTGTCGCGCCAACAGTCCGCTACACCGTAAGCTCTGTGCGTGCTTCAACGACCATCGTTCGGCGCGACGGTGGAACGTTGTACGTTTCAGAGCCCGGGGATCTTGGCTTAATCGCCCGGGTCGCGAGGACGGAATAAACCTCTATAAAAAACCCCTCAATCTCAAGGTGTGCTACGTGCCGAGGAGATGCATGGCTGTTGAGGTTGAACAGCCGCTAGCGAGCAACCTCTGAGGAACCTGCCGCACCTCAGTTGTACAAGGCTTACCCAGGCAAGCGGGGCTCTGCCTGGGTGGACCTTTATTTCCCTAGCTGCTCGTGGGAACACGATGAAAAGGACCCAAAGCAACGCTGGTGGGCGTTTAACCACCGTCTCTAAGCGAGGAAAAGTAGACTTCAATGCTGAGACTTATGACCCCCAGTCGTTCCCTTCCTTGGCCACGCCATGGGAGGAACGCAGATCTCGCAGCCGAGGACAACAATATGCTCCAAGGTATTTAGTTTGTTCCAGGACTGATGGTGAATCTTTCGTGAACACGAAACCTCTCTTTTTCGTCGAGAACTTGGAAGATAAGTTTGGAGAAGTAGACGGCATGTCGAAGATGCGATCGGGATCGGTTTTAATAACGACGTCATCCCCAGCACAGTCACGGGCTTTGCTCGCCTGTGACAAGCTGGGTGATGTTCCCGTTACTATCACCCCACACAAAAGTCTGAACATGGTACAGGGTTTGATTTTCCATAGGGATCTCCTTTTGCAGTCGGATGACGAACTCCGCAAGAACTTGGAACGGCGAGGTGTCCACTTTATACGGCGAGTCCATAGGGGTCCGAAGGACAACAGGGTCGCCACTGGTGCATTCATCTTGGCCTTCGAGGGCGACTCATTGCCTGAGAAGGTCAAGGTGATGATTTACCAGTGTGACGTAAAGCCCTACGTTCCTCCCCCTATGCGTTGTTTTAAATGCTGGAGGTTCGGGCACATGTCCTCCAGGTGTACCGCCAACTCCACCTGTCGGGACTGTGGTCGTCCATCTCACCCAGACCTCCCTTGTACACCACCTCCCATTTGTGTTAACTGTGGACAGCAGCACCCACCTTGCTCGCCTACCTGCTCTGTACTGCACAAAGAACGGAAGATCATGCAATACAAAACCATGGATCGGCTGTCTTATTCCGAGGCCAAGAGGAAATATGAGAAACTCCACCCGGTCAGCATCAAAACGTCCTCTGCACTAGCTACAAAACCATCTCTGCAGACTACTTTACCGCCAGTTCCGTCTATCACAGTGGGCCCTCGAGCCCAACCATCACCATCGGCCCCCTTGGTGGTAGGGGGCACATCTGACACTGTTGCTTCCAAAGCCCCTGCCTTGGAAGCAAAAACCCCCCAACAAATGGGGACATCGGTCCCCACACGTGAGCCAGAGCTACCACAGCCTGCTCTGGCTCCTCTCGCGAGGAAGGGATCTCTTGAATCCCTTTCTCCCTCGGTTTCTCCCACTGGCTCAGTGGATGCCAGTGAGTGGCAGCAAGTGCCACCCAAAGCTGGTCGTAGGGCCTCAAGGACAACCTCCGTCCCTGAGACTGAGTTTGCCAAGCCCTCCCAGCGTGAGAGGCCGAAGGACCAGCGAGAGAAACAAAAGAAAACCAAAACAAAAGATTCTCAAGTGGCTACCATGCCACCACAAAAACCATCTGCTTCCGAGGACGTGGTGGAAATCCTCGCGTCCCCTGACGATTTGGCAATTGCCAAGACTCTGGAAGCTATGGACGCTGAGGCTCTGCCTCCTGGGTCTGTGACTGCAGAGAAACCTGTGGGCCCTACTCTACCACCTACATAAATATGCCCAGTACGTCAGGACATAGTGTGGTGCTGCAGTGGAACTGTGGCGGTTTCTTCCGCCACTTGGCCGAGTTACAGCAGTTGCTCTGTCACTGCCCTTCCCTCTGTGTTGCTCTACAGGAAACTTGGTTTCCTGCTGAACGGACTCCTGCCCTTCGTGGGTATAGGGGTTATTATAAAAACCGTACAACACACAACAGGGTATCCGGAGGAGTCTGTATTTACGTTCTTGCCACTGTCCCCAGTTCACCAGTGCCACTTACCACAGTGCTCGAGGCGGTGGCCGTGAGAATTCGGGCACGACAGGACATTACCATCTGCTCACTCTACCTTCCTCCGGATGAGGCAGTGTCTCCTGCAGACCTTGCGAATTTGATCGCACAACTTCCCCCACCATTCCTTCTACTGGGGGATTTCAATGCCCACAACCCCTTGTGGGGTGGCTCTCAGGTCTCAGGTCGCGGTAGGGACATTGAAGTTCTACTAGCACAGCTGGACTGCTGCCTTCTTAACACCGGTGCCCCCACACATTTCAGTGTGGCGCATGGCACATACTCGGCTATAGACCTTTCTCTCTGCAGCCCGAGTCTTCTACCACAGCTTCATTGGGGGGTCCACGATGACCTATGTGGTAGCGACCACTTCCCCGTCCATATCTCTCTCCTCCAATTTCAACCTCCAACTCGCTCGCCCCGTTGGTCCCTGAGTAAGGCTGACTGGCCTGCTTACACCTCAGCTACTAGGGCGATTCCTCCAATCCCGGATGACGTTGATCAGGCTGTTCATCACTTTACTAGCGCCATCATTTCCGCTGCTGAAGCCAGTGTTCCGACCACCACTGGCTCAGTTCGGCGCAAGTCGGTTCCATGGTGGTCTGCAGAGATTGCTGAGGCCATCAGGGAACGTCGTAGGGCACTCCAGCGCCACCGGCGCCACCCTTGTATAGAGCACCTGATCGCTTTTAAACGTCTTCGGGCTCAAGCTCGGAGGCTGATACGCCAGAGTAAGCAGGACTGTTGGGAGAGATATGTCGCTGCCATTGGCTCGCGTGCCGCCCCATCTCGGGTGTGGTCACAGGTTCGGCGCCTTTTTGGGTACCGACCACAGGCGGGAATCCCCAGCTTGAACATTCGGGGCACTATATGCATGGATCCAGCTGCTATCTCTGAACACATGGCGGACCATTATGCCAGTAACTCTGCGACTTCTGCGTATATTGCGGGCTTCCGCACTCGCAAAGAACAGTTCGAGCGGAGGCAGCTATCTTTCCATACACGTCGGCGAGAGCTATATAATGCCCCATTCACTAAGTGGGAGTTCCAGAGTGCCCTCACTGCTTGCCCTGATACCACCCCAGGGCCAGATAGAATCCACAAACAGTTCCTGCGCCACCTGTCACAGGAGTTTAAAGACCACCTTCTCGCCCTGTTCAACCACCTCTGGGCCGAGGGTACTTTCCCATCTCAATGGCGGGACAGCATCGTCGTTCCAGTAATAAAACCTGGCGCTGATCCACATGTGGCAGACAGTTACCGTCCGATTAGCCTCACCAACGTTCCTTGCAAGCTCCTGGAACGTATGGTGAGCCGGCGGCTCATGTGGGTTCTTGAAGACCGTGGACTCCTTGCCCCACAACAAGGGGGATTCCGCCGGGGACGTTCTGCATTGGACAATCTAGTTCCGCTGGAGTCAGCCATCCGCACTGCATTTGCCAGGCGCGAGCACCTAATTGCAGTCTTTTTCGATCTCCGAAAGGCTTATGATACCACCTGGCGCTACCATATTCTAGCTACACTGCATGGCTGGGGCTTGAGAGGACCGCTTCCACTGTTCATACAGAACTTCCTCTCACTCCGCACTTTTCGGGTTAGGGTTGGTACCCACCTCAGCTCCCCACGCACCCAGGAGAATGGAGTCCCACAGGGCTCCGTCCTTAGTGTTCCGCTGTTTCTAATTGCCATCAACGGACTTGCTGCAGCAGTAGGGTCATCGGTGTCCTCCTCACTGTATGCCGATGACTTTTGTATGTATTACAGTTCGGCTAGTATTGGTGTCGCTGAAAGGCGGTTGCAGGGAGCCATTCAAAGGGCGCATTCCTGGGCTTTAGCGCATGGGTTCCGGTTCTCTGCCTCCAAAACTCGGGTTATGCACTTTTGCCGCCAACGGGCGGTGCACCCAGACCCAGAACTG
The DNA here is from genome assembly GCA_026315105.1 of Locusta migratoria. Lineage (NCBI taxonomy): Eukaryota > Metazoa > Arthropoda > Insecta > Orthoptera > Acrididae > Locusta > Locusta migratoria. The sequence continues at coordinate 412,795,452 of CM048746.1, read as the reverse complement.
TACTTAGGTGACGACCTTCTGCGTGTTGAAGATACGCACCGCTTCTTGGGCATGTTGTTCGATGCCCGGCTCACGTGGGTTCCCCACCTACAACAGCTTCGACAAAAGTGCTGGCGCCACTTAAACATACTGCGCTGCCTCAGCCACACTGCTTGGGGGGCCGCCCGTCCAACTCTCTTACGACTTTATAAGGCTCTCATCCAGTCCCGCCTGGACTATGGGAGCCAGGTGTATGACTCGGCAGCCCCTTCTGCGCTTCGGGTCCTAGACCCCATCTTAAATGCTGGTGTTCGCTTGGCAACGGGAGCCTTTCGTACAAGCCCGGTAATGAGCCTCCTCGTTGAGGCTGGGGTTCCTCCACTGCGTTACCGTCGGCAACTCTTGTTGTCTTCATACGCCGCTCGTGTCCACACATCAGACCATCATCCGCATCGCAGGCTTCTCTTCCCAACTGCTGCACTCCCATCCCCTCAAAGACGGCCTCGGTCGGGTCTCCCGATTGCAGTCCGTGTCCATTCCCTTCTCTCCTCCCTGGAAACCCTTCCCTTCCCTCCTACTTTCCACTACTCTTCCCAAACACCTCCTTGGTGTATTCCTCGTCCGCAGCTACGGTTGGACCTGTCCTGGGACTCAAAAGCCTCCATTTCACCATCGGTTCTTCGTTGCCAGTTCCAGGAACTCCTTGACTCATTCCACGGTGCGGAGGTCATTTATACCGATGGTTCCCTGGTAGATGGCCATTCTGGGTATGCCTATCTCCATGGTGACCTTTTTGAACAACGGTCTTTGCCAAGCGGAAGTGGTGTGTTCACTGCAGAGCTGGTCGCTATCTCTAGAGCTCTGGAACATATCCGAGCCTGCCCTGGGGAGTCGTTTGTCATATGTAGCGACTCCCTGAGTGCTTTGCGAGCGCTCGACCAGTGCTTCAGCAAACACTCTCTGGTGCAGAGTATCCAAGACACTGTTGCAGCTCTACATAGGTCAGGTCGCTCAGTGGTCTTCGTATGGACCCCAGGGCACGTCGGCATACCTGGTAATGAGCGTGTGGACCAGTTGGCCAAGCAGGCCACTTCCTCACGCCGTCTTGACATTGGGCTCGTGGAAACGGACCTAAGGTTGATGCTGCACCGGAAGGTGCAAGGCGCTTGGGGCTTGGAATGGTCTGCACTGAGTGTGCCAAACAAGCTTCGCACAATCAAACCATCCACAGCCACATGGAAAACCTCACTGAGGCCCTGTCGTCGAGACTCCATCGTGCTGTGCCGCCTCCGTATCGGGCACACGTGGTTGACACATGGCTATTTACTTCGCCATGAGCCACCGCCCGTGTGTCGCTGTGGTGGCGCCTTGACGGTGGTTCACCTCCTGGTGGACTGTACTGTTTTGGCCCCATTGCGGCGGTCTTTTAATCTTCCAACTACCCTATCCTTGGTGCTAGGGGACGATGCCTCCATGGCTGACTCTGTGCTCCGTTTTATCCGTGCAGCCGGTTTTTACAATTCTATTTAATGTAGGGTGGATTCTCCTGACCTTTTAACCGTATTTTACTGTTTTATATCTTCTGATTAACAGACATTCGTGTTGCTGTGACATTCGTGACTGGCCCGTCCATTTCTATCTCAGTGACCAGCCAGCCACGGATTCTCATTTCAAATTTTAGCATGATTGACTAACTTGGTTTTATTGTTTTATTTTTGTATCTGTGCTGTTGGTTTCTCTATGTTTGTTGTTTGTAAATTTCATCGGTGACATGTACTCTTGAGTATTCATATGGTTGTTTACAATTAAATGGACATTCTTTGTTGGGAACAGGGGACTGATGACCCAGTAGTTTGGTCCCCTTTAAATAACAACAACAACAACAACACCTTACTTCAGGAGGAAGCAAGCTCTACTAAGGGAAGCTAAGAAAGGCACCAAGAATTCTGCTATCCATCACAGCAGCGACTGCAATCAAGAAGATCAATACGTGTCACTGCGGGGCAACTCACTGCTGATGGATTTGACCTAAACGAAAGCTGGAGACACGAGTTGTCAACAAAAACATTGGGAACAAGTGCCCACCATCTTGATCCCACAAAGAAGCCAAACGGTTTTGACGTACCGAGGAACTTCTGATGCCGCATCAGCAGGTTAAGTACTGAACATGGTTGCTGTAATTATTTCAGGCACGAGTGCGGCTGAATTAGTTCACCAGTGTATAGGTGTAACCAACAGAACAGATGATTGAACATCTGCTCCAACGCTGTCCTCTTCATTCATACCGTGGCATTCCTGACATGTTCGCTGTCACGCCAGGTTTATCTGAATGGTCGAGAAGGATGGACTTTCAAACTTTTAATGTGCTTCGTTGTGTATAAATTGTATATTGTATAAAATTACCGTACGATTAAGTAAATACTTTGGGGGCACTTTCATGTTTCACCAAGCCCTGGGTGTAACCATAAATTTGGACCAATTCGACGATGAAGAGTAGGCGCCTTCTCGTGAGATGGCTGTCTAGGTGACGATATTTGAACCCCATCGAGCATATCTGGTATGGCGTGAGACGCAGGCCCCTTGAGGCTGCAGCCTGCGTCTCACTTGTCAGTGCAGTTTGCTACGTCTGAGGCTTCGTTACTCGTTCTTGTGTGAAGGAAGTTGCTGCCACTTCGTAATCGATGACAACTAGCAGTAGTGGCGCTTATACAAGGTCCCCCGATCGCGGGGCGTATGCTGCCAATGATTTAAATGCGTGCCTCTTCTCACTATTCGTTCTCTTAAATTTTTGTTTACTCATCTTTGATTCCTTTCCAAAAAGGAGAGGGTGGCCTTTCTGCAACTACTTCGTTCTTTCGAGAAAACGTTACCGTTACTGTGTTTGATAAATAATGGTACACATATGGTCTTTTCTTCTCCTACGACCCTGACAGGGAGAAGTTTACGGACTGCGGTGCTAGCGAGAGTGTGCACCCCTGCAGTGGCGAATAGTCAATAGCTTCGTTCGTGTTACGGTTACAACGGTTGCAACCGCGCTAAAGCGTTAGAGTTGCGGTCGCCACCGTTTCATAGTAAATATGACTGCCATTGACGCGTTCGAGTTGCGATGCGAAAGGCGTTGCAATCGTTTGTGACGGTAAGAGGAAATTCTTCTGACCGACTCCAAAGCGTTTAATAATCTTGCAACAAATAGATAAACCAGCACATGTGCAAAGTGTTTTGTATGCTGTTCGTTAATTTTCCTCGAAGAAAGGAAGTGCAAAATTCAGGTTATTCTTTTAAAAGGGCGGTAAATAGCATTCTCGTAAAAATTTAATACATCATAGTATTACTTTATTCCCTTTGGGGATTTTTCTGCCGATGGCTGACGTTTACATAAATCTACCGATATTGAAAGTGGGACCTCACTTTAAAAATTAAATTTTGCTTCTTCCACACAAGCATCGGATTACAAAAATAAAAAATTGTGGGTCACTATTGGTGTTTGACCTATGCAATTTTGAAAGCAACAACTGACCACTGTTCCTTTTTTAATACAAATAGTTTTCATATTGTGAGGCTTTAACTTTTCCCGGCGTAATGAATGTTCAGACAACTTACGGGTATGCTGCCGGGTGACGTCGTCGACAACCGCCGATATTTCGGCAGGAGGACACGCTGCCATTCTCAAGGCACAACTTGCACTTGTACAGTGCAGTTGTGCCTTGAGAATGGCAGGGTGTCCTCCTGCCGAAATATCGGCGGTTGTCGACGACGTCACCCGACAGCATACCCGTAAGTTGTTTGAACAGTTTTCATATTCATTGCTTCTAGCGTAAAAAGTAAAACAAAATAAACTTAGTTTCCATACGTAATACCTCTAGCACCAGCCGTGCGTTTCCACACTGGACACAATTCAGACTCTTCCTGTCAACTTAACGAGTTCGAATTCATAACCGTTCTTGGAATTAGACTATTTACAGAATTGGTTACATTTGATGATGAACAAAATTTTAGTTTATCAACATTGACATTAAATAGCAGATAAAAGTAAAATAGGATGTTAATGGTGAAACTGGTGTCTGGAGTTATTAAGAGCTTTGTTTAACAATTTGACATAATTTCATTCAATATTATTTGATGATTTCAGATATCCATTACTTGATTAATGAAACACTGAAAGAGTTGTGCATGATGTATTGTTTTACATGACACGTATTGAGTAACTCTCGAGATGAAGATCAAACATTTACGTACGTAACGTACGCTATTTCTGTGATTTAACTGCCTCTCTCGCACTGTAATCGGCTTTACGTTATAAAGTACTGCCTCCTCCATCACACACATACACACAAATACCACCACTGTTTTCCATATGGAATTTTCAGTGGTGGGGTGCCAAAAAACCTCTGAAACACGACACAGCCCGGATCAAATTCAGCAGAATGCCACATGTTAAGGTCACATAAATGTCACATAAATATTTGTGTTTAACGATCCAGTAAAGTCTGAAAAGGTATAGTGCTCAGCATAATAAACTGTTGCTGTTGTTGTGTTTCATTATTTTAAATCATAAACGTTTCGTCTACGCAGCTGAGAGAGCAAATGAGTCAACTAGCGCTACAGGTGGCCAAACCAAGAAACACGAGAAAAAAGCGTTCGAGTTGGCGTTTGAAGTTGCAACTGGCGGAGGCCGCGCATGCGCAGTAGAGGTAGAAGCAGTAGCGACTGGTGAATTTCTGGCCACTCAGACAGACCTAGCCTGTAGCGGCTCCGGCGACCTCCCCCGCGTTGGGGGTGGCGGCCGTGCCTACCTGTTGCTGTCAGGCTGTTGAGCTACGAGCACCCTCAGCTGCCAACGAGGGCGGCGCGACAGCCCTGCGGCCCTTCCCTCTCTCCTGCCAGCTCTTCTCTCTCTCCTGCCAGCTCTTCTCTCTCTCCTGCCAGCTCTTCTCTCTCTCCTGGCCGCTACCTACAACTGAAGCGATTCACCACAAACACCACTAACGAAGCACTGTATTACACCAGGGAAGGCAATTATCGCTGAAACAACTGGTTTTCGGTTATACGGGATATTTTATCTCCAGTATAACCTTAACGTAAAAACCGCTCAAGGTAATCGTTTTTTTAACACGTTAGGTTAGGTTACGGTAGTAACACTAAGTGGGCCTTTGCGATCGCCTTTTGACAGCTCGAAATTTAAATGAAAATAACGCTTTAACCGTTCACCTGACACGGAAACTGAATACATGAATCTGTAGATAATTCCTCTACAACTTTGCTCTCTTATGGTTTTTCCATATCTCGCATCGTTTCAGAGATATTTGCAAAAATAACGGCGATTTTGGGATGTCTGTCTGTCCGTAACGTGTACCCACTTTTTAAGACGAACCGTTCAACCAATCAGCACCAAATTTTACAGACGTATTTGTAGGCCATCAGTGACCAGAACCTCCCTTTTCAAATTTTTCCGACAAAAAATACGTCAGTAACACTAAAAAATGTCTGTAATGTAATTATAATCGCTAACCAACCGTTCATCTCATTCGAAAATTGAATAACCGAATTTGTAGAGGAGGAAATTCTCTACAACTTTGCTCTCTTGTGTTTTTTTCATATCTCGTATCGTTTCAGAGATACTTGCAAAAATAACGGCGATTTTGGGATGTCTGTCCGTCTGTCCGTCCGTCCGTCCGTAACGTGTTCCCGCTTTTTAAGACGAACCGATCATCACCAAATTTTACAGACTTAATTGTTAGCTACTAGAGACCAGAACCTCGCTTTTTCAAATATTTCGGACAAGAAATACTTAAGTAATGCCAAAAAAAGCAGTTTGTAATATAATTTTAATTGCAAATAAACCGTTCATCTGACACGAAAATTGAATAATCGAATTTCTAGAGGAGAAAATTCTCTACAACTTAACTCCCTTATGTTTTTTTCATATCTCGTATCGTTTGAGAGATATTTGCAAAAATAACGGCGATTTGACACCGTCCATTGATTATTCGAAAACCAGACGTTCGCAGATGTCACGTGACATTCCACGCCCAGAACACACTCTGCCATACGCCATCGTGCGTTGCGTATTTGATGATTTTCTTATTAGAACTTACACGTTATTTCAAAGTAACGGTGCACTGAAGAATTAACAAAAACACGTCGTTTTTCGTACGATAAATGATAATCTAGTGTCTAAAACGCCTATTAGCATCAATTAGCAACTGCCATCAATAGTACGAAAATAAAGGACCAATTCCGTAACTGTCTTCTTTTTTCCTAAAAGGGTTACTTGTTGGGTGCATAGATATGTCGTAATCATATCACTAAAACTTTTTATTATTTACGTTATTGTCCGAAATGTTTGCAGAAAATTATAAAACTACAAATCTAAAGTTGGCCGTAAAACATTTTTTTATTATATATAACAAATTTTCGGGTTTTTATTGCTACTGTTTCCAGTCGCAAACGTAGAAACCGTAATTTTGTCAGACTTTTGCATTATAGTTTTCTTCAAGATATCTTTACATATAAAGAAGAGTAATTGTGTGTGTGTGTGTGTGTGTGTGTGTGTGTGTGTGTGTGTACGTGTGTGTGTACGTATTCCATACAAATCTACAGTTTTGTTCCAATCTTTATGAAATTTTGCACACCTAAGCTTCAATACATGAGGACCGTCGTCGTAGCGGCCGTGCAGACTGTGACTGGCGCGCCGCAGACCGCTCGGCCACTGCGGCCGGCTATGTATTTTTCTGTTAAACAATTTGATACATGGTATTATTTGTAAAGATAGTGGCAGGAGGAAGAAAGGGGAATTATTTGATTTTCAGATAAAGGGGTTGTGGCGACCAAATTTGTCGGACTGGCCGGTGACTTCAGAACTGAAATTTCGCACCCTGGTTTAGGACCAATTTCCAATTTTTGCACAATGCCGATATCTAGCTAATCGTTTAGTGACTTAACTAACAGATCAATAATGGCATCATCCACGAACAGTCTAAGAGCTGCACCAGATTGTCTCATAAATTTTTTATTATAGAGGTAAGGACCAGCAGGTGCCTACAACACTTCCCTGGGGAACGCCTTACGTATACCACAATGCGCGCATTTGCAGCTTCTCCCCCATCCACTGCACCAACACGTGGTGGGGTCCAACCTGTCTTAGGCGTCGTTGCTGCTACATTTGGTTTTGTTTCGCTGCGGCTTTGTGGTAAGGGCGCGTGTCCGGGCGCCGGCGGCTTGCAGGAGCGTGGCGCTATTTCTGCGTTTCTGCCGGCCGCGCGCGTAAACTTGGCTTCCGGGTGCGGCTGCCTGGCTGCACATGGGCCGCTGATGGAGCTGCCGCCGGTCCGTCAGCGCCGCCGGGAACCAGACAACCGACCAGCCCGCCGCGCCGAGCCACCCAAGCTGCAGCCACTTCTGCACTGCCAGAATGCGGCCTCGCTACAGTAGGGTAGCGTTCGTTTTACACTGGCATTTGTATTCGTCACGTAGCGGTGCTGTGAAGGCGACCAGAAAGGAGGCTATCGATCTGTCGATCGCTATAGCATCGAGATCGAGACTTTGAGTAGAGGCACCTGTTTTTCGCAAAGCGCGAAATTTTTGCAATATTTTACATTTTTTGCGGAAAATCACGAAATCATTGAAATTTACAAAAAATCACGAAATACGCAACAAAAGTTCGTGAAATCTCATCAGTCGTTTAAATGTACTAGCGGAATTTCGAGATATAAATTACAGTCGATTGTACACCGATTCGATATATATCGTTTCGAGTCCTGCCAACCTCATTTCCTATGCAGTGAAGAAATCCGTTTTCGGCGCTTTATTTGGTCTGGTGACTGGTGACAGTGTACTGAGTGGTCGTAATCGTTTCTGATCGCTGGTTCTTTCAGTGATTTGTTTTGGTACAGCAGATTATTAAGATGGTCGTAAAAATTTTTGATGGTGAAAGAGAATTCGCATCAGACGGATTTTACGTTTATCATAAAACAAGGAAAATACTTCTGTACAAATACAGCTATGTGCGTTTTGCATGGCAAAGAAAGGACTCCTGTTCAAAACATATAAATAGCAGTTCGTCCCATAACAACCAGGAGGAAGTGCTGGCGACAGGTGTCAAGAGACAAGTTACGGACATCAATGCAGCGGCAAAACGAGCGAACGTGGACAAGGAAGAACTCATGTTATCAACAACACGAGGCAAACATCCCCTTTGAAAAAGTCGATCATCCGAAACTTAGAGTGTTGATGAACAATCCGTATTTACGTGAATGAAAGTTACGTAAAATGCTGCTATAATCCGCCATAAGTTTTGTGAATGGTATACATTCTGGATTCCCCCTTTGTTGCAGTGTTTGCAGACTGCTTTTGAACTTTCGTGCGTAAAGTGCTACTTTGTATCCGATCGTGAAGAAGCATACACCGCGAAGTTTAAGAGAAAAGTAATTTTTTTCGCGGAAACGACATTTAATCGCGCCAATACCCGTATTATATGAGCGAAAACAGGCGAAATTGCCCGAGAACAGAAGATAAAGTATTTTAAAGGAAGCCGCAATGGGACTGTGCAATTATTTTCACCCTTTCACTGCTCAGTACGTAAATGTACCCTACGCTAATCGTATCAGTGCTCAAGACGTGTATATATATGATTTTCTCTCCAAAGATTAAAAAGGAAACGTATTTTTCACAACAATAATAGATTTTGCGTCTTATTTTTCTCTCAATAATGGGGGCTGCTGCAGTCTTTTGTGTGTGTGTGTGTGTGTGTGTGTGTGTGTGTACACACACACACACACACACACACACACACACACACCATGTGGTAAGTCCTCATCTGCAGTATTCGCTAATAATTACGTGCACAATGCAGGCGTCGTCGAGTGTAAATGTGCCAGTAAAAGGTTTAATATAATTATTTCAAACGGCTGTCGTTGTTTGCGATGTAATAATTTAAGTGTGCAAATCGCAGAGGAAAGGCTGCGCCATCCATTTCGATTATGCATATTTTTCGTTTTTAAGTGTGGCTTGACATCGGATTACCTAGGGTGTTTTTTTTTTTTTTTTTTTTTTTTTTTTTTTTCCCTAATGGAATCGATATGAGTTGAACAACGTGCCAGTTAGATTGCGGGGCTTCTCAGAAGCAATTATCTTGGTGTTGTTAGAAACACGATTTCGAGTTTAAAAAAAAATAAAAAAAATAAATAAATAAAAAAAGTTCAATGTTTGTTAAGCTTATGGGACTTAACTACGGGGTCATCAGTCCCTAAACTTACAAATTACTTATGAACTACTTACGAACTAGGACGGCACAAATATCCATGCCCGAGGGGGGACTCGAACCCCCAACCGTAGTGGCCGTGCTGACCGTGACTGGAGCGCCTCAGTCACCTCGGCTACCGCGGCCGGCAATTTCAAGTTTTCATAAAACATACGCACTTATGTAAATTACTTAGTCTAGTAAAACTTGTATAAGTAGCAGGATAAGTGTTTCTCAAACTTTGATTAAAAAAAAAAATTGTCTACATCAATGCCAAATTTTCATGTTTTCTGAATAAAATTAAAGGTCTTACATTGCACTGAGGCTGTAATTGATTTTTGCTTTAGTTTTTATTCGTTAAAAAGTGAACATAAAATAAGCGAAATTATTGACGAAATAAAAGTAGCGAAAAATATACCGAAATAGGTTTTAAAAAATGACGAAATCGAGCAAAAATTTTCACCACAAACAGGTGCCTCTATTTATGAGTGTAGGGGAACAGTCGTAACTAGAATTTCTTAAGGCCAATTCGCTGTTCGTCAGAACATTCCACAGTGTATTTCTAATGGCGGCATTCACACTGTCCGTCACCTGACCGTCACGTCACGTCACGTCACGTCAAGCTTTCTCGAGAAGAATGTTGTGTCGGAACAGTTGTATGCTGACATCTGAAGTTAACCTATTTTAGTCACGCGAATTTCATGTTGTAGTCGATGATTATAGGGTTTATATACAAATGTGTCTGATTAATGTTTATTTTATTGTTTACTTTGTTTTAACGGTAAGTTCCAAATGTTTCATAACGACTTAAATATTTTTCTCGATTGAGTGTTCAAATGTTCAAATGTCTGTAAATCTATCGGACCAAACTGCGTGGCCATCAGTCCGTAGCTTACAAATTACTTAAACCTAGGTAAACTAACCTACGGACAAACACACACACCCATGCCCCAGGGAGGACTCGAACCTCCACGGCGAGCAACCGCGCTCTCCGCAACGAGGCGCTTTAGACCGCTCGGCTACTCCACCGCGGCGATTGAGTGCCCTCCTAAATGCGAGGTCGGGTATCTGAAACCGAAAAATGGTTTACGTTTCGTAATATTGTAACCGAAAAGACTGAAGCAAACCGTTTATTTAAATAACATTGTAATTTCATGACGTATTTGTCATTAAATAACATCTTATATGAAAATGAAAGACAAAAATTCAGTTGTTTACGACGGTATTAACGATATCAGTGGACAAATCGTAATGGATAAACAGGCTCTATTTATGTTCTTATAAATATTGTTTGACTTGCTCATATGTTTATTTTTTTTTTTCGCTGAAAATAGATGTCGATGTTTTGAAATGTTGTTTCAATGCCCAGCACTTAACCACACTAAGCTTGCAAAAAACATACATTATAAAGTTTTCTTTGGCCGTCAATAAAATTTAGCGTTGTTGTTCCACGCCATTTCTTTTTCTTATAGAGCGAGATTCTATCAGTATTCCTATAATGTTGCCTAAGATAGCTTTTTATAAACATCTACTTCCCGCTCAGCACACATGATCGCACAAAGCAAATGAATAACTGAATTCGTGCGGTCCACGCTGAGACACTCAAAGGCGCTCGCAAAAGTCGATAATCGAAAGCCCACCAATGACAGCCCCCTTACGTCACAATGACGTCACGATTACAAATACCAGTGTGAAACGAACGCTACCCGCTACAGTAGCACGCGTTACATTGTCTTTGCGCGACCTTTGATACCTAGTCGCAGTGTAGCATGTCAAGTGAATCGCCTGCTTCTCGCTTTACATGGGGGCGTTCACGCGGAATGTGGTGGCTGCTTGTCGCATTTACGGTATTCACTCTTCACTCAAAGGCTCTATTGTTTCTTTCCATTTACCAGCGTCTGTCACTAGCAGAGGTGTGTCCTGCGTCTCTGGAACTATGACGAAAACAGTGAGTGTATTACACGAAGAGATTTTTCAGAGCGGAAGCGTAATCTAGGCCAGTACTGTGGGACTATTCCATTCCTGATTACTCGAATTAAGTACAGAATGTTAAAGCTCGGAATAAGATAGGTACACTGCTCAAAACGATGCAAGGGCATCCGATGAGATAATATTGATATGGTAACGTATTTTATTCAGATATTGGTTACTACTGTAATTTGTGTGTGATACAGCATGTGTTGCTTTCTCAATTCTTCACTTGAGGTTTACATGTTTGCATAGATCGAGGCACCATGGGGCTACCACAATAGTGAAGTCATTCTCATTGCCCTCTGATATGGTGTGTGATCACCTCCAAAGAACAGTACAGTTGCACTCTTGCGTGGTGTGGACAGTATGGCGTTATCGATCAGCTCATCTACATCTACATGGGATACTCTGCAAATCACATCCAAGTGCCTGGCAAGAGGTTCATCGAACCACCTTTATACTATTTACCTCCCATTCCATTCTCGAATAGTGCGCGGGAAGAAAGAACACCTGAATCTCTCCGTTCGAGCTCTAATTTCTCGAATTTTATTCTGATGATCTTTTCTACCTATGTCAGTGGCAGTCAACAATGTATTTTAGCATTCGGAGGAGAATGTTGGCGATTGGAGTTTCGTAAGTAGACCATGCTGCAGCGATAAACGCCGTTTCCGTAATGATTCCCATCCCAGATCCTGTATCATTTCCGTAATGCTGTCTCCCCTGTATCGTGACAATACAAAACGGGCTGCACTTCTTTGGACTCTTTCGATGTCCTCCGTCAAACCCACCTGATAAGGATCCCACACTGGGCAGCAATACTCGAGAAACGGACGGACAAGCGTGGTGTATGCAGTTTCTTTTGTAGTTCTGTTACATCTTTTAAGGGTCCTGCCAATAAAACGCTGTCTCTGATTCGCCTTTCTCACGACATTATCTACGTGTTCTTTCCAATTTAAGTCTGAAGTAATAGTAATTCCTAGGTATTTTGTGGAGTTTACATCCTTAACTTTTGATTGATTTATCTTGTAAACAAAGTTTAACGGATTTCTTTTCGTACTCATGTGGACGACTTCACACTTCTTATTATTTAGTCAACTGCCAACTTTTACACCATAGCTCAAATGTTTGTAAATCTAAGGGACTTAACTATGTTGGTCATCAGTCCCTAGGCTAACAAACTACTTAAAGTAACTTATGCTAAGGACAACACAAACACCCATGCCCGAGGGAGGACTCGAAACCCCGATGGCGAACGGCCGCGCGCACCGCAGCAAGGCGCTTTGATGCGCACGGCTATTCTGCCGCGGCTATCAGTCAGCTCTTGGGGGATATCAACCGTTCTTCGGTGAGTGCAATATCCAGCTCTGCAACCGTTGTGGGATGTGCTCTTGCTCTGGCTGCAATAAGTTGAATCGGGTTTCTCTGGTGAACAAGCTGGCCACTCCATTCGTTCACTTCCATAAGGTTCAAGCATGTTTTCTCCAATTGCACTCTCTGGGGACGACTGTTATCGTCCACCACAAGAAACTCATCTTCAGCGTACAGAACTACAAACAGTCCAAGGACATCGTCTCTCTACCTCTCACCAGTCAGAGCGCCATTCTGAACGCTATGGCGGTTCGTTCGTCCACCAATACTGCCTGGAGGATGCGTTGCAGCTGAGTTGCATTCGTCCTCTTGTCTCGACGGGCGGTTAACTGGAGATAACGGTAATTTCTTGCTGATGTGACCCGTGGACGACCTTGGCCTTGGCTTCTTTTAACGTTTCCTGTTGTGGAAATCGCTTCCAGGTCCTGGAAATTAACACTTTGGGACACTCAAATAGTGGCATCCAGCTCCCTCTGTCCCGCTTCTAACCTTCCTATGGGTTTCCATGTCAACGAGTCACGTTGTTGCATTCCACTACCTGATCACTGCATTATGTGAACCCAACTGCTTGTGTAATTCGTTTGGTAGAGTAGACACAAGTCAACACTAACCCCCTCTGCAGCAACTTTGTTATTACCACTACCTCGACTGCCGTAATGTTCTTGTTTCAACTCTGTAGAACTGACAGGAAGACGTCGAACCATTTTAGTTCCATCTTCCGATGGCAATAGTTGAGACCCCAGATATCGCAACTGATCCCATAATTGTTTTGACCAGTGTGTTATGTTTCAACCAATTACCCTCCCCGTCCTGCCCTTCTCTAATGTGTAAAACAGCTTCAAACATCTGATATAAATAATTTTGACGTTAAATGTATTTATTACTCGTTTATACCTACGGCTGTAAATCCTGTTTTTTTTTTTTTTTTTTTTTTTTTTTTTTTTTTTTTTTTTTTTTTTTTTTTTTCACCCACAGACCAAAGAAAAAATTGGAATCGATGTTTTTCACTCTGCTCTCTGTTTACGACGTCCAAACCTTTGAAATGCTGAATGTCTATTCATGGAGATGACAAAGGGATAGCGGAATGCACAGATCTAGATGGGGTGGTATCGCGTACATAACGCTGCCACACGGCAATAAATAACAGAGTTTGAGCGAGAAATGGCTGTTGCAGCTAGACGCGTGGGACACACCATGCAAATTGCCAGGGAATCCAATGTTCCAAGATCCACAGCTGCAAGAGGGACCTGCGAATACCGCATTTCAGGCTTTACCTCTCACCATGTTCAAGGCAGTGAACATTTCCAACCGTCGTTGGTTATTTATTTTCTACATTAGATGATCACGAAATATTATTGTCAGAGAGGTACGTTAACAGTTCAGTGTTCACTGTACTTTTAAGGATGATATTTTCTTTTTACTAGTCGGTAAAAAAAAAAAAAAAAAAAAAAAAAAAAACTCGTATTCTTTTGAGACCTGTGAGTCATAATGTCCTTCGGCACTGCAGACTTTAAGATGCTTCCGCAACCGTTTTCCGTGCTTCGAAAGTGTCAGCTTCATTCGACGAGTTTTATTTGTTCACCTGGCTGCTTCGCTACGAACAAAAGCAGTCAGGACACCAGTAACTTCCGCGTGTCACGGTTACGGCAGCCACGTCGTAAAGATAAACCGAATGGCCCCGCACACCAGGTAGGACGCGGTACCTCCTGTGGCATTGTGTTTCAGTTTCACCGTGCACAATGAAATCTCGCATCGTTTCGTCCTTATCTCCTTGAGCACTCATAGCAACGATTCATGGGATGAGCTTAAAGTGAAATGTTCTCTTTTATCAGCAAATGTTGGGCCGGCCTATTTTTGTTTGTTGTTAAAGTTCAGACTGGCAAACACGGTTGATACCTCAGCTCTAAGACGAGAGAATCACGGATCATGTGTGGTTCCAGGACAATGCTCCAATATGCCTTCTTTAATTTGTTACTGCACAATGAGGGGCGCTTCTTTTTTTAAGAGATCCTGCCTGCACGATGATGATGCAAAATGATTACAACCAAGTAGTATGGCCAGCAGAATAACTAATTATGCTGCTCGGCAACAGTTTTCAATGACAGAATATGCCGGTGTGCTACAGTCAAAGAGCAGGCTCCACGGAAAATGTCGTCCTCTTTAAATTTCTGCTGGGCCACCTATAGCCCATCTTAACAGCTAAAGACAGCGTACTGAGTTCTCTTCCGTAACAGCGTTTGAACAAGTGTAACCATCCCAGTACCAGATGGGGTCGGCATGACGCCTTTGGCAGTGCGTCCTCCCTAGCTCACTCCTATAATACTCTCATGTGATTTATACACTCCCTGCCATTAAAATCGCTACACCACAAAAATGACGTACTCCAGACGCGAAATTTAACCGACAGGAAGATGTTGTGATATACAAATGATTAGCTTTTCAGAGCATTCAAACAAGGCTGGTGCTGGTGGCGACACCTACATCGTGATGCCATGAGGAAAGTTTCCATCCGATTTCTCATACACAAACAGCAGTTGACCGGCGTTGCCTGGTGAAACGTTATTGTGATGCCTCATGCAAGGAGGAGAAATGCGTACCATCATGTTTCCGACTTTGATAAATGTCGGATTGTAGCCTATCGCGATTGTGGTTTATCGTATCGCGACATTGCTGCTCGCGTTGGTCGCGATCCAGTGATTGTTAGCAGAATATGGAATTGGTGGGTTCAGGAGGGCAATACGGAACGCCGTGCTGGATCCCAACGGCCTCGTATCACTAGCAGTCGAGATGACAGGCATCGTATCCACATGGCTGTAACGGATCGTGCAGCTACGTCTCGATCCCTGAGTCAACAGATGGGGACGTTTGCAAGGTAACAACCATCTGCACTGACAGTTAGACGACGTTTGCAGCAGCATGGACTAACAACTCTGAGACCATAACTGTGGTTAACCTTGACGCTGCAGCACAGACAGGAGCGCCTGCGATGGTCTACGCAACGACGAACCTGGGTTCACGAATGGCTTTTTTTTTTCGGATTAATCGAGGTTCTGTTTACAGCATCATGATGGTCGCATCCGTGGTTGGCGACAACGCGGTGAACGCATATTGGAAGTGTGTATTCGTCATCGCCGTAGTGGCGTATCACCTGGAGTGATTGTATGGGGTGCCATTGGTTACACGTCTAGGTCGCCTTTTGTTCGCATCGACGGCACTTTGAATAGTGGCCATTACATTTCAGATGTGTTACGACCCGTGGCTCTGCCCTTCAATCGATCCCTGTAAAACCCTACATTTCAGCAGGATAATGCATGACCGCATGTTGCAGGTCCGTACGGGCCTTTCTGGATACGCAAAATGTTCGACTGCTACCCTGCCAGCACATTCTCCAGATCTCTAAATTGGATACGTCTAGACAATGGTGGCCGAGCAACTGCCTCGACACACTACGCCAGTCACTACTCTTGATGAACTGTGGTATCGTGTTTAAGTTGCATGGGCATCTGTACCTGTACACGCCATCCAAGCTCTCATCTGTACCTGTACACGCCATCCAAGCTCTGTTTCACTCAATGCCCAGACGTATCAAGGCCGTTATCACGGTCAGAGGTGGTTGTTCTGGGTAGTGATTTCTCAGGATCTATGCACTCAAATTGCGTGAAAATATAATCGCATGTGAGTTCATCTGCATTTCTATTTGGAGTAGCAATTTTAGTGGCCAGTAGTTTAGAAATTCTTTATTAATCTGATGTTATTTGATAAATCAGAGTATTGTAGAATTTGTAATGGATTTCCACTATTCTGCGAATAAACTAGAGTAGAAGTACTTAACACATGGAATCACACCGACCCCATGTGACTCTGGGAGTGTCAAGTTCCCTGGTAAGAATGTCGTCGTGTCGTTTATTTATGAGCTACTGATACTTCAAATAGTATATCTGACTGGAAATCGAAGTTGCACGCTATTTGATAGGGACATAAAAACGTGATTCAAGCATTTTTACTAGTAATACTGATACTTCACCTCTGAAATGCAGTATGGGATAGACTGGAGTCATGAACAGCAGAAACGGAAGAGCTCTCGCCTTTTAGCCAACAAAGAGGACTGCTAAGCACGTTACTGTACAAGAAAGAGCAGGCAATAAGAATTTGATAAACACAGGAAGACTCTTTTCGAACACGCATCAATGTTGCTTAAGAGAATGTCAAAACATGCAAAATTCCAATCCTTGCTAAAGCCGCAAAGTTTAATACAGTATGATATAATACGGAAACACAAAATGAAAGCAATTCCATTCCGGAAATTAAATTTGCTCGTTTGTGTTGCTAGTATGCCTACTAAAAGATGCATGCTATAATTACAACTAGGTCTCTCTCTCTCTCTCTCTCTCTCTCTCTCTCTCTCTCTCTCTCTCTCTCTCTCTCTCTCTCTCTCTCTGTGTGTGTGTGTGTGTGTGTGTGTGTGTGTGTGTGTGTGTGTGAAATGTAAACACGAAAACGAAGACAATGTACGCAGATTATCGTCTGACATTACTACAGTTGTGTACTCTAAGTTACCTGTATTATGAATAAAAGATTTTTTGATAACTCTCATTCTCCGCAGGTGAGTGGCGTTTCTGCCTTTTCATCGTTGGTGTACATTGCACTCTCACAAATTTTCAAATGAAGACGGTTGATGGAACTGTGTGCATTCTTGTTGGCCGGCCGCGGTGGCCGAGGAGACTGGGGCACTCCAGTCAGGGTCTGCACGGCCACTACGGTCGGGGGTTCGAATCCCCCCTCGGGCATGGATATTTGTGCCGTCCTAGTTCGTAAGTAGTTCATAAGTAGTTTGTAAGTTTAGGGACTGATGACCCCGTAGTTAAGTCCTATAGACTTTACAAACATTTGAACATTTTGACATTCTTGTTGTGTGTGAATTTTTTTACTGTCAACTGCCGTAAATGGAAGCTGCAATGTGTGCTAGTGCAGGTGCCTTAGAGTTATTTTTGTATTACATATTTCATGACGTGACTAGTTCAATGTGATAAATTTGGAACAGTTATTGAGAAGAGGAATTACCGCATAAAAAATACAGGTTAAAGAACATGCTCTTTTGTTCATTTGTTCATATTTTCGTAAAGAACATTGTTAAAAGTTAGGGAATCTCACTAGCTAATGTCTGCCTAGGAGCTAAACAACATATTAGTCATATAATTTCCGTTATTTTGTTTCTGGAGGGGCGGATAATTGTTACCTAGGACGGTTAAGGTAAATCAGACACACTGAACAGTGGACACTAATTGTCCAACACTCCCAAGGTTCGCACGAAATTAATTTTTAGCCTAACGAGCAAAACTGTAAAACGAAAGTAACTTTCTCATGATATGTCACTGCCAAGTAGCGTAGCTGGAGAAAAACAGGATCATGCTGCAGTGTAAAGGAGAAGTACCCCAAAGAAATACGTAATGAAAGATAAGTGACACTTTCATCAAAGAAGACAGCTACACTGGAATTACCACCAATTTTTAACGGACCCTTAGTGATAAAGAAAAGCAGGACATGATTTTTAGTAGGGAGCGGTATCACCATGGGCTTCACTGCACCCTGTATAACGTGCTCACCTACTGGCGACGAGCCTGGTAAACTGTGTTCATTCGTCCACCATTGCGGTTGACAGTTGCTGGGTGGTTCTGGAGCGTGTGGACATCTGTAACACGTCACCCGAACGCGTCCCGCACGTGCTCTATGTAAAGCCCGCTACACACGTTCAGATTTATCGCCCGATCAACCAAATGACCAACCAGCCAACCGAATTCGCATCAGCCTTCAAATGTTCCTACCAACTGCACGCAGTGATTGCAGCGCCTCATGTTCTGGTGTCTAGTTGTCGAACTGTTTTTGTTTACCTGTATTCAACTGTGCAGACAGCAGACGATTTCAGGCAGGAAGTGTGGTTCGGAAAATTTTTAAGCACATAAAAGATGTTTCAAGTCATTTATTCCAACAAATAGTACGTCTAATGTCCGGTCTTCGAGTGATTCTCAATTTACTCAGTTACTTTTACTTGCTATGAAATGTCACACATACATAAGATCTAAGTTATATACGTAAAACCCATGAAGTACGACGGCTAATATGACGTCTTCATCTCTACCGAAAAGGGCTGTTCAAATGTTTGTGTAGCTTATGGGACTCAACTACGGGGTCATCAGTCCCTAAACTTACAAACTACTTATGAACTAGCTAACACTAAGGGGATTAGAACCCCCCGACCTTATTGGCCGTGCAGACCGTGACTGGCGCGCCGCAGTCCCCTCGGCCGCCGCGGCGGTCGAAAAGAGCTGTCCCCCTCCCCGGATAGACACGTGGTGTGACGTTCTACCACCTTATTGGTGATTGTTCAGACGCACGTTGAGTGACACGGTTGATACTGCCCGACATTGTGGCCGGCGAGAAAGACAGGCCTTGGCACTCAGCCAGGTGACGTGGCAAAAGTAGTGCTGCGCTGACGCGACCACGGATTTGACTCGTTAACCGCTGGGGCAGGCCCACTACCTCTTAGCGGCTAACCAGTCAAGTCCGCGATCGCGTCGGCACAACACTACTTTTGCCATGTCACCTGGCTGAGTGCCCAGGCCTGTCTTTCTCGCCGGCCACGGCCAACACCGTCTAGATACAAGGCCTGACAACAAGTTCGTCTTAGGTCACACCGATAGGCAGCCGTCGCAAGCTCACTGGATGGCGCTACGATGCAGTGGGCTGCGCCCCAGGGGCCAGCCACTCAGCTAGCGACGACAGCTTATCGGTGTGACGTAACACGGACTTGCTGTGAGGACTTGTATCTAGACGGTGTTGCCGCGGCCTGAGATGTTGTGACGTCAGGTTGTCCACAATCGTTCAGATACACGTTCCGTGTGTCGACGGCTTACCTACTTACCTTGGCAGTGACTCGTCATGCGAAAGTTAATTTTGTCGCTGAATTTTGCTTTAGGAGACGTCAACAACACTGGGGCTAGCTCAGCAGCGGGTAGAGGAATGGTATTGGGTTGTCCGGCAGTACAAGTTGAGGTTGTGGGCGAGCAGCGGGGGAACTGTGGCAACAGCCGGCAGCTGGCAGGTGGCACCTGTTGCTTGGCTGAGATAGGGACTGGCAGCGCCACAAATCGGGCGGCGGCGCAGCGGGCGGCTGACACTGGTAGTGGGTAGTGGTAGTGGGCGAGCGTCGCGTCGCGGGCAAAAAGGCGCGGGCCGCTTACTGCGGCGTCACGCTGCCCGCCGCTGCTGGCTGCGGGCTGGCTTGTTAGGGCCCGGTAACAAGGCGCCGATGACGCGGCAGGAGGCGGGAGGCGCGGCCCCCGCTGCGCCACGGAATGCCGCCCGCTATCTGGCCGCCCATCGCGGGTACTCCACTATCACCATTTCCAAATATTCTAAGGACCAACACCTGAAACAGTTTTGATACATAAGAGATCTCCAAGGCTATCAAACCTGCACTAGTCGCACGCGGACTGACAGCGCGCACAAATCTATTTTTCACTTTGTGATATTCCTGGCCTGTGGCCACTTCATATTTCTGGCCGCTGGCCGTTTCTTTGCTAACATCGTGCGTGTCTTAAACGCGGAAGAACGACAGAAGTGCAGCACATGTTGAAATGTGGGGTGGGGAGCAGTAGCATATAGCACACACAGTAGGTGCTGGTTCCCGTGGGAAAGCCCGCCAATGTTACTGGTACTATCCTCGCATTGGCTGCTGCATTTCACGTCACGTGATTGCTTTCGAAATTAGTTTTGTTTATTACATACCAAATATTAATTATTCAGAGTTGAGAATTTGTAATAAATATCTATCAAGGAGAGGCTAGGTTTTGACAGTTAAAAAAGTTTAAGGTGCCTTCTCTTATTGTAACAAGAGAAGAGCGATTTTGCAGAAGGCGCGCGACGGCCCTGTTTTGGCGCGAAATAGAGCGTCAGGTGCCCTCTCGCAACGCGCCGCAGTTTGTCTCGAGCTGACCACTATACGCGACGGACCGCGCCGGTCACGAGTAAAGACTTGTGTAATAGTGATAACAGTCGAGGTCTCAACATGAGCTATGGGCAGCATAGGCCGTGTCGTATTAACAAAAATTGTTCATGTTTAATTATTTATTTAATAAATGGCATCCCTGACGAGTCGCTTCTTATGCTTCCATCATACATAACTTATTTTAGCCTCACTTGTATGCTGTAGAAGAATCAACGACCTGTGTGCTGTCTTCTGCGCTGGGGACACAACTATAGAAGACAACAGTTTAGTCAGAACTCTATGCTTTCCATAAAGACTAGGACAGCAACTACGGCACCTCGTGCGTACTGCAGGGCGGTACAAACGCACACTGCTACGCAACAGTATCCGCAAGGACGTGGAGGTTTTAGGGGACTTGTGGGAGGAAGCAGTACTAACTTCTCCGTCCGCAAATAAAACTCTAGGAAGCTTGTAACTTTCCTGTTCATCTCAGTGCACCTAAAAATTACCCCCATAACATGGGGTCCCACGAGGTTCTGTCTTGGGTCCTTTGCTGTTCTTAATTTATATTAATGACTTGCCATTCTACATTCACGAAGATGCTAAGCTACTTCTTTTTGCTGATGATAAAAGTATAGCTATCACACCCGACAAACAGGAATTAACTGATGAAATTGTAAATGATATCTTCCAGAAAGTTATTAAGTGGTTCTCAACAAATGGACTCTCATTAAACTTTGATAAAACCCAGTATATACAGTTTCATACAGTAAATGGCATGACACCATTAATAAATGTAGACTTAAACATAAATCTGTAGCTAAGGTAGACAGGGAGAGGATTGAGGCTTTTGAAATGTGGTGCTATAGAAGAATGCTGAAGATTAGATGGGTGGATCGCGTAACTAAAGAGGTACTGAACAGAATTGGAGAGAAAAGAAATTTCTGGCATACCTTGACTAAAAGAAGGGATAGATTGGTAGGACACATTCTTAGACATCAAGGAATTGTGAATTTAGCGTTGGAGGGAAGTGTGTGGGGTAAAAACCGCAGAGGTAGACCAACAGATGGATACAGTAAGCAGATGCAGACAGATGTAGGTTGCCGTTCTTATGTGGAGATGAAGAGGCTTGCTCAGGATAGGGTATTGTGGAGAGATGCTTCAAACCATTCTCCGGAATGAAGACAACAACAACAACAACAACAACAAGGTAGACTATTCAAAATTTTTAGGTGATTGCATTGACGAGGGATTGAATTGTAAGATACATATTAAAGATCTCTTGAAACGTTTGAGTTCAGTTACGTATGCTATCAGGGTCATGTCAACACCAACCCAGTGGCTCCCTGTTCTGTCCAACATCCATCCTCCACACTTACGAAGACAGTTGGCACTGAAAAGAGAGTGGCAGAAATGCAGAGTCAACCGCCAACTTCCTATCCATCAAGACCTTATCTCACAATTTCGTCTAAGGTCCCGTAAACCATCATAGTAGGTGGGACAGTAAGAGACAATTTTAATACTGCTGATGCTTGCCGTCGAGGATGGTCTACCTCCAACCCAGACGCAAATTATCTAATCAAACATCCGTCACAGCGTCCTGTCGGATTCGAGCTACCAAGGAGATAGTGGAAAACATTCAACCGGTTCCGAACAGATCATGGAAATTATCAGTACTGGAGGCATAAATGGGGCGTGGTTGAAAGTCGTAAATGCGACTGTGGGCACTAAAAGACTTACACTACATCGGCACTGAATGCCTTTTAAGCATATTCCAAGGCACCTTCCAGGATCTTCATTCGCTTAAGGTAGACCCTATCACTTGGCTGAAAGTTCAAATTCAAATGTTTGTTAAGCTTAAGGGACTTAAATGCGGGGTCATCAGTCCCTAAAGTTACAAACTACACTAAAGACGGCACAAACATCCATGCCCGCGAAGGGGATTCGAACCCCCGACAGAGAACGATCTCGCGCATCGGAGCATGGCGCCTCAATGCGCTTGGTCACTCCGCCGGGGCTTGGTTGAAAGGACTGGACGTCCGTACCATAGCAGTACAGTGATGCCAACTACATGGTCGCTTCAGGGAATCATGTCACTTATTGTTTTATGTGACTTAATATTACACATATTTGTTATTATCAGTAATTCGTCTTTAACCTGTATGTATTGTACATATATATTTTATCTTAAATTTGTACCAGTTGTATTCTGGTGCGTTATTATTGATGTAATCTAATGCATTATTTAAAGCCATACGAAATAAATAAAATAAAAATTTAATGAATCCGTTATTGCAGAAACCACACGCGACATTTTTAGTCGTTTTAAGTTAGACGCACATTCCTAGAGATCACACCAAGACACATCGTTTAGCACAGAAATCATTTTCTATATGTGCATCGTATCTAAACCAGTGAAGAAGGGCTAAGAAATTTCTGTATAGTATAGAAACATCATTTGTGAGACGCTTGTGCCAGTGTTCAAGTTGCACTAATGAGGAAATAGTCACAGGTGATATTCTTTCATTCCCAGATTGGTGGCAAACTTTCGACAAGACGACAACATCTGATTAAAGTTCTGTCGATGAATCCCTAATAAAGAACTAGGACGCTTTCAAGACATGCACATACAAGGAGTTTCGGTATAGCAGTAAGATGAATGGGAGTTACCAGCTCATTCATCAAAGCATTACTAGGGAATACCTTCGGTTTTGCAAAAACGTCAAAGGCCCCTCGTTTTCCTAACAACAAAGCTCATCCAGAAGGAACAAGCCCCAGTAAAAAGAAGGTAGATGACTTGACGAATAAGTATACACTCAAGGCGATGAGTCCATCTACAAGCAACTTCTAGATAGGCCATCCGGCAGCCATAAACAAAATGACTGAATTCTCACTTCAGATCCAGACGACGACTAGATTAGTTAACGGAACGTTATTATATTGCGAAATGATGGGTGTCATGTAACAGTTTGTCACATATAAGGTTAGTTATTTCTTTCATTTCAAGATTTCTATAACGCATTACAATAAATTGGAGTTAAACAATTTTTTTTGTTTTTATTTTATTTATTTAATTTTTTTACAAGTGAAGTACATTTTCTTCATTAGGAACTCCGTTAAAATAAATATAAATGTTATTTACATTCGTAATATTCATTTCTTGTATAAACAATGTATATGGATCTAAAAAAAAGTGAAAAGCTCAACAATAGACTTGCGGTCAAAAGTATCATATCAGTATATCTGCAAAATGTCATTTAACACGTATATTATTTACGGGTCTGATAAAAAATCAAGCTTGAAACACTCTTTTTTTTCCCCTCGGTATGAGAAAAATGTGACGTGTAGTTCCTGAAATAACCGATTCAGATTTTGCGGCGAAGTTCAGATTTTGCGGCGAAGTTGAAAATTTATGCTGGACCAGGATTCGAATCCGGATTTCCTGCTTCCGGCCATCGGTCGCCGTAAACGAGTGTTCGTAGTTGTATTGGTCCTTTATTAAATGTTATAGTGATCATCTGATCCCTTTTCTCTTACATTCTCTAAAAATAGACTACGGTATGTACAATATTTTTTTTTTCATGAGAGGGGTAGATGGCCTAGTTTGTCACACTCAATAAAATCATTGATAAAAGAGCGCACCAACGTTACATGGCTCGTCATCAAAATTTGGCTGTCGGTTTCAGAGTTCGAAGTTCGGCACAAATTGGTGAAGAAATCCCAGATATTTTTTCTTAGTTCTGTTAAATACCTCCCCATTAGTTACTGGACTATCCTAATCTTCAGCATTTTCATGTAGCAGCAAATTCCAAAAGATTATATCATTTTTCTGTCTGAACTCCTTCTCGCCCTTGTATAATCCCCATACTAGACTACACACAAACGCCTTCACAAAAGACTTTCCAACACTTAAAATTAATATTCAGTGCAAACAGATTACTCTTATTCACAGCTGCTTGTTTTCCAGTAGCCGTTCTGCATTTAATATGTCCCTTAGAAGTTATTTATTTACAAATAACAAAAGCATCTTTAACTTTTATTATCTCGTTACCTAATCTAGTTCCTTGAACTTCGCCTGGTTTTCTTAGACTACATTTCGTTAGCCTTGTTTCGTTCTTATTAATTTTCGTCCTAAACCCTCCTTTCAAGACACTGTTCTAAGGCGTCTCGCTGCGGAGTGCGCGGTTGCTCGCCGTCGAAGATTAGAGTCCTCCCTGGGGCATGGGTGTGTGTGTGTGTGTGTGTGTGTTGTCCTTAGGTTAGTTTACCTAGGTTTAAGTAGTTTGTAAGCTACGGACTGATGACCAGGCAGTTTGCTCCGATAGATGTACAAACATTTGAATTTGAAACAGATACTGTTCATTCTGTTGAATTGTTCTACGTCGCTTCCTGTCTCTGTCAAATTAAAATCTCATTGTCAAACTGCAGAGTTATTATTTCTTCTTCCTAAATATTCCTAATCCAAATGATTTCTTCTTGCTTCCCTTCACATCTTGTTCAGTGTATAGGTTGAACAATATTGGGGAAAGGCTAGAAGCCTGTCTTATTCCCTTCCCAACCATTGCGTCTCTTTGTTCCTGCCGCTTGGTTTAAGGCGTCATGCTATCGTCTGTGCTGTCGTTTCCGCAGGAGATTGAGTCCTCCCTCGATCATGGTGTATTTGTTATCCTTAGTGTAAGTTAAAGTAGTTTGTAAGTCAAGCTGAAACGCGGCGTCGCCCGGTTATTTATCTTTTCCAGCCTTGAGTTAGTACTTCTCCTATCCCTTCTCTCTGTCTGTCTGTCTCTCTGTCAATCTCCTTCTTTTTTTTCTTGTAATAACATGTTATATTTATGGGAGAATTTTTTAAGAAATATGGCTATCTTGCATAATGTACAAAATTATAAGTGCAGTATACAAAGTAATAAAAACACAAATAGCATGTAAAATGCGTACGATCTCATTTTCACTGAGTTGTATATTGTACAATTATATAATTTTTCAGGTATATATTCATTTGTAAAAGTGCCGTATGTCTGTAAAATTTGTTGCTAATGCAGTCACAAGTAAAGAAGTAATAGATTAAAAGTTAGTGCGTGATGGGGCTGTTTTCCATGAACATTATTGTTTATGTGCTCATATCTCATGAGCTACGTGTCGTAATGTTATACGAATTAGAAAGTACATTCAACTATATGCGTTTATACTGTCTGAAAAAATTTCTGGGGCTACAATTTGTAATGTAGAAATTATAAATTGGAATGTTATACCAAATGCCGTAATTTTAGTCCATGAAAAAGTGGTAAGCGACAAACTTTTTTCCTTTCATAATTTTGCTATGGTTGTCAGCGAGAAAAAGTTCAATAAAGGTTTGAAATGTTTAAAGTTGGTTGCAAGTCGTTAAGTAATCTGATTCTCATGTACTGTATTCGTCGCATTAGGTGGCAGTTTCTTGCAACTCCTGTTGTTTTTGACGTTATATCTCCTGAACCATTTGTCGTATGTGAGTCTTAAGGACCCCTACTCTCGTTCCGATTTGTAGGGACTAATTTATCAGCGGTCCGATAAATTGTGCGTGTGTAGCGCTACCCGACCAACTTCCTGCCTGCGGTCGTCTACTGTCTGTACAGCGAAAACAAAAACATTTCGACAAACGGACACCGCAGAACAGGGATGCGCTGCAATCGCTTCGTGCAGTTGGTTGCAACGTGTGTAGGCTGTTATGAATTTGGTTGGTTCGTTAGTCGTTCGATAAATCTGAGCGTGTGTAAGGGCCTTAATATTACAGAATTTTTACACCGCGGTAAGGAAGATGTGTACCAAATTTGGTTGAAATCAGTCCAGTGGTTTAGGAGGAAACGTGCAACATTGTCGCGTAATGCAGCAGTTTTTCTCCCATCTCATAGTTTATGACGTCATCTCGTGAACTGTGTGTTGTATGTGATCCTTACACTTAAACGGCGACCTCTGTCATGGTTTGAAGCTTATGAGTAAAAAATTTCTAACGATTGTTGCCTATATATTACCTTTGCTTTCTTCAGAATTTGGAAGAGTGAAACGGGGAGCATGGAATTCATATTGTTGTGTGTTACAAACACTTGGCTGTTTACGATTGTGTTGGGATGTTGGACATAGCGCCGAACACAGCGGAAGTAGTGGTACACCAGATAGGCCGTGGTATCCTGTTTGTGAGAGGAACGTCTACGCGGAGAGTCTGGTGGAGAGGCCGCTCCCACACTCATTCATCGCTCGCAGGTAGGGCCATCTGGGCCCTCTTGGCGAGATTCCGCCCTGCCCGCCTCCAGTGCTGCCCTTTGTTCCTCTCGCTGCTTTTTTACTGCCCCTCGGGCCGTCCTTAATGATTGCTGTCAGCTGCGGCGCTCGTGGGAGGGATGAGCTGCTGATGTGCAGCCCAGTGTCTCCCACGTGGCCCATGTGTTCAGCCCCCAACTGAGACGCCGATTCAAATCCTCCTCCGACCATCCCGATTTCCCTAAATCACTTCAGGTATGGTTCCTTTCTACATCTACGTACATACTCCTCTATTCACCCAAAGGTGCGTGGCGGAGGGTATTCAGTACCATTACTAGTTACTTGCTTTCCTGTTCCACTCCCATATGGAACGAGGGAAAAACGAATATTGTCTGCGTCCGTACGAGCCCTAATATGTCATCTTTGTGGTCTTTCCGCGAAATGTAACTTGGCGGCAGTAGAATCGTTCTGTATATCGCCTCAAATTCTCGAAAAGAACGCGGCCTCTCCACCAGCGACTCCCATTTGAGTTCCCGAAAGTTCGGTAACACACGTCAATTGATCGAATCTACCAGTTACAAACCGAGCCGCCCGCCTCTGAACTGCCTGTGGGTCTCCTTTAAACCGATATGGTTGGGATAGCAAACAGCGTTTTATAAGCGGTCTCCTTTACAGACGCATCACATCTTCCCAAAAGTCTCCCGGTAAATCGGAAGTCGACCATTTGCCTTTCCCACGACTGTCGTTATATGCTCGTTCCATTTAATATCGCTGTGCAGCGTTACGCCAAGGTATTTAATTGACGCGACTCTGTCAAGCAGCACACTACTAACGCTGCATTCGAACATTATGGGATTGTTTCTCCTACTCATCTGCACCACCTTACATTTTTCTACATTTAGCGCTAGTTGCCATTCCTCACTCCACCTATAAATTTGATCCACAGCATCCTGCATCCTACTACAGTCATTCAATGATGACACACTCTTGTACACCACAGCATCATCAGCAGATAGCCGCAAATTGCAACGCACTCTGTTCGTCAGATCATTTATGTAGATAGAAAACTATAGCGGTCCTGTCATACACACTTCTGACATCAGTTGTAAAGATGTTGGAAACTGTCAGCAAATGCTTCTTATGGATTACTCTGAGGACACGCGTTGGTGGAACTCCCACTGCCTGTGCTGATCTTCTGCTGCCACAGATCAAGCACCCACCAGCATGGCCTGAACGGAACTTGTTAACACCTGCACTGTCTGAAGATGAACCTCAAAAGGTTCGAAAACAGGTTCATGAATAAATCAGCTAATATTTCAAAATAAAGTGACTGGTTGCATTTTTCTTAAATTACATTGATGTGAATACCATAAGAGAATCAGACCTTGCAAGAAAACGTTTATTATTACGTTGTTGACATGTTCATTTCCTAACTGGAATGGTTGTTAAATAGTCGTAGTCTGGTTCAGTCACACTATGAATTTCAGAGTACTCAAATACATGTATACAGGGTTTTTCAGGAGGAATAGTAAATATGTTAGGACGTGTGTTGTAGATTAATTGCAATAAAAATGCTGTGTGTCCAATTTTTATTGACTACAGATACAAATTTTAACCGAAAGGAAACGGTGACTTTTGCGTCAGTTCGTGGTAGAACATCATAATATTGAATTAAAAAACGCAATTATGAATTTGTTATAAAAGTTTTTTACTTAGTTGACCGATTTTCCGCTTACACCACCATTTTTAGACTTACCACATATAAAATTGTCTTGTTAATTGGATATGATGTGCTGCCATGAACTGACGGAAGTTCCCATTCGCCGTTGGTTTAAGTTCGTTTGGGTTACATATAGCTGTATCACTGTACTCAATTCAAATTGGACACATATTACGTATGTATGCATCTGTATCCCGTTCCAACTACTGCCTGGTGTGGGTGCCGACGAATCGACCCCATCTGGCTCTGTCTTCCCACCACTTTGCTTCCTCCACTTGTTTTCAGCTCACGCCTCTTTTTAAACATGTTCTCACTCCCGTTTTCCACCGTGTCCTTGGGAGCCCTCTAGGTCTTTTTTCGTGCATCTTTAATTCTTACATAATTTTGGGGGTAGTTTCTGCCCATATATATCCTCCTTCATTACATCCACATTCCTTATTCTATCCATTCTTGTTTCTCATTTCTCTGCTTTGAGGAATTTCATTTTCCCTGTTGCAGTCTACGCCATTCACTTTCTGTCATTGTCCATGCTTCTCCTCCACAGTATAATTAACTACAGAGTCAACACAACCAAAGATGACCAACATCAGAAGTATCGGTAGTGACTATTAATCAACAGGTGAAGCAGCATTAATTCTGGCCCTTTGTTTTTTGACGAGAGACTGGGCCGGATTTCAAGCAGAATTTAAACAAAAACCATCGACTATTTATTAGGTCGCTTGCTAGTTTAATTTCAACAGCTTCCTTAATAACAGTATCCCAAAAGTTGGAAGTGCGTGCCAGAATCTCTGTGTTGCTGTATTCCATATAATGAGCAATGCCAAGACAGTGTTCTGCAAAATCGATTTGCTCGGCTGTTTGTGTCTGACGCTCGTGTTCAATATACCTGATTGTCTGAGCAACTGCAAGGAATACGATGGACACCAGCCCTACGCAAACCAAGATCATCCATAACGGAAGGTGGTCGAAAAACACATTTCACATCATATTTCCGCAAAAATGACCAATCCTGTTGGGAAAGCTCCCTGCATAGATTTAGGTGCCACTTGGTTACTATCGTCTCTGACCCGTGGCACAGAAGGCTGATAGCGCAACTCACGTTTCATCTGCCTCTTACTACAACCATTCTGACCAAAGGTGACCTCTAGATGGGACTACTGAACTGACAAACGTTCAGGGTCTGAAATGACATGTGCCCTGTGAACCAAGGTACGAAGTACTCCTTCAAGCTGAGCTGGATGGTGACAACTATCAGCTCGCGGATACAAATCAGTGCGAGTAGATTTCCTATAAACAGCATTTCCCAACGTACGATCAACCTTCGTTCTGACCAACACATCAAGGAAGAGAAGGCAGCCGTTCTTTTGAACATTCAGTACGCCGGGAAAAGTTTAGTTTTCACATACCCATACATTATTTCTTTAAAAATTGAACACCAGAAATATTTTTTTTAGTTGTTACAGGGTATTATAAGTTCGTACTGTTAATTAGAAATTTGTACAAGAAAATATATAATTGAGATGTTCGTACCTATATTTCACTATGTAGCCAAAACTTCACATCGCAAACGAATATTGTTTGTATGAGGTAGTAGGCATCACGCTCCCATTGTGCACTTTGGTGGTAGAGGGTTACTAACGATAATGGGCTGGAAGATATGGGAGTTGAAAGTTACCGGATTAATGTAAAATTCTACTTCAGAGTGTCAATATTTTGCTCTTGAGCAAAAACTACACAGTGGATACGAACGATATCTCTGTTGTTGTTGTTGCACAAAGTCTCCCGTTGTATACCACAGCAGTGTCCCGTGTCGATAGCTATAAGATATAGTGGATGAAAGTTGTCAGCGTATATAAATTTCGGACTGAAGACTAGCGATGACTTTTGACACACAATGGCAAAGAGATTATATACAGCGAAACATGATGCACATTCTTCGGTTGTTTCTCTGCAACAAACATACGAATAAAGAAAAATAAGTGCATATTGCAGTTTGAAAAGTAAAAGTGTCAAGAAAGGTGCCAAAGCGTAAGAAATAAATCTCGCGTTCTCGATCCGTTTCTAAAAGAAAACGGCGCTGTAAAGTGAATCTTCAGACGACAGAAACGAAATTTGTAGACGTGGTTTATCTTACACTGTAGACGTCAGCGATTTTTCGATGTTCCCATCCCTAAGGGGGTGAATTAGGGGATGAAAGTTTTTTTTGAAAATACGTTGCTATTAGGGCAATGTTGAACCAAGAAATACAAAACTTCGGATTTAGATTTTTGATTGGAATTTTAAAAATACGTGTTTCGATATTTTTAGAAAGTCAACCATTAAGCGGGTGAAAGAAGAGAAAATCTTAAGGGTGGTACTAAGACTATTTTCATGCTAGAAATGCGAAAATTTTGTTTTGGAACCATGGTTAAAATAAAACTAAATAAATAAATATATAAATAATTAAAAAAATCTGGATGTTTTGAATTCTGCCATCAAGGGTGCAATAGGGGGTGGCACGTTTTATCAAAATACTTGATTAGGAAAGCATTTTAAAGCTAAATTAACGGAAATTTATATTTAGAAGTAGAAACAACCAATGCAAACCATTCAAATTCAAAGGTTTGTAAAGCTTATGGGACTTAATTACAGGGTCATCAGTCCCTAAACTTACAAACTACTTATCAACTACCTTATACTAAGGACGGCACAAATATCCATGCCCGAGGGGGGATTCGAACCCCCGACCGTAGTGGCCGTGCAGACTGTGACTGGAGCGCCTCAGTCCTCTCGGCCACCGCGGCCGGCAATGCAAACCATCCATTCTACGCGTGCAAAGCAGCGGGAATTAAGCTCTTATTCTAAATCATATATGTGCGCCTCGGTTGCACAGTGATAGAGTGCCAGACCACAAATCCAAAGGTCGCGGGTATGATCCCCGCCAGGTCCCAGGATTTTTATCTGTCACTTTTCACTTCTTTCACCTCTGGCAGTATTGCTCATGTGAAAAATACCGAGTAGCACCGTGATTCGGAACCCACGTTAAACTGTAGGTCCCCCTATAACTGGCTGGGTAAGTCAGTTCGAAGGTCGGAGGAAGGCAACAGCATACCACCTCCAGAAAGGACCATGCTTAGTAAAGCACTGTGGTGTTCAAACCAATCCTCGGATTGTTCACTGCTTTACCTTACCTTATATGTATGATTCGTTGACAGCTTATCTGCAACTATATAGCGCTGCTCATAGAGAAGCTACTAAATATTTATAAAGCAAACCCAGATGAAAAGGGCTTCAACATCAAGATGATTATTTTTTATTGCCATTCGTCTACAGTACGACCTCATAAAATATTCACTATTACGCCTGAAACCCATTTATATGTACGCTAAAGTCGTCGCGTGTTCAGAGGCCAGAGAGAGAGTAGAATTCCCTCATCTGGAGATGGGAAGGTTTCCGTGACGATTCGAAAAATTGGTTTGTAGATTGGAAGGCGTGGCCGAGAGCCGTCTCGGTCCAAATTGTCTGCGGGATGACTTCGGTAGCAGGCGAGTTCCCAATGGCCGCGCTGTTAGTTGGTCCGCCGCGCCGGAGGGAACTAGAGGCACGCCGCGCCTTGGCGTGGCGTGGCATTCCCTTTTACAAGCCGGCCCGAGGGGCTGCCTGAATAAACACACACGCACGCACACACGCGCGCCGTGGCAGGAAAATAAATCGCCCCCTGTCCCAACACCTGATCCCCTCGCCCTATCCCGCAAGGCCTCGGGACCTCGCTTCCTCCGCTCCGCCCGTCCTTCCGCCTCCTTCTCCACCTTCCTCCTCCTCCTCCTCCTCCTCCTCCTCCTCCTCCTCGTCCTGTTGCTCTAGACCCCTCCCCCCTCCTCCTCCTCCTCCTCCTCCACGGGCGGCTGCGGCTACGGAGTTGACCGGCTGAGGTGGCGGTGGGGTGGTGGCTGCCTGCCTGCTCGGCCGCAAGGACGAGCCCACAAAAAGCCTCTCAGGTTGCGCCGTGGCGCGTTCCCCGCCGCAGGAAATATAGTATTTCTTGAAAAAAGAACAAGAGCCGGGCAAGGGGTGAAGGCGTCGCGCGGGCCTTATTTCGGGCGCGGTGTTTGCCTACATGATTTCTGACGCGTCGCCGTCGCGTACTGTTTGGCCCCACCCACCCCACCGCAAGCAGACCGCGGCCGTCGCCTCCCGACCTCTCCCTCTCCCCCTCTCCCCTCCCCCCTCCACCGCCCATCGGTTCACTACTCCCCTCCCCCTTCCGCCGGTTAACCCCCCCTCCTCCACCGTAAATCTTGTGCCCCTTCCTGTCCCCTGTTTGGGATTTCTCTTTTCTGACAATAATAATAAGGGTAAGTTATTGCTGCCGTATTTCTTGTTCATAACGCAGTAGATTAAAACTGACGTCTTGCGTGCTGTTGTAAGCGTCGGGCAGAGTCGGACGGGCGACAGCGTGTGGGAACGGATGCTGTTTTGTTTTGCTCCTTGTGCTGATACTTTATTAACGTTTCTACATTTTTTCCCGACGTCAAAACGACTATTCTTGCCTCGGTCGAGCTTCATTCTGCGACACAGTATCGTCACATTTGAATCGCTAATAACTATGAGAGTAATAATTTATAAACAGTATTGACCCCACGGCGAAAAGGTCGGGACTGTGCCTTTCACTGGACAGTTATTTGCTTTGCCTGTGCTGTCGTCGTAGCAGTGTAGGCGAGTTTACGTGATTTGTTACCAAAAGAGACAGTATGGAATATTTTTTATCTTATAAAAAGTTACGAGGTAGCTAGTCCTCAGGTGCTGTAACCCCATACCCTTCCTCTGGCTGTGATTACAACGAAACATTGCATTAACAATGACTACTGCTGTACCACTACAATATTGTTTTGCAGCAAGAATTGACAAAGCCACGAAAAGCTCTGTCAGCTAGACGCAACATACACCAACTGTCAGACAACCTTGCCAACATAAACTGAGTGTGGCTAAAGATTAAATTGCCTTATTTTCGCTTCCGTAGTTCTGAAATAAATAACTGGGCTCTCTTATATTATTTTTTGTATGATGTACCTTCCGATTTTTATTTACTGCTTCTTCCGAATTTTATAAGCTTCATTTTCCGAAAGTTATTTTCGGACCTGACCTGACTTGACTGTGCGGAGGACCTGCAGTAGGGGAACGGCGGACAGTTGCCACCTCGGACATATGCGACAGGCTGGGTTTCCTGGACATTGGTCACACCTGCCCCTTCGCAAGGTAGTTTAAGTAGCGATCTCTCAATCAAGGGGCGCCCTTCCACTAGCCGTGACCGTTCATAAAACGAAAATGTTTGCAAGCTCCTTCGCTGTCTCTGCTGTTCGTCTATGGAACAAGCTGCCCTGCTCTCTTCACACGATTCAGTCTTCTGTTAGGTTTAAGAAAAAGTTAAAACACTTCGTTATATCATGCTCTTGAAACTCCCCCAAAACTGACGCATACAGTTAAATTTCTCTCTGTCTGATAGTAAAATCAATGCTCTTTCTTTCACCATAACTCACACCAGCTGCTCTTCCGTTATATCTCATTATTTGTGTGTTATTTTTAAGTAAGTACCGTTTTGAAATTAAAAAAAGACATGCTAAGATATCTCAATTTTATTTTTACATGAAAGCCTGTACCTTAATCTACTTTTCTACTTAATTTCCGTCAGTATTTAGGCACTTGTCATAACATTGTACGTTTTTTAATACCCTTCTCACAGAAGTCTGCCGCCTGACTTGTTAACCACTGTATCACAAATGTTTTGACTTCATCGTCTTGCTTACACTACGAGAAACTTTAGGAAAGTCATCCCGGAAGGAGGAAATCGTAAAGCGTCTGTTTTCTCTCACTTTACTGTCCACTTCCTGCACCAAACTTTCATTAACGACCGAAGAACGCCCACTCTGTTGTTCATGGTGCACATTTGTGCGGCCATCTTGAAATGCTCACCCACTTTCTTACCATTCCATCAATCATAATGTTTTCTCCGTAAACTGCACAGATCTCACGATGAATATCGATCGCTTTTATGTCTTCAGCCCTAAGAAATCTTATAACACCCCGTACTTCACAGTCGGCGGGACTCACGATTATCAGAGGCATCTTAAACACACAGTACACAACATAAACAAGGAAGAATCAGACTGTAATGGCGTCAGTGAGTACACAATAGATATAGGTACTCAGTGCGCATAAAATTATTGAGGTATCTTAGCACGTCATTTTTTAATTTCAAAACGGTACTTACTTAAAAAAAAAAGGCTTGTACATTCACTTTTCTTTCCTTCTTCCATCCCCCTCCCTCTATGCCCATTGCTGCTAATAGCCATAATTAAAACCATTCCGGGTTTTGTACTTCACATATGTATTTATCAGATACGAATATAAACAGTGTGTGTGTCTTTTTTAGGTTAACTGATTGAAAATTTTAATATTTGTAGATTTGGCTCGGTAGCTCATTGATAGAGTGCCCGACGACGAATCAAAATGTAACGAGTTCGATTCCCGCCAGATCCTAGGATGTTTATCCGTCACTGCCCACTTCTTTTACTTCTGGTAATGTTGCTGATGTGTAAAATATCGAGTAGCACTGTGGTTTGGAATCCACGTTAAGTGTGGGACCCTTTTTACTGACTGGTAAGTCAGTTCGAATGTCGGAGAAAAGCAACAGAGTACCACCTATAAACAGGAACATGCCTGGTAAGACACTGAGGTGTTCAAACCAATCTTCGGAGTGTTGACTGCTTTAGCTTTCCTAGGTTTAGTATAACTTCTGTGATATTGAAAATGTAAAATATGTAGAACGCCTGGTTAGGTGTAAGAGAGGGCCTAAAGACTCTAATCTTGCCAGGTAAAATAAATAAGTAAATAAATAAATACAGGACTCCCAATATTTAATCCTAACCGATCGCGAGGTTGAAGCAGAAGGAGGACGTGTTAGCCCTATTATGCTAGGAAACAAGACAATGATTAAGCTCTAATCTCTTACGGATTTGGCCTCTTAGTTTTTATGTTGTTATTTTCATTCACTTTAATACATTTTTCCAAAATATTGGACCAAAATGGTACCAGATTACCAGAGCAAACGTAAAGTAATTTTTTTATGTTTGGGTCTCTGATAATTCATTACACTACCTCTACTGCAGACCAGGCCTGCTTTGGTGTGAGAGGTGAGCTTGCCCAACGCCACCTAGATACAAGGCCTGTGCGCTGGCTGCCAAGAATAGTCATCACACAAGCAAATTATTTGTCTTACGGAGCGCTGTGTTGAGTTTTGGAATACGTACACGTTACACACTGTGTTTCAGAATGTTATTAATGTGATTTATGTGATTCACAGACAAATTTGTTTAGGTATAAGATATTTATGAACTATTAGTAAGATATCGTACCGATATTAGAATCGGATGATTCATGTTAGGCACTAGCTGCAAGTACCCGGCTTTGCCCGGATTCAAAATAAGTGAATTCTGTAAGTAAAGTACTCTCCCCCATGCACCGAACGAAATTTTATGTAGACACTAAGTAACCTTCATCTTAATTCTCCGATGCATGTTGTCTGAATGTGATCTTTAAAAGTAGATGTACTGTTGTAATATGTGTAAAGTAACGCAATGCACATTTATCTACGAAGTTTAAATAACAATTAAATTAATGTAATTAATTTCACCCATTATTGAGGAAATGTCACTGATAAAGAGGAACTGAACAAATATTCCTATCAGATTGCAGAAGTCTATGTACTTACCGTTTATCAGGAAATTAAGTAGTGTAGATCAAATCACACGTAAAAATGCACTCGTTTCGAAGAATCCAAATGTTCAAATGTTTGTAGAGCTTATGGGACTTAACTACGGGGTCATCAGTCCCTAACTTACAAACTAGTTATGAACTAACTAATACTAAGGACGGCACAAATATCCTTGCCCGAGGTGGTATTGGAACCCCCGACCGTAGTGGCCGTGCAAACGATGAATGGAGCGCCTCAGTCCCCTCGGCCACCGCGGCCGGCTCGAAGAACCCAATCACGAAATTCAACAATAATGATTGTAATAATATCACAGATCGATCACTTTATGTAATGCGTGAAACTTTAAAACGATTTTCTTTAAAGAGATGTATTAACAGAAATTTTTTTACCGCTTTATTTATTTATTCTTATATTTTATTATTCGTAAGCTTATCCTTACACAGAAATAGCTGAAGACATTGTAGCACGCATAGACCAAAGATATGGTCTGTGGCATCACATTTCGCTGTATGTAACCTCCTTGCTATAGAGACGCAAACGTCATCTCTGGCCTTCATCCTAATTTTTTTTATGCTTTGACGACTTTCAACCACCATATATTCCACTTCCTTATAGCTGTCGGCGTGGCACTGCTGTGGTCTACAACGGGAGACTTCGGACAACAATTACACACACACCATTCGTTTGCGTTCTTTAGTTTTCGCTGCAGAGCGAAATATTAACACACACACACACACACACACACACACACACACACACAATTTTATACACACCGATTACTTTCCATCCCAATATACTCCACCCTTTTATCATTATCAACCCTCAAGCAACAATGCAACCAATAAAACCATTTTGAAAGACTAAATATAATTTTCAAAGAATCTTTATTGTTCCGCATTTCGCGTTATATTCTTCAAATTACTAAATATCTATCAGATCGCTATAAAACCGTGCCTAAAACCTTCCTCAGGTATAAATTAGTAACTGTACAAATATTTAAGTCTCTGTGTCTTGTCGTTCGGACGTGATAAGTGTACACCGAACAGACATTCATATATAGCTATCCGAGCGCCATAAAACCGTGCCTAAAGCCTTCCCCGGGTAGACAGTAGTAACTGTACAAATTTTGAGCTCTTTGTCTTGTGGTTCAGACGTGATAAACGTACACCGAACATACATTCACATTTATAGATATAGATTAGTAAGATATCGTACCGATCTTAGAATCGGACGATTCATATTAGGCATTTTGTCCCATAGCAGCAAAAATCTGCATGGAGAATCACATACATAACACGAAAAACATTCTGAAACACAGTGTGCAATGTATATTTATTTCCTAACTCAACACAACGCTACGTAAGACGAATATTTTGCTTGTGTTATGACTACTGTTGGCAGACAGCACACAGGCCTTGTATCTAGATGGCATTGGCTTGTCCCCCAGTGTAAAGCTTTGTATACAGAGCTCCTATACAGAGCTTTACCCCACTGTCCAAAGTCTGCGTGCATAGCCAACAGCGCGCCCCTGGCGGCCGGCTTCCCGCAGTGCAGACGGCTCCACAGCTGCGCTCGGACAAAGCGAGCCCCTCACGGCCGGAAGAACATTATGCCCGCCCCACAGATCTGCCGGACTTGCAGGTTTTCCCAAACACTCTGCAGGTGGCCCTTCCCTGTACTGTTGCAAAGACAACCACGGGGAGTGAGTGCCTTGTATCTTCTTAAAGCCGCGACTTGTGTAAGGCGGAAACTTGCCTTCTCGGGAAAGAAATTCTCAGAACGCTTCCCAGGGTAGCCAACAAACGCCGTACACGTGCACAAAGCGAATTAATTTGCCATTTTACCAGGAAAAACAAACTGAAGGAAAAAACTTTAATGTAACGCTTGTGATGGGAGATACATACGACAAACAAGCGTCATCTACAGGAATAATTTTTCTCCCGGATGCGTAAAAATTGCCAGATCTTCTTTTAATATATAAAGCAGAGTGTCCGTACATTTGTACGTGTTGCATACAAATCTACAGTTTCCTTCCAATCTGTATGAAATTTTGTACACGTAATCTTCAATCAATGAGAACGGTCGCTGTAAGTGTAAGAATCACATACGATATATAGTTCACGAGATATGACGTCATAAACAATGAGATGCGCGATAAACTGCTGAGTTTAGAGGCAATGCTGCTCATTTTCTACTAAACCATGGGACGGAAGTCAACCATATTTGATACATACATTCCTTACCGTCAGGTAACAATTTCTGCATGGTTAAGAATCACATACGGCACATGGTTCAAAAGATATTCCGTCATAACCAATAGAAATCGCAAAAAAACCCATATAATGCGGCGAGACTTTCGAAATACACTGTATTAGAATGACAATACTTAGCGACTTGCAACAAACTTTAAACATAATTTCAAACCTTTATTAAATTTTTTCTCGCTGGCAACCATCGTAAAATTATGAAAAGAAAAAAAGTTTCTCGCTTACTACTTTTCCACTGTTTATGGAGTAAAACTACGGCTCTCGATATGACGTTACAATTTATATTTTGAAAACTACAAATTGTAGCGACAGGAAATTTTTCAGGCAGTATACACACATATAGCTGAATGTACCTTCTAAATTGTATCACAGTACGACAAGTAGTTCATGAGATATGAGCACATAAACAGTAACGTTCCGCTGTTCATGGACTAAACCTACGGCTTTCGGTATGACGTTACAATTTATAACCTCTACACTACAAATTGTAGCCGCCAGAATTTGACAGACAGTATACACGCATATAGTTGACTGTACCATCTAAATTGTATCACAGTACGACACGTAGTTCATGACATATGAGCACATAAACAGTAACGTTCATAGAAAACTGCCCTATCACGCACCAAAATAATCTATTACTTCTTTACTACTAATTGTAATCGCAACAGATTTTACAGACATACAGCCTTTATACAAATCAATATATACGTGAAAAAATGGCAGGAATGAATAAATAAATACACGGGCAATGCTGGGTTTTCAGCTAGTCAGACATAACACAAGAATAATAAAGGGTCAACGTTACGCACTTAGAGAATCGCGCCAGCATCATCTGACTTGGTATTTAAATTATGTCAACCTGGAAAACATAACGAAAAAACAGGGATCTAATTATATTTTTAAACAGTCAAGCTCGCATATTCTGTATTTCAGATAAGTCTGAAGATGATCTTAAATTATCGAAACCGGTTACAATAAAATATATACCGTAATAAGAGCAAAATCTGCGATCTTAAGTGTTTATAAAAATTATTCGTATAAAAAGTTACTCAACTGATTTTAACAGTTGAAGGTATTTAGTTTTATACATGCATACAACCATTACTCGGTTTCTTTCGATTTCGTGAGTGTGATGTCATCGACAAAAATAAATTGATTATGAGCAACAACTTTCTTGTGTAAATCAGCAGTATTGAGTGTAACTCTTCCAAACTCGAAAACTGCGTAATAGGGCATACGGGATGAATCCACAAAGGTCCGCCATTGTGTGAACTAGCAGCAGCTTCAAACTGATATATCCAAAAGGAAGAGGAACTTCGCATCTGTGGAATACTTCTTGGCTCAGTTTCCAAATGTCTAACCTTCTAGGGAGATTGAAGGACTAGAAGTAGAGTTCAGTAATTTGTAGTTTTATCGTTTGGAAGAGCAGATATCACTTGGTATAACATTTCACAGTTGGTTGATACCTTTGGCAAAACACATTTTGCAGAATTGTCTGAAGTGATCTCGACAACTCTGTTGGTGCCCAAAAGTAATATAGCAGCCACTGAAAGAGATTTTAGAATAGTGCATAAAAACTAAACAGAATTCCGACAAACTCTTAGCACTTCGACATTGAATTCATTACTAGTAGAAAAAGAATTGAAATGATTTCTTCAAAAAATGTATGCCATCAGTTAACATTTGTCGAAAAGCATTGAATGATACTAAGAAAGCGACTAGGTTGTGCTATTCTAGTTTGAAAAGCTCCACTGTCACTGTCACTTCAGGTTATATCTCTCCCAGTGCTGGAACTTACACAGATGGTCCAAAAAGTTGGGAGAATGATTTCATAAGGCCTTTTAACATGCTGGAAGAAGAGTATGTGGATGGAGCTGCCCATTCTACTAGATATAGATCTATTGCCTATAAAATAAATATTAATCTGGAAATAACAAAATTTAAGACATTCAGTTCTAAGGAAGAAAATAATTAGCTATTAAGTTTTGCTCCCGCCATCCCCACCCATTCCTGCTGTACACATCAGAATGATGTAGTATTATGCTGCAGAAACTGTTTTCACGATTTTGATGTTCCTTGGACCCCCCTCTCCCCGCTCATACATATTACGTCGCATTACTATTTACTATATTCAAAAGTTGAAACCTGTGCACCCCAAAGCCTCGCCTGGCACAAACATTGAAATGTTTTATGAGCTGAGGTAACTGTATGCTAGTCACTTCACTTATCCCACCCAATAAGCCATTATTATCCAATAGTTAATTCTTTGATGACGTGTTCGGTTATGAGAGCATGACTCTCGAAACCCGTAGTTGTGTGTTGTCATTGTTTTATTGTGTTTTGTGAGGTTATTAGATGGACATAGGTAGAAACTTTGGACAGTAGGTTACAGATGTGTCCCACGATCATGGTACACAAGAGTGACTTATTTTCAGGCGGGACGACATGTTCTGTGATTTCTGCAGATCTACCGCGGTACAGGAAACAGCTGCAAGGCAGTGGGCAAGGGAAATCGCGTCGTAACTGGATGCGTGCTCCAAAGTTGACTTACGCGGAACATTACGATTGATGTAAGCAAAACGCTTAAATTTCCACACTGATTCAGCGTTAAATTCCATAATGACGTGTCTATCTATAGTGTAAACAATTTGACCAAGAGAACAAAAATGTGAGTCATGGTAATGGAAAAGTGTAGACAGAACACCGCGTGTTTTCCATTTTTTTCCTTAGACAATTTTTAAGAACAGGTGTGGGAATAGATTTCTCAACGATGACGAGTTCAAAAAGCCGTTCTCCATTGACCTGTAAACAAGCAGCGGATATCTCCCGAGGAATTTTACCAAGAACGTCCATTATGTTTTTGTTTGTGTAGTCTACAGGACTTAACTACGGGGTCATCAGTCCCTAAACTTAAAAACTACTTAGGCACTACTTACGAACTAGGACGGCACAAATATCCATGCCCGAGGGGGGGATTCGAACCCCCGACCGTAGTGGCCGTGCAGACCGTGACTGGAGCGCCTTAGTCCCCTCGGCCACCGCGGCCGGCGTCCATTATGTTGTTCAGAGGTGTGGTGACTATGTTTAACAATAGTGACGTGTGTCTGTGTCACTTCAACAGAACTTACATTGCCTGCATTAATAATCTGTAGAAGTCCCATCGTATTTGAACAGTCAACTATGCTTTCATGCAATGCTTCTTGAACGTGATTTGCTAGCCCTATGATAAAATAATAATTCAGTTTCTAAATTGAGTTGAACATAAGTTGATGAAGGATGGATGGTTGGAAGAAATAAAAAAATATGGTTATGGTTATTTCGAGCTGCTCCCTCCTTTTGCATCGATAGATACGTGCTGGAGAAAACGTCTAATCGAAGTAAATTATGTTTTGTTTCTGTGTCTTTAGATGTAAAAAGTTGATTATTTATAACATGAATTGGATTACCGTCGCTGATTATTCTGTGTGCTATATGTTTATTCCAGTGGCAGATTAAAGATTTGCAAAACATGCCCAATTACAGAGAGAGAGGGGGGGGGTCAGAATACAGTCCTATTGCTTTGTTGTTCGTTATTTCCCTTAAGTGATAACGTCCTTGTTCTACCTCTCATTTAGTTATGGTAACCAGCGACGTTATTTCATCCAGACCTGTATTATACAGCTAACAGAAATTTTAGGCTCTGAAGTTTGTCACTCAGAGTGGCTTTCTTACCTTTGTTGTTGTTTCTCCCCCCCCCCCCCCCGTCCCCCCCCAACCCTCCTGTGCAAGAGCAAGTTTTCTTGAGTCAACACGAAACGCGCTTTTTTTTTTAAAAATGACCACTTCAGGTGAACAGAGGAAACGAGAAATGGTTCTTCGTTGGCTGCGATGCATATCACATCGGGCTCAATTGTTGTCACAGTGTTACCCTTCTCTGAGCCGATGGAACGCTGTTAACCGTTTTATTGCTTTCCTTACTCGGGGGACCTTCACTTTCTTTGCTCGAGTTCATTCGAGTGGCAAATTAATCAACCAAGCCTCAGCCAGGCTTTTACCCTGCACTTCACACAGCAATTTCCTGCCATTTCTTGCACTGTTAAATTTCTTCCTCTAAGATCTGTTCCGCCGAGATTTAATTTTCAACGTTGTTCTGCGCCATTAAATTTACACGGCTACTGACTTCCATCTTTTCGGTTCTCGTATAATTCCAGCTTCCCAGTATGCGGTATGTCAATTGCGGTTTCAAAAATTTGACTGTCATTTAAATATATGATAAAAATTAACTTTTCTCTGGTGCAAATTCCATTCATATAATCTAATGTATCATCCTTTACGTCACCCATGTAGAAGTTTTTGTTTGGAAAAAGAGAAAATGAAATTTACGTTTTCCAATGTGAATTAACTGTGTTTGTTGGTCAACGTCGAAAATAATATTTCGTTGTTCATTTATTAAACCCTTTCTTTGTATCTCTGTGTTTTCCTATACATAAAGTGTTCTCTTTGTGAAGCACCATTTTTACGTTATTGTCAGAGTTTCTGATACTTGTGTCAGTGGCTGAAATAGCTATATAGCAGTGACGCAGTACCACCCGATATGTGAAAATGCTTTGACTAGGAATAAGGCTACAATTCATTTCTAAGAATGGTTCTGTATAGATCCATGTTCGAATTCTATTGGCCTAAGTCGTCCAGATGGCATAGTTGAACATAAACGATAAAAACGCTGCAAGCTTTACAGAATGCTATAATTTGTTTTGCATTCGACTGTAGCCACGACTAGCGCTACAGTTTTCGTAGAGTCCAGAACGGGACTGTTCCAGTATAAAACTGTGCAAAAAAAAAAAAAA
Source organism: Locusta migratoria (assembly GCA_026315105.1). Taxonomy (NCBI): domain Eukaryota; kingdom Metazoa; phylum Arthropoda; class Insecta; order Orthoptera; family Acrididae; genus Locusta; species Locusta migratoria. The sequence goes on along the minus strand of CM048746.1, from coordinate 412,752,115 downwards.
AAAAAAAAAAAACACCAAAAACTTACTCAACAAACGCTACCATACAGCCACAGGCACTATGTAGGCATTAACGGCACAAATGTTTCTAAAGCTTAAGGGACTTAACTACGTGTTCATCGGTCCCTAAACTTACAAACTACTTATGAACTACCTTATACGAAAGACAACACAAACATCTATACGCGAGGGGGATTCAAACCCCCGACGGGGAAACGGCCTCGCGCATCGGAGCATAGCGCCTCAATCCGCTCGACCACTCCGCCGCGGCTTAACGGAACATTACCATATTTCAGCACTCTGGCCTCTTACGAAGGGTTCACGTTACGTGTGGAATTTAAAGTAGTTTGTAAGTCTAGGGACAGATGACCATAGCAGTTCGGTCGAATAGGTATACAAATATTTGAACAGCTTACGTATTAAAAGAATCTACGAAACGTAAAATCAGTCGGTCAGACCAAACTACCTGGCCGATTTTCTTCATTTTTGTGTAAACGAAAGGTATCCAATGACAGATTTGTCATCAATTATGAGAATTTACATACCTTTCGCCTTCCCTTTTCTATACTCAAACACTATTTCCTTCTGTATATTTCGTATGGGGATTTCCTTACTGTAAACTAAAGTCGGTCGCTCAGGCCGTTCTATCCGACCGATTTCCTTCTTTTTGCTTTAAACGAAATGTATTCATTCGCAGATTTGTCAGCAAGTCTCAGAATTAACTCAAGTCTCTATCCTTTATTTTTATTCAAACGCGGTATCCTTCTGTCGTGGCATTGAATATTTTAGTCGGTTTGATTTACGATACCTTTCTTTTTGACCTAACAACATTCAGCGGATCAAGCTCTTTCATTTGCGCTTTTAAACACTGGCATTGATGGATTCTGAAGAAAGCTATGCGTGAACATTCAACTTCCATTTTTTCCAACTTTTTTGTCATTCCACTAACGGTGCGAAGTATTCGCAGAGGTCCTCTTGTTTGTGATGATTTTACAGCGAATTGTCGGGTTATTTATAGGACGCCATTCCACCCATTGGCTTTGTCCCGTGGAATCGGCGTGTTATGTAATAGGGAAAGTACTGTGCACAAACTAGACTGTAGATGTCTATACTGATTGATAGAAGTACTTTAAAATTATATTCGTAAAACATATTAAAGGATGTTGTTAGGCAGGAATCTAAAAGTAGAGTTTAAATTGTTGAGAATGAAAAAGCAAAGATAGCATTACGATGCTCGTGTGTTCGAAATGTACCGATATGCCGCAACTGCGATTTGTAAGCTTCTTCCTAATTATCAGTAAAGGTTTAACGCCGCGGCGGAGCGGCCGAGCGCATTGAAGCGCTATGCTGCGATGCGCGAGGCCGTTCCCTGTCGGCTGTTAGAATCCCCCCCCCCCCCTCGGACAAGGATGTTTGCACTGTTTATAAAATGAGATGGTGCGGCTCCGTAGCACAGTGGTAAAGTGCCAGACTACAAAGGTCGCGGGTTCGGTCCCCGCCAGGTCCTAGGATTTTTATCTGTTATTTTCCACTTCTTTCACCTTTCAGTTCGAAGGAAGGCAACGGCATACCACCTCCAAACAGGAACATGCCTAGTAAAGCTCTGTGGTGTTCAAACGAATCCTCGGTTGTTGACTGCTTTACCTTACCTTTTTTTAGTTCATAAGTTGTTTGTAAGTTTAGGGACGGATGACCCCGCAGTTAAGTCCCATAAGCTTCACAAACATTTGAACAACATTTTAACGAGTCCCGTGATTAATTAAAAACACTAATAAATTGAAACATTGGTTATTTTCAGTTGACTGAGATTGGAACACGGGGTTTCCGAAGTGTTGATGACGTCACGGGTCAAACAAAGCAGACGGGTGGAATCGTGTCGTAAAATAATGCCGTACTGTCTCCAAAACAATTTTGGCTGCGGTCCGTCTAGGTGTTGTATTATGGATGGACAGGAATGAACGATTTGAGTGCGGCGTTGCGAGTTGCTCCGATCCGCTGACGTGAGATACGAATTGCGCTTTACTCGTGCGGCCAGTACAGGTGTCGACGAGATCCGAAGCCACAGTGCGCATTGTCGCCAACAAGCTAGAATTACACACGAGTTACAGCGCTCTTTGCCGCAACCTGCGTAAACTCGGCCGCCATATTGGCGGTGGTCAGTGTACTTGGCAGGAGCCTGTCCATCGTATGTTGTTGTAGGAAGTGAAGCGCTGTATTTAGTGTACATTTTCTGTACAATCTTTGCTTCTGCAATATGTCTAAAGTGTGTTCAGCATTTAAATACACAAATCGAAGTGTTAAAAACACAAATATTTCGAGCAAGAACACGAGTTGTTTTGCCTCTTTTGGTCTCTGTGTGTCTATACAAAAACATAACTCCTGGCTAATGGCACATAGCTTCCCCAAGAGTGAAGCTTCAGATGACCTATCTAGAAATTTTTTTGAAGTACACTCCATAAAAAAGCCTCAGTTTTCTGCCTAGCGTCTGTGTATTTCTTCTTCTGTTGCTGCTGCGGTTGATGAAAGAGTATCTCATCTGTTGAATAATAAAATAAAATACTTTTGAGTGTCTACACGTTCTTTAAAAATATTTTCATTTGTTGTTGATAATACTTCATCAAGCATGATTAACATATAATCAATGCAAAGTGCGGAAGCAATAGTACAGCCGGAATTCTTCACGTGTTAAATGTCTATGTTCTGTGTAGCAAATATTTACGTATATCAGCGTGGCAACAACGTAAGTTATTAACGATATGTTATTTCGGTGTACAATGCTTTTGTGGCGGCTGACCTAGGGGCATTTTTTATTGCAGTATTCTGTTGTTACTTTCGTCTTTGTACTCAAATTTCGTCTACCAAACCCTTTAACAGCAATTTTACGAGTATGTGGACTTAATACGTTTAAAAAGCGCTAGATAAATGTCTCTTAGACTCTATGAAAGCAGTTGTTACAACACATTAACAACAGATGCAAATCCGCGATCATGATTGTTCGTCATAACAATTGCTGTTCACTGTATAACTTTCGCAGCATTATTAGACTATGAACTTGCATTAGAATTAACACACATATTTACAAAGCGGCATTTGGATCCAACCTCAGCTAACTGTTTTACTTCGAACTGGAAGAGTATTGCTGACAGATTCATTAGCGCATTTTAAGAAGATGCACTATCTGGCTCATCAGTTCGCAGCTTCGATAAAGTCTGGACACACTAACAGAACTTCAAGCACATCTGTACTCAATAGTCAGTGTTCATTTAAAACCTAAAATTGTGTAAACAGGTAAAATTCTAGAGGGCGTGACATACCAGCTGTCGGCCGATACCCCAAATAACATGGCGGACGCCAGTTAAGTTTACCTCAAACATGGCGGACCTATCGCCGCTCTATGAAATTCAAGCTCGTTGATTGTCGCGGTTGACTGTACAGCGGCGCGGTCGCGGATAACGAGTGCATCCCAGGAGGCAGGTAGTGGCTGGCGAGGCATTCCAGACAGGGGCAGGGGCGGTGGTCCCCTGGTCCCCTGGTGCAGTAAACGTCGGCCGTGATGGAGCACGGGCAGCGCCCGACACCTGCCCTCGCCCTCGCCCCAGTCCCCGCAGCCTCGCCTCCTCGCATTGTCCGCTGGCCAGCGCCCGCTGTGACACAGCGTGCGGCCGCGCGTTGCGTCGCGTCGCTACGTAGGTGGCGCGCCCGCTCGTTGCCCGTGATTTACCACTGCGGCGGGTACCTGCCGTCCCTTAGAATAAAAAAACACTACACTCTCCCAGGAACACAACGTTCTCTCCAGAAACTTCTCAGGTTCGTATGAATAAAAAATTCCGAGCAGATGCTCCGAGTAGGGAGTTCTTTCTGACTGCCCCCGCCCCCCATCCTTGAGCAATCGTATACGAGGGTTGGAACTTAGTGGCAACACTGCTGTGGAGACACTAACAAGGGAACCTCCCCGTCACACCCCCCTCAGATTTAGTTGTAAGTTGGCAAAGTGGATAGGCCGTGAAAAACTGAACACAGATCAATCGAGAAATCTGAAAGAAGTCGTGTGGAACTATGAAAAAAATGAGCAGGATATAAAAACTGAACGTTCCAAGTGCAACATACGCAACTAGAGCACATTGTGAGGAAAGGAGCGCCGTGGTCATATGGTAGTGTAAGGAACTGTGAAGCGAGAGGATCTTGGTTCAAGCCTTCCTTCGAACGAATTTTTTTTTTTCTTTTTTTTTTTTTTCGCAAAATTATGATCTGTCCGTCTGTATTTTGAGACCGCACCGCAAAATAGTACGATTAGCTGACGAAAGGAAGGGCCTTTCCAATGGGAACCTACATCATTTGATCGCAAGGAGATAGGGAGGAAGCTTGGAGTTTAACGTCCCGTCGACAGCGTGGTCATTAGAGACGGAGCTTACGCTCGGAATCTTTGGGTAAGGATATGGAAGGAAATCGGCCGTGCCCTTTGAAAGTAACCATCCCGGCATTTGGCTGGAGTGATTTATGGAAAATTGACGGAAAACCTAAATCAGGATGGCCGGAGGTGGATTTGAACCACCATCCTTCCGAATGCGCCACCTCGCTCGCTCGCAAGGAGATAGGTCAACCGATTCCTCTACAGGTTCAAATGTTCAAATGTTTGTAGAGCTTAAGCGACTTACCTGCGACGTCGTCAGTCCCTAAACTTAAAAACTACTTATGAACTACCTTAAACTAAAGACGACATAAACATCCATGTCCAAGGGGGTATTCGAACGCCCGACGGCGGACGGCTGCGTGCACCGCAACACGGCGCTCCAGTACGCGCGGCTAATCGGCCGCGGTCTCCTCTACAGGAAAACACCTCTGATGTATTATATACGATACTGGTGACGATGTGATGCACATTACATTAATCCTCTCCCCTCCGTGTACTGTAGTCAACTGACTTCTTGTGTTTATATCTTTGTTTAGGCGTAGCGTCGCCGCGATGTTGTTGATGACGGGTGGAATCATGTCGTAAAATAATGCCGTATTGTCTCCAAAACATCTCGCGTGTTCTTGTGGAAATCACCGGTATTTACAGTACATTTTACGAGCTGAAAAACTACATAATACGGCATAGCTGCCGCTGTGGATGAAAATGCGACATGTCACTTGACTCGTACCTTTCATAACCCGCACACTAACAGAAATATCTTAACCTGCACTGTTGCTGTAAGTTTTAATTTTACTTTATCTTGTGTTTGCTGCTCCTATCTCATCTGCAACCTTACAAAACTGGCTTCACAATTTTGATGAATCGTTATTCATCTCATTGGAACCCTTTCACCCCTCCCCCCTCCCCTTTCCTTCCCACTCAAACATATTAGGTCGCATTACTAATTACAATATTCAAAAGTTGGAACCTCTGCTTTTCTGTTCTTTCAGTGGTGTATTAAAGCTTATCTTCGTAGTTCCTAAGCATAATTCTTCACAAGTATATGGGATCTTATACCAGGGGGGTGAAACTCATATAGGGATTTCCGGTAACACGATGTTGGTTCGCTGCCAGGCCACATAGAGCGCTGCGAGCATTGCGATTTTTCATCTCGTTTTCCTATTGGATGATTTACGTTTTACAGTCCTCTATACTTGTTTTGATTCGTAGGTGGCGTTCTGTGCTGAGGTTCTATAGCAATGTCTTCCTAATTGCGATCTTCTGTATGCGTGTTGTGAGTTTCATAAATTTCATTTATTCGAACTGTACAGAAGTTCCATTTCATATGACTAAAGATGCATAAATAGTAATCAACAGAAATAAATTGCTTTTTGTAGACATTACAGTAGGGCAGTGTATATGGCTGTATAATTATTTATTTGTACAACCTACTATTCCTCTTTTGGTCACATGAGTGGATATAATTGTGCCTTAGGGTATGTGAAAACTGAAAAATCATTTAAATAGATGCTTGCAATATCAGATGATTTTTAGTCTGACATGCGCAAAATCACATTTATTTCCATGTGATAACGCCACACGGCGAAAATCGCAGTATCGAGTTTTATAAACAAAGAATTTTACGGTCAGAAAGATTACCACGACATTATTTACGAAGTTTGGCCGACTGTAAACAACAGCAATTAATGTTAGTTTTTTTATTTAAATTTCTCGTACATATTTCTTTGCATGGTCTCAAAAACCTTTCTATGAGGTCCACCCTCGGAGAATAAATGAAAAATATTGTCATCTAACACCAATATAACATTTTCTAATTCGTGTATTTAGAAGTAAACATATGGATTTTCGCGCCACATTTTTTTGGATTGATAGTTCACTGCCAGGCCGCTAGTAGCGCTGCTGTAGTTCTGTTTTCGTGTGATAACATGGTCTTTGCACTTCTGTTATTTTTGGTGTTCTGTGTCTTATACACCGCACAGAAGAGCGCGTTTATCCTGTACGGACCGGTGTTGGCTTACTAATTCTGGGAAGGAAGGTCCCTTTTTCTTTCTTTTCTTTATTGATAATTGATGTAAGATGCTTGCGGCTCGAGTGTGACGGCCGCCGCGCGCATGCGCGCCCGCTGAGCGTCGTAGCCGGTAACCGGCCGGCCAGCGGCCACGCCTCGTTACCGCCTGCCACCGCACACCGCACCGCGCCGCGCGTTAATTTTCAATTTGGCTGCGTGCGCGCCCCTGCCTTGTTTCTGCCTCCCCTCCTCACACCGCCGCCCTCCGCTTCCTCCTCCTCCTCATCCTCCTCCTCATCCTCTTCCTTCTCCCGCCTCCCAGCGCCGTTGTCGACGCCCACACTCGGATGCTCTTAAACGCCGTAATTCCTCCTCGTCCCCTCCCCTCCACATCCAGATTTAGCGTGCAAATTGAGTTTCGTCACGCATGTATCGAGTTATGGTTTAAGCGGGCCTTTTAACCGGCGCAGGTGTTCACGGGGAAGAATCACCGGCTTTATTCTGCTTCTCTTCTTTGATAACTGGTGTGCCATCCTGTTTTACCGGTACTTTCTTGCCCTCCTGCCATTACATACACCTACCACAGCACGCACTGAGTTGCATCTGCACTATACTGTAGGGCTGGGCAAATGATGTGTTCGAACATGCTCGGGATTTCCCGATACAGGAGAGAACTGTTCGAACACTCAGATAATAAATGACTCGCTCTGCGTATCTACAAACGATACACGGGGAATTTCGAAGTTACCGGGCTATCGCTTTGCTCAGAACTAATTTCACAGAAAGTACAAGTACATGTAAAAGAAAAGAAGGGCATAACCGTGAAAAGCTGCACATTAAAAAAAAAAAAAAAGTCCGTAGTACGTGACTTTTCTGGTAGCACGCAAGATATGATCCATTGATAAATTATCTGCTATTATAACAGTACTACTGCATCATATTCCTGAAGGCTAACACAAAAATTAAAAAAAAAATGTGATTCCTTTATAAGGAGAAATTACATTCAATGTAATTATAAGAGACAGGTTGCAACTGATAATTCCATTCCTTGTTCATACGACACAGTAACAGATAAAAATGTTACCACCTTTTAATCGCTTTCAAAACACAGGGAAAACATTAGAAATTTAATACACCATAACGGAAATAAGTCATATAAAAATAAACTGTAATTGCTACCTCGGATTGAACGGTACACGAGCTTCTGTATACTTAGTATTAACAGGCGTCGCTAGATCGCAGCACTACAATTTTAAATCGCGATTGCTCTCGTTTAATTATGGTCTATATTCGTTACTGTTTTTACTTATGGTTAAAAATCGCTGGCAGTGTCTTGTACATGAAACACATAGTATTTAAAACTACGTTTTTTAATTCTAGCTCCATGAACTGCTGTGGCTGACTTATCTACAGCAGTTCATAGAGCTAGAATTTAAAAAACGTAATTTTAAATACCATATTTTTCATGTACAAGACACTGTCAGGGAATTTTAACCAACATGTATAATATATGTGCAACAACCAATGTGGTTTCCTTCAAATGTTGTATCGCATTTTTTACTTTTATAAGTTGTAATTTGATGATTCGAACGTTATACTGCATGTTGGCAGATACAACTATTGACAAACACGTAAACGTATCAGAGGATGACTCAAAAGTGAATTGAAGCTGGTCATCACTATTAATAAGTTTACGGTGAAGACTGGAGGTATTGTCTACTTAATCAAAAGCACTTTTTGGCCCACTTTAGGTTACGGTAGTACAGGGCCGGCGCAAGCCCAAGTGCCGCCCCGTGCGAGCTGCTAAATTGCCGCCCCCCCCCCCACCCACGGCCGTTTTTTTTTTACAAATTTTATTTAAACAAATCTACAAATCTGTAGGAAAAGTCAGCAATCAATCGCAATTTTTGTTTTTACTTTTCAGATGTACCTAGGTTTCGGCCACTGAGTCGCCAGTTTCAAAGTTTTCAATATGTGCTTACATCTAAACTGTCATGTTGACAGTTACGTTCAGCACGACGGTATAGATGTAAACATAACACAAAGCATTGAGAATAGCCACTCTGTGCCAAAAATCTATCAAGATATGGAAAATAAAAATGTAACATAATAATGCAATAAATACATACTCGGGAATCAACGGGTACTGATGCCAGTCGAAATATATTAACTTACTGCACTGCGGTTATTCATTTCAAAGAACTGACACTCGACATCTGTCGTAATTTCCATGTGTCAGTTATGTCGTGTCTGATTATGGGATAAGTGGCAACAAATTAGTCATCGCCGTATCACGTCACTTTTCTGCGCTTTATTTTCATTCTAGTTATTGGGGTGACGCGTGCTTATTTGCCGATTTGCTAATTTTTTAAGTGACAGATCATAAGAAAAATAAATTTTCCTATTCTGCATTCTAGGTGGAGAAAAATTCTAACTTATGAGTAACGTGCATGCGCAATACTAATTGTAGGTTATATGAAAAGCACGTACCTATTACATCCCGAGTAGCAAGGAATTCGGACGCACCAATTCTTCTGTTCTTGTGAAACGCAACGAAAATGCTTCTGACCAATCTTGACTCTCTCGGCCAACTATCGAAACGATTTCTGTAGTTGCGTGGTAGAGAACGCAACAATACCTATTGTCTGGAAAGGCGAAGTGATGACGCGGCAGTGCCAGGAACTAGGTCACGTGACGAGGTACAGCGAGGCTACGGTTAAACTAGCGCCCAAGAAGATGACGCAAGCAGCTCACAATAAGCATGTGACCGATGATATGGATAAAATGTATTATCAGGCAGTAATTTTTATAGCATTACGAACAATAGAAAGAAATACGAAATTGGCGAAAACTGCACAACTTTTGTCAAACAGAAATGAGCTTCAAAGCTAGCGAGGAAACCTTTAAAAGCAATGTTCTGTGTATGGATTTTACTTTTACAAGGTGTCAAAATTAACGTTTTGTTCCGCTTGGACGAGAAGGCATTGTTGTGAAAGACCATACTTTCTCAGGTTTTCATCAGAATCAAAGCGACCAGTAGTTTACTTAGACGAAACATGGATTCACAAGCATTATACAGTAAATAAATGTTGGCAAAGTAATAGTGTGTGAGTAGTATTGTCACACAAAAGTGTTGGTCAGAGTTTGTGTTCATGCAGGCGGAGGCAGGTGTTGCAGGGCTCTAAAACCAAAACGTCCGACTATCACTCAGAAACGGATAGCAAACATTTATCAGTGTCTTTTTCCCTCGTAATTACTCACAGCGTATTTACCCATTCGGAATACTTATAGCCATTATAGGTATTGAACATGTTTGACTGTAGTAATTTTCACAATTTTTTTTATTTAGCGCGGGAAGAATAAAACCGCAATTGCCATTGAAGGGGTTAGCAAAATTGCTTCAGACTTAACATGTAACCGCAGTATCAAACATTGCATTCGAATTTCCAAATTAGATTTCGTCTCCTGCAACATCAGTTGTGAGTAAAAGCACGGCACGTAATACGCTGGCAGCGTTCCACGCATAAGAATACTGGCGTGTGCGCCAGACTGCTCCCCCTCTCTGTTCCACGACGGCTGCCACAGTGGCGAGCAAGACATTAGCCCTCCTCCCTCCCCTTGTGCAACAGGGGGGGGGGGCGGCATGTATTCGAGGCGCCATGTCACATGAATGTTGAGTTTGTACTACAGAAACAAAAGGAGGGGAGGTGGCAGATTTGCCGCCCCACGGAAAGTGCCGCCCCGTGCGGCCGCACGTTTCGCACGTGCCTTGCGCCGGCCCTGCGGTAGTAACACCAAAAGTGGGCCTTTGCGATCGTCTTTTGACAGCCTGAAATTTAAATGAAAATAACGGCTTAACCATTCACCTGACACAAAAATTGAATAACCGAATTTGTAGGGGAGAAAATTCTCTACAACTTTGCTCTCTTATGTTTTTCATATCTCGTATCGTTTGAGAGATATTTGCAAAAATAACTGCGATTTTGGGATGTCTGTCCGTCCGTCCGTCTGTAACGTGTTCCCTGTTTTTAAGACGAACCGTTCTACCGATCAGAACCAAATTTCACAGACTTAATTGTAGGCCGCCAGAGACCAGAACCTCCTTTTTCAAATTTTTCGGACAAACAATACGGTACGAATACCAAAAAAGCCCTTAATAATGTAATTGTAATTGCAAAGGAACCGATCATCTGACACGAAAATTGAATAACCTAATTGGTAGAAGGAAAAATTCTCTAAAACTTCGCTCTGTTTTTTCATATCTTGCATCGTTGCAGAGATATTTGCAAAAATAACAGCGATTTGACAATGTCTGTAAGGTGTTGCAGACATAATTGTTGGCTATCAGAGACCAGAACCTCGCTTTTTTAAATATTTCGGACTAGAAATACGTTAGTAATGCCCAAAAAAAAGGCCGTTAGTGATGTAATTTTAATTGGAAATAAACCGTTCATCTGACGCGAAAATTGAGTAAACGAATTTGTAGAGGAGAAAAGTCTCTACAACTTCGTTCCCTTATGTGTTTTTCGTATCTCGTATGGTTTGAGAGAGATTTGCAAAAATAATGGAGTATTGACGCCCTCCATTCAATTAACGAAAACCAGCTGTTCGGAGATTTCACGTGACATTCCTCGCGTATTTGACGATTTCTTATTGTAACTTACACGTTGTTATTTCAAAGCAACGGCACACTGAGGGATTAACAAAAACACTTCGTTCTTCGTACGATAAATGATAATCCAATATCTACAAATGCCCTATTAACATCAGTTAACAATGGCCATCAATAGTATGAGATGAAAGAAATTCTGTTTCAATTTATAGCCGTAGCGTAGTGGGCAAGATCCTGGACTGTGATGCGAAAGGTCGATGGTTCGAAACCCTCCACTACCTATATTTTTTCCTAAAAGGGTTTCAGATACTCTTATTAATTAATTAATTTATTACTATTTAGATTATTATTTTGGTCCAAAATGCTTGCAAAAAAACTTATAAAACTACAATTGTAAATTGGGCCGTAAAACACGCCAGTGCGATTGTTTTTGTTCCGTATCCACTGCTCGATCAATACCTAGAGTTTGTGCAGGGTGGGAAACAATCAGCGTGTATAAGTAAATCAGAACGACAGTCCGAACTAACCGAAGAAGAGAGTCGGGTGAACGTACAAGCTTCCTAGGGTTTTATTTGCGGAAGGAGAAGTTAGCACTGCTTCCTCCCACAAGTCCCCCTAAAACCTCCACATCCTTGCGGATGCTGTTGCGTAGCAGTGTGCGTTTGTACCGCCCTACAGTACGCACGAGGTGCCGTAGTTGCTGTCCAAGTCTTTATGGAAAGCATAGAGTTCTGACTAACCTGTTGTCTTCTATAGTTGTGTCCCCAGCGCAGAAGACAGCACACAGGTCGTTGGTTCTTCTACAGCATACAGGTGAGGCTAAAATAAGTTCTGTATGGTGGAAGCATAAGAAGCGACTCAAGAGATTTTTAATTGTCAGGGATACTATTTATTAAATAAATAATAAAATATGAGCAACTATTATTAATATTATACGCCCTATGCTGCCCATAGTTCATGTTGAGACCTCGACTGTTATTACATTTACACAAAACTTTACTCATGACCGGTGCGGTCCGGCGCATATAGTGGTCAGCTCGAGACTGAAACTGCGGCGCGTTGCGAGAGGGCACCTGACGCTCTATTTCGCGCCAAAACAGGGCCGTCGTGCGCCTTCTGCAAAATCGCTCTTCTCTTGTTACAATAAGAGAAGGCACCTTAAACTCTTTAAACTGTCAAAACCTAGCCTGTCCTTGAGAGATATTTATCACAAATTCTCAGCTCGGAATAATTAATATTTAGTATATATAATAAACAAAACTAATTTCAAAAGAAATCACGTGACGTGAAATGCAGTAGCCAATGCGATGAGAGTACCAGTAACACGTAGATAATATCGTGGGAAAGGCGAACCAGAGACTGCGTTTTATTGGCAGAATCCTTAAAAGATGCAACAGAACTACTAAGGAAACTGCATACACTGCGCTTGTCCGTCCATTTTTGGAGTATTGCAGCCCAGTGTGGGATCCTTATCAGGTGGGTTTGACGGAGGACATCGAAAGAGTCCAAAGAAGGGCAGCTCGTTTCGTATTGTCACGATACAGGGGAGACAGCGTCACGGAAATGATACAGGATCTGGGATGGGAATCATTACAACAACGGCGCTTATCGCTGCGGCGTGGGCTACTTGCGAAACTCCAATCGCCAACATTCTCCTCCGAATGCGAAAATATATTGTTGACTCCCACTTACATAGGTAGAAATGATCATCAGAATAAAATAAGAGAAATCAGAGCTCGAACAGAGAGATTCAGGTGTTCTTTCTTCCCGCGCGCTATTCGAGAATGGAATGGGAGATAAATAGTATAATTGTGGTTCGATGAATCCTCTGCCAGGCACTTCAATGTGATTTGCAGAGTATCCCATGTAGATGTAGATGTAACATTGGCGGGCTTTCCCACGGGAACCAGCACCTACTGTGCCATATGCTACTGCTCCCCACCCGACATTTCAACATATGCTGCAGTTCTTTCTTTCTTCCGCGTTTAAGACACTTACGATGTTAGCAAAGAAACGGCCAGCGGCCAGAAATATGAAGTGGCCATAGGCCAGGAATATCACAAATAGGACTGGAGTGTAGATACGGACGTATGTGGCGAGGAGTTGCAGGTGAAGGGCGACCGGTAGGAGACGCCTAGCCAAACGTGTCTGGTCCAGGCGGGCCGCTTTCCTGGCGTGTGGGCCGCTGCCTTTAGCTGGCTCGGCTGCTGGTGGCAGCTGGGCGGCCTCAAAGGCCCGGAATGTCCTCTGCGCTGCAGGAGGCGCCTTGCGCTCCGTTCAGCCGGCGTGCCGCGCGTCCGCTCTGCTGCACCGTCCCATCAGCGCCAATTTCACGCCGCTTTACCGAGCCGCTCGGGGGAACAGTTGCCTTTCCGTTCCGAAATAGCAGGCAGGCGGACGTTGCAGCAAGTACAAGCGACAGGTTTTCTTTTGTTATTTGTCGTTCTCAGAAAAGCCGTTCCGATACATCTGTGTCGATGCGCGAAAGAAGTAATTCTGCACGTCGACATTAAACGCACTGACTTATCAAACTTCCAGACACTAGATTCAAAAATGTTCAGATGTTTGTAATTCTATCGGACCACACTGCGTGGCCATCAGTCCGTAACTTACAAACTACTTAAACTAACCTAAAGACAACACACACACACACACACACACACACACACACACACCCATGCACCAGGGAGGACTCGAACCTCCACGGCGAGCAACCGTGCGCTCCGCAGCGAGACGCTTTAGACCGCTCGGCTACTCCACCACGGCACACTAGATTCACTACTTGTTGTTCTGGTGGTGGTGAAAATTTAGAAATACCACAAAATACAACACATTGCCAAACCTAATATGGTGTAACGCAGTGGTTGTCAACCTGTGGTCCGCAAAACTATAATATACGGTCCGCGAAAGAATAAAGTTTCAAACTTTTATCCATTTACGTGATCAGTCAGTCTTAATATGAGTCACCTTTGACAACCCCCAATAGTGACGACAGAATTCGATGACATCATTACCGGTTCAAATAAGAGATTTGGAATTGAAATAGTGGCAGTTATTTATTCACAAGCCATACAAAAGCGTTACATGCTTGCACCTGTTACTGTCCTTCAAAGTAGTCACCGGACCGCCTGCGGTGGCCGAGGGGACTGAGGCGCTCCAGTCACGGTCTGCACGGCCACTACGGTCGGGAGTTCGAATCCCCCCTCGGGCATGGATATTTGTGTCGTCCTTAGTGTTAGCTAGTTCATAAGTAGTTTGTAAGTTTAGGGACTGATTACCCCGTAGTTAAGTCCTGTAAGCTATACAAATATTTGAACATTTTGTATAACCTGTTGCCAGCAATGTGGAAGGTGTAGTATACCGTTAGTAGAGCCCGTACTGTTGATGGCGCGAATGGAGTGATCCATTGCCTGTCGAATCTCTGGAACAGTTGGGTTAGGTTGTTTGGTTGGGATAGGGGAACTAAACTACTGAGGTTATCAGTCCCCCGGTGGGTAAGGGGAAGGAGTGAACAGAGGAGGGGAGGGGAAAAGGAAATGCAGTCCGGAAAGTAAAGAAGGAAGGAAGACTGCATTAGCTCGGGGCCACATGCTCGCCACGCACGTACTCACGAAAGAGCCGTAAGCCCCTGGGCGGTCTGGAACAGTTCTGAAACGAATGCCACGAAGTGGTTCCTTGAGGGCCTTAAGTCCAGGGAGTATGGTGGGTAGTACAGTAATTCCGAGTCCCATCGACCGGACAGAGCAGCCACAGCTAGCCCTGTATGCGCCCGCGCTTTGTCATGCAAAATGACGTGTGGGTTGCGCAGAAAGTGTTGCCACTTGGTTCGCAAAGCTGATGCTCCAAACACGAACAGTGACACTGTGCAATAAGGTCTGCCGTGGAGGAACTTAATACGATAGGAATACACCATCACAGTCGTACCATAACTTCCACCGTACTGGGGCTCTGACGCACTTTCGACTTTCGCGGCGAACCATAATGCTATTCGTTGGATTGGCATTTCAGTTTTAGCTCGTGCGATGTGGCCCATATCTCATCCAGTGTTAAAATACGGCGCAAGAAAGCCTCTCCTTCGCGCAAAGTGCGTCTGAGCAGCGTCGTAACGCATCGTGATGCAATTATTTTTCGCATGTCCAGGTACAGTCACTCTTGATCCAACTCCGTTGTGACTTGGTTACGATAGACCGCTCGCTCACAATTGTGCGCACACCGGTGACGTGGGACGGGCGAGTCCATTTTCTCGGAAGTTAGGTATCAGTGACAAAAGTAGATTCCATTGCATAGTATCTCCACATAGTGTCGTCTCCAGTGGTACGGCCACGTCATCAGGAAAGAGTGCGATTCTGTAGCTAAAACAGCTCTCCAATTCGATCCAGAAGGACGCCGACCCCGTGGTAGACCGCTCAAGAGTGGATGGACAACATCAAGGACGACATATGTGATGCGGATCTCAGCCCTGAAGACCCCCGCAACAGAGCTCTGAGGAGGAGACGTAGCAGGGGAGCAGACCCCAAATAATGGAAAAAATGTTAGGAACGAAGAAGAGGAAGAGGTCTTCACAGCAGTGTTGCCACTATGTAAGTTCCAACCCTCCTATCTTCATTCGTCTTCTAGTGTTGTGAACACTTATTCCAAAATGATGGAAACTGTAAGCCCGCATTTGAATTCGTCCTCCAAGGCAAAAATCATACTGTAATGGTCCGTACATCACTTTCCGATATTTTACGATTTTTCATGACTTATTTTGTTGAACAAGGGTTTGCTGCTGGAAAAAAATCCAGTAATCGACTGAAAGTGAGCAACCATTATTATACCAAATCAAATTTGCGAGAATGCTGTCTCAAATTAAGAGGAAACAGTTGCAGCTCCATAGTCTCTTTCCTGGATTCGCCATTGCTTCGAATATTAGTAGTGTGTCATAAAAAACTCAGCATTCAAGAACTTTTCAAGAGTTTTGTTGACGTCGTTCTTCGTTCCATTCTGAAATTAGACCATTTTAACTTCATTTTCAAAGCATTTTTATCAGATGAGAAATTTTTAAGTCGTGCAGAGACCATGCATCGTGACACAGTGTTGAGGTTCAGTTTTTCTTCTGAACCTCCCGAGTCACTCTATGGGCGCTGCTTCGGCAGGGGAAACGTGCCTACTAACACGAGAGTTTACGCTGATCAAAGGCACCAGCTTCTATGGAACTCGCCGACTGCCGAATACTCACAAATTGGCCCGAACGCAAGATATGTAGCTAGTTCGCGCGACTCGCAGTTGGTCTGAGGCATTGAAGATTTATGAAAAACAATTTATTCTTAGTAAAAGTCCTTATAACTAAATGCTAACTAAAGACTTTCAAAGCTTTCAGAAGATGCTGATATGAATAATAATTAGTCACAAACTGTGTGTTAAAGACATCACGTTGTGGTGGAAGAAGAGATTTCGCTTCTGGCTACAAGCGGCATTTTTTACTTCATCTTCGTGTTTAAAACAGATTGTGGAACCAGAAATGACTTCTATATTACTTCTTAGGTGTTGCTCTTGTTTGTGAATGTAGGGGGTAGCAATGTGACAAGGGCAGGAAGCCATGGCACAGGGGTGCTTCTCAAGCTAACAGTGATCATTCTCATTGTTTCGTTGAGTTTCGTGTCGACTTTCCTTATGTGGCAACTATTTAGCCAAACCGGACAGCAGTATTCAGCAACGGGATAAACCAGGCTTGGAGCTGAAGTTCTAAGAGTGAATGCGCTTGCACCCTAGGTTGTACCGCACAATTTGTGCATTACTTTCTTCCTGGTATTCACTTTGGCTGCGATGTTCTCAAAGTGCTTCCCAATAAGGTAGTGTTCTACCCAACGTGATGCCCAGGTATTTCGGGTAGGGTTTGTAACGTAGGGTACGGTTGTTAAAATATGCTACTGACTGCTTAATGTGCTTGTCCATTGTTAAGGTGGAAACTGAACACTTTGGTTTTATTCATGTTATGAATGAGTCTCCAAACATCGAAGTATTTGTCGTGGAGAGGTGGTCCGTGAATATGTTGCTGGTCTGCTACTGCGGACAACCAAGACGCCGCAAGTCTTGTCTATTCATATTTCCGGGTCGCTTAGCTATTTCTATAGCCCCATGATCTGATGATCTTGAAGTCCGACATTGCCTCACTTACCTTCGCTATTTTTTCCTGAGACAGCGAGAGCGATTTCTGCTACAGTCTCAAGCCCAGACTGATAACAACCTTATACTCCTTTACGTTAAATAGAGGTTTTCAATCTTAGTTGGAAGTCTACTTTCGTAAGTGAAATAATACGAGACGCGTCCAGAAAGTAAGTACCGTTTGGTAATAAAATGAAATTGTACAGAGATACAGAAGAAATTTTTATTGCACAATATTCTAAAACTCAAACTATTTTTCCACGTAACTGCCGAAATTTTGCAGGCATTTGTCATAGCGTGGCACCAGGTTTTGTATACCTTCTTCATAGAAATCTGCCGCCTGTGTCTTTAGTCAGTTGGAAACAGTTTCTTTCAGCTCGTCGTCATTGGTACACCAATTGTAAACCTAAGGTTTTCTTGGATCTTGTCATCAATCGCGTGAACCAGTTCTTCTGTAACCAAAGGTGGACGCCCACTTCGTTCATCGTGCACATCACTACGCCCGCCATTGAACTGTCGGACCCATCTTCTCACCATCGAATCACTCATCGCATTTGGTCCGTAAACATCGCAAATCTGCCGATAAATTTCACTTGGTTTCACTTTCCTCGCATTCAGAAAGCGAATCACCGACCTGATTTCACAGACGGCAGGATTTTCAATCAACTACATTTCAAAGAAGCACAACAAAGCGTACGTAACTGACAGCGATCTCCAAATGGCGCACCTTCTTCTCCTTGGTACAGATCGATCTACAGCGCATTTGCGGAACTGCAATCGCAGCGCTGCAGCGGAGATAAATTGAAACGGAACTTACTCTCTGGACGCGCCTCGTAGTAATAAAATACAGAAAATAGATTCTTTCAAATCCGGTTATTTTTAGCGGTTTTAATAGTCGGGTTAAACCGGAAAA
Source organism: Locusta migratoria (assembly GCA_026315105.1). Lineage (NCBI taxonomy): Eukaryota > Metazoa > Arthropoda > Insecta > Orthoptera > Acrididae > Locusta > Locusta migratoria. The sequence goes on along the minus strand of CM048746.1, from coordinate 412,734,027 downwards.
GAAAAACCGGTGTAACAGGAAACCGGTTATTCCAGCGATCTCCTCAATCGCTATCCATCGCACATTAAAAAGACACACGTTGCGTGCAAAATCCCCTCTGAATTACTTCAAATTGAGAACTTTACACCGGGTCTGCGAATATATCTTCTGTGCGAGAGAGAGAGAGAGAGAGAGAGAGAGAGAGAGAGAGAGAGAGGGAGAGAGAGAGAGAGCGCAGTGCCCCCTCCCTTACCCCCCTGCCGGCGCATTAAAATGTGGTGTCGGCGGGACGCCAGAAACTCGATGGACGCCCTTGTGCGTCGATCCCTCGCGCCGCCGATTATTCACACCTGCAATCCGAGGGGCTCAGAAATGCTGCCCGCCCCATCTCAATGGGATAAGCACACAAGCGCGAAATAATTTTCTTTTCTTCTGCTTCTATTGAGGTGCGGCGCCACCGTTTAAAGCACAAAAGGCGTAAGCGGACGACGCGAGGGCTGTGGCGCGAACGGCGCTGGGGCGGAGGAGGAGGAGAAAGAGGAGGAGTAGAAGGGGGGGGGGTGGAAGGGGAGGCAAAGCGGGAGCTGAAATAGGCAGGTGGTGGAAAATGCCACTGCAAAAAGGGCGAACGGCCTCTGCCACCGCCTACACTCTGCCCCGGCAGCTGCCGATACAGGCACGGGCCCACACTAACGCACTGGGGCTAAGCCAACGCCGCCACGTTTGATCCTCGTATGTCACAACTACGTGTGTGTCGTACTTGCTACTGGTAGCCAGCGTGGGTGTACTCGCTAGAAAAGGTCACAAACGATACTCTTGCAATCCGCCCGCATCCCTTTTGCTCGCCAAACTGAGGAACTTAGTGTTATGTTACATTTGCAGTACGTAAACAGCCAGAGTCTTTTACTGTTCATACCTAACCCGAAAAGTTTGAGAGACCGGATTAATCTACACCAGTGGCTGCTCGTGCCTAAAAATCACTGTCTGTTCACTGCTTTTACAGTGTTACGCAATTTACCTTTCCTAATAACTGAATCAAAGAGCTCGGAAAGCGGTAATTTCCGTTTTGGCCCACTTTAGGTTAAGGTAGTAACACTAAAAGTGCAGGAACAATGTTAATATCCGATTGATGGAACTCAAAAGGAATTGTTGACTGGGACACACCGACAAAATAGCTGTAGCGGAACATGGCTTTACAAACGGGGATCATGAAATAAAATTCACTGAAACTAGCCTGCTAGCCAAGACCTCACATTATTATTACACGCATGTATTGAGAAGCCAGAGAGATCCAGAAGCAACATAACATCAATAAAAAAAGAAGGTTTGAAATGAGATAAAATATGGCTGTCGACTTTTCACCAAAGATATGACAATCGATTACCTGTAGTCGAGAACGGTGACACTGGTCAAAGGGCCCCTTTACACGCTACAACATGTCTGTGCAGACTAGTTTTGCAACGACCGTCTGCGCATTAAAACGTTGCATTTACACGTTCCGACCGTTGGTACATCTTTGCTCAGTCTTGAGTTGTTCTGTCCATGGTGTAAAGGCTATGGGCAAACTAAGTAAATCTGCTTATAAAACAATATTGCTGTCCACAGCAATTACATTGGAAGAAAATAAAAGAAAGAGGTCACAACGTAAAAAGTGGGTCAAGGACTGGCTATTAAAACGTTTATCACTTTCACGCATTAATCTTTTAAAAGAACTAAAATTCGAAAAAGATGACTGGTTCAATTATTTACGAATGGACAAGGAAACATTTTTTGTGCTTTTAGAACACGTCACACCACACATAAAGAGACACGACAGTGTGATGAGAAAGTCAATAAGCGCTTATGAGAGATTTTTAGTGACACTGCGCTTTGTAGCTACAGGCAGAAGTTATGCTGACCTTAAATTTTCTGCTGTGGTGTCATCATTATCACTCTCACATCATTCCAGAAGCATGTGGTGCTATAAGGTAGCATTATTTGAAGGTGAGAAGTTAGTCACAACTCCTTATGCATTTATTTACCACCATTTCTCTATTTGCATTTGGCTCGACTTCTTTCAGTTTTGCTATAATGCTTGATATGCTACACGTTTTTTATTTATTTTTTTTATTTCTGTCAGAATAGTCCCTGCTTTCAATCTTCCATATGGTTGGAAACGACTTGTGAAGTTCAATGAATTCCGTTAAAAACACTCTTGAGTACATTAGAGAATCGTGACTCTCTCCTGAAACATCGCTCATTGTTACGTTAGCCTCCTCACTGTCACAACAACAATACTACACTAACGCTGGCTGCAGCAACAGTTGACTGTGCAATTCGTTTGAGATATCGTTTACACGCTCCGACTTGTCTGAGTGCCATCTTGTGTTATTTCAAACCGTGCCAGACTTTGCGTAGACCGGACACCAACCAGTAGCGCAGACCAAATCATCCGTCGATGAGTAATTTACACGCTACGACATGTCTACGCAAACAAGGTCTGTACAGACAAGTCTGCGTACATGTCGGAGCGTGTAAAGGGGCCCAAAGATAGCTCCATAGTGGCATCACGTGACAAGTGGTGGCGCCCTCTATGCGCTCTCAACACGATTCTTTTTTAGGAATCGATTCTTGCAATTCAATCCCACATTATAAATCGATTCCTGCGATTCGATTCTTGCAATTCAATCCCACATTATGAATCGATTCCTGCGATTCGTTCACGATTCTTTCGCGATTCTTTAGTCTACATTGGCGCGATTCTTACTTCTACATCTTGCTCATAGATAGCAATACCTGTCTGTGTCATGGATGTTGGAATCTTAACCTTTTGCATCTGTTCCTACGATTCGTTCACGATTCTTTCTCGTCAGCGACGACACGATTCTTACAAAATGCCGAAAAGGTGACAATATGACTATCGGATTTTTTAATATTTATGGTGCGTAAAGTTCAGGCTTAAAATAATAATGAGGCAAAGCCATTCGATTCAGCTCTCAAAAATTCTCGAGTAAATAGTCTGAAGTTTTGCGAACGGTTATAAATACATATTACACTACCAACTATTTCTGCTGTCATCATAGCTCATTTAGTAGCGTTGTAGGTTTAGTAAACGTAGGTCACTTATTTCGAATCCTGCTGTAACCTTATAAATTATTTTTTCGTTCTGTTTGAATACTTCAGCCATTTAAATATACATTATTTAAATCTATGGTAATTAACAGATATCTAATCATTATAAAATACTTATGTAAAATCAATCAGTTTAATGTTTATTTCGTGTTTCCTTAAAAATAAAAATCCGTCTCTAAATATTAAATTTCTTTCGAGATGCAAGAAATTCACGTTTATTAAAATGTTTCTTTTTTGTAAAATCGGTTTCTTTCAGGCAAGCTGATAACGTAAAAACCAAGGTAAAAAAGATTGTTGAGGTGGCTTTAAAAATATTTAAAATCGCGTTTTTATATAAAATAATATTTCTGTGAATTTGAATTTTTACAAAAGCTACAACTACCTCGATGAACTCGAAAAGCTTAAACCTCACTAAACACACAAAATTGTAAGGATTGCTCATTTAAATACATAATATGTAAACTGTATAAACGACGTATATTCCTATGTATTGGCATCTGTGTATTTCACTACGTTTTGTTTGTCATCTGTAATTCAGGAATAGGCTAATAATTAACTGCTCACCATCTTCGTTCTGTGCTTCCCTTGTTCGCACACTTTCTGGCTTTCGTAATTATTCGGCACGATTCGCCACTTGCTTTCGGATCATGAATCGTTGGATCTTGGAATCGTCACGAGACAGGCGATTCTTTTGAACGACGATTCGTCCCCCTCTTCTCTCCGGCATTCGGCAAGATTCGGCAGTCGCCTTCGAATCGTGAATCGTTGGAACTTAGAATAGTCACGCGGCAGACGATTCTTTTGAACGACGATTCGTCCGGATCACGATTCGATTCTTACGATTCTTTATTTGTATTCGTTCAAATGAGATTCATTGACGAATCGCCACAACTTTAGAAACCAGTCGTTGACTCAGCCCTGAAGATTTGCCATCAGTAGGCAACGAAACGTCGGGAGAAGGAAGTTTTACAGATGGACCACGGCATCTTAGCGTCGGAAGTGTTAATTAATAAAAAGAAAAATTGTTTTCTTGATCTATTTGTCTAAAAGAAAGAAAATTGAGAAATATTTTACGCCCCTTCACTATGATATCCAAAATGGTTTACAGCAAAAACAAGTACGTTAATTTTTCCCGTAAACTACTTTCTTATTTTTACATAAATAATTTTATAAATATATAGCCTTTGTAAGTATCGCTCGATATTCTGTTATGAATAGTGATAGATACCTCTGCAGCGATTTACGTACTTCGCCAGTTGAGGGGCGTAATTTTCGGGTTGGTTGTAATAAAAGAGACGCCGGGGCGGGGGAGGGTGACGCTCAAGACACGGTGCACTTGGGTAAACTGTGTGGAACTCGTCATTCCAGACATGTCACTTGTCCAGGAGGACTAGAGAAAAAGACCACGAAAGTGTTTTGCAAAAGTACGTGCTGGGTTTATTCGTTGAGTGACCGAAAGAAAAAGAGTATGGCAAGCGAGGCACGTGTTTACACAGCTCTGGGGCGTCGAGAGCTCTGGCGGCCGGAGTCCTCTGCTGTCAGCCCAGTGAATGAAGTCACACTCCCCCCATTGGAATGACGCCAGCAGCCTTTCATCGGCTGCCCCTGTCGAGGGCGCAGAAAAAGTGAAACAGGGACGCTTATTTGAAAGAATGACGCGACGCAAATACTAGCCTTCCCACGGCGCTCTGGCCGACTCTGGAATGCCGCTTCTCTGGCCGGGCTTCAGACTCGACAGCCCTGCTTCCGGCTGTTGCTGGAGAGCACCAACTGCAGAAAGAGACATTCAGTGGGCCACTTAGTTCTCTGCCGGTCCACATTGTAGCTGCATTTAAGAGAAAAGTAAGTTAGGCCGGTATTACACTATCAAATTATTGGACAAAGAATTGGACGAAAAAATTGGATGAAATATTGGTCATATTTTTTGACAAAGAAATTGGATGAAACGCAAAAGGGGGTATTACACTATCATCCAATATTTTGTCAAATTTGCTTCAAAATGGCGGTGTAATGCTCAGCTATTGTTTATACTACAGTTGTGTCTGCGTTTAGAAGAGGAGGAGGGAAAAAAAGAAAAGGAAACGCACTTGGATGAAACCGTGGGTGTCAGAGCGAGATAAATAAAATTTCTTACGGGACAGGGAGGATTTTCCTTTTTTATGTCGTCGGCAGAACAAAAAAAGTTCAAATGTTTGTTAAGCTTATGGGACTTAACTACGGGATCATCAGTCCCTAAACTTACAAACTACTTATGAACTACTTACGAACTAGGACGGCACAAATATCCATGCCCGAGGGGGGATTCGAACCCCCGACCGTAGTGTCCGTGCAGAGCGTGACTGGAGCGCCTCAGTCTCCGCGGCCGGCTCGGCAGAACAGCCAGGCCGTTCACTGCTACAGTAATTATTTTGTCGCTCTTCATCCTTCACCGTTTGCAATAGAGTAACAAAAAGGCTGTCTCAAACAGTGTGTACGAATAAGATTGTTAAGTTTCATTAAATAACGTTTTAAATGGAAAATGTGAGCACTGACAAAGAGGATAATCTAAATTGTTTATGACGTTATTAACAATGTAAGGGGGGAAACATTGCTGATAAAGTAAATAGGCTCTATTTATTTCCTTACAAAAATTGGCTGACGGATTTATATGTACATAGATTCGCTTGCAAACAGATGTCGATGTTTTGAAAGTTGTTTCATTTCCCAGAACTTTGCACACCACGTTACCAAAATAATACATTCTAAAATCTGCTTCGGCCGTATTAAGATTTTGGTGTATTACTTCTGCAGTTCCGATAGTATATAATGACTTTTTTACATCACGGATTGTAACTCAACCTCACTTTTGCAGCAGGGTATTGGGCTACGCGAATTGACGTGACGGACAGTGTGAATTGGCCTTGTCACCTGTTATACAACTCCCCATCTGATTTTTTAAATTTTTTTGTTGCTGGAAAACACTACACAAACATTCCACTAGTAGCCATGTTTACGAATACGAACGTTATGTCCCAGTAATGTCAGACATTTAACCTCCTATTAAAACAGTTGTAGTGGCAAGGAAGCTGTATACTACTAGCGCTCCAAGCGTTCACATTTCTCACTGCAGGAAACAGAAGACGAGCGATTTCTTTGATCAAATCTAGGCCGAGGCCTTAGATTGGATGAAATATTGGACGATGTTCCCATTACACTACGTCCAATTTTTCTCTGTCCAATTCTTTGACAAATAATTTGATAGTGTAATACCGGCCTTACGGACAGCACTTCTGTCGCTCTGCTGTTTGAATATTCACACTTAAGCGCCACCCTGTTTCAGAGGTTTTATGACGCAGAAGAATCTCTTCAGCTGTTTGTAACTTTATGTGGCGATATTTTCTACTAACAGTAAAGCCGTTATTACACTGTAAAAGATCTTTGAGAAAGATCTTTGACAAAGATCTTTGACAAAGATCTTTGTCAAAGATCTTTGTCAAAGATCTTTGTCAAAGATTTTATCCAAGATCTTTGACGAAACTACTTCACAGCAGCACATTACACTAGCGTAAAATATTTCGTCATAGTTGCTCGGAATAAGACTCCAAAATAGTAAAGCGTCTGTATTATAGTACGTAATATAATGTTGCTCGGGAGTGCATTCATTGAAAAGAAAGAAAAATGGAAACAATTTTATGTAAAACCGTGAATAGCAAGAGGAAAATACGAAAACTGCTCGCACAAATGTACTCCACGAGCTACACTGCTGGGAAATAATAACCTAAATTGTTTAAGAACTTGTGACCAAATATTTTAATTCACCCACTTATTTATAAATACTTCATCATAATCGATGTTTCAGGAAGCCCTAAAGCTGTGTCAATAGGTAAATAATGAAACACTGAAATAATTTAACGCGTGTCATGCTAAACATAACTTCGTTAGACACTTTATTATAATTAAGAAGAGATAATATTTTTGTAGTAATTTCATGTTATGCTTCATTGAGGATTATGCGCTGCGAAAGACATTTTTATAGTTTGCTGCAGTCTGACATTTGGTTTGCATGATTTTCCGAAACATAAAATATCCGTATAAATACCTGGACTTGTGGTTAAATGTCGAAAAGCATCGTGCAAAGCAAGAAAAAATATGGAGCTAACTAGTGCAGTACCTCATTACGCAAATCATGAATCCCTTTCCACTGAAGATCCTCCCATTTATATCCACATGCAAAATATATTCCAGCAGGCAGTAAAATACACGAATCCTACAGTGTAGGCCTAAGATTTCACGTATTATTCCATACATAAGTGAACCAAGATGTAAATCACTTTAGGAGGAATTACGAGGTTAGGTTAGAGTAAAAAAAAAAAAAAAAAAAAAAAAAAAAAAATGATTCACTTATGCATCTCCATGTATCCTTTGATCCGTGTAATTTCTTCCCTATCATCAAGCTCAGTGAGCCACTTTGAATACCACTGACAGCAGTAGCTTTTTCTCTATACGATTCTAACCCTAAATTTTAGTACATGTGCTTTGTATTAATAAATATTCCGCACACTTCTCATTTTGAAACGATCACTGTGGCAGTAGCGACACAACAAATACACTTTTACGTTAATTTGTAGGTTAAAAGGCGTCAAAGCAAGGAAAGACCCATGTATACAATGGCGAACTTTTATAAAAGCTAGGGTCTCTCGCTAACGTTTATCAAATATCTTTTATAAAAGATGACCCATTACACTGTCAAAGTTTTGACCAAAGAGCTTTGATAAAAGATCTTTGTCAAATAACTGTAACTCTCACTACAAGATCGGGATTTACTTAAGGGAAACCACATGGTACGGTGGCCCATCAATAGACGTCCTTGGTTGGTTTAAAGAAGTATTTATTAACAAACATGAAATTTATAAATGGTTAACATTCTTTCAACCCTGTACTATAGATTCACGGCTTATGCCAATATAGTATTACGCCATATAAGGCTTTTAATTTCAACAATAGAGAGTAACAAGTAAAGAAGTAGTTTGAATCACAAGCGTCAGGCGGGAGAAAATTAAAATTACATCTACTCTGATTTAAAAGAAAACATCACCACGAAATCACTTTGAACATGAAAATTAAGAAATATTTACCCTGAGCTACAAGTAAACAATATCAATCACAGGGTTGCATAGGATATATTTTTTTAATTGCAATGGACACACGACTAAAATAAGCGCTATCGAGAATGCCGTCGAAGTCGCCAGCCAACGTACGTAACTCCAATCCACGGACTCACATACTCCTTTCGCTAGAAGTTACCTGCGAACACACAATCACGGGACCAGACTACAATGCATTCAATACTCCAACTAAAATTTAAGATCATGATAAGCAAAGAACAAGGTGCTATGAGTGAAAACTAATTACAGAAACTCTTGCACAAAACTCAAATTTAACAACCGGGTAAGCTGAACTGAAAATTAAACAATAGCAACAACCGAAAGCCCAGCTTCCATGCTATTTAGTTACAGTACCGTCTAATGACACATCTAACGCAGCAGAAGGGTTTAACATTCGCCAACCTGCATAAGAAAATAAAACCATATAAATACTGGAGAAAACGGTACCTCCTGAATGCAAACAAAGCTGATGGCTCCTTTAAGCATCCAGCTGCTAGCTTAATGCAATTTCTTTGAAACTTATCTCAGTCACTAAAAGTCTGTGGGCACTGTCTGTAACTCAGTACACACATGATTGACATACTAACAAATTGCTTAACAGTCTGCGTCATCAGTGCTCATGTTGCCACTCCCGCACATATCCACCGTCCTGCTCAGGTCTTCCTTTAAAACACGTGTTAACTTCCAGAATGAGCGTTGACACGTGCGGCACTGCGTGCACTTAATAGGAGATAAGCCATAACAACCAGATTAGCGGGCACTAACTTAGCCACTGGCAACCGGAGAAAAAATTGGCTATCGTCAAGCTCCGGCATATACATTCCAAGCTGCTAAACAAATAAAACCTACACAAATTAATATGCAGGCACTTAATAAACGCCGGCCGCGGTGGCCGAGGAGACGAAGGCGCTCCAGTCACGGTCTGCACGGCCACTACGGTCGGGGGTTCGAATCCCCCCTCGGGCATGGATATTTGTGCCGTCCTAGTTCGTAAGTAGTTCATAAGTAATTTGTACGTTTAGGGACTGATGACCCCGTAGTTAAGTCCCATAAGCTTAACAAACATTTGAACATTTGTGTGTGTGTGTGTGTGTGTGTGTGTGTGTGTGTGTGTGTTGTGGTCTTCAGTCCGGAGACTGGTTTGATGCAGCTCCCCACAATACCCTATCCTGAGCAAGCCTCTTAATCTCCACATAAGAACGGCAACCTACATCTGTCTGAATCTGCTTACTGTATCCATCTCTTGGTCTTCCTCTGCGATTTTTTCCCCACACACTTCCCTCCAACGCTAAATTCACTATTCCTTGATGTCTAAGAATGTGTCCTACCAATCTATCCCTTCTTTTAGTCAAGGTCTGCCGAAATTTCTTTTCTTCCCAATTTCTGTTCAGTACCTCCTCATTAGTTACGCGATCCACCCACCTAATTTTCAGCATTCTTCTGTAGCACCATATTTCAAAAGCCTTAATCCTCTTCCTGTCCGCACTGTTTATCGTCCATGTCTCACACCCATACAAGGCACCCTCGACACAAATGCCTTCAGAAAGGACTTCCTTAGGCTTAAATCCATATTCGAGGTTAACAAATTTCTCTTTTTCAAGAACGCTTTTCTACCCATTGCCATTCTGCATTTTATATCCTCCGTACTGCGACCATCATTTGTTATTTTACTGTCCAAGTAACAAAACTCATCTACCTCCTTTACTGCTTCGTTTCCCAATATAACTCCTTCAGCATCGCCTTATTTTCTTACACTGTATAACACTAGTAATAATGACAGTAATAAATACCGTACATAAAGTTCAGGCAGGAACACAAACATCACCACAGACGCACAGTGTCGTTCATTCAGGAAGGAAGGTTTCACAATGGTGGTTGTTTCTTTATTCCTATGTTCTGATTATATCTATTTATTCTGTGAAACTACGAATAAACCCTACAGATTTGCTACTTTCAAATAAACGAAGCACGAGCAAACTGCCGATAACACATTGCTACAAACAGTTCTTTCACATGTGAGGAACACGTTGCCCCTTTTAACAATTTCCAATGTACTGCAGTTAAAAAAAAGAAAATTAAGGCTGGAGGTGGAGCCTGAACCCACGACCCTCTGTTCGTGGAAATAAAGCTCTACCAACTAGCCCACGGTAGCGCAACGTGATAAGCTCTCACAGTTGTGCTTCTCCTCTACTCCGTTGGTTAGATGTTGCTTATTGTAGTTTTCGCGCGTTCTCCTGGACGGCAGCACATAGCGCGAATTATATAGTAGTTTCAGTTGATACTCTATCGATACAAAACGTTTGATATCGATCCGAGTGCCTGATATCTGAAGGTTTGCGTGTAAGCAACACTACCTCCGACGTCCAAGCGGCACCGAGCCTGCACACATCAAAGGTAACACGGAAACCACTGTCGATAGTTAAGATAAAATTGGCGCCAGTGGCCCCGAACACGCCAAAATGTTCAAATGTTTGTACAGATTATGGGACTTAACTACGGGGTCATCAGTCCCTAAACTTACAAACTACTTATGAACTACTTACGAACTAGGACGGCACAAATATCCATGCCCGAGGGGGGATTCGAACCCCCGACCGCAGTGGCCGTGCAGACCGTGACTGAAGCGCCTCAGTCCCCTCGGCCACCGCGTCCGAACACGCCAACCAGAACCCCACAGTTCAATAACAACAAAAATATACCAATGGATTAATTGTAAACCCTGTTAGTAGTGAAAACTCTGTGATTTCATGAAAAGTATATATCTGCAATTTCCTGATTAATCACAAGAGACATTCACATCTGACGACGAAATGAGTGTAACAATTACTGTAGTAAGCATAGTGCTACTCCTCATGACAAACACAGCCATAAAATACACAACGTAGATGTGCAGAAAATATTTAAATCTTGCAACTCTATTTCAGGTATATAAAGTTCGTGAAGGGGCTAATAAATGCTCGTTACAGAGCCCATGAATCTGTTATATGTAGTGATCTGCTCCTTGTATCTGTTTTAGCTAATGAAAGCACAAAATTGACATTCTGTAATTTTGACTTTTTTTTATTTGCAGCATATCCGTATCTGATCTTCGCCACTGCCAAAGAAATTCGGATTGCCAATGTCTCCAAACCGACGAAGATCTCTACACTCGTCAGGGTAAGTAATTCTGTTCATTGATTTGACAGCGCCGAACATTATTCTCACAAACATTTCCAAAATGTAAATAAACAGTACCAAAATGCATGAATTATTGTACAAGAGTTCTTTAGATACATTGTGTAACTCTACCACTTCGTCTCTCTTCGGGGTAGACGTGGTGATTCAATGGTGCTGCTCTCTTATCAAGCAGCACATCTCTTACATTAGCCTTCTAGGTTGTAGGTGGTTGAGGTTTCATACCAATCAGTTACAGGAAAAAAAAGTTTTCAGTGTAGATTACGCCCAGTCTGTAAAATATTACTTTTTTTCTTCTCCTTTATATTTCCTACCACGAAGTGTGTACAGTTAATAACGCTACTGATAAACATCAGCAACAAAGATTTTGGGGTATACATTACGTTAGAAAGAAATAGCAATTAAATATAACATTTTTCAACTCTTAGGAAATAATTTTATTAGGTTTCCATGTAGCAAGTGCAAGGTAATGATAATCAGGTAACTGATTCGGGTCACACAGGCAGGTGGCAATGGGAAACATGTTGTGTAACCGCAACTTTTCTCGGCGTAATGAATATTCAAACAACTTACGGGTATACTGCCGGGTGACGACGTCGACCACCACCGTATTTTGACAGGAGCACACCCTGCTATTCTCAAGGCACAACTGCACTCAAGGCAGCAATGTGCAAGGAATGTAATACGTCTGTGGTAATACCTCCGTTTTCAAAGTGTAAACAAGGAAGATAACACACACAGTACAAGTCAACACGACCAAAGATGACCAAACATCAAAAATATCGATAGTGAGACAGCATTAATTTTGTCCCTCTGTTTTTAACGAGAGGCAGTGCCGGATTCCAAGCAGAATTTAAACAGAAACCACCATCTCTGTTTATAAGGTCGCTTGCTAGTTTAATTTCAACGCTTCCGTAATAACACTATCCCAATAGGTGGAAGTGCTTACCAGAATCTCTATGAACCCAAACGTTGACCGGTGCCAAGACAATGTTCTGCAGAGCAGATTTGTTTGGCTGTTATAAGCTTGTGTGACGTTTGTATTCAATAAACCGGTCTTCCACAGCCCTGATTGTCTGACTAATAGGGCCTATATGATATGCCATAGCTGCAAGGAATACGATGGACACCAGCCTTACGCAAACCAAGAGATCATCCTTTACAGACCACAACAGGGCCTTTATCTTAGAAAGTGGTCCAAAAACACCTTTCACATCATATTTCCGCAAAATACGACCAATGTTGCTCGAAATGCTTCCTGCATAAGGCAAAAAGCCCATAGATTTAGGTGCCACTTCGTTACTGAAAGCGCAATGCAAGTTTTATCTGCTTCTCACTAAAATCATTCTGACAATTCTGAGCCCCTGACTTACGAGTACCAGAGTTAAGAAAAAGACTTGAAAAGTCTGCAGAAGATAAAGGAGCAGCTGGCCAGCAAGATAATGTGACTAGGATGTTCTGAAAGAGGCATATGGCGAGTCAAATATTCATTTATCATTTTCTTGAAACTACATTTTCAGAACATTAGCTACATTTATATTCATAATGGTTTTCAGCTATGTTACCAATTTCCTCCCAATTGAAGAATGGGACAGTATCTTTGTACAGGATGTCCAGAAAGCGGGCAAGCGCTCTACCGACTGAGCTATCCCGACACGACTCACGATGCCGCCTCACAACTTTACTTCCGCCAGTACCTCGCCTCCTACTTTCCAAACTTTCGCAGGAGAGCTTCTGTGAAGTTTGGAAAGTAGGAGGCGAGGTACTGGCGGAAGTAAAGTTGTGAGGCGGCATCGTGAGTCGTGTCGGATAGCTCAGTCGGTACAGCGCATGCCCGCGAAACGCAAAGGTCCCAGGTTCGAGTCTCGGTTCCGGCACACAATTTTAATCTGCCAGGAAGTTTCGTATCAGCGCACACTCCGCTGCAGAGTGAAAAGTTTATCATCAAAATGCAGCCCTCTCACGTCCAAGTCGCCTAAAGGCCAATTCACACTGTCCGTCGCGTCAACGTCACGTCACGGCAACCGTCACGTTAAGTTGTATTCACACTGTCCGTCCGTGTCCGTCATGTCAATTCGCCCATATCAATACGCGATGTTGAAAGTGAGGTTATGAGTGGTGATCTGTTATGTAGAAAGTCATAGTTTAATACCAGAATTGAGGGAACAACAACGCTAAATGTTGTTGACGGCCAAAGAAAACTTTAAAGTGTGTGTTTTTGGCCAACTTACTGGGAACTGAAACAACATTTCAAAACATCAACATTTATTTTCAAGCGAAAAAATAAACATGAAAACATCAAACAATACTTATAAAAGCATAAATAGTGCCTGTGTATTTTATCTATTACGATTTGCCTGCTGACATTGTTAATAGCGTCGTAAACAACTGAATTTTTGTCTTTCATTTAAAGTGACGTTTTCATTTAAAATGTTATTTAATATAATATGCGTAATCAAATTACAATCATATTCAAATAAACAGTTTGCTTCAGTCTTTTCTGTTACAATGTTACGTAACATAAATCATTTTTTGATTTCAGATATCCGACCTCGATTTTAGGGGGACACTCAAGTGACAAAAATATTTAAGTCGCCATGAAACGTTTGAGATTTACCCCTAAAACGAAGTATAACAACAAAATAAACATGATTAAGACACATTTGCATATAAACAGTGCAATCGTCGACTGCAACATGTACTTCGCGTGACGGAAATAGGTTAACTTCCGATGTTAGCAGGCGGCCGTTCCGTCAAAACATTCTTCTCGAGAAAGCTTGACGTGACGTTGACGTGACGTGACGGTCCGGTGGCGGACAGTGTGAATGCCGCCATTAGAAATACATTGTGGAATGTACTGACAGACGGTGACGTGACGTGACTGACAGTGTGAATTGGCTTTTAAGCTGTGGCTGCCCTTCCCAGAAAATTATTTGCAATGTTATCTGTTAAATGAGTACCTTATACACTGATTTTTGTCTCCCCCACACATGATATTTGGAAATCGGCGCCTTTGCTCTGCGGCAATTCTGTAGAACATACTCAGTGAAGTCCACTGGACGTCAATAGATAATTATCATCCTTAATGAAGCGCAAAGCAATGTCACAAACGGGTTCGACTGTTGAGCGCGGTGTCCATCAGACATCTCAGGAAACTGCCTTTCTAAAGCGCAAGTACGCAAGAGCAGGACGTAAGAGAGCGTAAAAACAAAACTGGACTGCAGTTTAATGTCTTGAGATAGTCCATCATCGAGAGCCGGACTCGTAGAGTAAAAAGACGCCGGCGTATCAGACAGGCATAAAAAGCGCTGGCGCCAATGGGGCGCCAGTGTCGATGTCGGTGGCGCCTCTAGCGGCCGGGTGCCGACTGAACTGTTCAACGGTCCGTCCTGTTTTCCCTTCTCCGTTGTCTGCGCCTGTGACAGGCGAAAGATGCGCCCTGCGGGAAGCAAGTTCACGGTTTAACGTCCAGTCGACGACGTTCTCATTAGAGGCGGAGCTCGTGCTCGCAATTTTTGGTACATCAGCATATTTACTCCGCAAAACACATTTCATTATATATACATGTGGCGTCTGTTGCGAGAGAACAGACGTCACTTCTGATCCTGCAGTTGTTATTATTTTCATAGAATATATGACATCAACTGCGATTGGGCAAAGCTGAAAATGTGTAGCCAGCCGGGATTCGAACCCGGGTCTCCTGCTTTCTAGGCAGTTGCGCTGACCCCTACACCACTGGGGACACAGTGATCACCGCACCTGCAAGGACTACCCATGCACTTTTGCGTGAAAGCATAACAAACAAACCAAGTTTCACAGTTATAATTATATTTGAGAGTACAATTAAATATTATCTGCTGCGTGACATATTATAATTTACTTAATAGTATTTTGATTTGCCTTATTATGTCTTCCAGTATCGTTAGTGGTGAGGGGTGGGCAAGTTTGAAGCCCTTACTCTTACGGGAATTAGTTAAACTACGAGTTTGAGTACTGTGGGCAGGGCGAAGATGGGAATTTGTATCTGACGGGAGGCGTGCATGGGTAGTCCTTGCAGGTGCGGTGATCACTGTGTTCCAGTGGTGTAGGGGTCAGCGCAACTGCCTAGAAAGCAGGAGACCCGGGTTCGAATCCCGGCTGGGTACACATTTTCTGCTTTGCCCAATCGCAGTTGATGTCATATATTTTATGAATATTACACATTTCATTGTCTGCAGAGGGTATACCGAACCGAAAAAGCGGACCCTTTTATTAAAGATATATCGAACCGCTTTCGTAAAATTTCTCTACCAACCAAGTTTCTAAATGCGTGTGCAAAAGGAACACCTAAATCATCAGTTTTCGATCTTGTTCATCTTATTATGTTAACCCTGCGGCGGGCGCGTGGCGGCATACAGTGCCGCCAATTTTGTTTTCTTCCAATAATTACGTCAGCGTGCCGAGCACACAACAGTGGTGCTAGATATGCTTAGATTGTTTAGTCACGCGCAAACTACATTACTGCGCCACCAATATACTCACCATAACAGCTGTGACTAGAGATGGGATAATTGAAACATCTGACGGTTTCGAAACCAATGATACCGTACCACCTGTGGTTTCGAAACCATGAAACTGTGAAGCAATGTATGTTTTATCCTGAAATCTTCGTTCTAGGAGGGCAGTATTTTTCACTATGTGGACAAGGGTACATACAAGAACCTGTCAACCATAGAGTATATATTTATTTCTTGGTCTGTACGAAACATGTTGATAAAGATTTTCTCCCGTGATGTTGATGTTGCCAACATAGTCACACGAGGCCGCCGGTATGGTAGGTAAAAGTATACTCCGCTAGGAACTCACAAACTGCAATATGGTACGTATATTACAGTGATGTATCATAAATGCTACTTTCTATACATACTAAATAAATTCTAGGGAATAAAGGGCACATTAAATAATCACAAATAATGCTATGGAATTACAAAAATAATAAGAGACAAGTTCACCACTTCTACGTCTTGACCGTTACACCACCGCCGCACTTCCTTTAACATGACAGTCGAAACATTATAACGAGTGGAGGTAACATCGTTTTTACTCGTAAGAAACCAACTCTTTAACACGAGATTAAATATGCGATGTACCCGTGTTCGTATAAAAAAGGTCATTTCAGGCTTCATGTTGTATCTTTTTTTTTTTTTTTTTAAATGTAGTTTCACTCGTGTTTTTAATATGGTAGATAAACCTAGAATTTAAGTGGTTATTTCAATGCAAATAGTGAACGTTGTTTTACTGTTCTTTTACATTTATAAAGCAGGCATTACGACATTTCGGAATACAGCAGTCTCTTGCAAACGAATCTTGATTTCAGTAATCATAAGCTGCAGACTCACGAGTGTCAACTGCTATTTGACACTCTCTTCAGTAAAATGAAACACCACATTTCGATACCACTAGCCTATTCCGCCTTTCTGCATTAGTGATTTGAAACACCGGTGTTGTGAAACCGACAGGAAGAAACGGTTTCAGTGTATCGACAATCGACCGCGAATGTGATCCGAAACAGAACGGAATGAAACCGCATGGTTTCGAAACCGTGAAAGATGCCGGTTTTGAAACCCTGAAACTGTTGTGTGTATCGAAACCTGGTTTCGAAACCATGAAACCGTAGCCAACTCTAATACTCACCATAACAGCTGTGACTGACCTGTGGAGTGGACGACTGCACCGAGGCGGCACTGCGTACCGCACGCGCCCGGTAACGTAAGTACATGTGGCCGTACCACTGTCGCATGTTTTTACGATTAGAAGCATTTGAAAGAAAGGGCTCAGCTCTCTACTCTACCAAGAGATATTCAACAATTTCTGTCACCTCATCCAGCAATTCCCGCCAATCACGATGAGACTGTAATAAGGTGTGGAAGGTGCCATCTTTGTGGTGGTAAAAAGAATTATAAAACTTCTGTCACTTGCAATTCGTTTGAAGCAACATTGCCACAATGTTGTCACATGTAATGATTGCAGAGCTTCTCCGGAGGAAGAAAGTGTGTGATTGTATTTACTGACTGCCTTATTCATTATTATTACTACAAAGATTTTATACACATTACACTTTTTTGTAAAACTTGCTTTAACAATGGTAAATAATCGAATCATATCTCTGGTTATAATTTATTTAGAATTTCTTATTAAAGTTGCGCTTACGAAATATCCAGGAAACGTATGTCAGATATACTGTAACAATTTTAATTTTTCCATGCACCGTCTATATATGTATACAGATCATATTAAACGTTGCTGTTAAGAATGATGTTATACACAATAAATAATTAATTCCACCCAAATTAAAAAAAAAAAAAAAAAAAAAAATAGCTTTTCTATGTATTTAAATGCAGGCGGCACTGAGTGCCGCATGCGCCCGCTGACGTAACAATCTTAAGTGCGCCTGCCGCAGGGTTAATAACGTCTCCCTGTGTAAGTGGATACTAACAAAATATGTTCGTATCGTAATTTCCCGAGGTGAACGAAATAGTTTGCAATCTTAAGGAATACTGATCGGAGACAGAGGCCGATGGGAAAGCAGCCACACACTAATTCTTCATTCAGACTATAGGAATCTGCAGTCCAAACGGGGCATGTGTGGATGAGAAACGAGCATGTAAACCTCAACGCTATGTTGATCTGCAGTATTATGAGATTATTTCTGTGGCCTACATTCTCAACACGGGCTCAGTGTATAGCTCTTCACTTTAGTCTGTCCTGCGCAAGCCTATATCATTTCTACGTAGCGATGTTTCGGCGCCCCTCCCCCCGCTTAAAGCCGAGAAACTTGTTTCTAAAAGATACTTAAAGTTGTTCATTTTTCTTCGGTAATAAAAACCAAGAGCATATCAATATGCACATGAACACTAAAACACAGTAACTGATAAATGACTGTTAAATGAATCTAGAATGAAATTTTCACTCTGCAGCGGAGTGTGCGCTGATATGAAACTTCATGGCAGATTAAAATTGTGTGCCGGAACCGGGGACTCGTTTCGGGATAGCTCAGTCGGTAGAGCGCTTGCCCGCGAAAGGCAAAGGTCCCAGGTTCGAGTCCCGTTCCGGCACACAAATTTAATCTGCCAGGAAGTTTCGAAATGAATCTGTTACAATGATGAAACAGGCTACCTTCAGGACACGTGACACTGTAAGCAGCACCCCTTCCTAATCTCCGGCTGCTCTCCCCACCTCTTTTCAAGCAGTTAAATATATGTATAAAGGTAATTTACCCCCAAAATCGGTACACATTCGCAAAACGTCCAAATATCTGTGGCAGTATCTGTTAAAAAGAAGATTGTGTTACAAAATGTTTGCTGTCAGGCTCGAACCCACTACCTTCAACACCACAACACGATGACGCTACCACTCGGCTATTCTTGTTAGGTGGAGAATAGCTATTGTAATATTATTAAAATCAGATCTTCTCAAGGCTTTTTTAATTGATATAAGTTATTTTTACCAAATATGACGTGTTTTTGACAAATCTACAATGCGCCAAAAACAAAATGAAGGGCGCATGTTGCCTTCATAGATTTGGCCATGCGCAAGGCGAGGTGCGCAGTAGCTCCATTCACTTTGCCTTGGGACCATTCGTGCGTAACTGCCAGAGCTCGAGTACCCAGGAGCTGGTGTGTCTGCTAGCTCCAACGCCAATGTTAAAGCCGACGCGTCCCTTTGTCCCTCCCTGCTGCGGGAGCGCCCACATGTTGCCTCCAGAGGGTTCAGAAGAGAATGTGAACTTCAGCCGCGCATGCGTACTGCAACGCTGCGGCCATTGCCGCCTGTATTGGACGGCCTCGTATACGTGTTGTATCCGCGACGTAAAACGTTTCCCATGCGATAAAAATACTTCGAATTGCGTATAAAATGATCTGATAGAAGAACGAAATGAATAATGATGGTTTAAAAAGACGTTTTGTTTTATTTATTTGCTTTTTTCTTTTCATGACCAGCATTTTTTCCGGGGATTCACTGCACCAGTGAACACACAGGACGCGACGCCACTGGCTGTTTCATAGAGAAAGATTACTCGATAATTCCTGCTCTAGACCATCGCACGAACGACAAAATGGCGAATATTGAAATAAGTGTCAAAAGGATAGAAAAAGCCGGCCGCGGTGGCCGAGGAGACTGAGGCGCTCCAGTCACGGTCTGCACGGCCACTACGGTCGGGGTTTCGAATCCTCCCTCGGCAGTAGATACAAGATTCCAAGTAGGTGGGCGGCCGCGGCGGCCGAGGGGACTGAGGCGCTCCAGTCACGGTCTGCACGGCCACTACAGTCGGGGGTTCGAATCCCCCTCGGGCATGGATATTTGTGCCGTCCTAGTTCGTAAGTAGTTTGTAAGTTTAGGGACTAATGACCCCGTAGTTAAGTCCCATAAGCTGTACAAACATTTGAACATTTTGGCGTGTTCGGGGCCACTGGCGCCAATTTTATCTTAACTATCGACAGTGGTTTCCGTGTTACCTTTGATGTGTGCAGGCTCGGTGCCGCTTGGACGTCGGAGGTAGTGTTGCTTACACGCAAACCTTCAGATGTCAGAAAAACCCAGAGGAAACGCTCCTGACCCTGATGGGACATGCAGTTCGATTTTACACGGAGTGGAACTTGTCCACCTTTTAGCATCAGTATTTCGAAGGTCTCTAGAAGAGGGAAGTGTTCCTAAGGATTTCCGTTTACAAGAATGGCCGTTGATCAGATGCGCAAAACATAGGCCTATATCTCTGACATCGGCCAGTAGCAGAATTTTGAAACACATTTTATGTTGGAATGTTGCGTCATTTCTGGAGACCGGAAGGGCAGTAGATACAAGATTCCAAGTAGGTGGGCGGCCGCGGCGGCCGAGGGGACTGAGGCGCTCCAGTCACGGTCTGCACGGCCACTACAGTCGGGGGTTCGAATCCCACTCGGGCATGGATATTTGTGCCGTCCTTAGGATAAGCTAGTTGTTAAGTAGTTTGTAAGTTTAGGGACTGATAACCCTGTAGTTAAGTCCCATAAGCTTAACATTTTTTTTCAAGTAGATGCCGTGTTTCTTGACTTCCATAAGGCATTAGATAGGAGAGTACTTCGGATGCTGTTAACTGCTCGAGGTTTCTTGAACGTCGTGCACGGCTCGAAAATTCCGTCTTCATATACAGGGTGTTACAAGAAGGTACGGCCAAACTTTCCTCACACACAAAGAAAGAAAATATGCGGAAATGTGTCCGGAAACGCTTAATTTCCATGTTAGAGCTCATTTTAGTATTTCTCTTTAAATGTAAATCGAAATAATTCGTGCCTGGGAACGAGGCTGCTGATGCCGCAGCCAAGGCTGCAACTCTCCTACCTCTGACAGCTACGTACTGTGCCCCATTCGAGGGGCTCTTTCCCGTCGCCTTATTTCGTCGTGGCATAATGTGTGATCCTCGCTTACAAATAATAAGCTTCGTACCATTAAACCGCTCCCGGTGACTTGGAGGACCTCCGCACCGTTGTGTTCCTGTGGTCACCCGCTGACGGTGCGCCATGTTTTATTGTCGTGTTCAAATTTTACTCTTGTTCGGTTGCACTGAATTCACCGGAGACACTGGAAGAAATTTTAGCTGATGACGCACGAGCTGTTGCTCGAGTATTGAATTTTATCAACCTGACCAATTTGTCAAAGGACATTTAGCTCTTCCTATTGTTGTATTTAATCCTATGTGGAATCCGATCTGGGGTAAGATCAGTTTGGATTTAGGAGAAATGTAGGAACACGGGAGGCAATACTCACATTACGACTTATCTTAGAAGACAGGCTAAGGAAAGGGAAACCTACGGTCTTAGCGTTTGTCGATTTGGAGAAAGCTTTTGACAATGTCGACTGGAATACACTTAGTTCCGTATAAACCCTGCTACTTTCAGCATTTGAAATAGTGTCTTCAAGTCTGCTTTTAACAATTATTTCTCCGGGTCTACAAAAGCTAAACACGTAGGTTTGTCATTCCTTAATCTATCATATAAGTCGCAATGTATTGCCTCCCGTGTTCCTTCATTTTTCCTAAATCCAGTCTGATCTCCCCCCGAGTTCGGATTCTGTCAGTTTCTTCTGTAATTAATTTGTGTTAGTAATTTGGAACCATGTCAATCTTTATTTTTCACTTTTGCAGAGAAGGGATACTAAGGTAGGAGATAGTGATGATAATTTATATTCTGTTACATTAGCCAAGCTTTGTCCTTGACCGGGTAAGAAGTGTTTCGCCTTGGAGTTCTTGCACAAAAAGTTCTTGGTTTACTTTCCGCGTCGAATTCGGATAAAATCGATGATAATTGCACTGTCATCGTCAGGGGAAAACAGTCGTGTAATGGCAAGGCTTCCAATTTTATAACCAGCGGATGTATTTCGGGCCGTCTGTTTACGAATTCCGTTCGTGCTGTTGGGGTTTTAATCCATTCAGATCACTAGAGGTGGTTCTACCCCGTTTCGCTTACCTTGCTTTTCAGGGAGCAATGTCCTGATACCGGGGCAAATGAAAAAGAAAGTAATTCATTCTTCTACTCTCTCTAAATGTTCAAATGTTAGTAAAGTTAACGGACCTAACTACAGTGGTCATCGGTCCCTAACCTTATAAACTACTTCATCTAACTTATTCTAAGAACAGGATAGAGGAAGGGAGGACTCGAACCACGACGGCAAGCACTCGCGCGCACCTCACCAAGGCGCCTTAGCGCGCACGGCTATTCCGTCGCTGCGTTTTTCTCTCTGATTGGCTTTTCATTGGAGTGAGCCAATATAACCGTTGCACCATTTCGAAGACGGGTCCGTCGCACAATTAGAGAAAGTTATATGCATTAAATGTCTCGAATTCAGCTCGTCGGGAAAGACAGCGAACTCTTGTCCTTAGCAGTGCGTTTAACTAGCTGCGAATATTGATTGTTGATACATTTTATTTTTTTCAGGGGCTTGCGGGAGCGGGAGCAGTGGATTTCCTGTACGATGAAGGACTGTTATGTTGGACAGACACTTCACTGGAGATGATACAATGCGTTTCCTATGACGGCAAAGTTCCTGGCGCCAAGGTACGTATATAACTCCTACATGGGAGCGCCGAATTTTTTAACCTCATATTGCTGAAAACAACATCCAAATCGATTGCTAACACGCTTCAAGCAAGATTCACCTGAGAAATTAACTTATCGTTTGTAAGTTTAAACTTTATTCAGTAAAACACATTGTTTGGAAGAAGGAACAGGATACAGAATGTGGTCGCATCGTGAGATATTTGAAGAAAGTACCGAAGCACAGAAAACCCATTTCATTTCCTACGGAACAGTAAAGTAAGGGAAAGCGGTCAGTTTTCTGTTTCTCGTCTCGTGTGCGTATAAAAAACAGCGTCTCTATGACAGCATACAATTTCATTTGGGAAATAATTATTCTTTGCAATAAAAGACAGTCGTTATTTCGTTGTAAATTGCCATGTCTCATAGTAGTTCCTCAGTGACACTTTCTTTTGATATAGCAAGAAAATTTATATTCAGCCGTTAAGAAAATAATCAACCAAGGAACAATATGAAATGAAATGCCTAATGTCATAGAAGCGGAAATTACAATTTATGCCCTAACGCCAGAGTCATTGATATCCATCGTAATAGAAATTCGATTTACCTTCAGCTTTCGGGAGTCGAATGTGCGACCAGATCCAAATTTCTGATAGTGCAAATCGCTTTAACCACCTTTCTATACTATTTTCTTTAAAAAATAGCTATCAGTGGAGTTTTAGCGGATAACAAATTTGGTTTTTTTTTGGCTTATGATATTACTGTATCCATACAAATACACATACAATTTTTTTTTTCTCAATTTCACAACCAGCTGAACACACGAAAAACAAAATAAAGAGTTTGCCACAGATAAAATTGCTTGTAATTTATGTAAAAATGGAGTATTTTCAGAGAGAGAGAAATGAAATTACCATCAACTATCATATCCATTTTGGAGCTGTTTTTCTGCCACATGATAAATTTAATGTTTGTTGTCAATTTATCCCTTGGCTTAAATTTTAGTTTTGTTGTGAAGTATATAATTACAAAGAATATGTTGGTGTGTGTTTGTTGGCCAAAATGATTTATCAGCATACCTAATGATTATTGCTATAATACACCTTCCACTGAAGGGGGCATGGTGTTAGTAGCAAGAAAGTAATCTTTTTCCTCCAGTTAGTTTCATTATTGTATTTCCAAACGTATTCTATTACTAATTTGTTGTATGCTGATGTCCTGCAGATTGATGTTCTTACAAGTGGACTAGGTTCTCCAGATGGCATAGCATGTGATTGGTTCACCAAGAAAATCTATTGGACTGATGCAGAAACAAACCGAATTGAAGTTGTATCTATTAGTGGCGAACACAGGAAGGTATTGTTCTGGGAAGACATAGACCAGCCCCGAGCTATAGCACTTGATCCAATGAGAGGGTATGTATATCATGTTTCCATGAGTAATTGAATATTTATTCATATTATGTAACAACATATATCTTTAACAAATTTCTTACTTTAATATCTGTAAATATTTATTGCAGCCTTATGTTTTGGACTGACTGGGGTGAGATTCCAAAAATTGAACGTGCAGGCATGAATGGTGACAACTCGACGCGCAAGGTCCTTGTCATGGAGGACATTATGTGGCCTAATGGACTCACTCTAGATTTTAACAATTCCAAAGTTTACTGGTTGGATGCCAAACTACTGTTTCTTGCTTCAGTTGATTACGAAGGGAACAGCAGGCAGAAGTTTGCTAGTCAAGATTTAAAGTGTCCATATGCTGTTTCTTTTTTCCACAACAAGCTATATTTCACTGATTGGGAAACATGGTAATCTCCTTATAGTTTCTTTTGAATTTGGCCTATTTTTATTTTATTGAGTAATAACATTACTTGTGAACAAACAGTAGCTTTGTAATTAGTTACATATAGCAAATATGTTGTATAGGGAAAAAATCTTCTTAATGATTATAGGGGCATACATTCTTACAATCTGGAAGAAGGCGGTAAGCCAAAGGAAATAGCTCACAACAAGGACATTATGCCACTTGATATTAGAGTGTGGGATGAGAGCCGCCAGCCTAAAGATTATTCACCATGTCAAGTAAATAATGGTGGTTGCTCTCATTTGTGTCTCCTATCACCCAGACCACCTCACTTCACTTGTGCTTGTCCCACAGGAGTAAAGTTGCTGGATAACCATACTTGTGCAAATGGTATGTTACAATTTCATCTGTTGTAGAAAATATATTATGAAGTTTAGAAAGAATTCTGTTACTTCTTATCACATGCATATTATTATTAATGTCACTTTTTCTTTTCAGGTCCCCAAGAACTACTAATTCTTGTACAAAGAACAGATATTTCTAAAATATCACTCGATTCTCCTGACTACACAAATTTTATTCTACCTCTTAAAAATGTGAGACATGCTATTGCAATAGATTTTGACCCAGTTGAAAATTTTATCTATTGGACAGATGATGATGTGAGTACTGCCAGCTTTAACTATGGTATTACTG
This sequence comes from Locusta migratoria, assembly GCA_026315105.1. Lineage (NCBI taxonomy): Eukaryota > Metazoa > Arthropoda > Insecta > Orthoptera > Acrididae > Locusta > Locusta migratoria. Next base: position 412,709,066 of record CM048746.1, on the reverse strand, counting down.
TATAATGTAATCTCTCTGTGACAATAAATTTGTATAACTTGTCAGTGAGCAACATAATTTATAACTTATTGAAACATGTTTCCTATCTTTAATTGATACCACTGGTTTGATGGTCTATTATTTATTTATTACTTACTGATGTCGTAACTGGTGTGATCAAGTCAACAATTGCTGAGAAAAAAATTACTATCCTATGAACACGTACAGTGGCACAAGGCCTCTTATTTCAAATTGAATGCTGTAATTTCAGTCTCATATTTCTTCTTCTGGTCCCTATTTACTTCATTTCTTTTACTGGTACATGTCAATATACTGTGCATTTTGTATTATAGTAGAATCCAAAAAGAAACATGTATGGTGTATGATGTAGCATAAGGAAAAGGAGAGGGATGGGAGTTGAAGATCTTAAGACTTGATGTGTGAAATAGTCATTTCACCATTTATGTTAAAGTAGTTGGATAGATATAACCATTTATTAATTAATATAATGAGGATGTGGTGCAACTCACCATAAAGACAATCACCAAACCACAGACAGACAAATAAAAAGACAATCACATTCAAACAATTTAATTTTTTTGTGATATATGCACAGTTGTGTCTTTGTGAATTGGTATGTTCTCTGTTTTCCAACAAAGGCTGTGGATGCATATTTGTGTGACTGTGATTATATTTTCTATGTGCCTGTCTGTGGCTCAGCAATAGTCTTTACAAGGGCTGCAACCTAGCCTTGTCATCATTGATATTCCAATTTAGACTTTCCTTTGTTACAGTCACTAATTAACATAGCTTTCCATTCCTTCCAAGTTGGATTTTATTGTATTTTTCAGACAAATTAATCTCTCTCTCTCTCTCAATCCTTACTTCCTTTTATAATGGTTTTTCAAATGTCAAAGACTTCACTAATAATCCTTGACATGCTACAACAATAAATTGAACTCTACTGTTTTCACCAACTGCATATAGTTAATAAATATTTCTTCATATCTCAAGCAAAAGCTGTGTTATGGTCGGAATGATAAATGGAATTAGGCTACTGGTAATAGCTACTAATGCAGGAAACAGTTATAAGATCAAAGTTGCTACAGAGAAGTAAAAGTTAAAGCTTAAAAAAAATTGGAAGTTTGCCTATTTTATTGACATCTTCAAATTCTTAAAAATAATAATTTGAAAATTGAAAAAATCATTGCAAAGGAGGAGAGAACTCACCTTTCACTAACTTTTCAAGAGTGCCAAATAACTAATAAAGGAAAAAAAAAGAGAGAAAAAAGAAAGCTATGCGTGGGTATTTCATATTGTCATTTAAGAAGGTAAGTCACAAGTCTAAAGGTTACTTTGTAACCACAATAGCAGCAATGTGAATACGTGAATATATTGTTCCATTGTGACCACATGTCACTCATACAAACATAAGTTGCAATGCAAGTTTCATCGTATTCCTGAGTTTGGCAGGGTTAATGGGAAACATACTATTATACACAGGCTCTGCAGTGAGTTCTACAGATACATTGTGCCTTCTGTGGAAGTTGATGAAACTGCATTTTGTGGGAAATGAAGAACTACAGCATTTATTCCTGTCTTTCACTGAAGTGATATAAGTGATGGTATTCTAGAACTTTTGTAGAACATTCCTCCTCTTATCACTGAAAACAGCACATTTTTCTTCTTTACACTTCATTTAAAAAGTGGCTTATGGAAAAGAAAGTAGTGTTGTCCCCTTCTTGCACTTGGTCTTTAGTTACTGTAAGGGTTTTTTGAAAGTCAAATCACCATCTCCATTTACAGATTATATTCACCCATATTTTGGTCAAGATCACTGACAGTGTCACATTGTAGGCCTTATATCATGGGTCAACAACAACGAATGTGTATTTCATCTATGCTTTATTTTGCTTTGTTGACATCATAGTAGCTGTGGAGTAACTTTCTACAATAAATTACAATATGCAGTATTAAGATACTGAATAACTGAACCAAGATGTAGTTTGAGATCTAAATGGGAAACATTAATAAACATCAGATTTCATCCTTTTCCTCACTGGCCTAAAAGTATGTGCACTTTATACTATGATAACTTCCATGTATAGCTGGACTGGCCAGAAATTCTGCACATGTGCAGATGTCATTGTTGCTCATTACCTCACATGGGTGCACCTGTCAGCACTTATGCAGGTTTGCATAGTGTGCAGTGTTTGTCCGGCCCTGGTGTGTACCCTTCTTTCAATAGCAAGGAAGAAATCTGTGCATATGGAGGCCTAAAGATTGTCTCTAATGATAATGTGTGTCTATGCTTAATTTGTTTATTTTATTTACATCTGTATTCATTTTCTCTATTAGTCGTAACAGCAATTTTTAAGGATTTCTTTTTCTTCTGTTCTGCCTGCAGGCCAAGGCAATTAGGCGAGCCCATCTGAATGGAACGGGCCAGGAAGATCTTATTGTAACAGAGGTGGGGCATCCTGATGGAATTGCTGTTGATTGGGTGGCACGTAATATGTACTGGACAGATACAGGCATGGACCGTATTGAAGTGGCACGCCTGAATGGAGAATCACGGATTGTAAGAGCAGCATTAAATATTGTTTTCAATAGTTTGTAACTGTTCAATTGTACATACTTATTTTAATTTGGGGGTATTACAGGGGTAAGAAAGTTTAGTAGATCTTTCTCTGGTTCTGTGTTGAGTTTATAGCACAGTCTAATGCCAGATAGAGAACTCTGTTTATAACCATCATGACATTTGTTTCTACTGCATTTTATATTTGTAATTTATATATGCTTACATTTGTGTTGGATACAGTTTCTGAATGACTTTTGTGGATATTTTGAATGTGCTGAGTAGTTGTTGATTCCATGTTTGAGCTGAACTGTTTCTGAGCTGCATAATCAAATATGAAAAAAATTTGTTTAATGTAACAGCAGTAGTAATTTATTATGGCTGGTCGTTTATACATTTTTAATCAAGTAACCAGTGTATTAAGAGTGCCCAGTTGAACAACATGAAAGTATTGCTTATCCACTTACTTGCTACATCTTTTCCTCCACTGATGGTCCCTATCTCATTTGATATGATACTGGGGACTAGCATGTAACATTGTTAAAAATTAATTGGAAGATGTTCATCTGTAGCTGAAGAGAAATTTGTGTCTCACAAAGTTTCTGTGTCATAGGGGGGTGAGCTATAGGTGGGAGTGTTTCTTTATTCTTTTCCTTTCCTTTTTTTTAAACACTATCCTTACATTAGAATTGGACATTATCTTTGCTTCCCCCCCCACCGCGCGCGCGCGCGCGTGTGTGTGTGTGCGTGTGTGTGCGTGTGTGTGTGTGTGTGTGTGTGAGAGAGGGGGGGGGGAGGCATAACTCACATACTGTGCTACAAAAAATGATAGGGTGGCCAGTGTATTATATATGGGGAAGGTTTTTGTACATGAATACTGTATATTTCGGCAGATAAGATGATATTAGAAGCATAAAAAAAAATTGTACACAAAGTCTGGGTTGTCGTATATACCAGATATTAAACATTTGCCTAGATTTAGGGTTTACCAGACATCTTCTTTTTCAATCTAAATATGATCCAGATGGATTTTTAGAAAATGCAGAGTTTTTCTCTTTTATGTGTCATACAACTGCTTAGACTTGAAAGTACAGATATATAACTCCTCACCATTACAAACTCTAAAGAATTTAACTTTTCTATCATATTTCTGTGATATTTTTTGCTGAATTTTCGTTTATCTATATTGCCACCATTCCCATCTCAATTCAAAATTTCAGACCAATTGAACCAACAGCAAGTTGGTAAACCATTGTAAAGCAAGAGCTATGAGGTGGCTAATTAAAAGCATTACTCACTACACAACCTATAACAATACTTGTTAGCTGTACATAGAAGGTTTTTATTTTATTTATTTGGCCTTCTGAGTTTTAACTCAATTTAGCCATCTACCACACACAGTGGCAATGTACATACAATTTAATAAACAAAAACTGAAGTACATTTTGACAAAATGTGAAAGTGAAAACTTTAAGTGAACACTGGTGTTCGTCATTGGTGGTGAGACTATTAGATACCATTACATTACAATTTAAATCATTTATGAAGCATCTTTACAAGAAAAACCTTATAATGTAGTACCAACATAATACCTATTAATTAGGACTTTATACAGATGAATGTCTTTTATAAACAAAAGAGAAGAATTTGACTGAGGAAGGTATGTTATTATTCAGCACATGTTTCTAAACGTAATACCGTAACAATGCTAAAGGAGGCTTTTGATTTATGGCATGTGCATTCGTATCAATTGTTTAGTAGTACAGAGTGGGTATGTCCATAAAATTGAGCCTCATGGGAAAAGCCGTGTGGTCTAAAGTGCCTTGTCATGGACTGTGCAGCTGCTTCTGCCGGAGGTGTTGGAGTTCTCCCTTGGACATGTGTTGTCCTTAGAATAACTTAGTTTAATTAGTGTGTAAGCTTAGGGACCGATAACCACAGCAGTTTGGTAATATAAGATTTCACGCCCATTTAGACATAAAATTGAGTAGCCTAGGTGTGTTTGTATGTGTTTATGTATGAGTGTGGGTGTATTTGTTTACCTTTCCCCCCCCCCCCCCCCCAAGGTAAGTCTTTCCTATCCCAGGATTGGAATGACTCCTTACCCACTCCCTTAAAACCCTCATCCTTCCCTTTTCCCCCCCTCCTTTCTTCCTCTTTTCCTGAAGAAGCAACTATTGGTTGTGAAAGCTTGTATCTTATGTTTGTGTGCATTTTTGTGTTTTTGTGTCTATCTAACAGCCTGTCCTTTGGATAAGTTATTCGATTTCTATTTTTTATACATATAATATTAAAGTCCATTACACGAAACAGTGTGGATACTATTACTCAGAGGATCATTGTTCTAAACTAAATTTACAGTCATTGATAGCTTTGAGACTGTCTTATACAAAGGATATCACTTAAATCTCTACATCTTTGACAAAAATTTATACCTTATATTATCATAATACCTATTATCAGGCGAAATAAACGGTAGTTATCTAAGAATAAACTGTAGTACAATGTTTGACATTTACTTCTATATGTTAGCATTTATTCTGAAATATTATTTAAAATGTAGAATATAATGTACACACTGAAATGTTTGAGACAACTCATAGTTTCCCTTTTTTTTCCACCCTGAAGCAATTTACCATTTGCAAAATTTACTGTCCAGAAATAACTTACTAAGGATTGTCTGAATATCACTTCCAGAAGCATTAGTTTCTCATGTTTAAAATGATTATAACACCATTAGAACTGGTATGACAAAAAGTGAACAGTGATGTCTGTTAGACAATGACTGGTGTCCAGTCAGTGTATCGTGTAAAGACTTTATGCAAAAGTACTGTAATAAAAATTTTTTTAGTGGGACGCTTTAACAGCAAAGTCACAGCTTCCTTCCTCCGAAAACTGTCTTGAGCAGTTAAACCGGCAACCCATGCGCAATGGAAATATTCTAGACCTTTTAGCCACAAACAGGCCTGACCTTATTAACGATGTCTGTGTAGAAACAGGAATTAGTGATCATGATATTGTCATAGCGTAGATGATAACCAAAGTTCATAAACCAATCAAGAAGGCTAGGAGGGTGTTTTTGTTGGGAAGAGCCGATAAGCAAATGCTACTATCGCACTTAGAAAATGAGTGGACATCGTTTAATTCTGGGACTATGGATGTAGAGGAATTGTGGACTACATTTAAGTGCATTGTTAATAAAGGGTTAGAGAAATATGTGCCAGTAAAGACGATTAAGGATGGAAAAGATCTACCGTGGTATAATAATAATGTTAGAAAGCTGCTGAGAAAGCAAAGGCTATTGCACTCTCGATTCAAAAAAAGAACACGCAAATGATGACAGGTAAAAGTTAGTACAGATTCGTGCGTCTATAAAAAGATCAATGCGCGAAGCATACAATAGTTATCACAGCCATACCTTTGCAAAAGATCTTTCCGAGAACCCGAAAAAATTCTGGTCCTTTGTAAAATCGATAAGCAGGTCAAAGCCCACTGTCCAGTCACTCGTTGATCATTCCGGGGCAGTAATAGAAGAAAGCGAACGGAAAGCTGGAGTTCTAAATTAAACCTTTAAGAAATCTTTCACGCAGGAGGACCGCACAAATGTACCATCATTTGATCAACGTACAAATTCCGAAATGGGGGACATAGCAATAGGTATTTCTGATGTAGAGAAGCAGCTGAGAGAGCTAAATACGAAAAAGTCTGCTAGTCCGGATAGAATACCAGTTCGGTTTTACAAAGACTATTCTGCGGCTTTGGCCCCCTACTTAGCTTGCATTTATCGCAAATCTTTAATTCAGCGCAAAGTTCCTAGCGATTGGAAAAAAGCGCAGGTGACTGCCGTTTATAAGAAAGGAAAGAGAACTGACCCATACAATTACAGGCCAATAACGTTGACATCAGTTTCATGTAGAATTTTTAGAGCATATTCTCAGTTCGAATATAGTACATTTCCTTGCAACGGAAAAGCTTCTTTCCATGAATCAGCACAGGTTTAGGAAACATCGTTCATGTGAAACTCAGCTTGCCCTTTTCTCACATGACATCTTGCGAGCCATGGACGAAGGGCAACAGACGGATTGTGTTTTTCTCGACTTCAAAAAGGCGTTAGACGCGGTCCCACACTGCAGACTGCTAACAAAGATACGAGCTTATGGAATAGGTTCACAGATTTGTGACTGGCTGGAAGACTTCCTAACTAATAGAACGCAGTACGTTGTTCTCGACGGCGAGCGTTCATCAGAGACGAGTGTATTGTCAGGCGTGCCCCAGGACTGCTATTATTTTCTATCTATATAAATGATCTGATGGACAGAGTAAGTTGTAATATGCGGCTGTTTGCTGATGATGCTGTGGTGTATGGGAGGGTGTCATCTGTAACTGACTGTAATAGCATACAGGATGACTTAGACAAAATTTCTAGTTGGTGCGAAGAATGGCAGCTAGCTCTCAATGTCGAAAAATGTAAGGTGATGCGCATGAGTAGAAAAAACAATCCCATAATGTTCGAATACAGCATTAGTAGTGAGCTTCTTGATGCTGTCGCGTCGTTCAAATATCTAGGCGTAACATTGCAGAGCAATATGAAATGGAACGAGCATGTAAGGACAGTTGTGAGTAGGGCGGACAGCCGACTTCGGTTTATTGGGAGAATTTTGGGAAGATGTACTTCACCTGTAAAGGAGACCGCATATAAAACGCTTTTGCAACCACGTCTTGAGTATTGCTCAAGTGTTTAGGACCCGCAGCAGATCAGTTTAAAGGAGGACATAGAGGCGGTACAGAGACGAGCAGCTAGATTTGTTACCGGTAGGTTCGATCAATGCGCGAGTGTCATGGAAATGCTCCGGCGACTCAATTGGGGATCGCTGGAAGAAAGATGACGTTCTTTTCGTGAATTTCTGTTGAGTAAATTTAGAGGGCCGGAATTTGAAGCTGAGTGTAGTACGATCTTGCTGCCGCCTACTTACATTTCGTGTAAAGATCACAAAGACAAGATAAGAGAAATTAGGGCTCATACCGAGGCATATAGGCATTCTTTTTTTCCTTGTTCAATTTGGGAGTGGAATAGGAAAGGAAATGCCTAGTAGTGGTACAGTGTACCCTCCGCCACGCACCTTACGGTGAATTGCGGAGTATGTATGTAGATGTAGAGTCCTTCTATTCCTGCACATTGAAATTTTGTGGTCAAGAGTTTGAAATACTATGACGTTCTTTGTAGTTGCTGTTCGGGTAGCTACAAGAAGGAAGGTAGACTGAAGTTACATTTACTATAAATAAAAAAAAGTATATAATAGGACAGTTTATGACTTGCCGCAAAGACATGACGATGAGCCGTGACAGGAGCACAAAAAAGACACACACATACAACACTTTCAGTTATTAGCCATGGTCTTCTTCAGAAATAGGAATATTCACGCAATCGCACAGGCACACTACACAGTCACACAATCGTCATCTCCGGCTGTCACACTTCACCGTTCGGAAGGTTCATGCTTACACAATTTTAAAGGTGAATAAGTCAGGTGTGTGCAAATTATACGTACATGATGATGTGGTGAGTGAAATTTGTGTCAAAGAAAAAAAAAGCTTTGTCGTCAGAATGAGTATTCTGTCTGTAATATGTACAATTGTATTATTTGGTAGTTCTGTCTGTAACAAGTGAACAGTGATAAGAAATACTAAATCTAAGAAAATCTAATAACAATATGAGCGGTAGCCTATTCAATTTTTTTAGAACAACTTCACCCCTTCTCTGTCATTTATAATATATTATGGGTAGTTGCATTTTCTTGATTTTTCACCTTATTACACAGCTTTACTATAATTTACAATTTTTTCAGATTTTATTGTTTTCACTAAATGCTGTTGTAAAGAATACTATTTTGTGCTAAGTATGCCAACAGTTAATTGGCAGCTTTGTGCAGATTATTTCTCAATGAAGTAGCTGTAGTTAGTAAATAAAGGGTAGTATTTTCCCACATTAACTTGAGCTAATCTTTCCTAGATGTGAATCAACAAGAAAAGTTTGATGTGAGTTCTGGCCATGAGTGAGTGTATTGTGCCTAGATGCTGAAATTTTTGTTGATATCAATGCACAGTTCCTGTGCATACAGTAGCTTTAAGAAGTGATTTCAAATGTGTTGTGCTGAAACAGCAAGCTCACACTAAAGCATGTCTTGTTCGCTTATACACCGTCGCTCACCTGTCTATGAGTTTGACTGAACTTGTTATATACTTTACCTTTCAACTTTCAGGTTTTAATTACTGAGGATTTGGGTGAACCAAGAGCAATTGCTGTGGCACCAGAGAAAGGATGGATGTTTTGGTCTGACTGGGACAGTGAAGCACCCAAAATCGAACGAGCTTCTTTAGATGGTTCTGATCGAATTATGCTGATCTCACAGGATCTAGGCTGGCCAAATGGAATAACTCTTGATCTTGATAATGATAAAATATATTGGTGTGATGCAAAGAAAGATAGACTTGAGGTTTGTATGTTTCCAAAAGAGAAAGGAAAAATACACTGCATTGATTTTATTGAAGACTCGTTAACTGAAAAGTTAAAAAATGCAGTTCAACAAATGCATAGTACATCAGTTACTTACTAGTTTACTGTTTGTTGTAACACTGTAACACTGCTCTTTAAAAAAATTATTATTAATATTATTTTACAAAGTTTAATTACCGTTTCCTTTTTATGGTTTTAGGTGGCAAATATGGATGGATCCAAAAGGCGTGGGATTATTAGTGACAACTTGCCACATCCATTTGGATTAAGTCTTCTTGGAGATTATCTTTATTGGACCGATTGGCAGCGGAGGTCAATTGAGCGGGTGAACAAAATAACTGGAAATGAACGCAAACTGATTGCAGATCAGTTACCAAATGTTATGGGCCTAAAAGTTATCCGTCTTGGTGAAGTGAAGGGAACAAATCCATGTGCAAAAAATAATGGTGGTTGTGATCAGCTATGTCTTAATAGACCAAAGAATGACTATATTTGTGCATGCAAAATGGGTAAGTAAAATAAAGAGCATGATGAATATTTCTTGTAACTTTAAATTATTAATGGTAATCACAGTTTGAGTCCAATTAGACAGTATTGAAATATTATGTTTTATAATCTGTTTCAAAAACTTGAAATTGTCTTCAAGAATTGTAGCCTATAGTTTTTTTGTGGATCCTCAGTCTTATGATTATGCATTCCAGTCTTTCAGCAGCCTTTTCATTTCTTGCATCTAACTTCCTCAATACTTTGCTGGTTGTATATTATAAAGAAACATTCTGTTAGATTAAGTTAGCTTAAAAATAGGTTATTTATTTATGCCATTTGTCTAATATAGGCATGGGCCCAGCACTCAGTTTTAATCTGCAAAAAGTGTCAAAGCCAAACATTGCTCTGAGAACTTAACAACCCATTCCTCACACAAAATTAGATTTGTTTCAACAGTGATCTCTAATACATTGTGACTGCTCTTTCCTTAGTTCAAACAGTTGTAGTAGTAATTATTAATGTAGAATGTGCTGCAAGTCCATGTTGAATTACATTTTTTGAAGCTAAAGTGCAATTAGTTGTGGTTTTTGTTTTATAATTTGTATACCAAGAAACTGACAAGCTTAAAGCCACTAAAGTGTTAAAAAGATCAATCAAAATTATTTTTCAAAAGAAGGTGGTGTTTCAGGAGTGCGGACGTCCACACTCCTGAAACACCACCTTCATGACCTAGGTCGTGAATTACCTTTCCCTCCCATTCCCATCCTTTCTTCTTCCCTCCTCTCCCACCTGAAGAAGGAACTGTGTTCTGAAAGCTTCCTTCCTCAGCTTTTTCGTCCCCTTTTTTTTCCTGTTTCTTCATTTGTGTAACTATCGGCAGTACAGCACACAGGTAAGTACTGGCCAGCCAATCTATCTCTTTTGAAAAATAATTTATCATCTCTGAGGACAATTTTCATCATTAATCAAAAGATCACTCAAAAATACATTGTTTCGATTTAATCTTAGGAAATTCCCTGGTGATACACAAATACTGTTACTTTAAATTTATCCCTATTACTTTTTAAAGTTGCACAGCCTGATGTCTTGCATGCAAACTGTGGTTGTGCAATATATACGGGAAACATGTGGAAAAATTGTGACGACTTCAGAGACCAGAACAGTATATAATAATGTAAAAGACACAAGGGTGCTTTTATTTCCAACAATGGAAATTTCAGATTGTAATTCCCATCTACATCTACATGGGATACTCTGCGAATGACATTTAAGTGCCTAGAAGAGGGTTCATCGAACCACCGTTATACTATTTATCTCCCATTCTTGAATAGTGCGCGGGAAAAAAAGAACACCTGAATCTCTCTGTTCGAGCTCCGATTTCTCGTATTTTATTCTGATGTTAATTTCTGCCTAAGTAAGTGGGAGTCAATAATATATTTTCACATGCGGAGGAGAATGTTCGCTATTGGAGTTTCGTAAGTAGCCCACGCCGCAGCGATAAGCGCCGTTGTTGTATGATTCCTATCCCAGATCCTGTATCATTTCTGTAATGCTGTCTCCCCTGTATCATGACAATACAAAACGAGCTGCCCTTCTTTGGACTCTTTCGATGTCCTCCATCAAACCCACCTGATAGGATCACACACTGGGTAGCAATACTCCAAAAAAGGACGAACAAGCGTAATGTATGCAGTTTCTTTAGTAGTTCTATTGCATCTTTTAAGGGTTCTGCCAATAAAACACAGTCTCTCATTCGCCCTTCCCACAACATTATCTACATGTTCTTTCCAGTTTAAGTCTGAAGTAATAGTAATTCCTATGTATTTTGTGGAGTTTACAGACTTCACTTTTGATTGATTTATCTTTGTAAACAAAGTTTTAATGGATTTCTTTTCGTACTCATGTGGACAACTTCACACTTTTCATTAAAGAGTCAATTGCCAATTTTTACACCATAGTGATATTCAGATCATTCTGCAGTTGGTTTTGATCTTCAGATGATTTGAGTAGACGGTAAATGACGGCGTCATCCGCAAACAACCTAAGAGAGCTACTTAGATCTTTCCGTAAATTGTTTATGTAAATAAGGAACAACAGAGGACCAATAACACTACCCTGTGGATCGCCCGATATCACCTCTGTTTTAGTCGCTGCCTTACCATTGATTACTGCGAACTGTGTCCTCTCTGACAGGAAAGGCCCTATCCAGTCGCAAATTTGGGTTCATATACCATAACCACGCAATTTGATTAAAAGCTGTTTGTGAGGTATGGTGTCAAAAGCCTTTTGGAAATCAAGAAATACAGAATTGATTTGCGAACCCTTGTTGATAGCACCCATCACTTCGTGTGAGTAAAGATCTAGTTGTGTTTCTAAATCCGTTTTGACCATGGGTCAATAGATCATTCTGTTTGAGATAATTAACTCTGCTGCAAATTGACGTCAATGAAATAGGCCTGTAGTTTAGTGGGTTACTCCTACTGCCTTTCTTGAATATAGGTGTGACCTGTGCGACTTTCCAATCTTTTGGTACAGTTCCTTCTTTGAGAGAACAGTTGTATATGGCTGTTAAGTAAGGAGCTATCGCTTCAGCACAATCAGATAGAAATCTAATGGGTATACAGTCTGCACCAGAAGACTTGTTCTTGTTAAGTGATTTTAGTTGCTTCAGTACTCCAATGATATCTACTTCTATGTTACTCATTGCGGCCTCTGTTCGCAATTCGAAATCTGGAATATAGGTTTCGTCGTCTTTGGTGAAATGAGTTTCTAAAAGCTATGTTTAGTAACTCTGCTTTAGTAGTGCTGTCATCGGCAGGATCGCCATTACTATCACGTAGTGAGGGTATTGTTGGTGTTTTGCCCCAAAATCTCTTTGGGTTTTCAGTCAATTTCGAGAAAGAGTTTAGTTGTGATAAGTATTGTAGGCGTCTCACATTAAAGTCGTTGCTAAATTTTGAACTTCTGTGTAGGATTGCCAATCCTGGGGATTTTGTGTTCGTTTAAATTTAGTATGCCTTTTTCTTTGCTTTTGCAGCAGTGTCCTGACCTGTTTTGTGTACCAAGGGGGATCACCTCCTTCTTTTATTAATTTAATTGGTTAAAACTGTCAATTGCTGTCGATACCACTTCTTTGAATTTGAGCCACCTAAGCTGAGTGTTAGAAATGAGTGGAAGCTGTCTTTCAAGAAGCAATGTATTTTATTTCTATCTGCTTTCATTAACAAATAAACTTTTCGCTAACTTTTTGTTAACTTTGGGACTTCCAATATTCAATCTCGCTATGACGGCTCTGTGTTCATTAATACCTGTACCCGTTTTTGATGCTCGTTATGAGCTCAGGATTATTTGTTGCTAAGAGATCAAATGTGTTTTCACATCCATTTACAATTCTAGTTGGCTCATGAACTAATTGTTAGAAGTAATTTTCAGAGAAAGTTTTGCATACAATTTCACATGATGTTTTATGTGGACCTCCTGATTTGAAAATATAATTTCGCCAACAGATTGAGGGTAAATTAAAATCACTGCCTACTATTATACTATGAGTCGGATACGTTTTTGTAATTAGACTCAGGTTTTCTTTGAACCTTTCTGCTATTGTATCGTCAGAGTCGGGAGGCCGGTAAAAGGAACCAATTATTAACTTCTTACGATTTTTGGGTACATCCTCTACCCATAATAGCTCACAGGAACTATCAACTTCAACTTCGCTACACGAAAGACTACTTTTGACGGCAACAAACACGCCTCCACCTATTTTGTTTAATCTATCCTTTCTGAACACAGTTAAATCTTTTGCAAGTACTTCTGCTGAACTTATTTCTGGCTCGAGCCAACTTTCACTGCTTACAATGATGTGTGTTTCGGTGCTTTCTATTAACACTTGGAGTTCTGGTACTTTCCCGATATAAACAATATAATGGGGTGGGTTGCACCTAATCCATGATGGGCATATTGAAAAGACAATTCTCTCTCTCTCTCTCTCTCTCTCTCTCTCTCTCTCTCTCTCTCTCTCTCTCTCTCTCTCTCTCTCTTCCACATTTACAGCTACAGGAATGTTTTGCAGCTGGCAGCTGACACTTCGTGACATAATTTGTTCAAACACAATGAAACCTATCCATTTAATTTTATTTTTTTGCTTAATCTCTTTCCTTTTTGGTAAACTTTGATTGCCAGAGTGCTGATAGCTCCTGATGCAGTATGCAATTCAAAAGCTACATGAAAGTAACTTAATCATGGTATATTAAACATGGTTAGACGTAGTAGCAGTCCACCAGTCTCATAAAACAGGAAAAAAAGTCAAATTTTTTGCTACTCGCTACTACATGCAGTCTATAGTCTCCTTTTGTACAGCTGGACTATGTTTAACGATAATTATGTGCTGAAAAAAGGTTAAGTTGTAGCAGGTTGTTATGGTTTAACCTATATCTATTGCATTAATTGTGTCATTAATTTATCTTACAGGGAGAGAAGTCGATACATGGCAAATTTTGAGCAATACATGACAATGGAATGAACAGTGTTTTCTCTCTCTTCTATGGATGATATGAAACTTCCTGGCAGATTAAAACTATGTGACAGACTGGGTTTAGAACCTAGGACATCTTTGTTTTTTGTGGGCAAGCATACCCACTAAGCTACCCTGGCACAACTCATGGCCCAGTATGGCACACAGTTTTAATCTGTTCGGAAATTTCAGTAAAGGAAATGTCTCTCCTCCTCCTCCTCCTCTTCTTCTTCTTTTCTTTTTTCTGAGTTTGGTTTACTAACAAGTTCTGTAGGCCGATAGTTGCACACGGTGCTTAAAAGTATAAACATAGAAGCCATTGAAACCACCACCCTCCAGAGTTACACCAAATCTTATCAGCTCAAATAACAGTTTAATACTTGTCCAACTAACAAAATATACATAAATTTAAAAATTAGACTTAATCCTTAAAAAGGGCTGGAGAAAACCAGGAATTGGAAATTTGGTTTGGAGTAGACACCCTGATTTTGTAATTGTAGACACTCCTTCAGAAAACGATAACAGTAATTTATAAAAATGAGTTTGTGTTTTTTCAGGCTATGAATTGGCTACAGATAACAGGACATGTGTTATCCCAGAAGCCTTCTTACTGTTTGTCCGTAAAGAAAATATAGGGAGAATAAGTATTGAGAACAACAATAATGTGGTAAACATACCAGTTACAGGCATTAAGGATGCAAGGTATGGGAGACAATATTTATTATGAGGAACTGTATCTGATTATTGGTGTTTTTATTTGCTACATAATATGACTTTTTTCTCTCAGTGCCTTGGATTTTGACATAAATGACAATCGTATCTATTGGACAGACGTGAAAGCGAAAACTATCACAAGGTCTTTCATGAATGGATCAAATGTAGAAAAAATAGTCGAGTTTGGTTTGGACTCTCCTGAAGGTGAATGAAATAATATATTTTCTTAGTACACTCTTTATTAGTAATTCTCAGTTCTTTAACAAAATGTTGTAGAGTTGGTATTTCATGATTTCTAATTGAATTCACATTGATTGATGTACTGTTAAACAAGGCATTATAAAGAGGATAGAGTGGAAAATTGTATAGAAAATATTAATTTTATAGTAGAGTAATTGACAAATGCACAATACTGTTACAATTGTCACTGTACTTTCCTTCAGAACTTTACTATCCAATGTCTAATTCATATGTTGTTTACATAATGACATGCAACTTTTTTCTCTGTAAAAGGCATGGCTGTTGACTGGGTTGCACACAATCTTTATTGGAGTGATACAGGTAGCAAGAGGATAGAAGTTGCAAGGCTAGATGGTCGGTCCCGTAAAGTATTGTTATGGGAAGGCTTAGGTGAACCTCGAAGCCTTGCGCTGAATCCACGTGATGGGTGAGATATTTTAGTTCATTCACAAGAAATAGTGTTAACTTTAATTACAGTCTCATGTAACACACTTCACCTTTACTTTTGGAAAAACCTTCTATTGTTTTATACTGATATCAGTGAGAGCTTGTTAAAAAACATTTTTGTTGTTCACAAATGTTTAGCTTCAGATAAACCTGGACGTGTGAAATAGTATGTGCTTTGTAGCAACTATGATGTAAAACAAGTTATACAAATGTAGTCTCTACCATTAATAATATCATTATATAATGTGAACACAAAAAATTGAAATGCCAGTTTTTAATATTAATTTTACAAGGAGGCCCATGAAAATTATATACTTTAAAAGGCAGTTTGTCATTGACGTGCACAGAACAAAAATAAGCATGTACGCATGTGTTAAGAGTGGTAAAAGGAACTCTGTTGTCTTTCCTGTCACATATTATAACTATCAACTGTCTTAATGAGTGAACATTGAAAATTGTGCTACCATATTCTGCCGTGTGTACAGATGAGATGCTATGGTAAAAAATCCACACGAAACTACCTATGAATGCCGTTTTCAAGTGGTTCATTTTCAGCAACACATTGCAGTGTAAGTCAGGTCTGGATCTTGTTAAAGTGACATAGCTTGTAAGACCCATAGATCACTTATTTGTTAGTAGAATTATTCGTACTACAATCTTCTTCTGAAAGAGGGGAGCTGCTGGTCAGTGTGCACCTTTGGAAAGGCTGAAACTTTGGTCTTAATTGCTTTAGGAGAGAAGTGGCTTAAACTCCAAACTACTTTTCTTCTACAAATTAAAAACTTAACATGTATATTTTTGGGCTACTTGCCCTATAACTTTGATATGATGAGCAATTTCTATATTAACTGCAAGTTTTAACATAGTAGTTGTTACTTTTTCAAAGTCTGGACATATAATGATAAGATTTCCGAACAACATTTCTCTACACCCCCCCCCCCCCACCAGTTTAAAAAAATACAAATCTAAGAATACAAAGTTCATATTATGTTAATATATTCAGTCTCTTTGACATTGGGAGCTGGCCACTTGTTGGACATCCCTGTTGCGCCTCCACGAACAGATAGCGCAATGCAGACTTTCCACTTGTGTATCCATCCAATCACCTGGACATGCTAAAATAACTCGCAGCAGGAAAATTCGCTACCCTTCAACCTAACACGGGGTTGTAACAATATCTTCCTGTCAATACCACTTGTGCCTTTGGTTTTGTAGTGTAAACCCATTACACTAAAATATGTGTGCTGGGCAGTTACAATGACCCAACTGTTAAACTGATAAATTTGTCAGTGCTGGAAAGTAAAACATCATACTAATGAAGTCTGTAAATTATATTATTTAACAATGTCTAGGCTAGTTGCACTGTAGCATAGTGCAGTAGATATATTTGTCATCTATTTTTGGGTTGGCAACGGAATGTATAAAAATATGAAAAAGTTACATACCTAATGGCATTCATTTGTTACGTAGAACAATGAAAACGTCAGTAAAACTGCCATATATATTGGTATAGCGCCAACTGTAATTATTATATGATGGAGCATGGAATTGTGTGTCATTGCATTACTATCTGAAATTAAGAGCACTGTTCAGTAAAGAATAGTCATAATGTTTTTCGACAACATACCTTCACTCATCTTTTTAATTTTGATGGTCCTTCCAAAATAGTCTCCCACAAGTATTATGCACTTGCCCCTGCAGTTCTGCCAGCCTTCAAATACAAGCTGGAAACAGTTTTTGAGAGTTTTTTTTTAAATCACCTCTGCAGCTTTCACAACTACTTCTGATGAGGGACAGTGTCTCCCATGAAGGCGTTTCTTCAAGTTAGTGAATAAAAACAAGTCACATGGGGGTAAATGTGGACTAAAAAGAGGGTGAGGGGCAATATGTGGGTGTGAATTATCATGGTGCAGAAACCAGCCTGCTTCATGGAAATGTGGTATTTTGTGCCTGATATGGGCTTTAAATGTTTTCATGACATCCCTGTAGTATTGCCCATTTACTGATGTGTGTGAAGGTATGACATGCTGATAAACCATACCATGAATATCAGAGAATGAGGTGGCCATATTTTCCCAGCAGAAGCAACCACTTTTGCTATTTTTGGGGTTGGTAATGGAGATTTCCACACTGAGCTTTGTCATTTGCTCTTAGAATCAAAATGATGCAGTCAAGTTTCATCAGCAGTGATTAAATTTGAAAGAAATTCGGGATCTTCCTCTAACATCAAATTTAACTGTCCTTTTGTTCGGGAATCAACAGTCTTGGGACACACAGCGTAGAAACATGTCTAATGTGTAATGTTTCTTTCACCAAAGCGTGGGTGGCACCCAATGAACTGTTCAGTATTTCGGAAACAAATCTTAGGGTAATTCTTCAATCCTCATTTCCAATGACAGCAGCGGTGTTGCTGTTTTCTTCTGAAAGAGCACCAGGCCCACCTTCCTTTGAAATTGATTGTCTCCCCTCTTTAAATATTTTAAACCATCTTTGAACTGCGATGTAGGGAAGAACAGACTGTCCACATGCCTCCTGTAACATTTTAGAGTCCTCAACTGAAGATTAATTGAGACAAAAGCAGAATTTCAAAGCTGTGTACTGTTCCTTGCGTGTTACCTCCATTGCAGCAGTAGGCGATACTGAACATATCTGACCTTGCCTCCCTCTCACATGCAGAATTTGGGAGCCTCAACAATGAAACTATGGTGTGATTGTTTTACATTAAGGTAACAGAATATCATAAGGTTAAATTTAGCGTAGGAAATTATGAGCATAAAAATTATATCATTCTTTATTGAACAGTCCTTGTACATTGCCATAACCCGGCATGTTTAGAGGGCAATCAGGTTACTCCCACTCTGATGAATTGGACTGAAATCTTATTTATTTATTTATTTTAAGTAAAAGATCAAAATCTTATACTAGTGGGAAAGGGAGAAAAATATGTAGGTAGATACTTGACATGACATATCATTTGTAAGAATAAAAAAATTGAGGAAATGTTTCTTGAAATGTAAGATTGTTTCATTGATAATATATAGATTAATGAACACCCTAGAATATTTAATACAACAATGTTCCATTTACAGGTATATGTATTGGTGTGACTGGGTTACTTTTGGTGTAATAGAAAGAGCAGCATTAGATGGATCACAGCGTACTGTTCTAATATCAGAAGTTGGTGATGTGAAAGGTCTTACCATTGATTATGTTCAACGTCGTATTTACTGGACTCAGCTCAATCCATCATCTATTGAAAGCACAGATTTGGAAGGTCAAAACAGAATCCAGGTGATTGGTAAAGAAATTGAACATCCCAAAGGAATAACACAGTACCAGGTAAGTGATTGTGAATAAGCTTTAAACTGTATAATAGTCCACTGTCACATGTGACAATGATGATATAAAATACTTTTCTATTATAAAGGTGTGTCAAATTTGTGTTTTGCCACCAGGATTATATTTATTGGACAGACTTGAAGACATTACACATTGAACGTGCCAATAAGACAAATGGCCAGAATCGATCTGTAGTGCAAGAACGTCTGGGAGATGTCACTGATATGTCCATATTCCATACATCAAGACAATGGGGTTGGAATCAATGTGAGATAAACAATGGTGGATGCTCTCATTTATGTCTCGCTGTTCCAGCTCTTACACCTAGTGTGGGCCAAGCAACATCTCTGCATTGTGCTTGCCCAACACATTACGTTCTTAATGCAGACAACAAGACATGTTCTGGTGTGTGTGACATATATCAACATGAAATCTTTACTGTGTTCTTCAGTCAACCTTTAATTAATTGCTGTTTTTCTTGCAGCACCACAATCATTCCTACTGTACAGTCAGAAGAACACTTTAAGCCGTCTGATTCCAAATACAACTGACTGCCCATCTTTAGTGTTACCCATTCAGAACTTGAAAAGTGTACGTGCTGTTGAATTTGATCCCAAAACACAGTTCTTGTATTGGGTGAGTTCCTTTCTTATTTGTTTGTTTAAATAGGCAGAAAATGTTTAATCTTGTTAATTTGTTGTTCTGCAGTTGCTGTTGATCACTCCTGTTTACCATGAAATGAGTTCATTGGTCTAAAAGTGAAAATACTTATGCAATTCAGGTCACTGAAGATGCTTCTTAATAAATTATTGCAAAATTTAAAGGATACACTTATTTATAAACAGGAAAGAGTTATTACATATGAAATCAAAAGAGAGAAGGATGGTGGAGGGGGGGGGATTGGTAGTTTGAGAGACTGGGATTGTCAAAAAGTGGGAATCATATTAGGAAATATAGCCCTTGGAATTAGTCACTATGGATCCTGGGTCAAGGGAGAAGGTGTTGGGCAAGGCAGGAGGGAAACTGTCAAGTTTGAATGCTTCTCTGTTGATGGATTTTTTTGTTGAAGTAGTGTCGAGAGATTACTTAAAAGATCAAGTACCAATAGAAATCTAGATTAGTACAAAAATGTGCAGCAAAAGAGAAAAAGAGAGAGTAGTTCATCAAGAACCACCCGATAGTGAAATGTGAAACTTAATAGTATTGACAATGTATAAGGGAATAAGGAGAATAAGAAAATATCTGATTCACACACCCTACCCCACATGTATGTCTTTTTTCTCAGGTTCCTGGATGATTTGTAGATATTTTTACAATCCTGTGTTAACATTTATTGGCTTTTAAACTGTGGAAAGTCCAGCATGGAATAATAACAATATAATGAAAAGGATAGATTGCAACTCGTTAGAGGATGCATTGAGTTCAGACAGGCACAACAGATAGCAGTCACTACCGTTGACTGCTTTAGTTAGTGGTGCTTTTTCTGTGTGCATATGCATTTCCAGTTTTCAAAAAAGGCCTTTTGGTATCCTCTGTTAACTGAGTTGCAATCCATCCTTATCTTTTGCTTGCATAGTACAAATTGTGCTTCAGGTAGTTTATTTCGAGTTATTTTTGGGGACTGTTTTGTCTTTCATGTACTTAGTAGGTTCCTGTACTAATTTTCATCTTTCCAATTTTTTTTTCATTTGCAAAAATTGTCAGCAGATGGAGAGTAGATGTTCAAGACAATAACTAGTTCATAATCTTTACATTGTCAAACAAATATAAGAATTTACTGTTCCCATTGAGACAATAATTTAAAAGATAGGTTTCTTGTTCTAGGTTGATGGGCGAACACAGTCAGTGAAACGTGCATTCGACAATGGTACACATGCATCAGTGTTCGTTAGTGCAAACAGCGAACGTCACCTTTATGACTTAGCACTGGACCCCTATCGCAGATTGCTCTACTGGTCATGTGCTATGGCTGATGTTATAAATGTTACACGGCTCGATAATGCTTCAAAAGTGGGCTTTGTTATCAAAGGAAAGGGTGAAAAGCCACGAAGTATTGCACTGCATCCTGAGAAAGGGTAATTTTTTTATGTTACTTATCCATGCTTTTGCTGTTCTCCAAAGAGTTCACATTTGAAATATCAATCTCATACTGAGGATAGGTTGAAACTCACTGAAAAGACAATTGCTGAGCTGCTGACAGCGACAGAGAACAGACCATCACTCTCGCACACCTTAGCTTTCAGACACCACCTTCAACAACTATTAGTGAAAATATAATTGTCTTTTGTACATGCCTGCAGCTCAGTGATCATCATTATGATGATAGGTTACATCTTCAATATTGTGTTGACGTTTTTGTAATTTTTTTGCAATTTTTTGAAGAAGAAGAAGTAGAAGAAAATACAATATGTATATATGGGAAAGGGGGGGAGGGTTGCATGCATATGAGCACACATGCCTACAAGTTCATACCATAAGTTACACAACACTGTCAGGTACAAAAATACTGTGATCCATATCGTCAACACAACACAACTGAGTATATGGCAGCTGGAAGGTTATTGGATGTCTATGACAACTTGCATGAGTAGAAATTATATGCCAAGATGCACATGTACTTCATAAATAAAATACACAATTCTCCATAAAGACAAACACGAAGCCACAGGCAGGCACCTAGAATAGACAATCGCATTCACACAGTTGAATGTTTGGCCACAGCCTTCTTCACAGAAGTGTGTGCAAGAACAATACAGTTTTTTCTGCCACTTTAATAAACCTGAAACAGACTTCAACCATCACTTACACTAGCTGTTGGGTTTTTGGTCTGATACATGGCTGCCATTTTGTAACAACTGCTCTTTGGACTGTATTGCCATATACCGTAATCAACTTTGTTTGTTTCAAATTATCAGTTTTAAGGTGCTATCTAACAAACTATTCAGAACCTAATTTTGGAGAACTACAGCTCAGTGACGGCAGGTTTTTCATTGTCCATCCCTTCTGACTGCAGGAAGATATTAACACTTTGCTCCACAATAAATCAATTTCAAAAGTTCCTTTTTCTTCTTGAAAGTGATAAGTTTCAAACAAGTACTTAAATTGTATTTTGCTTTCATCTGTGAAGCACTGAAGTGTATAACGAGTTTACCAACATTTTTGAATGATTGATATGCTGGTTTGCAGAAGAACATCTTTCTTTCTTTCTTTTAGTTTGTAACATATTCTGCAGTGCTCCATGTAGGCAGATTGAAGAATTGTATCGGAAATCTCACTAACATAACTTCAGAAGGTTATTTACAGGCAACATCTTACAATTAAATAAATAAATAAATAAGAAATGACTGGAAATAGCTTCTTCACTAAACAAATAAATATCGTGTAATAAATTTGAGAGATTTTATATGCCATTCTGCACCATGTGTGTGTCTGTAATGCAATGTTTCAGACCTATCCAACCAGTGTGGGGTGTTGATGGGAGGGTGGGATAGAGGTTATTTGAGTAGAAACATAGAATTTGTGTTTTGATATAGGATAACTTTATCTCTCCTTTCAGCAGATGGTAATGTTTAATAGAATAGATTTATAAATATAAAACTATTGTACTACATTCAGTTTATTTTTACATTTCTGACATTCTCAATGCTTTAGTAATACACATTATTTTATGTTGTCATTAATCTGAAATCAACTTCAGTGTAGGTTGCTGTGAACTGGGTGAAAATGCAATCTTGTTATTGATTTGTCATATGTGTATCTCTGAGCATGATTAAAGTCTCTCTTAATTACAGTTTCCTGTTCTGGACTGATGTTGGGGCTTCACCAAGTGTGAGACGATCCCGTGTTGACGGTGAAAAGAAAACCATTATTGCGTCAGAATTGAAGAATCCTATGGCACTGACTGTTGATAGATTGGATGACTTAGTGTTCTGGGCCTCTTCTAAGGGAATAGAACGAGCTACATTGGATGGGAGAGAGAGGTGAGTCTTACATTCTAATCTAAATTTAGCTGGCAGTTACTGATAATTTGTATTAATTATTCTTAATATTCAATTTTTATTTGAGTAGAAATATAAACTATTCTTTACCCCCCCCCCCCCCCCCATGGGGCCCACAGCTTTTTTGTGGGCACGTGTGTGGCATGCATGGGTCCCCAAGCCATTGCAGTTTTTCTTATTTTCTCAGGCTGCATTATCTACACCAGTTCCCCTTCTTCCCATCCTAATTCCTCTCTGCTCATATCCCATCTCTAAGTGTTTTTCTTTAAGACAGCCCAGTTATTCCAATGGTCTTAGTGATTTTTGTCTCCTTGCTATCGTTTTTTGGTCCCGTTTGGTCCCCTTTGGGCTTTGAGCTCCACTAGAAAATTGCAGTTAAGAGTGTGAGCCATTTGGGGAGGAACTCCCTACCTAGCCCCTATTGCATTGATCCCCACCCCTTCCTTTTCCCCTTCTCTTCCCTCCTCGCCGTAGCCCCGTAGTCCCCAGTACTTTTAGCAACCCTGTGTTTGGGGGGTGGGACTGTTTTGTTTTGTATCCTCCTGACTGAGCGCCTCTGACAACACAGGAATTACACTACTGTCAACTGCTCCGTTACTTCCTTATGCAGGCCAAGGAGTTGATGCCCATACCCCTGGAGTTATCGAGACTCGAGAATGGCCATTGTGCCAGGTGGTTTTTGCTGTGGCTGGGTGGTGCCCATGGGGAGAGCCCCTGATCAAAGTGGGAGGTACCAGGGTGGATGTTTCACATATGAAACATGTGAAGCTGTGAAATGGTAATTCTATGGCCATCTCTGGAGACAGGAATGGCATTTTTAACTCTACTACTAACTCTGACAAGAGGACCTACCACTCCCTGGTTACCCCTTGGGGGAAGGCCAGACACATCAGCTGGGGGTGAAACCCTTTCCACTGCCTTTATCGTGGCTTTTGAGGGGGAGAGAAGGTCAAGGTGATGATTTAAAGATGTGAAGCAATACATCCCACCTCCCATACAATGTTCTCAGTGTTGTGGTTTGGGCACATACCTTCTCCTTGTACAGCAGTCCCTCTGTACTGGGAATGTGGACGCCCACTTCTTGAGCAAATCCCCTTTGTTTCACCCCCTGTGGTGTCAATTGTAACCAAGACCATTCTTCACACTCCCTGAATTGCCCAGTGTACAAGAAGTTGAAAAAGATAAAAGTCCTGTGGACACTTAACATACCCTGAAGCCCACCCAAAATCTCATTCAGTGGAACTGTAATGGCTATTACTGTCAACTCCTGTAGTTAAAACAACTTATTTCCTTTTATTCCACAGCTTGTGTCATTCTGCAGGAATTGCAGTTATTGATGCATCTTCACCAACCCTCTGTGGGTTTCATGCTTAATGTCAGAACCAGGTTGAACCTCTATAGGTATCTGGCTGAGTTTGCATATTATTCAATATGGCTATTGTTCGTACTCGGATTCCTCGCTGTACTACATTGGAAACTGTCGCTGTCTGGGTTCACTTGGAAACTGCATTAATAATTTGAAAATCTCTTACCTCCCCCCTGACAGGCCACTTACATCTACTGCCTAACTGCTCACCTTCAATAGCTTCCGCTTCCCCTCTCCCTTTCTCATTCTTGGGGGCTTTAGTGCCCATCATCCTTTGTGTGGTAGTGCTCATATAGCTATCTGGAGCCGCCTCATAGACCATTTCCTTGTAGACTCTGACCTATGCCTTCTCAATGGTGGTTCCCCAACCCATTTTAGTACCGCTCGTGGTACTTTCTCCAGCATAGATCTTCCACTCACTTATCCTCCTCTCTTTCCTTCATTTCATTGGTCACCACATGATGATCTCTGCAATAGCAACCACTTCCCACTGATTCTTTCCATCCCCTCCCAACTGAGAGGGATGGGCTACCCTAATGGGTTTTTCATCATACCAATTGGCCTCTGTATACATCCTAGGTTGTTTTCAGGCCATCCCCATCAGGCTATACTGATGATATGTCTGATGCGATTACTCAAGTTGTTAGCATTGCTGTCCTCTGGTCGATGGGCCCTTCTAGCCACTGACCAGTTCCTTGGTGGAAGACATGCATTGTCCCAGCCATTCGTGAGTTTCGTCGAGAGTTGCAACATATTAAGTGCCACCCATCCCTCTCTGATCTTATTAATTTTAAACACTTTTGTGATAAAGTTTGTTAAATAATTAAAGGGAGCAGTTGGATGTGTTTGGAGAGTTTTGTCTTTTCTTTGGGATCTTCTGTTTGCTTGTCATGAGTGAGAGCTATGCTCTCCTCCATCTGAGGTTGCCAGCAGCCACCTTCAATCCCTGGCCTTGCCTTTTTAGGTGGAGTCTGCAAAGAGCCATCTGTTCTCGCAGAGCACCTTGCGACTAATTTTGTAAAGGCATTGCCAACGGCTTCCTATATGGCGGCCTTTCTTGTCAAGAAAGCTCCTCTCACTGGGAGGAACCTTACAACAAACAATTTACTGAGTGGGAACTACTTCTGGCATTTCCCTCTTCCCATGATTCTGTACCTGGCCCTTATACCATCCTTAACCAACTGCTCCAATACCTCAATCCTCCACAATGGCAACATCTCCTCCAGGTATTTAACCATATTTAGCACCAATGAATTTTCCCCTCTAAGTGGAGGGACAATATTGTGGTTCCTGTCTTTAAATTTGGCAAGGATCCTTTTTCCCTTGACAGTTACCAGCCAATTAGCCTAATATACCCTGTAAATTGCTTGAAAGGATGGTCACCTGCTGATTATGCTCAGTTCTTTAATTACGGGGACTTCTGTCACCTTATCAGAGTGGGTTCTGGGAGGGGTGATCTACACTAGACCGTCTACTTAGACTGGAAATGACCACCAGACCGACCTCCTTTAAGTGTCAACACCTTGTTTGTTTTCTTTGACCCACGTAAATGCATACGACACTGCTTGGTGTCATCATAGTTTATGTTTCCCTCCATGACTGGGGTCTAAGAGGCTTCCTACTGATTTTTATTAGTCAGTTTTTATCCCACTGCCTGTCTTGTGTTAAAGACTCAGTTCTTCACACAGCCCCCCATTGATCCAGCAGAACAGTGTTCCATAGGGTTCATTGCTAAGTGTTATACTCTTCCTAATCACCATCACTAGGCTGGTGAGATCTATTGGGGCCCCTGGTCCCTCCTGCACTGTATGTCGATCATTTCTGCATGTGGAACAGATCCCACTAGGTAGCCTCTGCTGAACACCAGCTCCAAGGTGCCTTTTGGCGGCAGGCTTCCACATGGACCCTTTCCCCTGGGATTTCAGTTCTCTCCTACCAAAATTAGGGTTATGCATTTTTGGCAAAATACTACATTTCACACTCATCCAGAACTCTTCTTGGCATCTGGACATTGTGGCAAAGCACCATTTCATTTTGATAAAAAAATTGACTTGACTGCTGCATATATGCCATCTGAAGACTATCTCCATCAGTAACTGTAATGCCCTCCCTTTTCTCGCCCACTCATCTTGGGGTCCAGATCGTGCAACTCTCCTTCATATCTTTCTGATTTACTTCAGATTGGATTATGGATGTCAGGTTTATGGCTTGGCAGCTCCTTCTGTCCTGAAACTGTCAGACTCGGTTCACTGTTGTGGTGCTATCTGAACCACCCCAGTTGACAAATTCCTTGCCAAAGTGGGAATCTACCCTCTTCAGATTAGGCATCATCTGCTCTTGGCCTCCTACACCATTGCCATTTAACAATTTCCTGCTTACCCCACATATCATATTCTTTTTGCATGTGATGGATTTTGACCTCCTCATACCCACCTTCAAATGGGATTATCTGTAGGATTGCGAATCGCCTTTCTTTACAGGGACTTGCATTTTTTGTCCCTGATTATGTTCCTTATCTTCCACCTTGCACACCCCCTTGGATGGTGCCCCAACCACGAATTGAAACATATCTTTTCCATGGTCCAAAACTTTAATCACCCCATAAGCTTCCAGTATTTGTTGCACCCACTACTTGACAAGTTTATAAAATGATGGCTCAAAAAGTATTTATCATACGTGATTTGCTTTTCCATCTCCTGTTAGTATGGAATGCCATTCTCTGCCAGAATCATGTAGGGTGTTTACAGCAGAACTGATAACCATTAGCAGAGCCCTTCACTTTATTAAACTGGCTGCACTGGACAGTGTTTCAATGTGTACTGACTTAATAAGCAGCCTGCAGGTCATCACTCGATGCTACTCTTTCCATCCTTTGGTCACTTCTACATGATCTCCTTGCACACCTTCATCATACCGCCTGCTCTATTGCCTTTATATGGGTCCCCAGTCACATGGGTATCCTAGGGAATGAACAGGCTGACCATTTGGCCAGAGCACTAGTTACTTGCTAACATTTCCTTTGACAATCTCGGGTGCGGATTAGATATCTGCACATACAAAAATTGAACAACTGGCAGGCTACTGCACAATCAGGGAGACCACTGCAGGTTAAAGTTCTTCCTTATGCTCTTCCCAGAGGGAATGCACATCCTTTATTGTCTCCACATTGGACATTACAGGCTGATCCATAGCTTTTTTTTCTGTACAATGAGCCTTCCCCAAGTTGTGGTTGTGGAGCCCTACAGTCCAAGGCTCATTTCTTTGTGGAACGTCCCCTCCTCTTGGCCCTCCATACCAAATATGGACTTCCACATTTGTCGCCTCTTAGATTTTTGCAGATGATCCATGGATGGTTCACCAGATCCATAGTTATGTCTGTGGTTTTTATTCTCAATAATAAGATTTTATCACACTTACATAGAGAAGGTGGGTTTGTGGCTTTTCCCACTGCTAGCACGGTTTGGAACAATCCCTCTACCTAATATGCCAATTTACACTTCTCACCTTGTTTTTAACACTTCTTTTTTTTTTTTTTACAAGTTTAGGCTCCTGCTCTAAGTGGCATGAACTGTTGACCAGTACATGCTTGTCACTAATGAATTGTGGATTATAGAGCTGTGGGAATATGCTTTGCAGAATTCCATGTTTTATGTTGCTTTAGTCTTGTAGGTATAATTGATTTTAATTTCATTTTCATTTTCCCCCGTTTTTATTAATGGGATGTCCTTAGCCAGATCACATGTTTAATTGCACTATCTCTTTCTAAATACACAGTTTGGAGCTGTAGGGACTAATGACTATCTGTTTGGTCTCTTACTTCAAGCAAGCAACTAAACTATTCTTTAGAGAGTATTTCTAAACAAAATATGCTTGTAAATAAAACACAAACCTAGAAATCTTATTAGCCTAAGAATTGTCACATTTGCGTGAGTTGCAACTAATTCCTAAAGCATAAATGATGTTAGAAAAATAATTCATTAGCTGAAAAATAAAGCCTGCAAATTTTTATAACAGTATTGTTGGAAACCACATATTTTTGAGTAGCAGTATATGAAAGAAAAAAGTAATATATAAAGAAACGGGGTGGGGGGGGGTGGGGAGGAGAATTGTAAAGCCACTATTCTGTCACAACATTGATATTGTGAAGATTATTTTGCTAGAGATCAGCTGTCCCTGCCACTTTAATTATGTATTATGAGCTAATTATGCAGGAAGAATCTCCAAAATTAACCACACACACATCTCAACAAAAAATAAATGATCAATGTATTAAATTGTGTTAATGGGAAACTGTGTAAGATTGCAAGTCATGGTTTTAAGGCAGAATCATGACTGCCAATTAGAAAACAAGCTGGGTGGCAAGTAGGTTTTGCTCTTTTCCAGAAGCTTAAGCATATATTCATCTCTATTTATTATGATCAAATCTGCAGTTCAGTTCTTCACTTTGGCCCCTTACTCCCACAACCAGCCAACCAAAAATACATTGATAATCGTCCTTCATTAAACTTTATAGAACTGAAATATTTAACATTAATGTCTATTAAAAATGTAATATAAGGTGTGTCTGAAAAGTTCAGTGAATGGTCTCAACCATAGTTAACAGACAAAATACCTTTACTGGCCTTCAAAGTAATCACCATTGGCTGCAATACACTTCTGACATCGGTTATATAGCTGTTAGAAACTGTTAGCAAATGCTTCTTGTGGAATCACTCAAAGCACTGAGGTCATGAGTTGTTGGAATTCTGCAACCATTGTGAAGCGTAAGCCTTTCAGGCTCATTCTCAAAGATAGCTGCCGATTATCCACAAGCATCCCTCACACTCGTTGATGTTGTCTGGGACTGTGATTGTGGACATTCAAACCAAATGTGGCTCATCCTTGACACCTTTCTGTCTCTAAAGCATTTAAACCACTCAAATACTCACTTTTTACTCACTGCTTCAACACAATACACTTGCACTAACATCCACTGGTCTCTGTCACTGTTTTGCCTAATTTAAAACAAAACTTGATGTTACTGCATTGTTCCATTTTGCGCTCCATGTTGCAATGACATGAATTCTCACACTGACCCTGTTAGCTGGGTTGCAACATTTACCACCTCTTCACTGCAGTGCTTTGCATGCTAAGATGCATCTGTTGACATGTCTCAATGTGCATGTGCAGGCGATTCGTCCTCAACACCGTGGTTGTAAAATATGGAAACATTTAACAAACTCTTTGGACATACCACATATGGTGTTGAAAATACAGTTATGTAGTATATGAAGGGACATGGTGAGAACACCTGCTTACAAGTTGTTGAGTTGGGAGGAGGTAAAGGTGGATGTGTGTGCATGTTTGTAGAGCTTGACAGAGACTCAGGGTTTACACCAGTATTACACTACGCAATTTACTGGGCAGATAAATGTGATCAAGTATTGGTCATATTTATTTGACAGTGTTCTTTGAAGTGCCACCAAAAAAATTACAACTTCTTACTCTGCTCTGCAGTTGTGTTACTGCAATTACATTGTATTTGCATTTGGAAGAGGAACAAGAGAAAAAATGAAACATTCTTGGGCAAAGCTATGAGTTTATGTAAGATGAAAAGAAATATATGAAACAGATGTAGACTTGCAGTTTCTGGAATACAAAAATGGATTGAGAAGAATTGGTGCTTTAAAAAAAAAAATCTTCTCCTTGATTTCTGTCCTCCTTTATGCTTACTTGTAGAATGCAGCCTGGATGAATCCAGAGGCAGAGTTGTATGGTAACAGCTGTGGTGTGACCTATAGCATATCTCGCATGCCTATCAACACTTTTTTTATGATACTCTGGATGTTATAAATTATAAAGCACCTCATTTGCTGTTTTCATTTCTATTAATTATGTATTTGATGAATCACACAACAAAAATTAGTAGCCTATTTTTACCACTGAAGCTGTTGACTACTACAGCAATGTTAGTGTTCCAAACTATTACATTTCTCATTGTGATAAAAAAAAGACAAACACTTGTCAAAAGTGCCATATTACACAAGATCCAGATCTAATGTATTGGTCAGAAATACAATAGTGTAATACCAGCCTTCGAACTGAGATGCTCTCTTCTGCCTGCATAATGTGAGAAATTGTCTTGTGTTTTCCACACATTACCTAATACCATATAAGTTTTCTAAATTGTGTTAGATTATAATGTGGTTTATTTCACTTACTAAACTGAGGTTGAGAATGAAAGGAAACTGTAGCATTATTAAGGCTCACAAATGATGTAGGTATCAATTGGGTTGACAATAAGGAATTGCAGAAAACCTAGTTCGCAGGACTGGTTGTATCAGCCTAAATGTTTAGTCTAATCATTGGAAAAAATGGAATATAATTTCCTACTGATCAAACAGAAAAGGTATAAAAGAATATATCAATGTAAAATTTAAGAAAGAATTTAATCAGTGAAATAATTGAGATTCCTAGGAGGAAAATGAAAGAGAAAGAAGGCAAAAACGAAAGAAGTCAATGTAAAATGTGTTCTTGTGTACCAGAAGAATAAACTGTTTCAGATGGAGCACAGGATTAAATCTATAGGCAATAAAATATCTTAAACATCTGGCATAGCAATATAGGTCCAAATAAATGTCATAAAAATTATCATGCCTCTTTCCAGAGTGTGTTTTCAAACCTATTTAAATAATAAAAAACTTTCCATTAAGTCCAGGTAGGAATTAACAACATAGTAATAGGACAGTTTACAATTCACCGCAAAGACATGACGACGAGCTGTAGCAGGCACATACAAAAGGGACACACATACAAAACTTTAAGCTATTGGCAATGGCCTTCTTCAGAAATAGGAACAGTCATGCAATGACACAGGCACACAACACATTCACACAACTGTCATCTCCAGCTGCCACACCTTGAATCACACTCTGTGGTGTGGAAATAGGAGAGAGGAGTGGGGATAGGAAGGTGTGTCCCAGTGGTGGGGATGGATACATCACAGCCTTCCATAGTATGTACGTATTAGATGGGAGGAACGAGATCTGGCTTAGGGATGAAGTGAGGAGATGGGTGAGTGGAGGAAAATAAAATAAAATGAATGCACACACTGTAGGTTGGCTACAGTCAGAGGGATTGGTGGCAAAGTAGTGTTACCATTGTAGGGATCAGGAAAAGGAGATTAGGTCTTTGATGAGACCAGCATGATTGAATGGGGTCATGTGGCTCAAGATAAGACCTTTGGATAAAATGGAAACTTCAGAGGGGTTGAGGTTTTTTATGGGCAGGTTCACCACAGTGTTCTGGGGTTGTTTTCTCATTGGATGTTGTGGAGTGTTGCTAGGGAGTTTTGGAGGGAAGAGGTAGGTTCAAGAGATCAGCTAAGCAAGGCTTGGGTGCTATTAGGGGTTCACGAGGAGGGTCACTGTGGGTCGGATAAGGATCGGATATGGGTGCTCCAATATGTCATCAGGCTGGACAACTTGTGGAGGTGGTGTTTGGAATGTTCCTCCAGGTGGAGGAGAGAAAATGATTCAATCTGAATGATGAGATGTAGGTAGTTTGGTTTACACAATAATAATATCTTATGAAGGGAGAGGAGGTAGCTGAGGTATTATTGAGCCTTGGAGAGATGATTTTGTAGAACTAGGTTCGTGAGGGACAAGGATTGGTGGAATGTGAAAAGGTTGTGTGTGTGTGTGTGTGTGTGTGTGTGTGTGTGTGTGTGTGTGTGTGTTTCACTCCATCCCTAAGCTGCAACTTGTTCCTCCCATCTAAAACGTATATGCTCTGTAAGGCTGTGCTGTATCCATCCCCACCACCGTGATGCAACCTTCCTATGCCCCTTCTCCTTCCCCTACTTCCATATCGCGGAGCGTGATTCGAAGTGTGGCAGCCGGAGATGATGGCTGTGTGACTGTGCAAGTGTGTGAATGTTCCTATTTCTGTGCATGCCATGGCTGATCATCTTGTCTTTGCAGTAAGTTGTAAACTGTGCTATTACTATATTAACAAAAAAAAAAAAAAAAAAATCATATTACATAATGTATTGGAAACAAGTAAATAACATACAGTAATATTCAAGAAAGGTAGTAAAAGCCAAATCATGCAATGGGGGATGGCTCAAATCAAAGAAGAAACCATTCTAAACTATCAGAACTGTGAAAGTAGTGTTCATAGACATATTTAAAGAGTGGACATATAATAAGTAGAAAATTAGTTGCACAGTGTGTAAATAACAACAGGGTTAGACATTACTGTCTTTTATGTTTTTTCTCCTTGAATATCGTTTTATATTCAGTAGATAAATCAACATATGCAATGCTATCTAAAGTATTCATTCTATTCTGATTTCATTATTACAATATCATAATCTTTTTGTCTGCTGTAAAAAATATCCATTATTATAGCGACAACAGCATCAATTGGATATAATCATTGTCTTGATACTGAGTGAGGTGCCACAGTGGTTAGCACACTGCACTCACATTTGGGAGAATGGTAGTTCAAATTTGCTTCCCACATCCAGATATAAGTTTCCTGTGATGTTCCTAAATCATTCCTGGTAAATTCTGGGTTGGTTCCTTTGAAAGTGTCCAGCAATTTTCCTTATCATCTGTAATCTGACAATCAGAGTTTGTGCTCTGTCTAATAAATCTGCTGCTAACGTTTTTTTTCTTCCTTTCATTGTCTTGAAAATATTATTGCATTAGGCCTTCTGTATTGTTGAGTAGTTTTATTTAGGTGAGCCATAGAAAATAGTGAATATTTTGTGTATTTTTGAAAAGTAGATTCATGGATGCATAAAGTAACTCTGTGAATTAAGAATAATGCACAATATGTACTAATTGTATACAAGGAAATTACTATTTTTCAGGAGGGTGGTACTGTCAGAAGTAGTGGTAAAAGAACATCTTGCCGTTTGGGGAGACTACTTATACTGGGTTGATGGCGACCAACAACAAGTAGAACGTGCAGATAAACTCACAGGCAAACATCAGGAAGCTGTTGTTAGAGCATCTCATCTAACTGAACTTGTTGCTGTGCTTCCATTTGATGAAAAGGTAAATAAAAAAGTTAAAGAATATTCTAACTTAAGGACATCTAGGAAGTAATTATATCTTACGTTTATTCAACTATACTTTGTACTAAAAAGAACGCTTTCCTAAAAGCAGAAGCACTGAGTTGTCTATTTATTCCTAAGTATAATTTGAGTGATCCATACTTTCTAACATACCATACCTTTTAAAATAGCTGTAGAATACTGTGGTAGTATTAAAACCATTTGATCAGAGGTTTTATAAAACTCTATACAAATGTGTGTAAAAGAAATACAAAGCTGCTGGCTTAGCAATGGCATCACAACTACAAAAAAATGTTCCTTGCGAGTACACTTTTGAACCATTTTTGTCCTTCATATGGTGTGCTTGAACTTAGCAGATTCTGCATCATTCACCATACTACTCTGCTTTCTCACACAATACTGTTAGATTTTTATGACAGTTGATTAGATAGTTCCAGGACTGAATATGAAAAATAAATCATTTAATAACCACCAGACTTATTACTCCTATAAATTATCTTTGGTGAATAACAAAAAGTTCAACATTTCATAAGAAAGAAGGAAGATCACTGTAACCTTGCCTTGTTAATACTCTTTAACTTCATATCTGTAGCACACCCTCACCTGCTGAGAAGAATTTCTTATGTTCTAAATCATTGTTTTAAATGTTTGTTCTTTTTTTTGTTATATTTAATAATACATGCCTTTTTATAGAAAACACTCAAATCAACAAAGTAAATTTTAGTTGTAAAAGAACTTATTTGTTGCAAAAAAAGCATCCAATATAAGGAATATGATTATCAATAACTGTCCAAAAGGAAAAGTACTACTCTGAAAAACTTGAATGATTTATTGGTGTCTAACTGTTTAGTCCCCTTTAAACCACCAACAACAAATTTATTGGTGGCCAAATTACTTTACTTCATAAATACATTTATAACAAAACTATACAATGTGTGGATTATTACTTGTACCACATGTGAATAAGATAAGCAACAGCATTTTGACTAGTTCTGAACCACAGTACTAACCACTTTTAAACAGTTAATTATATATTAAATTAAAAAAAAAAAAAAAAAAAAAAAAGAAGGCCGGCCGCGGTGGCCGAGGTGACTGAGGCGCTGCAGTCACGGTCAGCACGGCCACTACGGTCGGGGGTTCGAATCCCCCCTCGGGCATGGATATTTGTGCCGTCCTAGTTCGTAAGTAGTTCATAAGTAGTTTGTAAGTTTAGGGACTGATGACCCCGTAGTTAAGTCCCATAAGCTTAACAAACATTTGAACATTTTGAAAAAAGAGGAGGAGGGGGGAGACAGGAGTTTTCTAAGACAATGGTTTAAATCATGGAAAATATTATTACTTGGTCAGTGGGCAAATGAAAAAAATTAAAAGGGAGCTTTTGGCTCTCTGCCCATCTTCTCCTCTCCCTCTATTTACTTCTTCCACCCCCACCCCATTCACCTCCTCCTTCCCCCCTTCCTTCTCTATCTACCACCTTCTCCTCCTCCTCTTGGCCCCCCCCCTCTCTCTCTCTCTCCATCCCACTCTCTCTCCCTCCCACTCTTTCCCTCCCTCCCTCCCTCTCTCTCTCTCTCTCTCTCTCTCTCTCTCTCTGTGTGTGTGTGTGTGTGTGTGTGTGTGTGTGTGTGTGTGTGTGTGTGTGTGTGTGTGTTTGTTTGTTTGTTTACATATGTACTCATTTAACTGAATCTATTGAACTTTTTACATTCTTCCAGAACTTTCCATACTGAATTTGTTCCTTTTAATATTTATGTCTTGCTATTCAGCTTGGGAAAAGTACCTTACAACAGACAAAATGTAAGTATAACTAATTGTATACAAGAATTATAGAGGGAAACTTTCCCGGTGGGATAAACAAAAATAAAAAAAAGAAAAGAGATGACTTACCAAAAGGAACGGCTCGTTGATAGAAACAAATAAACTAAATAAAATCACACACAAACATACATACAAGCTTTCGCAGCCTAGCTGCTTCGTCAGGCAGAAGGGAAGGAGAGGGAAAAGGAAATGATGAGGGTTTTAAGGGAGTGGATAAGGAGTCACTCCAATCCCGGGACAGGAAAGACTTACCTTGGGGAGGAAAAAGGAGGGTAAAAAAATACACACACATTTACACAGACGCAAGTACACTTGGGGCACGACCAGCACATCTTGGCACAGTGTTACACCGTCCGGGTTATCTGGATACTTCCCACCGACACCAATCCTTCAGAACTTCGGAGATGGGAACTAGCCCTTCAGCATATTCTCTCTTCTCGTTGCCCACCTGATCTCAACCTCCGCTAAATTCGAATTCCCACCCACCATCTTAACATCTTTGCCTTGGTTCTCTGGACAGAGCCTCTGCCTCAAGTGGCATCTCTGTCTAACTTCTAACTTCTTTGCTTTCTACAGTTCTACAGTATATCTGCCTAAGTGTACTTGCGTCTGTGTAAATGTGTGTGTATTTGTTTACCCTCCTTTTTTCTCCCCAAGGTAAGTCTTTCCTGTCCCGGGATTGGAGTGACTCCTTATCCACTCCCTTAAAACCCTCATCATTTCCTTTTCCCTCTCCTTCCCTTCTGCCTGACGAAGCAGCTAGGCTGCGAAAGCTTGTATGTGTGTTTGTGTGTGATTTTATTTAGTTTATTTGTTTCTATCGACGAGCCGGTCCTTTTGGTAAGTCATCTCTTTTCTTTTTTTTATTTTAATTGTATACAAGGTTTAATATTTGGTCTTTGTTAATCAAATGTTCTTTTTTGTTTACAGTTATATGTGGAAAGAACGTGTGAAGGATGCTCACATATATGCCTGCAGTTACAAGGGGCAGTTGGTAGTGATGGTCCTGCCTGTGGTTGTCCAGCTGGTTTGGGACTGCAGGATGACGAACGAACATGTATTCCTCCACCTGCATGTGGGCCAGATCATTTCACATGTGCCACAGGGAGCATTTCATTAAAGGATTGTCTGCCTGCCTCTTGGCGCTGTGATGGTCACAAGGACTGCGCTGATGGTAGTGATGAAGAAGATTGCCCTGCCTGTCCACCAGATCAATTTAAATGCCAGAGTGGACGATGCATTGGTACTGTCTTTCATGAGTTACACACTTAAAATGTGTCTCTTTATTTACTGACATACTACAAATGCACTAAGTTTCTTGAAATATTTCTAACTATAAATGTATTAAATAACCATTGTCTGATAAGAATTTTTGTCACCAATGTAATTTTAATATTTCATCTGTTTGTGATGTAAAGGTAAATGTTGTAATTTGTCGTTTCTGGAGTTCTAGAATGAATTCATTAGGCCAAACTTATTTTTTTAAAGTATTTGACAGTAATAACACCTTACTACAGGGTTTCTGAGTAATGTATGTCACTGCAAAAAGAGAGCTGCAGTAATGATGCATCTCAAACCTCTAAGGTCCTCTGACACAGAGATCACAGAAGATCAGTGAGAAACATACCTGCAGGCAAGCACGCCAGCTCACAAGTCAGCCTAGATGCCTGCTTCCCTGTCTGTTTTGCAAAATATGCTCAGTGCTATTTTCCCTGCAGGGCAGGCTGCCCGTTGCCTACTACCTGAGCCGGCCAATTAGTAGTCCCATTTGGCGTATCACAATGCAGCTTGCAGCAATTCTTGCATGATTTACTTATGCAATCTTCACCTTCAAGATGAGCTGAGCTTTCAAGCTGGATTTTTTACTCTATATCCAACTGACGTGTACCATCCAAGAAACATACAGGAAACTATACTCCATGTGAGAGGGACCGTATTTGTTTTCATTTGGAAGTTTTATCAGTATCTAATGTACAGTTATCAAAATTGTCTGGAAAGTGACAATTATGATGAAGAAAATTATTTCAGGTGTATGATGATTATTTATTTATAACCACCTAGTTTTCTATCATAAGAGGATGCCTTCAGTGTTACACGTATATTTCATAATTTAGCAGCAGTAAATGAAGCAGGTAAAAATGGACTAGAGATGACTAAGAAATGAGATTGACAGGAAGTGCAAAATGAGTAAGCTGGAGTGGCTATAAGGCAAATGAAAGTTTGTATAAGGATGTATAACTAGGGGGAAATAATAAAATACCACCTACAGGAAAATAAGAGATATTTGGAGATAAGGAAAACAGCTGTATGAATATCAAGAACTCAGATGGAAAACCAGTTCTGAGTAAAGAAGGGGAATCTGAAATTATGCATTTCAAGGTAGTAATGAAATTAGCACTGTGGCTTGTCGAATTTTAATTCCAAATTATTAATGTAACATCCCACATGTTCTCAAGAATGTTTTTGGTAGTCGTTAGTCACTGATGTATACCCTGTCAATTTTTACTACAATTACCACTCATTAATTTAATAGTATATACTGCCCTAAGTAATGTATTTATCATTAGTTTCACCTACTGATGATACCAGTGGTAATCCCCTACACCATTATTTCGTATATTTCACCCTGTTCATATAATTTTAATATTTTGACACAGTTCTATTACCTATGATTTACTTTAGGACACAAACAGTCTGAATAAATGTTATTGATTGCACAAAATCAACACCTTGCTTCTAGAAGTAATATCTTACAGATATTTTGATTCTTGAATTATCTATAAATATTATTTTATTTTAATAGCCTCCCTTTTTATTTTACCCTTCTTTAGGCTTTATTATACAGGGTGATCAATCCTCAGTGCAACCGCCTTTGCAGCGTGCGACTTGCCGGCGATGGCAGCTGCGGTTCTCGCTTAGTGCGCCTCCTGACGTCTGCACTAAATTTAATACGGGTTGGCTCACAAGTTATTTCTGACATACATAACACAAACACTTAGAAAGTGAAGTTTATTACTCACCTGTATTATGCAAGGAGGTGCTGAAACTGCCTCCCTTTGTTGTCAAAGCATTTCTGACACGTACTGAGGAAGTACCCCCTCAAAAATTGCAGTGATTTCTTGACGAATTACTTTACCGAAAGTGTGGGGATTTGATTTGTACGCTTTCTCTTTTAATGCTCCCCAGTTAAAAGTCACACAGGGTTAAATCGGGAGAATGAGGAAGCCAAATATTCTTAGCGATAATTCTTTCATGGGACACATTACCAAATTCCCATAATGATAAGTTGGCTGTATGTGCCGTTGCAGAGTCTTGCTGAAATATTGTGAAAGCACATTCTCTCTTAGTTAATTTGACAAAAAAAGGCCGCAATATGTTTTCAACATACCTATCACTATTAATTGTTTCCTAAAAAAAATAAAGGGCCTATTCTCTCGCTGCTAACAGTGCACTACACTCTTATTTTTTGATCATACAGGGGCTGTTCCTGAACTCCCGGTTTTGATTTGATTTGATTCTTTCAGGGAAGCCAAAACAGTCTTGGTCTAACCCGCCACTGCCCGCACCAAAACTAAGTTTATTGTGCCGTATCGCTCCCTGTAGGTCTAGTAAAGCCAACCAATGCCCTCGAACAGTGCAAGGAGTCCCTTTACCAGTTCTTTATTAGACACAATTTCTTCGGGTCTGTTTGTCCCAAATGTTCTGTACCTTTTACTCTCCAATACAATGCATTCGAAGATCAGATGTGATGCAGTTTCATCACCGTCATCACAGATCCTACATTTAGGGTCCTCTTCCATTATTCCCATTATATGTAGGTGTCTTTTGAAATTCCCATGGCCTGTCAGCAATCCAACCATGAGTCTAATCTCTCTCCTGTTCAGGCCCATGATTGCAGAGCTTCTTTTAAAACATGGCTTTGGCATCATTACCTTGCCATGTTTTTGTTGATGGACTTTGGTCCAATATTCTATGTGCTGTCTTCTGAGCCAGTTACGTAGCTCCAATTTAATCATTGCCTTGGTGATTGTCGGGACAGGTTCCGGTCCAATAAATGGAGCCTCTGCCCCCATCCTGGCTAATCTGTCGGCATGTTTGTTGCCACTGATCCCCGAGTGGCCAGGGACCCACAATAGGTTTACTCTATTGCTTTCCCCTAGCTCCACCAGAACCCTGTGACATTCTGCAACAATTTTAGACCTTGTTGTAGGAGCTGCCAGTGATCTCAGGGCTGCCTGGTTGTCTGAATAGATATAGGTGCCACGATCTTTGTAGCACCTACGCAAATTCTCCTCCACACATGCCCTGATGGCAGTGATTTCAGCCTGGAATACTGAGGCCAGTTTCCCTAGAGAGATGACGCCCTCCAGTCTTGGCTGCACTCGGTATACCCCGGCCCCAACGCCTTGGTCTGATTTCGACCCGTCAGTGAACCAGACAATATCCCCCATACGGTGTCGAACTATTTTCTCCCACTGCTCCCTACTTCCAATTGTTATACTGAAAGGCTTGTTTAAGCAGTATGGGGTTATAATATAGTCCGTTGGCATTTCCCCAACCTTTCCTATATTTACCTCACTCACTATTTTAGTGTGTGAACTCCCAGTTTAACCCTTTGCAATTTTTATCTGTGGGGAGCATTAAAAAAGAAAGTATACAAATCAAATTCTCACACTTTAGATAAACTAAAAACTAACATTCGTCAGAAAATCGCTGCATTTTCTGAGATGGAACTTCAGAGTGTAATGAGCAACTTGCTCAGCAGGTGTCAGAAATGCTTCAATAACAAAGGAAGGCAGTTCCAGCACCTCCTTGCATAATACAGATGAGTAATAAACTTTTCTTTGTGTTGTGAATGTCAGAAATAACTTGCACGCCAACCCGTATTAAATTTAGTGTGGATGTTGGACATCGCACTAAGCGGGAACTGCAGCTGCCATCACCGGCAAGTCACACGCTGTAAAGGTGGTTGCGCTGAGGATTGATCACCCTGTATTACTTCAATGCTGATTGTAGGCTTATTTATACTTCTTATTGTTTATATTTTGTATGACATTTGTAGAGCATGATGTTACAACACTGATTTGTAACTTTATTTGTATAGGGCCTGAAGATGGTATTAATGTAATACAGAAATCACTCGTTCAATAAAACAACATAAACTTTACAGCTGTTGGTAGATATGTTAATAATTTGGAATTAGGAATGCTGTGTATGAAAGAGTATATAGAGAGGCTCTACAAAGGAAATTAACTTTGAGACAATATTGTAGGAAAGAAAGAGAAAGTAGATGAAGATGAAATGGGAGATAATATACTGAGAGATGAATTTGGCAGAACACTGAAAGATCTAAGTTGAAATGAGGCCCCTGGAGTACATATTATCTCAGAGCTACTCAAGTCTCTGGGAGAGCCACCCATGGCAAGACTATTTCCCCTTGTGTGTAAGAGGTATGAGAAAGGTGAAATACCCTCAGAATTTAAGAAAAATGTGATACTCCCCATTCCAGTGAAAGAAGGGTGTGAAAATTACAGAACCATCAGTTTAATAATTCATGGTTGCAAAATTGTGACACAAATCATTTAAGAAGGATGAAAAGGCTGATAGATGCTGACCTCGGCTAGATTACTTTGGATTTAGGAGAAATGTAGAAACATGGGAGGTAATATTGACAAAAAAAAAAAAAAAAAAAAAAAAAATTGACTATGTTGATTGGAATACACTCTTTCAAATTCTAAAGTCAACAGGGGTAAAATATAGGGAACAGAAGGTTATTTACAACTTGTACAAAAATCCAGACAGCAGTTATTAGAGTCGAAGGTCATGAAAGGGATGCAGTGGTTGGGAAGGGAGTAAGACAAGGTTGTAGCCTTTCTCCAATGTTATTCATTGTGTACATTTAGCAGGGTGTGAAGGAAAGCAAGGAGAAATTTGGAGAAAGAATTAAAGTTCAGAGAGAAGAAATAAAAACATTGCATTTTCCTGATGACATTGTAATTCTGTCAGACACAACAAAGAACCTGGAAGACCAATGGAACGGAATGGACATTGTGTTAAAAGGATCATATAAGATGAACATTAACAAGAGAAAAACAAGGGTAATGGAATGCAGTTTAAGAAAATCAGGTGATGGTGAAGGAATTAGATTAGATAACAAAACAATAAAGGGGGTAGATGAGTTTTGTTACTTGGGCAGTAAAATAACATATGATGGTCATAGTACAGAAGGTATAAAATGCAGAAAGGGAATAGGAAGAAAAGCATTTTTGAAAATGAGAAATGTTCTAAATATAATATGAATTGAAGTGTAATGAAGTATTTTCTGAAGGCATTTGTGTGGATTGTTGCCTTGAATGAGAGTGAAGCATAGATGATACATAGTTGAGACAAGAAGAGGATGGAGACTTTTGAAATGTGATGCTATAGAAGAATGCTGAAGAATAGGTGGATAGATCACGTAACTAATGAGGAAGTACTGACCAGAATTGGCGAGAAATTTTTCTGCATACCTTGACTAAAAGAAGGGATTGATTGGTAGGACACATTTTTAGACATCGAGGAATCGCAAATTTAGCATTGGAGGGAAGTGTGTGGGGTAAAATTCACAGAGGGAGACCAAGAGACAAATACAGTAAGCAGATTCAAATGGATGTGGTTGCCATTCTTATAAGGAGATGAAAGGGCTTGCTCAAAATAGAGTAGGGTTGATAGTTGCATGAAACTAGTCTCCGGACTGAAGACAACAACAACAACATCAAGAAATTGCCCAACATTCTCTGTCAAATGCAATAAACATGGTCATGCACCAAGAGTACAGTAATCAATTTAAAATATGGCAGAGTGGAAGGCAAAAAGTATCATTTTTACTCTTGTGTCCAAAATCAACATAGTCCGTCAGTATAGCTAACATTCTCAGTTTGCATTAACATTTGTTAGTTTATCAGCAAATTTGTTCTCAGTTGAGAATAGAAATTTTCATGTCATATGCATCTATATTATTCAACAGAGTAATTTAGAACTACACCTCTATACAAGTGGAAAATATCAACTTTTGCGTGATATTATGTAATTAGCTGTCCATAAAACTTTCAAAAATCACAACAAAACATTCATCTCATTAGACAACATTGTGCAATGAGTAACTGCTGCAATTACATGAGTGAAGTTCGTTCGCATTGTGCTGTCATTTGATATAAATTGTTAGGTCTAACTATTCAATACTTTTAATAGTTGTGATTCTCATTATTTTGCTATCTTTCTTCACAGAAAAGGCATGGGTATGTGATGGTACACCACAGTGTCCAGACGGCTTTGATGAATCCCATTGTTGCAAATCAAGAGATGAATTTCTGTGTATTGATACAGGGATATGCATATCAAATACTATGAAGTGTGATGGAATTAAAAACTGTAATGATGGCAGTGATGAAGCCCATGCTCTTTGTATATTGGGATGTGAGTGTTTATTTTTGTGTTACTATTGTTGTAGTGTAGTAATGGAATCGACTAATTTAAATTTATCAGTTTTAAATGCTTCAATGATTCATTTAGAATTAGCTTATATTTATTAATCTTGTTAATACAAACAGTTACTACAACTTTCCAAAAGTTATAGACAATTTGCAAAGTAACTGAACTAGTATTGTGATTCAATTTGTTTGTCTCCTGTACATAACTGATAAAAAAGGTGGTGTAGTATCTAACCTATGAGAGACTGGACTGAAAAAGAACAGTTTGGGTTTCTTATTGTAGTTTTGATGAAATGAGGTCATAGTTGTCATTTTCACAGTTGAAAATATTAGTTATTTTGTAGTTGAAGTAGGTGAGCTATTTGTATTTTTCAGGCTACTTTTAGCGTGAAAATATCTTCAGTTTTTATTCAGATCAACATTTGACTGAGTTCTTATTAACATTAGTAATGCAGGCCAGTGTGTGTTATTTCTAGTCATGTTATGTGGTAGGACAATGGGTAAACTTTAAGTGTCTCATGGACCTGAGATTTATCCATTATTCATTTCTTTATAGTAAGGACAGTTTACAACTCACCGCAAAGACGTGGCAACGAGCTGCGACCGGCACATACAAAATACACACAAATACAACACTTTCAGCTATCGGCCATGGCCTTCTTCAGAAAATAGAACACTCACGCAATCACACAGACACACAACACAGTCATACAACCATCACCTCCAGCTGCCGCACTTCAAATCATGCTCTGTGGTGAGTAAATATGGGAGGGGAGAAGGGATAGGAAGGTTATGTCACTGTGGTGGGGATGGGTTAGATGGGAATAACGAGATGCAGCTTAGGAATGGAGCTGGGAGGCGGGTGAGGGGAGAAAAATAAATATACAAAAGGCATGCACACTGCAAGTACACAAGACCATGCACACGCATCCGCATGCGCGCGCGTGGCGCCCCCCCCCCCCACCCACACACACACACACACACACACACACACACACACACAGAGAGAGAGAGAGAGAGAGAGAGAGAGAGAGAGAGAGAGAGAGAGAGAGAGAGAGAGAGAGGGGGGGGGGGGGGAGGGGGGGAGGTAGGTAGGAACTGTAAGGTATGGGGAAAAAAGGGAAGTTATCTTAGGTTGAGGCCTGGATGATTTCGCGATCAGAGACTGTATTGTAGGGATAACTCCCATCTGTGCAGTTCAGAAAAGCTGGTGGTAGATGGGAGGATCCAGATGGCCCGGATTGTGAAGCAGTCATTGAAATCAAGCATGCACTCCACTGCATGCTGTGCCACAGGGTGGTCCAC
This sequence comes from Locusta migratoria, assembly GCA_026315105.1. NCBI lineage: Eukaryota > Metazoa > Arthropoda > Insecta > Orthoptera > Acrididae > Locusta > Locusta migratoria. The sequence goes on along the minus strand of CM048746.1, from coordinate 412,665,239 downwards.
CTTGTTTTTGGCCACAGTTTGCTGGTGGCCATTCATCCTAATGGATAACTGGTTGGTGATCATGCCAATATAGAAAGCTGCACAGTGATTGCAGCACAGTTAGTAAATTACATGGCTACTTTCACAGGTGGCCTGGCCTCTGATAGTGGTGGGGATGGGTTAGCTCTACCCTGTGACGTAACCTTCCTATCCCCTCTCCCCTCCCCTCCCATCCCCGATTTACTCGCAGCAGAGCGTGTTTCAAAGTGCGGCAGCCTGAGGTGATGGTTGTATGACTATGTTGTGTGTCTGTGTGTCTGTGTGACTGTGCGAGTGTTCTATTTTCTGAAGAAGGCCATGGCCGATAGCTGAAAGTCTTGTATGTTTGTGTCTTTTGTATGTGCCTGTCGCAGCTTGTCGCCACGTCTTTGCGTTGAGTTGTAAACTGTCCTTACTATATTATTAATTGCAACCTGGACTTTCCATTATTATTTCATTTCTTTATACTGTATTCCAGACAAAGAGAAACAAAGGACTCACAGTATTTAATACAAAACCTTAAGATTGTCACTAACATGAAAGATTTTTTTTGTAGTTTCTCAAGTGTTTCAAGTGTAAAGAGAAAAGTTTGGGATCCAGATATTTTTACTTAGAATGTGTGTGTTTAATATCTACTTTGGCGGAGATAAAAAAGCTTCCTATGGTGTCACATAACAAAAAGAGTATAATATGGATAAAAAATTAATTTATCATAATGCAATCCACCTGCTGACCCAGTTACATTTATTTTTGACCCCACTGTAGACTATACATTGAAATTTTTTTCAAGACACTAGATTTTTAGTGATCTTAAGTTATTGGGTTGCCAAAAAATGTTCATACATACTGCTCTGACTGATGAACGCAGCACGTTTTTGAACACTATTTATTCACACAGTTCTTTGTATAAGTTCATAGAACACACAGTACATGACATACAAAATTAAATAATATGATAAAATTCCTAACTACATGCAAAGGAGTCTCAGATCAACTGTCTTGGGAGAGGTCACGGGAAAACCTTACAGGTGTGACAGCATGGGGTTCAGATACCAGCTTTGTAGTGCAGCCAAAGGTGAGGCTTTCTCGAAGGCATACAGCAATCCTAAGGGGAAGACCTTGTTAGACCTGTGGTATAGTAAGTTGGAGATTTTGTGATGAAAAATCCAGAAGTACATCTTCTTGTTGAAGCTTGTAGATGCACTAGCTGGAAGGGGAACTGGGCCCAGATGCAACTGTGGGCCAAGATTTGAAGGATTGTCCAAACTGAATGACAACTGTTGCTGCCCAAAGTAATGCAGCCAATGAAAGATTTTAGCATTGTGCGTAAAAAACAAAACACACACTCTTAGCATGTCAATCCTGAATTTATTATTAATGGAAAAAATTAAAATGATTACTTCAAAAAGGAAGTATGACATCAGTTAACATTTACCAAAAAGCAGTTGAGTGATGGCAAGAAAGCGAGTAGGTTGTACCATTGAAGTTTTAGAGCTCCACTATTAGTTGAAGTTCTCTCTTCCCCAGTCCTGGAACTTTTACGAATGTTTAAAAAAAAAATGGGGCAAATGATTATTAGGCCTAGTAACGTGCTGGAAGAAGAGGATGTCGATGGAGACATCAAAATTTGACCATTTAAAAAAATTTAACATGCACACTCACCAAATATCTTAACCTGCACTCTTGAGTTATGATTTTACATTATCTTCGATTAATGATGTAAATTCTCCACAGAAATGATAAATAATTTTTCAAAAGAGATAGATTGGCTGGCCAGTACTTACATTTTTGCTGTACCGCCGATAGTTACACACAGAAAGAAAAAAGGATGAAAATAAAACAAGCTTTTGGAACTGTGTCCCTTCTTCAGGTAAAAGAGAAGGGGAAAAAAAGAAGGAAAAAGGAATGGGAAAGGTAATTCACGACCTAGGTCAAGAGGATGGTGTTAGAGGATTGTGGAAGTCAGAGTTACTGACAGTATCTCGCACTTCCACAATCCTCCAACACCTTCCTCATGACCTAGGTCGTGAATTACCTTCCCCTTCCTTTTTTCTTCTTCTCTTTTACCTGAAGAAGGAACACAGTTCTGAAAGCTTGTTTTATTTTCGTTCTGTTTTTCTTTTTGTGTGTTACTATCGACAGTACAGAAAAAAAGTAAGTACTGGCCAGCCAATCTATCTCGTTTGAAAAATATTTTACACTGTCTTGTGTTTGTGTGCAATTTTAATGAGTAGATGCTTTTAGATATAGGTATATAGCCTACATAAATAAGTATTAACCTGGATATCACAAAATCTAAGATGTTTAGTTCTGAGGAAGATAATAATTATCTATGAAGTTTTGCATCCCTAACCATACATATTCTTACTGTACATGTCAGAGTGATGTAATATGTTGCCCCTATTTAATCCATCCTCTCTCATACATATTAGTTCGCATTACTATTTGCCATATTCAAAAGTTGGAAGTTCTGTAAATCTAAAGGAGACGTATAGAGTCTAAAATATCTTTACTGCTGTAGGATTTGGTTGCAGAACACCCACACCTGAGCAATGTAAAGAAACTAAGTATCCGCTGAAGTAGTTAATTTTTTCATTTTTTGGGCATTTCAGAGTCCCTCTTCTGGTGTACAAAACCGTAACTGCAAGAATAAAAAAAGTCCAGGTTTGGATGTCAATACAATATAATGTAGAAAGGTTGGAAATCCTATCGCTGAGTTGCAGACATGCACATTGAATAGACAGTCACATTCACACAACATTAATTTTCAACCACATCCCTCATTAGAAAAAGATCACAAATACTTAAGTGTGTCACACAATCACTTGGCCAGAACTTGTGCACACACGATAGCTATTTCTGGATGTTGCTGCCACCCCATTGACACTTTAAGAATGGGAGGGGAGAGGAGGGGGTAGTATGCAGGGTAAAGAATGTTACTTATTGCTTGGTGGGGCATCCAGGTACTGACAGGTAGGAAAGTGAGATGCAGCTTCTAATACATGGGGGGGGGGAGGGGGGGGGAGGGAGATTAAGTGCAAAGAGGAGGTGCAGGGAAGAGAAAAAAGGCAGCATACAGTTGTTTGAGAGTCATGAATTGGGAGGAGTTAGTGGATCAGTAGGAGGGACTGTAGGATGTTGATTATAGGTTGAAGCCAGTATGGTTGCCAGATGGTAGAATGTGTTGTTCGAACAGCTCTCATCTGCACAGTGCAAAAGACCTGATGGTTTTGGTTGTAAATCAGCTATTGAAAATGAGCATGTAGTGATCAGCTACAAGCTGTGCCACAGGATGGTCCACCCAGCTCTTGGTTGCTGTGATGTGATTGCTATTCATATTAATAGACAGTTGATTGTTGGTTGTACCAATGTAAAAAAGCTGCATACTGACTGCAGCAAAGTTGGTAAATCATAAGGCTCCTTTCACAGGTGGCCCAGTCTCTGATGGGGTACAATAATCCTATGATGCGCCTGGAATAGGAAGTGCTGGGTGTGTGGATTGGGCATTGAAGCATTTCATAGGGATATGACCCCTGTGGTAAGGGGGTTTTGATTGGGAGTGGTATAGGGATGGAATATGATGTTGTGGAGGTTGGGTGGGCAATGAGGTACCACTTTAACTGGGGTCATAATGATCTTGCTTAGGATCTCTCTCAGGGGACTCCCTTTTGGCTGATTATTGGGGGAAGAAGGAGGATTGGCATGAGAGATCTGCATGTGTAGTAGGTTGGAGGGGGTGGGGTGTCATAATGTGTATTTGTGATGGTATTTGTAAATTGGATGAAGGGGGGGGGGGTTCATTGCAAAAACATCGCCTGTGGGTGGCAAGTCTGTATGGGAGGGTTTTTTTAGTGTGAAACGGATGACAGCTGTCAAAATGCAGGAACTGTTGGTAGTTGGTTAATGTGGGCAGAAGTGTGGATGGAACCATCAGTATGATGGTAGGTTAAGGTCCAGGAAGGAGGCATGCCGGTTAAGGAGGACCACATGAAAGGATTGGGAGAGGAGGGGTAAACTTTTGAGGAAACAAGGATAGGTTGTCATTAACACAAATCCAAATCATGAAAATAACATCAATGTACTAGACCAGGGGTTTGGGATTTTGGGAGGCTAGGAAAGTTCCCTCTAGAAAACTCATAAGCAGGTTAGCACAGGAAGGTGCCATGTAGGTGCACATGGCTTTGCATTGCATTGTATTGTATACTTTCCTTCAAAAGAAAAGTAGATATTTGTTAAGATATTTTTGGTAAAGGTTGTAAGTAATGAGATATTAGGCTTGGGCTGTCTGCAAAATGTCTTGTGAATATAACTAGTTGTGCTGAAGTGATTATTCAAAGGAGATAAAGTGGCTGGGCAGTATTTACCTCAGCTCAGTACAACCAATAGCCATACAAAAAGACTAAAATGTAAAAACAAGCTTTTGGAAATTAATTCATTACAGGTAGGAGAGAAGAGGTAGGGAAAATAAGATAGAAGGGAAAGGTTACTAATAACCTACGCCATGAGTTAAGTATGGTGTGAAGAGTGATAGGTGGAAGTCAATCACCCTTCGCACTATCCTTACCTCACGACTTAGGTTCATTTCCAAAAGCTTCTTTATGCGTTTGTTGTCAGATTAATAGTCGTGATAAATTGTAATGTCATTCTGAATGCCTAACTGTACCGCATGAACTGCAGAAAAGTATTAAGTGATAATCTTCCTTTAATCAATCATTTTATTGGGTTTGTCAGTTAGCATCAAGCCTTTCCAAAACATTTTCTAAGTGGCTCTTTTTCATTCTCAGATAGTGGAGGAATGAAGTCTCATTATTCATTTGTCCCATGATTTAGCAGGCTTCACACTTACCACTGTTTCTGACATCATATCTCGTGAACTGAGTGTCTTAGATAGTTCTTTTCCCCACAATGATCTTCTCGTTTGGAATTCAACCATGCCGAATTTCATTACAATCACAATAAAATTATAGATTTATGTGAAATACAGTTATTATTCAACTAGTTAATAAATAAATGTAGTCAAGCTAATTACTTTAATTGATAAACTTCTAAGTAGCTCCTCAGTAGCAACATCACTTCCACTTCATGCAGTTGTGTACAAAACCTCTTGTGAGAATGAATTAAATGTACAGATAGGGGTCCTTGGAATGATATGTGCACCCTGTAGTAAATGGCTATTAGGCTATAAAAGTCATTTATAAGTCCTCTCTATTCTAAAGTTTTATAATGTTAAACCCATTTACCAAAAATTTAACAAACTTTTATCATTGTTAAATGTACTAATGGTTTAATATTTTTGTGTTGCAGCTTCAAAAGGGGACCCAGCTTTGGCAGAAAAATCTCATAAGAGTGCATTAGCTGTAGGTGTCATCATTGCTGTAGCTGCACTCATAACAATTGGTCTTTTCTTGTATTATTGCCGGAAACGCTTAATGGGCTCTAACAACATAGCACTAGATGATGAACTAGATGACTCGGCTGGTGATCCATTATCTCCTAAACCTTTAAGAGGTGTACCAAAACCTATTTGTACTGTGACAACATTACAGAAGAATGGACACCGTTTAGTTAAAGGACCCACTAAACCAGGGATTGATGGTGTGCATATGTCCATGCTGAATGGCAGTACAACTACTACAAATAGTTATGATAGAAACCACATTACTGGAGCCTCCAGCTCCACAACTGAAGGTGGTGGACCTGTAGCTGTTCCGATGTTAATGTCATCATCATCTCTGCTGTGTTATCCTCGTGAAACACTGAATCCACCACCTAGTCCTGCAACCACAGCAGATTCTACAAGAAGACTTCATCATAGTTACAATGAGGATTATTGCTGCTCATCTTCTGGTGCTTCTAGATATAGGCCATACAGGCATTACCGTGCCATTAACCAGCCACCTCCTCCAACGCCATGTAGTACTGATGTGTGTGATGAATCAGATTCAAATTATCCTCTGCGTGGTGGTAGGTATTATGCTCCTCCAGCCTCCGAGTATGATTCGGACCCATTTCCTCCACCACCAACACCCAGATCTCACTATCACAGTGAAGGCGGAATACCAACTTCATGTCCCCCATCGCCATCGTCTACTGCTGGGAGATCGTCTACATACTTCAATCCCCTTCCACCTCCACCTTCACCAGTACCATCTCCTGGCAGCAGATGTGATTGCTGACAGTGAATTGTGTGTGGACTGGAGGAATCATTATTTTTAAGTTTGTAAAGCTGAACTTCTTAACAGCACAATGTAATGCAAAAAGAGGTTAGAAAAAGAGGAATATTTCTGGTGCTAGGAATGAAAATAGACATGTTTCAAAAGAAATATAAGTGAAACAACAATTCTGTATTGTAATTTTCATTTTATGACATAATACTGATCAGAAAGACAGTTAGTGAGAGTTTTCTGTTGAATAGAAATCAAGCATACATAATGAAAGGATGTTCATTAAAATCATGATAGTGTATGTACTGAAACGGTGTTTTATGTTTAGCTGTTATTAAAGGAATACGTTCCGCAGAATGGTAGCCATATCTTATGCAACCATATCCTTTGTAGATAAATGTTAATGCCATATGTGTACGGAGGTTATTTTTGTTATGAGTATTAATCTTTAATAATTGTTAAAATAAAATGTTATATGACATTAATGTTCTGCCACTTACATGCAACTTGTTGGCATACTGTGATGACTGCATTGTATTAGACTGATAATATTAGTTTACACAAGAGTTAATTTTTCATTCTTGGATTAAGACTTTTTTTTCCTTGTATCTTACATGCATGAAATATTGATTGTATACTCCAGTAATTGCTGACATTGCACATCTGCGAGAATGTTTTTATTACATCTGACATGGGAAAACTACTTAATATAACTAACACTCTGTCCACCTTGGCTTCATACAGGTAGCACTTGGTATCTACAGGCACTAGTCTTGTCTGATGTATCAGTTATAAATTATATCCACAAACTTTCCTTGAGAGTCAGCCTATCTATTAGTGAAAACTATCAAAAACCCTACAGTAGTTGGTGAGATTATCCTCTATACACAGAAAGCAAAACTTGTCAGTGGATCTAAATATAAAACATATATAGAGGTTAAAAATGTAATGCTGACAGTTTACAACTCACTGCTAAGACATACATCAAGCTGTGACATGCACATACATGTAACATGTACCTGTCACAAAGTACATGTATGCGGTGATTTGTAAGCTATCCTCATTATATTGTTGAATTCCATTGTTAGATATATAGAAGTTATAGTACATTACTAATTAGTGACTCCTTTATATTCAACATTCACACATCAATTTAATGTCAGCAAATACGAGATTTTCCTTGAATTTCAAAATGATCAATTGCTGTGGAAAATGTACTAAAATAGATTTGATTCAGAAGCTATTACTTATTTATAAGCTGTAAATTGTGTAAGATTATGCTCCATTATAAACTCTAAATATACTAAGTTTACCTACGGAGCATAATTTGAATTTATTTCTAGTGTTGGTGCTTCTGTGAAGCTAGAAATTCACTGGAAATATATGTAATAACCCATTGATTCCGATTCAAAGGAATCAATATGAACTTTATGTTAAAATAATTTATAATATTAATTGATTTAGGAAATACAAATATGAAAAATTGTATTTCTACACTGTTTCAGTAAGTTAATACTTCATCTTGTTGGATTTAGTTTTTCTTTTCTGTATATTTATATATAATTATGTTAATAATTGTTTTTATAAAATGATGTACATTTGTTTATTTAGAGAGCTTTTAAAATGTGTTTTATGTAAATGTGTATATTATAAGAGGCCAATTTTACTTGAAATTGGCTGCATTGACTTTCTTGTTGTCAGACTTTCCCATTTTATAAACAGAATGGTGTGTTGCTCAATATTTTTGTACTTAACAGTTTCTATGTAATCATAGTGCATTTCATTTGTTTAATGTGTCCTTTTTAGTGAGAGTATTTTTATAATGCCTTAGATTTAGGCCTGTAACACGTGGTTTGCTTTGCTACCATTTACTTGCATGAGCAGCATAATATCTGAAAACATTTCATTAATGAAAGAAAATCTTACCTGGTTTCATGTTCACATGCAGTGCTGGTAGTAGTAGCATATTTATGCAGTGTTATAATGATGCCTTATGTTCATGAGGTGCACAAAATATATTAAATCTCAGACTACTTGGGAGCAGCTACAGAATGACTTTGGAGATATTTATTTCTTTAATTTTGTTAATATGATAGCATAATTAAGAAAAGTTTATAACATATACATGTTGATTTGAATCAAATCTAATCTATAATCTTAAATGAAAAATTGTGATACGTTTGTTAAAATCTTCATGACATGAGCTGATATGTAGTTCATTCATATCAGTCCTATTTTCGTAAATATTATTGAGAGCATTGTGAATGTATCTCGTTACATGGGGAATAAACCTTGTGGGCATTGAGTTACATTTTTTTCACCAGCACTTTTCTGTGTTGCTTAATCTAAGGGCTCATAATTCACATCTGATGTGAGAGTATATTGTGAAGGAGCACACATTAACTTTTTCCCCCATTTCTTTTATTTATTACATTTCCTTTCCTCATCTTTTTCATTGCTTTCTATTTTCATTAGTTTGTGTATCTTGTCTATACTTTTTATTCAGTAACTCATCTTCATTTAATAGTATGCTGTAAATTTGGGTGTATATGTTGTGAATATTGCCTTGTATTCCTAAGACTTAAATGTTTCAAAACTACCTTCTCAGTTTTCATCTTTTCTCTGTTAGTTTTTATGTCTAATTGTCTGTCAGTTGGTAAATTGTTTGTTTAATTTGGTAACATATCAAGTAAAAGTGTTTTCTGTTCACATCCAGTTCCATGAAGTTTCTCTCTTCATTTGCAGTAACAAATGTTTTGTTGTAATTATTAATTTTTAGTGCTGGATCTAGATCAGACTCCAATGGAATCAGAAACTTATTCAGGTTGTTCTTGTGACTTGGTTCATTTTCAAAATATAAATTATAGGATTCAAATAATGGGAATTAAAGATATTGTAGAAAATAATGGTTATGTTATCATTTTAACAGAAAATAATCTGGTGAATTTTAAACATAATTCTAAAACGGTGCCTTAAATAAGTCTTAAAAGAAACACTAGGCAAATTTGTTACAAAGAATAATTTTTGGAAATGGCATTCGCCATTTATAATTTTAATAACATATTGTGCAACAATAAAATATCCTATTTTTGTAATCATATTGCATAGTATAAAGACATGACAGTAATTTGTTTTAAAAGCTGAAGAAGTCTGTTGGAAGGCATACAATCTGTGTCATAAACTAGAAGTGTTTACCTCTGTTAGCAGTGTACTTAATTATTCCCTTTTGCTTCATTCTGTTGGTTTTCAGAAAGCTAACATTCTGAAATGTATATTTAATTTACTACAATAATAATAATTAAAAACTCTTGAACAGAATGTGTACTGCTGTTCGAAGGACACATCTGTCACACTTCTCATTTACAGAAATCTGAATATTTAGTTGTCACATTTAAATAGATGTATTTCAAAGATTGGTATAGTCATAAAAGGCACCCTCTGTTACTGCCGCTGTATGATACACTGTTGTTTTTGATACAAGGGAAAAATCCTTAAGAGTAATAAGGTCTGAAACCCTTTTCTAACTTTAATTTCTTATGATTTAATGTTCAAAGTGACTGATTGGCCTCAAGACAGTAGATACACATAGGTTCACTGTTAAAGAGCGAGAGTTTACACTGTGACAATACATGCTATGTCATATTTTGTCAGTACAACTTAATTGCTGTAGCATCAATTTCACTTCATCATTTCATATCAAAAGAGTGCAGTTGTTTGCACATTCTATTTTTTAGTTTAAAGATAAGTACTTACTCAGAAATGTGAAGGTATCTGTTGTAATTATGTAAATCTGTATATCATGATAACCGTATATATCCTGTATAATGTGTGTGGAAAAGTGCCTCTTTTTGAATGTGTGATTTATTAAAGTGCAAAACTATACTCAGGACTTGTATAAAAAATATACATATATATCTATATACAGAATCATGTGCATTGAGCTTGTGCATTAGTTGCATAGTCAAATGTTCCTGAAGATAGCATTTAAATGTTAATATTTTGTTTTTAAATTTCTGTGCCATAAAAAGTGAAGCTTAAGACATGGTTCTCTTCATAATTGTTGTTGTAATTTCTTGTACAAATGTCAGAGATATAAGAAAGTGTAAATAAGTGTACATTGTGTTTGTAGAATATATTCTTGCTGCTGCGATTGCTAACTGCAATAAAGTCTCAAAAGAATGTGAGTGATCTTTTCTTTTCTTGTTATCAGATAGTGTAAAGAAAATATTTCCACTCACCTACCACCAAATTAATATCTTGGTATACAATGATCATTCCTTCGAAAATGGGTTGGTAGCTCTTTGCTAGCCGAGATCTATGTTTAATGCTGTCATAAAGATATAATTTCTATGCAAATAAAACTTACATTGAAGGCAATAAGTAATTAAATATATTTATTAGTTTGTTCTTCAGGCTCACCATTGAAGGTTTAACTTTTTTTTTTTTTTTTTGGGTGTATTTTTGCACTAAACTCGAAAAGATCAGAAGTAGTGTTATAGTCATATTTACTTTTTGGCAAAGTTACTTTAAATTATCTCATCTAACTGTTCTTATTTCTTTGTAACAACTTAAGTATAGCATAGCCCTCGATTATTTTTACTTCATATTCATGAAGCGCAGCATGAATTTTATTTTGCTTGTTGAAGAAACTTCACACACATTTAGTTTACGTACCATGATTTAGCATTATAACTCAATCTTAAGTGCATTTACATTTCAGTACTAACATTACATAGATATATATTAGTGTGCTATATAACTTTAGAGTCTTCTTTGATCTTTATTTTTAGCTAAATTTCATGAACAACCATGAGTGTTAAGTGCCTGAACTGCTGTAGGAAAGTTTTACGCAGATGTTGTGAAAGATGGTTTCACTAGGGAGAATGTAGCAGTGTGGGGATTGGGGAAATAAATGAGACTCTACCATTTTATTCTAAAGTTTGTTCAAGGGACAGAAAAATAGAACAACAGGAGGGAAAGATGAATTGGATAGAAATAGGACAGTATGAGACAGCTTCATGATTGACACAAGTAATAGATCTGCCTGAAGTAGATGAAATTAACAGACAACAGACTGAAACAAGCATGTCAAAACAAGTAGGAGGAAAGTTCTGTTGTTAGGTAATTGCCATTGAAGATGTATGAGCCAGGTATTAATGGAAAAATTAGGTGACATACCAGGTCACAGAGTAGTAGAGGATATCGGAGTCTTCTACAAGTGCTTAGTAAAGCAGCATCATGTTGTGATAGTTGGTGTTGCAGGAAAAATTATTGACAGGATAGGGCTACCAGAGTGAAAAGTGAACTGCTAAAGACACCTTCTGCAATGAATCATATAAATGTTGGGCATGTGCCTGCATTCATGCGATACGAATGGCCCTAGTTGAACAACTCTGTAATGATGGTAAAGTCCTAAAATATCACAAGAATCTCACAAAATTAAAGCAAAGAATAATGGTAGTACATTTCATCAAATATAGGGGATTAAAAATAAATATTGTTGAAATGAGATAGAATGGCTGGCCAGTACTTACCATTGTGCTGTACCGCCGATAGTAACACAAAATGAAAAAACAGAAAAAAAGGGGACAAAGGGACAAGCTTTCGGAACAGAGTTCCTTCGTCAGGTGGGAGAGAAGGGAAGAATAAAGGATGGGAACAGAAGGAAAAGGTGGTTCACGACCTAGGTCATGAAGGTGGTGTTTCGGGAGTGTGGACGTCAGAGATACTGCATGTATGTACTGAGCCAAGCCAGAGAGGATAAATATAACTAAAGAGGAAAGATCAAGTAGTAAAGAGAAGAGAAAAGAGTGAAATTAATGATGCTGAGGGGTGTAGGAGGGGCGGGGGGTGGGGTGTCTAAAACGTTTTTCATAAACAGGGAAATATGGATGGACACACACACACACACACACACACACACACACACACACACACACACGGAGAGAGATAGAGAGAATGACAGAGAGAGCGAGAGGGCGGTAGAGAGAGAGAGAGAGAGAGGGGGGGGGGGTAAGGAACGGATAATGAATAGGTGAGCTGAGGATGGAGGAAGGGGAGGGGTTAGCGTAGATTTAGGCCAGGGGGGTGGCGGGAGGAGAGGATATGTTGGAGGGCAAGTTCCCACCTCCGTAGCTCTGAGGGACTGGTGTTGGTTGGTACTATCCAAATGGCACGTGTGGTGTAACACATGCCCAGGTCCCTGGAGTTATGCTGGAGGGCATGTTCTGCCACAGGAAATTGGGTGTCCCCCAGGCGAACAGTCCGTCTATGCCCATTCATCTGCTCAGCCAATTTGTTGGTAGTCATACCAACATAAAAGGCTGAACAGTGGACACATGTCAGCTGGTATATGACATGTGTTGTCTCACATGTGGCCCTGCCTTGAATTGGGTAGGTTTTTCCTGTGGTGGGGCTGGAGTATGTGGTAGTGGGAGGATGCATTGGACAGGTTTTGCAGCGGGATCGGTTGCAGGGGTTGGAACCATTAGGTAGGGAGGGTGGTTTTGGGATGTTGTAAGGTTGGACAAGGATGTTGCGGAGGTTGGGAGGATGGCGGAAGGCTACTCTGGGAGGTGTGGGAAGAACAGTTTGGAGTGATGGTCTCATTTCAGGGCATGACTTGAGAAAGTCATAGCCCTGTTTGAGGAATTTGTTGAGGCATTCCAGGCCAGGATGGTACTGGGTGACTAAGGGAGTGCTTCTGGGTGGTCTGGGGTTAGGAACATTGTTTTTGGAGGGAGAGGAATGGACAGCTCGGGAGATCTGTTTGTGAACTATGCAATATTGTCTGTGAGGCAGCTCACTGAAAATGACAAAAAGGTGATTTTTGATAAAGAAAATTGCAAGATTTATGACGAATTTGAAAGATTGATCATTAAGACTCGTCAGGAAGGTCATTTGTATTACATAGATACAAAACCGTGAGCAGGTGACAGATCAATAAACATGTTGAAAAATGACAAATGTATATTAAAAAAAAAAGAAGAAAAACAACACTTGTCCTTGACCTATGACATTGTTGGATGATGCATGTCAGCAAGCCTACTATAAACAACATGATAAGTAAGGAAGCAGTACGGGGATTAGACTGTGAAAAAGGTGAAATAAACCTGTATGATGACTGTTTGGCGGGGAAATCTGTGCAAAAACCATTTCAGAAAACAATATCAAACAATTTGAAGGAACGAAAAACCACTTTAGAACTCGTTCCAAGTTTTGGAGGCAATTGTTGTTATGGTCTTCAGTCCGGAGACTGGCTTGATGCAGCTCTCCACCCTACTCTATCCTGAGCAAGCCTTTTCATCTCCTCATAAGAACGGCAACCCACATCTACTTGAATCTGCTTACTATACACATCTCTTGATCTCCCTCTGAGATTTTTACCCCACACACACACACTTCCCTCCAATGCTAAATTTACGATTCCTCGATGTCTAAGAATGTGTCCTACTAAGCGGTCTCTTCTTTTGGTCAGGGTATGCCAAAAATTCCTTTTCTCACCAATTCTGTTCAGTACCTCTTCATTAGTTATGTGATCTACCCACCTAATCTTCAGCATTCTTCTGTAGCACCACATTTCAAAAGCCTCTATTCTCTTCCTGTCCACACAGCTTATCGTCCATGTTTCACTCCCATACAAGGCAACACTCCACACAAATGCCTTCAGAAAAGACTTCCTTTCACTTAATATTCGATGTTAGCAAATTTCTCTGTTTCAAAAATGCTTTTCTTCCCATTGCCATTCTGCATTTTATATCCTCTGTACTGCTACCATCGCATGTTATTTTACTACCCAAGTAACAAAACTCATCTACCACCCTCATCTACCCAGTCTAATTCCTTCAGCATCGCCTGATTTTCTAAGACAGCATTCCATTATTTTTGTTTTGCTCTTGTTAATGTTCATTTTATACGTTCTCTTCAACACACTCTCCATTCCATTCAACTGCTCTTCCAGGTCCTTTGCAGTCTCTGACAGAATTACAATGTCATCAGCAAAACGCGATGTTTTTATTTCTTCCCCCTGAACTTTGATCCGTATTCCAAATTTTTCCTTGCTTTCATTCTCCGCCTGTTCGATGTACAAATTGAATAACATCGGTGAAAGGTTACAACCCTGTCTTACTCCCTTCCCAACTGATGCTTCCCTTTCATGCCCTTAGAGTCTAATAACTGCGGTCTGGCTTTTGTACAAGTTGTAAATAACTCTCCTTTCCCTGTATTTTACCCCTGCTGTCTTCACAATTTTAAAGAGTGTATTCCAGTCAACATTGTCAAACGCTTTCTCCAAATCTACAAAAGCTAAAAATGTAGGTTTGCCTTTCCTTATCTATAACCTTCATTGTTTCGTTACCTAATCTAATTCCTTCAGCATCGCCTGATTTTCTTAGACTGCACTCCATTACCCTAGTTTTGCTCTTGTTAATGTTCATCTTATATGCACCTTTCAGCACAATGTCCATTCCATTTAATTGCTCTTCCAGGTCCTTTGCTGTATCTGACAGAATTACAATGTCATCAGCAAAACACAATGTTTTTATTTCTTCCCCCTGAACTTTAATCCCTATTCCAAATTTCTCCTTGCTTTCCTTTATAGCTTGCTCAATGTACAAATTGAACAACATTGCAGAAAGGCTACAACCCTGTCTTACTCCCTTTCCAACTGATGCTTCCCTTTCATGCCCTTCGAGTCTAATAACTGTGGTCTGGCTTTTGTACAAGTTGTAAATAACCTTATGCTCCCTATATTTTACTTCTGCTTGCTTCAGAACTTGAAAGAGTTTATTCCAATCAACATTGTCAAATGTTTTCTCCAAATCTACAACAGCTAAAAATGTAGGTTTGCCTTTCCTTAATCTGTCTTCTAAGATAAGACGTAAAGTGAGTATTGCCTCTCGGGTTCCTACGTTCCTCCTGAATCCAAACTGATCTTCCCCAAGGTCAGCTTCTACCAGCTTTTCCATTCTCCTGTAGATAGTTCATGTTAAAATTTTGCAACCATGACTTATCAAACTGATGGTTCTGTAATTTTCACACCTATATGCGCCTGATTTCTTTGGAATGGGGATTATAACATTTTTCTTAAAGTCTGAGGGCATTTTGCCTGTCTCATACATCCTACACACCAGTTCAAATAGTTTTGTTATGGCTGGCTCTCCCAGAGACTTTAGTAGCTCTGAGGGTATGTCATCTACTCCTGGGACCTTGTTCCGACCTACATCTTTCAGGGCTCTGTCAAATTCATCTCTGAGTATAGTATCTCCTATTTCACCTTGATCTACTTCCTCTTCCCTTCCTACAACATTGTCTCTAAGTTCATTTCCTTTGTAGAGCAGCTCTATGTACTCTTTCCACCTTTCAGCTTTCGCTTCTTTGCTGAGAATTGGTTTTCCATCTGAGTTCTTGATATTCATAGAGTTTCTTTTCTTGTCCACAAATGTCTCTCTTATTTTCCTGTAGGTGGTATCTACTTTTCCCCTTCTTATACATTCTTCTACAGATTTGCATTTGGCTTCTAGCCACTCCTGCTTAGCCATTTTGCACTTTCTGTCAATCTCATTTCTTAGTCGTCTGTACTTCATTTTGCCTGTTTCATTTACTGCATTTTTATATTTTCTCCTTTCATCAATTAAATTTAGTATTTCCTGTGATATCCAAGGATTTTTTGTAGGTCTTGCCTTTCTACCTATATTGTCCTCTGCTGACTTCACTATTTCATCTCTCAATGCTACCCATTCCTCTTCTTCTGTTTTATTTCCCCCTATTTCTGTCAATTGTTGCCTAAATCTCCCTCTGAAATTCTCCAGAACTTCACGTTCCTTCAATTTATCTAAGTCCCATCTCCTTATTTTCCTACCTTTCTGCAGTTTTTTTCAGTTTCAGCCTACAGTTCATGACTAACAAGTTATGATCAGAGTCTATATCTGCCCCTGGGTATGTTTTACAGTTTAAAACCTGGTTCCGGAATCTATGTCTTACCATTATAAAATCTATTTGGTACCTTCCGGTGTCAATATCTATGATGATGCAAGCAGATACATATTTGTGCGTTTCTTAAAAAATAAGGATGAAGCATTTGAAGAATTCAAGAAATGGAAGATACAAACTGAAACACAAACCGGAAAACGATCTAAGAGAATTCACATGGACAATGGCCTAGAATTCTGTTCATGCAAATAGTAACAGCTCTGTGACGCTGAAGGAATTTGGCATGAAGTAACAATGAGATACATACCTCAACAAAATGGTAAAGCTGAACGTCTAAACAGAACATTAATGGACTTGGTAAGGTCACAGCTGATCGGAAGTGATTTATGGTACAGTTCTTGGGCTGAGCTGATGTACACAGCAGCATACATAAGAAATTGAGTTACAAATAGCCACAACAATGAAAAACGCCCTATGAATTGTGGACAGGTAAAAAGCCAAGTGTGAGACATTTACGTGTGATAGGATGTGAAGTTTTTGTTCATGTACCCAGACAAAAACGTCAATCTAAATTATCCACAAGGGCAGAAAAAGGCATTCTTGTAGGATATTTCTCTATATGGCCGGCCGTGGATACAGGATCTGGATGCCAGAAACAAAACAGGTTATCAAATCCAGAGACTGTACACTCAAAGAATTTGTGAGTGGTCAACTGAAAATAAGAAACAGAAGAAATTTATTGATCTGTACAATGAAGAAGTTATCATTTCCAAATACCAGCAATAGTGATTTCATACAAATTGAAAAAGAAGATTCAAACACTGAAGATGAATTTTATGGTTTCTCTGATCAGGAGGAAAAATTAGAAGGGACTGAATGTAATCAGGATCTTATGGAACATGCTGAAGCTCCATGAAGTACATACAGACCAAGAAAGGAAGTAACAAAAGGGAAAATGCATTTAAGTAAATGTCATCCAATGACACTTAGTTCAAAAGAGAAGGCACACATTGAAGAAGCACAAATAAATGTCATGCATGGAAAGAACAGTGATGAACCTTTATCATATCAGGAAGCAGTCAATTCTGATGAGGCAGAGGAACGGATAGTTGCTGTGTTACCACCTGGTGTAATTTCTGTAAAGAAAGATGGGTTTTTGAAAAGAAGATAGTCGGTGGGAAGGAGATTTTTAAAGCTCATTTAGTTGCAAAAGTATTTACTCAAGTAGAAGGTGTAGATTTTAATGAGATTTATGCTCCTATTTCAAATTTTGAAACTATTCATTTATTGATAGCAGCCAGTGTTGAGAAAAATTGGCACATTGATCAGTATAATGTGAAGAGTGCATACTTGGATAGTAAATTAAAGGAAGATGAATATATGCTCCAGCCAGAAGGTTTCATCAAGAAGGGCCAAGTAAATTTGGTTTGTAAATTGAACAAGTCAATATATGGACTGAAACAAAGTGGTAGATGCTGGAATGATCATTTGAATAGATCTCTAGAAAAACTAGGATTTATCAAAAATGCTGTAGATCCTTGTGTGTAAAAGGGAAATGCTAAGGAATAAAAGGCTTTGTCTGTATATGTAGATGATATTCTTACATTTGCACAAAATGAAGAGATAAGGCAAAAAGTAAAGACTCTTTTAGAAAGTTGTTTTGAAATCAAGCACATGGGCATGGTTTCACACATGTTAGGAATGAAATTTGATAACAACAAAGATGGAACAACTTTGTCATTCTCAAAAGGAGTACATTAGTGGACTTCAGAATGCTAAGGGAACTAAGACACCAATGGAATTAAAACTGAATTTTCTTGATGAGAAATTTGATGAGGAAGCGAGAAATCTGCCTTATCGTGCGCGTATTGGTTGGCTTCTTTACCTTTCACAGAGGACACGATCAGACGTAGCTTTCTCTGTGGCAAAGCTAGCCCAGTATTGTTCAATATTTCATGTAATCCACTGGAATGCAGCTAAAAGAGTGCTGAGGTATGTAAAAGAAACAGTATATTATAAACTCAAATATTACTCCACTGGTTAAATATCCGAAGGATTCGCTGATGCTGATTGGGCTACTTGTACAGAAGATCACAAAAGTGTTACATGATATGTAATATTACTGGCAGGATCGCCTGTGTACTGGAAGAGTATGAAACAAACTGCAGTTGCATTGAGCAGAATACGTGTTAGTTGCAGCCTGTGCAAGAGAGGTGACATGGATGAGAGAACTACTAAAGAGCTTTGACCTCAAAGAACTGATTGGAAAATCAACACCTGTGTGGTGTGATAATCAAGTTGCAATTGTACATTCCAAGAATTATATTAATAAATCAAAAAACAAAACATATTGCCATAAATCATTATTTCATTAGGAAAAATGTGATGGATGGTACACTCAACATCAGATACATTTCAATAGATAAAAATCAAGCAGACTTGTTAACAAAGCCCTTGTGTCAAAATATTCATGAGTGTCATTGCAAGGATGCTACATTCAAAATGATATGTTTGGTTCTTTTAGATATCATTTCAAGGGGGGGGGGGGGGATGTTAAGTGATTAGCAAGTGGGCAAAGGTTATTATATTTATTCTTTTCATTTGTGTCAGTTTTTTTGGTGTTTTTTAAAAAGATGATCGTGTGTTGTCTGAGTGCTCATCTATTACTACTGAAATAGTGTTTGCAGTTTTCTTTCTCTGTTAATACATGTAAATCATGTGATACAATGTTATCTTATTCCACTGCAAGAAGTACCAATAATCATCATTGTCACTTTTATATCTGTAACTTCAACTTTTTTAATAAGGTAACCTTTATCCACCCAGCTTTCACTCCCATACAACAAAGTTGGTTGAAAGATAGACCTGCATACTGTTAATTTAGTTTTGGTGCTGACTTCCTTCTTGCAGAAAACAGTAGATTGTGAAACTGTCTACCTGTTCTAACTGTATTTGGCTCTCAATGTGTTTAAATCTCTTTCCCAAATACATAACTTACATTTTGGAGATGCTGATCTTCATACCAGAACCCCTACATCTCTGATATAACTCTGAATTATTAGATTTCAAACTTTCAATTGAATCTGCCGTAGCAACTAAGTCATCCGCATATGGAAGACTGCTTATTATTTTTTCACCTATTTTAATCTTACCATGCCAGTCTATTCTTTTCAATATATGATCCATAAACAATATGAATAACAATGGTGGTAGGTTACAGCCTTATCTTACTCCTGAAACTATTGTGAACCATGAACTCAATTTACTGTCAACTTTAAGGCTCGGCACACACTTGATGCAGCATAGGCAGAGGAGAGGTAGAAGATAGGCCACCAGCCATCTGTAAACCATGCTTTCCAATGGGGCAGCGCAAACTTGACACAGTTGAGATGAAGAACAGGCATTTCCTTGGTCAGGCCTCTGTCCCGTTGTTCGAGGTGCACAGTTTACCCGTGCCTCAGTTCCACCTATGCCGCAAAGTGAAATTTCAAGTCATCCAATATGCTTCAGAAAAAAAATTTGTTTTATGTAGACTAATATAAGTTACATTCTTATCTGTATTTAGTTTCTCTCAAAGTCCCACTTTTTGAGGGGGGGGGGGGGGGAATACTATTCTCGGATTTGTATGTTTTTTGTGCTAACACAATTTTAACAATCGATTTTGCAGAAACTATTGGGTAGAAAAAAATATTTTTCTGTATATTATAGCCAAAAGTCACTGTATGATATTGACCTGGTTTTCTTGTAGTTATTGCCCATAGTTATTCTTATAACAAGAACTTAAGTGAAACACCACGTATATTTTGAAGAGATTACGGTAAAAAATGAAGTCGCTGACCACTTTATGGTTGGTGTATTTTACACCATACAGTACTGTATACAAAATATAGGTAACATTTCAAAATTGTTTTTAATGGTGGAAGGAGAGCCGTACCTCTTTCCATTCTCGAGAAAATATGTGAGATATGTTTGCTGCGTCGCGGTTGGCAGTTATGCCCTACACGCGCAACTGTTGCTGCCTGCTGTGCTGAGGTGGAGCTGCCTTGTGTTTCTCTTCTTCATATGCTGTATCTGCTAAGCAGCAAATGAACAGCTTACTGAAATGAAACGACATGGAGAGTCATTGGCTTAAGGGCACCACATTGTGGTTCAGGTAAAAAAAAATGATTTTTGGCTTCATCATATTTCGATAGATAAAGGTTTTATTTAAGTACTTTGAAAAGGTTTTTGCTGGATTTTTTCCTTTTTCTTTTTTAGCATTTAAAGAGCATTTTTCTACCACATGTGTTTGTGTATCATGCCACTTTTCTGCATATATTTTAGATCTTTATATTCCCTTCATTAGGGATTTTATTTACTCCCAAGTGTGTTGGCTGTCCTTGGAATGCAGTGGTCAGTATTCTTTTGTTTCTGCTGTTTGTAAACAACACACAAATGAATGTTTCAACAGTGTAATTTGGAACCGCCTTCCTAAAACTATATTTGTAGGCATGCATACAATGAAACTAGGAGTTCATGATGCTGTTATTACATTCAATTGTGGTAATATTTCAAATTGTCGGGTACTGAAAAAGCTGGGTATTAATCCTGGTGAAAACATGATCACTGGGCTGCAACAATGTGATAAAATGAGGACAGCTGATGCAGACAGGTCTGCATCTAATACAGCCAAGAAAGCAACACAAACATCCAGGAAGATGAAAAAGAAGCTGGAAGACCTGTTAGGCCAAAGAAGAGCCATTGTATGCAGCAGGACAGTTTTAATTGACTGTAAGTAACAAATTTCAAAAGTTTTTTCTTTAAAGTCAACTTCCTGCAAACTAAAATTTTCAGTACATATGTCCCATTATATCATAAACTGTCGTAGATAAATGAATGAAATTTTTAGAGATTCTGTATAACATAAAAAGCCACCTCTGGTAGGCCTACTACTTTCATTATTATTCCCCCCTTAGGAAGTTCACAAAAAAATATGCAGAAAAAACTTAATATTTTTTTTAAATAAATTAAAAAGTATTTATTAAAAACTATAAAATAGATAAAGTAGATTTTAGTACAGTTGACTCTATTAGCATCATTAACATATGGTAAAAATATTGAGGTCCTGCATCAAATAGGTTTTTCAGTAATGGGTCAAATACTTGCCTAAATTAACATGGGTTAGATAGGTAGGGTGTGCTGACTTTATTTTTCAGTCTGTTGTTGTTGTGGTCTTCAGTCCGGAGACTGGTTTGATGCAGCTCTCCAAAATACCCTATCCTGAGCAAGCCTCTTCATCTCCACATAAGAACGGCAACCTACATCTGTCTGAATCTGCTTACTGTATGCATCTCTTGGTCTTCCTCTGTGATTTTTACCCCACACACTTCCCCCCAACGCTAAATTCACAATTCCTTGATGTCTAAGAATGTGTCCTACCAATCTATCCCTTCTTTTAGTCAAGGTATGCCAGAAATTTCTTTTCTCCCCATTTCTGTTCAGTACCTCCTCATTAGTTACGTGATCCACCCACCTGATATTCAGCATTCTTCTGTAACACCATATTTCAAAAGCCTCAATCCTCTTCCTGTCTGCACTGTTTATCGTCCATGTCTCACTCCCATACAAGGCAACACTCCATACAAATGCCTTCAGAAAGGACTTCCTTCAGTCAATATTCGATGTTAACAAATTTCTCTTTTTCAAGAACGCTTTTCTACCCATTGCTATTCTGCATTTTATATCCTCTGTACTGCGACCATCATTTGTTATTTTACTGCCCAAGTAACAAAACGCATCTACCTCCTTTATTGCTTCGTTTCCCAATCTAATTCCTTCAGCATCACCTGATTTTCTTACACTGCACTCCATTACCGTAGTTTTGCTCTTGTTAATGTTCATCTTATATGCACCTTTCAGCACACTGTCCATTCTGTTCAATTGCTCTTCCAGGTCCTTTGCTGTGTCTGACAGAATTACTATGTTTTTAATTCTTCACCCAGAACTTTAATTCCTTCTCCAAATTTCTCCTTGCTTTCCTTTATAGCTTGCTCAATGTACAAATTGAATAACATTGGAGAAAGACTACAACCCTGTCTTACTCCCTTTCCAACCACTGCATCCCTTTTATGCCCTTCATCTCTGACATCTGCTGTCTGGTTTTTGTACAAGTTGTAAATAACTATGTTTTACTCTTGCTTGCTTCAGAACTTGAAAGAGTTTATTCCAATCAACATTGTCAAAAGCCTTCTCCAAATCTACAAAAGCTAGAAATGTAGGTTTGCCTTTTCTTAATCTATTTTCTAGGATATGCCGTAAAGTGAGTATTGCCTCCCGTGTTCCTACATTTCTCCTGAACCCAAACTGATCTTCTCCGAGGTCGGCTTCTACCAGCTTTTCCATCCTTCTGTATATAATTCATGTTAATATTTTGCAACCATGACTTATTAAACTGATGGTTCTGTAGTTTTCACACCTGTCTGCACCTGCTTTCTTTGGAATGGGGATTATAACATTTTTCTTAAAGTCTGAGGGTACTTCGCCTGTCTCATACATCTTACACACCAGGTGAAACAGGTTTGACATGGCTGGTTCTCCCAGAGACCTCAGTAGCTCTGAGGGAATATCATCTACTCCAGGAGCCTTGTTTTGACTTAGGTCTTTTAGGGCTCTGTCAAATTCTTCTCTCAGTACAGTATCTCCTATTTTTTCTTCATCTACATCCTCTTCTCTTCCTACAATATTGTCTCGAAGTTCATTTCCTTTGCAGAGCCCCTCTATATACTCTTTCCACCTTTCAGCTTTCCCTTCTTTGCTGGTTTTGATATTCATAGAGCTGTTTTTCTTATCTCCAAATGTTTCTTTTAGTTTCCTGTAGGCTGTATCTATTTTTCCCCTATTTATTCATTCTTCTACATCCTTGCATTTGCCTTCTAGCCACTCCTCCTTAGCCATTTTGCACTTCCTGTCAATGTTGCTCTTAGGCGTCTGTACTCCATTTTGCCTATTTCATTTTTATATTTTTCCTTTCATCCATTAAATTTAGTATCTCCTGCGATATCCAAGGATTTTTTGTAGATCTTGCCTTCCTACCTATTTTGTCCTCTGCTACCTTAACTATTTCATCTCTCAATTTTACCCATTCCTCCTCTACTGTTTTATTTTCCCCTGTTTCTGTCAATTGTTGCCTAAAGCTCCCTCTGAAATTCTTAAGAACCTCAAGTTCCTTCAATTTATTCAAGTCCCATCTCCTTATTTTCCTACCTTTCTGCAATTTTTTTCAGCTTCAGCCTACAGTTCATGACTAACAAGTTATGCATAAATTTATCCATGTTATTTGGATTTTTTGAGGTCTGCGACTGTATTATAATCTTTTTTTGAATGATTAATGCTGCAGCAGTCACGGTTTATAAATATTTTTATTCGCACGACGCGTTTCGGCAGCATGCTGCCATCATCGGGTGCATTCTTACAGTCACTGGTTACATTCTTGATGTATTGTGTTTTGTGTTGTGGATGCCAGTGAGGTTATGTTTGTACAGTTTTAACAGTTTTGCTAATCTTGATAAACTTGTTGTCTGGCACACACAACACAAGCACATAGTCACATACACACTTACAACACATGTGGACATTTTGTTTTTGAAGGTTACAAGTTATGGTCAGAGTCTATATCTGCCCCTGGGTACGTCTTGCAGTTTATAACCTGATTCCGGAATCTATGTCTTACCATTATAAAATCTATCTGATACCTTCCGGTGTCTCCTGGTTTCTTCCATGTATACAACCTTCTTTTGTGATTCTTAAACCAGGTGTTTGTTACGATTAAATCATGTTCTGTGCAAAATTCTACCAGGCGGCTTCCTCTTTCATTCCTTTTGCCCAGACCATATTCAGCTACTATCTTCCCTTCCCTTCCTTGTCCTACTACCGAATTCCAGTCTCCCATAACAATTAAGTTTTCCCCTCCCTTAATTGTTTGAATAATTTCCTTTAGCTCCTCATATATTTCTTCGATCTCCTCATCATCGGCAGAGCTAGTTGGCATAAAAACCTGTACTATTGTGGTCGGTCTTGACTACGATAATGCAATCACTATGTTGCTCATAATAGTTTACCCGCATTCCTATTTTCTTATTCATTATCAGACCTACTCCTGTAATACCCCCAACTGATTTTGTATTTATAATCCTGTACTCGCCTGACCTCTTTCCACCGAACTTCACTAATCCCCACTATGTCTAACTTCAACCCATCCATTTCCCTTTTTAAATTTTCTAATTTTCCTACTCGATTAAGGGATCTAACATTCCACACTCCAACTCGTAGAATGCCAGTATTGTCTTTCCTGATGATCTCATCCTCCTGAGTAATACCCGCCCGGAGATCCGAATGGGGGACTATTTTACCTCCGGAATATTTTACCCGAGAGGATGCCATCATCATATGTTCATACAGTAGAGCTGCATATCCTCGGGAAAAATAACGGCTGTAGTTTCCCCTTGCTTTCAGCCGTTCGCAGTAACTGTGTGGCAAAGCCACATTAGCTGATGTTACAAGGCCAGCTCAGTCAATCATCCAGACTGTTGCCCCTGTAACTACTGAAAAGGCTGCTGCCCCTCTTCAGGAACCACACGTTTGTCTGGCCTCTCCACAGAAACCCCTCCGCTGTGGCTGCACCTACGGTACGGCTATCTGTATCGTTGAGGCACGCAAGCCACCCCACCTCGGCAATGTCTGTGGTTCAAGGGAGTGGGTTTTCAGTCTATAGTCCCTGATTTCAGTAAACTTTGTGACAGATATAAAAGAACTGTATAAGCTAAATTTCCATTACTTCTGAATGATCAGCTTGGCTAAGCCAAGAGGGGTGTACAACACTTCTCTTTATTATCAGGGGCCTTCTTCCATTTTTTGAAACACACATCCACCCATTCATGGAGTTACCTAACCTCTGCTACACCACAGATAATGAATGGTCTACAAATCTAGTAATGTTTCTTGTCAGTACTCCTCAAGCTTAATTTTATACTACTTTCAAAATTGAGCACTTGCAAAAATACTACCCTACTTTTACTGTTAACAAATACAATGGTTGCTGATGATAATTGTCATGAGAAATGATGACAGAGGTAGAACAGGAACACATTGTAATAAAATAGTGGATGTATAAGAACAGCTGCTACCAAAGAAGAAATAAAAAAGCAGATGCCAATATCATGTACTCAGGGCCATGAAGAGCTATGAATAAAGTGCCAAGGAATGAGATACTTAGCAAGCAAATTCAAGGAAGCTATGATTCACATAAATTTTTCATATTGATTTATCTTTCAACCAAATCATAGCAGCTGTCACTAAAAAGAAAGGTGTTACAGATCGTACAAACTGCACCACATTTACGATTAAATATGCCAGGTGTATAAAGGTTCTTTCAATAATTGATTTTACAGTGAAACTTGTTTATCTTAATTATAAAAGAAATGAAAGAAAACTAAATATGATTTTATATAAAAAATAGATGAAGATTACTCACCAGGCGAAGGAGCACAGGCAGTGATAGTAACAAATAAACACACACACACACACACACACACACACACACACACACACACATACATACAAACGCTAGCTTTCGCAGCCTAGCTGCTTCGTCAGGCAGAAGGGAAGGAGAGGGAAAAGGAAATGATGAGGGTTTTAAGCAAGGGGGTAAGGAGCCATTCCAATCCCGGGACAGGAAAGACTTACCTTGGGGGAAGAAAAGGAAGGTGAACAAATACACACACACACCCATACATTTACACAGACGCAAACACACCTAGGCAGACATACTATAGAAACCAAAGAAGTTAAGAAGTTAGACTGAGATGCCACTACCCCTTCGTGATAGGTACTAAAGCATATACTGTCAGAGTATTACGCATTCACCTTATAACTGCCTTTTCAACTGTACATTCTGTTAACTTATTCTTGAACAAAAAAGCAATTGAAATGAATATGGTAATAAGAATATAAAGCTATTTTTTATGGTCAAACAATGCAGCAGCTCATTTGAAAAAAATGGTACAATCATTTTTAATATATTCTTGTGAAGGAAAATGTGAAATGAAAAAGAAACTGTAATGTTACTACAGAATAACTGGAGCGAATGCTTAATACATTTGCTATTAATATGCTTTTATACATAAAATTGTACAGAATTAAAATAAAACTGTAAATACAAATAAACAATCCCTGAGACAGATTTTCATCTCGAATATGTCAAAGATATTAATGATAAATATGAAGCAATGAATTAAAATTTGTGATGTGATCGGGAATCGAACCTGGACCTCCATGCTTACTAGGCAGATGTCTTACTGCTAGACCACAGCATCACTGGCGATTAAGGTGCCTCGGAATAGTCTAAGCACGATTTCCTTCACGTCACAAACTTTAATTCAGCTTCTGTGTTCTGTGGATGATACCAGTGGGCTCACTTGGTATAAACTGGCTCTTCAGGCTCATGTGCCAGACTAAATCTGCTTGGTGGAAGGATATTGCTGGCCCTATTTTCAATCACATGTCAAGAGGATGGAAAGAGGTCTGTGTCTGTAGCGACCTCTTGTGGTGCAGTGGACACTGCCCGGTAGTCACTGGGAAGCACCTGTGTTTTCGGAAAGGCCAGCCAGGTTGACCCCCCATTTGGTTCGGGGCTTGCCTTACTGGTCTGGTTCATGGAAAGCACTTTTTTCAACATTACCCATTAATTTATTTCAATTCTCGCTGGCAGCTAACATTGTAAATTCCTTTGTGTATTGCTTTAGGATCACACAAGGTGTCTGTTGTGTGTACTTTCAGAAAAATGTGAAAGAACAAACACTACATGTATATAATTAAGCTGAAGTCAGCTATTGAACATTTCTTCATTGTGGATGGATACTAGACCCAAACTCGTAGAGGAATCAGCAAAGCTCTGCCAATAATGAGTGAAGTAGGCAGGGGTTAGTAGTTTGTGGATAAGTTGAGAATTTGTGTCTGATAGGAGGCATGCAAGGGTAGCCTGCACAACTGTGGATATCACTTTGTACCCAGTGGTGTAGTGGTCAGTGTGACTGCATGGCAAACAGGAGGACCCAGAGTTGAATCCTGGCAGGGCACACATTTTTAACTTTTCCCATTGATTTATTTCAGTGGCCACTGTCAGCTAATGTCATAAAGCTGAAGAAACAAAATAAGAAGTATGTCATGCCCACCGAGTGAGATCAGGGGTCTCCTAGGTTTAGTATGATCTAGGGTTAATAAATCCTGGTATCTACCATATACCTTGTGAACGTGGTAACTCTTGCATTGTAAATCATTTAACATGAGGTGTAAGAAACACCAAATACATATTAGGCTATAGAATCAGCAACACCAGAACAATGCTTGGTATTTGAAAACACTGTGGATTATGATAAAACCAGGACCCTGATTAAAACTGCCAAGTGGGATAGTGTGTCACAACTGAATCTATTGAAATCAAGATAGCAGAGAACCTGATAAAGCAGGATACCAACAAAGTGCAGTGTGGAATCTCGCTTTGTATCTGCTACAGGAAAATGTATAAAAATTCCCTTCTCCACACAACCTGGAAGTGTATTTCCATTTCTGTGATGAATACGAGACAACACAGCCTCGAAACAAGCACGGGTTTGTTATGCTAACTCCCTATCGTTGTTGTGATGCCTCGCATAAGGAGGAGAAATGCGTACCATCATGTTTCCAACTTTGATAAAGATCGGATTGTAGCCTATTGTGATTGCGTTTTATCGTATTGCAATATTGCTGCATTGGTCATGATCCAATGACTGTTAGCAGAATATGAAATTGGTGGGTTTAGGAGGGCAATATGGAACACCATGCCTGGATCCCAATGTCGAGATGACGGGCATCTTATCCGCATGGCTGTAACAGGTCGTGCAGCCACGTCTCGATTCCTGAGTCAACAGATGGGGACGTTTGCAAGACAACAACCATCTGCATGAACAGTTCGACAACATTTGCAGCAGCATGGACTATCAGCTCAGAGACCATGGCTGTGGTTAACCTTGACCTTGCACCACAGACAGAAGCGCCTGACGAACCTGGGTGCACAAATGGCAAAACATTATGTATTTAGATGAATCCAGGTTCTGTTTACATCATGATGGTCACATTTGTGGCTGCGACATCACGGTGAAAGCTCATTGGAAGCATATACGCCATAATGGCGTATCACCCAGTGTGATGGTATGAGTGCCACACATCTCAGTCACCTCTTGTTTGCATTGTCGGCACTCTGAACAGTGGCCATTACATTTCAGTTGCATTACGACCTGTGGCTCTACCCTTCATTCGATCCCTGCAAAACCCTACATTTCAGCAGTATAATGGACAACTGCATGTTGCAAGTCCTATGTGGGCCTTTTGGATACGGAAAATGTTCGACTGCTGCCCTGCCCATTCTCCAGATCTGTCACCAATTGAAAGCGTCTGGTCAATGGTGGCCGACCTACTGCTTCGTCACAATACGCCAGTGACTACTATTGATGAACTGTGGTATTGTGTTGAAGCTGCATTGTACCTATACACGCCATCCAAGCTCTGTTCGAATCAATCCCCAGGCGTATCAAGGCCGTTATTACGGCCAAAGGTGGTTGTTCTGAGTACTGATTTCTCAGGATCTATGCACCCAAATTGCGTGAAAATGGAATCACATGTCAGTTTTAGTATAATATATTTGTCCAATGAATACCCCTTTATCATATGCATTTCTTCTTGTTGTAGCAATTTTAATGACCAGTAGTGTATTTTGTTATTGTATGGGATATAAATAAAAGAGATGTAACTCATATGTCATGTGTTGCATTCAAAGAAAAAACTTGTAGCGATCTGAGTCCGCGCGCCGGCCGCCAGGAGCATTGGTGCAGTGCGATGTTCCGTGACCTAAAAATTTTCGTAAGATAACGAAAACTACGTATTCCTTAGACACACACTAGACCTCATGGATAACTATGCGTCAGACACTAAATTTCCGTCTGTCCAGTTTTAGCCCCTTCCGTGAGAGATCGACACCATGTAGCCGTTTTTGCATTTTTGACACTAGACACAAGTTGATTGTGTCAACTTTGTACGAAATTCTTTGGACAGTTTTGAAAAGTTGTTTACGTTGACAGACCGCGTAAACCGATTAGCGCGTGTTGTGTTGTGACGTGTGTATGTAGACAGACGTGTACTAGAAAAGAACACAACAGTTTGTTGTGTTATTGTACACGCCCTAACTGTAGTTGTAAAATGGTTCGGAAAAATGTCGCGGTTGTAGTTTTGGGCGATATTGGAAGAAGCCCAAGGATGCAATATCACGCGCTGTCATTTGCCAAAGAAGGATTTAATGTTGATCTTATTGGTTACAGTGGGTCAGAACCGATTAAGGAGTTGCGAGAAAATGCACATGTTAGTTTTCGTCACATGACACCATGCCCAGAGTTCTTCACAAGTACGTATGTATATAACCTCCAGCCTTTTTTTCTTTGTTGCGCAAAACGTTGTTGGTCTTGGACAATGTGGCAACCCATATGTCCAGAATTGCTCCAGACTGGCTCCTGGATACCTTCTGAGTTTAAACATATCTGCTGGCTACCAAACTCCCCCAGATATGAACATTATTGAATAGCCTGATCTGGGCTGTCTTGCAACATCCTCTTCATTAGCAATCTCCACCCCCTATCACATAATTGTGGAAAGGCCTGCAGGATGCATGGTATTAATTCCCTCCATCACTACTTTAGACATTAATCAAGTCCATGGCACGTCGTGTTGTGGCTCTTCTGTGTTCTTGTGGAGACTCCATGTGTTATTAGCTAGGTGTTCCAGTTTCTTTTTCTCTTCAGTGTATGTCATGATGCGACTTACGAAGCTCCATTTTACTTATCATCTTGGTGGTGTAGTGTGTTGATGTTACAATGGGTAAGAATGGCTGGAAATGAGGCAAACCAATGACCGAGTGGGTGCAGGCAGTCATTCTGCAGTCAGTTTTAATTGCTATGTGACGTAGTAATTATAAGAAAGAAAAGTACATCAAAGAATGTTAATGTATTATTGATTTCGAAGCCTGTGTGATATGACAAAATTAGTGAGAAGGGAAAAAATTGAATTATTTTATAAGAATTTCCCTCCAGAAGAGTTCCCACAGTTGTTTAGACTAGATGCTTGAGTATGCAGTATGTTCAGAACTAAATATTTATGTGAAAGTGGTCCTCCCCTAAAATGATATTAACAAAAATGAAGGTGAGAAGTAATTTTCCTGATGTTCAGATGACTGGAGCAATGTGGTTGCTGCCAGTAATCTCATTCCAAACATCAATATAGGGCTACTAGGTGTAATAACAATATTTAAACAGAATTAAGAGTGATGCTAATTCACATTCCTTTCTTTTTTGTGAACTGTACTAGATGAGTTCTCACCGTAACACTTCTCAGATATACTATATGTATTAAGGTAATAGATGTTTAATAAAAATGCATGTATTTTTTGTTTCTTATTTTATGTCTGTGTTGTGTTTGTGACCAAAAAAATAAGTTTACAGAAATGAAAATTTCATCTCAGTAATTGATTCACATTAGTTCCCCTCCCTCCCTGTGCTCACCAATGAACTGAAAGAATTTTCAACATAACTGTCTCAGCCTTTGCAATGTGGTAAAACTGTAGAGCCTGTTGCCCATGTTATTAGCATGGCGTGTATGTTTGCAACTTTGCCACAAGCGACTGTGGAAAAGCAATAATTGTCGTCGTAAAATGAAGATTTAAAATCACTTGATCACTGTTTCGTACAGATCATAAAATAAATGTAACTGTAAATCATTACTGTACTCATAACAGTCACAGGCCATGGACATATTTTTCCTTTATTTGTTCCTTTGAGGTAGGTAGTGTTGATAGAATTGTTATAAGCTGAAAATTACTGGTTCATTTCAAGTCACTTTTTTATGTCACAAGATTGGTCTTTAAAGCAATACTTCCTCAAATACTATGCAAATGTCATATTTCATTGTAAGTATTCATTGCATGGTCATAGTGTACCTAGTTATTATGACAGTGCAAAGAATACCTCTAATGTGACTACAAACTTGCAGGTCAGCTGCCAATTATGTAATATCGGCAGTCTTCTGCACTGTTCATGGAAAAAAAAAAAAAAACGGATTGTGTGCTGTGCTCACACTATGTCTGTACAGTGGCAAAAGTGCTCACGTATGCCCTCGTGGGCAGCTCACACAAACACACTCCTATCATAAAGTTACAAATGTATTTCATCAAGTTTAATACATTAACATACCACTTTGTGTGTGTCAAAGTACCTCATCTTGTTTCATTTCATATTACACACCATTTCATGTTGGCCTAATATTATGCAAGTTAAGTAATATGACACATGTAATGTCAAATAATGTGAGACATGACACCACAATGCCATCCAACAAGGTATTTCTCGTATCATGCATTATGACATCAAATGTCAATGACATTTAGGGTGCATATATCCTCACTTAAGGAGGATGGTTGTTCAACCCTGCATCCGATTTCCATAAATCTCTCCAGGCAAATACTGGGATGGTTCTTTTCAACAGGCATGGCCAGTTTCTTTCCCCAAGGTAACAATAACAGTCTGGGTTAAATTTTTGCTCACTTAAAATGTTGGCAGCCTAATGTGTTGGTGTGGGCAACTGATGAAAATGGTTGGAGTGGGGTGACATTGTCATTAATGTGTTTATCTAATGAGATTTGCTAGTTTCTTACATGGGAATAAAATATGTTGTGTGACATGTAGTGTTTTGTTTTGTCATAATATGGTATGGTAGCTAATTTTGATGATGATAATTAATTTAGTGACTGGACAAGGGTGATACAAGAACCTGTCAAACATTGAGAAGGAACAGCCTTAATTGTCAACACAAAGGATTGGTTCCCTCTTATGTAACATTTTACTGAGGTCATAGAATGGGGATATAATCCTTTCTATTGACCATGAAGTAAATAATTAATACTGTTACTGCTGTATGGTTGACAAGTTCTTGTGTGTACTGTTATCCTGTAAGTAAATTAATTATCATATTAAAGGGAACATTTCATTGACAATATTACCTCACTACACTGCCACCACCCTACAGTCGCATTCTGAGTCAAGGCAGGGTAGAGTTTGCAGCAGGGCCTGGCAGCCCACATTGTGGATGCACCGAAGAAGAAGATAATACTGAGGACGGAAGAAGAGAAGATGGCGAAGTCACTGCTAAGATGGATGCTTTGGATCACAGGCATAGCAGTAGTCCAGGAAGGGCTGAGGCATTGAAGGGTTTGATAGCACATTTGTAAAACTACATAATTAAACCAACAGAACATGATTCTGCTGCACATTGTCGCCATGAAATTGTCAATTAATGGTGGAGACATCTTCGAAGTACAGAAGTTACTGGGCTTCCCGGTGATGACCGAACCTCTCTCTGCCTACTTGGACCTGCAGCCATAGTGTTACAGGTGCCAAGAGCAAGGGCATTTGGCAAAATTCTGCAAGAACACCACAAGATGCATCAATAGTGGTGAAAACTATGACAGCCACACCTGCACAAGCAAACGAGAGGATCAGCTGACCTGGGCCTGATGTGGCAGACCACACATGCTAACTAGTGTGGCAGCCAATAGTTATTAGAGCAGCCTGCCAAGGAATAAAAAAGGCTGGTAGAAACACTGCCTCTGCCCTTCAGAAGATCTCTGTTGCATTAGAAACTGCACCTGTTCCCAAGCTGCCAATTGCCCCCACTGCTAGTTCCTATGGCAGGGAAGGATGAAATTGGTCCCGCACTGCTGACCAGAAACTGTGAGGTTTGCAGAAGTAGTGGCGGGTGATGGAGACTCCCAGTGCCCCAACATCGATGCTGCTATCAAACATGCCAAGAGCTGTTTCTGGATGGTGATCTCCGCAGGGATGGAGGTTGCCTGCCTACATGTGAGGTAGGCATACCTACGGACGGAGTGTGAACTTTGGAAGAAGTAGCCTGACGTGCCCAAGTGGGTCATGGCGGACACACAAACAGATGCCTGCCTGCTACCAGTACAAGTGAAACAGACAGCATCAACAAAGATGATGACAACCAACTGTCCAGTATAAAACGGAGGACAAGACGAAAACAAAGAAGAAAACTGTCAATCTGGCAACAATCACTAAACAGTACACAAGGTTGATAAAGAAATGTGGCAGTGAGATGCACAATACTAGTACGTACAACGAAGAGAAGAAAGATGCAGCCAAGAAGGAGGGGGGAGGGGACCTGCGGCATCAGAGGATGGCTGGCCTCCTACCCTAGATGGGTTCTAATTGAAGATGAAGAGTAGTTATGCCAAGGAGTAACTGCCACGATGGCAGTGCTTGAAAGATGCGCAGAAGCAGAGTGGGAAGTACTTGAACAGGCCACCGAAAGATGAGGAGCAGACAACAAGAAAATGCAGGGGCATCACTCTAGGCCTCACCAATGAGTTGAAGTGGACCCAACTGAGAAGAAAACAGCTGCTCCCACTGAACCCAAAAAACGGAGGGAGCAGTGATATGACAGCAACCATGGATGTGAAGGCACTAGGGTGCCTAACATTTCAGAATGCCCCAAACTGAAATCAAAGGTCAAAATGACCATAGACTTACTCACAGTATAGAATTTATATGTATCTTTAAAACCCCAAACAATTTAAATCAATGTATACCCTAATATAAATATAATCTCTGCACCCCTGCACAAAATATTTATTGTAATAAAACATCAGAGGGTTGATAAGGCCACAAAGCGCACACTTCTTTATGCCTGCACACTTTCAGTGTTCACTCTCTCCTTATTCATAAGGAGAGGGTGAGCACGGAAGGTGGGAGTGTGCTAATGATGATAAAAAAATATGACAATATCGAGTGAGATTAATACAACTCAAATGTGAAATAATTTGGGTGAAGATCAGCCTTAAAGATGGTTCAAACATGACCACTGAAAGTTTTTATAGATCCCCTGACTTAGCAGCTCTAGTGGTGCAGTGTTTGAGGGAAAACTTGGAAAATATTTCACATATATTTCCTATTCATGTGATGGTATTCAGTGGAGATTTTAACTTACTGGATATAGACTTGGAGATTCTCCAAATTTCTCCTTGCTTTCCTTCACAGCTTGCTCAGTATACAAATTGAATAACATTGGAGAGAGGCTACAACCCTGTCTTACTCTCTTCCCAACCACTGCATGCCTTTAGACTCTTACAAATGCTGTCTGGTTTTTGTATAAGTTGTAAATAACCTTCCGTTCCCTATATTTTACCCCTGCTGTCTTCAGAATTTGAAAGAGTGTATTCTAATCGACATTGTCAAAAGTTTTTTCCAAATCTACAATAGCTAGAAATGTAGCTTTGCCTTTCCTTAATCTATTTTCGAAGATGCGTAAAGTGGGTATTGCTTCCCATGTTCTTACATTTCTCCCCTGAGGACACCTTCTACAAGTTTTTCCATCAGTCTGCAAATAATTCCTGTTAAAATTTTGCAACATCTTACACAAGGTGAAATAGTTTTGTCATGGCTGGCTCTCCCAGAGACTTCATTAGTTCTGAGAGAATGTTGTCTACTTCAAGAGCCTTGTTCCAAGGGTCTTTCAGTGTTCTGTCAAATTCTTCTCTCAGTATAGTATGTCCAATTCCATCTTCATCTACTTTCTCTTCCCTTTCTACAATATTGTCTCTAAGATCATTTGCTTTGTAGAGCCTTTCTCTATATATTTTTCTACCTTTTGGTTTTCACTTTTTTGCTGTGAACTGGTTTTCCATCTGAGTTCTAGCTATTCATACAGCTCTTTGTCTTGTCTCCAAATCTCTCTTTTATTTTCCTGTAGGCAGTATCTATTTTCCCCTATTTTTACATTCTTCTGCAGACTTGCATTTGTCTTTTAGCCCTCCTGCTTAGCCATTTTGCACTTCCTGTCAATCTCATTTCTTAGTTGTCTGTACTCTTTCTTCTACTGTTATATTTTTCATCGTTTTGACAGATATGTGCAGCATAAAATTGTGAGAGATCCACCATGGTTCAACAAATGAGTTAGAAAACTACCATGGAAGCAAAGAAAGCTTCACTGCAATTTTAAACAAAATGAAAACTTCACAGACATACAAAAATTATGCAGTGCAAAAATTAGCTTAAGGAGGGCAATGCATGATGCATTCAGTGACTTTGAAAGTAAAGTTCTTTGTACCAACTTGGCAGAAAATTATAAAGAAGTTTCAGATTTATGTTAAATTAGTGAAGGGATCAAAGCCATAACTCCAGACACTCAGTGGCTCTTTTGGTGTTGAAACAGTGGATGGCATATAAAAGGCAGAAGTAGTAAACATCATATTCGAAAGCTGTTTGGCAGAGGAAGATTGCTCTGTAATTTCTCCTCTAAATCTTCACACAGATGACAAAATGGCAAATATCAAAATAAATGTCAGAGGGAAGTCACAGTGTTGGAAAATTGTAGGAAAATGTAGGTGGATCTGCACTGTATCGGTGCATGCTGCAGGGAGTGGCAGCTGACTCTCAATATATACAACTGTAAAATTTGCTATATGTTCATGCAGTTGTAGTGCAGTCACTGGAAGCAGTTACTTCCATAAAATATCTGAGAATGCAACAGTCACATAAATTTAATGTGGGCAATGAATATGCCAGACTGAGTTGCATTTGAAGAATCCTCAAGAAGTGCAATCCATCAACAAAGGAAATAGCTTACAAAACTCTTGATTTACCGATCCTTCAGTGTTGTTTATCTGTGTGCAATCCTTCCAAGATAGAAGTCATAGAAAAGATCCAATGGTACATTTAGTAAGCCAGAAAGCGTCATGGAGATGATCAGCAAACTCCAGTGACAGACACCTGCAAGAGAGAGATTCTGCATCATGGAATGGACTTGCCCACAATCTTTTTGTTCCCCCTACAAACCATATGCAAATAAAATAGGAAAAGAAGGAAGTGACAACAGTGCGCAAAGGATGCTCTGCCACACACAGGGGTAGGAGTGTTGAAGTATGCAGATAATTACTATGCTTTACCTTTTTATTTAGACACTATTCTTTACTTGTGGCTTATGTTGCCGTTTTATTTACTGTGTTATTTTTGTGTATAAAGGTACATATTATGTATAAGTAGTTTTGTTTTTCTTGCTTCTACTTTATTTATGCTTGAATTTTATGCCTAGATTTTAGTTACCAGGAACCATTATAACTAACTATTTTATTACATCAAGTGGAAAAGTTTTTAACATATAAAAATAATGAACATTTACAAGCAGTTAATTTCTTAACTGGTCCAAAATGGTTAGTACTGTAGTCTCTAAAAATTAAGAAATATTATGTCTGATTGACTGAGCTATTATGAATAAATTGTTAGATCAGTTTTCTCAGGTAGCGTTTAGATATGCTACTTCACTGATAATTGGTGAGAATTATTATTATTTCAATGACATTGTTCATGATATATCAAATTGCTCACATTTTTAATGACATAAGTGATGTACTAATAAATTTGTGTTATTGTCTACTACTTATTAATCAGAAATTAGAAACTGTATTTCATAATGAATTAATCCTAATTGATTGTTTATACTAAAGAGAAATTCTCATTCCTTATATAAAATTAGGGGAGGACTTTGGGAGACATCTTTCACAGGATTAACAATTCTAGTATTGAAAATTTTCAGTGGCTAATGGGGCACTAAAACGTTTCTCTATCATTTGACAGCCCCCCTCCCCCCTTTTCCACTTTTATTTTGCTAATGTTTGCAGAGACTAAATAATTTGTTTTTGTTATCTAATATTATTTCTTGTTTAGCCTTATTTCCTTATACAACTTTAATGTATGCTTTCAGATTGTCCTCGTATGGTGTCTTATGCCTTGAAAGTGATATGGCAGAGCCTGACACTTTTGTTCGCTTTGTTATTCAAGAAATGTTCCAGTCATGTTATTGTGCAGAATCCTCCTGCTATTCCAACACTAGCTGTCTGTTGGTTTTATTCTCTGTGTGTAAGAGCAAATTATGTAATAGATTGGCACAACTATGGATATTCTATTATGGCTTTAACTCTGGGAAAAAGCCACAGACTTGTCCGTATATCTGAATTATTTGAGAGAACATATGGGAAATTATCAGATGGAAATATATGTGTCACTGCTGCTATGAAGACAGATCTCAAGGAAAACTGGGGAATAATGTAAGTTCTGCTTTGTTCTAGGATCATAATTAGATGATGCTCATAAGGAGTAAATATTACAGAGATTTTTTTTTCTTTTTTACTGAAAGAGGCTTTACTTTTTAAGGGAAACTATTCATGCCGTCTCTGGTAACATCTCACTAGTCTAGTTGATCTGAGGTATTGTCTATAAGGCAGTCACTAATAAATGTCTAGTTGATTAACAGTGAAAAAAGACCACTAATTTTCCACAAGATATTTTTTTTTATTTTGTGAACTGATTTTGAATTTTTGAGGCCATATATTAGAAGTGGCAAGTTTCCTGCTTTTGTGGCACTGTAAGTGCAACAGGATTTCTGTATTGTGCTGCATATGAAGACAAAACCATGATAGATGCAAAATTCATCAGCGTGTAATAAATCTTGTTGAATTGAACTAAGAATTTGTTTAACAATCACAACAAATTTATTAATTAATTAATAAACAGAATTGGAAATAAAATTGTGAGTGAGGCAAACTTAAAAGTAAGTAAGGAAAGTAAGTCAAATGTTTAGCTACTTTGTGTTAAAATCGAAAACCCCTGAGTACTGGTATGATTGGTCTATGTGAATCCCATAACTTTTGAACAGTACAGTGAACATCCATTATACTCTCTCTCATTCCATAGAGTCCATGTAACGGTCTTGTCAGTACTTGTAGAGCTGAAATTTTTCAAAGAAGAATGTTACTATCCTATGAGAGGAATATTGTGACTTGCAATTACAGTTTGAACCATCTGTGGTCCAGGCCAGATAAACACATAAATTGTGGCACAGATGATACCCTTCGTTACTCTTGGTTTTTTGGCATGGTGACACAGATTAGTTGGTCTCATTGTTCACTTCAATAATGTGGTACTTTCATTTCACAGAAAACTTAAATCAGAACATTTGAGCAATTGTTAGGCAACTACTGAAAGCAGTACATTATACACAGCATGACCCAATGTTGTCAGTCATATGTTGCTACTAGGGGCGGTTACACCCCATACTGGTTTATAAACCATTAGTTGCAATGTGTGCGCTCAGTAGTTGGAAGAAATGAAGAAAACATTATTGACAACTATTACATATGTTTACAATTGTTTCCTTCCTCTATTCTTTACATTGTTTTTACTTTATCTTCATCTATTTTTACTATTGTGTGCGAAAATTAACACAAACTGGCAACATTTCCACTTGTTGCTTTAATTTTGTGCACCCATGGATTTAGTCCTGAGCTGACCTACAACACGATACTGCTGAAGCTTGGTAGAGTGTTTCCACTGCATCCTGCGACCAACATACAGTCTTCATTAAGGCATATGTCACTCTTCTTTGCATGTGCCGATATAGATTAGGAAGAGCATGCATTTTCAGCTGTGGGTTTGGCACTGTAGGTTTGGCACTGCATTTGCTGCCAACCAGTTTATGAAGGCGTGACTCACATCTATTGTGTTTTTATTCTCCTATTTTTTT
Source organism: Locusta migratoria (assembly GCA_026315105.1). Taxonomy (NCBI): domain Eukaryota; kingdom Metazoa; phylum Arthropoda; class Insecta; order Orthoptera; family Acrididae; genus Locusta; species Locusta migratoria. The sequence goes on along the minus strand of CM048746.1, from coordinate 412,626,420 downwards.
TCCTTCAGTGATGTTAATTAGGCATGTTTGCAGATAAAAAGTTCAGACTTTTATTTTTGGCTGACCAGAACGTACTTCAGCTTTCCACAAAAGATATGGAAATAAACATACAGCACAAGCTTTGGGAAGTTAATTCCTTTGTCAGTTAGGAGTGAGGTGGGAGAAGAAAGGGAGTAGAAGGGAATGGTTACTCACAAACTACACTGCTATGAGGTAAGGAGGGCATGAAGAGTGATAGACCTGTGCCAGTGCCATATCGTGGAGCACAATCCTATCTTATTTTTGACTTCTCTCGTCAGTGGTGCTCCCGATTGTGGTTCGCGCTTGTCTACCTGCAGCTATCTTCGCTGCTTGTGAGAGGTCCTAATGAGCGAGGAAGTGCGAGGAGAGGAACAGTCTGCCTGCAGCCACAAAGTCGTGTGTGTTCGGCGGCGGTACTCTGAACAGGCATGGGCCGGGTGTGCTGATTGAATGTTTACCAAGTGGTGTGCCACTTGCCAGTCGATCGGTGTTGCATAGTGTGTTCCATGTGACGACAGTGGCCTGAAGTCTCCAACTTGAATTAAAACTGACTCACTTCCATCTCCGAGTAGTCTTTCCAGGTGCCATGTCATGTAAGACTTTTATTGGACTTCGGAGTTAAGTAGTTGTTTTGCTTGGCCTTATCTAATTATGGGTCACGAACTTTTCCATGGCCCTTCTGTGATCGGCGGAAGTCAGCTGAGTTTGTGTGTCTATGGAATGTGTATGCTACCAACCTTACCTTGTAACAGCATTGTACACCATAGACATCGTTAATGTATTGCTGATTTGTGCTTGGTATTGATTATTGTCTTCCACTTTGTTATATGCTAACATAAGTCCACATACCTCGACGTTTTCTTTTAGAAACAGGATGGGTGACCTTGAAACTGGTGTGAAGAATGTTAATTGTAATTGTTATTCACATACAACAATAAAAAGAGGCAGAATGCATTGCTTCACCCGCTTAATAAATTCCTTAAAAATATTAATATTTTGTAGATATAAGTTCCATTTTTCTGTTACTCAAACATTAAAGTGATACCTAATTTTGTGTTCGATCTGACACTTTAACCCCTTACATTTTGTTTCTTTTAAAACCTGTAAGCTACAGGTCGTAAGCTGGTGGCACTGGGAGAAAGAGGCGGGGCTTGTTCTAACAGCCAATGATCTAATTGAATGTAAGCTTCAGCTCAGGGGCCACGCTTAAGTAAATGATCTGTATTTGTGTTAGTTGGCGTCTTTCCCTCCTGGCTCGCCATGTACTTGCCTGTCTTTGTGTCCACGTCTATGTCCTTGTGAATACAAGTACATTGATGACCGATAGTGGTTGTTGTGCTTCATAGCAACTAGGTCTTTTGTTTGAGCAGCTATGAATTTTAATCTTATATGCTTTCTTAACTGCTGTTTGCTGGTTGCAACATACTTGAGGGTCTCTGAGGATTTTTCTGGTAAAATTTACCCGACTGTTACCTTGTGGCCCGTCCAGGGGACAGCCGTAATCATAGGTTGTAATGTTACTGGGAGAGTTTTTTAGTGTTGTTGAATGTTCTTAGGGTGAATGACCATAAAATCAGTATTTCGTCACTAGTCAGGATTATGATTGAGTCTTCTTCTTAACTTCTTTCTTCTCTATATGAAACAACACCATAACAGGTCCAGCTAGTCTGTACCCCACATTTAGTTTTAGTCTTCTTTATCTAAATAAAACATCAGGCTTTCTTCTCCAAAAATTGTTTCAGCTTGAGAAAATAGAGAGAGACGCCTACTTTTGAAATAATTGTCTTGAACTCGAGGTTTAATGTTTAACAAATATTTATTCTCTCTGGTAACTACACAGAGGCACTTCCATAGTTATCACAGAAGAATGTCCATCAATCTTCTAGCACATTGTCATCTTTGACAGCGAACTATTTTGATCTGCAGGAAGTTTGTTATCTATTTACAGTCACCTACCAGATCTTCACAATCGTCGAGAGACTGAAGACTGCAAAGCACTTTGGGATATGTCATCATTCATAGTAGCCTCCCCACTGCATCTGGTCCCCTAAGAACAAAAAGGGCTGGCATCCAACCGGTGACTATTGCCACCTTTACAAGAGAATGGTACTTGATCATATCCTGTGCCACATACTGAATACTTTGCAGTGCACATTTATAGTGCCACTGTTTTCTTCACAATCAATCTTGTCCGTGGTTTTTACCAAATACCAGTGGCATTAAAAGATGTACCAAAAACAGATGTTTGTACTCTATTCAGACTTTACAAATTTGTGAAAATGCCCTTCAGATTCTGCAATGTTGCCCAGACTTTCCAGTTTATTATGGATAAAGTAACTAGAAACTTTGATTATTTTTATGTCTACATTGATGACTTGCTGGTAACACTGTCTAATGAGGCAGAGAATTTAGTGCATTTACACAGCTATTCACTAGAGTATATGAACATGGTTTGGTAATTAACCCACAAAAATATATTTTCAGAAAGTCTGAGGTGATATTTGTAAGGTTCCTCACCTATACTCAAGGAATCCTACCACCTCAAGACAGATAGCTATTGTTCAGTTTCCCTGACTCAGTATGGTACAAGAATAATGTTGTCACTTAAGGTTAATGAACTTTTACTGGCATTTCGTGCATAATCTTCACACAACATTTACTAACACAAAGTAACTGCGAATGACAATTTCTAACACACAGAATAATATAATAAGTTCTCAGTAAAGTGTCAAGTGTGAGCACATTACAACAAATACCTGACGGCCGTACATGCTCCGGCTTTCTCTGCACTTGGCCGCTCAGATGGCGCTAACATTGTTGCCTCTGCTTAACAGTGCCTCAGTCTCTAGCGCTGGCCAGCTCGAGGCTATGTACAGCGTACATAGCACTTCTCCCCCTTTTATTTCTGACACTTACTTTTTTGGTCTTGTGTACCATACCTAATGTCCATCTTGTCATCTGCATCCTTGGAGAAGTCTCTTGGCAGCAGTTAAGTATAAGGACAAAAATGTCCTTTCCGGTGTGGTGTGACCCGTGAGCCAATGTTTGGAAACATGACATTTGTAGGTGTTGTTGCGTAGGCTATCCTCTGGAATGGTAGAGAGGTGGGTGCCTCTGGAGAGTAACCCTCTTTGCGTATGGTGAGCTGGTGGTTTTCCCTCTGTGAAGTGGCCGGTATATATTCCATTTGTTCTGGAAATCTTGTCTCTGATTGAGGTTTGGGGTCGACTTTCATTTTGATGTCCTCATTTGCTGTTAGTTGTGACATCGCACCTTCCCTGCTGACACCCGAACGTTGTATAGGCCTAGGTGGCGTCCTGTTGGGCCAATGATATGACCTTGTATCCACTTTGGGTGCCTGCCCTGCACCCAAACAGGAACACCACCGTAAATTTTCCTTGCAGAAGGGTCACTTGTCAGTGAGAAGGCGGACAGAGTAGATGTAGGAGTGTGTGCAGCTGACGACTGTGAGGAAATGCTGCTGGACTATGGTCCCCCATAGGCCTACAATGATAAGATGCAAGGAAGTTCATTAGTGTGTCATATGTGGAGGAGGAACTTTTTCATTTGGGTTTTGAACAAGTGAAGAAGGCACCCAACTTCTCAATTTGATTGAGGATGGAATGGGGGAGTGATAATGTGATTGATGCCACAATGTGAACAAAAGTCAGTAGAAGTTAATTGTGGTGTGTTATCCAAAACAAGGGTGTGGTAAGCCTTCAAGAGAGAACATTTTGTTGAGTGCCGCTGTGGAAGGAGATGCACAACGGACAACAAATTGGAAGTTAGCATCAATGACCGGAAGCCAGTAAGTGCCCAGAAATGGGCGAGCAAACTCAATATGTATGTGTTCCCATGGGTGCATGGGGGCAGGCCAAGGTCTTCTGTGTCGGCGCCCGAGAGGCACAGGTTTCACAGTCAGCAACCATGTGTGCGATGTCTGCATTGATGCAGGGCCAGCATCTTTGTGCGAGACACTCCCCAGTGTCCCTGGTGAAGAAGTTGGAGAAAAGTCGATCACAGAGATGCTGGGATGATCAGGTGCGACGAAGCGTCATCGGTGGCAAGCAGAACAATGCTGTTAGGCAACTTAAGGTGAAGACAGAGAGAGAAATAATTGCATATAGGTTCAGAAGCTTTTCCAGGAGGGCAGTCCAGCCAGCCTTTAGTGATAAAGCTGATAACACAGCATAAAACAGGATGCGCTGCTGTGGCCTTAGTGAGACAATGCCCTGTAATAGGAAAACCCTCAACTATGCATTGTTCTGCCTTATCCAAATGAAAACAGAGAAGTTCATCTCAATCAAATGTGGGGTCAGGCCCTGTAGGCAGATGGGATAAGACGTCAGCATCAGCTTGCTGAGCCGTAGGACAAAAGTGAATTTCATATAGTTAATGCAGGATAGAAACAGAGCCCGATGTTGAAGTCTGTGGGCTGCCTTGTCTGGTAGAGAAGATGCAAGATGAAAAAGAGAGACCAAAGGATTGTGATCTGTGTTGAGATGAAATTTGTCTCCATAGAGAAATACAGCAAACTTTTTTAAAGCATAAATGATGGCCAGGGCCTCTTTTTCTGTTTGAGAATAGCATTTCTGAGAGCCGCTCAGCATCTTCAATACATATGCAAAGGGACATTCAGACCCATTAGAATATTTGTGTGCTAGAACTGCGCCTATCCCAATGCTGTGAGGCATCGGTAGCCGTGATAAGCAGTTGACCAGGACAATATGTAGACAAAGTGCCTTCTTGACATGAGACATTCAAAGGAAGCATCACAGTTAGCAGACCAATGAAAAAGCACATTCTTGCGGAGAAGGCAATGTAATGGATGTGCAATCTCTGTCACCGATGGTAGAAACTTGTGATAAAAAGCATCCATGGTGGCCCCTCTGACTACAAATCCTCTTGATAGTTGATGCATCCTGGAACAGTGACAAGAAGTTGCTCCAGAAAACATTACAATACAATACAACAAACTGATGAGAAGCTTCATCTAGAGGTAACTGGTGATAAGCTTCCGAAACAACAATTTTTGAGAAGAACTGACCCCCAGCCAACTTGGAAACAGCTCTTCATGGCGTGGTATGGCGTACGTGTCAATGAGGCACTAAGCTCTCACTGAGGCTTTGAAATCACCGTAAAGGTGGAGACTGCCATTACATTTGCGAATGACCACTAAAGATGAGGCCCACTCGCTGGAGATTATCAGAAGCAGGACTCCCAATACTGACAAACTAAGCAATTCTTGCTTCACCGTGTCCCGCAAAGCCATTGGGAGGAGCCGTGCCCTAAAGAATTTAGGCCGGGCCATTTGATTCAAAGTAACGTGTGCCTCAAAATGGCCGGTGTGACCCAACCCAGGCAAAAAAAGCTTAGAAAATTCATCCAACAAGGAGTCCTACTGTGAGTAAGGAATATCATTGGGGACGATGCTGACTGTGTCATCTACTGAAAGTGCAAAAATGCAAAATGTGTGATAACCAAAAAAATTCTTGGTGCACGTGTGATCAACTACAAAGAGAGAGATATTTTGGACGACAGACTTGTAAGAGACATTGACCTAGTAAGGAAACCTGTTGACGGTTGTAGGTACGTAAATGTCGTGAAACAGGAGACTGGGGGGACCCCAGCTGAAATATGTTTGTGAGGTAATCCTTACCGAACATTTGAACAGTAAGGTACAACTTGTTAGGATTGGAAATTGTGGAATTTACAAATAGAACTGAATCATCATCAGTTTCGTCTTCATGTATGTTCTGAACTTTTTGCGATCTGCAAACGTAAGATATATGTACCTTTTTTCGCATTTATGACAAGTAGTCCAATGTTGGGAACAGTCGTCCTGTGAATGATGGGAGAAACATCTTGGGTACGAAGGCAAAGAAGAAGAACCTTGTTTGGCCTTTATGTTGTTCAGTTGCCCGTTTGTCTTGCACTGTGTATGAGTGTGTACCACAGCCACTTCCTCGTCCATGCTGCTTACAGACGCGTCAACAGGTGCCATAGCCGCCTGCACTTCCCCAATGTCGCCTCACGCATCTAACTGTGCCCCTGCAACATGAGTAACTTCAATAGTTTGAACAGTGGACAAAACTACTTCTAACTTCGGGTTGTCAAGTTGAAGAGCTTGCTGATGAACCTCCATGTTGGGTGTGGACTGTAGAATAGCATCCATAACTATGGAATTGGCATATGATTCTTTATGAATCTCGGTAATGAACTGACATTTCCTACTGAATGGTGAGGTTGCTTTTTACATCAATAGAAAGCTACACATGATGCAACTATGTGAGACTGTTTCTTGTACTACACAGACAGGAGAGAACACATTTCTTCGAACGACAAGGATGAGGTTTTATTTCAGAGGAGCCAACTGAGATAGAAATTGATACGACATAGGAGAGACCCAAGATAGAAAAAGAGATTTACAGGTTTGTAGATCTGCAGTGCTGAAAGCCATGAAGTGTTGCCGTGGGCGTTTTTCATAGTCAATCCTCTGCAGTTTCCTTGTATGGCGGGAAAGGATGAATACGCTGGTTGACGAGTGTCAGTAGGTGCCATGAAAAATTCCTGCAAGGCGATGGTGATGACCCTTTGGTGTTTGTTGGTGGCCTTCTGGTGTTTGATGATGGTGTCTGCAAGCAGCTTTTGCTGTTGCACGAGGCTTAGTAGGATTTGTTCGAGTGTAGCGATTTCTTCTGATATATCTTGAAGTGGGAGCGCAGAAAATCCCTGACTCATCGCCACTAAATTGTTCTAACTTCACATATCATTTATTAACTTAAAGTAACTGCAAACGACAATTTGTAACACAAAGAATAGTATAATAATTTCCCAGTAATAAAGTGTCCAGTGTGAGTGCATTACACCGAATGTCCGCTGGGCGTGTGTGTTCCGGCCATCTCTGTTTGGCCACTCAGATGGCGCTGGCGTAGTAGCCTATGCATAACAGCGTCTCAGTTTCTAGCGTTGGCCAGCTCGGTGGCCAGTTTGAATATTGAACAGTTTTCATAACACACACATTATTGGTAGCACCTCTTAACGAGATACTCAAAGGTTTGCCCAAATCTGGAGGCTCACTACAGTGGACTGAAGAAAAGGAACATCCTTAGCCAAAGTAAAAGTGGCTATTGTAAAGGCTGAATTCTTGTCATATCCTCTTTCTGATGCACCTCTCACAGTTATATTAGTTGCATCATCAACCACAGTGGGAACTGTGTTATAATGTGTGCAACATGAATGGCAATGTTCAGTAAGAAGCTGTCACCTTTGCAAGAAAATTGGTCAACATATGATCATGAGCTTCATGCAGCATACATCTGTATTAATATGTTTAGGCACATGCTTCTCACAGTTCACAAGCCACTTGTGTTTGCTTTCTGTCAGAAGCCAGATAAGACATCACCATGCCAATTAAGACATGGGCTTCATACCTCAATTTCCCAGAGGGATTTAACGTGTTGATGGCTAGCAAAACAAATGAGCAGATGTGTTATCTCTCACTGACATCATCACGAAGGAAATAGACTTTGAAATACTTGCTGATGCTCAGGAGGGAGACAGTGAGCAGAAAGATGTACCTTGAAACATTGTTAGCACTGCAACTCAGATGCATTCGAATACTAAACTCAAACGTAGCACTCACTGTGACATATCAACACTACAAGTGCAACTGTTTGTTATGATGGATTTTCCCAACCAAGTGATTTAATCTCTTCTAAGCCTCTCCCATCCAGTAGTGAGGGCTATGATACGATTGGTGAAGAAAGCATTTATTAGGCCAAACATTGAGAAAGATTGGAAGACATTTCTCACCAGTGCAATGCTTATCAGACACCTTTTTATTTGTGATTTTGTCTAGTTGTCAATAGTTGACTTCATATGCCACCCTTCAGCTTCACAAATATCAACAGCAAAGGATGGTCTTCTTCCTTCTGGAATCACAAGTATCTGAAAATTGCCACAGAATAGTTAACACTCAACAGTGTTGTTCCTTGCTCATGCTAGATAGTAGCTACTAGCTCAACAGTAGCTTAATCCATTGTGTTGTCTGTAGTGATAGTGAAGAACAATTCTTTATTTATGGCTCTGAGGTTCTAATCTCTTCATACTTGCATACTCATCCCTGAATTGCAGTGGCTCACCTACACTGCTTCTGTCACATGCATGCAGACTGTATTGTGAGCCTGAGTATCTTTTTCTAATCAGTACTAAATTCACATTTTAACTGCATAGACTGGTTGATAATTGCAACTTGTCTCACCAAGAATGGTAAGAAGAAAATAACTTCAGTGGCAAATGACCATCCAGTGTCTTATTGTATGTTTGTGATTGTTGGAATAACTTCAGCAATCTGGAGCATGGGTGGGCAAGCGGTGGCCCACAGGTCAAGCCCAATGTGTGACCAATTTCAATTAGGCCCACTGAGGAAATTCATGGAATAGATAGATTGAGAGAGGAGCGAGACATACACACTGCCACTGCTGTTGTTGTTGTTGTTGTTGTTGTTGTTGTCTTCAGTCCTGAGCAAGCCTCTTCATCTCCACATAAGAACAGCAACCTACATCTGTCTGAATCTGCTTACTGTATCCATCTCTTGGTCTTCCTCTGCGGTTTTTACCCCACAAACTTCCTTCCAACTCTAAATTCACAATTCCTTGATGTCTAAGAATGTGTCCTACCAATCTATCCCTTCTTTTAGTCAAGGTATGCCAGAAATTTCTTTTATCCCCAATTCTGTTCAGTACCTCCTCATTAGTTACGCGATCCACCCACCTAATCTTCAGCATTCTTCTGTAGCACCACATTTCAAAAGCCTCAATCCTCTTCCTGTCCGCACTCATTATCGTCCATGTCTCGCTCCCATACAAGGCAACACTCCACACAAATGCCTTCAGAAAGGACTTCCGTAGGCTTAAATCAATATTTGATGTTAACAGATTTCTCTTTTTCAAGAACGCTTTTCTACCCATCGTCATTCTGCATTTTATATCCTCTGTAATGATGCTGTTATTACATTCAATTGTGGTAATATTTCAAATTGTCGGGTACTGAAAAAGCTGGGTATTAATCCTGGTGAAAACATGATCACTGGGCTGCAACAATGTGATAAAATGAGGACAGCTGATGCAGACAGGTCTGCATCTAATACAGCCAAGAAAGCAACACAAACATCCAGGAAGATGAAAAAGAAGCTGGAAGACCTGTTAGGCCAAAGAAGAGCCATTGTATGCAGCAGGACAGTTTTAATTGACTGTAAGTAACAAATTTCAAAAGTTTTTTCTTTAAAGTCAACTTCCTGCAAACTAAAATTTTCAGTACATATGTCCCATTATATCATAAACTGTCGTAGATAAATGAATGAAATTTTTAGAGATTCTGTATAACATAAAAAGCCACCTCTGGTAGGCCTACTACTTTCATTATTATTCCCCCCTTAGGAAGTTCACAAAAAAATATGCAGAAAAAACTTAATATTTTTTTTAAATAAATTAAAAAGTATTTATTAAAAACTATAAAATAGATAAAGTAGATTTTAGTACAGTTGACTCTATTAGCATCATTAACATATGGTAAAAATATTGAGGTCCTGCATCAAATAGGTTTTTCAGTAATGGGTCAAATACTTGCCTAAATTAACATGGGTTAGATAGGTAGGGTGTGCTGACTTTATTTTTCAGTCTGTTGTTGTTGTGGTCTTCAGTCCGGAGACTGGTTTGATGCAGCTCTCCAAAATACCCTATCCTGAGCAAGCCTCTTCATCTCCACATAAGAACGGCAACCTACATCTGTCTGAATCTGCTTACTGTATGCATCTCTTGGTCTTCCTCTGTGATTTTTACCCCACACACTTCCCCCCAACGCTAAATTCACAATTCCTTGATGTCTAAGAATGTGTCCTACCAATCTATCCCTTCTTTTAGTCAAGGTATGCCAGAAATTTCTTTTCTCCCCATTTCTGTTCAGTACCTCCTCATTAGTTACGTGATCCACCCACCTGATATTCAGCATTCTTCTGTAACACCATATTTCAAAAGCCTCAATCCTCTTCCTGTCTGCACTGTTTATCGTCCATGTCTCACTCCCATACAAGGCAACGCTCCATACAAATGCCTTCAGAAAGGACTTCCTTCAGTCAATATTCGATGTTAACAAATTTCTCTTTTTCAAGAACGCTTTTCTACCCATCGTCATTCTGCATTTTATATCCTCTGTACTGCGACCATCATTTGTTATTTTACTGCCCAAGTAACAAAACTCATCTACTTCCTTTATTCCTTCGTTACCTAATCTAATTCCTTCAGCATCACCTGATTTTCTTAGACTGCACTCCCTTACCCTAGTTTTGCTCTTGTTAATCTTCATCTTGTATGCACCTTTCAGCACACTGTCCATTTCATTCAATTGCTCTTCCAGGTCCTTTGCTGTATCTGACAGAATTACTATGTCGTCGGCAAAACACAATGTTTTTAATTCTTCCCCCTGAACTTTAATTCCTTCACCAAATTTCTTCTTGCTTTCCTTTATAGCTTGCTCAATGTACAAATTGAACAACATTGGAGAAAGGCAAAAACCTGTCTTACTCCCTTTCCAACCACTGCATCCCTTTCATGCCCTTCAACTCTGACGACCGCTGTCTGGTTTTTGTACAAGTTGTAAATAACCTTACGCTCCATATTTTACTCCTGCTTGCTTCAGAACTTGAAAGAGTTTATTCCAATCAACATTGTCAAAAGCCTTCTCCAAATCTACAAAAGCTAGAAATGTAGGTTTGCCTTTTCTTAATCTATCTTGTAGGCTAAGCCTTAAAGTGAGTATTGCGTCCAGAGTTCCTACATTTCTCCTGAACCCAAACTGATCTTCCCCGAGGTCGGCTTCTACCAGCTTTTCCATCCTTCTGTATATAATTCATGTTAATATTTTGTAACCATGACGTATTAAACTGATGGTTCTGTAGTTTTTATACCTGACTGCACCTGCTTTCTTTGGAATGCGGATTATAACATTTTTCTTAAAGTCTGAGGGTACTTCACCTGTCTCATACATCTTACACACCAGGTGAAATAATTTTGTCATGGCTGGTTCTCCCAGAGACTTCAGTAGCTCTGAGGAAATATCATCTATCCAGGGGGCTTGTTTCGACTTAGGTCTTTCAGTGCTCTGTCAAATTCCTCTCTCAGTATAGTATCTCCTATTTCATCCCCATCTACTTCTTCTCCCCTTTCTACAATATTGCCGCTAAGTTCATTTCCTTCATAGAGCCTCTCTATGTACTCTTTCCACCTTTCAGCTTTCCTTTCTTTGCTGAGAACTGGTTTTCCATCAGAGTCCTTATCTGTATTTTTCCGGTATGGCTCGCATAGAATAGTCTAAACATGACAATTTCAAGCAAATTAGAATTTTGAATTTTTTTAAAAATGAACAAAGATATGAAACATTAATTTATTTAGTGTCACAAAAAAAAAAAAAAAAAAAAAAAAACACATGCCTATGCAATCTGTAGTCCACAACATTTTTGGACCAATATTTTAAAATTACTTTCTGATAATGTTCATTGTTGTTGTTGTTGATCCATCTGTAGAGTGATTTGATGCAGTTCTCCATACTATTCTAACAAGTGCAATCATCTTTATCTCCGAAGAAGAATGCATAAGATTATATGTTTCGATTGTAACTAACTATGAGGTACTGAACAGAATTGGGGAGAAAAAAATTATTTAGCCAAACATTGAGAAATATTGGAAGACATTTGCTCGCCAGTGCAACAAAGTAACTCAATATGTAACAGTGCCAATTGGTACTTTTATTCAACCAAATCATTGCTTTGATCATGTTCCATTTGATGTTATCAGAAGGTTACTAATATTGCTGAACAGCGATTGACCATTTTTCTCGCTGGCCTGAATCATATATCCTTTTACGGATATGATGACTACTATAACCAAAATCTTCTTCTGTGAGTGGATGGCACATTTAAGCTTTCCTCTCCGTGTTCCTACTGATCAAGGCAGGCAATTTGAGTCATATCTCTTTAAAGCACTCTCAGCACTACTCGGCATGAAACACATTCAAACCTGTGCCAACCATCCCGCTGCAAATGGCTCATAGAACAACTGCATTAGAGAATTGTACAGAGAGCCTCAGGACTTCCTCCAAACAAGTTCTTAATGCAACAGAGTCTGAATTTGTGTAAGGGCAGACACTCAGACTGCCAGGAGAAATCTTTACAGACACACCAAATAATGTTATTACAGCATCAAGACTTTCTACAATGTCTTTGCACACAGATAAGCAAGCACTGTCCTGCATTGTTAAGAGCGCTTGAAGCAGCTATCATTGATATTCAATGACTTACTAGGAAATTACTTAGGCTTGAACAAACACAAATACACGAAAATCATGTGAGAGATAATGTAAAGGTCTGTTATTGCACTAGTGATAGTCCCACATCTGCAAAACTCTGCAGTCGTCTGTTAGAGGCCTCTGAATGTGCCATGCCGCACTGCACATTAACCTGCCCGTATGCCATTTGGAACCAGTAGGGGTGGTGCAGTGTGCCTCTGAAGTTGCATTTCGTGACATTATTTGGGTAGTGAAGTGTCAGATGGGTCAGCGAGTGGTAGTCAGTCCTGCTCTTGTATAGTGATTAGTTGAGATTAAGAATAATTCTCATGTTTTCTGGTATCTGTTATAGTGGAGAAATATGAGCATAGGTTAGAAACAGATACTGTTGTAACACTAACATATAATGATGATAGGGGTGATAATGATGAAAAACTAGTTGCAAGCTGTAGTGCTGTCTAGAGCATGATTGCAGAGTTTTTGGAAAGTTCATATAGGTATGTTTCTTTGAGCCCAAGAACTTGTTAGTTATGTGAACAGGTTGGTGTCAGACATTAGCCATTTGCAAACTACTTCAACCACTGTATGATATTCCTTACACTGTGCTGAAATACGGAAACAAAACTTTTGATGTCAGTATCAATGGTTCTGCTGTCACAGACTCCAGTGAGAAATTCATGTCACTCTTCACCTCAGTTAATACCAAGATGCTGCCTATAGTTCATCCAGACAAAACCAATACTCCACCACCAACTGTACTGGACAAAATCAACATCCACTGCCACCATCTGTACCTCCTAATGAACCTACAGTTATAACTCGTTGAGGACAATGTGTCAATTTCAATCCTAGATATAATTGGCACTTGGGGGAGTGAGGTCGAGGGGGGGGGGGGGGGGAGAGGTCATGTGGCAAGTGATTCATGTTCAAGAATATAAACTCCTTGACACTGGATGCTACTTGGATTATAATCAACAATACATCAAATTTCCCTGTTCTTAATGTTCTGTGCTGTGTATGTTGATATTGTGTGTGTGTGTGTTCTAAATAAATTATTATTTTCTACATAACAAATCCATCCTTTCTTGCAGTCTGCCTATCTGTCATAGGATATGATTCAGGCCAGTGAGAAAAACAATCATTGTCTAGCAGTATTAATAACCTTTTGATAACATAAAAAGGAACATGATCAAAGCATTGATTAGGTTGAATAAAAGTACCATTCGGCTCTGTTACATCCACCTTACTTTGTTGCACTGACAAGCATTGCACCGGTGAGCAAATATCTTCCAATCTTTCTTTTTTTCTCCCGAATTCTGTTCAGTACCTCATAGTTAGTTACAATCTAACCATATAATCTGATGCATTCTTCTCTGAAGATAGAGAGGATTGCACTCGATAGAATAGTGTGGAGAACTGCATGATATCATTCTTCAGATTGATCAACAACAACAATGAACATTACCAGAAAGTATTTTTAAAACATTGGTCCAAAAATGTTGGGGACTACAGACTGCAGAGCCATGTATTGTTTTTTATAACACTTAATAAATTAATCTTTCATGTCTTTGTTCATTTTAAGAAGTTCAAAATTCTACTTTGTTTGAACTTGACGTGTTTAGACTATTCTATGTGAGCCATACCAGAAAAATGCAGATATAGTGTCAGTGTCTCTGTCTCACTCCTCTCTCCATCTATCTATTCACGAATTTCCTCAGTGGGCCTAATTGAAATCGGTCACACATTGGGCCTGGCCTGTGGCCTGCCGGTTGCCCACCCATGCTCCAGATTGCTAAAGGTATTCCAACAATCACAAACAACCAATATGACTCTGGATGGTCATTTGCCACTGAAGTTATTGTCATCTTACCATTCTCGGTGAGACAAGTTCCAATTATCAATTGGTCTATGTAGTTAAACTGTGAATTTAGTACTGATTAGAAAATAATACTCAGGCTCACAATACAGTCTGCATGCAAGTGACAGAAGCAGTGTATGTGAGTTGATGCAACTCAGGGATGAGTATGCAAGTATGAGGAGATTAGCACCTTAGAGCTAGAAATAAAGAATTGTTCTTCATTATCACTACAGACAACACAATGGATTAAGCTACTGTCGAGTTAGTAGCTACTATCTAGCATGAGTAAGGAACAACACTGTTGAGTGTTAACTATTCTGTGGCAATTTTCAGAGACTTGTGTTTCCAGAAGGAAGAAGACCACCCTTTCCTGTTGATATTTGTGAAGTTGAAGGATAGCATATGATGTCGACTATTGACAACTGGACAAAATCTGTCGTTGCCATGCATAATTACATCCTAGACTGCTTGAAAAGGGCAAAATATTTCTTAACAACAGGCAAACAGACAAGTCATTGGCAAATTGAGGTTGATGAAGCTGCCTGAAAAAAAGACTCCAAAAGACACATGATGAACTCCATGAGCTATGATGTTTGGACTATGTTTCACTCCAGTCACATTTGAACACATTGATGGCCAGAAGACCTGCTTTCACACTTAAATGGACAACATGTCTTTCAAAGTGAATGACATTGTCATTTGTCCAAGAAATTTTTATGAACAAGCCACCTGACAAATGTGCTGAAATGTGTTCGGGCTGCATGCCTCTGAATTTGATAAAAACGTTTTTTCACTGCCTAAGAAATAAAAATGTTGTTCTAGTATACCTAATGAATGGCACCAGAGAAAATAGTACAGTCACAAATTTCCAAACTCCTGCCATTTTTGATATGAGAAATTTTCTTTGAATGTGCTCTTACTGCCAACAATTCACATTATACATACGGAGATACGTATAAACAAGGCATGTTCCTTGCAAATACCTCACTCATTGTTGCAATATGTCATTTACTCTTTTACAGGGGGAGGTCCAGGACTGGTGAAAACCCTAGACACTTCTAAGGAGGTGGAACTGATCAAAGAAGAGCCCATTTAATAAACAGAAGATTGTGTAGTAATAACCATGATCCACAGGCAGCTGTCCTGAAGTATTTCCATGATGCTGCAACCTCTGACCACTTTAGATCCACAAAAACTATAGACCAATTCAGACATACAACCACTGACATTAAAGTTTGATGAATCGTCCCTAACAGTAATGTTGACGAACTAAGAATTACAGTTACTTTACTGTTTTTAAAAACAGTCATCTCCCATAACTATGCACTGCAGAGCTCTGCGATACATGTCCTGGAAACTTAGCACAAAGTCTTCCTTTGGTATGATGTTCAAAAGAATCATCACATTTCATTCGATGTCAGCATTATCGCCAAATATATTTCCTTTCAAAGTGAGTTCGAGTCGAGGGAATAGAAAGAAGTTTGGAGGATTGAGATCCAGTAAGTATGGTGGATGTTAATGTTGCACCACCCCAATTTTCACTTGGAACTGTTTGACAGTATTGGCTGTGTGGGTTAGCGTTCTTGGTCCTCCAAACTTCTTCATATTTCTTTGACTCACAAGGATACCACATGAGTATTGTATTTTAGAATTTTTTAATATTTATGGTATGTGAAGTTCAGGATACAAATAACAATCAGCCAAAGCCATTCAACACAATTTTCAAAACGTTTCGAGGAAATCGTCTTTGAAGTTTTGCAAGTACATGTAAGTATCAATAATTAAAGGAGCTTCAGCACCTGTTGGTGTAGCTCAGGTGGTAGCGTTCTGTCCTTGCAACCATAGGGTTGGTGGTTCGAATGCTGCAATAACGGAATTCTTTTATTTATTTATTTATTTATTTTTTTTTTCGTTATTTTGTGCTGGAATCCTCACACAATTTTAATATCTAATGGTAGTTTCCCCCCCCCCCCCCAAAAAAAAGTATTTTTGTTTATTTGTAATTTATATATTTCATAAAAGGTTATAACGTAATATTGATGTTTTCAATCAAAAAATGTAATTACATTTTTTACACTACTGGCTGCGCTATTAGTTGTTGACGGAAGTCTTTGATTGTTCAGTTTGTGAAGCGCTAGGACGCTGCTTTTGCAAAGTCATCTTCATAGCTACTAATGGCTTTCCAAGCAGCTAATCTACCGAACTATCGTTTTTGGTGACGACAAGGTGTTCAGGTTGTCTACATACACATAATCTGACACAACATGTGGAAATAAAGATTCCAAATTGTTTTGTGTAACTGAATTCAAAATCAAAGAAAAAAATATTTGTCACAGTGGGATTCGAACCACTGACTCTATGGCTGGGAGGCCAGAATACCACCACTTCAGCTACACTGAGAGTTACTGCAGTTCCTTTAATTATTGGTACTTAAGTGTACTTCCAAAACTTTCTAAGTCGATTTTCTAGAGAATTTTTCAGAGTTACATTGAATGACTTTGGTTGATTGTTATTTAAGTTCTGAACCTCAAGTACCATAAATATAAACAAATTCTAAAATCCGATACCCATTGGTCTCCTTGTCAGACTCACTTCGAAATAAAGAGATTTGACGATATTTCTGACGTCCAACGAAATGTTACGAGGGTTTTGAAGACCATACCAAAGGAAGATTTTGTGCAAAGTTTCCACGACATGAATCGCAGAGCTCAACAGTGAATAGTTATGGGAAGTGACCATTTCGAAGGGCAGTAAGGTAACTGTTCATCTATGTTAATGTTAAAGGACTATTTACTGAACTTTGTCAGAGGTTGTAGATGTCATTGGGTTGGTCTCTACTTGTCCATTAGACACTGTGAGCCTTTACAGGAATGCCAGTGGTGGAAGTCCATGCAGTATACCTCTGGGAATCTGATACCAGTTTCACCTGCAGCTGTGCCTCTTACACTCCTTTCACCGTGACGAGGCGGCTCAAGGTCACATCGCCCTCCCCTACTTCCTTGCAAGCACACTGCACAGGCAGCAGCTGTCACCACTAAAACAATGTAGCAACAATTATTAGCACTGTCAGTTTTAGAAATAATTTATCACACTTTAGCGAACTATATTTTGTTTGTTGTCATATGTATATGATGTACATCACTTCAGAGATCATAACAGTAAAATAACTGCATTAATAAAGTGAAATCAAAGAAAAAGTTACATATTATGTAACTGTCCAAACAGAAATTACAGTGGCCGGTCATTAGCTACACTGCCTTTGTCATCATTGTCATCACTGGAAGTCTCATCACTATCTTCATGCAGATTTATTACATTGCTCTGAATGCATTCATGTCTAAGTCTTTACATGGCAAAGTCTTGTTCCTGTAGTCGTTTTGCATTGGCAGCCCATTTCTGTCAATCCTCTATTGTCACGTTTTTAATGGTGTCCTCCAATAATTTTCTTACATCTCTAATTTTAAATGAAGAATTATTGTCTGCTATCTCTCACTTTATTTGAGCCCATATCAGTTCAGTGGAATTGTACTGACAGTCATAAGGAGGAAGCCTTATTACTTCATGTCCCATTTCTGCAGCTTGGTCATTGAGTCTAAAAGTTTTATCTGACCTGGTTTTGATTTACCCACATTTCATAGATGTAAATCATAGGTTGAGGATAACCTTCATTCCTTATCTCACGTTTTCTTCTTAAAAATGAGGCTCCTGGAGCTTACAATATCTTTTCTACCAAACAAAAACGTCAACTGCCATTAGCTTTTCTACGTATGAAGCCAAGTCTATTTTAGCTTTTGAAATATCTTTAACCTTTTTAAGTGCTTGTTATTCGCCATTATCATAAAATTCTTGAACTACATGGCAGATTATGTCTTTTTGAAAATCATCCAACTCTGTGACAGACTTTAGGTGTGTAATGTTTTTTCTTGGAGAGGAAAAGCTTGGCCCTAGGGCATCTTCATTTTCAATTAAACTTTTTTTTGGCTTCCTCACAGATGCATTGCACTATTCTTACAGAGACCCAACAGGTTTTTGATGAGTATCTCTGAAAAAATCACAAACCTTTTTTTGGCAGTTTTCCAATGCTTCAAAACAATTATACATATTATCCTTAAATCGACGCCTAATACCATTCAGACTCAATGTTAAAGCTAAACACAGAGAAACACTCCCGCATTATTGTTCTATAACTGCAGAAGAAATGGGAAGTGCACTGGAGGAGAGGGGAAAAGGCATTGTGGCGGGGTTGCTCATGTGACGTGCGGGGCTGAATGACCTTGAGCTGGCTGGTCAGAGAGAACAGTGTATAACTGTATTGGAATTGATCACTAGAGAGCTTCCTGAAGTCTGCAAACTCACTGCATAACAGACAGCACTAATTAACTCACTCACTACATTGTCAAGCTGCGCTGACTGCAAAGGTGCTAGAATTTACAATGTACCTTACTAGAAGACATTATTTTGAAGTACTGAAGAAACCGTTTTTAGTCAAGTTTTCACATCCAGACTAATATCAGAGATAATTTCACACTCTGATACCAATCAACAGATGACAATGCTATTGTCTTGAGGCAAATTACGTTACAGAATACTTTAAAGTGATATTGGCATATATGGTCTGGATGCAATTTTTATGCTGAATACAGAGATTTGGATACATTACTACCTGTCATGACATTCACATATAACATAGCAAAGCAAGGCACTGTGGACTTTTTTCTATTGCATCTGTTCTACAGTAACAGGACCAAAACTGCAGTGAATACGCTGTTTGTCTTCTAACTGACGATACTGTGGATGATTATGTGAAACAACTCATCAGTGGGGCAGAAGAAGCAAGACAGCTGTCTTGCCTTTGTTTCTTGAATATTCTGGAGGATGACAGATTGTATTATATTGCCAAATAATGAGGTCTCACAGCCTACTGTTCAGAGTTACAGTGCTCGTGTTCTCTGGTGTTGATTTGTTACACACATGACAAAAGTGAGTGAATACAGTGAGCTATACATGTTAGCCTCTTTTTATGATTATTTTAACAGGCAATTTCAAAGGACAATGTTTTGCCCTATTGTGATCACTCCCAGAACTTATTCCAAGAGTAACAAAGAAGTGCTTCTAAAAATCATAATTTTGTACCATGTTGGAATGCATCAACCATTTCTCTGACAGTGATTTTCAGAAGCCATTCTGCATTAAGTGCAATTTTCTTTAACCCTTCATATCTCCATAACACCCTGGTCAGATTCTTAGAGACTCATCAAAGTGCTTACTTGAGAGGTATATGATATTCCTCAATTGACTTTCTGTAAACCTAATCAGATGAATTTTAATACCACTAACAAGTCCAGTTCCATTACTGGTATGATCAGATTCATCAAAAGGAGAGCTAGATGTGAAGTGAACTATGTTAAATTACAACAGATGAACAACCTCTAAATACTTTCCTACGTGGTTCTTTCCCTGAAATCTGCAGTATCCTATCTGTCTTTTCTCTTCATAACCCTTATAATTGTATCCACATTTCTCTTGTATTACCTCCATTTATCTTTTCTCACATAATCAGTTCAAACAATAATTCATGATAAGATAAAAGTGTCTACGTAGAAAACAGGAGATCCAGAGTTTGAATCCCAGCTGTGTTTAATTAATCTTCTCTCTTTCTAATTCAATATATCTGATGAACTAATTGCAATCTGTCATTAGTTCAATTCTTCACTTTCTCTGCCACTGATCATCTTCATCCCATCAGTGCTCATATTTCCTATTGCTCGTTCACTATGTCTAAATTACCAGTAGCTATCTCTAACAGTGGAAACTCCAGAGTGGAATCTATATCTATAAACTAGAAGTGTGTGTGTGTGTGTGTTCCTAATAGACTCTGAGACTGCTGAGGCAGTATGGATGAAAGTTTCGGGAAATCTTCAGATTAGACCAGTGGGTGATCCTGTGAAATTTGGCAGTAATCAGCTCAAGATACTTGTTAAAATAGATGTAAAATTTCATGTCTAATGGAGAAAGAACCAACTGCCATTCTTCTGTAACTGTAGTGTTGCTGCTTGATGCACTAGTGTCACTACCAAGACAGTTCGTGATGATAATGCCATTACAATTGACTCGCTAGGGGTGGTGCTGTCTTTCCAATTGCCTGATTTAAACTTTTAAGTATATGTTACACTGTGATGTATGTAAATACTGATTAAACACACTGAGGATTGTGTAAGCATGGTATTCATTGTGTTTAATCATGTTATGCAGACAGTGTGTATACAAGAACAAGAAGAGAAAATTTCTGGGTTTTTCCCAGATTTCCCGGGTGAAAAGTAAAATTTTTCCCAGGTGAAAATAGACTTTTTTCAGGGTTAAATGACATTTTTGCTGGGTGAATTGGGCTTTTTCTGGTATACTTGGCTTGCAGCAGTAAAACTTGTTAATTATTTAAAAGGTTAATGAGTTGTACACCAGCGACCAACTTTCCAGTATTTTTCCCCATCTGTGATATTTGTAATAGCACAAAAATTGGTGACCTAGCTGTTTAGTCCCCTAAAAACCACAACCACCACCACCACCACTGCCACCAACAACAATAACAACAAAAATTGGTGGGATTTAAGAACAGCCAATCATGACTCAGCTGCAAACAGCCGGCGAGAATGTTTTACACTTCTGTTTAATAAATGAAATTCACATATATTTCGTTTTTCATGATGTCACAGGTGTAATTTATGACAAGGTCATTTATCATTTTCTTTATTTTGCAAAATACTTTGCAATTTTGTATGAATAGGTCACGATTATCATGTATGTTGTTAGGCTGTAACCTTATAGAACAGCCTTAATTGCTTGTGCAAAAATATTTTGCTGTTTTCTTCGAGTGTGGCACGATTTTCAAGTAAGTTGCTATGCATGAACTTAATAAAATAACAAAAGTATAACCACAATGCATAATTATTTACAAACTCCTGGTTGGCTGTCTTCCCAAATTTTATGGATACTTTTGCCATTGTTATTACACAATTTGCAGTCTATGTAATATACAATTAAAATAAATGTAATAAACAAAACTCGAAGTTCAGTCTTTTTTAGCATGTGTTACCCTTTAAGATATATCAAAACATAAATGTGCCATTAAAATTTTTAATAATGGCATAAATTGCTGGACTTCAGAACCGTAAAATTCTCTAAGTGCTGGTTTCCAAAGTGTTAAGTTTTGAATGGGAGTTAAATAATTTGTAATTTACTTAATTCATAGCACATTCTCACTATTAATGTAATTCATGTTGTGTAAAAGGCCATTTAATTTGAAAGTATAACTTCTGCACTATTCACAGTTTTTTCCGCAGATTGCTAGAAAGATAAACAGATGAGAGATGAGACATTATGCTCATCAAAACTAGTTTGTTGTGGAGTACTGTGTACTCTTCCTCCTAATGCCTTTCACACATTCTGCTATAGGCAGATGCTGGGACACTAGGCAAACAGTGTTATGTTGTTGTTAATCAGTGTTATGTTGTTTTTTAAACTAAAGTTTTATATTCATGTTATTCTGTTTGTTTTATTGCTGCCGCATTATTCTGCAGTAGTGTGCTAAAATAATATTCTTACCAGCCAAAATTACAAAAAAAAATATTAACTGATGATGCAAATAATGAAACTTCCTCAAAATTCTAAAAAAATCCCTGGTAATTCCTGTATTTTTTCTGGGTCTCCTGATTTTCCTGGTGCTTACACACCCTGGTAGAATGTAGTAACAAATCAAACACACACACACACACACACACACACACACACACACATGTTGATTTTTATAGATACAAAATATAAATTCTGTTTTGTTCTTCAGTCTGGAGACTGGTTTCATGCAGCTCTTCCCCCTACTCTATCCTGAGCAAGCCTCTTCATTTCCTCATTAAAATGGCTACACACATCTATCTCAATCTGCATACCATATTTGCCTCATGGTTTCCTCACTTTTCCTTTGTGATTTTATCCTTGCGCACTTCCCTCCAATTCTAGGTTAATGATTCCTTGATGTCTAAGAATGTGTCCTACCAATCAATCCCTTATTTTAGTCAAGGTACACCAAAAATTCCTCATCTCCCCATTCTGTTGAGTACCTCCTCATTAGTTATGCGATCTGCCTCCTAATTTTCAGCAGTTGTCTGTGGCCCCACATTTCAAAAACTTGTATCATCTTCCTGTCTGAACTATTTCTATGTTTCAATACCGTACCCCCCACACAAATACCTTCAGGATAGATTTCCTAACACTTGAATTAATAATTGATGTTAATAAATTTCTATTTTTGATAAATATATTCTTCCCATTGCTGTTCTACCTGTGCGAAACGGGTGAGTCATTAATTTATTAATATTATAAGGATAGTTTGCTCAGAGTGCATTTTTGTAGTTAGAAGCTCTCTCTCTTACACCTACATTTGAAAATCTTGTTTCTTGTATGTATTTCAGTGTTAATTCTTCTCTTGTATGGTTTTATTTTCAATTGTGGTGAGCACAACTGTCTAGAAAGCAGGAGAACCCAGGTTTGAATCTTGACCTTGTTACAGATTTTCATGTGATGATTCAGTCTGCATATATACATAATTCATGTTTGTGACTTGTAAAAGTCTCTCAGCCATTTTGTTTGATTTGTAGTAAGTAATATTTTCGTACTTAAATTTTTCAGTTTCATTCTAGACTTGTTATATTTCTAAATTGCTAAACATTCTTCAGGAAGACCAGCTCCTAGATGTCCACTGCCGAGGTGCTATTCTGCTGTATGGAGATCCTTGGCAGTAGTGGCAATTATCTTTGGAACACAGAAGCTGAATTAAAGTTTGTGACGTGGAGGGTAATCATACTTAGACTATTCCGAGGCACCTTAATCGTTAGTCGTGCCGTGGTCTAATGTAAGACGTCTCCCTAGTAAGCATGGAGATCCGGGTTCAATTCCTGACCGCATCACAAATTTTAATTCTATGCTTCGGATTTGTCGTTAATGTCTTTGACATATTGCTGCGAGAGACCACGAACACCGACTGCCGGCGTGGCGCAGGGGATAGCGTCACGGACTGCAGTGATGAAGGTCACCGGTTCAATCCCGCCCACCGGCAAAATTTATTTCTTTGTAATTAACAATTCCAGAAGGTTCTACATCTTTCTTATGTTCACTTGTAAATTCTACTTGTTTCTTATGTTAACTGTTCTTCTAATTTCTGGTAAATTCTGTCTGTCTATAAATAGCAGAGCACTCTGCCTGAGAGGCAGTCAGTGCCGTGTGTATGTTGAGTTCGTAATAAACGTGCTTTGAGTATAAGTGCTGTGTTCAGTTACCTTCGAAGTCAAGCCTGCTCCCATTTTACGCGACATTGTTTGGTGGAGACGCTGGGTACCCTGTGCAACAACTGCATCACCGTGGCTCCGATTAGGCAATGTAGAAGCCGTCGCTTACACGGACTAGAACCGGAATACAAGGGATATACCGAGTACATCCTTCCGAAAGTCTGTATCATCAGGAGAACCATAGACATGAAATCAACGGTAAGCCAGCTGCACATCAGACACCCATTGGTATTCTCTGGAGACGCTGGACAGGATCCCAATAAATGGCTAAAAGGATTCGACAGAGTCCCCAAGAACAACTGGTGGGATCATACAATGTGCTTGGCCAACGTTTATTTCTACGTGGACGGAACAGCCCAGCAATGGTTCGAGAACAATGAAGACAAACTGAATGACTGGGAAACGTTCCAGGCAGAACTTAAGAAGACGTTTGGAGACCGACAGCGACAAATCCGCTCAGCGGAAGAACAACTGAAGAACCGGGCCCAACGACATGGTGAGCCGACACAGTCTTACATACAGAATGTTTTGGCCCTGTGTAACACTGTAAATCCGAACATGACTGAGGCCGACAAAATCACGCACCTGATGAAGGGTATAGCAGCCCTTCTGATAAAAGACGTCACTACGACAGAAGAGTTCATCAAGTGGTGCCAACATATTGAAGAGATGCAACAAAGGAGATTTGGATGCAAGAAGTATGACCGACTCCCCAATGTAGTCCCTATGGCCATTGTGGAAGACCAGCATGACTTCACTTCTTTCATACAACAAATTGTGAGAGAAGAATTACAACAGGCCATATGGCAGCCGGAATTATTAGACCGAGCGAGCATCAGATTATGGCCATGGATGTAAGTCACGAGGGAGCCGACACTGCTCCTGTCTGCTCCGCCAATCGCACCCGACGTGAAGAATGGCATCGCCCTGCTATGACATATGCTGCAGCCACCAAACGGCAGCCTATAAACCGGCCAACGCGGCCACAACCAACTCCCCCAGCAGAACAACAGACATCTGGAGGACAGAAGACAACACACCACTGTGTTTCCACTGTGGGCGCCCTGGACATGTCGTACGCCACTGCAGAGAGAGAAAGCGAGTATTGGACGATTATTTTGCCACAAGACATCAGCATCAGAGCAGTTCTATCCCAGGCAATCACCTGCTGATGAGTTCAGTCGACCTATGGAAAGAAGCCCATCGCCATACCCTAGATGAGGTCACTCCCCGTCACGCCGCAGCCGTTCACCGTCGCCGTACAGAGGTACCAGCCGCTCCCCTAGCCGCCACGACCAGGAATAATAAGCGAGGCGACCATCTACAGAGGTGAGGCCCGCCGCAGATGAAAATCCTCCATGGTCGACAGTCGCTAAGATGTTGGGAAATCTCATTGACATCATAATCGACAGCCAACCTGTCCGGGCACTTGTTGATTCAGGAGCGTCTTTTTCTGTACTGTCGGATAATTACCGCCGCACACTAAAGAAGACAATGTTCTGTGATAGGGGGCAACTGTGCTGAAGGTCGCTAATGGAAAGTATGTCCATCCAGCAGCAACTTGTGTCGCAAGAATAACCATCAACAACAGGACCCAGCCATTTGAATTTGTCGTGTTAACAGAATGTAGTCACAATTTCATCCTCGGATGGGACTTCCTTCAGGCATCCCAAGCTATCATTGACTGTGGACGATCTGAGCTGCAAATTGAAGAAGTTGTTTCACTGGATACACATAATACAGAATTATCTGGGAAGTTATTCGTCATTGACAATGTGAGGATACCGCCATTGACAATGAAAAGAGTTGCAGTCACAAACACAGATGACTGGTTAAGCTGTGACGTTCTTGTTGATAGTAAAAAGTTTATCAGACTCACAAAAGAAATTTACATACCAGCGGCTATCATAAGCATTACCGGTGGTCAAGGAGAGATTTGGATCACAAACTGTCACGAGCAGTCACAACTTATCCCCAAAGGAATGTGTATCGGGACAGCTGAACCAATCCAGGAGGGTGAGCTCAACGTCATCAATGAAGACCCATGCCCTGATGTTATTACAGACAACACGTAGGAGGAAACAAATGTGGAACTGCCAATAGGGCCTGGACTGACCAAGGAACAACGCCAGCGGGTGTTAGGTATACTATGCCAATTTTCGGGTGCATTCACACCGCAGCAGGGGAAAAGTCAGACGAAACGGACCACGATAAAGCACCGTATCAATACTGGGGATCATCCGCCAATTAGCCAGCATTTGTATAGAGTGTCACCAGCTGAAAGACGGATAATTCGGGAGGAAGTGTAGAAGAGAGTCCTTGGTCGTCTCCAGTGGTCCTCGTAAAGAAGAAGGATGGCACGTGGCGATTCTGTGTCGACTATCGGCGGCTGAACAGAATCACAAAGGATGTCTACCCATTGCTGCGTATTGACGACACCTTAGACTGCTTGAAAGGAGCTACATACTTCTCAACTATGGACATGCAGGCAGGTTACTGGCAAATCGAGGTTGACGAAGCTGACAGGGAGAAGACGGCCTTTATTACACCTGACGACCTCTACGAATTTAAAGTAATGCCATTTGGATTATGTAATGCTCCAGCCACATTTGAACGAATGATGGACAACTTGCTTCGACACCTTAAGTGGACGACGTGTCTCTGCTATTTAGATGACATTGTCATTTTCTCGAAAACATTTGAAGAACATGTGAGTTGCCTGTCAACTGTGTTGAAGTGTGTTCAAACTGCAGGTCTCCGCCTCAATCCAAAGAAGTGCCTCTTCGTCGCCAAAGAGATAAAAATCCTGGGGCACCTAGTGAACAGGGATGGTGTCTGTCCTGATCCAGATAAAGTAAGGGCAGTCACAGAATTTCAACTCCTCAGCACATTCGTGATGTGAGAAGTTTTCTCGGGCTGTGCTCAAACTACCGACGTTTTATAAAAGGATTTTGTAACAAGGCATGTCCATTACAAGAACTTCTGCAGGGAGACGCCAAATTTTACTGGGATGAGACGAAAGAAAGAGCTTTCCGGGCACTTAAGGAGGCTCTAACTTCTGCACCAGTACTAGCCTTGTACGACGAGAATGCAGAAACGGAACTTCACACAGACGCCAGTGGTTATGGGATTGGTGCAGTGCTTGTACAAGTTCAGGAAGGTGCTGGAAAAGTGATAGCCTATGCGTCTAGAGTACTCTCAAAGTCCGTGATAAACTACTCTACAACTGAAAGAAAATGTCTCGCAGTTATCTGGGCTATCAACAAGTTCCGGCTGTATTTATTCGGCAAACCATTCACCGTCGTGACAGACCACCATTCTTTGTGTTGGCTGACTAGCTTGAAGGATCCATCAGATCGACTAGCAAGATGGGCACGAAGACTCAAACAGTACGAAGTCACAGTGGTATTCAAGAACGGGCGCAAACACAAGGACGCTGACTGCCTTTCGAGGAATCCATTAGTGGAACACAACAGCACTAATGAAATTTCAGCTCTCACTGAATTAGATGACGTTACAGCTGAACAGAGGGAAGATCCAGCACTATTAAAAACAATAGAGGCCTTGGAGAAAGCAGAACCGACCAATGGAGAGTTCCAACTTATAAACGGAACATTGCATAAGAGTAACTACGACCCACTGGGTCCCAAATGGCTACTGGTTGTTCCAGCTCATCTCCAGCCAGCTATTCTCAAATATTTCCATGATGCTCCAATATCCGATCATCTGAGATTCGTGAAGACCCTAGACAGAATCAGATGCAGGTATTACTGGAAAGGTCTCTACCGCGCTGTCAAGCACTATGTGAGTCACTGTGAAGAGTGCCAGCAACGGAAACATGTGCCGCAATTACCTCCAGGACATCTTGTACCGATTCCGCCTGCAGCAGCTCCATTCCACCGAGTTGGGATCGATCTTTTAGGGAGGTTCCCGAAGTCGACAACCGGTAACCGTTGGATAATAGTCTGCACTGACTGCCTCACATGCTATGCTGTCATCAAACCTGTGCCGACTGGACTGCAGAAGCTCCATAGATTGCAAAATTCCTTGTAGAAGACATTATTTTGAATCATGGAGCACCACGTGTGATGATATCTGATTGTGGAAAAGTATTCCAGTCAAAACTAGTATCAGAGGTAATGTCACTGTGCGACATTGTCCACAGAATGACAACTGCATACCATCTTCAGACAAATGGTCTTACGGAACGTTTCAACAAGACGTTAGCTGACATGCTGTCGATGTACGTCAATGTTGAGCAGAAGGATTGGGATACAATTCTGCCAGTCGTGACATTTGCTTACAATACCGCAAGACAAGACACCACAGGCTTCACTCCGTTTTTCCTGCTCCATGGTCGTGAAGCTGAGACGACAATGGATACGCTGTTCCCGTTCCAACCGGACGACACTTAGGATGACTATGTTAAACAGCTCATCACCAGGGTTGAAGAAGCAAGACAGCTGGCTCGCATACGGACACTGGGGAGAAGGACCGTCAGTGGTATAACGACAAGCACTGACCTGTTGTGTACAGACCAGGAGATCTGGTGTGGATTTTTACCCCTGTGTCGAAAAGTTATTGCAGCGATACTTTGGTCCGTATTGTGTCATACGCCGCCTGTCAGACGTCACATACGAAGTTGAGGATTATGAGCCGTTGTCGAAGTGTCAAAAACGAAGAGACATTGTTCACGTCCTGCGCATGAAGCCTTACTACGATCCTGAAGAGCAGGTAGACGACAATGGCTTCTTATTCAAGGACTCTAAGGCCGGTAACGTTCCTGATGAAGTCACGACAGGAACGTCTGTCGTCGATGATCACGGAGAAGGGAAGGATTCTCTTGAACTGTCATACAGAGGACCCATGACATGGTCTAGATCCAGGACATTGCAGCTGGCTCCACAGGGATCATAACAGCGGGTTGCTGTTTCTCCAGGGGAGGGAGCAATGCCGCGAGAGACCACAAACACCGACTGCCGGCGTGGCCCAGGGGATAGCGTCACCGACTGCGGTGTTGAAGTTGACCAGTTCAATCCCGCCCACCGGCAAAATTTATTTCTTTGTAATGAACAATTCCAGAAGGTTCTACATCTTTCTTATGTTCACTTGTAAATTCTACTTGTTTCTTATGTTAACTGTTCTTCTAATTTCTGGTAAATTCTGTCTGTGTATAAATAGCAGAGCACTCTGCTTGAGAGGCAGTCAGTGCCGCGTGTATGTTGAGTTCGTAATAAACGTGCTTTGAGTATAAGTGCTGTGTTCAGCTACCTTCGAAGTCAAGCCTGCTTCCATTTCAACGCGACAATATTAGAGACAAAAATCCATCTCAGGGATTGTTTATTATAATTATTATTATTATTATTATTTTTTTTTTTTAAATAATTCCTCTCTATGGCTGAGAGTGTTATCTTTACAGTGAGTAGTAACCTATTCTTTTCATAATATTGTTGATGTGTCAACCTGGACTTACCATTGTTCAATAAATAAACACTCAGGATCATCAATTTGGTTATGTTGGTAGTAGTAGATCCTTTAATTTGTACACCAACGACAACAGTATAGATATCTCAATTAAAGTGACAAACTTTTTTTTTTTTTAGGGCAACAACACACTATGATAGACCACCTCACCAATTCTGCCCTATCACAGATTTAGAAAAACACAATCTTTTTCAAAAGCTGGCTAAAATATATCAAGTCTTTGGCAGTGATGATGATTCTGCCAATGCTGCAACAGCATTTACAAAGCTGACTGAAGATGGAACAGTACTTCTGAGACATGATCGCCCAGCATTATTAGTCTCAAGCACCAGCTGGACAGAAGATGAAGACTTTTCCATATTGTTGTCTGCTCTACAAGGTAAGTAAATGTTCATACGAGATTTAACTATTGTGTTTGATGCGTGCAGGTAAGATGGAATTAGTTAGAAAGAGTTGTATTGGAAATGTACAATTTACTCAGGAATGAAAAGTACAGTTTGTATAACTTTGTAACGCAGTGAATATAATGTTAAGCTCTATATTTTTGTATTACATAATTTAATCATACTTTGTCAGACTTTGGGATGATACTGTATATGTAGCCTATAAGGTGTTTTCCTTCTCTACTCTTCTCTCGTGCCTATGCAAGGCAATATGAGATGCTGTTGCGTGAATACTATCTTCAAAGGGCACCTTAATTAACTCACAAAGAAATATTCTATAAATGATTAATTCAGAGTTTACATACTACCAATACTGTTCTATTAGTTGTAATTAAAAATATACGATTTTTTAAAGCAGTAAAGACCATGGGTTGGTCAGCAAATCTGCTTAACTCATAAGTCAGAGTTACAGACTAATGTCGCCTCTGATAATACTGTAGGTGGTGATCAGCAACTCCTATCCTTGTGTTTGAAATCGAAAGTTAAAGTACATTTACTTACATCTGTATGGGTAATTGGTTCAGACAGCAGATACTGCAGTATGCATTCTAAGGTCTACAATTTTATTTCCAGTCAATCATAGGATTCTTTTTCAGGTTACTTATTACCACCTTTTTATTATATATCTTTCCCCAAAATAGAGCAGGAATTGTGGAGTTAACATGTTAGACCTGCTGATGACAGACAGACACAAAATTTTTGACTTAGTGAATCTGTGATCATAAAGAAAGTTATAGCATCACTGAATGCAGCAGTAAACATGTATATCAAGAAAGATCTTTCGGTTTAGCGAAAGTGATAAGTTGGATTTCAGAGTTTATGCTATTTTAACACTATAATTTCAGCTCCAGCAGTGATCATGTTGAGTGTCAGTGGATAAAGTTCATCAAGAGCATTGTAAAGTATGCTTTAGACTAGTATAAGTAAATATGCCAAATTAACATAAGAGGGCCATGCCTGGCGTTTTCAATGACTTTGAAAGTAGTTTTGTGTACTAACTTGCCAGAAAACCCTAAAATGTTTTGGGTTTATGTTAAATCAGATCAAAACCATATGCCCAGCCACTCTGTGACCATAATGGAATTGAAACAAAGGATGACACATAAAAGGCCAAAAACCTAAATATCTTTCTTTAAATTTATGAAGCATGTAATTAGCATTTGATAATTTAAATTCCAGAAATGATTTAGCAGTATTTTTTTTGAGAAGAATAGGTTTCTAATCACCACTCTTGATGAGCTGCAGAAAGGCACACACAAAAGATCAATTAGTGTCTTGGTCATCCCCAGCTACTAATACTTGCTCATCAGCAAAAAATAGAGTGAACAAGACCTCATTCTCTATGGGGATGCCCAGTCCTCATGTCTTTAGTTATTTTTACTATTGAAATGATGGTTTTTACATAGCTTGGTGACACCATTATAAATCAGACTTGGCTGCAACTTGTTTTTGGAGATCTACAAAGACAAGGTGGGTTTTTTACACCCCTTGCTGTCCTTTCCTCCACTAAGCTTTTGAGGGAGTATGCACTGGATATACACTACAGTGATTAGACCCAGGATCACCTATGGGGCGGTCGTGTGGTGGAAGAAAGTAGAACAGCAGGTTGCTGCTAAGGAGCTTGGTAAGGTGCAGAGACTAGCCTGCTTAGCCATAACAACTGCTGGGATGGAAACCATGCTGGATATGCCCCCATTACACCTTTGGGTCAAGATGGAGGCAGCAGCTGGAGCATACATACTCAAAACTGGCAACAACTGGAACTTTTTGGGATATCCAGAATCACACACTAAAATAGTGAGTAAGATAAATATAGGAAATGTTGGGGAAATTCCAGCCGACTATATTATAACCCCATACTGCTTCAACAAGCTTTTCAGTATAACAATTGGAAGTAGGGAGCAGTGAGAGAAAATAGTTCGACACCGTACGCGGGATATTGTCTGGTTCACTGATGGGTCAAAGTCAGACCAAGGCGTTGGGGCCAGGGTATATGGGGTGCAGCCAAGACTGGAGGGCGTCATCTCTCTAGGGAAACTGGCCTCAGTATTCCAGGCCGAAATCACTGCCATCAGGGCATGTGTGGAGGAGAATTTGCGTAGGTGATACAAAGATCGTAGCACCTATATCTATTCAGACAACCAGGCAGCCCTGAGATCACTGGCAGCTCCTACAACAAGGTCTAAAATTGTTGCAGAATGTCACAGGGTTCTGGTGGAGCTAGGGGAAAGCAATAGAGTAAACCTATTGTGGGTCCCTGGCCACTGGGGGATCAGTGGCAACGAACATGCCGACAGATTAGCCAGGATGGGGGCAGACACTCCATTTATTGGACCGGAACCTGTTCTGACTATCACCAAGGCAATGATCAAATTGGAGCTACATAACTGGCTCAGAAGACAGCATGTAGAATATTGGACCAAAGTCTACCAACTAAAACATGGCAAGGTAATGATGCCAAAGCCATGTTTTAAAAGAAGCTCTGCAATCATGGGCCTGAACAGGAGAGAGATTAGACTCATGGTTGGACTGCTGACAGGCCATGGGAATTTCAAAAAAACACCAACATAAATGGGAATAACAGAAGAGGACCCTAAATGTAGGATCTGTGATGACGGTGATGAAACTGCATCACATCTAATCTTCGAATGCATTGCAGTGCAGAGTAAAAGGCACAGAACATTTGGGACAACTAGACCCAAAGAAATTGTGTCTAATAAAGAACTGGTGAAGGGACTCCTTCCACTGTTCAAGGACATTGGTTGGCTTTACTAGATATACAGGGAGCGATACCGCACAATAAACTTAGTTTCGGTGCGGGCAGTGGTGGGTTGGACCAAGACTGTTGTTTTGGCTTCCCTGGAAATATCAAATCAAATCAAGCTTTTGAGGACATATGTTCCAAAAATAGAAATAGGACATTTATTTTGGGAGTCACAAGAAGGATTTTAATGGAGAGGTGAACGCACGCACACACACACACACATACACACACACACACACACACACACACACAACTTTACAAAAAAATCAGCAAATTTCTTTCCTTGAGTAATATTCCTCAAAACTGGGCCTTGTTGAACTATGCCCGGTAGGAATTGTTCTGAATACTGACCAGAAAACAACCATTGGCAAATAATGTTCTTGTTCCACATTTCCATTAGGATTGTTAGTTTCTCATGCAATCACAACAGTCATTTGTCTTTTCAGGTATTCATTCTACAGTGCTTCCTGGTTTGTTATACAAAATTGAAGGTTCCAGTCATAATACTCCAGTTTTAATGATTACATTAGCTGCAGACAGTGTGAATTTTAATGTAACTTCAGTCCCCAAATCTTCTATAAGTTTTCTGTGATGTTCCATGTTTGTGGCTTGTGTAGAACATTGATCTTTTTCGGCTTATGTTCAGAACTTTCCCCTTACCCTCTCCACAGCTGTATGTACTACACATGGTTGACCAGTACTGCTCTATTTACAGAGACAACCAGTGTAACTAAATTGTTGATGCCCATGTCCAGTTCTCTGGATTCAGATTTGAAATTAATGTGAGGCTACATAGACTTTTCAGTTGATTTCATTGAAACACAGTCCCAGGCACCTTCTAATATTATTCCAGAGGAATGGGTCATTCAGGTGGTAGGGGCCTCATGAAGGAAACAAGAATCCAAGACTTTTTTATTTGCCGCATAATGCTTCCGTGGATGGAAAGAGTGCCACTCTTTTAGAAATATGATATCAGTGCATTTTGTTTATTGAGGTAATGTTAAAAAAAGTATCTGTAAATATAGATTTCAAAGCAGGGCATGTACCTCATTCCTTGCAAATATCTCATGCCTTGCTTGGAGCAGACCATTAAATCAGTCATGAAGGTGCACAAGGAATATTAGTTGACAATTCAGACTTAATCAAGCCAGATGACACTAAGAACTAACTTGAACATATTCATGAAATAAAATTTGGCAATGCAAGTATTATGCTGCAAATGCCAGGGACAGCATAACAACAGAGTCAAACAAAATTCAGATGTATGGAAACATAATAAACTGGCACAGATGATTCATTTTAAAGATGACCTGAGCTCCCTGAGATTTTTTCTGGATATCTCATCCATCAGAGAGGGATGTGGCTGGATTTAGTATTTTACATTGAGTTTGGAGCAGATTTCTGTCGTGGCCCTGCAGAGTCCCAGACTTACTTTAGTCAAAACCATTTTAGATTGGAAGCACAGATATACAGTGGTGTACACTGGTGGTTGCAATCAGATGGACTCCTTCAGCTGTTCTGTATTGTTCCGCGTGATGTCATAAGAATTTGCCTTCTCAATAATTATACCATTTTTTCAGCTGAGCTCCATTGGGCTCATGGTATCCTCTCGATAAAACTGTTGTCATAAGTCAAGAAGAAATTCATTTTAAATAGCAGCAGGTGTGGTGAATATTGGTTTGGAGCTTTCTTAACAGGAATTCTTTGATAAATGAGACAGGTATGCAACAGATAAAAAGGTGGTACACAATAAAGCTAATTTAACTACACACTACAAATTACAGGCTAGCTGGATTCTGTAGTCATAGTTGTGGCCTTTTTATTGTCCTGCATGTAGTCTTGAGAAAAAATTTTGTCATAATAGGGACAGTTACTATTGCTCTTCAAAACATACATAGACTCCCGAGATTTATTGGATGTGGATGATTTGAACTCTTGTTACACTTTTCTTCAAAAGCTTGAAACCATGTTTCCACTTTGCATTGCTATAGATGTGGTGAGAATAGAGACCACTACTTAACTGTAACCAAATTTCTAGAGAAGGTCCTTCGGCTCCAGAACTACTAAATATTTATGTGCAACTGGAATTGTCTACAGCACCTTGATTCCCAACCAAACTACTACCTACCTAAAGAGCTGTGGCTGCCTCTAAAGCTCATTCAACACCTCATCTATAGTTCCATTCTCTTCCTTGAATTACATAATTACAAAATTTTCCATAAAAAACAAACGGAAGAAACCTGTGAATCTTCAATTTTGTCAAACCTTGAGTGCAAACTTGTTAACCCTTTGACTGCTGTGGACGTCTATAGATGCGGCTCTGCTCCCTTCTCTTAGTGCCGTGGACTAGGGATGGGAGTGTGAGGCGCGGCGACTCGAGTGCACCGAGAATATCTCGAGCGGCTCACAAGAGGCGGCGCTGCGGCGTGCCTCTGTTTGCTGGTTGACTGGCATGTCACATGCTGTGGTTGTTTGCAACACTTGTAACTCGGTGTGATTGTCATTTAAATATCAGCATTGGATACACAAAAATGAAAGTCATGGAGCTAGCAGTACTTTATGGAGGATGGAGACGTCCATTGCAAAGCTCCATGGTGCAGCAAAAAATATAAGTATGATAAGACATTTAAAATTACACAATATATTTAGCAATCAAACAGATATGTTCATGGATACAGAAGTGTATTAATATACTAATACAAATCAGATAAAATACCCAGATATTGTGTGTGTTGTGTTTTTCCAAATTACATTAAAATGAAATTTGATAAAAAGGTTGGATAGGTCTGAAATTCTTATTATGGCTCCAATAACATGCAAAATTCATAAAAATTAACAATATCCAAACTTTTGAACAGGATATAACAATCAACAGTCAGTATTAAAGTTGTAAATTGTGGTGGCTGTGTTGAGAAGCTTAGGTGGCTAATACTGTGACCTCTCGAATATTGTTCTACAGTTCGTAAATGTATGTAAGGAGTTTTTGGGTGTTACATGTTGTAGCTTTTTTCTCTCAAGTATAAATACATGCAGAATGCATATTTGTTTTTCGTAACAATGAAGTTCTTCTTTCGTGTTAGATATGTGTTTTAATAATACTTCTACGATTTTTGTGTTCTGAGAATCATTCTACTACTAGTCTTGTTTTATAACAATAAAAGTTTTATTTTTCATGTGAGATAATTATGTAGCACTCTGTTCATTAAATACTAAATTTAAGATTTATATTTCCATACTTTTATTTACTTTTATCTTGCACACTACATCCCATGGAAGCGTAATTACAATGACAAGAGAAGAACAGTGTTTTGTACTCTTTCTTTTTGTTAATGATCAAAGATAATAACAGAAAATACCAATTAGCTTAATATAGACCAAAAACATACAAATACCCGGTGATCAAAAAGTCATTATAAATTTAAAAACTTAATAAAACACGGAATAATGTAGATAGAGAGGTAAAAATTGACACACATGCTTGGAATGACATGGGGTTTTATTAGAACAAAAAGAAGAAGAAGAAGAAGAGTTCAAAAAATGTCCGACAGATGGCACTGGACAGCAAAAGTCAGTGACTGCGCATGAAAATTGTGTATAAAATAAGCTGTAATGAGAGAGAAAATCAGATGCACCAGCAGTCGCAGCATGTTGATGTTACCTGAAAAGGCGCTTTTAGTGAAGCTGTACTATCAGACTGGAGAATGTGCTAGTTCAGCATTACGATCCTATCACCATAGGAAGGGGATTTTAATGGGTAAAGGTCCATTGACAAATGCAGCTGTGGTGAGAATGATTTCGAAGTTTGAAGCCATTGATTGTTTAGACAATAGACCCCGTAGTGGCTGACTGAACACAAGGCGTAATGCTGCTGAGACAGTTCAGGAAGAAATGTAGACTGTAGTGGGTTCGTCTATGCACGGGGAAGTCAGCACTCATGCAGTCGCACGTCGTATCGGCATTCCATACACTACTGTTTGGTTGGCATGCAGGGATACCCTCTGATGCTATCCTTGCAAAATCCATCAGCATCATGAACTGTTATCTGGCGATTTAGTGAAGCAGAGGGCATTTGCGGTGTGGGCGTGTCAAAAGATGGCGGTAGATGACGATTGGTTGAGTAACGTGTTATGGACCGACGAAGCTCATTTCACGCTCTGAGGATCCTCTCAACGCCAACAACTGCAGAATTTGGGCTACCAAAAAATCCTAGAACTGTCGTGGAAACTTCATTGCACGACGAGAAAGTCACAGTATGGGTTGGATTTACCACATCTACCATTATCGGGCCTTTTTTCTTCGAGGAACTGCATGATTCTGGATTTGTAACTGCAACCGTGATGGCCGATATGTTACAGAATCACATCATCCCCAGCCTGGCTGATAAACGCCTGCTGAAACGTACGATTTTTATGCAGGATGACGGTCCACCCCATATTTCTAGACGCATGAAAGATCTCTTGCGTGCATCGTTTGGTGATGATCATGTGCTCAGCCACCACTTTCGTAATGCTTGGCCTCCCAGGGCCCCAGACCTCAGTTTGTGTGATTATTGGCTTGGGGTTACCTGAAGTCGTAAGTGTATCATGGCCGACCGACATCTCTAGGAATGCTGAAAGATATCATCCGAGGCCAATGCCTCACCATAACTCCAGACATGCTTTACAGTGCTGTTCACAACATTATTCCTCGACTACAGCGATTGTTGAGTAATAATGGTGAACATATTGAGCGTTTCCTATAAAGAACATCATCTTTGATTTGTCTTAATTTGTTATGCTAATTATTGCTTTTCTGATCATATAAAATGCAATCTGTCGGACCTTTTTTTTTTTTTCTTAAAAAAGCCCTTGTCATTCCAAGCATGTGTGTCAATTTTTATCTTTCTATCTGTATTATTCTGTGATTTATTAAGTTTTCAAATTTATACTGATTTTTGACCATCTGGTACAAATAGTAATTTCTCGTGTCCCCACATCACCCCCTCCTCAGCCATATAGTCACTTAACACTGCAGTTCTTGAACTAATCTTGCGGGAAATCGAACTTCATGGCCAGTACTTGTTGTTTTTGGTTTTCCACTGTCTGTTGTTTGTCCTGGACTGACCGTTCAGTTGAAGTGTCTTCAGGCTGCTTCTCATTATGATTCATGAGGTACGCAGGTTACAATGCAGATATTCTTGACCTAGTCTTTTATTTTAACACCAAAAAAATTTTGGAGTTTTATTACTTCATATGGACTTCCATATGGAGGTTGTAATGCTTTTTTGACTTGGTCAACTCACATAAATACATGTGTTGAATCATTGAGATCCCTGTGTATGAATGGTCTTTCTTTTGCTTCAGACGATTCATGTACTGCTTCAGTTGTGAAACGAATTGCGGCAAGTCTGCATCCATTTTTGTTCCATACTCTCCAAAATCACCTGGTATTCTGATGGGTGAGCCATAAAGTATTTCTGCAATTGTAGCATTACTGTTCTCTCTGGTGGAGCATTGCAGGCCAAGGAGGATTACAGGTATTACTTGAGTCCATTTGGCAGTTGTATGGACACAGATAGCTGCTTTAAGTGTGTGATGAAATCTTTCAATTTTTCCATTTGTTTGAGGATGGTATGCTGTAATTTGTGTTGGTTACAACTGCATAGTTTTGACAGTGCTTGGAATAGCTCAGAGTTAAACTGAATGCCTTGATTGATCACTATTTGATATGGTGTTCCAAATCTAGTGATCTAACAATTGAAACTGCTTGTACTACTGCTTCTGCTTGTATGTCCCGAAAAGGTACTACTTCTGCCCAGTTTGTAATTCTGTTGCTGCATGTTAACCCTTTCGCGGCTAAAGGGATGAGCGCCCTGGCTGCCCGCCCGGCTGACGGCACGAAGCCAGCTGTGGGCCAGAGCGGCGGCGGCTGACTCGGCCCAATGGCCGCTGTGGGCTACGGTCGCTGCAGCTGCACGCTAGCACAGAGTAACTTATTTGTCTGTGACGCTAGTCGCACACTGCGGTGACCACACAGCTGCCCCCAGTAACACTGTTTATAAAATCAGTATCTCTCTGCTCTGCCACAGCGGTTGCAGTTTGTGATATGAAACGGCCTTTGAAATCTAAACGACATTGTTATAAGATTATCCTCGGCTGAGAAAGAAAATATTTAAGTACATTCAAATACCTTTTTGAATTGTTATTGAAAAAACCTATAACTTGAGGTGTACATTACCAAAATATATTACTACAACGTATTAAAGTTTCATTAACATCGGTCGAGTATGTTTCGCAACGTTTAGTTTTAAAGTCAGTTGTTCATATGGAAAACCTGCAAAAATCCGACAGTTCTAGCTATAATCGCAAATAAAAAAGTTATTGAAATTTATGTTGTGCCATGTAGCACAACGAAGAATTAAACAAGATAAATAATGATGTAATAATGTAATGGAAACAATAAAATAAATATATTGATAGGTCGTTTGCAATTAAAGCGTAATTTCGACTCACTATGCTAAATAATCTGATAAGTATCTGCATGCTTTATGCTATCGGATTTATTTTTCAAACATTCACGGAGTGGTAGAGTTTGACTTAGTGGTTTCCCATCCTCATTTCTAACGCAGGCATTCGACTGCCGCTGGCTGAGTTAAAAACTTTTTTTTTTTTTTTTTTTTTTTTTTTTTTTCTATTGCTTTCATTGTTTTCTTATTTTTTCATTTTCTTTTCTTTCAACATTCAAAGTACCTCAAGAAACTAATACTTGCTTAGTTTGTGCTATGTCTCAAAACATGGCACCATACAGAGACAACATTACATTGTTTTGCACCTGATTCGTGTCATTTTCCGTTTTGTATGGGCAGTACACATTACACAATGTCTTTGCGGTATCTCCTTTCTCACCGTTGCTCCGAAAAACCCGGGATAATGATATTTTTTATTCCAGTCGAAAAGGGCTATCCTTTTTGGTGTCAGTGGCATCTAGCTTTTAGATGTTTATGAATGAAACTTCTCCATTAACTGACGGGATTAGTTCTAAGTGGAATTTCGCTAGTGGCTTCTTCTGTTTATTGTGCATTTCAAAAATAGTTTTTGCATTGAGTATACTCAAGTCCATTAAATGAAAGAATACTTTCTTGTACCATTTCTGTTTTTCGTATGCACTGTACGGACTTAATATCATGTTAGTCCTATCAATCGCACCCACTGACTAATTGTAACTAACTACGCAACTGTGTTTCACTTTATTTCCTCCCATTTTATGATTCTTTTTTTCTGTCTGAGCAAACTCTGGTCCATTTACAGTGGATAGCATCCATGATTATTTATTGTCCACCCCAGACTTCAGTTGTATTTACCTTTCTTGAGTTTATCAGGTAAAGGTAGTAAATGTTTCCTGTTTTTACGCACTGTACCAATGTCATTACTGCACTTCGCATGGAGCCATAAGAACAATTCAGGACTCGAATACCAATTGTCTAAATAAATGCCATGACTTTTGTTGAGGTATGGTAACAACAAACTGACAACGACATCACCTGATTTGCCCTAGTCAGCATTTCCAGGTTCTAATTCAGTAGCGGCACAAGTGTAGACAATATAATCCAGAATGTAACTGGTC
Source organism: Locusta migratoria (assembly GCA_026315105.1). Lineage (NCBI taxonomy): Eukaryota > Metazoa > Arthropoda > Insecta > Orthoptera > Acrididae > Locusta > Locusta migratoria. The sequence continues at coordinate 412,586,571 of CM048746.1, read as the reverse complement.
TGTACGACACAAAGCACGGAAATTTTAATCCCACGGCTACGTTTGTTTGGAATATACGGTTTGAACCGTAGCTTTCCTCTGAAAAGCAGCAACTTTCATCAGTTACTAAGTTCTCAAATGGGACTGCAGCCTGTCGGAATCTCTTTTTGGCGTGTTCCACAATCATGCGTATTTTCACAAGAAAATCTTGCGATGCAGACAAATTGTCAATGAAGTGTAATAAAGGCAGTATCGAGTGGCCGATCGCGTTGAGGCGCTGTGCTTAGTTGCGCGAGGCCGTTCCCCGTCGGGGGTTCGAATCCTCTCTCGGACATGGATGTTTGTGCTGTCTTTAGTATAAAATAGTTTATAAGGAGTTTGTAAGTTTAGAGGATGATGACCCTGCAGTTAAGTCGCATAAGCTTAACAAACTTTGTAACAAATGCAGAATCGCCTTGTACCTGTCTCTGGCCATTATGTCAGAAAATACTGGTGTTTGCAGCAAGGAATCTCTTGACCAATCTTCATTCACTGTTAATGTTTGTACCTTGACGTAAGGAAGGAACAAGCCAAAAAGCAATAAAATTCTTGAGGGTCATAAGTTTCGATCTTGTTATATGCTGGGCACTGTCGTCATTTTCTCGGTGAGAAATGTATAATACTTGTTCATATCTATAAATAACTGAGACACATTCAAATGAGATAAAGTACAATAAATAAATAAATAAATAATCTAAATGAGTTACTTATTCATCGAACTCTACCTTTAAACCACTAAAAGTGTTCGCGAAATTATGGCGATTCGCCGCAGGACGATTATTTGACCAGTCATAAAATCTTTTTCATGTCGAAATTTCACTTAACACATCTTCTTAAGAAGATGCAAAAGTTCTTTGTTGTGTTGAATAAATACCATTAGTCCCATACACATCCAGAGCTTCGTATAAAGAAAGGATATAGTAGCAGTATCGTCATCGTCACTACTATTCATGAGGTGTCCATTATTTCCTTGCCGGCCGCAGTGGCCGAGGGGACTGAGGCGCTCCAGTCACGGCCTGCACGGCCACTACGGTTGGGGGTTCGAATCCCCCCTCGGGCATGGATATTTGTGCCGTCTTTAGGATTAGCGAGTTCATAAGTAGTTTGTAAGGTTAGGGACTGATAACCCCGTACTTAAATCCCATAAAAAATAAATAAATAAATATTTCCTTGTTTGATAAACAACGTTCCGACATTGTAACGACAGTACAGTGAACACCTGTTCTCTCGCCAAACAGAAAATACAGGAGAGCTCGTGAGCAGGAAGCCCCGGAAGTGAAAACTGTAGTGCATACAGACATAACAAAGAAGACCTGTTAATGGCCGTGCCACCAAGAATGTTGAGCCGCGGGTAAAACCGAGTCGCCGCCGCTCCATTGTGCGTGCGGACCCGGGCATACATGAATGCCCTTAGCCTTCAGGCCGCTCTACCTGCTGGGCGTACATGTACGCCCTTAGCCGTCTGGGCCTTCTAACTGCCGGGCATATGTGTATGCCCGTAGCCGCGAAAGGGTTAAACAATGAGTATATTCATCAGGAGGAGGCATTCGTCCTTATCAAATCGAGGTGAAAAATTTTAAAACGTTCATCGTTACTGTTAAAGTGTCCCCTGGTGTTTGAATGTGTCATGATGTTTTGTTTTCCTGGCATGCAAGACATGTTTTTGCCCAGTTTTAGACAAAACTTGATGATCATTTTTACAGTTATATTAATGCCTGAATGAGCCAGATTATGATAGTGTTGGAAAATAGGGTATCTAAATGGTTCAGGAATATAAGGACGAATGATTTGTGTTGACACATCACACCATAGCTGTTTTTCTCCACGAGTCAAGATGGTGTTTTAACTTAAGTGATGTATGAGGGCTGGCTTGTAGCTGACAAAGCTCTTCATCACCTTCTTGTGGTTGGGCTATCTCATCATAGTTAACTGGAACTAGTTCTTCAAGCATTGATAAACCATCAGCAAACATTTTCTTTACCAGATATATGACGTAGGTCTGTGGTAAATTGCGAAATGTACTGGAGGTAAAGTAATTGAATTGGTGTTGCTTTTCCATTCTTTTGTTTAAATGCATATGTTAGAGGAGCATGGTCAGTATAAATAATGAAATCTTTTCCTTTCAACAGATATTTGAAATATTTGACAGCCATTTTAGATGCTAAGCAGCTCTCTATCATATGTGGAATACTTCTTTTGTCCTGTTGTATACTTTTTTGAAAAAAATAAAATAAATAAATAAATAAAAAAATCCAATCGGTCTCCACTGTCCATTTTGCCACTGTTGCAGTGCAGCAGTTGCTAGATCTTCATTGCATTTTTCAAACTGAGCAGTTGTTTCTTTTAGGAAATCATTCAGCAAAGCTTGGTTTTCAGCAGCATGTTCCAAATGTAAACGATAAAAATTGAGGATCCCAAAGAATTTTCTAAGTTCACGAACTGTTTTGGGTCATTTGTCGTTCATTATTGCTTCAACTCTCTCTGGATCTAGCTTTGTTCCAGCAGGTGTAATTAAATTTCCTAAGAATGTTAGCTGTTGTACACCAAATAGCGATTTGGAAACATGGTTCACAAGACAGTTACTCTGGTGATTCAGGTACTCGAAAAATGTCATCCAAATATGGAAAACAAAATTCTATTTCTATCCCAACTTCATGTTGGGCTCAGTGCATTGTAAAGTCCATTCATAGAGACCAAATGAAGTTATAACGGCAGATTTTAGTTTATCTTCTGCGGCTAGTGGAATCTGAGAATATATTTTTATTCTGAAGCATAAAATTTTCCATCATTAATTCGTGGAATTGGATACCGGTCTGGCAGATTCCGGTCATTCAAACGCCGATAATCTCCACAGACTCGCCATTGAGCACTTGACTTCTTAACAAGGTGTAGTGGACTAGCCCATTGCGATTTTGATGGACGTATATTTAACAGAAATTGAAATTCTTGTTTAGCAATTTTCAATTTGTATGAATCCAGTCTACTAGCCTTACTGTATACTGGTGGACCAGGAGATGTAGTGATATAATGGTGCACATTATGCTTTAGGTTAGATCAGGAAAATTCTCTAAAAGTTTTGAAAACTGGCATGTTGCATAGAGTGAGCTTACTGAATCAAACACCCCACAGTGGTTACTTCTACTACAATTTTTAATTTGTTGGTGGTGTTTTTGATGTCAACAACTAGCGTATAATGATGAAAATTGGCTCCCAATATGTCTGCTACTATGAATAGCCATTCAAAATTGTGTTTGAGTCCTAAGTCAATGTTGAACAGTTTTGAGCCATAAGTTTTTATCTCTGACCCATTTGCAGCATAAATATTGAAGTCAGAGGGTTGATCTTTCTGGCTTTTTGCAACTGGTATAATGGACAAATCTGCACTGCTATCTACCAGAAAATATTTTCCGCAATTGTGGTATTGGACAAATAGGCAATATTCGCGGCCTAATGTGTGTATTGGAGCAGAACACTCGGCCACTATGTGTCTACCACTTGGCCGGCCGCGGTGGCCGAGGAGACTAAGGCGCCCCAGTCACGGTCTTCACGGCCACTACGGTCGGGGGTTCGAATCCCCCCTCGGGCATGGATATTTGTGCCGTCCTAGTTCGTAAGTAGTTCATAAGTAGTTTGTAAGTTTAGGGACTGATGACCCCGTAGTTAAGTCCCATAGACTTTACAAACATTTGAACATTTTTTGTCTACCACTTGCAGTTTTCCTTATTTTACCGTTGGCAAGGCTGAACACATTTTTCAGGCTTACATTGTCTGCCAAATCTAAAATGGTAATAGCAGTATTTACTTTTTTTTTTGTACCTTGTCTGCTTCTACTTCACGATCTTTTCCTGCAAATGCGAGTGTTTCGAAGCATTTTAAATCTCATTTTCCAATTCATCAATTCTTACGAGGAGCTCTTGTACTACAAAGATGATGATGACAGGATGGAATGGGCGGATGCAATTTGAACCTCCTCAACAGTGTTTAATTCGATCGTACGATCTGCCATTTGAGCTATATTATCCACTGTATCGTCAGATATAATAAAAATGCTTCAAATACTACCTGGAAGTTTGTCAAACCAAAGTGTTTTTAGGATCTTTTCTGATTCATTTGTGCTTGCATACCTCCTCATTTTTCTTAATAACTGGATAGGTTTCATATAGGCAAGTTCCAAGCAACTCAAAAGTTTTTTTAATTTGGCACTCTTCACTTTCTCTGAATATGTTCAACAGATGTTCTTTTGCGAGAGAATATTTGTTCTTCTCACTTATTGTAACTAGATACCATATGTTTTCAACAAATTTTAGCTCCAGCTGAGCAAGCAAATAGTTAAATTTAGTCACCTCTGTAACAATACCACCGATTGTAAATTGTGCTTCGGCTTGACGAAACTACATGTCGGGTTTTTCCACCCAAAATAGCGGTAGCTTAACACTTACCTTATCAATTTCCATTTAACTGCTACGTTTTAGGATGATTCTCTTCATGAAAGTTTTCTTCTGCGGTTTATATTTTGAGTATTGTTAGACACAGAATATATCGAACTCAAGTTACGAAAATCTCATCAAAAATTTTGTCGCAGCTGTCGTCTTGTCGATCACTTCGGAGTCACTGATGTAGCACACTGTTCATTAAATACTAAATTTAAGATTTATATTTCCATTCTTTTATCTTGCACACCCCACCACATGCCCTGGAAGCGTAATTACAATGACGAGAAGTTTCTTGTACTCTTTTTTTGTTGTTGTTAATGATCAAAGGTAATAACAGAATACCAAGTAGCTTAATGTAGAGCAGAAACATACAAATAGTAACTGGTCGTGTCCCCACAGATACATGCTTTTTAATTGCAGTCCTATTATTTCTGTTTCCTGAGATCATTTTGTTTTTCCTTTACAGATATTTTCTATTCCCCAAACAGGGGGAGGGGGGTGGGGGAAGGCAGGAGCGTGCAAACTTCTCTTCAGCCAAGGGTTTAACACTAATTATTGATAACTAAGTACATAAAAAATAAGGAGACTTTTTTCTTTGTCAATGATTTCAATTCTCCCCTCCCTGATGTCTGAGAAACAATTACAAAAAGAAAGAAAGTTGCAGAAAAATGTTTTTGTTTCATGTGAGATACATGTTTTAACTGATGATAATCCTATAACTCTTGTCTTCTGTTTAACACTATACTCCTACTCATTCAGTTTCTTTGCATGTATGGAAGACTGACAATTGTGCTGTTGCAATACTTCCTTGTAAAGTAGTTCCTTGCAGGCTCCAGAGAGCGCAACAATGTCAAGAATTTACTTAGCATTGCGCGTTTCTCGAGCGCAGTCATAGCCCATCCCTATTGTGACATCTATAGGCGCTGCTCTGCGCTCTTACCCTAGTGCTAGTCCCTCAAATATAAGATGCTGAACTTAAGAGAATTTTTGGGCACCGATATTTTCTGGCAAATTAGCCTAACATAGCTCAGAAAATTATTTTCTTTATTATTCTTATGAGAACGCATGCAGTTGTACACAATTGTCAAATTGCATTTATTTTAATAAAATATTGCCCAAGATAGAACCTCAGTCGCCATAAATTCATGCACACACTACGCAACTTGTCAAACAAGTGACTATATCTGATCCAGTATTAGTATGACAATTGGCAAACTTCATGCCATGGGGACACCATTAGTGGAGGTAGCAGGATTAGGCGTGCGACCCGACAGACCAGCAGCTAAAGGGTTAATGACGTATATTCATGCGGCGCGTGCAAAAGTACATTCTTATTGATGAAAATAAAAGGGATTTATCTGTATCCTACAAAACACTATGTTCGAAGTCTGAATGCCAATAACTAACTCATTTGTTTAAAGCATGTCAACACCTACGATTCACATGGAAGAACTCTTAGCATGGCTTTAAATTCAATTCTAAAGATGATACAAATGTCACACTCTTAAAACTGCCAATCATATTAAAGAACGAGTTATAGACTATTGTAGACTTGCCTTTGACCCACGCAAACAATCGATTGTACGGAAATGTGATTATTGAATGTTAATGTTTCATATTTATGTCCATTAAGTCGTACAATAAAAATGCTACAATTTCCATAAATGTTATGTATAGAACTTAAAAGCTGGCTGGCAGGTATGCATGACCAACTGTACTTCCTTCAATGGTGTGGTGGTGGGGGGAGGGAGGGAAGTAGGTGTCTTTAATAGATGAAGCCTGCAGAAAACGTGCATTACACAGCACTGTTTACCTGTAGGATTGTGTTATGCGACAGAGGTCCATGCAGGTTCGACCATGGTGATCCACCAGTTGGTCACAGGATGAAGTGACACACACCTCTGAATCTGCCAGTGCCATTTGCACATGGCTTGTTATTCTGGTGAACCTCCCATTTTGTAATGGCAGTAACATGCAAATCACTGTATGCCCTATTTTAACTGAGTGCATTGTATAACGTGTTAAGAAGGCAGAAGCAAATCTCCCCTCTGCTTTGGGCGACAAAATGTTATCACAGTTTTAAACACTTGTGTAGTGTCCATTACAATGTACTGTGTCCTTTCCGAGAGAAAATCATGAATCCAGTTGCACAACATGTAATATCATGACAAAGTACACAATTTGATTAGATGTTTGTGAGGTACAATGTCAGAAGCCTTCTAGGAATACAGAATCTATTTGACAGCTCTTTTAAATAGCACTCGTCACATGATGTGATATCTTTACAAGAAAAATACTTTCTGAATCTGTGTTGATTATGGTTCAATAAGTTGTTCTCTTCGAGGTAGTTCATAATGTTTGAGGAAAGTATATGTTCTGAAATTAACTGCAAATCAATGTCAATGAATATGCCTGTAAATTTGTGGGCAAATCCTATGTCCTTTGAGTATTAGGAACTCACTTTTGTTAAGTGATTGAAGTTGCTTTAAAACTCCAGGGGTCATCTCTTTGTAAATTACACATTCTGGCAGCTGTTCATGATATGAATTCTGTTAAGATTTCTTGTCTACTAACATGGTCTCTTACTATTGTATGTTTTAAGCCAAATGTCAAGTCACAACAAATTTTAAATGCACTATACTCTTGTCCAATTGATTGCTTTTAAAAATCCTTGATAATAGATGAGGAGGATCATGAACTGGAAATAATGCTTTCATACTTATTTTAGATGTTACAGGTGCAATATTTTGTAATATGCTGTGTGGCGAGTTTAGGACTTTCTCCATTTTTGAACACTTGGCCTTAACAGCAGTGCTGCTACATTTTGACATTTACTAGTTGCATATAAAATACTTTGTATGTTTCTGTTAAGAGGCCTGGTGCCATTTGTTAACTCAAATATTTCAGTGTCTGAGTGCTGACATGTGCCCATGTTTGCAATAATCTTACCCATCAGAGCTGGAAAATGCCATGGGAATCAACATAAATTTTACAGAAATATGTGCAAATTTTAAACAAAGTGATTTACTGAGCAGCAAGAGTCAAACTTGCCTATAAACACACATCCTTCAGGCTGGATTCCAGGCATAGAATACATATAACAACACAGCTTGTAGCACACACAGAAGATGGCTAGGTTCACCAATGAAATATGCTTAACAATAAATAATACCTTTGGAATCCATTTCCTAACAGTAGAAGAAATAGCAAATGTGAATCGTGATTTTAGTTTTAGTACACAATCATTTAAGACTCAGTAGTCAGTCTGAAGCATAGTACCCCGTTATAAAATTCATCCATGATTCTAAATTCAATGCTTACATTGATGCCTGATCTACTGATGTTACGCCTGTTACTTCAAAGTCGTTCTTGACCAAATCGAAGTACTGCCAAAACTGTAAGTCTCTTTGTTAATCTTGCTACCAAGCATGTAGTATGAATCCACCATCTCAGTATCTTTGCTCTAACTGTTTCATCTATGGTGTTCATTCCCTGTTTTTGAGTTCATTTTGGTAGATTGTATTCAAATTTTTTTTGATTACCTAATTATTGTTTCTGTGTGTGATTAAAAGTTAATTTTATTGTTACACAGAATACGAAGATGCACGCAATCTGGAGACAACTTCTTATCCTTACTTAGTGTGTGCAGTCACAGGAAAAGGGCCACTGAAAGAATACTATGAAGCAGTAATTGCTGACAAACAGTGGAAGAGTGTAAAAGTTATCACACCGTGGCTGGAGCCTGAAGACTATCCAAAACTGCTTGGTATGTATACCAAATAACCCACACACACGGAAAGTCACAAATAACAGCCCTAAACATACACCAGTTGTCATGCCTGTTTGTGTTTCTCACCGATGAAGACAGACTAGTCGATACATATAATAAAAGCATACAGTCAATTTTGGCAATGTGTAAAGTGTTATGCAGAAGAGAAAGTGTGCATCAAAATGAACAGTACAGTGAGTAATAGGCAAGACAGGCCAATGATTGAAATATTTCTGCTCACCAAATTCACATTTCACACAAAACCACAGGTGAGGGCACAGAGGTGCTGAAACATGTTTTGGTTAAAAGTGAGAACAGTGTTTTGCAGCTCAGGCAGACCTCATACCCATATAATTATATTTTACATGAAAAAAGTGAGGGATATCTCAAGTAATTTATATCATTTTGCCATTTACACGGTAAAAGTCTCGCTCAGCGGCATGACTTAATGTATTTACGTGATGTGAAGTGGCAGTGTTGGTGACAGTCGTCGTGGATGCTGGGATGAATGGCAACATTCATTTTCACATCTTGTAAACATTGTGTGTGTTAAAATCACGTTTGAATGATTTTTATTTTCGAAATCAATCACGGCGTATGAATGTAGAAGATCGCACACTACAAAACCAAGTTTCTCCACATGCACTTTCTTCCGATGTAACACTGTTACATAAATCAAAATGTGTGTGTCCGAATATCAAATGATGCGTTTCACCAAATTTTGAACATAGAAAAAATATTGTAATTCGTAACAATTTAATCTGTAATCTTCAGTTCCTGCATTACCACATCCTTTAAAATCATGACATTCATAAAAATAATATGTCAATGTATCGTTGTACAGTCAGTATTTGAATTATTGTACACGCCATAGGCTATTGAAAGTGTACTATGTTCCCAATGTAACACTGCTATGGACGCACCGCGACGCTACCCATGCCACTGATCGAGACTTTAGCCCATTTATACTATTTGCAATAATTGGCATTTCAGTCTAATTAGTCTTCTACAAGGTGAGCTTGCCGTTGGTAAGTTGACAATTTTTTTGGTAGCAATTGAAATGGTGCTGCTGCTATATAGAACTGCTCCAACACAAAGGAGTTGAAGAGTTGCAATCCTAGCACCATTAACCTTAATTTATACAGTTCACACATTGATATAGAAGCAGCTTCAATTTTTTTTCTAGAGTGCAGATAAAATTGTATCAAAGGTTTTTTGTGGACTGAGTAGCCACCCTGGTTAAACCTACATTTATGACTCACCTTAGGTCTTCTGACTCCAGTGCCAGAGTACTGTACACAAAGATGGTTTCTTGTACAGGCACCCTAATACCGTCAATACTTTAAAATGGATTGTTACCAGGTTCTTTCCAGCTACTGATGTGTGGCAGTTTTGAAGAATAACAAACTGCCGCAGGGTGGTTTTAATGCAGTTTGACAGAATTTGATTCCACAAAACTTCGAAATCAACCATGCAGCTGATTCCTTCTGGTCAGTTACAGTAGACAAGTGGGAGAATATTAAGAGCTACATGAGTGCCATATAAAATGTGGTGAGGTGGATGGTACTTGTAGCAGTACTATTTCAATGTTATTGTGAAAACACAGGCACTGGAGAGTTAACTTTACGGTAGATTCTGTCCATTGTTGGTTATGAATAGTCATGTTTGTAGAAAACCTTGTGTAGCTGAATGTATTTTTATACATAATTGTAACTGATGAGTACTTTTGAAAGTTCTGTCTCTATTTTCCCTTTCAGCAAGTGCTGACCTTGGTGTATGTCTTCACACTTCATCGAGTGGTTTAGATTTGCCAATGAAAGTAGTTGATATGTTTGGTTGTGGCCTTCCTGTGTGTGCTTATAGTTATGGCTGGTAAGCACTAAAATTTACTTAAAAATATGTATTTTTATATTTAATTTTCTTCTCAAAGATGTTTGATAATCATAAAAACTTTTTTGTTTCAGTCTACATGAATTGGTGAAGCACAAAATAAATGGCTATGAATTTTCGAACAGTTCTGAGCTAGCTGAACAATTACAAACCTGGTTTTATGATTTTCCCCATAATCAAACACAACAAAGAATTGCTGAATCCTTTCATTGTGAGCTGCGGAAATTTCAACAATTGCGTTGGCATGAAAATTGGAAGTTTAATGTTTTGCCCATTTTTATGAATTAAAATTTAAAAAATACGAATGTTATTTATTTATGAAACTAGATATAAAATTAATGCTTTGTAACAAAAATTACACATTTCAGTTCACACAAGAAGCCTCTCAATCTCCTGTTGGATAGCTTGGATTTGTGGTTTCAACTGTGAGCCTTCGTTAACAGTAACAGAGCACGCAACAACGGGACGAGACACACCACACGCTCTTCCCAGTGCTGTAACAAAATTTCTTATACTGTAGGACTATACTACAAATTTAACAATCACAAGAAAAAACAGTTACAGGATTTACTGCAGTTACTGCTAAATTAAGAACAAACTGTACAACACATTCCACATTACACCAAGAAAGAGCATTCACAAATAACATAGGGTGTTTCACAATTCTTAGTGCTGGTCACATACGGTTTTTCAGTTGATTTAAAATTTACTACATGAGCATAAAATGATAAACTAATTTAAAGTTAAAGTAACCACTTCCAGATTCTATTCTAAATGAGAACAAGGAACATGAGTATGGTTTATCTGTGGAGAGCACTGTTTTATGAGGAAAATGTTATATGAATATTCTGAAAAATACTAACAGTGAGTGTTATTGCAGGGTCAAAGAAACATTCACCAAAGGCAGCATAATAAACACCCAAATTCAACATGAGCATGGGACTACAAGATTTTGTTCATGATTCTGGAGGTAAGTTCTTCAATTGGGCAATAAATCAAGGAAGGAGCTTTGCAATATACCATTACAGAAGCTGAACAATTCAGACAGTGCAATTACACATTTAGTTCCATATAAAATACATTGAAAAATAACATGGCCTGGACATATCTAGAGAGCTTCTTTTGGTAGGAGTAACATAACTAGTTTGCCTGTCAGCTATGAACATACAGAGACTGAAGGGTGAGCAGAAAGCATTTTCTACTCATTATGCTACATACTTGGCTAAAGCAGTGGAAGGGCTTCACATCTCCATTTTGCACCTGTTCCTTTGGACATAACAGACTTATGAAGAGGTGCAAACAATTTACAGTAAAACCCCGTTATAACGAACATGCTTTTAAGGAACACTTGGTCCCGGGAATAACACCATATAAACAGTGTTCCTGAAAAGTCAGTTTTAATGAATCAAATTTTTTTAAAAATAACTTAAGGAACAAAAGTGACACCAGTCACAAATTAATATTCGATTTGTAGCTGCACTTTTTGTTTTTGAACATTCAGGCGTTCGGTCTAATTATACGGTTTAGTCATTTAAATTCTGAAAACCGCATTGGCTTTTGAATCTTTATCTCATATCGATAGCACAAGGTTGCAGGCTGCAGTCTGTTTGTTCACGTCATATCGGCTGTGCACTCTCTGTAGCCAACGATGCTATTGCTGATCTTGGAAACCTACTGGCAGTGTAAGGTTAAATTACGCGTTTTTCGTACAAAAACTTAGATGGAAAATTAAGAAAGGCCAACTTTTTATTTTCAGCTCAAACTTTTAACGTTGTTAATCAAAAGGTCAAACAATTAAGAATGCAATTACGAAAGTTCCGCCAAAAATTTTATGTTGCAGTGGCAGACACACTCATTCATAGAGTATATATCTGTCAAAGATGTTTAACTTCATAATATCTGTGGTTGTAGCTCTAACAACGAGCTTAAATTTCAGCTCCTCAGAAAAACCTGAAGAGAAGGTTAGTATCGTATGTGTTGTCTAATTTTAATAGATTTTTTTTACATGTGGTTATGTCTAGCAAACTGAGAACCCTGATGATTCAACAGAAGATAATGATTATTCAAGTTTATGAAGAGAACTGGTGTGAAATTACGCAGCTTGGCAAAGAAATAAGATCTGGCGTCATCTTTGTGCGGGATATTAAAAAATAAGGAGACTTTATTAAATTTGAAAGCTTGTGGTTTGTGATTCGTCTTTCAAAGACATAGACACTGCTCTTTTTGAGTGGTTTCAGAGTATGATAGCTGCAAGTATTCCCCATAGGTAGCAATATGTTGCGTGAGAAGCTCGAAAAATTGCACCGAGAATCGGAGAGAAGAGAACTTTAGCACATCAAACGGCTGGATCGATCGCTTCAAAAAGTCATTATTTCAACCCAGAGTTTAAGTGGAGAAAGTGCATCTGTGGACAATGAAGGTGTGGAATATTGGAAAAGTCCTACTTTGCCACGACTAATTCAAGGGTATGATGCCAAAAATATTTTTAATGCCGAAGAGACTGGTGTGTTTTATAATTCTTCCATCGAAAACACAGTCAGTTAAATATTTAAAATGCCATGGGGGTAAAAAAGTAAAGAAAGGATGACTGTGTCATTGTGCGTGAATAATGATGGGACTGAAAAGCTGCCGCCTTTAATTATTGGGAAGTACAAAACCAAGATGTTTCAAGAACACTGACACTTCCTTGCAAATACGAATTCAGCAAAAAATGCCTGGATGACAAGACTTTTTTTTTTAGATTTCTGTGGAGCTTGGATTCAAAAATGGGTGCAGCAGGCAGAAAGATCATTCTAATACTTGATAGGTGCCCTGCTCATCCCAAAGACACGTCATTTTTACGAAACATAGATGAGTAGATGATGTGTACCTTTCTGCTAACTGCACAAGTCACTTTCAGTCACTGGACTTGGGAATAATCCATTCAGTTCAGGCAAAATATAAAATGGCTCTAGTGCAGAAATCAATTTCATTCTTGCAGAGCAAACAAGTTCTGAAGTTGAACATCCTGCAGCCCATGCATATGTTTGTTGCTGCCTGGAATGCCATTTCACAGCAGACTTGTAAACTGCTTTTCAAATGCTGCTGTGGGAAAGTACATTTATGGAAGATTCCTGAGACAGTTACATTCCAAGACTATTTCTTGTGATGATCAATTTTTTACTTCCACACCCAGTATGGACATAAGTGAGCTTTGTGCTGCTGATAGTGGTGAGAAAATACAGATGGGTGGTGACAGTGGTTGTGATTACAATGATGAGGCTGAGGAAGAGGAATCACCCACACCAAGTTTTTCTGCAGCTGTGGAAGGACTTTAGACTGTCAGAAGATATATCTCATCCTTTGCTGTAGATGAGACAGTTCCAAACAATATTAACCAGCTGAAATGACAGCTTTTAGCAGTACACTATGCTGAATGAAGAAACAAATGACACTTCTAGATTTTTCCAGAAATAGTAACTTAATTGAAAATGCTTTTTATTCGGCAATGAGTTGTCAAATTCTGGCAGTGCCATTAGAAAAATATGCATGCCTGGCTGCCCCCCCCCCCCCCCCCAGAAGATCTTTTGTGGATACTACTTTTAAATTGTGATACTAGTTGAATTCTGATATGACCTTACAGTAAAAATATCTTTAAGTGGCATAAATGCACCTAACAGTTTACAAATTATAAACTACTTTCATGGTATACTGTTTTTGTTTGCAGCAGGAGGCAAGTTTTTGATGAATTAATAAGGCCTACATATCCTAGGTTCCAAATTTGATTCTGGGACACTTCTTTAGTGAATTTTGGCCTAAACCCTCTTATAAGGAAAACCCTCTTATAAGGAACAAATTTTTTGGTTCCTTCAGGTTCGTTATAAAGGGGTTTTACTGTAGTGTGACAAGAAAATCGATGCCGAATGGCACTGTGTGTGTGTGTGTGTGTGTGTGTGTGTGTGTGTGTGTGTGTGTGTGTGTAAATTTTGGAAACAAGCACATTCACTGCTGCCACCAGTTTTTACACAATTGGGTTTAAACTGAAGTGAAGATAATCTGTGGAATTGGCAGTGATTAATCAAGTGTTACCAAAACGGTTCTGAAAACTAGGTAGGCATCAAAACCAACTTGTTAGTAACCCAAAGTCACTGTACAATTTGAAGATAAATTACAGTGCAGTACTAGATATTCTACAAAGTGCGAAGTCAGTTACACTGCGAAAAGTGACAATTGTATAAATTTGTTCATAAGCATCTTACAAATACTCTAATATGTTTCAGTGCTTGCACATTTGACTCCTTTTCATTCAAGATCATTAAAATTCGGGCTCTACTGGTGATGGTGCCATCTGATCTGGGTCTACAGTAAAGTGGTGGCTCTGGAAGTGATCTGCTCTTCAAATTTTATAACAAACAAGTGAATTTTAGTAAGTGGGTTTCATATGAAAATTAAGTCTCTACAACTACTAGAAGTCGTGAACCACACTATATGAAAACAATGACATAATAAATCTCTGAATAATAGACTTTTGTTACTATGCAATAAATATGTAAAGTTGAGTAAAACTGCATAGTGAAATCAAATTTACCTTGTTTTGAACGTACAAAAACATAAGGAACATTTTTGTCTTCACATAAAAGAGGTAGATGAAGCAGAATTTCTAATGGTTCTGCATCCGCAGCCATTACTATAAATTCTGACAGTCCACGATTTAGAGTTTTTGTTGCTGGAACATTCAAATTAAACTTCATTAATGCAATATAGAAAACATGTCAGCTGCAATTTGGTTATAGTAAAAAGTTCTTACATTTACTCACAAATAAAATAAACATGAATGTAAGATGAAACTAGACGTATCAATTTTGGTGTACATGTTCACGAATGAGTAAAACATCAGAAAACTGGAAAGAAAGGTAAGTATCATTTCTAAAATACATGCTTGCAATATATTTCCTTTTTGTAATTTAATTCCAGAGAACAGTTGCCTAGTATCAGAACTGCTTCAGAGGTTACGGTGTCTAAATTATTTTTCAGGCAGCAACTTAAATTGACAATTTCTAAAGAAGAATTTTGCTGGGACTGTTTCACAGAAAAGATCAGTAATTAACATTTCATGATATGTGCTGTAGATTATATATATCTGTTAAGACTGATAAAGCTCAGTTAACCCTTTCCGACCTGACCCGCACGATCGTGCGAGTTTGGTTTTAATAATGCTGCTGCTTAACAATGCAACTTTCGGGACAATAGCGTAACTTCCCAGCTTGTGATTGTTAGCTGTTGTGATCGGTAGCATTCACATAGAAGAGAAGTGTATCGTTATAAACTTTCACAAGAAGAAAGAACCATGCAGCCACGAGAGAAATTTGACAATTTCTTATATTTAATTATTTTACGATACTGCTGCAGTATTTTAGAGAGAATGTTTCATTTTAATATTTAGAGTGTCTAAGCAAATTTACGATGCATCAGTTGTATGTTAGACACGTTTTTATTTTGAATAGCAGGATGGTGCGGGTCAGGCGTAATTAGTGCCAACATTGATTATACCTTTTATTATTATTATTATTATTATTATTTTTTACAAGGATGGGATACCCTAAATGTTCGCACTAATATCTATCAAAAAATAGTACTGCTTCTTGTTTTATTACACAGAATCATATTTATTTCTTTGGGTTTAACAGAAGAAGTGGTAAACATTTTATTGGAAGATTCCAATTTGAGTGATGTTCCACGTGAAATTGAGGACAATGAGGAGGATTTTCAGCCAGGTACTTTGTTGCACAATATTTTAGACGACAGTGATAGTAACACCAGTGATAATGGCTATGAAAATAAAATATAAACTGCAGCAGAAATCGCCTGTTTCTTGTACAGGCAAGAGGCTTGTTCCAGAAAAAAAAAAAAAAAAAAAAAAAAAAGCAGTTTAACTACATCTAAACCACCTCCACAGGATTATACTAAAATTCAGGATAGTGTTGATAATAAATCAGTATCAAAAGTGCCCAAAATATTAAATTTCTTATAATCTTTTACGATATGGTGCTGTAAAAACTCATTTTGGGGCATAAATATCTCAAAATAGATTGGCAATTTTTTTTAAGGAATCACAACCAGCACATGGGAGGGGTTGACATTTGTGACCAATGAATGGAATGTTACAGGACATGGTTTAAAACAAGGAAATGGACGCTGAAATTAATTCTTCACTTGATTTAAGTACTGTCAATAGTTGGCTGCCGTACAGAGAAGACTGCAAGGAAAACAAAATTAAAAAAAAGGTATTCTGGACTTACTGAAGTTCAGAATGACCATTGGGCAAGCACTGATAACACCAGAAAGGAAGTGAAACAAAGTCAAGATGATGAAAACTGTGCTAAGAAAAAGCTGAAAATTTACACTCCATCTGTGAAACCAAAAAGTATGATCTTTAAATTTAATTTTTTTTTACCTAAATCTAGAGGTCAAAACGCATGGAAACTGCTACATTTTGGGTAAAGATTGAATTTTTTTTCCTCAGGTCTGAAAGGGTTAAACATGCATTAGCTGCAACTGCCATCTTTTTGAGTGCTACAGCACAATCATAGTCAAACATGATGTGAGCACATATGCTACACAACTATATGGGTGGCCACTGGTGGGATATAATTTTCTACAGAGACTGTTGGGAAAGTATGAGAAATTTACTAACAATCTAAGTTTTAATCTGCAGTGGCAGTACCAACAGGAGGGTGACTATAGCCTTTTCCCCACTGGAGTATCATATTGCACTGGATAAAACAGCTCCATAAATTTATCCATGTTATGTGGATTGTTCTGAGGTCTGCGACTAAATTATAAACTTTTTGAAACAATTTGTACTGCAGCAGTCACTTTACTAGTGCTAATAAAAATATTAGTAAAAAGTGACTGCTACAGTACAAATTATTTCAAAAAGTAAAATGGCTTCAGCCTAGGAGAATGAATGTACAGTGGAAAGTAACATTCAACAATGTATTTTTCCTTTAAATTCTGATGTCTGATGTGGCTAGAGCCCGTTTAGTGCTGTAGATGTGAAATCACATTGAACACCACCTTTCTCCAGGTGCCGTGGACATCAGCTGCTCCACTGGGGTTCCCACTGGTGCTGCACAAGGTGGTGGGTTCAGTCCATTGACACTGCACACAACCTACCCTACAACAGGCCAACTGTTTGTGAAATAATAACTGCAGTGAGTAAAGTAATTGTAATCTAAGGGTTTACTTTTGAAAATTTAAGTGTACAGCCAAAATAACAGAGTAGCACAGAGAGTTGCAGCAAACCAGTCTGCAGACTGAAGACCACAACAATTTTGACAATGCAAAGAAGTGGTAAGGGTCATTATTGGGAATTTTGATTAGTGGTTTTTAGTTTAAGATTAACAATATGTTTAATGACTAATGGTAAGAATAAAACACATTGAAGATATTACAAGCTAGGTTATTTTTTAAAATGTTATTCATTTGAAACAGGTGAAAGTTTTTACAGTAACCAGCTTTAATTTTTACTGAAACAACAAACACTATTATTGTGTTCCAAAGGAATAGACATTTGCAGTGATACATAGCAGTGTAAATATTCACATATATTTGCGAATACTATGCCTGTATGTGGGAATAAGGGTGTTAAAATAATTTTTAAGTGAAACCAGCCTAACTATTTTTGGTGTTAATAATATCAGCAAAATTATACAAAGCTTCCTTTCTCAATAATCTAGGATGAACAATGTCCTGTATTTTATGGGATCATCTCTTATTTTGTCCAAGTGTCCCATTGTCCTAACAAAGTAAATAAGGGACATTGTCCCTTATTTTACTAATACATCCCATATATTTTGAATTAACATCTTTTAATGTAATGTTAGCGTAACCAAACGGAGAACAAATTTAATCATACTCAACCAATGTAGGAAAAAGACGTCAGCTCAAAGAGAATGAGGCACGATTTTTGACATTTCTTTCATATATTTACAATATTTCAACCTTTGGGGGCAATATTATTATTATTTTTTTAAATTTTAAATGCAAAAAGGCAGAGTGCCCAAAATCACTACATAACTTTTAAAGCACTCTTGGGCAACTGATGTTTTAAGCAATGCTTTCACACACAATCTACAAGTTTTCTAACTATACAAATTCAGTTATTAAGTTAACGAATACACTGCAAAAGACAGCATGCTGAAAGTCTGACCTGATTACATTGCGAAATGGGCTTACCCAATTCATGTGCCGCACACATGCCTCAGCTCAAACTAACCAACGGCCAGCAATCGCGCACTTCACAGCAATGCGCCTTTGAATGCTCTGCCACTCCACCGCAGCGAATAGCTATGTTTGGTTAAATTTTTGTATTATCATCTGACTTGGTATGTCTTAGTTACTGAGATTACCTTATAATATGTAGTTTGTCCTGTCCCAAAAACCCGTAATTCCAGAACTTGTCCCACTGCTTTTATGTTCTTTAACCAATTAAATAAAGTTTCATAAAAGTGACTGAGAACCACTGAACATGACATGTTAGCTTGGGGAGACATGTTTTGTTTCAGTTATGTAGGACTATTCATGTCACTGCAAGTACTCCTGAATGAAGCTTCTCTACTCTGGGATGAATAGAGATATTTACATAACAAAATGGAGTAGAATTCAACAATATAGTGACTTTGCAGAGAAAAATTAGATATTGACATGTTCCATATACACAAAGATATCAATATGATCTATGGAACGAACAATTAATCCACTCAAAATTCACTGCAAAGAAGTATGATCAGCTGTGACAGGCACAAATACAACACACACACACACACACACACACACACACACACACACACTTCACCCATGTGTCGGCAACATGTTAATCACTATCTACCGGTATATCACCAGTCCTTATTAAGTATATCATGTGAGAACAGAGTGCAGAAGAAAAATTTGTTGAATAAAATTGACAACTGTTTCAGGTAGCACATGAAATGTGCACTTGTTTGTTTTATTTACTAACAATCACTTAAAATTGGTAGCAACATCTACCTTGAATCTCTGTTTTTCCCATGTTAGTTCAACAAGCTGCTACTTGCTTGACACCCATTGCTACACATTTCATTTATCTGTGGGCATTGTGTAGTATTGGTTCCATATGTGGCTGCAGAAGATGGCGAATTTTGTGCCTCTTACTCTTCAAGGGAGTTAAAATATTAATTTATTTTATTTTATCCATTAGAAAATTGTTTTTCTGAAAGCCAGTGAGAAATTACTGACTAGTAGCAGTAGTGTTATATATAAACAAATCCATTAACTTCTTTGAGGCCGTTACAGTGAACTACAAACTTTTGTGCGCTTTTTAGTGTGTGGATGGGATATTTTGCGACAGATTGCCACCACATCCTAACATATACAGTCATGACACTCCCAAGGATTTTTGTGTACGCCATCACAGCAGTGCTCCAAGCAGCTCGCAAGGTACATTTATGAAAACTATATCGGATGAGTGATTTTTTTTTTTTTTTTTGTGGTTTTAGGGAGCACAACTTCTCACGTCATTAGCACACGGATCGGAACAGATTTACTAGATCTTGAAAAAAATTGATAACTGCCAGAAAGAGTATCAAGAGAAAGCCAAAACAGAAGGATAAAAAATATCAAATAGAAGGGTTAAATATCATTTGCTAAATTAGACTTGAGTAGCTGCTTGTGTGTCATCAGCTAAAAGAGTTCCTCCAGAGTAGACGGCAAATTAAGGGCTACACGGAGATGATTAAAATTAAGACAAGACAGTAAAACATGTCGCACCATCAGCAATTCACAACAGGAGCACAGCGGTGCAGGGTCAGCGGTTAGCAAATGACGGTGGCTGAATCGGCAGTGACCGATCTGCAACCGGGCCAGGATGACCTCTCGCCGAGAGGGGCGTGAGGGGGTCCTCCAAGCGGCCGGGATCGGTTTTATGGTTCTCAGTTTGTCATGGAGTGACAACCACGAACTTTGCCAGGACGACAATACACCAGCAAAGAGCCCGTTGAATATAGTCTGATGGGACGCAAAAGGTAGCCATGCGAGGCAAAAGACCTGCTGCCTTGGCCACAATGTCGGCAGTCTCATTCTCTGGCACACCCACGTGGCCAGGGACTCACAGAAAATAAATGTGACAGCCGTTATCTGCTAGCAACTAAAGGGAGCATTGGATTCGGTACACGACAGGATGGGTCAAGAAAGGGCTCCTAAGACTGCAGGGCACTAAGGGAGTCAAAGCAGATGGCATAAAAGGGATGGCGGCGACAGCGGATGTACAAAACAGCCTGGCGGAGGGCAAAAAGCTCAGCCGTGAAATTCGAGCACCGGTCAGGGAGCTTGTATTGGAACAGGTCGTGCCCTACGACGAAGGTAGATCCGACACCTTCGGTGCTCTTGGAACCATCAGTGTAGATAAATATGGCATTATCGAACCGCGAACTGAGTTTGACAAGCCTCGAGCGATATACCAAATCCGGAGTGCTCTTTGGGGAGCAAACTTAGTTCAAGGTGGGTGTGAACCTAGGCCTGATGCCACGGTGGCAATGGGCTCTCGCTCAACCAGAAGGTGGAAGGAAGGGTGAAATTGAGTCGCTGAAGCAGGCGGTTAAAACCGAACTCTAGATGGAAGCAAGGTTATCGCAGACAACCGATATTGGTGATCGACGGAGTCATCAAAGAATAACGGGTAAGATGGATGGTTGGGTATCGACAGCAGTCGACATGCCTACCGACCCAAGAGTATGTCACATTGAGAGGTCAAGGGTAATACAGCAGCTTCGGCATACAGACTTTCAACAGGCTGGTGTAAAATGCACCGGTCGCCAGGCGTAATCTCTGATGGTGAATGGAGTTGAGATGGCGTAGAAGGGACGGCCGTGCAGAAGAGTATACAAAGCTTCTGTAGTCCAGCTTCGACTGAACAATGGCCCGGTAAAGGTGAAGTAGGACTGTTCGATCCGCTCCCCATGATGTGCCGCTAAGGACACGAAGAACATTAAGGGATTAGGCACAACGGGCAGCCAGGTAGGACACGTATGGTGATAAGCAAAGTTTCCGATCCAACATTAGCCCCAAGAATTCTGTTGTCTCCACGAATGGGAGAGCAATGGGGCCGAGACAGATGGTGGAAGAAATTCCTTGTATCTCTAGAAGTTTACACACACCGTTTTCTCAGTGGAGAAGCGGAAGCCATTTGCAATGCTCCAAGAATATAGGCGGTCAAAACAGTGTTGAAGACAACGCTCCAAAATACATGTTTGCTGGGTGCTGCACTAAATAGCAAAATCGTCTACAAAAAGGGATCCGTAAACATCAGCCAAAAGGCAATCCGCGATCGGATTGATTTCAATGGCAAAGACAGCCACTCTCAAGACGGAGCCCTGTGTCACCCCATTCTCCTGGCGAAAGGTATCTGACAAAACAGAGCCCACCCATATCCGGGGCTTGCGATCTGCCAAAAACGATTGAATAAAGAGAGGAAGGTGGCCACAAAGGCCCCCTGTTTGCAAAGTGCGAAGAATGCTTGCCCTCCAACAGGTATCTTAAACCCTCTCCAAGTTTAAGAACACTGCTATCATTTGACGCTTCCTTAGAAAGTTATTCATAATGAAGGTCGACAAGCCGCAGAGCGGTGTTTATGAAAACCACATTGAACATTAGTCAGGAAGTGTCAAAATTTGAGGAGACAGACCAACTGAGCGTTAACCATGTGTTCCATCAACTTACAGACGCAGCCCGTGAGAGAAGTGGGGCAATAACTGGAAGGAATAAGTTTGTCCCTTCCTGGTTTGGAGATGGGGACAACACTGGCTTCATGCCATCTTGTGGGAACCTGACCAGTCCATGTGATTATAGGTGCTAAGAAGGAAACATTTGCCTGCAGGAGAAAGGTTCTTCAGCATCTCCATATGAATGGAATTGGGCCCAGGAGCAGAAGATCGGGACAGGGCGAGAGCATGGTGAATGAGACATAGCAACCTTCACGATTAAAAGAGTGGATAGAAGGCCTCCTCTGCCTGTATGCGAGGGAGAAAGACAGGGCGGTAATGGGCAGAGCTCTAAACCTCCACAAAGGAGCGGCCCAAAGTGTTGGAATCATCAGCGGGGTCCACAAGGACTGCGTTCTCGATGGTCAGGCCAGAAATTTGAGAGTGGACCTTGATACCGGATAAATGGTGTAGGCCACCCCAGACAGCCGAGGAGGGTAAAAACTGTTAAAAGCAGTCCAGCAAGCTTTTTTGCTGTCTTTTATAAAAACGACATTGCACTTGCAGTCATTTATAATTGATACAATTCTCCAATGTTGGGTGGCGGTCGAAGGTGCGTCAAGCATGTCGCCGGGCTCTAAGGGCATCACAGCAGGCTGTAGTCCACCAAGGGACTGGGACGTGACTAAGAGGATGTACGAGATATGGAATGTTCAGCAGCGGTGAGAATAACCTCTGTGAGGTATTTGACGTGAATGTCACAGCTGGGAAAATTCTAATCGTGAATAACAGCCATGGAAGTATAAAGCCCCCAGTCAGCTTTGGAGATGTTCCAACTGGTGGAACGAGGAGATGGAGTATGATGCAGGAGGTGGATTACACAAGGGAAATGATCACTCGAGTACGTGTCAGAAAAAGCGTATCACTCGAACCAATACGCAAGCTGAGGAGTGCATATCATGAGGTCTAAGAGGGAATATGTATGTGTTGTGTCGGAAAGGAATATTGGTGCACCAGTGTTGAGGCAGACAAGATTAAGATGGTTGAAGAGATCTGCTAGAAGGGAGCCTCTCGGGCAAGGTGCTGGAGAACCCCATAGGGGGTGGTGGACATTGAAGTCGCCTACCAACATGAAAGGTGGAGGGAGCTGTAGCACATCTGCCCTAGTAAGGGCAGACGACGATGGCGAATAGATATTACAGAGAGAAAAGAAAAGGGTGGAGACACTGATGCGGACGGCAACTGCCTGTAGGTGAGTATAGAACGAGATGGGATGGTAATTTATGTTGTCCCGAATAAGCATCAGAACCCCTCCATGGGCTGGAGTACCTTCCACAGAGGGCAGGTCGAAACACACAGAGGTATGTTGAGGGAAGTCTGCATGATCACATGGACGTAACAGTTTCTTGGAGACAAACTAGAAGCGGGCAGTGCAATCTAAGGAGTAGTTTGAATTCCTCCCAATTGGAATGAATGCCGCAAATATTCCATTGAAGGAGCGCCATGAAAAAAAAAAAAAAAAAAAAAAAAAAGAAAGAAGAAAAGAAGGAACCAGCAACATGTGTTTACATAAAAAGATGGTTATTTTGGAGTTTTAGGAAAAGGACACTATTTTGCCCATATAAGACATGGTGTGACACAAAGCAAAGCATGTCATTATAAGTGTTAAAATCTGCCAGCTACTTGTAATTGTCTCTTTTTGCTGACAGTTACCAATGTGAGCTGCAGCTACAGCCATCCTATACAATCTAACATTGGGTACCTTCCTAAATACATTACTTCCACTGTACACCACACTGATTAAAAACGTTGCTATAAAATGCTATTGTCAATCTTTATTACTTCCACCGCCATTTAATACATAAACATGAATGTATGTTCATATTTTATGCGCAGCTGTACCGTCCATTCAGTTGCGGTGAAATAGTGTAAAAATTTACCTTTTTTACACACAAAACAGGCCACTATATCGATCTTGTCTTTGCCATCATATATATATATATAAATTATAGAGGGAAACTTTCCCGGTGGGATAAACAAAAATAAAAATAGAAAATAGATGACTTACCAAAAGGACCGGCTCGTCGATAGAAACAAATAAAATAAATAAAATCACACACAAACACACATACAAGCTTTCGCCACCACTGGCAGCTTCTTCAGGAAAAAGAGGAAAAAAGGGGAGGAAAAGGGAAGGATATGGGTTTTAAGGAAGTGGAAAAGGAGTCATTCCAATCCCAGGAGTGGAAGGACTTACCTTAGGGGAAAAAAAGGAAGGTAAACAAAAACACACACACCCACACATTTACACAGACGCAAGTACACTTAGGCAGACACACTGTAGAAAGCTTTCTACAGTGTGTCTGCCTAAGTGTACTTGCGTCTGTGTAAATGTGTGGGTGTGTGTGTTTTTGTTTACCTTCCTTTTTTTCCCCTAAGGTAAGTCCTTCCACTCCTGGGATTGGAATGACTCCTTTTCCACTTCCTTAAAACCCATATCCTTCCCTTTTCCTCCCCTTTTTTCCTCTTTTTCCTGAAGAAGCTGCCAGTGGTGGCGAAAGCTTGTATGTGTGTTTGTGTGTGATTTTATTTATTTTATTTGTTTCTATCGACGAGCCGGTCCTTTTGGTAAGTCATCTATTTTCTATTTTTATTTATATATATATATATATATTTTTTTTTTCCAATTTGATGATTTCAATTTGTTTTCCTTCACAAATTTCCAATCTCTTTTCACTTTACACAATATAGTATCCATTGATGTCATGTTCATTTTAACCCTTTCACAGCTACGGGCATACGTGTACGCCCAGCAGGTGGAGAGCCCAGACGGTTACCGACACATACATGCCCGCCGCCGCGTTTCCCACTTTCCGGTCAGCACTGTCATCTTTTC
Source organism: Locusta migratoria (assembly GCA_026315105.1). Classification (NCBI taxonomy): domain Eukaryota; kingdom Metazoa; phylum Arthropoda; class Insecta; order Orthoptera; family Acrididae; genus Locusta; species Locusta migratoria. The sequence continues at coordinate 412,561,851 of CM048746.1, read as the reverse complement.
TCCTTCGTAATCTTGGAAAACCCTAGAGCTTCCAAATGGTCCTGCGCTCTTTATGTGTACGAGCCAAGTGCTGCGACAGTTCTGTTTCCACGTTTGGTGAGATGACAGCGCGTCTTTGGACCTTTCTTCAGATGAAGACCTGGATATTTCTGAAGCTTCTGCAGAACCTTCACCATCACAAGATTCTTATTCCGAAGAAGGAAAAGAAGAAATGGGATATACAACTGTGTCCGGAAAAAGGGTGTATGATTGGTCGGAAGATTATCCTGTGACGAAACGTCACAATTTCGTCAACACATCTAGCGGTGTAAAGATAGACTTCGAAGATTCGGCGAGTCATTTGGACTTATTTATTGTACTTCATGTCTCTCGAATGTGTGTGCCATTTGTACAAAAATTAATCATTATTATGCATTTATCATGGAGAAAATGTCAACACTACCCAGTAGACTGGCGCGATGGAAGCAGGTAGATCCTGCAGAATTTTACTGTTTTATGGCATGTTCCTTACTCATGCCAAGAACTAAGAAATTAGAACTAAATGAATATTGGTCTACAGATTCTCTGCTGCAAACACCAATATTTTCTCAAATAATGGCCAGGGATCGATACAAACTTATTCTATGTTTATTGCACTTTAGTAACAATTTGGCGGTGTCTCAGGATATTCTTGTGAAAATACGACTTATTGTGGATCACACGAGAGAAAAGTTTCGACAGGCCACAGTTCCGTTTGAAAACTTGGTGATAGATGAAAGCCTGCTTCTTTTCAAAGGAAGGCTCCGATTCAAGCAGTACATACCAAGTAAACGAAGCGGTTTTGGTATTAAAATTTTCATACTTTGTGACGTAGAAAGTAATTTTATTTTGGATAATATTGTTTACACTGATGCCACTACGGAGATAGAATCCTGACATTATGACCGGAGAAAGACGACATGGTTGTGAGCTTGTTACTGCCATATCTAAACAAAGGTCATACCATTTACTTAGACAATTGGTACTCGAGCCCAGAATTATTCCTATGGCTCCACGACAAAAGTACAAATGCTGTCGGAACAGTGTGCAAAAAACTGGAAAAATTTACCACAGTTGTCTGATAAATTGAGAAAAGGTGAAATACAGTTCAAGTCCTGTGGAACACTGTTGGCATTAAAGTGGATGGACAGCAAAGAAGTCTGGATGCTTTCCACCGTAAATGGACCGGATTTTGTGGAGACAGAAGAAAGAACATAAAACAGGCCAAAACAAATTGAAACCCAGTTGTGTAGTCAGCTACAACAAGTCCATGGGTGCCGTTGATAAGGCAGACATGATAAGTACAGTACAAAGCATTCGAAAGAATGAAGTAGTACAAAAAAGTGTGCTTTCATTTGACTGATTTGTGTGTCCTAAATTCAAAAACACTTTTTGAAATAAGAAAGCAACAAAAGTTGCTACTAGCCAGATTCCAATTGGAACTAATCCGGCAGTTGGTTGAGAAATTTCACGGACAAAACAATACGAAAGAGATGCCACGGACACCAAAACAAGATACTCCACATCGGCTGCAGAATAAAGGACATTTTCCAGGATTCCTGGGCGCAACAGAGAAAAAGGATATTCCCCAGAAACGCTGTGTAGTTTGTGCTGCTAACTTGCGGAGAAAAATGACACGCATAAAGTGTGATGTTGCTCTTTGCCTGGTCCTGTGCTTTGAAAGTTACCACACACTTTGAAAATGTTAGGTAATCTATGTAAAAGTCTATGTTTTAAGAAGACTAAATAAAAAAATACAAAAGAATAAAAAATTTAAAAAAAGGAAAAAGATTTTTAACTCAGCCAGCGGCAGTCCAAAGCCTGCGTCAAAAATGAGGATGGGAAACTACTATATCAGGTCTTACTGAAGGTGTCGAAGCAGCAAACTGGCAATATTTCGACAATCGCTGCCGGTGTTTGTACTGTGGATAACCGAATTTAGGGTTAAATTACAAACGAACCAATGTACCAGTAAGAAAACCAGCTAGACTGCAATTTTTGGTGTTTGATTTTGCATCAGGCTAAAGACACTTGCCGGTTTTTGGGTTCAGTAATGCTTATTTATGATTTAAAGACATTTGTCGTAGTTTTGAGCGTCTTCGCTAACAACCGCTTATTTTAAATCTACATATCTTTAAATGTCCAGACTTAACGAAAATTTATCATGTTACAGACATATGTATTGGTAGCGCTAAACACATGTTCTACAATTTTTATAATCAGAAAGAAACAAATTTTCATCAGTTTACTGAAGTACATTTTTGCCAAGCCCACAACAAATATTTAACACAAGACATGGGTCTGTTTTGAAGCTCTCTTTCACGTTTATCAGGAAGTGGAAGCGCTTTGACATACATGATGATACAGTATTGGTCTGGAGCGGCTGAACGCCGATTGGAACGCTTGGCTGGCCTGCAGCGGTTGGAGCCCAGCTAAACCGGCCGACAGGAGTCTCATTCGGGCGGCCAATAAGACTTAGTACAGTCTTTATGGTTTGTTAACATGTAGTACTTACAAGGGCACACCAAGAACCTGCCCATCAGAGCAGGAACAGCATTATTTTGTGGTGGCCACAAAAGATTATCCCCCCCCCCCCATTCTCTGTCAATGGAATCCAAAAGAGCATGCACCTTTTCTGTTCACCATTAAATAAGCAATTAATGCTGTGCCAGCTCTATGGCTGACAGGTTGTTGAAGCAGCCTCGTCCGGCAAGTAAATTAATTATCCTCATAAATGGTCATGTAAATGGTCAGTTGTTAGATACATCACTCCATCACAATCCACCTTCCTTACATATTAAAAAATACTTTGGGTTATATAAGAAATATCAATTACATTGCCAGAAACACTGCACACAAATGCCAGAACAAATTTTAAAACTTACAAAATTTGTGGTACTATACATCAAACACTCAATTTTATTGGTTGCCCGAAAGCCACTCTTCACTGGTTGCCTTCAACTCCCATCATCCATCGTGCCATTGCCGACGTCTAAACGTGAAACAGTCGCGGACTCAAAGTACACTTTCACTGAATTTTCTACAATTACCAGGTAATAAGTTATGAACTTGCAATTTCTTTTCACAAAAATGCCCAAAGTTACCTCACATGACTACCTCAAATAGATATGTGGATGATTATTATTTATCAAGAAAGTGAAGAAATATACAATTGTCGGTACTGAGCACTTTACTCCAAACCATCACAAGAGCATGCCACCAAATGCACCACACCTCACTCAAAAACTCTAAACTACAATGTCACTACACAACAAAAGGCTGAAGTGCAGTTTATGAGTCCGCGAGTGGCGTTTCATGTTTGGACGTTGGCACGGCGCCGGAGCCAATCAGCAGTCGCGTTAGCACGACCAACAACAAATAGCTTTATCTTTATGGTTTGTAAACAAATCAGCGTACTGGATGTAAAGATCTTTAGATCAACTTATTGCATTGCAATAAGTGTGAGATTTATATTTATGTCCTGTAATGGAGATTGAGTGTACTGGCTGTACTATGTAGTCAAAATTATTTTCACCAGTGATTTTAGTTGTGGTCATTGCATGTCTTTCGCAGCCTTTACGAGCGCAATATACTGGGCGGTTCTGAAGAGGATATTCAGGCACTACTACGAGACAAAACTTCTTGTGTAACCTATGTACCTAACCTTAAGGCTGCGCTGGCCTGTTTTTGAAGTTATCAATAGTGAGTTAAAGAATAGTCTTAAAGTGTGTTGGAAACATCCTTTCATTTAAAAAAGTGATCTGTTGCGTAGCCTTCAGATGGCTAGGTATAGGTTAAACAAGATTTTATTAGTACATGAGGGCGCGTACTTCGAGATACATGGATTCTTCCAAATTAACCAACATCTTATTTTTGCTTAGGGAAGTGAACACTAACTTTAATGAAGTTCATTATTCACATATTGCAATACACTGGAAAAATTTGTCAGTCATATTACTTGAGAGAGAAACAATTGAATTTACACTGCGAGAAATTATTAAATCTGAACGAAAAAGCATGTGAAAAAAGGCCAAATTCCCAACACATGAAACACTAAATCTGATTGGCCACCTTCACCTGCGTCATTCATCGCGCCGTTACCAACATTTATGCATGAACCACAACTCGCAGACTCAAACTGCACTTTTACCCAACAAACCAGTGAGCAAAGAAGACAGATGGAACCCGTCACTTCTGGTGAACCAATTGTAGCAAATTACTCCATGGTGAAATGTTTCATCATTGTAGATACCACATACAAATAGTACAAAGTGCTCCATACATTATAGGTACCTGACGTTCAGACCATGTAGGATACTGTGATGTTCCACAACAAGTCAGCCCTGGACAATGTTTTACTGCCTGCAAGCCATATTCAAAAACTTAAGATAGCAGACTGCCTTGTCATACAAAGTAACACCGATACTGAACTGCAACCTTTTCCTGCCACTCCAAACCAACAAATTTTGCCTCCAATGAACTGATTTTAGGAGCAAATTTATTTTATGTTTACTGCATTTCATATGTTTAAATTTAGCCTAGTTACAAGCCTGGAAAATTATATCTTTACTTACGAGAGTTTACAATAGCTCACACTTTCCCCACAAATGCTTTTTGTGGACCGGATTGAAATCAATAGCTGGTAGAACCAACACCCATGGGTTGCCCTCCTATGACCTAGATTATCCTAGAAATTTCTTTTACACCACTCTGAGCCAAGTATATGTATGGTACCTTTCCAAGTGTAACATGGGCCATTCAAAAAAACTTTGGAAAAGTTAGGTACCTATCTGATACCAACACACAGAAGTATGAATAAATGGCTACTGTATAGTAGCCAGTAACAATATTATAGAACTCTAGCTTTTAAGTCTGACAAATCATTGTTGTATCTATTTGCCTGGAAACGCCATTAATAGTGATAACAAACGTTGAAAACATGAATAAAATAGCTATGATTATTCAACTTTAAGCCTAACTAATATTAAGGGTGCCTTAGATCCTGCTCTGGGAAGTGAGCTTTTTCTTCTTCACAAAAGTAAAATACTGAGTGGCACAGTTTATCCCAGGCCATACAATGAGAAAGGTGGGTGCTGTGTTCACTGACAAAGCAAAGTTTTTGGGCATAACTGAAGACTGATACTACTGATCAACTCTGACGCATGTTATTGGCAGCAACAAAACAAACGGGGAAAAATGCGGAAAGCAACATATCGAAACATAATTCTCAAAGCTTATAACTTTTTATTATGCACGAAGAAACTTTCCTTTGCAATAGTGTTTTTTATTATATCATTGGGCTTGAGTAGGTATATGGGTGAACGTACATTAATCAGTCTGCACTATAAAAAGTAGGCCTAATGTGAGATTTGAAACAAGGAAAATTATTAATGTTTCGAGTCATACTAGGCAACACACGCTGATGTAGGGGACAAAGCAAACAGATGGTATCTCTGTCCTCAATCGACCAAGTTTGTGTGGATGAAACAAAGCCATCACTTGACACCTGAGCCGAAAAAGTGAAAACAGCAGACTTAAAGGTGAAAATTGACTCGATGGTTAAACCATTAATACGCAAGGTCCTCAAACCTGTTTTCTGAACTGCATAAATGATTATCTTCACTGTTCATCCACAAAAAAGAAAAATGGTATTAAGAACTTATTACGGCACTTCCTTTAAGAAAGCAAGACTAGTTCACAGATTCATTAAGTTCACCTTGTGTCTCCTATACACGAAATCTATATTATTTTCCGTTTGCTTATGGTAGAAGATCTGTCACAAACGGCTAGAGTCTGTAGGCTATTTGTCGCTCTTGGGGAACTACAGAACATTCCTTGGAAATGTTTAGAAACAAAGGATACCATTCAGAAACGGGGGGGGGGGGGGGGGGGGAGATTCTTTTTCTTGGGTTGTGTACTAACGGGACAGTCTTCATACTTTAAGATGGACAACTTTCTAATTACGACAAAATTATCAACCTGCCCAAATATTTACTAAAAAAAAAAAAGACTGATAAAGATCTGCTTACCTTCATTAGCACCTTTTCTTAGTTGTTTATAATTCATAGCTTGTTGTACCAAATTCAGGATTTTCGTTGTAAGAGTGGCATCTGCCAAAGGGTACGCCTTTGGATTAACCTCTTCGACCTGAAATGACGATAAATGTGACTAAATACTGTAACGCGTCATGTAACAGCAACAGAAACACGTGCTCCTTTCAATACGCATCAGTGACCACAACTTACCATTTCTTTAACTGTGAAACTACGAAATGGAAAACTTTTTATTACCTCTCCGCGAATATTATCGCTTCACTGAGGATTTACACTTAACACTTCTATATTTCACACTACTCACTCTTCAGACCGCTATCACGTTTGAGAAACGCGTCGAATACAAAATACACCAATGAGGCTACGACTCATGGAAGATATTCCACTTCGTCTATATATGACTGAAGACACGCCACTTCAAAGTAGCAAATCAGGCGTCTAGGTGCGTCCAAATAGCTGCTTTCTGACGAACGCGCATGCGCGGCTCGTAAGATCGCGTTTATAGAGCGCCTTGCTAGGAAGCTAGCTACTGGAAATGGGGCTTAAGCTGTTCGAAGAGCTGCTAGCAAGCAAGATCCGAGGAAATTTTTGTGGCTGATTCTCATAATGTGCATAAAGCCTGGTCCAGAAAAGAAACTAATTGCAAGCAACAGCTAGTTGCATAGTGAAATTGTAGTTAAATAACAAGTGTTAACTTCCAGTTTTTAGTAGCACCACTTAAGAGAGATTATTTTTGTCAACGCAACACTCTCTTGAGGAGAAACACATAGAGAGAGTCGAATTAGTAGATAGTAGAGCAGATGAATTAGGGGTGCAGGTAATTAATATTGACGCCCGCGTAGGAGAGCTGACCACCTCGGTGGCGCAGTTTCTGCACGGCAGGGAATCGGCAGCAGCCAGGGAAGTTCCCACTGTTGCGACTGAATCGGAGGAAGTCCGTGACTTGCTTCGGTTCAAGGAGCAACAGTGGGAAATAAACGAGAGGCGCGATGTAACGGCCGAGCTATATGAGCGTGTCGCCCGGTTAGAACGGGCATCTACCCCACCCATAGAAGACGTTTCGCGCAATTTGTGCGGAGATAAGCCCTGTCGTTCCGACCGCGGAGACGATTCGGTGTTTGAGGAGGAGGAAGTCGAACCCCTGCGTGTATGCCCTATGAGAAGGGACAGTCAGAATCAATTGCCTGTATGGAAGCCTCAACAGGCATTTGATTATTAATACTTCTTGACCGTAAGGAAGTACCAAGTTTTTCGAAACTATGCTAACGGGATACACATCCGTGCATGGCTGGACCAATTCGATTTTTATTTGCCCCCCGGACTAGCCCGAAGGGTATAAGATCGAATATGTGTGCGGATATCTCAAAGGAGAGCACGCCACATGCATGCGTTCACTCCTGAAATATTGCCGTTTCTATGAGGACTTTAGGGAGCATTTCCTGTCTGCCTACTGGTCAGAGAGGCAACAGGAAAGAGTACAAAGTAGTATATTAGCCATGTCCCATTTTGCACACAGCAATTGCAAGAGTCTCAGCGATTACTTTCAAGGAATGATACTGAGAAATCAGTTCCTTGATGACCCGTGTCCTCCACGCGAACTAATTAGAATTTGCACCTCGAAACTACCACGGAATGTGCTGTCCTTGCAGGAAGCTGCAAGGAAGACATTGTGTCCTTCCAGGCTTACCTGGAGGACTTGGAGTTCGATGATGATTACAGACCTAGAAGAGCCGGTAACGGCTCTTGTAGGAGAAGTAATCGGAGTGAAAATAGTGCTGGGGACATTCGCCAGGCAGAAAGTACTAGTAGCGGGCAGCCCGGTCCTTCCAATGCTGAGAATCAGCACCAGAGGAGGAGCGAGCAAGGTTCTTGGCGTGATAAAAAGGCTGAAAGATGGAGAAGATTCGGGAATGGGAATAAGGGCTATTGACCCGACAAGGAGAGAAGAAACCACGTGACCCGCCAACAGAAGGCTTGGAAATCAGATCAGCTGGTCCGCGCCACAATCAACCCCAAGACCCTGTTCCTAGCAAAAACCAGTAATAATCTCATGCAGTTGATTGTCACACGATCAACCTGCTCGGAAAGGAACACATACATCCTAAGTCTTTGTGTTTTCTGAAGTAATTTTAATGATATTCTTGGTGTTGTAAATTTAAGCTGTATTCTGTATGCCTTTTGCAGTGTTTTCTTTATGTGGTTTGTTTTAATAGCGTATTTTGTTACATGTGTGTCCCTGAGGTATAAGTGTTTGTTGTACGATTTTCGTTCCGCAACAATCCGTTTTAGGTTGTTTGCATATCTAGTGTATCATATGGTGCACCCCATTATTGGCGTAGTTAATAGCAACTTGCCAGTTCCACCTGGTCAGCTGTTGGAAGCGGGTTCTCTTGACACTCCGTTTTGTTTAAGGATTTGTTTGTGCGACACATCCAAATGTCTGTTGGCTAATAAGGCTGTCCACCTCACGAAATCACTTGTTGTACTTGCTGTCCATATCATTAGTATGTTTCCCGTCATGAATTGATGGAGTGTAATTTTAGTTGTCTAGGTCATGCTTAGATATATTATTGTAATTTTGTTTCCGTAATTTGTTCCCCGTTTATCGTTTAAATTGTGTATGCTCTTCTTCACTGTGAGCCAGCCTCGTGAATAGAGTGCTACAATTGCCACCCTTACTGTAGATTTTGTGTCGGCAATCTTCTGTTGAATAGCATATTAATAAGGCGCTGTGGTAGGCGCCAACGCTGTTATTCATAGGATTTTAGTTGCATGATGATGCACTATGGTGTTGACCCTTCGGGGCTTAGATAATTTTGTCTAAGGATTGTCCATTAGAGTAACAGAAGGTGTGCATTTTGACCTGCAGAAGGGCGCTGGAGAGCACAAACGAAGTGGTTCACCTAAACTTCATTTGACAATTTTTTCAGATAAGTTGTACAGGACAATTAGTAAATTAAAGGAAAGGGCGTGAGATGATCTGATCTGTGGAAGAGGCCTATGAGCCATTAGAAGAGGCAAAACGATTGACGAGTGAAAATGAAATGAAGGAATTCAAGAAGGACGAACTCCGTGTCAAGTAACTAACCGCCTCAGCTGAACACTCGAAGACACATGACTGTCCAACATCAATAGGACAGTAAACCTGATTTTCCTGTGAACCACTAATTTTCCTTTCTTAATTTTTGCAACATCAATTTGGTATGAATGTATGTGTTATGTTTTAAGTTGTTTACCTTAGATCTTACTTGGCTAATTTAGGGTTGTTGAATGAGTTGCTTTCGCATTTTTTAATTTATATGTTTTTCTCTGTTGCAATTCGCAACTTGATTTCTATGAAATTCAACACAAATGGGTGTTATCTTTTTTGTCCCTAATTTGAGGACTGCTAACCTTTCAGCGTACATTTGATTTTTTTAAAACAATTTTTATAAGATGTATAATTTTATTTAATAGTGATATTTTCTGTTTTTTATTATGTTCAGAGTAACGTATGTAACTTTGTTTTCTCGCCTCTGCGAGAGAGGATTGTGTGTATATATGTTCACAGGTATCAAGCTGGAACTTGCAGCGTGTGGACGCAAACTGGCAGTCACAACAAATCTACCTCTGTGCCTCATGCAGTAGGCTGTAGATAGTGGCTGTTGGTACTTAAATTACGCATAGCGCTGCCTGCTGCAATGAAATACTGACTTCCTGCACAGTGCGCCTCCCCAAATTTATCCCAGACTATGACTTGGATGTGACTGTTGACATGCCCTTTATGGGCTGAACTATAATCACTAGGTAACACAGCTGTATTACAGAACCTTGTTTTGTTTACTATATATGTATCCACTCGGTTATGCTTACTATTTGGGACAAGATGGACTTGGAACCTGAATGTTCCATTAAATAATGGCCTGTATTAAGTGTCGATTTTATCAGCGATGTGTGTTTTAATGTGATGTGATTCACATGGACTTGGAACCTTGAAGTTCCATTCGCCAACTGGCTATTTCAATGAGTTAATTTATATTGTGTATTTTAATATAATGTGAATCATATGGACTTGCAATGGTGATGTTCCATTCACTAATTATTTTATGTGTCAATTATTTGTGTTTTGCAGTTTAATTTAATATGAAGCAGAGTGACTTGGAACCTTGATGTTTCATTAAGCAGTTACCTGGTATACGACTCAACTTTTATTGATGCTGTGTGTTTAAATTTAATTTGATCCTTTAATTTTGGTTTTTATGTTAATTTTGGGAGCTATGTGTAAAGTTCTTCTCCCGCCTATGTTTAATATTGGACACTCCACAATTGTGAGTCATTGGAGTTTCTTTGGTATATGTTTAGTGTTTCTTTTAGTAATAGTGTGTACCAATGTGTTGACAGACAGTGAGAGTGACTGTGCCCACGACGGAGCAAAGCGTCAGGCAGACACCATGAGCCGTCCGTACAAAAAACATCGCAGACTTCCAAGGGCGTTGGCTGGGGTGCAAGACCAGTACGGCTAGTTTCTGTCTCCTGGCGACAGTGGGGCGTGGGCCGAACAGGTGACCGTGGCTGAAAGGAGTGGTCGCTGCGGCTAATCAACTCCATTAGCAGCACACAGTGGCGGTCTCGCAGCCAGGTACCGACGCACACAATAGCCGCCCCTGTCACGACCAGGGCTTGTACCATCTACAGTAGCCGCACGCTAATCCTTCCATTCCACCTGCCTAAGAAACAGAGTCCGGAACAGGTGAACTGACGACACCCTTCACCTTACTCTGGGAAACATTTGAATAGCTGGGGAAGGGAAGAAAACTTGTTTATATTTGCACACGCAATGTGTGTACTGGACCACTCACTCGAGCCGAGCCCAATGGTATGAATGAGATGTCAAAAAGATTTTCTTCTCTGACGGTGTCACCCCATCTGATCAAGGACCCTTATTAAACTACTAACTTAGTATTTCCTCACACTACTGGTCCCCATCTCAACTAACACTGCAGCGTAATGTCTTTCATTTTGTGTTTAGCAAACAAATTAGCTCGATGCTGTGTATGCAAGAAACGGACATTGGAAGGACAGTGTTGCGAACTTTCTCCTAAAAATTATGTAGTCAACCTGGATGTGAGTACCAAGTCCAATGGTGCTCGCGGGTGGTCGAGATGGGTGGTGTTGCAAAATGTACCCTACCACCTTGAAGAAGAAGAAGACGAGGAAAGTAGCCTCATTACCAGGGGACAACCATTTTCTGGAGGAGGAGACGAAGAGCAATCCTGAGAGCCTTGGAACACGAACTGTAGCCTAGGAAGAAAAAAAAGCAAAGCTATCTTCTTGTATGTGTGGGTGTAATGACGCCTATGGAAGACTGTCTCCCTCCCCCTTCAAGGGCCCTAATCTACGATTCGATACGAAAAAACAGTGTTGAGTGGTCGACAAGGCCAAAAAAGTGCGACAATGAGTGTTAAAGTGGAGTGAGCAGTCAAAACAGTGAACGCTCTAAGAGTGCGAAATATGACTCACCTGCTAAGATCCTCTTAATGAACGTATCAATTTTGGTTGCCCTCAGCAATTCCATGCAAATAATTTTAGGTTTCGATTTTACTTGGTTCTAGAAACATTTCATACATTTTGTTTGTTTGTTTAAGTGTCATTCTATGAATTTGGTTTTTGAGCATTTCTGCCTTGTTGAATTTTCACTTTGCCTTCAGCAATTTATCAACTGATTATTTTGTTCACACTTGCTGTTACTGTTGCATATGGAATGTTATGTGTGTTTTCATTTTCAATGTGTGTTATTTTCAATGTCTTGTATGTTCAATATTCATGATTTGTTTATCTATGTTTATTTGTAATAGCCGGCCGCGGTGTCCGAGGGGACTGAGGCGCTCTAGTCACGGTCTGCACGACCACTATGGTCGGGGGTTCGAATCCCCCCTCAGGCATTGATATTTGTGCCGTCTTTAAGATAAGCTAGTTCATCAGTAGTTTGTAAGTTTAGGGACTGATGACCCCGTAGATAAGTCCCATAAGCTATACAAACATTTGAATTATTTGTAATTTTGGATTGTTTATGTATGTTGTCCCAAACCCATCGTCTCACCAGCGACATTTACATCTCCATTGACTTGATATTTTAATGTGATATTATTAGTGTATAATGTGTAAATTTTGAGTGACATCCCCAAGCTTTTCTGTTTTGCTCATAAGGACACCAGATGTTAGATTAGAAAACTTTGCTGTCAGTGAGTCAATAAAATTGCCTCATCCTCCATCAAAATTTTCAATCGACGAGCAGGTGATGAAAGACAGCTGTCTGCCGTCTTCCCTAGGTTTTTATCTAAGCTCACTAGACAGGCTTTTTTGCTAAACGAGAACCCCTTCTGTCCGGAGGCATGAGGAATAGCATTTCATTTGACGTTCTTAAATGTTATTTTCTGCAATACTGTGTTAATATTGCTGGGATTTTATTATGCGAATAATTATTACTGTGTCTATGAATATGGCAAGTTGAACGGTTTCTCCGTGACACCACTGTCCCTGTGAGAATGTGTACTTGCTTTATTCTGTATGTGCATGTATGACAAACTTCTAGCATGGGAGTGTGAGTGTATGTCTGAGAATTTTCGTCGTCAGCTGGTGACTGCTCGCTACTAGTGTTCTCTGGCTTTGTATCGATAGGTAGTCATTACCAACCTCTGCTCTTGATGCTATCAAAGAGGTTCATCCACCCTATGGTTACAAGTTGGGTTATTAGCGAGCCTTGACACGAGGTGCGAGTTTCAGCTTTCCCCATCATCTCGGTTTTTTCAGGGGTTTCTTCCGATTTCTGGTGGTGGAGGGAACTGGGTGGCCGATCTGAACATTCTGTGGCTGCGCTTTGACCTGGTAAGACGTTCTGGATTTTCTTTCCTCCCTTGAGATGGCAGCGATTCGTTGTCTGGTTTGTTGTACTTCAGATATTAGGTTCATTTTTGAGATAAATTTCTCAGATCACATACAGAAATGTATTCAATTTGATTTCGGCGATTCTGCATAGGTAAACGCAGTGAATATGCAACTAATTCGGTTTGATAATGGTTGGGAATCTGTAAACTGTGTGAGACTAGCTGGTGGTGTATGAACTCTGTTTAATGTCTTTCTAGGTTTGTGGAGCACCACTAATATGCGGGAATAGTTTCATTCTGTGTAGTGCATGTGAAATATTCTTTTCCATTTCCTCCTTCCGTGAGTGATATGTAATCCACATGGTGTGTTCTTAGAACATAGCCTCCAGCTACCCCTGTGTCTGTTTCTATGCTCTTCAGGCAAGACATTATGCAAGTATCTTTCTGATTTCCTTTAGTCCATCACGATATCCTCTCCGCCTACTTTAAATTGCTGTTTCGTTTTCAAACTTGTAACTTGCTTTCAGACGCCCTCAGTAAATTCTCTTCTAGCCTTGTACAACCCCCTTTATTAGCTTGCTTATGAAATACTCTGTATTTCTAGGGGCTGTGTGACGTATTTCTTAGTTGATGTACTCCGACTTTGAATTTATTCAATTTTTCTGATTTTTGAAGACTGGACTTCGTCCACCTGTGAAAATCCTTTCCAATCGTCGCTAACTGTATTTCTTTAGCTTCCTTATGATATCCTATGCGTTTCTAAGGGTTGCATGCCGTAGCTATTTTTCTTTATTTTTCGGAATTGAATCTTTGTATTTTTACTGGTTTTTGGAACCACATGGCTCCGAACTCTGCCTTGACTTCAAGGGTTTATAGCTAGTCACTTGAGTTCTCGCCACTGCTCCCACACCAGTGCCTTCCTATTGTGTATTCTTACTTCGTAATCTGTGATTCTGCTGGTTTTTATTGAAATGAATACAATCTATAAGCACTTCACCTTCAGTGGGGTGCGAATATATAATACAGCAGACGTGCCGTGTGTCTCAATAATTTCGCGTGATCACGGTTTGATTTGAATGGAAATTAATCTCGCTATTATCGCGTACCATCTCAAATAAAGATAGACCAGAGTGACCAACGAGTTTATTTTTCTTGCGTTGCGTGGTACATCCTGTTACTCTGAATTTCGCCTACAACCGCGGCGCCTGCTTTTGTTTCGTACTAGCACTCTGAGTTGGGTGACTTTCACTTTGTTTCTCACGTGTGAGTGGCTGAATGCCTGTTAATTGTAAATCCCTCCTCTGACGATGTTCAGTTCACATTACTTTAAGGTAGTTTAAATTGGGATGCATTTTTATTGTTTAACAAAATTGGTGCCCCCATCTGCTCATGTTTGAAGTGAATAAATAATTTAATATCAGTGAAACTTTATCCTAATTATGAATATTAGTTAACGAATACCTTCCCTTTGTTGTTTAATGTTGTTTTTACCACAGCTGAGAACAAATTTCAGATGCAAATTGTCATACTTTAATTTCGTTGCGCCATAAATGTTCTCTCAGCCACCTTCATGAAATGGTTTAGTTCGCGGTGTCTTGTATATTAATGATTGTGTGTAATTCTCGTGATCTACGACGTATGCTGGCCACCGTCTCTTTGTCTTCCTGAAGTTTGAGTCAGTTCTAAATTCTGGCCCAGGGAACAAGATTATGTTGCAGGTAGTAGTCAGTAGTTCACGTGAATCCTTTAGCTGGTTTTACGGCCAGAGTTATACATTTAAAGTGCAGATCATCCTGCAGACATATAAATAGCTATGGATCTTCACAGTAGCTTCCCAGTATATACATATTCATTTATGAAATTTGTTATTACAAATCCAACAAAATTGAAAGCGATAGTAGTTTTCAAAGCTACAACAAAACGAGAGAGAACGACTTTCATTAATCAAGGTTAAATCTAGCTTTGGCACAGAAAGGAGTGAATTACGCTGCCATAAAAGAATTTGGTCACTTACCAAATAGCATCAAAAGTCTGACAGATAGGCAACTAGCATTTAAAAATAAATTAAGAGATTGTCTGAACGGCAACTCCTTCTATTCATTGTATTTTCAGAGCAGATCCAGTGTCTTCAACGTTATTACTTTCACATTTTATCGCATGTGTCGACAGAACGGCATCGTGTCGTTCTAAATTATAAAAATGGTGTAATTCCCTCTGTACCACTACCAAACTAACATTTTTTAGCTAACACATGCTGTTGTCAGTTTCACTGATCCATGGTTACTAAAATGGTGGACTTTTTATTCACTAACTGTCACGAATCTGCAGTGCTGCCACCTGCCCATGGCTGCCACTATACATTTCAAACATTCCTGTTATTCTGTATCACCCTGTATTTTCCGCACATGTATCTCAGAAAAATCTACATCATTGTGCCACAAATAGCTCTAAACATTACAAAAAACATGAATTATTGAACACCTGCACCTAACAATAAACAAAAAGTGATCAATGAGAACAATATTGAATACCAGGGATTAAACCTGCACAATAAGTTGTCTCAATCCAATAAACAAATAACTAAGACAGCTTTAAAAAAGCCCCAATGTTGTTCATTCTGTACAGTGAGAAAACTGCTAAGGAATGCAAGGAGAAGTTTGGAGAAGAAATTAAAGTTCAAGAAGAAGATATAAAAACTGCAGTTTGCTGATGACATATTAATTCTGTCAGACAGCAAAGGACCTGCAAGAGCAATTTAACGGAATTGACAGCGTTTTGAAAGGAACATTAACAAGAGTACAACAACGATAATGGAATGTAGTGTCAGAAAATCAGATGATCCTAAAGGAATTAGATTAGGTAATGAGACAATAAAAGTAATAGATGAATTTTGTTATTTGGGTAGCAAAATAATTTCTGATGACGAAAGTAAAGAAGATATAAAATGCAGACAGTCTGTGGAAAGAAAGGCGTTTCTAAAGACACTTGTTGCTATCCAATATTAATTTAAATGTCAGGAAGTCCTTTCTGAAAGCATTTGTCATTTATGTAAACATGTAATCATATTAATGTTGTGTGACCCTATAGTGTGTTATATCAAATCAAGTTTTATTGTTATTAAACAAGTTCATATTGCAAAAGAGTAAATTAAAATACGATATACAGACAGTTCATAAAAATAATTTTGAAAATACAGATTAATTACAATTATAGACAGAAAAACAAAAATATTTACAGTTATGCATTGGACTGAATACAAATTTGTCACAAGATGTGATCCACCGTATTTTCACAACATGGTACAATTAACATTCTGTTTCGATGTATCTCAAGTTTTCTTCAAATTCCAAATGTTTACATTGTATTCAGAATCAGGTTTTTTCCCCCTTCCATCTGTGCTGACATTTCCCTTGGTGTTACAGGTAGTTTACTGTATAGCTTAATTTCCTTATAGTCCGGTAGTTTTGGGTCTTCTTTAGCCTTTCTTGGGGTGTGTCGATGTGAGTTAATTTCTTGTCTTGTGTAAATGTACCTCCCCTTACCGTGATGATACTCTGATTTTCTTTGATGTCTATCAGTCAATGGTAAATCATGATGTGGCAAGATCAGAAATATTTAGCGAAGCGTGGAATGTATATCGGAAAGATAGATCGGATACAACTGGAGGAGGAGTGTTCATCGCTGAGGACAAAGATATTGTTTCTACTGAGATCGAGGTTGAAAGTAACTGTGAAGTTATCTGGGCATGTACAACAGGTCTAAAAGAAGTAAAGTTAATAGTTGGGTGTTTTTACTGGCCACCCAGTGCTGCTGTAAGAGTTTTAGAATCATTCAAAGAAAGTCTACACCAGATAGTGCATAAGTATCTGGGCCATGTAATATTAGTCGGATGAGACTTCAACCTTAAGAGTATAGATTGGGACCTCGATAGTTACATTTCAGACGGTACAGACAAGCAGTCTTGCGAGCTACTTTTGGACACATTCTCCGAAAACTGTCTTGAGCAGTTAAACCAGCAACCCACACACAATGGAAATATTCTAGACCTTACAGCCACAAACAGGCCTGACCTTATTAACGATGTCTGTGTAGAGACAGGTATTAGCGATCATGATATCGTCATAGCGTCGATGGTGACCAAAGTTCATAAACCAATCAAGAAGGCTAGGAGCGTGTTTTTGCTGGGAAGAGCCGATAAGAAAATGTTACGATCGCACTTAGAAAGTGAATGGGTATCGTTTAATTCCTGGACTATGGATGTAGAGGAATTGTGGACTAAATTTAAGTGCATTGTAAATAAAGGGTTAGAGAAATATGTGCCAGCAAAGACGATTAAGGATGGAAAAGATCCACCGTGGTATAATAATAATGTTAGAAAGCTGCCGAGAAAGCAAAGACTCTTGTACTCTCGATTCAAAAAAGAACATGCAAATGATGACAGGCAAAAGTTAGTAGACATTCGTGTGTCTATAAAAAGATCGAGGTGCGAAGCATACAATAATTATCACAGCCATACCTTAGCAAAAGTTCTTTCCGAGAACCCGAAAAAATTCTGGTCCTATGTAAAATCGATAAGCGGGCCAAAGCCCACTGTCCAGTCACTCGTTGATCATTCTGGGGCAGTAATAGAAGAAAGCAAACGCAAAACTGAAGTTCTAAATTTAACCTTTAAAAAATCTTCCACGCAGGAGGACCGCACAAATGTGCCATCATTTGATCAACGTACTAATTCCGAAATGGGGGACATAGCAATAGGTATTTCCGGTGTAGAGAAGCAGCTGAGAGAGCTAAATACGAAAAAGTCTGCTGTCCGGATGGAATACCAGTTCGGTTTTACAAAGACTATTCTGCGGCATTGGTCCACTACTTAGCTTGCATTTATCGCGAATCTTTAATTCAGCGCAAAATTCCTAGTGATTGGAAAAAAGCGCAGGTGACTCCCGTTTATAAGAAAGGAAAGAGAACTGACCCACACAATTACAGCCCAAAATCGTTGACATCAGTTTCATGTAGAATTTTAGAGCATATTCTCAGTTCGAATATAGTAAATTTCCTTGAAACGGAAAAGCTTCTTTCCATGAATCAGCACGGGTTTAGGAAACATCGTTCATGTGAAACTCAGCTTGCCCTTTTCTCACATGACATCTTGTGAGCCATGGATGAAGGGCAACAGGCGGATTGTGTTTTTCTCGACTTCAAAAAGGCGTTCGACGCGGTGCCACACTGCAGACTGCTAACAAAGATACGAACTTATGGAATAGTTTCACAGATTTGTGACTGGCTGGAAGACTTTCTAAGTAATAGAACGCAGTACGTTGTTCTCGACAGCGAGCGTTCATCAGAGACGAGTGTATCGTCAGGCGTGCCCCAGGGCAGTGTGATAGGACCGCTATTATTTTCTATCTATAGAAATGATCTGATGGACAGAGTAAGTTGTAATTTGCGGCTGTTTGCTGATGATCCTGTGGTGTATGGGAGGGTGTCGTCTTTAACTGACAGTAATAGCATACAGGACGACTTAGACAAAATTTGTAATTGGTGCGAAGAATGGCATCTAGCTTTGAATGTAGAAAAATGTTAGGTGATGGGCATGAGTAGGAAAAACAATCCTATAAGGTTCGAATACAGCATTAGAAGTGAGTTTCTTGATGCTGTCACATCATTCAAATATCTAGGGGTAACATTGCAGAGCGATATGAAATGGAACGAACATGCAAGGCCGGCCAAGGTGGCCAAGGGGACTGAGGCGCTCCAGTCACGGTCTGCACGGCCACTACGGTCGGGGGTTCGAACCCCTCCTCAGGCATGGATATTTTTGCCGTCTTTAGGATTAGGTAGTTCATCAGTAGTTTGTAAGTTTAGGGACTGATGACGCCGTAGTTAAGTCCCATAAGTTCTACAAACATTTGAACATTTTTTTGAACATGTAAGGACAGTTGTGAGTAAGGCGGAAAGCCGACTTCGGTTTATTGGGAGAATCTTGGGAAGATGTACTTCATCTGCAAAGGAGACCGCGTATGAAACGCTTGTACGATCACATCTTGAGTATTGCTCAAGTGTTTGGGACCCACAGCAGATCAGTTTAAAGGAGACATAGTGGCGGTTCAGAGGCGAGCAGCTAGGTTTGTTACTGGTAGGTTCGACCAACGCGCGATTGTCACGGAAATGCTCCGGCAACTGAATTGGGGATCGCTGGAACAAAGACGACGTTCTTTTCATGAATCTCTGTTGAGTAAATTTAGAGGGCCGGAATTTGAAGCTGAGTGTAGTACGATCATGCTGCCGCCTACTTACATTTCGCGTAAAGATCACAAAGACAAGATAAGAGAAATTAGGGCTCGTATGGAGGCATATAGGCATTCTTTTTTTCCTCGTTCCATTTGGGAGTGGAATAGGAAAGGAAATGCCTAATAGTGGTAGAGTGTACCCTCCGCCACGCACCTTACAGTGAATTGTGGAGTATTTATGAAGATGTAGATGTAGTGCAGAGAGAGTAATATTCTCAGCTACCTGAATACTGGTCTATGTGACTCATCGTTTGGTAATCTCTTTATAAACCTAACTGCCTTCTTCTTCCACTTAAAAACTTGCTGAGTCCCTGAGGACTTCCTCCAGAGTATTGTATTGTAAACCAGGTATGAGTGGAAAAACATGTAGTATCCCCGTATCATTTGGCTCTTGCTAACAAACGTCTTACATTAGTATAATAAGAAAATTAATCTAGACGTTTTCTTAAATAGTTGTTGTGCATGTTTTGCTCTAATTCAATTTAATATCTAAATCAGTTCCTAGCAACTCAGCAGATGTGTTTACAATCTCTTATGGTTTCAACTTGATCAAGTGAAAATATATGGTTTCTATTTTATTACTATTTAAGACTAGTTTATTACGATTCAAACATATAATGGATGTTTCTACCGTATTTGTATTTTTGCTTTGTAAAGTTTCTAGATTTTTGTCAAATACCTGGCCGCGGTGGCCGAGCGGTGTGCGGCGCTCCAGTGACGTTCGGCACGGTAACTATGGTCGGGGGTTCAAGTCCCCCCTCGGGCATGGATATTTGTGCCATCCTTAGTATAAGCTAGTTCATAACTAGTTTGTAAGTTTAGAGACTAGTGACCCTGTGGTTAAGTCCCATAAGCTCTACAAACATTTGAAATTTTTTTGTCAAATATTATGAAGGTGATGTAATTGGGGTAGAAAATGGATTTGTCCTACCAGTTATGTGGGATAAAATTGGAACAATCTAAATCGGTATATAGCTATTTGTACAAAAATCTTTGAATATTAAATGAAAATACAACTACTGAGGTACTCTGAATCAAATAATTTATTTACTAATGCTCAGTTCAGTATCAGGACAGGAAAAGCCACAGTTAAAGTTGTAGACATTGTCATAATCGAGACCGATTTGAGTTATATTTAATCATCTTTGGATCTCAGAAAGGTTTTTGATACTATATCCCATGAGATTTTATTTTTCAAGTTTAAACACTGTGGAATAAAGGGCTAAGCGCTGTCTCTAATAAAATTACACCTCGATAATAGAAGACAAATGGTCACAGTTGAATGCCAACTGTCAGATATACTCAAAATTGAAACTGAAGTTGTTCAAGGATAAGAATCAGCCCATATCTCTGTGTATATGAATGACCTCTCATGTAACTAGTTAGACAAATACATTCTGTATGCCAATGACATCACCTGCATAACATCTGACAAAAATCTGTAGCACCTCATTTCAAAAGCTTCTATTCTATTTCTGTCTGAACTATTTATCGTCAATGTTTTCCTACTGTATACAGTAATACTCCACATAGACGTCTTCAGAAAAGACTTCCTAATATTTAAATTAATATTTAATATTAACAAATTTCTCTTTATCAGAAACGCTTTTATTCCCTTTGCTATTCTGTATTTTATTTCCTACGACCATCAATGCTATTTTATAGCCCAAGTAATAAACCTCATCTACCATCTTTATTGTTTCGTTACATAACCAATTCCTTCAGCATCACCAGATTTTCTTATTCTGCATTCAGTAACCCTTGTTTTGCTCTTGTTAATGTTCTTCTTATATACTCCTCTCAAGTCACTTTATTAAAATAGATCTCATATATAATGATAATACCTTATTAATGGCATTGTTCAGAGGAAATCTTTCCAGATAGTTTAAAAATGACCCCGACTGTTCAAATCTCTAACAGATGCTACAGATGCTACAGAAGATTGTAGAAGTTAACTGGGGAGAATGCATAACTAATGAGGAGGTAGTGAACAGTTTTGAGAAGTAAAGGAGTTTCTGGCATATCTTGACTAAAAGAAGGATTAAACTGGTAGGCCATGTTTGTTCTTAGAAATGAAGGAATTGTGACTTTCGCATTGGAGGGAAGTATGTGGGGTAAAAATCACAAAGGGAGACCAAGAAACGAATATAGTAAACATGGTCAAATAGATGCGGGTTGCCATTCTTATGATGAGATGAAAAGGCTTCCTCATTACATCCCCTCGTTACATTCCCCTAGTCACATCTAAGATATGGTTACTCTTCCTATGTTGACTCCAGAGTATCAGTAGGAGTAACAATTTGAAATTATTTACAAAGAACTCATTATGTCTGTTTGGTGCAGTAGTCACTAGTTCTTTCTTAGTTTTCTTCCTAATTTGTTATTTATTACTGCCAGGTGGCTTTGCACTTATTTTTAGAAGTATTAATAAAAATTTCATCGACTCTCATCATTGCTGGTTTAATTTTACTATTAACTCGTTTTGCCTTAGTATGCCTATCGTTACTTTCCTGGTTTCCTGCTTTTCCTGTTTGGCCTCATTGTGAAGAATGATATAACCTTCCACAGAGATGCTAGCTCAGGAGTAAAAAAATCTGCAGGTCTTTTTCCTTTTCAGGTTGTTCTTGTTATTTAGTACCTTTATTATCGTTAGGCAGTATAAACTGATGTGAAAGTTAATTGTTGACATGAAGTTTATAAATGCTTCAATAAAATTATTACAGTTTAAAACTATATTAGCCCAATCTTTTTCCCTTTAATAAATCTCATTTTTCTGTTTCTTTGTCCCAACGTTCTGGACATTTTATGTTCCCTCTTTTGTCGCTCAATTTTTGTCATTGGCAGTTTAATCCAGATCCAGATAAGTGGATTTTAGTCCCCTTATGAAAATGAATTTTTATCCATAATGGGGAGAATGTTATCTAGACAAGACTCTATCCTTGGTGGTTGGTCAATAATAAACCGGACGTTTCATGATCTTAAATTAATACATAACTGTGTCATAGCATTTGATTGAACTAAAACATCAATATTAATGTTTCCTACATATATTGTATTAAACTTGTTTTATTTCTGTAAAAGTTATGTCAGTTGTTCTCGGTGGGCTATTAATGTATTTATGTCTGCGTCTGGGGTTCAGTATAGTGAGATCAGCTTAATTCCTAAGAAAAGAGCACCTCCTACTAAAAATGACTGCCCTGAGAAAAATCTCCCAAATTCAATAATTGGTGGCCTAAAGTATTATTATTATTTCTAAAAAAATAAAAAGAGACCTCCATTACATAAACAACTCTTTTTCGTCAGTCATCTTTTGTCATCTTTAATTCAGATGGAACATAAGAAGGTCCTTCGACCTCTGAGAGCCAGTTCTCTTTGATACATAAAACGTCACATGTTAACATATTAGTTACATCTTTCTTCTTAGATTGAAAAAATTACTTACTTTTCACTCAATCACCTTTTTCATGGCTGATTTATATGAAATCCATGTCTAGTGTGGATTCCCCCTTCAAGATTAGAAATATGTACTTAGAAAAGTGCTTACAAGTCTTTGCTATATTAGAGCTCGTTTTTTCATTGCTGAATTTACAGAAGAATTTTGCATTTGGTAATGGACCTGTACTTATTTACAACAATTACATTAGTGTGGGCGAGTGATGACAAGGAGTCTTTCACTTTTCCCCCTTTGTTTATATAAATGCCATTTGCGCCACAAATAATAATCATAAAATCGTTTGATGATGTCGATACAAACTCCCTTTTCAAGCCCTTTATAACTTCAACTGTATGGGCTCCTGGCCTGACCATCAGTGAGATGGGTATTTTATAGTTCCTGCCGTGAACCTCCACAAACATCCATGTCTGTCCGAATAAATAAGCACTTTCCCAAGATTAATGTTTTCAGCAGCTCCCTTCTGTTGGATGGGCATGTAGTCGTTTGCAGTTTCAACATCGTCCTCGAGAGCTTTGTAGGAGTTTGAAAGTGGAATTTTAGGTATCACATCTCTCACTATTATTTTAAACCTAGAAATTCGCTTACTGCAACTTTTGCAACACTTGAACAAGATGTTTCTTCTCCTATTTGTTGTTGTTTCTTGAGTTTCGCATTCTCTCCCATGAGCTTAATTATGTCTTCTTTTACCAGTCTTATTATTTCATGTCTAGAGTCTATATTGATCTTGAAGTAATCGCGATGGTAATCGTTTGTAAGTGCACTATTAGTGTTGTGTTACTCAGCACAACATCAACATTCCCCGTTTGCTGATGGAATATAAGATTTTCTTACATTGGGGCATTTAAAAATATGTTACTATTTATCACAATAATTACTTATTATTCTTTTTTCACTAATCTAATGATAATCTCTATCTACATAAAAGCGAAAGGACACTCATTCATACACTCACTCACTCAATGACTATATACGAAATCTCGAAAACTACTTCACGTATGAAGCTGAAATTTGGCAGGAATGTAGTTTATAGGCAGTAGACGTCAGCTAAGAAACGATTTTCGGGTAGGACCGATAGTTCAGGAGATATGACGTCAGAAACAACAAAAACTTCCCCGTCTTGTGGCACGTGATACTGTGACTTTATCAGTCCATTATTGGAGAAGGAAAGCACTTAGCGACTTGCAGCAGACTTTAAACATAATTTCAAACCTTTAAGAAACTTTTTCTCGTTGACAACTATAGCAAAATGATGAAAGGAAAAAAGTTTCTCGCTTACTACTTTTTTGCTGTTCATGGAGTAAAACTACAGCATTTGGTGTAACATTGAAATTTATAATTTCTACACTACATATTGTACCTGCAGGAAATTTTACAAACAGTATTCACACATATAGTTGAATGTACCTTCTAAATTGTATCACAGTATGACAGGAAGTTCATGAGATACGAGCACATAAACAGTAAAGTTCATGGAAAACTGCCCCATCACGCACCAAGTTTTAATTCATTACTTCTTTAATACTAATTACATTCGGAACAGATTTTTGAAACATACAGCACTTATACAAATGAATATACACCTGAAAAAATTATACACTGCTATGGGTGAAAACCTTTCACATCTATAGAGCTACAGGGAAAGGAGGAGAATGAGACTGTTCATCACCCAATACCCGTTATTTCTGGCAGATGTGGCTTTTAAATTCAAGAGACTGCAGTTTGCAGTGGAACTTTCATTTTCTATTATGATTAATAAATGACAGGGCAATCTACTCAATACTGTGGAGTGTATTTGATCCATGTTTCTCACACAGACAGCTTTATATCATTTACTCTGGCATGGGCTCTCCACATAAAATATTCATGTTATATCCTGGACAAGTCACAAGAAATATTATTTATGGTCATGGAGGAAGAAAGGAAGGAGGGGATATTAGCTTTTAATGGTGATTATAGGCGGAGCTTACCCTCGGATTGTTTGGGTAAGGTTGGGATAGGAAATCATAATTTGAAATTTTTGTGTATACTATACTTATAAGTATGGTGTACTACAGAAAAACTTCAAGAGTACTATACAAACTTTCATGGGGTTTCATAGGTCAACTGAGAGTACCTTGGGGGCAACATATAACTTCATTTCATCAAAATCGGATCAGGGGAAGACAATATATCGTAATTTGTAGTTTCTGGTGAATGCTACACTTGAATTGCAGTGTAGTATAGCAAAGATCCGATAGACGTGCTGTTACTTACATAGTACACCAAATAACTAATAAATGTCGATGCTGCGTTTTTTATTCTCATAACTAAGATGTAATACACTGAAATAAGGACTATGATTTTCCTTATGGCAGCGGTGTATTGTATTGATGTTGCATCTGTTTTGAAATATCAGTCACGTACAATGAGGGAATAATTCTTTGTGTTGATAATGAAATAAATAATTAATTTTGTTCCACTCAGTAAATTAATGATCCCCCTAGAGCGAATAATTCATTGCCAATGTTAACATACTACGCTGCTGCCACTGCATGTAAAATTTAACTCAGGTACGACACAGAAATATCATCTTTTTATTAGCTGTACCCTGCATGCTTAGCAATGCCATGGTTTAAAAAAAAAGTGCGTCATTCCGCGAGTATCATTTGAATTTGAAACATAACGACGTTCTTTAACCGTCTATCGAAGATTTCATTAGGGCTACTAAGAATTCTTTGCAAGGAAACACGAATTTATGTAGTTTCCTTTCTGATTTCGGTACGTACTTATTACATGTTGAGTCCATTCTGTTTACAAATGCCTAGAAAATGGTGTAGTACAGTACGGAACAAACTGAGGCCCTATTAGTTACGAATTGCTCCAAAGAACTAATAGCACAGTCTAACATCTACAGTCACGACACTCCCACAGATGTTTGTTGTATGCTGCAATAGCAGCGCTCCAAGCAGCCGGCAAGCTACGCCTCTGAATACGATATTGAATGAGTGCGAATAGTATCCTTTAGATTGACTTCAGCATACTTTTTACATTAGGGCACGTATGTATTGGCTTATAAATAGGTAATAATTTAAAAATAGTTCCCCATTTGTCTTTCTTAGGTTTCGTAAGATCCTTGACAAGGTAAGAAATGGTACATTACTGGACAGTCAATTTACAAATATCCGATAACGTACAGACTTTAAATTAATAATATCATTTTCTATTAAAAATAAGAATGCCTAGGAAACACCAGGAGACATGCTCGTTAGCAGAGAGACGTCAATTTCTACGCAGGAACTTTAAGTATTCTTCATTACAAATCCAGTAAAATCGGTGAGGGTGGAACATAAGAAAAGTATATAGAATGCAATAAATACGGTATTTAACGTACCAAATCAACCATCACAGCTGTAGCTGAAGGAAAAACTTCACAGACGTTTCTATATAACGATAAAAGCAACCAAACTGTTTAAGTACCACCCAATTCCACAATTGTTGCTACATCTGAACCACAAACGCCAAGAATCATCAAAACATTGTTTTTTTAAAGCTAAAGTAATTACACTTAAAAGAATATGCAAATATAAGAAAGACGAGTGATGTGTAAAAATGTGAGAATCATTAGACTCCATACTGAATTGATACACGTCAAAAACTGGCTGTCATAGTAAGAACAGACCATAATAGAAATTTATTATATCATTATGTTTATATGCAACTTACTTTCAGCGGAATAAACTGCAAATATACACATATTCGTAAGTATTTGTTCAAGATGGAGTTGTTCTTTATACCATTGAATCATTTCAATTATGCTGTTTTTATATTAATTTCTGTATTATGTTTGTCTCTCGATATTTTTATAATGCTTGTAACGCAAAAATTACAGTAAGTATTTCGTTAATTACGCAAAAAAATAATTACAAACAAACATCCCAATTTCGGTGGCTCGCCCACCGCTAGGAGCGCTAGTGTCGTTGCAACTGTCAGTTGGTAACAACTTTTACAGCAGTGAGTGTCTCGACTGTATATATTAGACTGTGCTAATAGTTGGCACTGCTGCATTACATAAGATTTCTTTGCAAGGAAAATCGAATTTATGTAGTTCCCTGTCTAATTTCGATGTACCCTCATTACATGTAGAGTGAGTTCTGTTTAGTAATGCCTCGAAAACGCCATAGTACAGGAAAGGACAAAGTGGGGCGACATTAGTTACATAGTACACCAAATAACTAATTATGGCAGTGCTACTTTTTTTCAGTCTCATAACTATGGCATAATAGACTACAAGAAGAGGTACAATTTTACTTAGGTGTCGTCATTGTGTGCTGATGTTGGCAATGGCCGTTGAATACTTTTTCAAAAAATCAGTCACGCAGAATGTTCACAATGAAATAATTTATGCTGTTCTGGTCAGTAAATTAATCATCCTCCTAAAGCGAACAGTTCGTTACCAACAATAATAAACTAAACCGCTACCACTGCAAGAAAGATTTAATCCAGATAGGACACACATTTTTTTTCCTTCTTAGCTGTATCCCATATGCTTTGCAATGGCAAGTGCTTCTTTTGATGGGTATAACCACTAAATTGTACGTAAATTAGAAATATCTATATACTGAGCATTGCGTTCTGTGCATCCTCTCAACATTAAGCTGGAATTACCATGTGATATTGAGAGAAATCCACTCTTTCCACACATTTATTTGCTATTACGAATGGTTTGTACTACATTGTATGCAAAGAAGCCCCTCATCCTTTTTGCAGGGCAACCACATAACATGAAATAATTTGTAAATAAATGTGTCACAGAAGCAACAAGAAAGTTGAGGAAGCGCTGCTAAAAGGGCCATTTACACATAGCGTCTTAACCAAACAAAAACGGACCAAGATACAGTCAGCGAGTAGTAGATTTTTATCAATATCATGTGACATTTCCACCTTAATATTGAAGACACAAAATGTGGTCGGCACATCTGAATGCGCACTCCAGAGATATTTCTGCTCTCTGGCTGCCACTAGAGATAATATACACACACGAGTGAGAAACTCATTAGAAATGTCTCTGCTTTCATAACTGTTCGGTACAAAAAATTAAAAAATGCATCAATGCCAACTATTAAAATTTGCAATTACTTACTTTTGGTGCAGACTACATTAAGATAGAGAAAGATGTCTTTTTTGCAGAGACAATTGCACATAGTTATCATCCAACTTCTGAATATACAGTTCTACTACATATGCAGTCGCAACACTAACTGCTTTGAAAGTTGTTACCAACTGACAGTTGCAATGATGCTAGTGCTCCTGGTGGTGGGTAAGCCGCCGTAGGAGTGATGTTTCTTTATAATGATTTGTGTGCATAATTAACGAAGTAGGTGGTATAGTTTTTGTGTTACAAGCATTAGTAAAATATTAAGAGATATACATAACACGGACATTAATGTAAAATCAGACGAATTTAACTGATTCAGAGGTGTAATGGACAACTTCGTCATGAACAATTACTTCGAATATGTGTTATTTTGCAGCTTGTTCCGCTAATAGTAAGAAGAATATAAACATAAATTTCTGTTATGGTGTGTTCTTTCTTTGACAAGAGTTTTCTGATGGGTATCAATTCTGTGTGTGTGGTCTAATGATTCGAACATTTTTAGGCCTCACTCGTCTTTCTGATACGCGCATATTCTTTTGAGTTTCATTACTTTAGCTTAAGAAGACAATATGTTGAAGATTCTTGCCATTTGTGGTTCAGTTGTAGCAACAATTGTGGAATTGGTTTCTTCTTGGTTGAAAACGGTTTGATTGCTTGTTCCGTTTTGTTGCCAGGTTTGTGACGTTTTCCCTTCAGATACAGTTGTGGTGGCTGCTTTGGTTCGTTAAATACTGTAGTTGTTGCATTCTATATGCGTTTCCTACGTTCCACTCTCATCGATTTTACTGGAATTGTAGTGAAGAAACTATACCTTTCCTGAGTACAAAAGCGGCGACTTTTTGCCAAAGGCAGGTCTTCCGAATTTCGTTAGCCATTTCTTATTTTTAATAGAAAATGATATTATACAGCAAAAGCCTGTAGGTTACAAGATAATTGTAAATAAACTGTCCTGCAGTGTACCGTTATATACCTCATCAGGGACCTCAGTAAACCTAATAAAGACAAAGGTGGAGCCAATTTTAAATTACTGACTATTGTTATGGCTCTACATACGTTCCCTAGAATGAAAAGTCTGTAAAAATCAATATAAACGATACTATTCGCACTCATCGAATACCATATTCAGAAACGTAGCTTTCCGGCCGCTTGGAGTGCTGCACTCGTTGAATATAACAAAAATCTGCGGAAGTGTCGTGACTATATATCTTAGACTGTGGTTCTACAACACAAGGTCGATTTCAACTTTGTGCTTTAGGACGTAATCACTGCAGGATGTGGAGACATGTATTAGCTGAAACAGTGGCCGATGCTGTTAACACAGTCAAGACAATTCTCTGGAAATACTATATTTAATGGAAAGTTCCATACCGAAGATCAGCTGATGCCATTCCTTCAACGATTAATTTATCGCACATTAACACCACCATGAACTCTGATTTAAACAGACATGAACTGCCTGTGGATTGAATTACCAGACTTTCAGCATTCATAGACTTTTCGATAATAGGAAGCACTGCATACAGAATAACTACATTGTCCTCAGTGTACAATGTCACATAGTAATAGTTCAGCATACATTTACTGTGAGAGATAAACAGTTTAGTACTACATCATAGAACCAATACAAGGCACTGTAATTATTATTACTATTTCTCATCTGTATAATAAGTAACTTTAAATCTCTTGAGACGACTAATTGGAGTCAATATTCAATATCATCTCAACAATAGAAATGTTATCAGAAGTTTATGGCAAACAGACAATTACACACCACAGTCTTATCTTTATGAACACAACCTAACATTGAATGTACATAGTTCCAGAGTACAGACTTTAATTAATTTCACTTCTTGTATTAAAAACTTTATGAATAGTCATCGTTTTCGACAATGACTTCTACTTAAATTTGACATCTTGGCTATGAGAACTGAGTTTATTGACCGAGGCATCCAACAAGGATTCTGTTTTTGCTGACCTAGGTCCGGAACACTAAAAAACTATGATATACATAGGTCTCTCTTTAACAACTATTGTGAAACACGGGCATATAAGCTAGTTGGTGAATAAACAAATCAAATAAAATCAAACATGATGTAATTTAGATTCTCTCCATTGCTGCTCATTCTGCTGCCCTTTCATGTTACATAGCAAAGGTGGCAAAAAGACTAAATAACAAGAGGTTGGCATTCGAAGATGCCAAACACCAGCACAGACACATGACTTTATTGTTGCCACGCATGTGCAGTAACGCCTGTTTTCTGGCGCTCGAAGTAGTTTCTGGCAGCCCTTTGAATGAACCTACTGCCTACAAAATCGGCACCATTCGATTTACGTCACGGAAGATGCTAGTGTCAGCCTCAAAATTTTATGTGGTGCCGCTCAATTGTCAGCACACTTCTCCTTGCTACAGAGGTAAACTAATTTTAACTTTGTGATGGCAGTTTTATCAGAATCAGCCGCGGCAGAGCGGTTGAGCGAATTGAGGCGCTATGCTACAATGCGCAAGGCTGTTCCCTGTTGGGGGGTTCGAATCCCCCCTCGGGCATGGATGTTTGTGCCGTCTTTAGTATAAGCTAGTTCATAAGTACTTTGTAGGTTTAGGGACTGATGACCCCTTCTAGTTAAGTCCCATAAGCTCTTCAACCATTTGAACATCTTGATATCAGAATCAAAACAAAGGGCCACCATATTTATGTCAAGGATTCTAACACTACAGCTGTTTTTGATGCTTTTGTGTATTTATGTCTACATAATACGAACAACGTGCATTTTAATTGAATACTAAAATAAAGATCTTTACAAAATATGTGATTTTAGGAATGTATTGTTGGGCTACAGTGATAGTGAGCCATCTGAATATAGGCCGAAATTTTCATGAGCACATTATGGTTAATTAGCATATTTTACGAGTTTCATATAGAATCAATGCTTAAGATTTGTTTGTAACAGAACAAGTATTATTGAGTGATTACTGAAAGGTGATCTGTAGTTACACAAT
The DNA here is from genome assembly GCA_026315105.1 of Locusta migratoria. NCBI lineage: Eukaryota > Metazoa > Arthropoda > Insecta > Orthoptera > Acrididae > Locusta > Locusta migratoria. The sequence goes on along the minus strand of CM048746.1, from coordinate 412,531,044 downwards.
AGCCAACTTATTTCTACAAGTGGTGGAAATAAATGTGGTTTTGACAATATATTCATAGTCTGGAACTTTGATCTTCATTGCTGTTAAGCACTTGCTGAAGGGATTTCAGAAATGAAAGTGACAAGGTTTCTGGTATAATTTTGTATTGACTACATCTGTTAGTTGTGGTTGGGTAAACTAACACAACAGCTGCAAGTGTGGGGTGCTGACCACATTCCCATCCATGCTGCATCTGGTGACACCTTTTGCGAGGACGACACAGAGAATGGTCGGTACCCTTTGGGCCCTTGAGGCCTGTGTGGGAAGGAGTTTAGTCTTGATTTCTTAGTATGTTATTTAATGCAGTGCTGCTGTATAAAGCATAACCTCCAAATTCGCTATGGGTATAAATTAAAACTTCGTCTTAGTAAACTGTGGGACAAGAGTAGGTTTGTTAGCTCTGCACTCCTTACATGTAAATGGTAATGTCACATGCTGTGGAACCATTTTTGTGGTGGGTTCAAACTCACTTTTACAATGTACAGTTTATTGTGGCATGTTCACAAGGTTGCAGAAAGAATATTGACTGTAACATCAGACTCAAAGTGAGGTAAAAGAACGATATCTATGTAGGATCAAGCGATGATCACAAAAGCACGAAACATGTTACGGCTTAGAAATATGAAAAAATCTGATAATCATGACTTCAAGAGACCAAAATTACAGAATGGACGCTAAAATCCGAGAATGTCAGAAGGAAAAGGGTGGTAGCCCATTGTAACATATCTATGGCCACTTGCCATATTATTATCTGTGGTCTCTGCTTTGCTGGCAACATTTTGAAATGCAAATCATGACAGTATTCTGTTTTCAGGGGACAGTACAATGAAGTATTATCACAGACACTTCTCCTAAGTTTATTAAATGACAATTAAGAATGGATTTCAATTAATGATGTATTAATGATGAACACCCAAGCAGGAAAAACACGAATTATAAAATGAACAGTTTGGATGTAGGTTAATGAAAAGTGGTCAGCACTGTATAAACTGCAGTGTTTCAATGGTCTTCAGTTAGTCGAAATAGAAATAAAGATAAATTTTCCGTCTCATATTTCTATGGATAGACATAAATCTCTAACTGTATATTCAGGGCAATCCTGAAGTGTCAAACTTCCGACATTTTCGCCATGACTGCCCATTTCATATTACTTTGCTAAAAATAATTTGACTCAATGTAAAAAACAGCGATGTTTTGCAGAGTAATGAAAAACCACTTTCAGTTAATAGTGACAAAGCAAACACATTTAAAGAAAGAAATCAGATTAGGGGTTACCCCAGTCTGTAAATGTGATCATAAAAAAATCATTTAAAACAGCCAAAGACAGTTCAGAAGCTAATCCTCCTGCTTATCACCTTTTGTAAACAGAAGTAGTGTAATGTAGAAGAATCATATGAAACAACGCACACAAATAGAACCCATCAGTAGAGGCAACACAGCTACTAATTAATGTCCTTAAATATCAGGAAGCATAACGAGATAATAGAATGTGAAACTGAGTTGAAGAATGTATTCAGAAGAATAAGAAATTCCAAAATAGAAAGAGTATCCAGTTGTGTTTGAAATACACAACACAACCCCTGACATTACAACGAAGACTACTAAAGAAATAAACTGGGTGAGAAAATTACTAAATATGAAATTGCTGTAACTGATATGCAAACAGAAGTATCAAGCAAAAATTCTTCAAAGGAAGAAACAGTATTTCAACATGTTAATCGCTGCATAAACAAATCACAATCCCACCCAAAGACATATCATAATCTAGGAAAACAAAACCAGCAAGAGATGATATGACGTTTAAAAATTTAAATCTTGAGACAGATAAGGACAGCTTTTAAGGCAGAACTTCGAAACATATTAGTAATGTAAGCCTCCACATTACTAATGACATTAACCCTTTCGCGACTGCAGGGGCGAGCGCCCTGGCTGCCAGCCTGGCTGATGGCACGAAACCAGTTGTGGGTCTGAGTGGCGGCAGCTGACCCGGCCCGAGGGCCACTGCGGGCTAGGGCCACTGCCTGCACGTCGCGCGTTGTGGTGACCATACAGCTGCCCCCAATAACACTGTTTATAAAATCAGTATCTCACTGCTCTGTGGTAGTTTGTGATACGAAATAGCCTTCCAAATCTAAACGACACTGTTATAAGATTATCCTCAGCTGAAAACGAAAAGATTTAAGTAAATTCCAATACCTTTTTTATTTGTTATTGAAAGAAAAAAAGAAACTATTGAGATGTACGTAACCAAAATATGTTACTACTACAGTTTTGATGGTACTGATTCTGAAGTGATGAATCAAATATTACAAATTGTCACAGGCAAGTTTTCTCCCTAATGGCATCATTTAAAACATCACACCTGTTGCACCGCAGGGCCTACAATGAAGATCCAAAAAACTGGCGTGCGGACTCAGAGTTACGAGAACTCTCAGAGAACGGTGCGGGGTTCGGTCAAGTATGTTTCGCAACATTTAGTTTTCAAGTGAGTTGTTCGTAGTGAAGACTGCAAAACTCCAACAGTTCTAGCTATAATCGTAAATAAAAAATATTTATTGAAATGTATGTTGTGCCATGTAGCATAATGGAGAATTAAACAAGAAAAATAATGTTGTAATAATGAAATGGAAATAATAAAATAAAAATATTGATAGGTCAACTGTAACGTTTGAAATTAAAGTCGACATTCGATTCACTATGCTAAATAATCCTATAATATATATCTACACGCGTTCTGCTAGCGGATTTATTTTTCAGATGTTCATGGAGTAGTAGAGTTTGACTTAGTGGTTTCCCATCCTCATTTCTGATGCAGGCATTGGACTGAGTTAATTTTTTTTATTACTTCTATTGCTTTTATTGTATTCTTATTTTTTCATTTTCTTTTCTTTCAACATTCAAGATACCTGAAGAAACTAATACTTCCTTAGTTTGTGTTATGTCTCAAAACATGGCACATGGCACCAAATTTCGCTAGTAGCTACATTTTTTGCATTTGATTCGTGTTATTTTCCGTTTTGAATAGGCAGTACACACAACACAACGTCTCTGCAGTATCTCCTTTCTCTCCTTTGTTCTGAAGAACCCGGGATAATGTAATTTTTTATTTTCTAGTCGAAAAGTGCTGTCCTTTTTGGTATCCGTGCATCTTGGCTTTAGATGTTTATGAATGAAACTTCTCCAGTAGCTAACGAATTAGTTCCAAGTGCAATTTCGCTAGTAGCTTCTTGTGTTTGTTTTGCATTTCAAAAATAGTTTTTGAATTGAGCATACTCTAGTCATTTAAATGAAAGAATACTTTTTGTAGCATTTCACTGTTTTCCGTATGTACTGTACGGAACTTAACATCATGTCAGTCCTATCAACCGCACCCACTGACTAATTGTAACTAACTACACAAGTGTGTTTCACTTTATTTTCTCCCATTTTATGATTCTTTTTTTTTTCTCTGAACAAACTCTGGTCCATTTACAGTGGAAAGAATCCAGACTTATTTACTGTCCATCCCAGACTTCAATTGTATTTCCCTTTTTTCAATTTATCAGGTAAAGGTGGTAAATGCTTCCTGTTTGTACACACTGTGACAATGGCATTAGTGCACTATGCATTGAGCCATAAGAACAATTCAGGACTCGATAGCAATTGTCTAAATAAATTATATGACCTTTGTTGACATATGGTAACAACTAACAGACAACATCACCTGATTTGCCCCAGTTAGATTAGATTAGATTAATACTTGTTCCATAGATCATATATACGACATTTCGTAATGATGTGGAACATGTCAGTTTAGTAAATGTTGTCTATACTTGACAATCAATATTTTAAGGATTTTTGTGTTTGTTTTTTAATTTTTTTAAGTTTTATCTAAAACTTCACCTACATTGTAGAAGGAGTTGCCATTCAGAAATTACTTTAATTTCTTTTTAAATAATAGTTGGCTATCTGTCAGACTTTTGATGCTACTTGGTAAGTTTGTTTGTTAAGCTTATGGGACTTAACTAGGTGTCATCAGTCCCTAAACTTACAAACTACTTATGAACTACTTACGAGCTAGGACAGCACAAATATCCATGTCCGAGGGGGGATTCGAACCCCCGACTGTAGTGGCCGTGCAGATAGTGACTGGAGCGCCTCAGTACCCTCGGCCACCGCGGCCGGCACTTGGTAAGTGACCAAAGACTTTTGTGGCAGCATAATTTACCCCTTTCTGAGCCAAAGTTAGATTTAACCTTGAATAGTGAATATCACCCTTTCTCCTAGTGTTGTAGCTATGCACACTGCTATTACCTTTGAATTGGGTCGGATTGTTAATAACAAATTTCATGAGTGAATATATATATTGTGAAGCTACAGTGAGTATCCCTAGATCCCTAAATAAACGTCTGCAGGATGCTCTTGGGTGGGCTCCAGCAATTATTCTGATTACACGCTTTTGTGCAATGAATACTTTTTTACTCAATGTTGAATTGCCCCAGAATATGATCCCATATGTAAGCAGTGAATGAAAATAGGCATAGTAAGCTAATTTACTGAGATTTATATCACCAAATTTTGCAATGACTTTGATAGCATAAGTAGCTGAACTCAGACGTTTCAGGAGATCTTAAATATGTTTCTTCCAATTCAGTCCCTCGTCAATGCAAAATCCTAAAAATTTTGAATATTCTACCTTAGCTACAGATTTATGTTCAGAGTCTAAATTTATTAATGGTGTCATGCTATTTACTGTATGAAACTGTATATACTGGGTTTCATCAAGGTTTAATGAGAGTCCATTTGTAGAGAAACACTTAATGACTTTCTGGAAGGTATCATTTACAATTTCATCAGTTAATTCCTCTTTGTCAGGTGTGATAGCTATACTTGTATCATCAGCAAAAAGTACTAGCTTAACATCTTCATGTATGTAGAATGACAAGTCATTAATATATATTAGGAACAGCAAAGGAACCAAGACCGAACCTTGTGGGATCCCGTTTTAGATAACTCCCCAGTTAGAAGAATTAATTCTCTTATCTATATCATGTGAACTGCTTATTTCAACTTTCTGCACTCTTCCAGTTAAGTATGATTTAAACCATTTCTGCACTGTCCCACTCATACCACAATACTTAAGCTTATCTAGAAGAATCCCATGATTTACACAATCAAAAGCCTTTGAGAGATCACAAATAATCCCCACTGGTGATGTCCGGTTAGTCAAAGCATTTAATATTTCATCAGTGAAGGTATATCTAGCATTTTCAGTTGAAAAGCTTTTTTGAAAACCAAACTGACATTTTGTTAGAACTTTATTTATACTAATATGTGAAGCAACTCGAGAATACATAACTTTTTCAAAAATTTTTGATAAGGCTGTAAGAAGTGAGATGGGCCGGTAGTTGTTGACATCATATGTATCCCCTTTTTTATGCAAAGGTTTAACGATAGCATATTTCAGTCTATCCGGGAAAATACCCTGGTTTACCAGACATGCTCTTCAGCTTATGGGACTTACCTGCGGGGTCATCAGTCCCTAAACTCACAAACTACTTATAAACAAACTTATACTAAAGACAACACAAACATCCACACCCGACGGATGATTCGAACCCCCGACGGGGAAGGCCTCGCGCATCAGAGCATAGCGCATCAATGCGCTCGGCCACTCCGCTGCGGTTCCCATGCTCTCCCCAAAGTGTGTTCACCAACGATTCCTTCAATTATTTTTTTGGTTTTTTGAACAAATGTGATGTAAATGCACCTAAATAAAATAGAAAATGTTAAAACACACACACATACAGAAATAAACAAACGCGCACACCTCGTTGTTTAATTTATTTTAATGATAACTTATAATAACACTATCGCCCGATCATGCTGCTCCACAGAGTTTCAGCTAAAGTCGACCAAGACGTCTTCAGGCAGTGGCCTGTTATATTCATTTCGGGAAGACGTGCCCAGCAGCTGTGCTTTATGACATTTTTATCGCAGTTTTACTAGCACTCAGTTGTTTCCATTCATTAGCCGCCATAAATTTCGGCCGCCGGTGACGATAACAATAAATTGTTCCCTTTCTCAGGCGGCATAAGGGCTGAAGGCGGCCGTTCGTGTCTGCCGGAAAATTTGCAGCTCAGCCCGAACCGTTACCGTCGCGGAGCACTTGCTGAGACAGGAGGTCGTAAAGAAACCTTTGCATTCGCTGCAGGCACACTTTACGATCGTTGGATAAAAGTTCCTTCTGTACGAAGAAATTTCGTTTCGAGACACGGATATCTGATGGAAATAGGAGTGACAGCATACACTGAAATTGGTCACTTTCCTTTCGTTGTCCGTGAAACTTACTCTCCTAAGTTCACAAATACAAAGACGTCTCTTTTTGCGAGATGCTGTCTTCTGGTAACAGTTGTAGAATGTGTACCTGGTGTGCTCAATACAAGACGGTGTTTTCCACTGTGACTCCAGAGATTGATCGAGAAGTGGATAAGGAACAAAATAGTTGTAATGAATGTGCGGAAATGCATGGTTTCCATACTAGAGACCATTTATTCAGTCATAGTTACAGAGCCTACAGCCTAATAAACGCAGCCCGAGTTATGTAGGTGTTGAAAATGATTTCCGTGTGCCTCAACGCACCGTATACCATGTTTTGTTTTACATGTTCACACTGGTCACACTGCATCCGAACAGTGTGAAAGGCAACATGAATAAGCTGCTATAGTGTCTCCTCATCCGATATAGGTTCTGCATATCCGATACTTTTGAGATGGCCCCATAACCGGATTTCGCACGGGTTGAGATCCGGTGAACGAGCAGGCCATGCAAATGGACCTCTTCGTCTGATCGATCAATCATCGATAGGGTGAGCAGACGTCCGGATTAATCCGGTCATATCCTCCTTTTTAACTCTTCGTCCAGGTTCCGGGCGGATTTTTACATTGTTCTCCTTTTCAGCAAAGATAATGAAATGTCATTTATAATTAGGCTCGCTCTATTGCTGTATTCTTAAATACCGGTTCTTTATCTAATCGCTCTGTCGTCGTAGTAGGCAGTGCTACAGGCGGCAATAACATCGTCGACTTTATCATGGATCGATCCATAAGCGCGAACAATTAATATCGATTATTTAAAATTTCCGCTCTGTATCTTTAGTTCCGGGTTCACATTACTGTAGCGTGACTGTTGGCATTATATGTTACATGTCGTGCACGTGTGACTTGTGAGCATAAATTGGTGTTAATTGTAATCAACTGAGTTTCATAAAATATCTAGTAATGCCTAAGCGCAAGTGTACATAATTAGGTATTCCTTCTTGCAAATGTCCTGCCTTCAAAACAGGGAGAAATTGATTTGAAGCAAAATGTTAAATAAATGTCTACATCTAAATCTATATGGGATACTCTGCAAATCACATTTAAATGCCTGGCAGAGGGTTCATCGAACCACCTTTATACTATGCATCTCCCATTCCATTCTCGAATAGACCGCGCGAAGAAAGAAAATCTGAATCTCTCCGTTCGAGCTCTCATTTCTCATATTTTATTCTGATGATCATTTTTACCTATGTAGGTGGAAGTCAACAATATATTTTCGCATTCGGAGGAGAATGTTGGTGATTGGAGTTTCGTAAGTAGACCACGCCGCAGGGATAAGCGCCGTTGTTGTAATGATTCCCATCCCAGGTCCTGTATCATTTCCGTGACGCTGTCTCCTCTGTATCGTGACAGTACAAAACGAGCTGCCCTTCTTTGAACTCTTTCGATGCCCTCCGTCAAACCAACCTGATAAGAATACCACACTGGGCAGCAATACTCCAAAAAAGGACGAACAAGTGATATCTTATTCAGATCGTTCTGCAGTTGTTTTTGATCTTCAGATGATTTTACTAGACGGTAAATGACGGCGTCATCTGCAAACAACCTAAGAGAGCTACTTAGATTTTCTCCCAAATCGTTTATGTAAATAAGGAACAGCAAAGGACCAATGACACTACCCTGTGGAACGCCCGATATCACCTCTGTTTTAGTCGATGCTTTACCATCGATTACTACAAACTGTGTCCTCTCTGACAAGAAATCCCCTATCCAGTCTCAAATTTGGGGCGATTTACCATAACCACGCAATTTGATTAAAAGCCGTTTGTGAGGTACGGTATCAAAAGCCTTCTGGAAATCAAGAAAGACGGGATCAATTTCAGAACCCTCGTCGATAGCATTCATCACTTCGTGTGAGTAAAGAGCTAGTTGTGTTTCGCATGAACGATATTTTCTAAATCCGTGTTGATCTTAGGGCAATAGATCATTCTGTTCGAGATAATTCATAATATTTGAATACAGGATATGTTCCAAAATCCTGCTGCAAATTGAAGTCAATGAAATAGGCCTGTAGTTTAGTGGGTTACTCCTACTGACTTTCTTGAATATAGGTGTGACCTGTGCAATTTTCCAATCTTTTGGTACAGATCCTTCTTTGAGAGAGCAGTTGTATATGGCTATTAAGTAAGGAGCTATCTCTTCAGCGTAATCAGATAGAAATCAATTGGGTATACAATCCGGACCAGAAGACTTGTTCTTGTTAAGTGATTTAAGTTGCTTCACTACTCCGAGGATATCTACTTCAACGTTACTCATTGTGGCCTCTGTTTGTAATTCGAAATCTGGAACTTAACGTCTCAGTGTTCAATAAAGGGAAGAAATAGCTCGACAGACTGAATACCTAAGCAAACATGAAATCAAAGCACGGCAGTAAAACAATTTAATTTTATTCGGAAGGTTAAATTGCCATTTCCATGTCGGCGGCTTCTGTTTGACTTGTAGATGTTGGTAGCAGTGTGATGAATGATAGGAGGTGAATGGTCGTCATGATTTTCGCTTTGCAAACAGTTTATTGCTATGGACATGATTATTTTATAAGAGTAAAACTCCGAAACTGCTACTAAAAAGTGAATTGCAAAATTACATCGAGAACCAATTACTACAATAGTGTAACAGTTTGTTCGATGTACAAATACATCGTTAAGAAACAGTTTCTTCGATACGAAACGCTTTCTTCGAATTAGTTTGTACCCTAGCTCGTTAGAAATATTTACCGATTTTCTACGAATGTAAAACGACTTTCGATTATGTTAATACCCCGGTCCTCGCAATCCGAACGTTTCGTTACCAACACGTCGACGACGACATAAGTAAAATTAAAACTCGAATTGTTTATACAGTGAAAGAAACGAAAAGTCGCATTTTTATTGGCTATGTATGTTTTGTCTATTAATAATTGACTTATTTACTAAATTTAAACGTATGTTTTATGCGTCCTCTTTTTTCTTACTTTGTAATACTTTTGAAGCTGTTGTTTTTATACAATTACATCTGGCCACTTTAACCATGGAAGGTACGAAAGATATGTGTATGGACGTTAACGGTGAAGATGACCGGAGCCCCATCATGTAGCAGTCACATAACCCTTCGAGTAATCAATGAGACTGCTTCCAGTAGGGAAGGATAGCCACTCACAAGAAATGCCGTTAGTTCTGATTGTTAGGTGACTTGGGAGGAAGACTGGTGCAGAAAATACATTTGCAACTTTTACTGGCCCATACAATCCAGTTGCACCAATCCTGATGATTCGGCGTTAGCGTACCATGGGGGTTCTGTATACTACCCCACAGATGAGTGGTATCATAAAATTGAAGATACTACCACCTGCACACATAGGTGGGAACATCTGTGAATAGAATGGGTGCCATATATATACTGGAAACATGTATGCCTGGTGAATAAACCAGTGACAAAACTGATTCTGATGTGGAAAGTCTGCCGGTAGTAAGCCCTGCATACGCTGCAGGTGATAAGGTTGGTACGACTGTCAAGAAGAATGGTACAAGCAGTCGTCTGGCTCTCTCCTTGCTGGCGGAAAAACTGCCTGGTACTGAAACGACGGTCGCCTTCCACAGCGTTAAGCAAATTTTCCTCCAATTCTGATCTCCGAACATCTATATGTACATAAACGTTACTCATATTGAAGTGCATGGTAGAGGGTTCTTCGAACAGCTTTTATGACATTTCTCTACCGTTCGATTCTCTAATAGCGCGCGGGAAAAAGTAACATCTAAAGCTTTCCGTTTTCGATCTGATATCTCTTATTTTATTGCGATCATCATGTCTCGCTATGTAGGTGAGTGCTAACAAAATAGGTTCGCATTCGGAAGACAAAGTTGGTGACAGAAATTTCTCAAATAAATCTCACCGCAACGACTAACGCCTTTCTTTTAAGGATTTCCACTCCAACTCGTGCATCATTTACATGACACTCTCACCCCTATATCGACGATCTGACCTTTCTCTGAACTTTCTCTATATAGTCCGTCAGTCCCACTTGGTGGGGATCCCACAATGGGCAGCAATATTCCAAAATTGGACTCACATGTGTTGTGTAGGCTGTTTCCTTAGTAGAACAGTTGCAGCTTCTAAAGTGTACTGTCAATGAAACGTTGCCTTTGGTTAGCCTTCTATATTTTCTATATATTCTTTGGAACTGTTCTTAATTGTTATTCCTAGGAATTTAGTTGAATTTTTCGGCCTGTAGATTTGACTGATTTATGATGTAAATGAAGTTTAACGGATTGGTGATGATATGCATGACTTCACTCGTCTCATTATTCAGGGTGAATTGCCAATTTTTGCATCATGCCGCTGTCTTATTTAAATGATTTTGGAGCTGCTTTTGATATTTGGGTGACTTTGCTAAACGATAAACGACAGCATCATCTGCGAACAGTCTAAGAGAGCTGGTCAAATTATCCCCTAAATCGTTTTTAAAGATTAGGAACAGTAGGGGCCCTATAACACACCCCTGGGGAATGCCAGATATTACTTCTGTTTTACTCGATGACTTTCCGTCAATTACAACGTACTGTGTCCTTTCTGACAGGAAATGACGAATCCAATCTCATAACTGTGTCGATTCGAAGATGCTTGTGAGGTACAATGTTAAAAGCCTTCCGCAAGTCTAGAAATATGGAATAGACTTGAGATCCCTTGTCGATGGCACTCATCACATTATGTGAGTAAAGAGCTAGCTGTGTTTCACAAGAACGATGCTTTCTGAATCCTTGTTGACTATGGATCAATAGATCATTCGAGGTAGTTCATAATATTTTAGGGAAGTATATGTTATAAAATCCTGCTGCAAAACTACGTCATTATAGGTCTTTAATTCTGCTGATCACTCCTATCGACTTTATTAAATATTGGAGTGACCTGTGCCACTTTCCAATCTTTGGGCACGGACCGTTCGGTGAGCTTACGGCCTTCATGATTTATTGCATCCTTAAACGACCCTGTTTCAGACAAAGCGAAAACATTGTGGTTGTTGTCGGTGGGAATAGGTCTCCCGAGACAATCTTTCTGCCCGCCGTTCGTTGCTATTTGCTTTTACAAGATTAAATAACATGTCGGCAGGCTTTCAAATCGAATACTGAACCATTACGCATAACGCTATATCACATCCACAACAAGGTGAGTCAACAAGAGAAGTGAACAAGGCAGAACATCACCAATTACTAAGGTAGGAGAGGGCGCGTGACGTGAGAGGAAACCATGCTTCCTGTAATTGTGGTTGTATAACCCAGAGAGTATTGGACTGCAGTCTATGTAACAATGTATCATTTAATAACAAGTCTCTAGCGTAGAAACCATGCTATTCCGAAAATTAGTGCATCAAAGCTTTTTTTATATATTTTTTTTATTTTTTAATTTTTTTAAATTCCGTATCATCGCTCAACCACCCTGTGTAAACTCTGTTACCATCTTCAAATGTATTGCATTCATATTCATTTCTCCACCACTGCGAGTCACGCCAGTAAATGAAGAGGGTGTTTGGATTAGTTAGGAAATATCTGTGTGCAGTTTTTCTAATTTGTAGAAAGAATTTAAAAAATATGACATTTTTAACTTAGTCCAATGTAGCATAAGCGTTCCAGCACCTCAAAAATCCATTGTTCTTTTTAACAGCGCGCCCCATATGATCCGCTTTCTTCAGCTCTTTATCTTAGATAATTCAGCATCCTCTTAAATTATCTGTATGTCACAAAACGTAGGGACGTCCGGTACGGCGAGAGCAGGACAATAAATGCTGCAACGCCTCAAAGTTCATATTCTGAAGTCTGAACGGTGTAGATACCAACATATTGGCCTTCCCCCTTCCCCCTCCCGAAGCTATGACGTCGTTTGTTACCAGGTTCGATTCCCAGCAGGGGAAAGGAGATGTTGTGTTTTGTCTTCGTAATCATTTTCATCATCATCGACGACCAAGTCGCCGAAGTGGCGTCAATTAAAAAGACTTGCGCTAGGCAGCCGAACAATACCACACGGGATCTCCCGGCCAAAAGTACCATACGATCATTTAATTTTATCAACATACTGGCATGCAAGAAAGAAAAAGTATAATGAAATTTTCACTCTGCAGCGGAGTGTGTGCTCATATGAAACTTCCTGGCAGATTAAAATGGTGTGCCGGAACCGGGACTCGAACCTGGGACCTTTGCCTTTCGCGGGCAAGCGCTCTACCAACTAAGCTATCCCGACACGACTCACTATGGCCGCCTCACAACATTACTTCCACCAGTACCTCGCTTCCTACTTTCCAATCTTCACAGAAGTTCTCCTGCGAAACTTGCAAGACTAGCACTCCTGGAAGAAAGGATGTAAAATTATTCCTGTTTTGGCGGCATGGATATTTCTGCCGTCTTTAGTATAAGGTAGTTGATAAGTAGTTTGTAAGTTTAAGGACTGATAACCCCGTAGTTGAGTCCCATAAGCTTAACAAACATTTGAACATTTAAAAAAAATTAAATTACATATTGACGCAATAAAAGAATTACACTGTATATTGTGGTGATAACTTCTATTAGTATAACTCCCCCAGTGTTATCTTGGATCCTTATTCCTTTGATAGTGTAACTGTCTTAGAAGGTAACTATTAGGTTACATAGAGAATATGGTAATTCCAGTAAATGGCAGGGTTAGAGTGACAGCACCTATCTTATTGTCTTGTTAGTTGCTTAACGTCTCGGATTTTTATTGTAGATACTTAGCTGGATCATCTGGAGATGCATATGTGGCATCAGAGGAACTCCAGTGACCCGCACAACCCTCTGACATTTAAGGAAGCGTCAGTCTACGTTAAAAATAGTCGAGGTGAACAGACCACAGGTAGGCACAGGTATACAGATTAAAACCTACGTACGAGGTGCGTTTAAAAAGTCCGTGCTAAGTCCAAGAGATGGCACCATCGGCACGTTTCAAGGTCACGTTTAATTAGTAGCATCTTTGGAAAGAACGCACACAAAGTTTCAGCCATATTGGTTTATTTCTTTGAGTTTGGCATTGGTTTGAAGCAAGGAAGTCGACTGATTGTCAAAGAATGGACGTAAAAGAATTTCGAATGGCGATAAAAAATTACTTTATGAAAGGAAAAACGCCTCAGGGGACTAAAGAGAAGCTTGATTAACATTACAGTGACTCTGCACCAATGACTAGAACAGTTTACAAGTGGTTTTAAAATTTACGGAGTGGCCATATGGAACAACTGACGCTGAACGTTCTGGACGCACCAGAATATGGTGATGTATGACAGAAGAGTTAAGGTGCGTGAGACTGATAGACTGTGGGCATCTCGAATGAATGGGAACATAATATTTTGCATAAACATTGGTCATGAGAAAGCTTTCCACAAGATGGGTGCTGCGATTGCTGACGCTTGACCAAAAACGGAATGGTGTGAAGTGTTGCAAGGAAGGGTTGCAGCTGTTCAAGAAGAATCCACAGGACTTTAAGCGTCGTTTCGTCACGGCGGAGGGTCCAAGCGTTCTGATGCGAGAGGCCGTTCCTCGTCGGGGATTCGAATCCCCCCTCGGGCATGGATGTTTGTGTCGTCTTTAGTAAAATGTTTGTATAGTTATGGGACTTAACTACGGGGTCATCAGTCCCTAAACTTACAAACTACTTATGAACTACTTACGAACGAGGACGGCACAAATATCCATGCCCGAGGGGGGATTCGAACTCCCGACCGTAGTGGCCGCGCAGACCGTGACTGTAGCGCCTCAGTCTCCTCGGCCACCGCGGCCGGCCGTCTTTAGTATAAGGTAGTTCATAAGTAGTTTGTAGGTTTAAGGACTGATGACCCCACAGTTAAGTCCCTTAAGCTTCAAACATTTGAACATCTGAATCGTCACTGTGGATGAAACATGGATACATTACTATAATATTGAGACCAAAGAACAATCAAAACAATGGGCTGCACCAAAAAAGGCAAAGTCCGGTCCTTCAGCAGGAAAGATTATGGTGACGGTCTTTTGGGATTTGCGAGGGATAATCCTCATGGACTGTCTGGAACAGTGTAAAACTATTACAGGTGCATATTATTCACCGTTAGTGGACCGTTTGAAAACCGAGCTGCAAGAAAAACGCCGGCAATTGGCCCACAAAAAAAAAAAAAAAAAAAAAAAAAAAAAAAAAAATGCTTTTCCATCACGATAAAGTACCAGCACAAACCTCAACAGCTGGTCGCAGTGGCCGAGCGGTCTGCGGCGCGCCAGTCAGTCTGCACGGCCACTACGGTCGGGGGTTCGAATCGCCCCTCGGGCATGAATGTTTGTGTCGTCTTTGGTATAAGGTAGTTCATAAATAGTTTTTTTTGACCCTGCAGTTAAGTCCCTTAAACTTAACAAACATTTGAACATTTGTACACCTCAACAGTTGTGGTCGCAAAATTAATGGAAATAGTATTCCAATTCGTTTCACATCCCCCCTCCCTGTTCTCCAGACATGGCTTCCTCGGTCTACGATTTGTTCCCCAATTTGAAGAAATGGCTGGCAGACGGAAGATTGCATTCAAATGAGGAGGTGATTGCAGAAACTAATGGCTGTTTTGTGCCGCGCGGGAGTAGCCGAGCGGTTTCGAGCGCCACGTTACGGATCGCGAGGCCTCCCGCGTCGGAGGTTCGAATCTTCCCTCGGGCATGGATGTGTGTGTTGTCCTTAGGTTAGTTTAACTTGTTTTAAGTTTGTAAGACTAGGGACTGATGACCAACGTAGTTTGGCCCCATAGGATTACCAACATTTGAACATTTTTCTGGCTATTTTGCAGACTTGAACAATTCCTATTATTCAGAAGGGATCAACAAGTTAGAACAGCGTTGGACGAAGTGTGTAAGTCAAAAAGGAAACTATCTCAAAATAAAAATGGTTTTCCCCAAACACTCCATTAGTTTTTATTTTTGCATGGACTTTTCAAACGCCTTTCGTATTCTCATGGGAGGTGCTAGCTAAACAACGGCCTCAAGTTTCCACAGAACTGGTAGTTCAACTACTTTGTGAAATTAGAGCAGCAATACGCTAGACTTGGGCATTTTCTGTCTAGGAGATGGATCACTGCATACAAATGCATGGTTTCCCCTGTGAAAATAGACTCAATGTCGTCTGCAGCCTCTGGAACGCTATACTGGCAACGTAGTCGGGTGCCGCTCGATATCCCAACTTGATAAAAAGACCAACTCTGAAAGGGACGGTGAGTCGGTCCCATTGGAGGTTTAACGTTTCCAGCCGGTCGGCACCTGCGGAGCACAGATTACGCCGCCAGAGTGGGCAGTCAAAATTGCATATGCGGCAGCGGTGTCGCCGCCTTGCGGCCGCCC
This sequence comes from Locusta migratoria, assembly GCA_026315105.1. Lineage (NCBI taxonomy): Eukaryota > Metazoa > Arthropoda > Insecta > Orthoptera > Acrididae > Locusta > Locusta migratoria. Next base: position 412,515,326 of record CM048746.1, on the reverse strand, counting down.
CTGGAGACAGCAGTGTTTTGTTTCACTGATGGAATACAAGATGAGCGCGCGGCCGCGGCACGCACGCAGTCTACAGGGGCCGACGCGGGCCCTTGAGACACGCAACAGCCGTCTGTAGGGGGCAAATAGGGGGGTGGGGGGTTGGTTAGCAAGATGAGCACTTCTCATTCAAGCGCCGTCCATCTGACTTACTATCGCGGACTTCTACTGCAAGTCAAATGACTACTGAGCTTATACACGTGTGTGCCATATACACTGAGTTAGCAGATGTTATAACATAAGTTCCAGAATGAAACTTCCTGGCAGATTAAAATTGCGTGCCGGAACCGGGACTCGAACCAGGGACCTTTGCCTTTCGCGGGCAAGCGCACTACCGACTGTGCTATCCCGACACGACTCACGATGCCGCCTCACAACTTTACTTCCGCCAGTACCTCGTCTCCTACTTTCCAAACTTCACAGAAGCTCTCCTGCAAACATACAAGACTAGCACTCCTGGAAGAAAGGATATGGTGGAGACATGGCTTAGCCACAGCCTAAGGGATGTTTCCAGAATGAAACTTCCTCTGCAGCGGAGTGTGCGCTGATATGAAATTTCTTGGCAGATTAAAATTGCGTGCCGGAACCGGGACTCGAACCAGGGACCTTTGCCTTTCGCGGGCAAGCGCACTACCGACTGTGCTATCCCGACACGACTCACGATGCCACCTCACAACTTTACTTCCGCCAGTACCTCGTCTCCTACTTTCCAAACTTCACAGAAGCTCTCCTGCAAACATGCAAGACTAGCACTCCTGGAAGAAAGGATATGGTGGAGACATGGCTTAGCCACAGCCTAAGGGATGTTTCCAGAATGAAACTTCACTCTGCAGCGGATGTGCGCTGATATGAAACTTCTTGGCAGATTAAAATTGCGTGCCGGAACCGGGACTCGAACCAGGGACCTTTGCCTTTCGCGGGCAAGCGCACTACCGACTGTGCTATCCCGACACGACTCACGATGCCGCCTCACAACTTTACTTCCGCCAGTACCTCGTCTCCTACTTTCCAAACTTCACAGAAGCTCTCCTGCAAACATGCAAGACCAGCACTTCTGGAAGAAAGGATATGGTGGAGACATGGCTTAGCCACAGCCTAAGGGATGTTTCCAGAATGAAACTTCACTCTGCAGCATAAGTTGCTGTTATGGTCTTCAGTCCGTAGACTAGTTTCAAGTGCGGATTCAGAAGGGGGGGGGGAGCACATGGGCAAGTGTCACACCCCAGACGGACACAAAAAAAATTGGAGACGGAGAGAAGGGGGAGAGGGAATGAGCGAGAGAGAGGGAGAGAGAGAGAGAAGGGAAGGAGAGAGAGGGAGAGAGAGAGAGAGTGAGAAGAGGGTGGATGGAGGGCAAGAATATTATCATTAGAATAATAGACTATGCTTGTCCGTCCATTTTTGGAGTATTGCTGCCCAGTGTGGGATCCTTATCAGGTGGGTTTGCTGGAGGACATCGAAAGAATCCAGAGAAGGGCAGCTCGTTTCGTATTGTCACGATACAGGGGAGACAGCGTTACGGAAATGATACAGGATCTGGGATGGCAATCATTACAACGGCACTTATCGCTGTGGCGTGGGCTACTTACGAAACTCAAATCGGCAACATTCTCCTCCGAATGCGAAAATATATTGTTGACTCCCTCTTACATAAGTAGAAATGATCAGCAGAATAAAATAAGAGAAATCAGAGCTCGAACGGAGAGATTCAGGTATTCTTTCTTCCCGCGCGCTGTTCGAGAATGGAATGGGAGATAAATAGTATAAAGGTGGTTCGATGAACCCTCTGCCACGCATTTAAATGTGATTTGCAGAGTATCCCAAGTAGATTAATTTTTACTTACGGACAGCATGTAATCGTGAGTTTAAAATGCAAAATCCTTGTAATTACCATAACGTAATCTGACTTTCTGCTTTATGCTTCCATTCAGTGGCTTCTTGCTATTTTTGTCAGTAATTTACGATAAATATAAATAAAAGTCGTCTTTTGTTTCGTGATTGATTGGGAGATAAATGAACAATTGTGTATGTTTTACTCATACGTAAATAGAGGATTTAACTATGTGCCGGCCGCGGTGGCCGAGCGGTCTGCGGCGCGCCATTCACGGTCTGCACGGCCACTACGGTCGGGGGTTTGAATCCCCCCTCGGGCATGGATATTTGTGCCGTCCTGGTATTAGCTAGTTCATAAGTAGTTTGCAAGTTTAGGGACTGATGGCCCCGTAGTTAAGTCCCGTAAGCTCTACAAACATTTGAACAATTTGATTTAACTACGTGAAAAAAAAAAACTAAATTTAAAGGGCTGCGTTTAGTTTGGCGCATTCAGGTGTTTTTGGTAAACGTTTTATCTATCTGGATTCTTTTCTTAGAGATGGTACTACCACCCATTAGAAATAGTTTTATTTGAAGTTATAGGTTTCGATTTTCCAATTATTGGAGAAAAATTAGAAATTTCAACGGCATTTTTCCACACACCAGGTACAAAGGATTTTCTTGGTAGTAGAAATTCTTCTTCAAACACAGACAAGTGTAATTTTCAGAATGAAATTTTCACTCTGCAGCAGAGTGTGCGCTGATATGTAAGTAGTGCTGATGTTTTTTGCTGCTGTCATCACCAGGTAAAATCGTCTTGTCAAATCAATATACTTACATCTAATTTCCAATCCACTACTAGTTTCGGCGCACTATGGCGTCATTCTCAAGTTCCTGTGATTAAAAAAAATTAAAATGATTCAACCACACTGAATAGTGAAAAGTATAATAATTTACCACAAAATAAAAAAGAGTGTCGATACACTATATTTACCAAAATGACAATCAAACCATGCGCACCTCACGGCAATGGCCGTGTGATCTGAGGCGCGAAGTCGCGGAGTACGTGGCCACTCCCACCAGAGCTTCGAGTCCTCTCTTGGGCATGGGTGTGTGTTTTGTCCTTAGAATGAGTTAGTTTGAGTAGAGTGTAAGCCTAGGGACCGATAAACGTAGCATTTACGACCCTTCAGATTACAAACATTTCGACATTCTTTTTTTTTTCTTTCTTTTTGGAAACCATATGCCCCATTTTTTACAATCACCATTGTCATTTGGCTCATTTAATATCTTCAAGCTGTGGGCATCATTTTATGAAACTTATTTTTCAACCTTTTTGTAGAATTGTTCGACTTTTCAAGTGGTCAGTCATATTCAGTCTTACAGTCCAATTATTGCAAAGTTATAAATATGTAGACAAACCTCTGCCCATTTTGCATGGAGGCTTCTTCTGTTTACGGATTCCCATATACCCATCTGGCGAAGCTCAGAAACAGTTACATATGGAATTAAATTCAGTGTCTGAATGCCCCATGTTCAGCTGTTGGCAAGTATTTCATCGTTTATGATGATGAAGGATGAAACAAGTGTGCCCACAGCTGAAGACAGGGCATTTTTTTATTTTTTTGTGTGTGGTAAATGAAGAAAATTTACACTAATGTTCTTCAATAAATGTAATATTTTTGTGATCATAGGTGTTATAATAATAACACAATAAAGGCAAAATCCAAGCTTCCAACAATTTATTTACACAGCACTTTCACAAACGCACAGTTTAGACAAGTCATACATCGGTAGGTCTTCCTTGGTACGGCACGCCAATCTCGTAGAAATGCCCCAGGAATCTAGAGCCGGAAGTGACAGCTCACTAGTGAAGTCCTCGTAACACTAAGTTCGGCACGTCAATAAACTCGGTCTTCCTGCAAGCGAAAGTATCACTGGCGAAGGCGAGAGTACACACTGAGCTGCTCAGGCAGGTGCGGCCGCCTATATTCGGTTCTGGTAGTTCGGGTGTGAGCCAGGCGGTAGCGCCGTGAGCGTATAGTGTAGACTCGCTTCCATCACTAGCCCTCTAGCGGTCCAGTCGAACTGTACCGTGCGGCCAGCCGGCGAGCCTTCGGTCTGCACGCCTTACTTCCTTGTGTGGCTTGCGCTGCAGGCCGTCTACTTGGCGTGGCGCCAGCTGCTGGGTTGTCGGCCGGCGCCGGCGTGGTAGCGGATACCACAGTACGCTTTTGAAAATGACGCCATAGTGCGCAGAAACTGATAGTGCATTGGTAATTAGATGGAAGTATATTAAAAAGCTTTTTTCTAAGATGCGACTGTGGCTTTGGAACATATTTTGTGTGTTTCCTATAGTAGTTATATGTGTCAATATATACATGTTTGTATGTTTTAAAATTAGTCTCACAAAGCCCTTAAGAACATGTTCACCCTCCTCAGCCTTGTGCCCTCCCTCTCCTCTCCCCCCGAAACCTGTATCCGCCACTGACTGGTTTGATGCAGCCCTCCACCCTACTCTATCTTGAGCAAGCCTCTTCATCTCCTCATATGAACGGCAACCCACATCCAACTCCTTATTATATCCGTTTCTTGGTCTCCCTATGCGATGTTTCCCCTACATACTTCCCTCCAACACTAAGTTCACGATTCCTTGATGTCTAAGAAAGTGTCCTACCAATCGATCCCTTCTTTTAGTCAAGGTATGCCAAAACTTCCTTTTCTCCCCAATTGTGGTCCGTACCTTTTCTTAGTTACGCAATCTACCCACCCAATCTTCAGCATTCTTCTGTAGCACCACATTTTAAAACCCTCTATCCTCTTCCTGTCTGAACTGTTTATCGTCCAAGTTTCACTCACGTACAAGGAAACACTCCACACAAATGCCTTCAGAAAACATTTCTTTACACTTAAATTAATTCTAGAGGACCCATGCGAATATTTTGCAACGTTAGTGGAATGACCAACAAGTTGGGAACAAATGGAAGTAAAGTTTAATGTTCACGTATAGCTTTCTTCAGAATCAATCAATGCTAGTGTTTAAAAGCGCAAATGAAATAACTTGATCCGCTGAGTGTTGTTAGGTAAAAAAGAACTGCGTAGCTTAATTGAGGACCGTTTTTTCAAAACTCGCTTTCTGCAGAAATGTAATTTTTCGGAAAATGCAAAACTCTGTTTTTGGGGTCTATGTATTAATCAAAATTTTGCAAACTATGTGTTGACCTGAGCCTTGATTTGTAGGTCTGTTACCTTCCTGACGATCCGTCTCGTCACCGGTCACGATCATCGTGGATGGCTGGACGGGCGGTAGTTCGTTTGGTGTGGACTCTGACACTCTCATTCAATCATTCACCACACGTCGCAGACACAATTGAACGTGTGAAGCCGAATTCCTGCTCAACTGTCGAAATAGAAATTTCCATCAGTCGGGCACCGACCACCACAACCCATTCGAATGGCGCCAGTTTACAGCAGTGTTGCATGTTACACCCATAACTTGCACAACCAGGTCTCACAAGGTCTCCTGTACAACCATAGCTGCCATAGCCTGTGTCTCGTGCACAATCAACACAGCTGCGGAATTTGTGCCCCACTATCACATGACAGTTGTTAAGTCAGTATATATGAAAAAATGATGGTGATACACTACGTGATCAGAAGCACCCAGGGACGTGGCTGGTGCCCTCCATCGGTAATGCTGGAATTCAATGTGGTATTGGCCCACCCTTAGCTATGATGACAGCTACCACTCTCTCAGACATACGTCCAATGATGTGCTGGAAGGTTTCTTGGGGAATGCTACACTGATGAGAGGAATCGATGTAGGTCGGTGAATCTTGACACGATTGATTTGATTTGATTTGATTCTTTCAGGGAAGCCAAAACAGTCTTGGTCTAACCCGCCACTGCCCGCACCGAAACTAAGTTTATTGTGCGGTATCACTCCCTGTATGTCTAGTAAAGCCAACCAATGCCCTTGAACAGTGCAAGGAGTCCCTTTACCAGTTCTTTATTAGACACAATTTCTTGGGGTCTGGTTGTCCCAAATGTTCTGTGCCTTTTACTCTCCAATGCAATGCATTCGAAGATCAGATGTGATGCAGTTTCATCACCGTCATCACAGATCCTACATTTAGGGTCCTCTTCTGATATTCCCATTGTATGTAGGTGTTTTTTGAAATTCCCATGGCCTGTCAGCAATCCAACCATGAGTCTAATCTCTCTCCTGTTCAGACCCAGGATTGCAGAGCTTCTTTTAAAACAAGGCTTTGGCATCATTACCTTGCCATGTTTTTGTTGATGGACTTTGGTCCAGTATTCTACGTGCTGAGCCAGTTACGTAGCTCCAATTTAATCATTGCCTTGGTGATTGTCAGGACAGGTTCCGGTCCAATAAATGGAGCCTCTGCCCCCATCCTGGCTAATCTGTCGGCATGTTCATTGCCACTAATCCCCGAGTGGCCAGGGACCCACAATAGGTTTACTCTATTGCTTTCCCCTTGCTCCACCAGAACCCTGTGACATTCTGCAACAATTTTAGACCTTGTTGTAGGAGTTGCCAGTGATCTCAGGGCTGCCTGGCTGTCTGAATAGATATAGATGCTACGATCTATCTTGACACGAAATCCGCGTCCGGAAATATCCCAGAAGTTTTCCATAGGATTCAAGTCAGGACTCTGTGCAGGCCAGTCCATTAGAGGGATTCTATTGTCGTGTAACCACTCAGTCACAGGCCGCGCATTATGAAAAGGGGGCTCGATCGTATAGGAAGATGCAATCGCCATCCCCTAATTACTATTCAACAGTGGGAAGCAAGAAGGTGCTTAAAACGGCATTGTAGGGCTCTGCTGTAATAGAGCCAAGCAAAACAACAAGAGGTGCAAGTCTGCACGGCCGCTGCGGTCGGGGGTTCGAGTCCCCCCCCCCCCTTCGGGCATCGATGTTTGTGCCGTCATTAGTATAAGCTAGTTCATAAGTAGTGTGTAAGCTAAGGGACTGATGACCCCATAGTTAAGTGCCATAACCTCTACAAACATTTGAACATTTTCTCCAAATGTCACTGTTGACACTACATACGCCATACCCACACCCTGTCATCGGATGGCCACATTGTGTACCGTGATTCGTCACTCCACAGCGTGGCGTCGTTTGGCATTGATCTGCGTGAAGTGTGACCGCTCGACCACGAAATCCAAGTTTTCTCACCTACCTCCCCGCCTGTCATAGTACTTGCTGTGGATACTGGTGCAGTTTGGAATTCCTGTGTCATGATCTGGATAGATACCTGTCTATTACACTATACAATCCTCTTTAACTGTCGGCGCTCTCTGGCAGTCAACAAACAGCTGCACGTGTCCCTTCGCGTTTCTACTTCACTACTGAAGCATCGAAAACCGGTCGCGCAAAATTAAAGAATTTTTATACAGCTGCTGGTACTTACATCCACCTACAAAATCTAATCTGCCGTGTCCCAATCCATTAATTATGGAGAGATTTAAATTTCACTATCACATCAGAAACAGTGGACTTAGGGATGTTTACGACTGTGGAAATCTCGCATACTGGCTTCTGACTCAAATGACACCCAGTCACCTGACCACGTTCAAAAGTCTGTGAGTTCCACAGAGCGCCCCATTCTGGTCTCACCTTGTTTAATGGTCTACTGAAGTCGGTCATTAGGTGGCAGCACGATGCACCTAATATGATAAACGTATGTTTTGAAGGGTGTCCGGATACTGTTGATCACGTGAAACACTACTTCAACCGTCCTGTTGAGCTTTTATTATAGAAAAAGTTCACCAGTATGGTCACTGATAAAACTCCATGTCCAAGACTGCTGGACGTGTCGTGAAGAGCCGGTTCAGCAGTGTCGGCTAGATTTACTTGTACTGGCGCCAGTTACCCGTCACACACGTCGATATTCCTTCTTACTTCACCAAGGGTGGCGCGGCGTGCCTAGTTTCGTTTCTCATTTGTCTCGCGACAGGCGCGAGTCACCGCGGTCGGCTGGTATATATGGGGCCGCGCGCGAGAGCCTCGGCCCTGCCTGGATCTCCGCTCCCCCATCCTTCTACAAATCTCTGGAGATACTGGAACGCCATGCCCTCCGCCTCGCCTTCCGTATTCCCCTTTATCCCCCCTCCCCCACGCGGATCCTCTATGATCTCATTCCTTTCCCCAGACTCGTTCTTTTTATTGAAAATCTCCGACTCCGTTACATATCCCGCAAATCAGATCCACCTAATCCTCTAGTCCATCCCCTCCTCTTTGCACCTGGTACATTGCCGCGCCTCCACCAATGTATTCCCCCTGCTCTCCACTTGTCCACCCTCCGGATCCTTTCCCGTGGCAACTTCCGTACCCTCCCCCTCCCGGATGATGCCCTCCGACCTGACATCTACCCTTCATACCAGCTGTGATCCTTCTCCTTGCTCCCTCTCCCCTTCTCTCCCTGAGGGCCCCGACTATCCCTCCCTTCCTGTCCCTTCTCCCCTCCTCCGTCCCCCGTCCCTCCGGATCCTCCTCTTACCGCCCTCCCCTATCCTTCTTCCCCGCAGCTTCCTGTGTTATCATCCCCCCCGCCCCTTCTCTACCGGCTCTGTGGCTCCTCCCCACCCTCTCCCTTTCTTTTCATTCCCTTTCCCCCCACACCACATCTTCAATGCTGTCAGTTCCCCACCATCTACATAACCTCCTTTTTGCGTCGACAAGTGTGGTGTGTTTTAGTTACATTGTTTTATTTTACAACAGTGGACGGCCAACCCGCAGCCGACACCGTCAGTTTTAACTCGTGTATCTCTCTGAGTGTGTGTTGCGTTTTTTGTTTTAACTCCAAATAGCGGACGGTCTCACCATGGCCGCCGCCCTATGCTCATTTTAATTGTGTGTGTGCCTCTCACATTCGAGAAACTGTTTTTATTCACCACTTTCGCCGTTCCAACTGTTTTGTCACCACTGTTTTCCTCCATTTTATGTACTTTGTTTTATCTCCATTTTAAATCTCCGTTTTATGTCTGTATTATCTCCAAAATTTTATCTCCTTTGTGTTTTTATGTTCTCCGCTGCCATATTTTATTTCTATAGGCCGAAGAGCGCCAGTGATCGCTGCCGGCCCGCCCCTTTTTTTATGGGAATTGAAATCACAATAAATAAAAAAATAAAAATAAAAATAGAGCCTCGGCGAGTAGACGGGCCGAGGGCACTGTGTACGTTGGGCCGGAGTCGAGGTGAAGCACTACCACCTTGAGAGAAAGCCGCGGCACTCTCGTGTGACGTGAGGCACAGTAGGTTTCGCGCGCATAGCTGACTGGCTGGGTGCTTCGGCATAGTGGACCGTGCGCAGCGGCTACCCAGTCAGCTATGCGCGCGCAACCTACTCTGCCTGACGTCACACGAAAGCGCCGCGGCCTTCTCTCTAGATGGTGGTGGGTGAAGGGAGTGGGGCTGCGGCAGCGGAACGCGACGCTGAGGGGCCGCTGCTGGGACAACGCTCTCCGCTCGGGCTTGAGAGCGATTCCTCCTGCTTAAGCGCGTGTTGGCTGCCTCCTACGTCTTGAAGTTCAGTTTAACTTCCCTTGATCGTTGACATTACCTGGAAAATTTCAAATACCTCGTCTGAATCACTTGTTTATTAGGCATAACGAGCGGTATTTATATGCCGTTTGCCCTTCTGCGACCTGGTTGCCGCCCCCGGACGTAGTCGGAAATCAGGGTTTGGCCTTTTCACCTCTCGTCGCTGTTCCTGGTGGCGTCGAGTTGTAATTTTGCAGTTCTTCTGTTAGTTGATTTCTTCCCTTTCGTCTTTCTTCCTGCCAGTGACCGGTTGTAATTTGCTAGTTTTTCGTTGTGGTTGATCTTCCATGCTGGGCTTGGCCATTGTCGATGGTATGTGGTGGATGTGTGGTTCCTTTACCTGATAGACGTACCACACCTCGCCAAGGAAAGTAAAAGGCGAGAGTTTGATTTGGAAACATTTCCGAGTGCCCCCCCCCCCCCCCTCCGCTCTTCTTGACTTGTCAACCCTAGCGATGCCCCCCCCTCCCATGTGGAGAGGATTGTATGTTTTCCAAGATAGTGGCGGACTGATTAGAACAAATGAGTCAAAAGTTTTTAAAGAGCTGTAATTAGAACTGTTGTTTTTAAATGTAAAAGCATGGGGGAGGGGTGGGGGTTGGTAAAATTTATTTAGATTATTCAAGTTTTTTAATTTTGTGGGTTGCTCTATGCCAGCCAATTATTCTTAGGCTGTTAAAAAGTACATCCTTGTCCATTAGCCTGATATCTAGAGGCTTTACTGTGTTTTTATTTTTAAATGCGTAATCATTATTCTTAAAACTGTCAAAAGCTATACCTTTTTTTCATCAGCCAAAAATTCAGAGGCTTTACTAGCTGTGTGTTATTTTTTTTAAAATGTGTGATCATTAAGGGGATTTCTTATAAAATGTATTTGTTATAGAAATTCTTAAATGTTCAAATGTTAAAAGACACCCCCCATCCCTGTTTATCAATCAGAAATTTATAGATTTTGCTGTCTTTTAACGGGGAAACATCAGGGATTTCCTGTATAATTTGTTTATGTATTTCAAGTATTTAATTCTGTTGATTGCTTCATCAATAAAATGCATTATAATGTATCTGACTAGTGAAAGCACTTATCAGTACCACTCTAGTGTTGTTTACACCCTTATTAAATTTAGTTGGTGATATAAGAATAAGGCCGCGGTGAGGCGGCCGAGCGCATTGAGGCGCTATGCTGCGATGCCCGAGGCCGTTCGCCGTTGGGGGTTCGAATCCCCCCTCGGGCATGGATGTTTGTGCCGTCAGTTAGTTCAGAAGTAGTTTGTAAGTTTAGGGACTGATGACATCGCAGTTAAGTCCCATAAGCTTGACAAACATTTGAACATTTTATAAGATTAAGCTTGTTTTGAAATCCCGGGTACCACTGGTAATTACTAAATGTATGTAGCGACATAAGGCAGTATCTAATGCTGAACTCTCCCGTTTTCTGTTGGTACTTTTCGACTTTTGTATAGAAGCGGCCAATAGATATCTAGTCGCACACTTATAAATCTTACGATTGAGTAAATAACAAAGATCATAATTCTGGACGACGGACAGTCATTGCTCTGTTCTTATGTGATTATAGCAGTGTAAACCTTATGGATGTCGGGAATAGGTATAATTTTTCACACAATATTGTAAAACTGACTTCTGCAGTTTAATATAATAGACGTACCTCGTTATTTGCGAATATCAATATCCCACCTACATCTTAGGTTGCAGAAACGCCTGCAGTGGTAATTTTTGCGGAGAAACTTTCAGGACGGCCCGTTCACTGCCAGCGTCGAGGCACCTCGTGCGCCTTAATTGGCGACGCTGCGCCGTGAATGGGTTTTCCGCCTGGTAGGGGCGTTATCCCCAGTGTTACCGGCGGCGGCAACTGCAGGCGTGGTCGCAATCTCTCCCTGCCTTGTACTAATCTTTTCATCTCGGCCTAAGTACCGCACTCAACATTACCCGTAATCTACGAGTATTTTGCATAGTCCTGTTTTCCTCTGCTCCTCCAATTCTTGCCGTTCTGCTGCACCATTGCTCCTTACACGATTTCTTTGATTAAAAAGAATTCTGTTACTCCAACGTAGCATCAAAGACGAATTGAAAACATAACATTCTAAATGTGCTACGGACCAAAAATAAAGTTCTGAGGCGCGGTGGAGTAGCCGAGCGGTCTAAGGCGTCTCGCTGCGGAGCGCGCGGTTGCTCGCCGTGGAGGTTCGAGTCCTCCCTGGGGCATGGGGGTGTGTGTTTGTCCTTAGGTTAGTTTACTTAGGTTTAAGTAGTTTGTAAGCTACGGACTGATGACCACGCAGTTTCGTCCTATAGATTTACAAACATTTGAACATTTTTAAATTTCTGAGATATAGCAAAAAAACTGTATTGTGTATCTTACAAAATTAATACACACAAACAATTATAGTATTATGCCGTTCATTAACATCCAGTTAACACAAACTATACAGCAAGTCACGAGAAAATTGCATTAAATTGGCAAGAAGAAGAAAATTAAAAACGTGAAAGCAGAAGGTGTCTTACACATAGGGTTTTTTCAGACTAAATGGGATAAGTCAAACAGAGGTACCAAGCTGTAGTGCTTGACGAAGCACATCAAAAAATAGGAAATGAAACAATGTGAAACAAATATCTTAAGTTTGCAGCATCGTTACAAAAATCAGTAAAAAAACTGACAATGACGATGTGGTATAAAGGGTACCGTAGCAAGCAAGGTTTTTTTTTTTTTTTTTTTTTTTTTTTTTTTTTTTTTTTTTTTCAGCAGACAATCCTGGAACACGTGGCGACACTGAAAGTTGTGTATGAATGAAATCGTCCACAGTTTTGCCTTTCTTTAGGATGTTTACACTTTCCCGCTGTTCAGTTTCAGTGAACGTCCTTTTGATGCACACTATTCCAGGTGACGCGATTTTAATTTCTGCAGCAGAACTGATGTGCAGCTTCGTTGTTTTGATCACTTTAACAGTGGCAGTCTGGAGGTCAATAAAGTACTTTTCTTGCATTCTGAGTGTTTTGAATGGGAGAGAAGGGCCTGCTGAAGTAATAACTTCTTTTAAATCATGAGGTACGTAACATTTAACTACCTTCTGACGCTTTTCTATTAAGTTAAAATTTCTGTCAGAACATAGGAAACTGAGGCCTGAAACCAGATACTTATGCACTATACAGTCAAACAGACCACTACCCACTGCGAACTTATATATATGTACATATATGTAAGTACACGATTTTTGTTTTGTCGACAGTAGTTGTCACTCCAAATCATAAGTTCCAAGACGTGGAACAGACATGATGCTACGCTGTTAGCTCCTCGCGACCCTTCACCCTCATGCCATAAAAACATTATTACTTGACTGTTGTCATGAGCATGAACATTGAAGCTGATTATTGAGGACATTTAGAACGAAGAAGGCTGTGGAGTTAACACCAATGCTATCTGTCGGTGACTGTAAGAACCTCTTACATTTGTCACATGACTAAGCGCTTTTAGTATAACATACTTGCATTGATGTAGCACCTTTAGAGCGAAAAAAACCAATTTTGAAAAAAAAAGGTACTTAGCACATTTAGAATGTTAGGTCTTCAATTCTGGGAAAAAAGTTCAAATGTTTGTAAAGTTATGGGCCCTAACTGCAGTAGTCATCGGTCCCTAAACTTCAAACTACTTAAACTTATCATAAGAACAACGCAAACACCCACGCCTGAGGGAGGACTCGAACCTCCGACGGGGAACGGCCGCGCGCACCGTAGCAGGGCGCCTCAGTGCGCACGGCTATGGAACAATCCATCCAGAAAAATTCTTCTAGATACGTTTAAATATTATGGTATTGGTAGGGCAGTGCACAAATGATTTAATTCATACTTAACTGGAAGGATCCATAAAGTTGAAATAAGTGGTTCAGGTGAACTGCAAAAATCACCTGATTTCTCAATCTGCGGAACTACCAATCGGGTTCCACTGGGTTCGGTGGTTCGGTCTTGGATCCTTTGTTGTTCTCAATCTATATATATTAATGATTTGCCATTCTATATTCATGATGATGCAAAGCTAATTATTTTCGCTGATGATACAATCAAATGTTCAAATAATCAGATAAGTTTCGGGCATGCAGCCGAGCGAATTTAATTTCCTCCAATATTTCGGCCGAGTAACGTCCGGCCATCTTCAGGGTGAGCCGCAAGACTGCCGACAAGGTGTCGACAGGTGTACCGTAAACCTACACATACAAATATGTATTTACGGACCAGTAGCTGCCATCACCCTTCGCAAACAGTAGGCGTTCTCAAGACTTTGGTGCACAGAGCACATAGTATATCCGATAGTGACAACTTACAGGAGAAACTCAAACACTTGAAGAAGATTTTCAAAGCAAATGGATATGCAGAGCAACAAATCCGTGGGGCATTCAATGTGACTCCTAATATGCAAATACGTCAGCCACTAGACGAAGAAAGCAATGTCTTCAAATCAAGAGCGTTTTTGCCTTATGTAGGTGCTCTTTCGTCGAAGATAAAAAATGTTCAAATGTTTGTAGAGCTTGTCGGACTTAACTACTGGGTTATCAGTCCCTAAACTTACAAACTACTTATGAACTAGCTAATACTAAGAACGGCACAAATGTCCATGCCCGAGGGGGGATTCGAACTCCCGACCGTAGTGGCCTTGCAGACCGTGACTGGCGCGCCGCAGTTCCCTCGGCAACCGCGGCCGGCCGTCGAAGATCAGTCCAGTACTTGAAAAACATAATGTCAAAGTGATCTTCCGACCTCCTTTGAAAATTGCAGCCCTACTCGGTTCTGTGAAGGATGACTTGTTACTTCGTAAGGCAGGTGTATATCAGATTCCTTGAGAAAACTGTGAAAATTCTTATATACCTCAGACAACTCGCACTGTTCATGATAGGTGCATTGAACACCGAAGATACACACGTTTGTTACAACCAGACAAGTCAGCTGTGGCAGAACATTGTATCAGTACAGTATGAACTACAGTGACGTGAGAATTTTAACACCGACCTCTTCCATCTGGGATTCCATTTTTAAGGAAGCAATAGAAATTAGATTACCAGATAACTTAATAAATAGAGACAATGGTTTTAACTTAGATAAGGAATGGAACCCGGCTCTAAATGTAATGAAATTGCAAAGACGTCGTCACAGTACTGCTGTCCCCGAGCATACATCGATAGGCGAATCGAATAGCTGATAGCTTCCACTACGGGGGGCGCGCGCATGTAAGTGTACATACCTCTTTGCCGTCGACCAACATCTGTGACCCGCATGCGCAGTACCGCCGCGCTGGGGCATATAAGGCCGCGCCTGCCACCTTGTCGGCAGTCTTGCGGCTCATCCTGAAGATGGCCGGACGCTACTCGGCCGAAATGTTGGAGGAAATGGAATTCGCGCGGTTGCATGCCCGAAACTTATTGGATTATACAATACGCCGCGAAAAGTTGAAAATGCACAAATGTTAAAATGTTTGTAAAGCTATAGGACCAACTGCAGTGGTCATCAGTCCCTACACTTACAAACTACTTAGACTAACTTATGTTAAGGACAACAAACATATACCCATGCCCGAGGGAGGATTGGAATCTTCAACGAGGAGGAGACGCACAGTCCACAGCAAGGCGCTTTAGAGTGTACTGCCACTCTCGCGCGGATGATACAAGTATAGTAATCGAATCTGACATACAAGAGTTAACCAATGAAATGATAAATATAGTCAATATTCACAGAATATATGACATCAACTGCGATTGGGCAAAGCTGAAATTGTGTACCCAGCCGGGATTCGAACCCGGGTCTCCTGCTTTCTAGGCAGTTGCGCTGACCCCTACACCACTGGGGACACAGTGATCACCGCACCTGCAAGGACTACCTAAGCACGCCTCCCGTCAGATACAAATTCCCAGTGACGTCTGTTCTTTCGGAACAGACGCCACATGTATATATATAATATGCCGGTGACGGGCAATGATCCTATCGTTAGTGGGGAGGGGTGGGCAAGTTTGAAGCTCTTACTCTTACGGTAATTAGTTTCATAACTACGAGTTTGAGTACTGTGGGCAGGGCGAAGCTGGGAATTTGTATCTGACGGGAGGCGTGCTTAGGTAGTCCTTGCAGGTGCGGTGATCACTGTGTCCCCAGTGGTGTAGAGGTCAGCGCAACTGCCTAGTAAGCAGGAGACCCGGGTTCGAATCCCGGCGGGGTACACATTTTCATCTTTGTCCAATCGCAGTTGATGTCATATATTCTGTGAATATTAAATAATAACAACTGCAGGATCAGAAGTGACGTCTGTTCTTTCGGAACAGACGCCACATGTATATATAAATATAGTTATTGCCAACCATCAGCTGTTTGTTGTATTTACAACTTTACGGTTTGACAGGAAGTGCAGTCTGGCTAAGTGGGAGTGGCTAGAGGAGAAATGCAAGACCGTAGAAGAATGTACGAGGGTTGGAACTTAAATAGTGGCAACTATTTATTCACAACCGATACAGAAGAGTTACAAGTTTTCACCTGTTACAGTCCTTCAAAGTAGTCACCAGCGTTGTGCAGAACCCGTTGCCAGCGATGTGGAAGGCGTACTATACCGTTATCAGAGCCTGTTCTGTTGATTGTACGAATGGAGCGGTATACTACCAGTCGAATCTCTGGAACCGTTCTGAAGCGATGACACGAAGTGGCTCCTTCATCTTTGTAATCAAATCAAAATCACAACGACTTAAGTCCGCGAAATATGGTGGATGGTACAGTACTTCCCGGTCCCATCGACCGAACAGAGAAGCTTGCACTGTATACGCCCGCGCATTGTCGTGCAAAACGATGGGTGGGTTGCGCAGAATGTGTTGCCGCTTCTTTCGCAAAGCTGGTCGCAGGCGATGCTCCAAAAACGAACAGTAATACTGTGCATTGACGGCCTGTCTTGGAGGAACGTAATGCGTTAGGGTAACACCATCACAGTCGTACAAGAGAATTGCAATAACTTTCTCGGTAATGGGGCTCCGACGCACTTTCCATTTTCGTGGCGATCCAAAATGACGCCATTCTTTGGATTAACATTTCAGTTTTGGCTCGTACGATGTGGCCCATGTCTCATCCAGTGTTACGATACAGCATAAGAAAGCCTCCCCTTCGCGTTCATAGCGCTCAAAGTGCGTCTGAGCACTCCATTTCTGCATTTCCGTCAATTCATGCGGAAGCCACTGTGATGCAATTTTTCACATTCAGTCTTGATCCAACTCCGTTGTTTCTGTCTCGAAAACATAGTGTCACCGTTACGTTAGTCCGCTCGCTCACAAGTGACTTTCGCTCGACTGTGCGCACGCTGGTGACGTGGGACGGGCGAGTCCATGTGCTCGGAGGTATGGTAGGTATGTCAACAACGTGTGCTATGAGCGACAATAGTAGATTCCATTGCACAGTGTCTCCACAGCAGTGTTGCCACTATTTAAGTTCCAACCCTCGGGAAAGATAGATGCCGCCTACAGGAAAATATGAGAGATATTAGGAGATAATAAAAGCATCGTTACGAATCTCAAGAACTCAGATGCAAAACTAGTACTAAGCAAAGAAGGGAGAGCTGAAAGGTGGGCGGAATATATAGAGGGCCTATACAAAGGAAATAAATTTCAAGGCAGTATTATACAAGTAGAGGAAGGTTAGTGGGACACATTCTGAGATATCAAGGGAACGTCAACTTAGCATGGGAAAGAAATTTGTGGGGTAAAAATCGAAGGGGAAGAGCAAGGTATGAATACAGTAAGCAGATTTGGAAGGATGTAGGTTACCGTTCTTATTCACCTATGAAGAGGCTTGTGCAGGAGAGGGTAGCGTGGAGAGCTGCATCAAACCAGTCTGCGGACTGAAGAACACAACAACATGGCATTCCTGTGAAAATGAAATTAATTGGTGGTTTATGTTTCTAATTTGCTAAACGTTTTAACTACAACGAAGTGACATATTTGAGGTAACGTATAACTTTATGCAGTCGCGCATAGAGTACTTAACTGTTGCAGTTGGGATTTCTTAAAACGTGTAAGTATATAAGAAAATTTAGTTTTGATTACAAACAATACAAGGCAATTTTTTATGTTTAGGATGACTCTTTACATAAAAGATTAAAGTGACTTCTCCTGAGTTAGACATAAATCTAAATATATTCAATGAATAAATGCAATTTTAAGCGTCATCAATAGCTGATGAAAAGGAAATTACTATGATGTTTGCAACAACATAAAATAAGAAAGTATACGTTTATTTCAACCCAAATAGCGCGGGATTATTTTTGGTTTAATTTTTTTCTCAGAAGCTATTAATTATCTTCATATGTTTGCACAAGATCGTTATAAGCGATTTTTTCTCAATTATGCCATTAGTTTTGCAATACTGCCCTTTTTTGCTGGAATGACGACAAAATGAATGTTTTAGAATTTTAATCTGATAAATCATTGTTATTAAAAAAACACTAAAGGTGAAATATATGTATATAAACGCCTCAACAATGTTCAAGAAATACAAACACAACTACTAGGAAGCCTTCAATATCTTTTTTATGAACCAGAAACTTCGCACCCGTATCCAATCAGTTTGCAATCGACAATACAAGCTAAAATTGATGTGCAATGTGATAGGATAGTTAAAGAAATAAAAAATGACACTGTGCACAAATTCTTACGTACTAGAGTAAGAAAGTAAGCTTATGTTCTCGTCCTTCTGGAAGGACGTCAGCGCTATCTGGGTTTATTTGTATTGTGAAGATGTGGTGTTTCTAAAGTTGTTAACCTGAATTGACCTGGATTTCTCATTTAATATAGCACTGAGTCAGGCTTCTGTTGCAATTGCGTCTGAACTAGAATGTTAATGGTGTTGCATTGTGTAATCTTAATTATGTTTTGGCAATAGACGCAAATTTTAACGTAGCAGTAAGAGAAATGTAAAAATTACAGTATTTTATAATGAGAACACTTAGCAACTTCCAACAAACATGAAGCATAATTTCAAACCTCTTCTACGTTTTCTCTGACAAGCGTAAAATGAGATATTTAAAACATCAACTAATTTGTAACGTAATCAGTCGAGTCATGGGATTTTTAAAGTGTCGGGAGTTTACTGTTGCCATCCTACATCTGGTTGAACAGACGCGGATTTGATTCGCCACGGTGGAGTAGCCGAGTGGTCTAAAGCACCTCGCTGCGGAGCGCGCGGTTGCTCGCCGTGGAGGTTAGAGTCCTCCCTGGGGCATGGGGGTGTGTGTTTGTCCGTAGGTTAGTTTACCTAGGTTTAAGTATTTTGTAAGCTACGGACTGATTGCCACGCAGTTTGGTCCGATAGATTTACAGACAGTTCAACATTTTTTTTTTTTTTTTTTTTTTTTTTTTTTTTTTTTTAATTTGATTCACCCCCTCCCCACTTAAACATTTCTGGCGAGTACCATTTCTGTGTACTTTCGAATGCCGGTATGTTGCGAGATGTTTATAATCTCAAACGTGTCGTTGGTTTCCGGTAACTAACCAAGTTTTACTTCTTCTTTTCCTCATTTCACTGGTGCTCTAAAAATATTTTTTCATTTGATGATTTAATTGACTACATTAATTATAGCATTCAAATTTAAAGCAAAATGGGACCGATTACAGTTCCATCAAATTTAATTGCTAGTAAAACTGTTCATGTTACGTTTAATTGAAACCAGGCGTAAGGAATAAGAGAAACGGTCCGAAATAGAGCTAAGAGAATCGAAGCGGACTTTTTTTCTGCTGTTGGCAGTTTTTTGGCCTCGTGTTTGCTATGTGAGATTAAAGGACTCGTATCGACTCGCAACTTGGCCACGTTCGCTGGATCAGCTTTGTCAGCAGTTCCTAGAAAAGTCAAGAGGCTTCGTTATCGGAAAACGAGTGCAGTGCTTGAGGGAAACGATGCAGGGTTGGTCATTACTGGAAACCCCGAGAGGTTTCGGCGACAGCCTTTCTTGCGAGTTACGAGAATCAACGATTACTTCTAAGAGGTACTGCACTGAAACGCGCATAACCCATGACTTAAAAAAAAGCCGCCCACAGGCGAGTTAGTAAGCAAGGATTCCTGTCTGATGCTAACACGGGCGACAGTTTTCATTCTATTCTTTTGCACAGAGAGTGAACAAAATGTTCACCACAATACGAGCATCATTGATCTCTATAGTACCTGGATATTGAACTATAGATTTCTGAGCGTGCCAGCCAAGGATGTTTATATTCTGTTTCTTGACTAATTACAACATGGATGCCATGAAGTATTACAAGAAAACGAAAAGGAAGTATGTTTCGATTCCGTACGCACGCGAATCTGTTACTTCGCATGTGTTGTTGTGATCTTCAGTCCGGAGACTTGTTTGATGCAGCTCTCCACAATACTCTGAGCAAGCCTCTTCAACTCCACATAAGAACGGCAACCTACATCTGACTGAATCTGCTTACTGTATCCATCTCTTGGTCTTCCTCTGCGGTTTTTACCCCACACACTTCCCTCCAACGCTAAATTCACAATTTCTTGATGTTTAAGAATGAGTCCTACCAGTCGATCCCTTCTTTTAGTCAAGGTATGCCAGAAATTCCTTTTCTCCCCAATTCTGTTCAGTACCTCCTCATTAGTTACGCAATCCACCCACCTAATCTTCAGCATTCTTCTGTAGCACCACATTTCAAAACCCTCTATCCTCTTCCTGTCCGCACTGTTTGTCGTCCATGTTTCACTCCCATACAAGGCAACACTCCACACAAATGCCTTCAGGAAGGACTTCCTTATGCTTAAATCAATATTCGATGTTAGCAAATTTCTCTTTTTCAAGAACGCTTTTCTACCCATTGCCATTCTGCATTTTATATCCTCTGTACACCGACCATCATTTGTTATTTTACTGCCCAAGTAATAAAATTCATCTACCTCCTTTACTGTTTCGTTACCTAATCTAATTTCTTCAGCTGATTTTCTTAGACTGCACTCCATTACCCTAGTTTTGCTCTTGTTAATGTTCATTTACACCTTTTAGCACACTATCCATTCCGTTCAACTGTTCTTCCAGATCCTTTGCTGTCTCTGATGGAATAACTATGTCGTCGGCAAAACGCAATGTTTTTAATTCTTCCCCCTGAACTTTAATTCCTTAAACAAATTTCTCCTTGCTTTCCTTTATAGCTTGCTCAATGTACAAATTGAATAACTTAGCATATGACAGAAAAATTAAATCCAGAGGTAATTTAGCAATTATTTGTCACGTAATAACTGATGTACATTCGTTTAACTAATTACAATATGGCGGACAATGCAAAATCGTGAGCAAAACATATAAATGTGCAGGCACGCCACAGTTCTATGCTTAGACACAAGAGGTACACATCCAGGTTATATGGAGATCACTGACGAGGATACACTATTAAGAACAAGAAGCTTTTATGGCATAGAGGAATGTCTTGTTATCAGGTACGACTGTATGACTACTCCATACTGAGTTGTATGTACGAGGCGCGTCCAGAAAGTAAGTTCCGTTTGGTTAAATAA
Source organism: Locusta migratoria (assembly GCA_026315105.1). Classification (NCBI taxonomy): domain Eukaryota; kingdom Metazoa; phylum Arthropoda; class Insecta; order Orthoptera; family Acrididae; genus Locusta; species Locusta migratoria. The sequence goes on along the minus strand of CM048746.1, from coordinate 412,494,368 downwards.
AACGAACGGGTACAGATACAAAAAAAATATTGATTGTACAAAAATCTACAACTGTTAAACTACTTTTCTACATAGCTTTCGAAATTTTGTAGGCAATTGTCATAGCGTGGCACAAGGTTTTGTGCGCCTTTTTCATAGAATGTTGCCGCCTGTGTATTGAACCAAGTGGTAACATGTTCTTTCAGCTCGTCATCATCGTTGAAGTGTTGTCCACGAAGGACAGATTTTAGGCGTAAGAAGAGGATTACTGTCAAAAGATTTTTTTTTTTTTTTTTTTTTTTTTTTTTTTTTTTTTTTTTTCCCACGATAATGCCTGACCTCACACACCGAATGTGACCAAACAATTCTTACGGAAATTTCAATGGGACCTGTTTGATCATCCTCCATACAGATCGGACCTCTCTCCTAGCAACTTTCATCTCTTCTTACACCTAAAATCTGTCCTTGGTGGTCAACACTTCAACGATGTTAAAGAGCTGTTACCACATGGTTGAATACACAGGCGACAACCTTCTGTGGAGGATGCATGCAAAAACCTGTGGCACGCTATGACAAGTGCCTAAAAAATTTAGGCAGTTATGTGGAAAAGTAGTTTAAGAGTTATAGAATTTTGTGCAATAAAATTTTCTTCTGTATCTGTGTACAATTTCATTTTATTACCAAACGGAACTTACTTTCTAGACGCGCCTCGTATTATAGTGATAATAACAAAAATTTTCGGTTTGTGTTATGGTATAAAATATTTTATTTAAAAATATCATATATCGATTTTGTTCATTGAATGAACATTTTCAGTACAGCTGAAACGTTTAATGCACATCTCACAGATCTTTTTACGTATTTTAACTGGGATTTTTTATATGGTGTAAATTATTTGTCTGGGCTTGAAACTTCACTGAAGATGTTTATTCAATGAAGGAAATCGATATGCGATATTTTTACTAAATATTTTATATCACACTACCAAAAACTAACTAACTCACTGGTCATACCGGACTTGAAAGTTCATTACCACAGAAACATGTTTTCGCCCTGTCTTGCGTTATTCCTTCCAGTCGCCTTCAGTACCTAGACTCTTCAAATTGTTCTCCCATCTACTCTCCGGTCTCCCCACAAGACGTGTTCCCTCTAAGCGCCCTACCAGTACTCTGCGCGCTGACCTGCCTTCGTCCATTCGAGCTACGTGACCCTCCCATCGCGGCCTACGTGACTGTAACACTGATTATGTCAGGGCTTGCATAGAGTTCGTGAATCTCTTCGTTATGCAGTTTTCGTCACTCCCCGTTAATGTCATCTCTTTTTCCTCCGAAAAATTTCGTCAAAATTTTATTTTCAAATACTCGAAACGGTTTTTCACATTGAAAAGTGAGAGAGTGATCCTACACCCGCATAACACAACTGCAAGTATAATAGTTTTGTGTATTCTGATTTATAAATTTCTAGACAATAACCGTGATGAAAGTAATCTTTTCATTGAGAAGTAGCAAGCATTTCCAGCTCGTAATCTGTTCCTCAGTTCCTCAATCTCATTTCTCGATGTAATCAATAACACCTAAATACTTAAAATACTTTTTCAAGCTGCATGTCACCAACTATTAACATTTCCTGATCTACTGCTGTTGGAGTTCTAGTAATAACCATGTGTTTCGTTTTGTCTTCACTTATCCTCAGGCGTATTAGCATTTGCTATTACATATTCTTTCCTATCGCTAATGATGTTTAGGTCATATGCATACCCTAATATCTTAATATTTCCATTTAACTCCACACCCTCTGAATTATCTGCTGCCATTCGCACAATATATTCTAGGACTAAATTAAAAAGTAGCGGCGACAGGGCATCTTCCTGCTTAAGTCCGTTCTTTATTTTGAATTCTTCTATTTCCCCACACGTACCCTACCTTTTGTGTTTTTTAAACTCCCTTCTATAAACCTAACTTACTCCTTCGGTATTCATAGTTCAAATGTTTGTTAGGCTTAAGGGACTTAACTACGGGGTCATCAGTCCATAAACTTACAAACTACTTATGAACTACCTTACATTAAAGACGATACAAACATCCATGCCCGAGGGTGGGAATCGAACCCCCGACGGTGGACGGCCGCGCGCACCGCAACATGGCGCTCCAATACGCCCGGCTAATCCGCCGCGGCTATTCTTAGTTCCAAAAGATTCTGTACAATTTCGTTCCCAATACTGAATCATATGCTTTTGTAAAATCGATGAAAAGTTTATAAACCGGTTCATTATATTCCAATTTCTTCTCCAAAATATGATGCAGGGTGAATATTTGGCCTATAGCAGAACTCTTCCTCCGAAAGCCAGCTTGGTAATCACCCACAATTTCATCTGCTTTTGGTGTAAGCCTGCTTAGGCGAATATTCGAGAAAATTCTGAATCTTACTCGAAATAGCGATATCCCTCTGTAATAATTTCCACAAATCTTTTTTTTGCCCTTCTTATAAATTGACTCCTGTCACTTTTTAGGTGTCATCTCTGTGTTCCATACTTTAGTTATTGATTTGTGAACTATTTCCGCGAATTTATGACCCCGATTTTTAACTAAGCAGTTATGCAATCTGCTCCTGGTGCTTTATGGTTTAATTTGTAGATTGCAGCCGCGGTGGAGTAGCCGAGCGGTCTAAAGCACCTCCCTGGGGCATGGGTGTGTGTGTTTGTCCGTAGGTTAGTTTACCTAGGTTTAAGTAGTTTGTAAGCTACGGACTGATGACCACGCAGTTTGGTCCGATAGATTTACAGACATTTGAACATTTTTGGCCGAGGGGATTGAGGCGCTCCAGTCACGGCCACTACGGTCGGGGGTTCGAATCCCCCCTCGGGCATGGATATTTGTGCCGTCCTTAGGATTACCTTGTTCATAAGTAGTTTGTAAGTTTAGGGACTGATGACCCCGTAGTTAAGTCCCATAAGCTTTACAAATATTAAAAAAAAAAAAAAAAAAAAAAAAAAAAAAAAAAAAAAAAAAAAAAAAAACAACAACAAAAAAAAACATTTTGTTGATTGCATCTCTTACTTCTTATAGCGTTGGCTCAAGTATCTGCGGTTCTGCTGTATGTATTTTGTACGTCAGCTCATTTCCTGCTTCCTGGTGAACATTTAATAGTTCCTCAAAATACACCCTCCATTTACTTAATATAGGACTGGGATCTGTCAGTATGCCCCCGCCATCTCCTCGAAAAGGATTTGTTCTAGCCTGGAACCCTTTCCTATAACCATTTATGTCTGGGCAGAGATCCCTAATAATTTTTTGTTTTAAACTTACTGTTTTCCATTTCTTTAATCTGATTGTTCAAATTATACCTCTTCTTTGCCCGTAACCTATGATCAATTTCCCTACTCATGTTAAGGAACTTCTCTCGTTTACTGTCTCTCATTCTATCCCAAACTAATCGCGCTTTTCTCCTCTGACCGAGCGAGGTGGTGCAGTGGTAAGACACTGGATTTGCATCCGGGCAGCCAGATTTAGGTTTTCCGCGATTTTCCTAAATCGCTCCAGGCAAATGCCGGGATGGTTCCTTTCAAAGGGCACGGCCGATTTCCTCCCCCAACCTTCCCCGAAAATCCGAGCGTAAGCTCCGTCTCTAATGACCACGCTGTCGAAGGGACGTTAAACCCTAAGCTTCTTTCCTTCCTTTTCTCCTCTACCAATTTCTTGCATTCCTCATCAAACCACGGTTTCATCCTATTCTTTCTTAATTGTACGTATTGTAGCCTTCGCTGCCTCTTTGATATTATTCCTAACAATGATCCACTGTTTATTTACATCCTCGTCCTGAGTGAATCACTGTTTCCTAACAGTATATAATACTATCAAGTGGAAATTTTTGTTGCCGCGGTGGAGTAGCCGAGCGGTCTAAAGCGTGTCGCTGCAGAGCGCGCGGTTGCTCGCCGTGGAGGTTCGAGTCCTCCCTGAGGCATGGGTGTGTGTGTTGTCCTTAGGTTATTTTACCTAGGCTTAAGTAGTTTGTAAGCTACGGACTGATGACCACGCAGTTTGGTCCGATCGATTAACAAATATTTCATTTCTAATTTTTGTTATTATTAGGTATGACAATTAGTAAACGGACTACTTTTAGCGGTTTCTCTCATATTTAGAAATAAATGCAACTTCCTGTTAAATGTTGGTTGTTATCATCGGCGTCTTATGAACTGCAGACTAGCTGATAGCAATCAGGAGGCGCTAGAGGAAATAAATGACGTTCGATCCAGTGCGATTTAGCAAAAAAACTGAAGGCAGTGTTGCGATGTACGGCGTCTGTTCATCTGAATATTCAAACAGGAAATGGTATATCTTTATGTATGAAGAACTCGGTGTTAAATAAACTTAAATAAGCAATGATTTTAACAAGTAGCAATTTTTATTGAATAGTGATACACCTTTTTCCGCATTTTAATTTGAAATATTTGTGGAATTACCTGAAGTAGTTACTAATGTTTCTTGTTTTATAAGACCTTAATCCATGAAATAATGTTCATTATTTTTCTTTACAAAAATTTTCAAATGTATGTGTCGCAGCCAACAACATATGAGCAATACAATTTTAATAGTTATGTAAAACTGGAAACAGAACTAATTATAAAGAAAGCTGTGGAGAAATTGAATGAAATTACTTTATGCTGTTATTCTAGTATCTCCTTATACGTTAAAAATCACCAAAAACACCTTGTGCATTGTGTATCTAATGAAATTCTCACGCAATTAAAAAATGTTCTGCCATATTTTCTCAGGACGTTATACAAAATCTTTGTTCCTACCATTACGCCTTTGTTCTAACAGTACAAAGTGTTTCCACTGATTTCACGTTTTCTGTAGTGTTTTCTGAGAAGTCACAATAACTAGTACGATTGCGTCCGTCTCACTGCTGGCTGAATCTAAAGATACCATGTTGCAGCTGTCGGCCTTCTCCATGTGGGCGTCCATCCTTTTGGAAGCAGTGGTTGTAAACTAGTCTTCAAAAATGTTCAAGTGTTTGTAAATCTATCGGACCAAACTGCGTGGTCATCAGTCCGTAGCTTACAAACTACTTAAACCTAGGTAAACTAACCTAAAGACAACACACACATCCATGCGCGAGAGAGGATTCGGAACTCCGCCGCGCGATCCGCAACGTGGCAAAACGTTTCAAATGTTTGTATAGTCTATGGGACTTAACTACGGGGTCATCGGTCCCTAAACGTACAAAATACTTATGAACTACTTACGAACTAGGACGGCACAAATATCCATGCCCGAGTGGGGATTCGAACCCACGACCGTAGTGACCGTGCAGACCGTGACTGAAGCGCCTCAATCCCCTCGGCCACCGCGGCCGGCCGAAACAGTCGCCCAGGGGTCAAAACCACTTCCGGCGGATAATTTCTGGGATATGACGTCATAAATAATGAAATTAGCGAAAAACTGCATCATTCGACAATAGTCCAAACGTTTTCCGAAACAAATTGTTCGATGTCAAGCAGTTTTGCTTAAAATATTCTTTACCTTAAGGATACAAACGCTAGGGTAGTAAAAGCCACCTACGACATATGGTTCAGAAGATCATAATCAATGAGAGACACAAAAAGAAACTACCACACAATGCGAAAATGTTCCACGTCTCATTCTAAACTAATAGACCAATTTCACTAATTTTGGTACAAATAATCTTTACCGTCAGAAAAAGTCTGTATGGGAGATAAATTACCTACGGCTGATAGTTCAGGTGATATGTCATAAAACAATGATAACTATGGAAAAGTGACTTATCATACGATGCATGTATAAAATTTTATTCGTCTGCTATTTGAGAACGACAGCAACGAACGACTTGCAGAGAACTGTACATATAATTTCAGTCCTTTAGGAAAGTTTCTCGCTGACACCCAGAGCAGAATAATGAAAGGAAAGAATTTTGTCTCCTACTACTTTTCCGACGTTCATGCAGTAAAATTACGACTTTCGGCATCACGTTACAATTTACTACTTCTACACTAGTATTTATATTAGTGATGCATTTTACAGTCAGTATACTGAATATACCAACGAAATTATATGGTACTATATTCAGATATCACATAGTTCATGAGATATGAGGTTATAAACAATTGTGGGTAATGAATAATCGCCCCATCAGCCATGAAGTTTCGATTTATTACATATTTACTATTAACATTATTTGCGACATATTTTGCGGAGAGTGTTTACATGTACCGCTAAATATACTCTTGAAATTATATCAAATAAGACACATAGTTGAGGAGTTACGACTTCAAAATAATGAAACCAGTGTAATGTGCCCCATGATGTTTGAGGTTATAATTTATTACGTCTTCACTACCATCTCCAATCGCAGGCCTAATATTCCACTCTATCAACCTGGATGACTATATTATTACAGGACAAATAGTTCATGAGATTAGAGGCGTAACGATTGAGCTGCTTGAAAACGAAACTGTAATGGAATGAGTGTTGGGTAGAAGGCGATGGACAGAGATGGGAAGTAGGAGATGGACTAACGTAAGTAGTTTGTAAACCGATTGGACCAAACTGCTATGTTCATCAGTCCCTAGACTTAGAAACTACTTAAACTAATTTACACTAAGGACAACACTCGCACGTATGTCCGAGGCAGAACTCGAGCCTCCGACGGTGAATAACTGCGCGTGCGTATATACGGGGTGTTTCACTAAGTGTGTTTGCCTCTGTAACTTATAAAATAATAGGTGACGGGGAATTATAATGCGGCAGGTCAACACAAGAAATGTTACACTTTCTGCGGAGCTATGAACATAGTTTATTGTATCATTTCCCAAAGAGTTACACCACAAAAATATAATTTTTTAAATGGAACAATAGCTTTTTCTATCGTGCATTGGATTCGTTGAAGCCAGTTGCGTCCAAATCAATTTAAACTACATTCCTGTCACTGTTAGTGTGGGAGCTACAACCCTTCAAAGTTCCGGGGGCGGAGGCTACGACAGCGTAGCTAACTGGCTGGTGGTCATGAGACAGTGGGCCGTGCCCCAGGGGATAGCCACTCGGCTATTTGTGCTGTAACTCTTTGGAAAATGATACAATAAACTATGTTCATAGCTCCGCAGAAAGTGTAACATTTCTTGTGTTGACCTACCGCATTAAAATTTCCTGTCACCTATTATTTTATAAGTTACAGAGGCAAACACACTTAGTGAAACACCCTGTATATATAATGTATGTGTATGTATGTGTGTGTGTGTGTGTGTGTCTAAGTTCCACGTCTCGACCTAAGTTACTGGACCGATTTGAAGCAAAACTCCGCACACATATACATTAGTAACAGACAACAGCCGCGGCGGGTTATCCGTGTGCATTGGAGCGCCGTGCTGCGGTGCGCGCGGCCGTCCGCCGCCGGGGGTTCGAATCCCCCCTCGGGCATGGATGTTTCTGTTGTCCTTAGGTTAGTTTAACTTAGCTTAAGTAGTTTGTAAGCTACGGACTGTAGACCACGCAGTTAAGTTCGATATATTTAAAAACATTTGAACATTTTTAACAGACAACAATTGTCGTGGGGTAAGAACTACCTGCGACACTAAGTTCAGGAGTAATTACGTCATAAACAGTGAAATTCGCGAAAAACTGCCACATCATACGGCATTGTTCCACGTCTCACCCTAAATTAAGGGACTGATTTCTCCCAATTTTGGTACAAATATTCCTTAAGGTCAGGAAATGTTCGGTATGGGAATAAAAACTACCTACAACACGTCATATGGTTTTAGTTGCATGAAAAAGAAACTGAACTTTTATTCCTTCTACTAATTTCTCCTTACGTGCACAGAGAGGTAAAAAGGAGATGAGAAAACACAAGAAAGGGAAACACCGGGTACAAGCGCTATTAATGATAATAAGGTGAACCACTGTGTGTCCAAGAGTAGGAAGCAAGCGAGTTAACATTCTCAATAAAATAAGAGCAGGAAAAATTAACGGTGTCATTATAATGGCAAGCCTTCCCTCATAATTTCTAACAATAAAATTCTTTGCTCTTACTTTTCATACTAATCAGATAATGATTTGCTATAGGGTAAGTACGTAAATTGTAGACACACACTCCCTCGGCACTGTTGTCTCTTACGGTGTGACATGACAATTTCCTTTCTCTCAACCAACAATAAATTAAATGTCGCATCTACGACGAATACTCTTTTCTTCACAAATATACTTCTTAGCTTTGTCTGCACTTCATGATGGTCGGACATAGTTCAACTACTCACTTTTCAGCCAGTATAGTCTTTCAAAATGCGTCGTGTAACACAGCACGTTGTACTACATCACGTCTTGCTCCATTTAACAGGCCTACATAACTTATGTCTTGTGAGCTTGGTTTTTGTTGTTGTGGTCTTCAATCTGCAGTCTGGTTTAATGCAGCTCTCTACGCTACCCTGTCCTGTAAGGCTCTTCTTCTGAGAATAAGAGCGGAACCAACTTCCTTTTGAATCTGCTTACTCTACGATTTTTACCCCACACTTGTCCTTCTAATGCTAAGTGGACGATTCATTGATGTCTGAGAATGAGTCCCACCAACCTATCCGTTCTCTTACTCTGGATATGCCAGAAACTCCTTTTCTCCCCAATTCTATTGACCACCACCTCATTAAGTACGTGATTTACCATCTAATCTTCATCATCGTCTGTAGCACCACATTTCAAAAGTATCTATCATCTTTTTGTCTGAACTCCATACACTGCCACACTCCAGATAAATACTTTCAGAAAGGTGTTCCTAACATTTAAACTAATATTGGATCTCAACAAATTTAGCTTCTTCAGAAACGCTTTCTTTCCATAGCCATTCTGCATTTTGTGTGTTCCTTACTGCAGCCTTCGGAAGTTATTTTGATAACCAAATAAAAAACAAAAAATAACCTCCTCCGCTACTTTTATTATTTCATTACCTAATCTAATTCCTTCATCATCGCCTGATTTACTGACATTTCATTCCACTGCTTTTTTTACTCTTGTTAATGTTAATCTTATATCCGTCTTTCAAGACACTGTCCATTCCTTTCAATTATTCTTCTAGGTACTTTCCTGTCTCTAAAAGACTTTTTGTCATCAGCAAACTGCAAAAATTTTATTTCTTCTCATTGAAATTTGATTTCATCTCCTTTCTCCTTGTATCCCTTCATAGCTTGCTCAATCTATAGATTGAGCAACATTGAGTAAAGACTACAACCCTGAGTAACTTTCTACCCAACCACTACGTCCCTTTCATTCCCTTCTACTCTAACAACTGCTGTCTGGTTATATACAAGTTGTATATAACTTCGTTTCCTGTAGTTTACCCGTGCTGCTGTCAGAATTTGATTGTGTATTACATTCAACATTGACAAAAGCTTTCTCCAGACTTACAAATGCTAAAAAGCTAGGTTTCTCTTTCCTTAACCTACTGCTAATGGACTCACATTTTTCCTTCCCCAAGGTCGTATTCCACCAGTTTTTCCATTCGTCTGTAAATAATTGGTGTTATTATTAAACTGATAGTTTTGTCTGCACTTGCTTTCTGAGGAATAGGAATTACTATATTCTTCTTAAAGTCTTGTGGTACGTCCACAAAATAAAGAAACATTCACTTACTTAAGATTATCCTAGGCAATCAGTTTAACTCAGTGGTAGAATTGGGTCGTATGTGATTTACACATTTCAGTTTCTTCTGTACGTCTAGAACAATAACACATCTTCTGAGTTAGATTAGGTAATCTACTGCCTTTTAAGGGAGCATTATAACTCATTTATATATTACTCGTAACTAGTATGGGCTTCAAAATCAGTGTACTTATTACATCACACGATCTAAACTAAATGACGTTTTCACAGCAATATTCAGATTATTAAGCTAACAAAATAACGAAGATAAATATGATTTTGAAAATGGTAATTGTATTTTCCCATACATGTTATTGACAGCTTTGAACTACTAACGCAACTGGTAAACCGATTACAACGGTCTGAATTGAGCACCCGAATTTCACACAGTAACGTTAGAGGAAAAGCTTGTCGTTTTCTCTTTTAAGCTTTTGTTAAACGGATTGTTAGAGACCCCTGTTAAGCGGATTTCAGAAATTTCATTAACATTACACTCTCTAAAGGAGCCAAACCACTCACAACGTACATGTATACACCTAGGTCGTTCGAACATAGATATAAAATTCCAACGTGTAGAGAGGGCAGATGAGAACGTCTGATCAACTACATAATGTGCTCGGAAAAAATGATAATAAAAAACACTAAAAATCATTAGCATACATTATTATAGAGTTTCTTCAATGTGTAATTGGAACTTGAATGTACTTCAATTTTTTTAACATAGCTGCTATTGTCGGCGACCGTTACAACGTCAAAGGATGAAAATGAAGCCCTTGGCTCCAAAATTAAAAATTATTTAACCTGGTCTCGGCAATAACGACGATTGCTTTCATCAGAAATTATAAAATAAAACAAGTCACATAATAAAATATATAACTCAGCTGTAAAGCTTACGTCACGAAATTTAAAAAGAAATTTTTAGAAAAAGCTAGCCACTATGGGCTGCATGCCTGTACGTACTAGACGTACTGATGTACTAGACGAATATATAATAAAGAATGGGGGTACCTATTTAAAAAAAATGCAGTTGATATTCTTTTGACCTATGGCAGCGCCATCTAGCGGGCCAACCATAGCACCGCTATCTGTTTTCTCCCTTCAAGCTAGAAAAGTTTTGTTCTTTGTAGTTGTTTCGTTTGATGCTTATTTCGTGAGATATTTGGCCTGGTCACTATTAATGGACCTTCCTGTATGCTTACAAAAAGAGAGCAAACGCGTTAATGTACCTTTCACAGATACCAAATGTAATTGTCTTTGAGGATGTGGAATTAGTATGTGGTAATAAGTTTTATGTCCTTTAAAATGTAAATATTCTTAAGATAATTGATTTTTCTGACCAGTTCCACATCCACAAGGACAATTATATTTGGGATCTGTGAAAGGTACATTAACACATATGCTTGCTGGATATATACAGGGTGAATCTAAATTCGCACACTCGGGCTTCGCAGAGCGATTCCTCTCATGCTAGCAATAAAAAAATGTCTGTCACAAAATTTCGTCCTGCTCATATTTCCGGCAGTAAATGGAGGCCGAAGATTGATATGGGTGTGTGTCCCATACGTCAGTGTGTTTCAGAATTACACTATTACACCAACAAACGTCTAGGGGACCTGGTAGGTGTCTTGAGGAATAAAGTGAGCATGGAAACCCATGCCAGGAAACGTCATCCAATGACTCTACAGAGCGTCGAAGTTGCTGGAAGGGATGTCTAGCGGCAGGAGCTGGTGCTTGTAACTTGGTCTCTCCGTAGAGTCGTTCAGTGGCGTTTCCGGGCATGGGTTTCCATCCTCAGTTTATTCCTTAAGGCCGGCCGCGGTGGCCGAGGCGACTGAGGCGCTCCAGTCACGGTCTGCGCGGCCACTACGGTCGGGGTTCGAATCCCCCCTCGGGCATGGATATTTGTAACGTCTTTAGTATTAAGTAGTTCACAGGTAGTTTGTAAGTTTAGGGACTGATGGCCCCGTAGTCGAGTCCCATAAGCTATACAAACATTTATGTTCCTCAAGACGCCTAATACATCCCTTAAAAGTTTGTTGGTGTTATTATGGAACACACTGACGTATGGGACACTCACCCATCTCAGTCTTCGACGTCCATTTCCTGCTGGAAATATGCGCAGGGCGAAATTTTGTGACAGACATTTTTTTATTGCTTGCATGTGAAGAATCGCGCTGCGAAGCCCGAGTGCGCGAATTTAGACTCATATATGACACTAGTTTACAATGATCACATTACTGCACAAAATTTGTACTGAAGTCAGACTGAATACAAGGTCCACATTTGTGAATATTATATACAATAACATACATCAATCACCTCTGGTAAGAAATTCATAAATGGAGTGGAAGGAGTTGGCCACCAAAAACTCCTTTAGAGTCTTTCCAAACTGAACTTTGTTGTGCGTTAAATTTTTTATGTCCGCTGGCATGTTAGATGATACTTCATCTATTACTCTGATACTACCGTCTCTATCATACGTTAAAATCCCCCATTGCCATGATGATAATAATAATAATAATAATAATAATAATAATACGTGAACATAGAGTTGTATCTACTTATGCCCTGAGTGAAACATCTGAAATCACATTCTAGGGAGATTCAGATTCGAATGATTAATTTGCAGTAATACACGCATACCGTGCAGCGAAAACGGCACAACGATGTTAGCAGTGCAAATTAAAGCATAGGTAATTAAATAACGAAATGACACCCCCCCCCCCTCCCAGGGGGCTCACGGTTCTTTCGCGAGTACTTGCGTGGCGAGCATGGAGGTCCCGAGTTAACGCAGTCTTTCTTCCTTCTTTCCTCCCTGGAATGCGTTTCTTTTCCCTTTCCTCTCCTTTCCTATCCTCAGTCCTTCCCCTCCCCACAGGACGACTGATAATCTTAGCAGTCAGGCCCCCTGTCCCAAACAAACAAACAACCAACTACATGACATTGTTTATTGGCGTCGTCATTTCGCTCTATAAGAGTAACTTTTTAGCTATTCGCTGCCACTGCCTTTATAACAAAATTTGAAGTAAATTAAAAATTTGCAGTTTATCTATTTTGAACAACTACGGCGAAGAGGAAGCGTACAGGATGAGGAGGAGGAGGATGACAGAGTCAGAGATAGGGGATGCGACGAACATGTACAGAATGTAGAAAGCAGTTGCTTTTCTCAATGATAAGACATGTCGCAAGCTTCAGATTCAGTAAAGCGCCTGAATTTATTTCTTGCTGTCTGCATTAGTCTCTGGTGAGACGTGCACCTGAAAATAATATAAATGTCTTGACCACACTTAGCACTTTATTTATGCCTTACACGTTTCGACGTTTAGTCATTTCTGAAACCAAGTCTTTGTTAAGAAAGTCCCCATTAAAATAATTTGTTTCACAGTCATACGTCATTATACATAAACCAGATGTGTAAAATACCCTATCTTTGAACAAGTGCATACTAACGAGTTATATGTAAGTCATTCGTATAATGAGGTATCTGGCTTCGCAAACATCAATCAGCTCCTGCTGTTAAGTACACTTAGTATGAAACTGCGTAGAAAATCGTTATGTGAAATCTACACAGCTCTTGCAAATGCTCTCAGCAATGTACAGCTTGTGATATCACATTTTAATAGTCTTCAAAGTGGTTACGTCTTACGAGCTTTTTTCCTACTAATCCAAAGGATTTCGTTTCCGTACTTCCATCGATTTTTAGCTCTCAGTTTCAGAATTCAACAGGAAACTGCTTCTTGAATAATTGTACGTCTCTCTGCACATTTCCTTGCAATCAAATATCAAATTCAGTCCCGTATCGACAACTTCGGGGCGACGATCTTGGAATTCCGTGATTGATTGTCAGACGTTCTACTTCTGACATTCCAGACTTAAATTATTTTCAAATAGTTTGTGAGTGGGTTGCAAGTGTTAACTCTATTTCGAGCTATACAATATTGTTTGCGTGAAACAGTTGCAGAACAACAACTTAAGAAACCTCTGAAGAAGTGAGAAACATGAACACGTTTCTTAATGATCAACGAGAAAATTTTGGTCATTAGATTGTACACTCGTTCCAAAGCAGAGATAGTTAGGATGCGGAGACTCTGCTCTTCAGTAGCGCTAAGCTTAGCTGCGCAGGACGTTCCTGCACTTTCAAATATATTGCTCCCTAGGTAGCTTAAGGAGTATATGCTGGCCAAAGCTGTGGGGCTTAAATGTCAAAGGGCACGCCGTGCTGCGCGGGATAGGCCCTGTTTCCGATCAATTACTAAACGCCCTTCTCTTGTCTCCCCATGCAATAATAATCAAAGCAAAAGCCACCAATAGCTAGCACTTTGAAGGGCCGTAATAGTGTACAACCACACAATTAAGGGAGTATGCCTTGTCTAATGTCACCTACTTTATTTTCAATGTCATTAATACATGAAATATTTCGAATGTAAATTGAAAATAATACGTAATAGTGAATACATAAAGTCTTGTGCAACTTAATTTTATTAATGTGTCCTTCAGTAAGTACTTGCCAACGGTTTAACATAACAAAAGCGATGTATAAATGTAGGCTTAGGTGTTAAAGCAAACCGAGCGAGGTGGCGCAGTGGTAACACACTGGACTCGCATTCGGAAGGATGGTGGTTCAAATACACCTTCGGCCATCCAGATGTAGGTTTTCCGTGATTTCCCTAAATTACTCCAGGCAAATGCCGGGATGGTTTCTTTGAAAGGGCACGAGCGATTTCCTTCCACATCCTTACCCAAAAATCCGAGCGTAAGCTCCGTCTCTAATGACCGCGCTGTCCAGGGGACGTAAAACTCCAAGCTCCCTTCCTGTTAAAGCTAAGTAAATGGATCATCGACGTATCTTAAACGTCATATATTTCTTCATGTTATTTGAACCCAAACTTTCTTAATTCAACGTAGTTAACAGAGTCTACGCACCTTATTGAATTCCTGTATATAAATCGTTTCGAACTACTCATTTTTCACTTGCAGTGGCTATAACCAAGCAGTTCTTTGATTCTGACTTTATATCAGTTACATTAGATGACGAAACAATAAATGAGGCAGATGAATTTTGTTATTTGGGCATTAAAATAATGTTTGATGGTCGCAGTACAGAGGATATGAAATGCAGAATGGCAATGGGAAAAAATCGTCTTTGAAAAAGTTAAATTTTTTAACATCGAATATTAAGTGTGAAGTCTTTTCTGAGGGCATTTGTGTGGGAGTGAAACATGGACGATAAATAGCTCAGGAAGGAACAGGATACAGGCTTTTCAAATGTGGTGCTACAGAAGAATGCTGAAGATTACGTGGGTGTATTGTTTAACTAATGAGGAGGTACTGAACAGAATTTGGGGAGAAAAGGAATTACTGGCATACCTTGAGTAAAAGAAGGGGTCGGTTTGTAGGATACATTCTTAGACATAAAGGAATTGTAAATTTAACATTGGAGGGAAGTTTGTGGGATACATATCGCAGAGGGAGACCAAGAGACAAATACAGAAAGCAGATTCAAATGGATGTGGGTTACTGTTTTTATGAGGAGATGAAAAGGCTTGCTGAGGATAGAATATGTTGGAAAGCAGCATCAAACCTGTCCCCGCACTGAAGGCCACAACAACAAAACAACCAATAATTTCGAAGGTCAAGCAACATTTTGTGTTTATTTAGCATCTTTTAGCTCTGAAATCTGCATAATTAATTGGAAATTAATATTTTCTCTAACAATGTAATCAGACAACAAGTGTAAAGGACCTTTGCCAACTGTATCCTCAGAAAGAAATTTGTGGCAACAGAAGCTACCGTGCTAGACATGCAAACGAATAATAGTTGTCACAAATAGCACACAAAACCCATAAAAGCGGGATATATTGGCCCCTTGCATTTTGAGTGTGCTGAGTTAAGAATCTGATTAGGTGCTGGGTTTCAAATTTATCCTTGACCACACTCGGTTACTTGTGAAATGAACCATATTTAATGTTTTCTTTTTTGTTTTAAGAGACAGTGGCTGATTGATAAGACTTGTGGTTCAGAAGAAATATTTACATCGCGTAATTTCAAGTTGAAACTATTTAACTGATACTGATACATTATACCTAGTCAGTAACGACGATCAGTGCATGTATTAGATTCTCGGTCTGGCATTTGCTATGAGAGTTCGCGATGAATTCACATACAAACAAAACAGTTCAAAATGTCATTCGAAGTACGAAATTGTGCTGAACTAATTAACCGATTACTTAAATTACCGGCATGTGTCGCAAATTTGTTACAACTGTAAAAATTGTTTATTTAACTACATGTTTCGAGGCTGCGTCTCATCTTCAGGCTGTTATAGCGTTACAAAAATTAGAAAAGTATTTTAGTATAGTTTTATATGAAAAAAATCTCGCTGTATGTACTAGTGAACTTGTGAAAACAAGAACATAACCTACGTGAAGTGATGTATCTTTTTATGTTTGACTAACTACTCGATTGTAAAAAAATTGTTTTATCAACTGACTTTGTTCTTGTTGAGTAGCTCTCATCTACGGTATCAGAAGATAATTCCATTCCTGTTCTAAAAGTCGCGCCGCATTGGATACATAAGTCGCTAGATCACTGAAATTAAGCACTGTTGGGCTTGATTGGTCATCGTACGGATATGTCGAGTGTTGTTGGCAAGCGGGTTACACTCAGCCCTTGCAAGTGCAAATTGAGAAGCTACTTGATTAAGTAGCGGCTGCGGTCACGAAAACCGACACAACGTCCAGGACTATGGGACGCTGACCACGTCCCGCTCCGTACAGCTTCCTCTAACGCTTTCGGAAGGAGAATGACACGGCGTCTGCTTGGTACCTGTTGGACCTCTCGAGGCCTGTAGGACGGAGTTTATAATGCGTAACACTTTCCTCATAGCGTCCCTTCTACTGGTTTCGTTGTGGGGCTCAAAATGTTCAAATGTTTGTAGAACTTATGGGACTTAACTACGGGGTCATCAGTCCCTAAGCTTACAAACTACTTACGAACTAGCCAAGACTAAGACGGCACAAATATCCATGCCCGAGGGGGGATTCGAACCCCCGACCGTAGTGGCCGTGCAGACCGTGACTGGAGCGCCTCAGTCTCCTTGGCCACCACGACCGGCGTTGTGGGGCTAGTTTAGTATTTATGCTGATTACATGGTATTGTTTCCAGGGGGTAACATATGCCTGTTGCAGGTTAATGAAACCAAGTCTGTTATACGTCTGTGAGGGCATGTTTTGTGCTGATGAATTCTACGTAATGTTGCTTATGTAAAAGGAAAACACGCCCTACATACCTTCTGTTAAATCCTTGACTACAGGAAACGACATTATAGTTATTCTGCTATATTTGTGTTCATATTTTGGCTCACTATTATGCAACTTACTGATCATTGAACGTCCCACTCCCTGCTTGCACAACAGCAAGGACGACGTTGTTAGCCGACCGCGGTGGCCGAGGGGACTGAGGCGCTCCAGTCACGGTCTGCACGGCCACTACAGTCGGGGGTTCGAATCCCTCCTCGGGCATGGATATTTGTGCCGTCCTTATGATAAGCTAGTTGATAAGTAGTTTGTAAGTTTAGGGACTGATGACCCCGTAGTTAAGTCCCATAAGCTTAACAAACATTTGAACATTTGAACGACGTTGTTAGAGTCGCGCAACAGCTTATCAGACAAATGGCTAGATGTAAATGAGCGAAGGGGCGCACTGGATACCCTTTCGGAAAGACGACGCTTCAAGTCCGCGTCCGTACATTCGGATTTAAATTTTTTATGGACTTCCCTAAGGTAAATGCGGGGAGGTTCCTTTGAAAGGGCATGGCAGATTTCCTTGCCCGTCCTTCCAACATTCAGAGTTCGTGCACCGTGTCCAGTGACTATCAAGAGGGGCCTCAAGTCTCCGTGTCTCGGGTAGTTGGACGGCTGCTTTCCACACATTTTCTGACGATTATATGGTTTGAGAGTTTACTTGTCACTGTTTGAATGTCCGCCACTGTCTTTGGTTCAAATATTTCGTTGGTGACAAGGTTCTCGTACGAGGGTGGATAAAAAATTAACACAATCATCAATTGTTCAATACAGATTGTGAGGATACAGGGTTTTAGCTTAGTAACCTCTTTGGTACGACTTGCTCGAATAGTAGTTGTCGCTGGCATGCAGCGACAGATGCTGGGCGACAATGCTTAGGTTTGAACTTTTCTTGTTTGTTGGACGGTGTGCAGCAGTCTCCCGCCGACCGTAGAGCGAGGGAGTCTGAAGTCGACAGTAAGACCGTAATCCGCGTTTAGCGGTGGCTAAAGTTTTGCCCATCGGTCGTATCGCATATGAGTTTCGGTCGCAGTTGCGTATGGAAACGTTTCAGTGTGGATTTGTAGACATTTATCGTAGTGGCACGCGGTTATTTAATCAGTGTACTTAAAGAAAGAGTTATTAATATTTGTCGTTCCGTAATAAAGGAAGTTAACGAAGTTTATTGTTATGGGTCAACCCAGTCATTGTCCGCATCCTATACAGTCATACCATTGAAACAATTATTAAATGATCAAGGATTAATTAAGTAGCAAATAGAATATAACGGCACCTTCGCCCATCGAGGATTAGGTGCACGCATCTGTGTCGTTATAAGATGCAAGCTAAGTCAACCCGTTGATAAGCAAGTACGTAACATTCAGTAATTGAAAACTATAGTACTTAAGAGTCTGCACCTCTTCAATTTTTGGTGTGGAAGAAAAAAGAAAAACGACGCTTCATAGTCAGTTGACACTGTGAATTTAACAGTCACTGTACACTGTTAATTGTGCACAGAATCATTTTTATTTAATTTATTCTTGAAGTCTGATATCATTTTTCTCACACAAAAGGAAAGACAGACAGTTTATGAATTAGACATTTCTTAGTCTACACATCACTGTGAATCTGTCTCGTTTAATCTGGAAGTGAATCTGTTCTTTTGTGCAGTGAGAGGTAAATGAAAATCAATTTATTTATATCGGACATCTTGTCTAGGAAGACAGATTGTTTGCGAATGTATTTATTAGTTATACATACATGGATTTTCTTTTTTAGTTTTGTTGCTACCGATTGCAAGACACTACACTCATTACAAGAGAATTAGAATTTCACTGTAATTTCTGATGTAGAACAAACCATAGGCCTTTAAACAGTTACCACATACATACATTTAGTGTCTCTAATTGATTCGTTAGGAAGTTAACTGTCAGTCAAGCAATACTAGTTCACACAAGAAAGTAGACACGTTACGATAATTTCCATTTCATTTATTTATTTATTGTTTATGTTAGCCCCTTTAGGTTGTAGCTGTAATTAAATAAATTCGTTTGATGTGTCGTTTGAAACGATGGTAAAACCTGCTTAAACTATTCACTGAAGATAGGTTATGCCCTAGTAAAAGTAAACGCAAAGATGCGTATATTGACCCTGCATGGATCAATCGGAGCTGAGTGACAGCCGTGGCATCCTCTGCCGATAGTTTCACTGTAAGGGTGAAAGACTACCGTCTGTTGTCTTCCATATATTTTTTATAAAATTGTAATTTATTGAATGTCGCTAGATCAGCATTTTGTTAAAACTAGAACTCCACTCTTTTCAAGGCATGAGGAATAGCCTTTTTATTTCATGTTTTAAAATATTAGTTTCTGAAACGTTAGTTAATATTGCTACGATTGTGTTATTTTAATAATTCATTATTGTCCCTGTCAGAAGGTGTACTTTTTTACTTTTAAGTGGATGTGCGAGAATCTAATGACTGTCTGAATGTCTTTGCATGGTTCTCTCTGGCTCTGAGTCGATAGTTAGTCGTTACCAAACCCTGCTGCTGATGCGACCAAAGAGGTTTCTACACCCTTTGGTTACAAGCTAGTCGACAAGCCCTCTCCAGGACGAGTCTCATGTCCCCACCACCGCTGTGTCTTGGGTTTCCCAGTTTCCGCTAGCTTTTTCGCGCCTCCTGGCCGCTAGGTCTTCACTTTGTGCTCGGATCGTGGTGAGGTAAGGTTGGTTCTTCTCTTGTGTCTGCGGAGATGGTAGCAATTC
Source organism: Locusta migratoria (assembly GCA_026315105.1). Taxonomy (NCBI): domain Eukaryota; kingdom Metazoa; phylum Arthropoda; class Insecta; order Orthoptera; family Acrididae; genus Locusta; species Locusta migratoria. The sequence continues at coordinate 412,474,702 of CM048746.1, read as the reverse complement.
GTTGTCTAGCATGTTTAACTTAGACTCTTGAACGATTCATGTTTTGGAATATTCCTTCTGATCATGGGCGGTAATGTGTTCTAGCTTTTCAGTCCAGTGATTTCCAACAGATACGTGGTGTATGTGTTACTAGTTGCAGTTTGATAATGGCCTGATATATTCAAACCTTTTGTGATTATGTGGCAGTGTACGAACTCTGTGTAAATGCTCTCTACCTTTGTGGGGCCTGATTTCTAACATACGATATGTTCATTTTTGTACAGTGCATGTAAAAATCTTTCTTATCGTTTCCTCCCATGAGTGATATGTGTTCCACGTGGTCGGTTCTTAGAATGAAGCCTTCAGCTTCCATTATTGTTTGTTCCATGCCCATCAGGCAAGTAACTAGCCGTGTATCCTTCTGATTTCCACTAACATTTCGCGATTTTCTCTCCCCACCTATTTTTTTAATTTTGCTGTTTCTTCTCTGAACTTGTAGTATGCACTCAGTCTTTGCCAGTAATTCTTTCTGAGACTTGTAGAACCTCCTTCAATAGCTTGCTTATTAAATTCTGTACATTTCTATAGGTTGCATGCTGTAGTTCTTATTCTCACTTTTCCGTCTTTGTAATTATTTCACTTTTCCGGGTTTTGAGACTGGACTTTTTCCATCTCTGTGAACGCTCCCAATCGCACGTTGCTGCATTTCAGTAGCTTTCTTATGAAATTCTACGCAGTTCTAGGGGTTGAATGCCGTAGTTAAAGTTCTTTATTTTTCGGAAATTGAATGTATACATTTTTATCGGTTTTCGGAATCATGTGGGTCCGAGCTCCGACTTCAGGGGTTTGCAACTAGTCACCTGAATTCACGCCACTTCTCATAAAACCAGTTTGATAGTTTACTCTCAGATTGCAACTTAAGAGTCCGCCGTGATTTTATGTAATGTATCCGATCTTTAACCACTTCACCTTCAGTGGAGTGCGATCATGTAACTTAGCCGTGTGTCGCCGTTAGCGTGTTTGCTCGCGGTCTAATCTAAATGCATCTTAACTTTCCTACACTCACGCACCATCTCAAATCACGCACGACAGACCAGAGCCATCTTCGCAGTTTTATTGTATATTGTGTTGTTTGGTGCCTCTGGGTTTGCTGAATTTCGCCTACCATAGCGGCGCCTGCATTTGCCTCTTTTCAGCACGCTGATTTTGGTGAGTTTCGCTGTTGCATTGCGTGTGTGTGTGAGCGAGTGATTGTTGTTTGTAAATCCTCCACCCAGCAGCGTTAAGTTCTGGATAATTTATGTTAAATTCAATGCTGGGCATCGTCAGTATTGGCTCATGTAAGGAGATGCATTTTTATTGTATTAACAAAATTGGGCCGGCCGCGGTGGCGCTCCAGTCATGGTCTGCACGGCGATTACGGTCGGGCGTTCGAATCCCCCCTCGGGCATGGATATTTGTGCCGTCCTTAGGATTAGCTAGTTCATAAGTAGTTTGTAAGTTTCGGGACTGATGACCCCGTAGTTAAGTTCCATAGACTACACAAACATTTGAACATTTGTACAAAATTGGTTCCCCAGTTTGCTTGCGTTCGACCTGAATAAACAAGTTCAGTATAATTTTGACCTGCCTATAAATTGTAGTTTTCGAGTACCTTCTCCCTTTTTATTTAACATTGTTTTTCACCAGTGCTGAGAACAAGCTCAGATGCAATTTTTTATGTTTAAGTTCCGTTGCACCATAAATGTTTTTCTTTAGCCATCTTTAAGAAATAACCTTAATTGTGGTGCTTTGTTTATTAATGCCTGTGTGTAATTTCGTGTGAGCTGCTACGTATATTGGCCACTGTATCATTAACTTTCTGTTATTAGATTAATGCGCTGCATGGATCAATCGGAGCTGACTAACCGCCGTGGCATCCTCTGCCGATAGTTTCACTGTAAGGGGTATGGAGGGGCATGAATAACCTCTGGCAATAAAGTTTAGTCAATAGTCCTGTAACATTAACGTACGTGAACAATGCTCTACGGTTACCTTACTGTCCTTTGAAATAGTCACCTGTAACTATGCACCGCTTATCTCTCCGACTCCTCCTGGAAACTTTGTACGACTTATTTCTTTGTGATGGTGTTCAAAAGCGTCGTCCCGTTTCGTTGGATGTCTGGAATATCGACAAATCTCCTTTCAAAAAGGGGTTTAAGTCGAGAGAATAGCAAGAAGTATGGAGGGTTGAGATCCGGCGAGTTTGGTGGATATTAAAGTTGCAACACCGCTTTTTTGCCACGAACTGATTGACGATATTGGCTATGTGTCGGCGAGTTCTGTAGTGCAACTTGAACATTCACTATAATTTATGGATCACAATCCTCCAGATTTCTACCCATTCCTTCGACTCAAACTCGTTTTGAAAAGAAATAAATGTCACGATATTTCTGACATCCAACGAAACGTGACGAGGCTTTTGAACACCATCCCAAAGGAAGAGCTCCGCGTTGCATAGTTATGGGTGCTGAGTATTTGAAACCATAGGAAGGTAACTGTAGTTCATTGTTCATTTAGGTTAATGTTACAGGACTGTTAACCGAACTTTGTTTTCAGAATTTGTAGTTTACACAATTCTCCGGGCCTTTGTCGGCTTTCTAGATTTGGAGCCGCCACTACTTGGTAGAGTAGCTACTCAGTTGACCTCACGAGGCTCAGTGCATCACGTTCCAGTCCTCCCACCAAGGGAAAGCCCTTGATAGTACCGGGAGCAGGACCCATGGCGCTCAGCGTCGCTGACCATTCAGCCTCAGATTCGGACATAGCAAAATTAGCAGCCTTTGAAATAAGCGAGTCTCTGCAGCTGAAAAGTCAATTGAAGACCTGGTAAAGGAAATAAGACAGACAACAAGAAACCAGCAAAGTAGCCTTTAAGGGAAAGAAGACCCAGAGTACAAATGTGGTGCCTTCTGAAGAAGTCACATAAGGAAAAAAGTTAGGTTCAACTTTAAATTGAGTTTCCTTTATGTTGTTATGGTCTTCAGTCGGGAGACTGGTTTGATGCAGCTCTCCACCCTACTCTATCCTGAGCAAGCCTTTTCATCTCCTCCTACTATACGCGTCTCTTGGTCTCCCTCTGCGATTTTTACCCCACACACTTCCCTCCAATGCTAAATTTACGATTCCTCGATGTCTAAGCATGTGTCCTATCAAGCGATCCCTTCGTTTAGTCAGGGTATGCCAAAAATTCCTTTTCTCACCAATTCTGTTCAGTACCTCTTCATTAGTTATGCCATCTACCCACCTAATCTTCAGCATTCTTCTGTAGCACCACATTTCAAAAGCCTCTATTCTCTTCCTGTCCGCACTGCTTATCGTCCATGTTTCACTCCCGTACAAGGCAACACTCCACACAAATGCCTTCAGAAAAGTACTTCCTTACACTTAAATTAATATTCGATGTTAGCAAATTTCTCTTTTTCAAAAATGCTTTTCTTCCCATTGCAATTCTGCATTTTATATCCTCTGCACTGCGACCATCGAATGTTATTTTACTACCCGAGTAACAAAACTCATCTATCACCTTCATTGTTTCGTTACATAATCTAATTTCTTCAGCATCGCCTGATTTTCTAAGACCGCATTCCATTATTTTTGTTTTGCTCTTGTTAATGTACATTTTATACGCTCTCTTCAACACACTGCCCATTCCATTCAACTGCTCTTTCAGGTCCTTTGCTGTCTCTGACAGAATTACAATAAAATTAGCAAAACGCGATGTTTTTATTTCTTCCCTCTGAACTTTAATCCCTATTCCAAATTTTTCCTTGCTTTCCTTCACCGCCTGCTCGATGTACAAATTGAATAACATCGGAGAAAGGCTACAACCCTGTCTTACTCCCTTCCGAACTGATGCTTCCCTTTCATGCCCTTCGAGTCTAATAACTGCGGCCTGACTTTTGTACAAGTTGTAAATAACTCTCCTTTCCCTGTATTTTACCCCTGCCTACTTCAGAATTTGAAAGAGTGTGTTCCAGTCAACATTGTCAAGCGCTTTCTCCAAATCTACAAAAGCTAAAAATGTAGGTTTGCCTTTCCTTAATATATCGTCTAAGACGTAAAGCGAATATTGTCTCCCGGGTTCCTACGTTCCTCCTGAATCCAAACTGATCTTCCCCGAGGTCAACTTCTGCCAGCTTTTCCATTCTTCTGTAGATAATTCGTGTTAGAATTTTGCAACCATGACTTATCAAACTGATGGTTCTGTAATTTTCACATCTATCTGCGCCTGATTTCTTTGGAATGGGGATTATTACATTTTTCTTAAAGTCTGAGGGTATTTCGCCTGTCTCATACATCCTACATACCAGATCAAATAGTTTTGTCATGGCTGGCTCTCCCAGAGACTTTAGTAGCTTTGAGGGTATGTCATCTACTCCTGGGGCCTTGTTCCGACCTAGGTCTTTCAGGGCTCTGTCAAATTCATCTCTCAGTATAGTATCTCCTATTTCATCTTGATCTACTTCCTCTTCCCTTCCTACAACATCGTCTCTAAGTTCATTTCCTCTGTAGAGCTGCTCTATGTACTCTTTCCACCTTTCAGCTTTCCCTTCTTTATGAGAACTGGTTTTCCATCTGAATTCTTGATAGTCGTAGAGTTGCTTTTCTTGTCCTCAAATGTCTCTTTTATTTTCATGCAGTATCTACTTTTCCCCTTCTTATACATTCTTCTACAGATTTGCATTTGGCTTCTAGCCACTCCTGCTTAGCCATTTTGCACTTCCTGTCAATCTCGTTTCTTAGTCGTCTGTACTCCATTTTGCCTGTTTCATTTACTGCGTTTTTATATTTTCTCCTTTCATCAATTAAATTTAGTATTTTCTGTGATATCCAAGGATTTTTTGTAGGTCTTGCCTTTCTACCTATTTTGTCCTCTGCTGCCTTCACTATTTCATCTCTCAATACTACCCATTCCTCCTCTACTGTTTTATTTCCCCCCGTTTCTGTCAATTGTTGCCTAAATCTCCCTCTGAAATTCTCCAGAACTTCACGTTCCTTCAATTTATCTAAGTCCCATCTTATTTTCCTACCTTTCTGCAGTTTTTTCAGTTTCAGCCTACAGTTCATGGTCATAGTCTATATCTGCCACTGGGTATGTCGTACAGTTTATAACCTGGTTCCGGAATCTATGTCTTACCATTATAAAATCTGATACCTTCCGGTGTCTCCTGGTCTCTTCCACGTATACAACCTTCTTTTGTGATTCTTAAACCACGTGTTTGTTACGATTAAATCATGTTCCGTGCAAAATTCTACCAGGCGACTTCCTCTTTCGTTCCTTCTGCCCAGTCCATATTCATCTACTATTTTTCCTTCTCATCCTTTTCCTACTACCGAATTCCAGTCTCTCATCACAATTAACTTTTCCTCTCCCTTTACTGTCTGAATAATTTCCTTTAGCTCCTCATATATTTCTTCGACCTCATCATCGGCAGAGCTAGTTGGCATATAAACCTGTACTACTGTTGTCAGTGTTGGTTTTGATCTATCTTGACATGATAATGTGATCACTGTGCTGCTCTTAGTAGTTTACCCGCATTCCTATTTCCTTATTCATTATCAGTCTTTCTCCTGTGATACCCCCAACTGATTTTGTGTTTATAATCCTATACTCACCTGACCAGAAATCCTGTTCCTCTCTCCACCGAACTTCACTAACCCCCACCATATCTAACTTTAACCTATCCAATTCCCTTTTTAATTTTTCTAATATTCCTACCCGATTAAGGGATATAACATTCCACGCTCCGATCCGTAGAATGCCAGTATTGTCTTTCCTGATGACAACATCCTCCTGAGTAGTCCCCGCCTGGAGATCCGAATGGGGGACTAGTTTACCTCCGGAATATTTTACCCCAGAGGATGCCATCATCATATTGTCATACAGTAGAGCTGCATGTCCTCGGGAAATGTAACGGCTGTAGTTTCTCCTTGCTTTCAGCCGTTCGCAGTAACTGTGTGGCAAAGCCGTATTAGCTGATGTTACAAGACCAGCTCAGTCAATCATCCAGACTGTTGCCCCTGTAACTACTGAAAAGGCTGCTGCCCCTCTTCAGGAACCACACGTTTGTCTGGCCTCTCCACAGATACCGCTCCGCTGTGGTTGCACCTACGGTACGGCTATCTGTATCGTTGAGGCACGCAAGCCACCCCACCTCGGTAATGTCTGTGGTTCATGGGGGTGGGTTTCCTGTAAAGTTTGTTTTTTAAAGTTCATGTACCTTTTCCTCATATTCTATGAATGCTGGAATTAAGAAATTTTGTACACATATTTGAATAAAACTAATAAACGTTGTCCCTAGAGCAAATTTTGAAAATCTGATTTCTAGCTGAGATATGGGGCAAAATTTTGCTTGAATTTAAAATTTTTACTTCTGAAGTTATAATTAAAAAAAAATGAAAATTCTCCTATTTGACCTATTTCAAAAACATCACGAGAGAAGCTTACAACATATAAACAGATGAAACAGAGAAATTTTTGTAGGAATCTCGTGACTACTTTCTGAGAAAAAGAAACATACATTATTTTTTGAAAATAAAACTTCAAATTTCATTAAAAATAGGTTGGATTTACATATAATTAAAGGATTTTATGTGTGTTACTTTGTATGTAAAGCGTGGTACAAAATTTCATTGTCATATCTCCAAAACAGTGGATTTGGTGCATTTTTGGAATAGTGTGTGTTTTTCACAAACTACGGAGTTGTAATGTCAAGATCTTGCAAGTGTTTCTCAATAAATTATAAGTTTTGTGGACATTTTTCAAATTTTATCACCATTAAGTAGCTTCAATCACTATGGGGTCAGAAAAGACCCCAGACATAGAATATATTTTTTCCACATGTGGTACCATGCGAGGGTGAGAAAGGCGAGCACAGCTGTGACCCAGAACCACGTGGCATCGCCTCGTGATGTCGTTGCCTTCCAGCGGCAGCCCTCGACATGGCTCCGTCTTCCATCCATACGCCGGTATTAAAGTTTCGCCCAAAACAGGCACTTAGGCTTGTGCGGCGCTTCCATCCTCTATAGAGTGAGCTGGCTCACGAGATGGGACCGCGCCGGTCTGAAAGCCTGAATACAGACAGGTTGAGGGCGGTGTGCAACTAGCGCACGTGGAGCACCCTTGCGGACACTCAGGGAACGAGGGGAGCGCCGCGGCCGACCAACTTCAATACGGCCCAGCTAGGAGCCGCTCTGCGCTGCATTCACGTCTAGCTTCTATTCCATTTTCGTACGCCACTCCGCTAGCTAAATTAGCACTTATCAGGGCGCCTTTTGCACAGTAATTTGGCCGTTGGATTCAAATGCGAAGATGTATTCATCGTGCAGTGACGTAAGAATTTGCAGTCGCTGACTGTACTCGAATCTAAACTAAACCAGTTTATGCTGTAGTCATTGGTCAACTGCTGAGTTACCTTGTCGGTAATCATATGTGATACCAAATGATATGTTTGACTGGTTGTGGATATCTTGATAGTCTAACGGTACCACTATTATTCTTATGAAAATTAAGATAGTTTTGAATAACTAATCTTTTTACGTCATTAAGAGTTTAAATCGTAGTTGTTAGGCATTACAACGTTTGATCTTTCCTACAATTTTCACGAGGACCGCGTCTTTTCATGCTTCTGTAGATGTCGGGTTTCCTTATAGGTTCGAATCCCCCCTCGGGCAAGGATATTTGTGCCGTCCTTAGTATTAGCTATTTCATAAGTAGTTTGTAAGCTTAGGGACTGATGACCCCGTAGTTAAGTCCCATAAGCTATACACACATTTGAACGTTTGATTTTTTTCCTTATAGGTAGTTGCTAGACGTAAATAAATACACGTTGTTTCATATTTATTATTCAAAGAACATATTTACAAAGCTTCCACACTGACAACTTGATGGACAGACCATCTTCATTACTAACTTCACACACCCAGACTTACTTAACAGCTTCGCTTGCTGGGCTTACGTAGTTTGTTCCCAATTAAACTTATTGAAATAATTGTTATAGTACTTCATATTATAAGGTACAATTAAAGTTTGCAGACACAAATCGGAATTTAAAGCCTCCTTAACTGATCATAATTTTCTTATAATTCAAAGTACTGGAATTTACGAGTTCTGAAAATACGAAACTGTGGTTTGTCAACAATGTTTGCTATATAGTTTTAATTAACTTTTAACTAATAGAGAGCCTCCATGTACTAACATTTTTAAACTGATAATGACTTTCTTAGTAGATCGTCCTTCCGAAAACGAATGTATGGCTAGTTTCAAACATATTAATTACATATGAATTAAAATTTGAGCCGCAGCCGGGATTCGATCCCGATACCATAGTATTAAGTCTTGTGGCTTAGTGGTTATAGTGCTTGGATAGTTAGTAGGACGTCCTGGGTTCAAATCTCCACTGCAGCTTAAATTTTTATTCAATGCCTATCCTTCAGTTTAATGTTTTAGATATATATTGAGACAAAATATGTCTCTGGACATTATTTTTTTGTTTAAAATGGTTAATTAAATAATTTCATATACCTCAATTTTCATGCCAGACAGTAATTCTTTCAGATTATTTGCTATTACGTTAATTATGATTTCTCGGGGTTGACTGTTTTTAACACGTCGCAGAAGTACTATTTTATGTCATCGAAACTTCTAGAAATTACAAGAACGATATGTTACCATCTGAAAGTCTTTAACTCTCTTTTCCGTATGAAATTCTGGTTAGTGAATTAATAGTAGAAGTTCTGTAACATTCACGTAGTAGTAAGTTCAGCATTTAAAGTATTGTATAAAATAAGGCCTACGCCTCTTTAACTGAAAAATTCGATACTGTGACTAGTAAAACCATGACCGAGAAAACCGATTACGTTCTGTTCCATAATAGTAAGAAGGACGTAGCGTGCCTATATAATGAAGATTCAATGATAAATTTAGAAACAAATTGTGGTGTGCCGGCCGCGGTGGCCGAGCGTACTGCGGCGCGTCAGTCACAGTCTGCACGGCCACTACGGTCGGGGGTTCGAATCCCCCCTCGGGCATGGGTATTTGTGCGGTGCTTAGTTGTAGCTAGTTCATAAGTAGTTTGTAAGTTTAGGGACTGATGACCCCATAGTTAAGTCCCATAATATAATTCTGGTATATTGCAGAGAATTCTCGTGTTTCACGAGGGGGTCTACAAAAGTTTTAAATATCAAATCGAAATAAGACATACAATAGTCACTTTCAGCGGCCAACGTAAGTTATTCTTCACGTAGTCTTCCTGCAGAGTCCCACATTTCAATCGCCATTTAAAATACATTAAAATAAATTTACTCGGCAATTTGGTGGCACCGTATGCTGCCTGACTAGAGGACCATCCTCTCAAGGAAGCGAAAAAAATTTCCGGGTCCTAGCCATCTTGATGGCGAGTCGCAACAAAGGCGGTCTTCGCCGTTAAATTTGAAGTTTCCTCGCGAAAAACACGCCTGTTTGCCGCTTCTGTCCAGCTGCCGCCGTCACGGCAGGACAGCCAACTGTCAGAACATGAAACCGACCCTACTCGGACCGGAACAGACTCTCTCCAGTCCCAGGTGAAGTTGGCATCGTAATTATTTTTAAATAGAACCGACTGATGCATGTATCTGTATTCATACTATTATACTCCGTTCACTGTGACGAGACGTCTCAAGGTCACGCAGCTCTATCCCCACTCTACACCCTCCCTCCCCTACTCCTTTGCCAGCACACTGCGAAGGCAGCCCCCTTAACCTTGGGCAGCCCTCTTAAACAACGCTCCAACAACAATAAGCACTGCCGGTTTTTAAAATTAATTTATCACATTTTAGTGACCATTTCGTTCGTTGCGATATGTATATAATGTACACCACTCCAGAGGTTATTACGTACATTAATAAAGTGAAATAGTGAAAATGTTAGCTATTTGTAACTCACCAAACTGAAACTACAGACATCAGCTTCACTATCTTCGTCGTTACTGGAAGTCTCCTCACTATCTCCATGTAGATTTATTAAAATCGCCGCGGTGGAGTAGCCGAGCGGTCTAAAGCGTCTTGCTGCGGAGCGCGCGGTTGTTCGCCGTGGAGGTTCGAGTCCTCCCTAGGGCATGGGTGTGTGTGTTGTCCTTAGGTTGGTTTACCTAGGTTTAAGTAGTTTGTAAGCTACGGACTGATGACCACGCAGTTGGGTCCGATAGATTTACAATTTTTTTGGATATCATACTTTATAAATAGTAGCTTATATTCAGTTATAACATTTATTTAACAGATCTGAAGATGGGCAGCTGTCCCGAAACCGGTAATGTTTTAGAAAATATAAGCGATTTGGAGACGGTCATTCGAGAATTTTATTCATATAACGATCGCAATAACTCCCTGAAGACTAATAAGTCTTGTTTTGATAATTTTTTTTTTTTTTTTTAAATTAAAATCCTCTGAATTTGTTCACCTATAAGTCCTTCGTTCGCAAAGTCTTCTTCCTGCAATCGCTCCGCATGGGCAACGCATTTCTGATAATGGCGCCCTCCAGTAATTTTCTCGCATCTCTAATTTTAAAAGTAGAATTCTTTTCCGGTACCTCTCGCTTTATATGAGCCCATATCAGTTCAATAGGATTGTACTGACAGTGATAAGGAGGAAGCCGTATTACTTCATGTCCCATTTCTGTAGCTAGATCATCAAGCTCATATCGCCTAAAACTGCTGCTGTGTTACCTGACAGTGCAAAGCAATTCCGCTATCTGTGTGGGATCATGAGGTATGCTTTTGCTTTGCAGCCATTCCAAAATATCGGCTTTCTTGAAACTTGAGTTGGGAATTTTTTCTTTAAGCATGGAATGATAGCTTGCATTGTCCATGACTACCACACATCCTTCTTCCAGGCTTCGAAGGAGATCAGTACACCATTCCCTAAAGACTGTATTATTCATCTCTTGGTGGTAATCAACACCGCTTTTAGAGTGGAACACCAATTCTGCCCCCTCTATGAAACCATATTTGGCCGATTCGGCACGTCAGATTATCAGACGTGATCCTTTACCTAACGGGACCTTTAGACCACCATTACTTTTATAATCCTGCCAGATAAAACTGCATTCTTCTTAAAAATGAGGCGCTTGCGGCTACAACATCTTTTCCAAATCTTCGACCGTCATTAGCTCTTCTGCATCTGAATTTTATGCAAAGACGTAATACCTCCTGCTTATCTTTTAAAACATCTTTAAGTTTTTTAAATGTTGGGTATTAACCATTATCGTAAAATTCTTCAATTGAGTGGCGGATTACGTCTTTTTGGAAATCGTCTAATCTGTCACAGGCTTTTGGCGAGTAATGTTTTTGCTTGGAGATGAAAAGCTTGGCCCTATGATATCTTCATTTTCGATTACACTTTTATGCGCTTCCTCACAGATGCGTTGCACTACTCTTACTGACACCTGACAGGCTTCTGCGGTTGTTTTTTGAGTATCTTTTCTTGGCAGTTTTCCAACGCTTTGAAAAAATTATACACTTTATACACAATGTCCTTCGACTGACGCCTAATACCACTCAGACTCGATATTGTAGCAAATTTAAATGTAAACGCAGAGAAACGCTACCACACTGTTGTAAACTGCAAAAGGGATCGACGGCGCGCTGGGGAGAGGGGAAAAGGCACTATGGAGGGGGTGATCACGTGACGCGCGGAGTGCCAGCCGAATGACCTTGAGCCGCCTCGTCAAAGTGAAAGAAATATAATATTATTATATTATCAGCTTGTAATAAAGAGAGAGAGAGAGAGAGAGAGAGAGAGAGAGAGAGAGAGAGAGACAGACAGAGAGAGAGAGAGAGAAGTGACATTTTCCACATCCACGAGGATCTCCACAACACGGATCTATGGAACGAACAACTAAAATAATCTAATTGATTGTCCGACGGAAGCAGTAAGCAGTACGCCACTCGCGGTAATAAATCTGTCGAGAGCGTCTTCAGCCTCAGGTGCTTGCAGTGCTTCAAGAAATCAGGTCGCGTGTTTCTAATAAGCAAAAGTAGTCGCCGTGGTTGAGCGTCCTAAGGCACCTTGCTGTGAAGAACGAGATTGCTCGCTGTCTGAGGTTCGAGTCCTCCCTCGGGCATGCGTCTCTTCGATTGTGTGTAATTTGTAAGTCTAGGGACTAATGACCTCAGTTCTTAAGTCCCATAGATTTAAAAACATTTGAACGTTTGGAATAGTCGCTTTGTCAGGACCTTGTCCCGGTAACGGCTATGAATTTCACTGTTCCATCAGTTATACTTAGCGAGTCTAGTAAAGCGATCATAATCCGTCGCGAGCTATTAATTTGCCTATCGCCAGTTAGGCGCTAACGAGATCGATAAGCTCTCAACATAGTGATTTTGCAGTCCCTGTTTGGGCTTAGTCTTTGGACTCTAGGTTAACGTACATCTTTTTAAACACTCTCTATACTCACTCTTTCAAGGTTGGACGAGATAATTATGACTGATTGGTTTAGGGAAGAAGGGACCAAAGTACGCTGGTCATCGGTCCCCGAGCTAATTAGAAATTAGCTGCGCCGATGTTGTTTTATTTCTCTTTTCCTGCAGCAAGAAATTGGAAGAGAGGATTTTTTAGTGATTCCTAGTTATGTGATGTGTCAACTGTGACAGTCTACCTCGAATTTATATGCGATTATTTTAAAATACAATCATTATTTAACTGAACTGTCGTCTGACCTGTGGCCTTCCTCTGTCGCTATCCCTTTTTATTAATTCTAATAATACCAGAAACTCATGCTAGAAGAAGTTGGTTGTCGGCAACGGTCGCAGCAGCAGAAGCAGGCAGGTCTTCTGTTAATTGGGGAGCAGAGGTCAGGCTGACTAATTAATTCTTCATCGTAAATATGATTCGTTATAACGCCAAGGCTAACGAAAGTCTCACCAGCTACAATGCCATCTTGATTTGCCGTAATTATCGCAGTTTCAGTATTTGTAACTCGTCGTTAGTCGTTTCATGGCAACAGCATCACAAAAATCATCCTCGATTCAGTTTCTTATAACTGCATGTTAATAACTGCTTAGCAGTGGTTAAAACGCCATAAAAACCGAATTATTTAGAAGCTTTAGTAATAACAATTAGTGCGTCTTTGTAGCCTAGTGGTTAGCATCGTGTTCGGAACTCCCCATATAATTTTCTTGAATCTTACGGTTTGTAACACATTGTATGATTTTATTATTGACTAGTAAATAAACCATTTAGAGTGTGTCAAATAGTAGTTGACACTCCTGAGTCTGCAGCTTATGATTACTGGAATCAAGATTCGTTTGCAAGAGACTGCTGTATTCCGAAATGACACAATGTCTGCGTTATAAATGTAAAAGAACAATAAAACAACGTTCACTATTTGCATTGAAATAACCAGTTAAATTCTAGGTTTATCTACCATATTAAAACACACGAGGGAAACAACATTTTTTAAAATAAGATACAACATGAAGTCTGAAATGACATTTTTTATACTAACAAGTGTAGATCGCGTATTTAATCTCGTGTTAAAGAGTTAGTTTCTTACGTGCGAAAACGAAGTTACCTACTGTCGTTATAATGTTTCGACCGTCATGTTAAAGGAATTGCGGCGGTGGTGTAACGGTCAAGACGTACAAGTGGTGAACTTGTCTATTGTTTTATTATTTTTGTAATTCCATAGCATTATTTGTGATTATTTAGTGTGCCCTTTATTCCCTGTAATATGCGTACCGTATTGCAGTTTTCACTGTAATATGCGTACCGTATTGCAGTTTGTGAGTTCCTAACGGGGTAAACTTTTACCTACCATACCGGCGGCTTCGTGTGACTATGTTGGCAACATCAACAACACGGCAGAAAATCTTCATCAACTTGTTTCGTACAGACCAAAAAGTAAATATATACTCTACGGTTGACAGGTACTTGTATGTACCCTTATCCACATAATGAAAACTATTGCCCTCCTAGAATGAAGATTTCATGACAAAACATACATTGCTTCACGGTTTCATGGTTTCGAAACAGTGTATCGAAACAACAGATGGTACGGTTTCATTTGTTTCGAAACCGTCAGATGTTTCAGTTTTCCCATCTCTAGTTTCTACTCTATGTATAATTCAGTTGTTATACCCATTGAAATATGCACTTCTTTTCTTTCCTTGACATTGCAAAGCATATGGAATTCAGCTAGGAAGAAAAAAAATTGTGTCCTACCTGGGCTAAACTTTATTTGCAGAGTACGGTTTAGTTTGCTATCGTTGGCAACGAACTATTAGCTTTAGGAGGATAATTAATTTACTGACCAGAACAGCATAAATTATTAATTTCATTGTAAAAATAAAGAAATATTCCCCTTATTCTATCTGAATGATTTTTGAGAAAGTATTCAGGGCCGTTGCCAACATCAGCGCACAACGCCGCCGCCGTAAGTAAAATTGTACCTCTTCTTGTAGTGTATTACACCATAGTTGTAAGAATGAAAAAAAAAAAAAAAAACAAAAAAAACAAAAAAAAAAAAAAAAAAACTGCAGCAACACCATAATTAGTTATTTGGTGTACTATGTAACTAACGTCGCCTCACTTTGTCCTTTACTACGTTTTCGAGGCATTCCTAAACAGAACGCTCTCAATATGTAATGAGGATACACCAAAATCAGAAAGGGAACTACATAAATTCCATTTTCTGTGCAAAGATTTCTTATGTAAATTAGAGCATCGATAGAAGCGAAGAAATATCGTTATGTTTTAAATTCAAATGATAGCCGCGGAACGAAGCACTTTTTTTTCTTTGCATGGCATTGCAAGGCATGTGGGATACAGCTAGTAAAAAATTACTTTTTTGTGCCATACCTGGGATAAATTTTACTTGTAGTGCCAACGGTTTAGTATGTTAATGTTGCCAACGAAATATTCGCTTTAGGGGCTCTTAATTTACTGATCGGAATAATATTTATTATTTATTTCATTATCAATAAAAGAATTATTCCTCTCATTGTACGTAACTGATTTTACAAAAAGGAGTCAATGGCCGTTACCAACATCAATACACTACACCGCTGCCGTAAGGAAAATCATAGCCCTACTTTCAGTGTATTACACTTTAGTTATGAGAATAAACAATGCAGCATCACCATCTATTGGTTATTTGGTATACTATGTCAGTCACAGCGCCTCTATCGGGTCTTTGCTATACTATGCTGCATTTCATACATAGCATACACCAGAAACTACAAAAATTGCGATTGATGAAATAAAGCTTATATGTTGCCCCCAGGTACTCTCAGTTGACCTATGAAACCTCATGAAAGTTCGTTTAGTACTCTTGGAGATTTGCTGTTTTACACCATATTTATAAACATAGCATACACATAAAATTTCAAATTAGGATATCTTTCCTTCCTTTGATCCGATTTTGATGAAACTAAGCCTATGTTACTCTCCAAACTATTCTCAATTTACCTGTGGAAACCCATGAAAATTCGTGTAGTACGTTTGGAGACACACACGATGGCTTTTAAGCGAATGATTAAATTATGATATATTTATTTTTATTTTATTTAATTATTGAAGCCTTTATGTAACCACACGATATGCTCAAGTTACGTGTGAAAACCCTATGAAAGTTCGTCAACTAGTTTAGGAGATAGACGTGATCAAAGAGACAGACAGACATGTCGGTAGTTACTAAAATATTACAAATTACGATATTTTTTTTTTTTTTTTTTTTTTTTTTTCGTGATCTGATTTTTATAAAACGAAGTCTGCATGGTGTCCAAAGTTACGCTCCAGTTACCTGTGAAAACCCCATGCAAATTCGTGAAGTGGTTTTGAGATAAGAGGTTTTTAATGGTTGAAAAAACAGACACGACAGATACTGAAAAAACTTAAAATTACGATATCTTTAGTCTCCGTGATCCGATTTTGATAAAATTATGCCTATATGTTGACCCAAACATTTCTCATGTTTCCTGTGAAAACCGCATGAAGATTCATCCAGTAGTTTTGAAGATTGAAGGGAACAGCAACAGGCCTACATTTACAGATTTATTATTAGTATAGATAGATAACACATTGTGCGACTTTTTTTTTCTGTAATAGTAGCATGTTATGCAATACTCCATGCTGCAACGTTACTCATTTCTTTAGACATAAAGGGTTGAGTAGCGTTGATTTTGCGACTTGCCCGATTAGAAAACGGAGAATGAAATTCTGCAACTGAAACTAGCAGCAATGAGATTTCTGTTCTTGCTTGTCAATAGTCTTCGACTATTGTTCCGAATATGTCGCGATTTCGGAGGATGTTATTGGGGGAAAACCTAAGGCAAAATATTAAATTGCTGTTGGAGAAATGATTAGCGATGATATTTACGCTGTTTGCTTATCAGAAATATTTGGCTGTTTATTTTCTAGTATGTCCTGATTTCCAAGAGTGTAGTTAGATCGGTATCCCTTACTTCTTACCAATACTTGACGGTTTATTTATGAATGTGTGGCGACTGCGAAAGGTATAGGTAGCCAAGTTCCTGACAACGAAATCTATCCATCGCACCCCTTTAAAGATTTGGTGGTAGTATGGGACATTCGATAGCCTGTCAAATACTGATCACAGATCAAGCATGCATGCAGGAAGAAAGTGTGTGGATCTATGAGGAAAGATAAAAAATAGAAACAATCAACATCCCAA
The DNA here is from genome assembly GCA_026315105.1 of Locusta migratoria. Classification (NCBI taxonomy): domain Eukaryota; kingdom Metazoa; phylum Arthropoda; class Insecta; order Orthoptera; family Acrididae; genus Locusta; species Locusta migratoria. The sequence continues at coordinate 412,458,015 of CM048746.1, read as the reverse complement.
GTAGATGACATAAAACGCGAGGGAAACATCTACGAGAGCTTCATAGTCTTGTTATATTCCTGAACTGCTAAGATGGAAGTACTTCAATCAAACCTTCACTAACGTAAAAGTTTTAATTCCGTCCGTCCGATGTAGCCTCCCTTGGTGAAACGATATTAATAGTAAGTGACGCCTTATTGAATTCTAATCAAAAACGTAAGTGCAGTGATGTCGAGATAAAGTGTTACCAAAGACGTCAATGAACTTTTATTTTTCAACACAGAAATTTTAATATCGTCATGAATGTGATTTCAGTACTTTGTTCGAATACTATTTAAACAATTGTACAATGTGTAATCCTTCTTGTCTTGTTTTGTTCCTGTAGTCTGATATCGTGATTTGAAAGGACGATATTATCGTAATTTTGGGAGAGTCGCTGTTAGATTCTTTTTTTTTTCTCAACAATAGTAATCAAGGTCTGTTAAATGATTGTAAAATGTCAGATATGATCTTCAAATGAAATGTTAAACACTATATCGTGTTCTCCATATTAACAGCAACCATACAGAGACTTTTAAGCATTTTTCAGAATTATAGCTCCAGTTGCAGCATCTTCAACATCGGCCTCACCGGACACAATTTCATAGTTAATGTTAGTAAATAATTATTAAATGATTCAGGTTCGGATACTGAAATAAAATAGGATTTTTAAGAATTATTTTCCTGCTTGGACGACAATGGAATAAATTGTAAGGATTCAGATCTTAATGACATTTGCTTAAGTACGTCTACAGACCAAACTGAAGTTTTTTTTTAATTACTTTTTTTATTGTGGCGTGGACAGATCTTGAGTTAAAAATAATTGTAATACTGATAGGCAATACTCATGCTTAAAATTATTACAGAGTGATTAGTGAAACTTTCATTTTATTATTTTTCTGTACACTGTTTCATCAACTTTTTATGTATTACTTATGAAAACATAAAGTCTTAAATATTTTATGAAACTCAGTTGTTTGGCTGATGTGGTGTCGCACAAGTACAAAGTGCGCGCCACCTACTTTCGCCGCGCGCCGCCATGCACGCACGGCGCGGCGTTCTCACGACGACAGCCACGAGCGCCCTCTGCGACAACTCCGCTCGTGGCCACCACTGAAGGACCGGGCACTTCGGAAGGAGATAGCAACCAGTTAGGACCTTCGTAATCAGATAGGCACCAGTGAAGACTTTGCTATCGTACAGGCACTAGGCAGGCCTCTAACAACTATGTATCAACATTCTGCAGTACTATGTAAAAGTTAAGTATTGTTACATTCTGTGCAATATATATCTCTTTCAAATTTACTCGAGTGTTTATAGTTTCTGGCTGCTCCCCTCCGTACCTGCACCAGCGTGCTGTCTTTGTTCCTGTGTCGGTCTCGTTCTACTCGGCCACCGACACCTACGACGAGGCTGGGACACAAAAGCGACGACGAAGTTGGGACACAAAAGTGGCGACGAGGATGGGATACAAAAGCTGATGCACTCTATTAGAAATAAAAAGGATATCATAATTCAGTATTTAATAGTTCACAAATTGTAGTTCAAGTAGCGGTACAGCAGAGTTAGTATTTTTAATTTTATTTTCTGAGAGGAATTAACGTGTCTGTTCGCCGTAACCAGTTTTTGATCCTTTAAGAAACTTGTAGATTTCTTATAGTTCGGAAAGTGTTCATTGATATTGCTATGCCGCTGTGGAGTAGCCGAGCGGTCTAAGGCGCCTCGCTGTGGAGCACGCGTTTGTTCGCCGTCGGAGGTTCGAGTCCTCCCTTGGACATGGCTGTGTGTTTGTCCTTAGGTTAGTTTAACTTAGTTTAAGTAATTTGTAAGCTACGGACTGATGACTGTATGGAGATGTATTTCTTCTTTTTACAAATTTACCCGTTTTCCATGAGAAGTTTTAAAAAATTCAGTTTCACTGTTGACCGCACAGTAAAGTAATAGATTCAAATTTACGCATCACAATCGAAACTTAAATGCTTCTTTACTGTTATCAGCACGCTTTTTTTTTAAATGCATTCACCTGTATGTTCAAACATGCTCAAATTTGAAAAACTTAGAGTTTGTAATACATCCGAACATAATTAAGAACGTGTTATTCTGAGATAAATAGGTTGGCACAAGATAGGAATTCTTGGAGAACCGCATTAAATCAATTGTAAGATTAATGACCAAAATCAAACGAAAATAAAAACACTTCTTCGCATGTGATCGTGAAGAACGCTACGTTTGACGTAATAAAGACACGTTAGGACTTAAAGTTTTCACTGGTGATGTTGTATTACCAACTACAATCGTGAACCAGCTGCAAGCAAAACTGCGTGTGGCAAGCAAGGTTTTTTTCTGAGGAAATTTGTCATAGTTCAATTAGTAATTATAAATCCCAACACAAGAAAGCCCTTTATTGATACTGAATATTTCCATGGAGTAAGCAAACAACTACAGCAGTTTTTGTTTTAATTGTTTTATAATGTCCTGTAGTACCCATGGCCAAGTTTCGAGTCAGTACATGAAACTAGTCACACTCATGAATCACAGACATAGCTGAGGTGGGATGGCTTGCGTGCCTCAACGATACAAATAGCCGTACCGTAGGTACAACCAGAACGGAGGGATATCTGTGGAGAGACCAAACAAATGTGTGTTCCTGAGGGGCAGCAGCCTTTTCAGTAGTTTAGAGGCAACAGTCTGGATGATTGACTGAGCTCGCCAGGTAACATCAGCTAACATGGTTTTGCCATGCAGTTACTGTGAACAGCTGAATGCAAGGGGAAACTACAGTCGTTAATCTTCTCGAGGACATGCAGCTCTACTATATGAATATATGATGATGGCATCCTGTCGGATAAAATATTCCAGAGGTAAAATAGGGCCTCATTCAGATATCCGCGCGGGATCTACTCAGGAGAATGTCGTCATCAAGAGAAACAAAACAGGCATTCTACGGATCTGAGCGTGTATGTCTAGTCCTCAATCGGGTAGGTAAGAAAAATGGCTAGATTAAATTTAGACATGGTAGGGATTAGTGAAGATCTGTGACAGGATGAACAGGTGAGTACAGGGTTATAAATACAAAATAAATTGGTGGTAACGCAGGAGTATGTCTGATAATGAATAAGAAAATAGGAATGCGGATAAGTTATTGCGAACAGCATAGTGAACGCATTATCGTAGCAAAAATAGACACGAAACCAACACCGACCACAGCAGTACAACTTTATACTCCAACTAGCTCAGACGACGATGAGTAGATCGAAGAAATGTATGAGGAGATAAAAAAAATATTCAGACCGTAAAAAGAGAAGAAAACTTGATTGTGTTGGGGAACTGGAACGCGGTAGTAGTAAAGGGAAGAGAAGGAAATGTAGTAGGTGTATATGGACTGGGGAAAAGGAATGAGACAACGTGGTAGAGTTTTGTGTAGAACACGGTTAAATCATTACAAACACTTGATTTAAACATCATGAGAGAATTAAGGAATGAAAGAGGAGATCGCCTGGTAGAATTTTATACAGAGCACAATTTAATCAATACTTGGTTTAATCATCACGAAAAAGGGGTGTACACTTGGAAGAGACCAGGAGATACTGGAAAGTATCAGACTGACTGTAAATGGTAAGGCATATGTTTAGAAACCAGATTTTAAACTGTAAGACAAATCCACAGGCAGATTTAACACTTAAAAGACTGCAAAAAGGTATAAAATACAGGAGATGGTATCTGGACAAAATGAAGGAAGCAGAGGTGATAGATATTGTTAGATGGAGCATTAGGCAAGGATTGAGTGAAACGGTAGAAAGTAATACAGTAGAAGAAGACTGGGTAGCTCTGAGAGTAGTGAAGGCTGCAGAGGATCATGTAGGCAGAAGGACAAGACCTCAGGTAACCAGAGGTGGGAAGTGGTAGCAGGGAACAGTGGCCTCAGTAAGAGTACAGTGTGTGACAGTTTCATCATTGGCACAAACAATAGGTTTGCCTTGCTGCCACAGTCTAACGAGGAAGAGCCTCCAGTAGATGTAGGTGTAATTAAGGAGCAACAGAATTTCATTAGGAAACCAAAGGTTTCAAAAAAAGTAGAAAGTAGGAGGAAAATTCTGTTGCTAGGTAGCAGCCATGGGAGAGGTGTGGGCCAAATTGTGCAGGAAAAATTAGGTGACAGGTACCAGGTCACAAACTTTTTTAAGCCCAGTGCAAGTCTGAGCCAGGTGGTAGAGGATTTAGATTCATTGTGCAAAGGGTTTACTAAGGAGTATCATGTTGTGATAGTGGGTGGTGTGGGAAACAATATTGATAGGGATCAGGGCTACAGTATTGAGTGTGACCTGGTGAAAATAGCATCTGCAGCAAACCATACGAATGTTCGGATGGTGCCTGCCTTCATGCGGTATGATCAGCCTCGGTTGAATAGCTCTGTAAGGAGGGTCAACATGGAGTTAGATCAGTTGTCCAGGGCGGCCACTCTGTCGGACATTGGTTTGGTCGCTGTTGATGCTATTGATAGGTGGGACTTTACTAGGCATGGCCTGCACCTCAATAGGAAAGGGAAGGGAAAACTGGCTGGGTTGATAGGAAAATCTATAAGGGGGGACACTGCAACTCTTGGGAGTACCTCTTTTTTAGGATAAGTTCAGTGTCCAATGAGAAGCCCAGACAGGCAGGTAATAAAGCTGTTAAAATATCACAAGATTCTAACAATAGTAAATTAAAAAATAATGTTTGTATTTTTCATCAAAATATTGGGGGTTTAAAGAATAAAGTAGATGAGCTCCTGATTTGTTTAGAAACTATAGAAGCTGACAATGTAATAGATATACTATGCCTGTCTGAGCATCACATTATCACTGATATGAATAAAGTTAATATTAGTGGGTATAAACTAGCAGCACATGTAAGTAGAGAAAAGAAGATGTGGGGAGGAGTTGTCATTTATGTCAAAAATTGTCACAGTGTAAAAAATTTAGAAACAAAAAAATTTTGTATAGAGCAACACATAGAAGCATGTGCCTGTGAGCTTAAACTGAAGGGCGGCTCTTTTATAATTGTCACAGTGTATAGGCCCTCCTCAGGTAACTTTCATTTATTCCTGGAATACTTGGATGCCTTGTTGTGCTATCTGTCAGATAGGAGAAAGCAAATTATTATCTGTGGGGATTTCAATGTTGATTCACTGCAAGAGTGTAATAAGAAGAATGACCTGGAAGTCTTACGCGGTTCTTTCAATTTGACATCTGTTATTGATTTTCCTACTCGGGTAGTAAAGAACAGCAGCACACTGATAGACAATTTTTTTATAGACCAAGATAGGTTTAACAACATTAGTGCATCTCCTGTTGAGAATGGTCTTTTTGATCATGGTGCACAGCTAGTTACATTATATGATATAGCTCCTTTCTGTAATTTGAATCAGTCCTCCAAAGTTGTTCGTACAATTAATGAATCGACAATTAGAAATTTCACGGAAAGTCTTCAGCAGTTAGATTGGGATGAAGTCTACAAGGAACCTGATGCTAATTTAAAATACAATTTATTTCATGATACTTTTGTAAGAGTATTTGATAACTGTTTCCCCAAGAAATTAGTCAAATTTAATTGTAAGGAACCAAGCAAAAAACCATGGCTCACCAAAGGTATAAAAATATCTTGTAACCGGAAAAGGGAACTGTATCTGACAGCAAGAGAGAGTAGTGACCCAGAAATACTCAACTATTATAAAAACTACTGATCTGTATTAAGGAAAGTTATTAAAAAATCCAAAAGCATGTGCATCATGTCTGAGATTAGTACATCAAATAATATAATTAAAACAATCTGGAATATTATAACAAGGGAGACAGGGCAACCAAGAACACAGGAAGACAGCATTACCATCAAAGTGAATGAAAAAATTACAAACAAAAAGTCAGAAGTTGAAAACACTTTAAATAATTATTTTTTAAATGTTGTAGAGAATATAGGATCCAAATGTTCATTAGAAGAAGCTAGGCAGTTAATGGAACAGGGCATACCTAGACAGTATGATACAATGGAAATCCCACCCACCTCTCAAACTGAAATTAAGAAATTAATAAACTCTCTCAAGAGTAAAAGCTCTCATGGCATTGATGGCATATCCAGCAGGGTATTAAAAGCTTGTTCCCAAGAAATATGTAGGATTCTTAGCCACATTTGTAATAGCTCACTGGAGCAGGGTGTTTTCCCTGATAGACTGAAATATGCTATTGTCAAACCACTTCATAAAAAAGGTGATACATTGGTTGTCAACAACTACCGCCCAATCTCACTTCTGACTGCTCTATCAAAAATTCTTGAAAAAGTAATGTATTCCAGAGGAACTTCATATATTAATAAAAATAAAGTTCTAACAAAATGTCAGTTTGGTTTCCAGAAAGGTTTTTCAACAGAAAATGCAATACACATTTTCACTAATGAAATATTAAATGCTCTGGATAACCGTAAATCACCCGTTGGGATTTTTTGTGATCTATCAAAGGCCTTTGATTGTGTTAACCATGGAATTCTTCTAGATAAGCTTAAGTACTGTGGTATGAGTGGGATAGTGCACAAATGGTTTAAATCATACCTAACTGGAAGAGTTCAGAAAATTGATATAAGTAATTCACATAATATACAAAAAACAGCCGAGTCCTCAAACTGGGGAACTATCAAGCATGGGGTGCCACAGGGTTCGGTACTGGGACCTTTGCTGTTCTTAATATATATTAATGATTTGCCTTTCTATATTCATAAAGATGCCAAGCTAGTTCTCTTTGCTGATGATACAAGTATCGCTATCACACCCGAATCACAGGAATTAACTGATGAAATCGTCAATGAAGTGTTTCAGAGAATTATTAGCTGGTTCTCTGTAAATGGACTCTCTTTAAATTTTGAAAAAACACAGTATATTCAGTTTCACACAATAAATGGCATCACACCATTAATTAATATTCAACCAGAAATCTATAGCTAAGGTAGAATATTCAAAATTTTTAGGTTTATGCATTGATGAGGGGTTGAATTGGAAGAAACACATTGAAGATCTGCTGAAACGTTTGAGCTCAGCTACTTATGCTATTCGGGTGATTGCAAACTTTGGTGATGTACAACTCAGTAAACTAGCATACTACGCCTATTTTCATTCTCTGCTTTCTTATGGCATCATATTCTGGGGCAATTCATCATTTAGTAAGAAAGTATTCATTGCCCAAAAGCGGGTCATCAGAATAATTGCTGGAGCCCACCCAAGATCATCCTGCAGACATTTGTTTAAGGATCTAGGAATCTTTACAGTAGCTTCACAATATATACATTCACTTAATGAAATTTGTTATTATCAATCCAACTGAATTCAAATGTAACAGCAGTGTGCATAGCTACAACACTAGGAGAAAGGGTGACATACACTATTCAAGGTTAAATTTAGCTCTGTCACAGAAAAGGGTTAATTATTCTGCCACAAAAGTCTTTGGTCACTTACCTAGTAGTATCAAAATTCTGACTGATAGCCAACTAGCATTTAAAAATAAATTAAGAGAATTTCTGAATGGCAATTCCTTCTACACATTAGATGAATTTCTAGATAAAAGTTATAACTTTAGGAAAAACTTAAAAATAAAAAAAAAATAAAAAAAAATAAAAATAAAAGAAAAATAAAAAAAAAAAAAATTCAAATATTGAGTGTCATGTAATATGGTGTATAGACACACTTCATTTAACTGACACGTTCCACATCATTACGAAGTGTCGTATTCATGATCTATGGAACAAGTATTAATCTAATCTAATCTAATCTAATAGAAATCCTTGAATAACACAGGAGATACTGAACTTAATTTATGAAAGGAGAAAATATAAAAATGCATCAAATGAAGGAGGCAAAAGGGAGTACAGACGTTTGAAAAATGAGTTTGACGTGAAGTGCAGACTGGCTAAGCAGGAGTCGGTAGAGGACAAATGCAGAACCGTAGAAGAATGTATAATAGGGAAAAGATAGATACCGCCTACAGGAGAATAAAAGCGATATTTGGAGACAAGAAAAGCAGCTGTATGAATATCAGGAACTCAGACGGAAAACCAGTACTAAGCAAAGAGGGGATAGCTGAACTGTGGAAGGAATATATAGAGGGCCTATACAAAGGAAATCCACTTGAAGGCAGTATGCTAGAAATGGAAGACGAAGTGGAGGAAGATGAGATAGGAGATATGATACTGCGAGAAGAATTTGACAGAACGCTGAAGGATATGAGTCGAAACAACACCCCTGGAGTAGATAATATTCCGTCTGAACTGCTGATATCGTTAGGAGAGCCAGTTATGAAAAAATTGTTCCATCTGGTATGCAAGATGTATGAAACAGGAGAAACACCTTCCAACTTCAAGAAGAATATCGTAATTCCAATTCCAAAGAAAGCAAATGTAGACAAATTTGAAAATTACAGAACTATGGTTGCAAAATACTAACACGAATTATTTACAGATGAATGGAAAAACTTACTGAATCCAACCTTGGGGAAGATCAGTTTGGATTTAGGAAAAATGTTCAAATGTTTGTAGAACTTATGGGACTTAACTACGGGGTCATCAGTCCCTAAGCTTACAAACTACTTATGAACTAGCTAAGACTAAGGACGACACAAATATCCATGCCCGAGGGGGGATTCGAACCTCCGACCGTAGTGGCCGTGACTGGAGCGCCTCAGTCCCCTCGGCCACCGCGGCCGGCTGGATTTAGGAGAAATGAAGGAACACGGGAGGCAATACTCACGTTACGACTTATGTTAGAAGATTGGCTAAGGAAGGGCAAACCTACGTTTTTAGCATTTGTAGATTTGAAGAAAGTTTTTGACAATGTCGACTGGAATACACTCTTCCAAATTCTAAAGGTAGCAGGGGTAAAATATAGGGAGCAAAGAGTTATATTCAACCTGTACAAAAACCAGACAGCAATTATTAGAATCGAAGGGCATGAAGGGGACGCTGAGGTTGGGAAGGGAGTAAGACAGGGTTGTAGCCTTTCCCAAATGTTGTTAAATCTGTACATTGAGCAAGCAGTGAAGGAATGCCAGGAGAAATTTGGAGAAGAAATTAAAGTTCAGGGAGAAGAAATAAAAACTTTGCGGTTTGTCGATGACATAGTAATTTTGGCAGAGATTGCACTTGAAAGGAAAATATAAGATGAACATTAACATGAATAAAATGAAGGTAATGGAATGCAATGTCAGAAAATCAGGCGATGCTGAAGGAATTAGATTAGGTAATGAGACAATAAAAGTAGTAGATGAATTTTGTTATTTGGGTAGCAAGATAACTTCTGATGGCCGAAGTAAAGAAGATATAAAACGCAGAATGGCTATGGGGAGAAAAGCGTTTCCAAAGATGCGAATTTTGTTAACATTCAATATTAATTTAAAAGTTAGGAAGTCCTTTCTGAAAGCATTTGTTCTGAGTGTAACATTGTATGGTAGTGAAACGTGAAAGAGAAGGAGTTCACACAAAAATATAATAGAAACTTTTGAAATGTAGAAGGGTAGATCACGTAGCTAATGAGGAGGTCCTTAACCGAATTGGAGAGAAACTGAGTAAGAGAAGGGATAGATTGGTTGGCATTAGAAGGAAGAGTGTGGGGTAAAAATCGTAGAGGAAGACCGAGGGACGAATACAGTAAGCAGTTTCAAAAGGATGTAGGTTGCCTACATCTCAGATGAAGAGACTTGCACAGTACAGGGTAGTATGGAGAGCTGCATCAAACCAGTCTGCGGATTGAAGAGCACAACAACAAGAACAAGTTAAATCACACTTTGACACCATTTCACAAATCACCTTGAATTTGACTGGTATTGTCAGGGAGGGTATGAAGAGAGAAGGGAAACAGGAGGGGAATGGCAAAGAGCGGAAGAGATAAGAGGGGGGTAGAGGCGTGGATAGGTGGAAGGCTGGAGGAGGAAGACGGGGCAGAGGTATTAAAGAGGCAGAAAGAGGAGAGAGGAGATGCACAGAGAGTGAAGTGTACTTGATCCAAATTAATATTAGAATAAAGAAATACTCGAGCAACGACAGGTTTTCAGGTAGCTAATACATAGAGAAGGCTAAAAGTACAAAGAAATAAGAAACAGGGATGGGAGAAGTGATGGACAGAGAGATTAAGGAAATGAGTGTTGTATGTATAACCAATTGCAATGCATATTTAGCAATTGCCAAGCGTTGTGGGGTTCGCTAGTCTGTATACGAAGGTTGGAACTTAAATAGTGGCAATTATTTATTCACAACCGATAGAAAAGCGTTACATGTTTGCACCTGTTACTGTCCTTCAAAGCAGTCACCAGCGTTGTGTAGAACCCGTTGCTAGCGATGTGGATGGCGTAGTATACCGTTAGCAGAGCCTGTTCTGTATCTTGTAGTTTTCCCGGCTTATTGATTGGTCCATCATATTTCGGGCTTGCAGCGGGATGATGTTGACGTCTTGCAACGATATTTCGGCTGACAAACATGCAGCCACCTTCAGATGAGTATGAGACTGAAGATTACTGGTGCGCGTCATTGTATATATATACCGAAGATTGGCGCGGCAGCGCTGCGCAATGAGGATGCATACTATCGTGCTCCCTGTCGAATTTGCCGCGCTCTGCAGCATAACCGGGCCGCGTCTGCGAAATGGTGTACTTACATTCGCGCCATATGACGGGATGCGCCTTCGTGCATCTTAAGCGCGGTGGTCAAAAGAAATCACTTTTTGTCAGTAGTCGCACTAGATGTAACCTGTCTCTGTGATGCAATTACAGAAATTACAGGGTCAAATGTTTGTTAAGCTTATGGGACTTAACTACGGGGTCATCAGTCCCTAAACTTACAAACTACTTATCTCCTACCTTATACTAAGGACGGCACAAATATCCATGCCCGAGAGGGGGGATTCGAACCCCCGACCGTAGTGGCCGTGCAGACCGTGACTGGAGCGCCTCTTCCCAATTTAGAAGATAGGTTGCCACATACGGAAGGAACGCCCTGGACTTAATTACCTCCTTATCTCCTTTTTGTTGTTGTTTACATTTCTTTCTCGTTACAGTTGTGCGGATCTGGCGTGAATAATAACCATTTACCCTGAAGACTGATTGCAAATCTATTTCTTTAGGAATGCTGTCCTTATCAGCTACTATATGTGCACCAGAGTACGTAGCACACCTGTGGGCCTCCGGTAGACGGAGTGACCCAGAGACCCATCAGTTCTTCGAGTGACAAGAACATCCAGAAACGGCAGCATCTGTCGTTTTCGACCTCCATGGTAAATTGAATGTTCTTGTGGATGGAATTCAGGTGTTTTCAGAATCCTGCGAACTTTTCTTCTGTATGGGGCCAAACTATAAATGTGTCGTCCAAATAACGCCAAAAAACTGTTGGTTTAAATTCTACAGACTCGAGCGCCTTCTTCTCAAATTCCTCCACAAAAAACAGTTTGCTACCAGACGGGACAAAGGACTTTCCATGGCAACACCGTCAATTTGTTGAAAGCATTATTAAATAAGAAATTTAGCATACTGCTCACTTCCGTTTCTCCCTAGCTTTCGTTGACATTTTTATGGGCAATTGTAATGAGCAGTCATTGTTGCGAGCTGTTGTTCTTTTGACGTCGTAAGCAGAATAACTTGCTTGGGGTATGACGCGACCCCACCATACATTTTACGTAACGAACTCAGTAGTTTCAAACACTTCATAGATATCATTACTTACAGAAATATCGTTTAGGGCAGAGGGGTGTTACTGATTGAAGATTTTCAAGCTGTCTTCAATTGGTGATTACATGAGGTGGAAGATATTGATACTGAAACTGCCAACTAAAGTGATCCTGAACCCAAAAATGAACACGATACTGGATAATCTAGATGCAATTACCTAAAGGTCTTTCGAGGCATGTTAGCTAAATGAACGGGAACTCAAAGCAAAACTACCTAGATATCTGAATGGTTCTGTTGGACGTACTGTTTGTAAGCCATTGTCTTCTTCAAAGAGAAACATTGGTCCAGTGAAACGGAAGAGGTGGTCTTTGCGCCGTGGCGCGCAACGGCAACAGACGAAAGGGCGCCAGTACACGCACCACGGCGCAACAATGTCACCGCGCGTACCCTGCTTAAACCCCGCGCCTCGCCTCGACTCAGCTACGTCACGAGGCACGCAGGCCAGCCGTGGCCGAGAGATGTCGCTGGGCCGTTCCCGCCAGGCGCCGGTGCAGTATCAGCGACACCGCGGACTACTTGACGTGAGGGAAGCAGACACGAAAGCGGCCTATCACAGCACGCCGCGGACCGCCAAGCAGCTTCGAGTGTCTCCTTCCGCGCCGCGTTAAATACCGGCCCTACATACACGTCAAGGCGTCCTGGACCACGCCGCCGTCGAGGAACGGAGTCGCCGTGGGAAGCTGTTGGAGTCTCTCGGCCGTCGTCTCGCCACGCCGCGCTGCCCAACTCCCGGTCTCCGCCCGGCCACCTCTGCTCTCCACGGAAGGCTACGCCAGGAACGCAGGAACCAAAGGATCGTAATGATTTCTACCTTTCATTACTCTGCTTTAGGAGCAACTGCATTGCTCGTGAATTTTGGTTGTCAGTTATATTGCAATATTTTCAAGAGAGTTATATCGAAGAAACTGTTATGAGAAGAATTTAAACAAAAACTTCTAAGGAAAATTGTTATTTTATAATTATAAGAATTATTGTTTTGATTTTTGCGTGGCTTAGCACCACTATTTCAGTCAATAAATTGTGTCTGGATAGAACAGTCACGACTTAGTTTGCAAGACACTTCACTTTGTGTCCACTATCATCGCATAAGAAGGCTGAAATTGCCTGTATAAACTGGGTCCTGCAGGCACTCAATCGGTTTTGAGTGTGTGAATGAACGAAATGTGTCAAGTTCATGGTTTGTAAAATAACGTTAAATTGAACCTTACCTTATTAATCTTGGTTTATTCTATAAATTTTACATTAATGCACATAAATGAACTGCTCTTAATTAGCAAAATCATATTTTAAATTTTTCTTCAGTAATTAACAAATACATTGCAAATTGAAGCTGGTATACTAAAGAGAGATTAATTTTAGACAGGCCATTGCTGTGTTCTATTTATGTAAAACTGTTTTGATGGTGATAAATACTAAATTAGAATGGGTATAGACTGTATTCATTACTTTGTATTCAAGTTCAAATGATTATTTAGAAACTGTAAAAATAGCCTGGGGTATGTAAATAGCGCACGACACAGTGTATTGCATAAAACATCATTGATGACACCGCCTGAAAGTTAAGGAAACAGCTGCAGCAATCGTGCTGTGTTCTGTGGTCATGGTACTAAAATAGAAAAAAGAAGAACCTGAGTTCAAATCCCATTCCTGAACAAAAATTTTATTTTTGTCTCTACATCATGAAGTGCCCGTCATTGACGTCTCTGGAGCCATGGAAATTTTCATACTATATTAGTTAATAACATGACTCATGTGTAAGAACATACGGTATTACTGTCATGTGCAAATGGGATCAGTACTGAGTGGGGGCGAAATACCGCATAGACCGCTCACGTATCATAGCAACAAATACTCGTATAAGATATGTGACAATAAAGGCTCATCGCCTCGTAATTGCGGTGTCAAGTACCGGAAAAAATAGATGATATCGTATACAAATTTACAAGTAGTTCGGACTCCACTGGAAGCAGTGGGTCCGATGAGAGGTAACCGTGACGTAGTATGGAGACACCACGCCTAAACTAGCATCTAAACACACGACAGTTGACTACAGCGGAAGGAGGATTCCTGCTGATTGGCAGTCGACTGTTCGTGACTTTGTACGAGATTCTACTAAATATTTCAGATGTATTCCGTGGGCAATATGAATCCAGAAATATAGCTCGCGACTTGCATAGCAGTATCAAATGTTTCAAATGCTTGTAAATCTGTCGGACCAAACTACGTGGCCATCAGTCAGTAGCCTAAAAATTACTTAAACTAAGTTAAACTAACCTAATGACAAACACACACACCCATGTCCAAGGGAGGACTCGAACCTCCGACGGCGAACAACCGCGTGCTCCACAGCGAGGCGCCTTAGACCGCTCGGCTACTCCACAGCGGCATAGCAATATCAATGAACACTTTCCGAACTATAAGAAATCTACAAGTTTCTTAAAGGATCAAAAACTGGTTAGGCGAACAGACACGTTAATTCCTCCCAGAAAATAAAATTAAAAATACTAACTCTGCTGTACCGCTACTTGAACTACAATTTGCTGAACTATTAAATACTGAATTATGATATCCTTTTTATTTCTAATAGAGTGCATCAGCCAAACAACTGAGTTTCATAAAATATTTAAGACTTTATGTTTTCATAAGTAATACATAAAAAGTTGATGAAACAGTGTACAGAAAAATAATAAAATGAAAGTTTCACTAATCACTCTGTAATAATTTTAAGCATTAGTATTGCCTATCAGTATTACAATTATTTTTAACTCAAGATCTGTCCACGCCACAATAAAAAAAGTAATTAAAAAAACACTTCAGTTTGGTCTGTAGACGTACTTAAGCAAATTTCATTAAGATCTGAATCCTTACAATTTATTCCATCGTCGTCCAAACAGGAAAATAATTCTTAAAAGTCCTATTTTATTTCAGTATCCGAACCTGAATCATTTAATAATTATTTACTAACATTAACTATGAAATGGTGTCCGGTGATTGCAATTCAGGAAGATGCTGCAACTGGAGCTAAAATCCTGAAAAAATGCTTAAAAATCTTTGTATGGTTGCTGTTAATATGGAGAACACCATATAGTGTTTAACATTGGAGAGATTGTATAATTATATTTATTTAAATTATTGTTTTACCTCATTGGATTGAAAGGCTCAATGTGTTGTCCGATTTGAGGTCCTCTAATGATAGCGCGAAGTCGTCAAAATTAAACGCTTTCAAACTGAACAGCCGATTCATAAAAATAGACCATTGCTTATTTTTGAAGCAAAGGTATAGAGCTTGAGAGATCATTAAATTTCACTTTGCAAGTCAAGCAATATTGATTAAAGTGTAACACGTAGAATTAGCAGTAGTTATGATGTCGAAGTCCCAAATAATCACTGAAAACGTCATACTGATTGCTGCAGTTGATGGAGTGAGTGTTTTTTTATGTGTGCTGAATTATCAGTAAAATAGATTAAACTTCTGCTTTCGAACGACACTCGATCAAGGCGAATCATATGACAACATTCACGACCAGATAACTGAGTTCAGGTTAATGTCTTATTATTCAGTTTGAATCAACAGATGTAGCACACATGTCTCAGTTTTTTTTTTTTTTGTGTGAGGTATGAATGGAAGACCATTCACAGTAAATAGGTTGTTATACAAAACAGTATTCTGCAATGTTATAAACAGTTTATTTTTCATTTTTTTAAAATGTCGTTACTAGACGCTGTAGTAACATATATTGGTTAAGATGTTTGTTCTATGTAGGCGCAAACACTATAACAGGGGAGATGTGGATCAATCAAAACCCGTGTTGTGTTGCACCAAGTGCGGAATGGATGCACTGCTTCCTTCATAAGAATACTTTTGTCATAAAAAATTTCCAGAAAATCTCTAACATTCTCCGTGATTGTGTAAAATTGTAACTTTCTATTAATAGTCGACCGTTAAAGAGCACAATGATTGCTAAATGTACCGTGAAATGGGATAAAGAAAATAAAAATATGTTATTTTCCTTAAGGAACTTGGATGGTTATCGCGACGGTAGTACTAACCAGAGTATGGGAATACATAGATGAATTAATAAAAAAGAAAAAAAAAATGAGCAATCTCATTTTTTTTGTAGAATAATGAGTGTGTATACTTTTTAGCTTAGACAGCTGAATTTACAATGACGTCACAAAAACTTTTTATTAATGACAAGCAAAGTTATCCTTTCATTAAGAAACTTGATGCCTAGATTATTCGACTTCATAGCGAAACTTTCGACATATTCCCAATGTTAAGACTCGCTTCGGATTACATGGAAGAAATATGAACGCTCTAGACACTCTTATTCAGAGATGTTTGGATTACATGAAGATGCATTTGCCCGAGGTAAAAACTTTGTACGGGGTACTGAATGCAGTTAGAGAAAACGTTATTTCCGCTGCTAAGTTACCAACTGCAATTCAGTACTAGCTCATCAAAATATCTGCTAACAAAACGCTACAACTTCAATTTACATCTAAAGATTTAAAAACGTTTTAGCTTGTTCGTCGAAATGAATATGCAAATTCAGTCACAGACGCATTGAAAATATTAATCTCTTTCAACACATCCTATCTCTGTGAAAAGGGATTTTCGTTTACAGTATCGCTGAAAATAAATATATGAATCTTATCACTTGAAAACAGTTTGCTTTTGTGTGTTTTTGACATACATCCACCTATACAGAAACTTTGGAATCTTTTAAATAAAACCATCACATTAATTTCTTTTCTTTACAACGTAAAAATTGCATGTGTATTCATTGTAAGTAAAACGTTTGTAATAAATACTTTTTCTCATAAAATGATTTCATCTGTGGTTGCCAATCTTTTTTCTATAAAAATTTCCGAGACAAATATATATATTCCCGCTACAAAACACTATTGATAACCATTGGCAACCTGTCTATATATATATATATATATATATACGGTGAATCACCTAACACTTGCACCGCAAATATTGCGGAAACGGAAAGTGCGATTGCTATGCGGTTTTCACAGAATACGTTGGTAGTCAAGGACTCGTATTGTTAGCCAATAATCAGATTGTAAAAACACCTAGAGTGTGTATTTTTATGCAAACATACAATTTTTCAAATGTAACAATGGTTTTTTCTATCATGAACTGGAATTTGTGACACCAGCTGCGTACAAACAATTTTGAATGACATTTTTATCATGTTTATTTTCGCAGCTACAACAATTCAAAGTTTCGGAGGCGGAGGCTACGACAGCGTAGCTGACTGGCTGGTGGTCATGAGACAGTAGGCCGTGCCCCAGGGGCTAGCCACTCGGCAAGTTAGCTACGCTATCGCAGCCTTCGCCCCCAAAAATTTGAACGGTTGCACCTGCAAAACTAAACGTGATAAAAAGTCATTCAAAATTCTTTCTACACAGCTGGTGTCGAAAATTCCAGTTCATGATAGAAACAACCATTGTTCCATTAAAAAAACTGTATGTTTGTATAAAAATACACTTTCTAAGTAATATTACAATCTGTTTGATGGATAAAAATATGAGCCCCTGACTACCAATCCATTTTGTGAAAATCGCACATCAATCGCAATTTTTCCGGTGCAAGTGTTAGGTAATTCGCCCTGTGTATTGGAGTGCCCAAAAGACTGGCTAAGCTGCCTAATTTAGGGACACGGCGAGCACGCACAAGTGCTGCAACACGACGTGACATGACGAACACCTGAAGTAGTGCTACAAAAGCCAATATCGATAATATTTCGTTGAATGGTTCACATGCTGATACTTTTTGATGGCCCAGCACTGAAATCCGCAGAAATTTATGAAAACGGTTGCACTTCTATCATGTTGAACGATTGTCTTCAGTCGTCATTGGTGCTGTTCTTCCATAATCTTTTTCTGGCCGCATTGATATCGGAGATTCAGTGTTTGACCGGAATCCCAATATTCACGGTGCACTCGTCAAATGGTCGTACGGGAAAATCCACACCTTATTGCTTTTTCGGAGATGATGTGTCTCATCTGTCGTGCGCCGACTATAACACCAGGTTCAAACTCGCTTAAATCGTGGTAACCTGCCATTGTAGCAGCAGTAACCGATCTAGCGCCTGCGCCAGACACATGTTGTCATATATATATATATATATATATATATATATATATATATATACATATATATATAGGCGTTGCAGATCGCTGCGCCGTACTATGAGTGGTTATATTATCTCTGTGTTTGCATACGAATTACTATACCACTTTCTCTTGCTCTTCAGTGTACGTGTATCTATGTTTTGGTTACTAAGACTTCTGAAGCTGATGAAGGAAACATCTGCATATGAAAAAAACATCATTATCAAATAAATAAATTATGTTATACAATTCAAATATAAATTCAATGAGATAGCAGAGAGTCGGTATGTTTGTACGTGTTGCATACAGTTTTGTTCCAGTCTTTATGAAATTTTGTACACGTAAGCTTCAATCCATGAGGACGGTCGCCGTAAGTGTAAGAATCAGATACGATATATAGTTCACGACATATGACGTCATAAACAATGAGATGCGCGAAAAACTGCTGCATTTTGCGACAATGCTGCTCATTTTCTCCTAAACCATTGGACCGATTTCAACCAAATTTGGCACACAAATTCCTTACCTTGGGGTAACAATTGCTGCATCGTTAAGAATCATATACGGCACATGGTTCAAAAGATATTACGTCATAACCAATAGAAATCGCAAAAAATACTATATAATGCGGCGAGAATTTCGAAATACACTGTATGAGAATGACAGTATTTAGCGACTTGCAACAAACTTTAAACATAATTTCAAACCTTTATTAAAATTTTTCTCGCTGACTACTTTTCCGCTGTTTATGGAGTAAAACTACGGCTCTCGGTACGACGTTACAATTTATAATTTCTACACTACAAATTGTAGCCGTAGGAAATTTTGTAGACAGTATACACACATATATTTGAATGTACCTACTAAATTGTATCACAATACGACACGTAGTTTATGAGATATAAGCACATAAACAGTAATGTTTATAGAAAATCGTCCCATCACGAACCAAGTTTTTAATCTATTACTGATTTATTACTAATTGTATTCCGAAGATATTTTACAGACTTACAGCCCTTATACAAATGAATATATACCTGAAAAATGGCAGGGATAAATAAATACCCAGGCAACGCCGGGCTGTCAGCTAGTACTTTATAAAGTGTTCAAATGTTTGTATAGCTTATGGGACTTAACTACGGGGTCATCAGTCCCTAAACTTACAAACTACTTATGAACTAACTAATACTAAGGACGGCACAAATATCCATGCCCGAGGGGGGATTCGAACCCCCGACCGTAGTGGCCGTGCAGACCGTGACTGGAGCGCCTCAGTCCCCTCGGCCACCGCGGCTGGCAGTACTTTATATATCTGAACTGTAACTAGTTGGTTTTTGGCGTAAATCATTAGTGTTTTCTTTTTTTCTTTTGTAAAAGACGGTACAAACAAACTGTAAAATACACGATCGAATAACTAAGTAGAGGTAGGTGCCACTTATTCCTTCTATCTGTAGACATTCACTACTCTCCCTTCCCACTCGACACGGGACGATGCAGTCGTAATCAACGCGACCATACTAAAGTAAATACAAACATAATATCAAATAAAACTAACCGTCACTAAAGACTAACTGAAAAACTAGCAAACAAGGTACAACCTCGCAGTCGGAAAAAGATAAAATGACTAGAAGTTTACTCAGGAAGGACGCAGAGGACATCGTGCGTCGCTTGCGGATCCTCTAGGGAGACGCTTGTCCATTGATGAAATTCGAACGTCCAAATTTTGGTTGTCGGGAGTGCACTCATGCTCGCCTGAAAAATCTATATTTAGTCTGGGACAATGTCCCAGAAATAAATTGAATTGGTTCCGATCTCCCGGTTTTCGCGATGCTTTCCTTTGTTGTAAGGCGTATGCCGGAACTGGTAAGCCCCTCCCACTTATTTCGAATTGGGATTCCCCCCTCTCCCCTTTTTGCCCCACTACCAGCTTGTCTGATATTGGCTGAATAGAACCGCGACTCTATATGGGCCGGATCTCAAACAGCCCGCTCCACCAACGCCACGTAGAGAGAAGGCCGCGGCGCTCTCGTATGACGTCACGCAGAGTAGGCATCGTTCGCTTAGCTGACTGTCTGCACGCTACGGCATAGTGGGCCATGCCCCAGCGGCCACCCAGTCTGCTAAGCCAAAGATGCCTACTCTGAGTGACGTCACACGAGAGTGCCGCGGCCTTTTCTCTACGTGGCGTTGCTCCACTCCTCGGAGTGGAGAAGGAAAAGATGAGAGAGCGAGAGAGACTGCAAGTGGAAGAAGATGCGGCGTTGCTATATAGCAATTACGAGCGAATACTGGTACTATTATGTATGAACTCTCATCGCCCTGAGCACTTTATTACCCACATTGGTTTCTAGGTAGAACAAATTTTGAACACAGCTTTTCAGATTGTAAACCATCTCTCTTGACACAAAAATTCATGTGTTTTACGTCAGTAAGAAACTTTTCTTAGATATTTTAATGTCGTTCTTGAATACTGTGAAATATTACAGCCATTTTTTTAAAACAATTAATGTTTCTATATTTAGTCACTCGGTGTATTAGAATGTGAAATGTGTGTTACAACATTGCACTTACGTGTGCTTAAACGTCTATCTGGACCCATCATCTCGAAGGTTTAGTCCAAACTGAGTTTACTATTTACAATTAAATTTAATACTATCGCGATCCCCTTGGGTATAGGACTTATCACCCGAATCAAAATGGAAAGGAGTGAAATGGTCACTAGTTATCATCGCAATACCGCTTTATGTGATCGAGATTATACAAGAGAGAGTTTTTTTAGAGGAAGCAGGGGGGGGGGGGGGCAGAGGATTCTCTTGATTGTCGACAGATCGAATGTGCAGCGAATAATGAAATTCCTTATGGAAATTACAGCATCAGAGGGGAAATATTGTATCTCCGCCAAGTAGCAACGAGGATATCCCATCAGCGAGCAGTGATATGAAAGCAGAATCGATTATTCACATCGATAGGACGCAGAGCGTGTACACAGAGCAGCAGGACAGCAGAGGCCTGATAGGGGCTGACCTGTAAAGAGACCTTCAGTTTTCGGAAAGTCAGTTTGGGATGAGACTTCGCATCTTAGTACAGTACGTCAAGGGTGCCCGCTCACAAAAATTTTTAGGCACACTATCCAGAACATTTCCATAATAAGTAAGGCCACTATGGTTTTAAGAGCATTGCCATACAATTAATAGACTCGTCAGTGTGAGTGCTTTTCAAGCACTCGATCCTATCTACAAGAACTACACTACTGGCCATTAAAATTGCTACACCAAGAAGAAATGCAGATTATAAACTGGTATTCATTGGATAAATCTATTTTACTAGAATAGACATGTGTTTACATTTTAACGCAATTTGAGTGCATAGATAGAAATCAGTACCCATAACAACCACCTCTGGCCGTAATAACGGCCTTGATACGCCGGGGCATTGAGTCAAACAGAGCTTGGTGGCGTGTACAGGTACAGATGCCCATGCAGCTTTAACACTATACCACAGTTCATCAAGAGTAGTGACGGGCGTATTGAACGATCCAGTTGCTCGACCACCATTGACCAGACGTTTTCAATTGGTGAGAGATCTGGCCAGGGCAGCAGTCGAACATTTTCCGTATCCAGAAAGGCCCGTACAGGACCTGCAACATGCGCTCGTGCATTATCCTGCTGAAATCTAGGGTTTCGCATGGATCGCATGAAGGGTAGAGCCACGGGTCGTAACACATCTCAAATGTAACGGCCAATGTTCAAAGTACCGCTGATGCGAACAAGAGGTGACCGAGACGTGTAACCTATGGCACCCCAAATCATCACGCCGGGTGATACGCCAGTATCGCGATGACGAATACACGCTTCCAATGTGCGTTCACCGCGATGTCGCCAAACAAGGACGCGACCATCATGATGCTGTAAAGAGAACCTGAATTCATCCGAAAAAATTACGTTTTGCCATTCGTGTACCCAGGTTCGTCTTTGCGTACACCATCGCAGGCGCTCCTGTCTGTGATGCAACGCCAAGGGTAACCGCAGCCATGGTCCCCGAGCTGATAGTCCATGTTGCTGCAAATGTCGTCGAACTGTTCGTGCAGATGGTTGTTGTCTTGCAAACGTCCCCATCTGTTGACTCAGGGATCGAGACGTGGCTGCACGATCCGTTACTGCCTTGCGGATACGATGCCTGTCATCTCGACTGCTAGTGATACGAAGCCGTTGGGATCCAGTACGGCTTTCCGTATTGCCCTCATGAACCCACCGATTCCATATTATGATAACAGTCATTGGATTGCGACCAACGTGAGCAGCAATGTCGCGATACGATAAACCGCAATCGCGATAGGCTACAATTCGACCTTTATCAAAGTCGGAAACGTGATAGTACGCATTTCTCCTCCATATACGAGGCATCACGACGTTTCACCAGGCAACGCTAGTCAACTGCTATTTGTGTATGCGAAATCGGTTGGAAACTTTCCTCATGTCAGCACGTTGTAGGTGTCGCCACCGGCGCCAACCTTGTGTGAATGCTCTGAAAAGCTAATCATTTGCATATCACAGCATCTTCTTCCTGTCAGTTAAATTTCGCGTCTGTAGCACGTCATCGTCGTGGTGTAGCAATTTTATTGGCTAGGACTGTACTTTTTCAATTATTTGTTTTAAAGCTTATAAAGATTTTTAAATAATGTTCATTACCTAAACTCTTTTCGATTATTTCCGTGCGGCCTTGACTCTTTCTGACCATCTACCAGTTTGTATACATACAACAGGGCAACAGCCATACTCTGCTTTTCCCTGAAGTAACCTGTCCTTAGAATTTACAACGAATACTTGCAATCTTTCCACAGCTTACAATTATGAGTAATTTTGTAATAAAATTGTAATGACGATAGTATTTATTGTTTCAATCAACCTACTTTAATAATGAAATGCATTTGGATTTGTTCGACTTTTTAAAACGAAAATATTGTTAGTAAATTTTTTATTAACTTGAACCGTTACTTCACAATTAACGTCTTTATAATATAACTGATTATAGTATATAACGAACTTATTTACAAATTGGTATAATTATTAAAACAAATAATAAGAATAAAATGGTTGCCACAGATAAGATGAATCTGTTACATGGATAATATTTTACAGTGGTCAGATGTTTAATAAGACAACTGTACATTATTTTTTCTAATATTTTAGAGAATGCAGGCATCTACAGCTACATACATACTCCGAAATCCACCATAAGGTGGGTACACAGTACCACTACTAGGCATTTCCTTTCCTATTCCACTCCCAAATAGAACGAGGAAAAAATGTCTATATGCCTCTGTACGAGCCCTAATTTCTCTTATCTTGTCTTTGTGATCATTACTTGAAATGTAAGCAGGCGGCAGGAAGATCATACTAGAGTCAGCTTCAAATTCCGGCCCTCTAAATATCCTCAACAGAAATTCAGGAAAAGAACTTCGTCTTTTGTCCAGCGATCTCCAGGTGAGTTCCCGGAGCATTGTTTGAACCTAACAGTAACAAACCTGCTGCTCGCCTCTGAATTGCTTCTATGTCTTCCTTTAAGGTGATCTTCTGCGGGTCCCAAACACTTGAGAAATACTGAAGGCGTAGTCGTACAGGCGTTTTATACGCAGTTACCCTTACAGATGAAGTACATATTCCTAAAATTCTCCCAATATACCGATGTCCGCTGTCCGCCTTACTCACAACTGTCCTTACATATTCGTTCGATTTCATATCGCTCTGCAATGTTACGCCTAGATATTTGAACGACGCGACTGCATCGAGAAGCTCACTACTAATGCTGTATTCGAACATTATGGGATTGTTTTTCCTACTCATGCGCATCGCCTTATATTTTTCTGCATTGAGAGCTAGCTTCCATTCTTCGCAGCAACTAGAAATTGTGCCTATGTCATCCTGTATAGTATTATAGTCAATTAAAGACGACAGTGTCCCATACACCACAGCATCATCAGCAAACAGCCGCAAATTACAAGTTACTCTGAACAGCAGATCATTTATATAGATAGAAAATAATAGCGGTCCTATCACACTCTCCTGGGGCACCCATGACAATACACTCGTCTCTAATGACTGGCCGGTCTTCCGGTTGGGCCAAGGCCTGCTGAAGGACCTGCCTGTGAATCTTCCAGTGGGTCTGAGGGCTGCATGCAGGCCTCAGGGCCTAACTGTAATCTTTAGGGTCTGCTTGTGGGGCAGAAGGTGGGGCTGCTGGCGAGGCAACTGGTTTGACTGCTGGTGGGGCTGCCATTGGGGCCTCCTGTCACACTGAGTGCTGCCTATGGGCTCGATGAACTGCCTGTTTGCCCGAGGGGTTGCCTCTGGGACTGAGGGGATGTCTATTTGCTTGTCTACCTGTAGTCCTGGTAGGGCAGCTGGTTGCACTGCAGATGGGGCTTGCCAGTGGGGCAACTAGTGGGGATTGCCGGTGGAGCTGGCGGTGGGGCTGCCTGTGGGCCTGAGGGATGGCCTTTAGAACCTGCCTGTGGACATATCTGAGAACCGTCCAGTGGGTCTGAGGCCTCCATGTTGGGGACTGCCTGTTGGTCTGACAGACTGCCTGAGGGTCTCCCTGTGGTCTTAGGGTCTGCTTGTGGGGCAGCAGGTGAAGCTAAGTGCTGTGAATGGGCCCGAGGGCTATCTGTAGAAGTGAGAGATGGCCTTTAGAGCCTGCCTGTGGACCTGTCTGTGAACTATCCAGTTAGTCTGAGGGCCTGCCTCTAGTAGTGGGGGGGGGGGACGCCGGTAGGCCTGCAGTGGGCCTGTGGTGGGTCTTCCAGCGGGGCTGGCGGTGGGTCGAGGGCTGCTGGGGGCCTGAGTGCTGTCGTTGGGCCTGAGGGATGGCATGTAGAGGCTGCCTGTGGATCTGCCTGTGAACTTTATAGTGGGTCTGAGGGCTGTATGTTGGCCAGAGGGCTGCTTATGTTTCAGAGGGACTGCCTGTGGGCTGAGGGACTGCCTATAGGCCTGAGGGTCTCCCTTTGGTCTTACGGTCTGCTTGTGGGGCAGCAGGTGAAGCTGCTGGTGGGGCAGCTGGTTGGACTGCTGGTGGGGCTGCCAGTGGGGCAGTTGGCGGGCCTGTCAAGGGGGCCTCAATAGGGCCGAGAGCTGACTGTCACACTGAAGGCTGCCTTTGGGCTCGAGGGGGCTGTCTATTTGACCAAGGGTCTGTCTCTGGTCCGTAGGGTTTGCTCATGGGGCAGCAGTTTGGACTGCAGGTGGGGATGCCAATGGGTTGTCGCTTGAGAATGGTCTAAGATGGAAACCGGTATCAGTGGACTAAATTAATGGCCAGTGCATGTTTTATATCCCCTACACAGGACACACTGACTGAGGTTATCGAGAAGAGTATAGTTTGTACCCCAAGCAAAATGTGTTGTTACTTAATTTTATCCATTTTTGGTTTAGAGAATAGTGCAGGTGTTTTCGTAATAATAATATAGTAACTAAATACGGCAACCAGCCACAATCGTAAAAATAGCAAAGTATTCTTGCTTGTATTGTTTACACCTGAATTAAGATTACCTGTATTGCTTATACACTGAACTAAATTCATAGAAAGGTTTTCTTTATACATTATAGGAGAGAGATATGTGTATTTGTATCGCTCCATGTTGTTCTATGAGGTACACTAAATTCAAGATGGCTATTTGATGCACCAATATACCAATATTGGTGCACCAATATACCAATATAGATATGGCATTTGCAATGCAACAGCGAAAATACTTATGTTCACTTTTAAATAAATACATTTAATTTTGCATTTGAAATCAAATTCTAATGCCCAATGAAAAAGGTTCCCTGTTATTTAAATGTCACATTCGTTGGTTGAAATTATAAAAGCTGAATGAAATTTTAGTGGTACAATTGGTTTCTTAATTGCAATTGATCGTTCAGGATACAATTGTGAATGTAACTGTATATTTCATTTTATTCATGCAACTTCATATATTGATTTGTGTTCCTTTTTTCTGCAAAACGCAATATTTCTAGGTTTTCATCAATGCTTATCTTTGTGGTTTTGTGCTGGGCTAAGCGAGCAGCAAAGGTTAATTTATTTACGTTGTTGAGCCTGAGAGTATCTATGTGTACATGGCATCGTGTATTAAAACTTCTTCCACTTGGGTCAATGTAAAATTTGGGATACAAAGAACAATTTATACATGTTTCCAGCCAAGATCGCGTTTTTTTATTTATGGATGACCGGTTTCGACGTTCACGACGGCATCTTCTGATCTCATATATTTTACGATGTCATATCTTATATGGTTTTAGCTACATCCTTTCATTACATTTATCATGGAGTAGTTGTATATAAACATTGATGGTGAAGTTGGATCTACAGTATAAATGTCGACACTGGTTGCACTCACATGACAAATGCAGTGAAAGGATATAGCTAAAACCATACAAGATTTGACGTAAAATATAGGAGATCAAAAGATGACGTCTGTGAACGTCGAAAGTGGCCATCCACAAATAAATAACGCGATCTTGGCTGCAAACTTGTATAAATTGATTTAGATCGACGCAAAGAACAATGAGTTCCTTAAAGAACAATTTAGTTTCGAGAATGTAACTTTCACTCTGCAGCGGAGTGTGCGCTGATATGAAACTTCCTGGCAGATTGAAAGTGTGTGCCAGAACCGGGACTCGAACATCGGACCTTTGCCTTTTGCGGGCAAGCGCACTACCGACTGTGCTATCCCGACACGACTCACGATGCCGCCTCACAACTTTACTTCCGCCAGAACCTCGCCTCCTACTTTCTAACTTCACAGAAGCTCTCCTGCAAACACGCAAGACTAGCACTCCTGGAAGATAGGATATGGTGGAGACATGGCTTAGCCACAGCCTAAGGGATGTTTCCAGAATGAAACTTTCCCTCTGCAGCTGAGTGTGCGCTGATATGAAACTTCCTGGCAGATTAAAATTGTGTGCCGGAACAATTAACAATTTAGTTTATAAATGACAGACCTATGATGCACTTATTCCTTTAAATTTATGTTACGAATTATTTTGTCTTTCAGTTTGTTATTAATAAAAAACTAGTTTTGATATTCTTGATATGGATCAGGTTTTACCAATGAATGGTATATAGAGATATTTTACGGAGTTTTGAGGAGATGTTTCTGCTAATGTAGTGTATGACGTGGACGTAGATGATTGGCTCAGTCCCGAAACTAGTAACGATGAAATAAATTAATTTATTTTGTTTGACGGCCCACTTTAGATTTGTAGTTTTATAAGTTTCTGCAAACATTTTGGACTAAAATAATAATCTAAATAATAAAAAATTAATTAATAATAGTGTCTGAAACCCATTTAGGAAAAAGAATTTGGTAGTGGCGGGTTCCGATGCACTTACCTTCAGCGTCACAGCCCAACGCATTACCCACTACGCTACGACTAACAGCTGTAAGTTGTGTTCTTCAATCTCATACTATTGATGGCCGTTGTTAACAGATGCTAATACTGATGCTAATATGGTATTTGTAGACACTGGATTATCATTTATCGTACGAAGAACGACGTGTTTTTGTTATTTCTTCAGTGCGCCATTGCTTTGAAATGATAACGTGTAATTTGCAATAAGAAAATCATCAAATACGCAACGCAAGATGGCGTATGCCACAGAGAGTTGTGGGCAAGGAATGTCACGTGACATCTGCGAACGGCTGGTTTTCGTTAATTCAATGGAGGGTGTCAAAACTCCGTTATTATTGCAAATATCTCTGCAACGATGCAATATATAAGAAAACATAATAGAGCGAAGTTGTAGAGAATTTTCCCCTCTACCAATTAGGCTATAAAATTTTCGTGTCAGATGATCGGTTGGTTTGCAATTGCAATTATATTAAAAGCGGCCTTTTTTGTGTTACTACCGTATGTTTTGTCCGAAAAATTTGAAAAGGCAGGTTCTGGTCTCTGGCGGCCTACAGTTATGTCGGTAAAATTTGGTGCTGATCGGTTGAACGGTTCGTCTTAAAAACAGGGAACACGTTACGGACAGACATACAGACAGACATCCCAAAATCGCCGTTAATTTTGCAAATATCTCTGAAACGATTTGAGATATGAAAAAAGCATAAGAGATCAAAGTTATAGAGAATTTTCTCCTCTACAAATTCGGTTATTCAATTTTCGTGTCAGATGAATGGTTAAGCCGTTTTTTTTTTGTTTTTTTTTATTTAAATTTCGGGCTGTCAAAAGACGATCGCAAAGGACCACTTTTAGTGTTACTACCGTAACCTAAAGTGGGCCAAAAATCTTGTGGCTGGTTGCAGTATTTTCTTACTACAATATGATTGCGTTGTAGCTTTTTTAAGCATAACAGCTACGATGAATCTGTTTACGGAAATCATCTTGCCAGAAGATGCTTATGTTACCTGATATATCGTACAGCCCCATTGTCCATTAACAAAAAATTAATTTATATTCAAGATGGCCTATTTCATGGTGTTCCCAAGTTAGCTGCAAGACAGACCACCTCAGCCACACTTTAGTGGAATATTTAGGCTTCGCAGTTGCTGCAGAGTTTATGAAATGAGAGGGTGTACTGCCGGCAGCCCCGCTGGGTGGTGGGGCCTCAGCGGCAGCTTCCTGAGGGCCCGGCCGCTTATTTGTGGCCGGCTTAATGGCGGCTCCCAGAGCTCTCATTCATCTGCCCTCTGCCGCGCCCCCAGGCCACACCGGCATTTGCATTCGCAGAAATCGTCCAAGGCTCATCCCACCTGCAGCGCTGGCGTCCCAGCTACCAGCGAACAGGAGGGATCCCAGGGCGGCCTGAAATGTATGGTAACAGGCGATGTACACGGTGTTTCGGGAGCATTTGTAAGTATTTTAAGAGGTAACAGTGTAGACCAATTGCAATGAAATGCTATATACACTTCTCAAAACAATTAGGGGATCAGTTCAGATATGTAGGTTATGAAGTATTGTCATCGACAGAATGAACTAGAATGGTTAGGCGTCTTTCTGTCGGTTCTACGGAGTCGAGACAATAACATTACGCCAACCGAGATAGTGTAATAATAGAAAGTTGCTGTAGCGGGGATTGGTCTTGACTTGTGAGCCGGCCGCGGTGGCCGAGGGGACTGAGGCGCTCCAGTCACGGTCTGCACGGCCACTACGGTCGGGGGTTCGAATCCCCCCTCGGGCATGGATATTTGTGCCGTCCTTAGGATTAGATAGTTCATAAGTAGTTTCTAAGTTTAGGGGCTGATGACCCCGTAGTTAAGTCCCATAAGCTATACAAACATTTGAACATTTTGTAAAAAGATATAAAATAGCCAAGATCGCTTATAATCAATTTTTATTAACGACGACCGGTTTCGCTGAACTATGTCAGCATCATCAGGTCAAATAAAATATTTTACAAGACCATAATCTTGTAATGTCAAACAGTTGTTATATAACAATTTGCAGTGCATAGGTGCACTATGTCATTATAATAAAATATAATTATCACAGTGAGTGACAAAAGCAAACTATTATAATGACATAATGCACCTATGCACTGTAAATTGTTATATGACAACTAATTGACAATACAAGATTATGGCCTTGTAAAATATTTTATTTGACCTGATGATGCTGACATAGTTCAGCGAAACCGGTTAATAAAAATTGATAATAAGCGATCTTGGCTATTTTATATCTTTTTACAATATTATAAGTGGATCGCCTCCTAAAACGTAAACCAACTCAATTTGTACTTTTTTTTTTTGACTTGTGATTACAAAACGAATTACACAATCAGTTGGGTTCAAATAGTGTATACTCCGTTCACTGAAACGAGAGACGTACTATAAACACACGGAGGCACGTGACCTGGGATGGACAAAACTGGGTCGCTCGCTCAGAAAGGAAGGAATCTTGGAGTTTAACGTCCCGTCGACAGCGTGGTCATTAGCGACGGAGTTAACGCTCGGAATGTTTGGGAAAGGATGTGGAAGGAAATCGACCGTGCCCTTTGGTAGGAACCATCCCGGCATTTGCCTGGATTGATTTAGGAAAATCATGGAAAACCTGAATCTGGATGGCCGGAGGTCGATTTGAACCACAATCCTTCCGAATGCGAGTCCAGTGCGTTACCACTACGGCACCTCGCTCGGTCGCTCGCCCAGTATCGTGCATCCGTTTCAAGTGTAAGGACGTTGTATGTTTTGTTACATAGCAGTGCTATTAACAGCCAAACATTTAAAATTCATTTCTTTTAATACTTTTTTTCTCCTAAAATTTACCAAATCTGCGTCTTCGCTTAAAACACAGTAAGCACTTCACTTTGTCAAATGTTCGAAATTTCTTACGAAAAACTTTTCTTCGTATCGCATTTCAGTCAAAGCCATCAAGACGTTCTGTATGCGTCTGTCGTAATTCCATTTTTTTTTTTTTTTTTTTACGCAAGGGAGCTTTAAAGGGTGTGTGGCTTTATACTAACTATTTTCATAACAGTATCAGTCACTGACAGTTCTGTACACAACAGCCCGTTTTATACACGCAAGGAACCATATGTTTCTCTAAAGAACTTTATTACTTCTTCTTTGTGTGGTGTCGCACAAGTACAAAGTGCGCGCCACCTACTTTCGCCGCGCGCCGCCATGCACGCACGGCGCGGCGTTCTCACGACGACAGCCACGAGCGCCCTCTGCGACAACTCCGCTCGTGGCCACCACTGAAGGACATCGTTCACTTCGGACGGAGATAGCAACCAGTTAGGACCTTCGTAATCAGATAGGCACCAGTGAAGACTTTGCTATCGTACAGGCACTAGGCAGGCCTCTAACAACTATGTATCAACATTCTGCAGTACTATGTAAAAGTTAAGTATTGTTACATTCTGTGCAATATATATATCTTTCTAATTTACTCTAGTGTTTATAGTTTCTGGCTGCTCCCCTCCGTACCTGCACCAGCGTGCTCTCTTTATTCCTGTGCCGGTCACATTCCACTCGGCCACCGACACCTACGACAAGGCTGGGACACAAAAGCGGCGACGAAGTGGGGACACAAAAGTGGCGACGAGGATGGGATACAAAACTTTGAACCCTTATTGGGTGGTCTCAAATTGAAGGGTGACACAATGACAGAAAAAAAGAGACACATAGACTATTAATGCTAAATTTTATTGAAAACACCTACGTTACTATTCGGCAACTAGTCCTTTAAGATGAATTTGACAGTCAACACCTATTATCAGTCCTATATAGCAACACATACAACGAAATTACACCTGAAACGGGTGCAGCGAAATTGGGCGAGCGTTTTGTCCACCCCTGGTCACGCGCCGCAATGTGTTTACAATACGTCTCTCGTTTCGGTGAACGGAGTATATTGAACAGGTAGTGGAATGTAACAACAACGTAAATTACCTGACGCTATGGCATGGACAGCCGTAGGAGGGCTGGAAGCCGGACACAGAGGGACGCGGCTGCAGCAAGTGGAGTGTACCCAAGTGTATAAGCCGCGGTGGAGTAGCCGAGCGGTCTAAAGCGTCTCGCTGCGGAGCGCGCGGTTGCTCGCCGTGGAGGTTCGAGTCCTCCCTGGGGCATGGGTGTGTTTGTCCTTAGGTTAGTTTACCTAGCTTTAAGTAGTTTGTAAGCACGGACTGATGACCACGCAGTTTGGTCCGATAGATTTACAGACATTTGAACATTTGAACCCGAGTGTATTTTCTAGGGCCTAAACGCGATGTCAGACAACAGTAAAGGAAGGCAAGACTAAGGTTTTCACGGGGAAAATTACCAAGAGATGACCATTACATCCGGTTATTAACAGCCCGTCAGTCAGGTGGCTGAATGAAACTCATTTGCAAAGCATCCTCCAGGCAGAAAGAAAAAAACCTTCATTCATTTCATTCTCCATTCGGAAGAGTGTAGTGGGCTGTTTGAGACCCGGCATACAAAGAGTCGTGGTACTATTCAGCCAAGTATCAGACAGGCTGATAGTGAGGCACAGGGGGATCCCAATTAGGAATAAGTGCGAGGGGCTTACAGTTCCAGCATGCGCCTTGCAACCAAGGAGAGCCTCCCGTAGGCCTTGGTTGGAGCCGGGGGATTGGGACCAAATTAATTTTTTTCTGGGACGTTGTCCAAGACTAAAGATAGATTACCAGGAGAGCGGAAGTGCACACCCGACAAACAAAAATCGGACATCCGAGTTGCTATCGCCTTCTAGTGGAGATCAGCTCAACCAAATAATAGTGGACAATCGTCTTCCTGGAGGAGTCGCGCCTAGGAGCGCGGTATCCTCTCAAACAGGACGCACAATAAAAAACAAACAGTCCGAAATCGCCTTCGAGGATGTGGTCTCTACGCAGAAACTGGGCGGAGTCTTAACGAATGGTTCTATTCAGCCAATCATCAGACAAGCTAATAGTGGGCGAGGAGGGAATCCCAATTGGAAATAAGTGGGACGAGATTACTAGTTTCGGATTTATTGTAGGTCTTGCCTTTCTACCTATTTGGTCCTCTGCTGCGCTGAAAAGCTACCCATTTCTCTTCTTCTGTTTTATTCCCCTTCCTCCCGTTTCTGTTAATTGTTGCCTAAATCTCCCTTTGAAATTTTTAAGAACTTCAAGTTCCATCAATTTACCCAGGTCCCATCTCCTCACACTCCTACCATTCTGCAGTTTCTTTAGTTTCAGTCTACAGTTCATAACCAATAAAATGTGGTTAGAAATCTATGTATTACCATTACGAAATCTATCTGGTACCTTCCGGTGTCTCCTGGTCTCTTCCACATATACAATCTTCTTTCGTGATTCTTAAAGCAGGTGTTTGTTATGATTAAATTATGTTCCGTACAAAATTCCACCAGACGACTTCCTCATTCATTCATTTTTCCCGGTCCATATTATCCTACTATTTTTCCTTCCCTTCCTTTTCCTATCACCTGATTCCAGTTCCTCATCACATATAAGTTTTCCTCTCCCTTGAATGTCTGAATAATTTCCTTTACTTCCTCATACATTTCTTTGATCGATTGACGGTTTATTTTCGTGAAAGGAATTGCAACCAGCTGCCTTTTTGGATGTTTTTTTATTTAATCCAGAACTAGTTGTCGAGCCACTGCAGGACCATCTCCTGTAAGGTTATCCACTGACGATGAGCCTGCAGTGGCTCGAAAACTAGTTCTGGATTCAATAAAAAAACATCCAAAAAGGCAGCTGGTTGCAAGTCTTTTCACGAAAATAAACCGTCAATTTACGCTAAAGCTGCAGTTCGTGTCCAACATGGATATTTTGAAATTTCTTTGATCTCCTCATCAGTGGCAGTACTAGTGGGCATTTAAAATTGTACTACTGCCATCGGTGTTGGCTTCGTATCGACGACAATGCGATCACTGTAGTGATCGTAGTAGTTTACCCGCATTCCTATTTTCTTATTCATTATTAGACCTACTCCTGTAATTCCCCAACTAATTTTGTACTTATAATCCTGTACTCGCCTGACCCGAAATCCTGTTCCTCTTCCTACCGAAATTCACTAATCCATCCTGTATCTACAACCTATTTATCTTTTTTAATTTTCCTGTCGGAGATCGGTATGAGAGACTACTTTAGATCTGGAATATTTTACCCAAGAGGATGCCATCATGTATTCATACAGTGGAGCTACATGTTTCAAATGTTTGTATAGCTTATGGTACTTAACTACGGGGTCGTCAGTCCCTAAGCTTACAAACTACTTATGAACTAACTAATACTAAGGACGGCACAAATATCCATGCCGGGGGGGGGGGGGATTCGAACCCCTGTCCGTAGTGGGGAGCTAATGTCCTCGGTAAAAGTAACGGCTGTAGTTTCTTCTTGCTTTCAGCCGTTCGCAGTAACTGTATGGCAAAGACACATTAGCTGATGTTACAAGACCAGCTCAGTCAATCATCCAGACTGCTGCCCCTGCAACTTATGAAAAGGCTGCTGCCCCTCTTCAGGAACCACACGTTTGTCTGGCCTCTCCACAGATACCCCTCCGCTGTGGTTGCACCTACGGTACGGCTGGGAGGTATCGTTGAGGCCCGGAAGCCACCCCTCTCGTCAATTTCTGTGGTTAAGGGAGGTGGGGGGGGGGTGGTACACAGCTGTAGCTGAAGGAAAAAAATCTCATAGATGTGGTAGTAAAACGTCGAAAGGAAAAAACCGTTTTCCAAAGGAGACGGCCGGCCGTGGTGGCCGAGGAGACTGAGGCGCTCCAGTCACGGTCTGCACGGACATTACGGTCGGGGGTTCGAATCCCCCCTCGGGCATGGATATTTGTGCCGTCCTAGTTCGTAAGTAGTTCATAAGTAGTTTGTAAGTTTAGGGACTGATGACCCTGTAGTTAAGTCCCATAAACTATACAAACATTTGAAACATTTCCAAAAGAGACGAAAGCAATCCCACAATTGCTACATCTGACCCATAAGCAGCAATACTCTCCAAGACATTCGCTTTTTTTAGAAAAAGTAATTACACTTAAAAGTAGATGTATGAGGAACGTGTAAAGTGTAATAAGATGTGAATATTAGATTCCATACCGAACTGTTGTGCGTCAATGAAAATGCCATTCACAATAAGAACAGACCATAACAAGCATTTATATATAGTACCTTGTGTGTTTATAAGCTCTTACTTCAGCTGAGTAAGGTGAAAATATACATAGCTATTCGTATTTCTTCATAAATACGTTGTATTTTATATCACTGAGTCAGTGAAATTCGACTGCTTTTACATTTCTTTCACGATTATTCGTATCTCTTGTTATTTTACTATTGCTTTGAATGCAAAAATTATAGTAACTGTTTCGTTAATTACGTTTGAAAATAATTAAAAAGAATCATTACTCTTAGGACGGGTTACCCAACGCTAGGAGCGCTAGTGTCGATTCACCTGTCAGTCGGTATCAACCTTCACAGTGGTGACTGTCGCGACCAACGAGCTTAAATTTCATGGAGTGGCGATAGATCCGCCATGTTTGAGGCAAATTGAACTGGCTTTAGCCATGTTATTTGGGGTATCGGCTGACAGCTGGAATGCCACACCCACTCGGTAACATTACCTATTTACGGTCCCATGTTTTAAATAAAAATTCAGTATTGAATACAGATGTGCATCAAGTTCCGTCAGACCTTTTCGAAGCTGCGAATTGACGATCCTGGTATAAAATTTCCAAAAAATGCGGTAATGAAGTATCACCAACCTGCCAGTATTACAGTTCTATTTCGAAGTGTAACAGTTAGCTGAGAATTGCAAAAACAACGGAAGAGCCGCTGCGCATATACCTGTGTTGATTTTAATGGAAATACATGGTCTAAACAAGCTGCTAAAAATACAGTGAACAGTAACTGTTATGACGAACAATCACGACCATGGATCTTCATCTGCTGTTAATGTGTTGTAACAACTGCTTACGTAAAGTCTAGTATACATTTATCTTGTGTTTATTGAAGCTATTAAGCCTACAAACTTGTAAAATTGCTGTTAAAGGGTTTTGTTACACGAACTTTCGTCGATGAAATTTGTGTACAAAGACGAAGTTGACAACAAAATGCTGCAGTTAATAATGCGCCTAGGTCATCCGCCACCAAAGCATTCCACGTCAAAATAAGGGGTCATTAATAACTTTCCTTGTTGCCATGCTGAAACAAGTAACGTTTGGTACGTGAAATTTGAGTACAAAGACGAAAGTGACAACAGTATATTGCAATTAAAGTGTTCCTCGGTCAGCTGCCACAAAAGCATTTTACACCGAATTAACGTATCATGAATTACTTTCGTTGTTGCCTCGCTGAAATAAGTACATATCCGTTGCAAAGAACACGGACATATACAAGTGAAAAATTTCTGGCTGTCACTACTGCTTCCACACTTTGCACTGGTTGCATTTCAACCATACTCGAACAAGTATTGTCAACAACAAATATTTCTAAAGAAGATGTAGACACTCAAAAGTGTGGTTTCATCAACCACAAGAGCGACAGAAGATGAAATATCTTAATAACACACCAACACTAGGTAGAAAACTAAGCATTTTTGTATGGTATGTACTTCAAGGGAATTGTAAGATAGGTCTTCTGAAGCATCACTCTTGGGTCAGCTGAGTGCCATTAGTCAGGAATTTTGTTTGAGTATAGTCACACTGAGATCAAACAAGGCAAAACATTTGTCGTTCTTGCACAAAGTACTTGTCTTTTTATCACTTCGATTTGTGCATTTAAATGCTGAACACGTTTTAGGCCTACTTTAGCAGCAAAAATGGTACAGACAATACACACTAAATACAGCATATACTAAATACAACACTTAAAGCTCAACAACATACGATAGGCAGACTACTCTCAAGAGCTGATATCCGGCGTTCCACAGGGTAGTGTTATTGGTCCTCTGCTGTTCCTTATTTACATAAACAATTTAGGGGAAAATCTAAGTAGCTCTCTTAGGTTGTTTGCAGATGACTCCGTCATTTACCGTCTAGTAAAATCATCTGAAGATCAAAACCAACTGCAGAACGATCTGAATAAGATATCAGAATGGTGTAAAAATTGGCAATTGACTCTAAATAATGAGAAGTGTGAAGTCGTCCACATGAGTACGAAAAGAAATCCGTTAAACTTTGTTTACAAGATAAATCAATCAACAGTGAAGGTCGTAAACTCTACAAAATACCTAGGAATTACAATTACTTCGTACTGAAACTGGAAAGAACACGTAGATAATGTCGTGGGAAAGGCGAACCAGAGACCGTTTTATTGGCAGAACCCTTAAAAGATGCAGCAGAACTACTAAAGAGATTGCATACACTACGATTGTCCGACCTTATTTAGAGTATTACTGCCTAGTGTGGGATCCTTACCAGGTGGGTTTGACGGAGGACATCGAAAGTGTCCAAAGAAGAGCAGCTCGTTTCGTATTGTCACGATAGAGGGGAGATAGCATTACGGAAATGATACAGGATCTGGGATGGGAATCATTACAACAACGGCGCTTATCGCTGCGACGTGGGCTAGTTACGAAACTCGAATCGCCAACATTCTCCTCTGAATATATATTGTTAACTCACATAAGTAGAAATGATCATCAGAATAAAAGACGAGACATTAGAGCTCGAACGGAGAGATTCAGGTGTTCTTTCTTTCCGAAATGGAATGGGAGATAGATAGTATGAAGGTGGTTCTATGAACCCTCTGCCAGGCACTCAAATGTGATTTGCAGAGCATCCCATGTAGATTTAGATGTAGAAGTCTACTGACCATCAAAAGTATTGGGGCTGAGTTTACGCAGGTTGCCACAAAGATCGCTGCAGCTCTTGTGTTAGCCACTCTATGAAATTTAAGCTCATTGGTCGCGATTGTATATGTTAGAGCTCCTAAATATCCAGGCTGAATCGTCCGACATGTTTTCCTCAACATGGTTGGAATCGAGCTGCACTAACAGCGTAGAGGCGCATGCCCTGCCATCTTTCACAAACGATTTCGCAAAAACTAATAGGTAGAAATATTTAATTTTTCCGCTACTTAAATCTTTATATGTCAGCATTGTGACGAAATGCTCGTCATTTCGTTAACAGTCATAGTTAATAAGATATTGGCTTCGAAATAAGAGACTGCGCTACATTAGGAAAAGTTTCCAGTAAAAATTAGAGGCTGCTATGTTGCTGCGGATGAAACTTTCATAATTGATTGAATTTTATTTTCAACTTAGGAGGAGATCTTTACCTTTCATTCATACCGCTAAACTTTATTTTATTAGCGCACTCATTTCCGATGGCTATAAGGCAAGAGTGAAAAATGCGTATCTCATACACGGTTAGAGGTATCAAAATGATATTTTGACAAATAATAACATTTGGCCACATGGTTACTACGCAAAACTTCATTAACTGTCGCGTCAGTCAAGGAAATACGTAGTTGTAAAATGAAAAAGAGTGAAGTTAGAGATTTACTATTCGATTTGCAGATATTTCTTCGTCACTCACAAATGTTTATTTTTTGCTTCTTGTCCATTGTGTTTCTGAGCTACTAGTCAGTTTCCAAAACCTAATAGGAGTTACAATTTCTTCATTTTAAAGCTTAGCAGTAACAGAGCGGAAGTTACTAAATCTAATGAGGATTTTATGTGAGAATACTTGAAAATGACAGATAGCAAGGATCTCTTCACTAGCTAACGAACTGACACTCTGTATTGAGATATTTAGAATATCCTTTTCATATAACTGAAAAATTGAAATTGTATATTACATAGAGACACAGCACTTTTGTGGTGTGCAACTATTAAATTTAATGGGATAAAAGAAGTTAATACCAGTATCTTTAAGTATGGGTGTTATGCAGTCATAACGTTTGCCTAATTATTAGGAGCTCTAATATGGAAGACGTGTTACTAGTAGACGGGCGGGCGGATCCCAGTGCATCATATTTAACTGACATTATCTCAACTTATACATTTCTCGCAGAGTTGCTGTTTGGAGAGGATGAAAATTTGACGTATTTTGAACTTTTCATTCGTTTAATGTGTTAACCTAACTTCAACAGAAAAAAAAGTTTCTCGCATATCGAAAATTCCGTAAGTCGTCAGAAAGTGCATGTTCATAAACTATCAATATATGCTGTTTATAAATTATTGCCATCAATAAGACTAAAATTAAAATGTAGTGTACTTCTTAACGAAGACATTGATGAAATTACACGTTCATACAGTGCGAGTGTGAGCTAGTTTAATGAAAGGCAACTACTACAGCTTGGAGACAAAATGGCGGATAGTTCAGATCGGGTTTATAGGAGCCTTAGTATATGTTAGACTACACCAACAACATCTGGCGTGGACATCGAAAATCACTACAAAAAAGAGGAGGTAATTCTTTGGAACGACCCTGGTATTATTAATTTCGGCCAGATGCTCTGGATTGGGGACAGCTGCTACGAGTAGGGCCTTGTCATAGGTGAGTGAACTGTAATAAAAGCGAGGAAAGCCGCTTGCGACGCCGTGGCTGGCGAAATCCGCCGCCAGGGCCACACACTGCCGGCCTCCTGGCGTGCTGGCGCTGCACAGGGGGATTACTTCCCTTTTTCTATTTCTTGCTCTCTATTGTCGGCTTTGATCTCCTCTCTTATCCCCGTGCACAAGGAGTATTTCTTTTTCTCCTAGAGCCTCGGTATTGTTGCTCTTACGTGGCAGGAACACCTGAGGTGTGTTCAGCGTAGGCGACCGCAGTGCGGCACACACGCCGAGTAGCTTTCAGAGGGCGAAAATGTGTACCGTATGTCTCGGAGTCGGGTATTATTACTTGTCTCAAGGTTCAGGGCTGTCTGACGAGAAATATAGGCCGGCCGCGGTGGCCGAGGGGACTGAGGCGCTTCAGTCACGGTCAGCACGGCCACTACGGGCGGGGGTTCGAATCCCCCCTCGGGCATGGATATTTGTGCCGTCCTAGTTCGTAAGTAGTTGATAAGTAGTTTGTAAGTTTAGGGACTGATGACCCCGTAGTTAAGTCCCATAGACTATACAAACATTTGAACATTTGAGAAATATAGGACCGCCACACAGAAATGTCCTCTGAAGCAATAAAGACGGAAGAATTCCATGCACTACAAAATGCTAAAATATGTATCCATAATGCACTAACGCACTAACAAGGCCCCTGGAGTAGATGATATTCCGTCTGAACTGCTGATATCGTTAGGAGAGCCTGTCATGAACAAATTGTTCCACCTGGTATGCAAGATGTATGAGACAGGGGAAATACCATCAGACTTCAAAAAGAATATTGTAATTCCAACTCCAAAGAAAGCAAGGGCAGACAAATGTGAAAATTACAGAACTATCAGTTTAATAAGTCATGGTTGCAAAATTATAGACGAATGGAAAAATTTGCGGAATCCGACTTCAGGGAAGATCAGTTTGGAGAAATGTAGGAACACGGGAAGCAGTACTCACATTACGACTGATCTTAGAAGACAGGGTAAGGAAAGGGAAACCTGCATTCTTAGCATTTGTAGATTTGGAGAAAGCTTTTAATAATGTCGACTGGCATACACTCTTTCAAATTCTGAAGGTAAAATATAGGGGTAAAATATAGGGAGCGAAGAGTTATATTCAACCTATACAAAAACCAGACAGCAGTTATTAGAGTCGAAGGGCAAGAAAGTGCCGCAGTGGTTGGGAAGGGAGTAAGACAGGGTTGTAGCCTTTCCCCAGTGTTGTTTAATCTGTATATTGAGCAAGCAGTGAAGAAATTCAAGGAGAAATTTGGAGAGGGAATTAAAGTTCAGGGAGAAGAAATAAAAACTTTGCGGTTTGCCGATGACACAGTAATTTTGTCAGAGACTGCAAAAGATCTGGAAGAGCAACTGAATGGAATGGACAGTCTCTTGAAAGGAAGATATAACATGAACATTAACAAGAGTAAAACGAGGGCCATGGAATGTAATGTCAAAAAATCAGGTGATGCTGAAGGAATTAGATTAGGTTATTGAGACAAAGTAGTAGATGAGTTTTGTTATTTGGGTCGAAGTAAAGAAGATTTAAAATACAGAAAGGCTATGAGAAGAAAAGCGTTTCTTAAGAAGCGAAACTTGTTAACATCCACGAGGACGATAAAGAGTTCAGATAAAAAGATGATAGAAGCTTTTGAAATGTAGTGCTACAGACGAATAATGAAAATTAGATGGGTAGATCACGTAACTAATGAGGAAGTGCTAAACCGAATTGGGGAGAAAAGGAGTTTCTGGCATATCCTGACTAAGGGAAGGGATAGATTGGTTGGACACATTCTGAGACGCCAAGGAATTGTCAACTTATCATTAGAAGGAAGTGTGTGTGGTAAAAATCATAGTGAGACAGAAGGAGCAATACAGTAAGCAGATACAAAAGGATGTAGGTTGCCGAACGTATTCTCAGACGAAGAACTTGCACAGGAAAAGGTAGTGTGGAGATCTGCATCAAACCAGTCTGAGGACTGAAGACCACGACAACAATGCACTAACGAAATTAAATTCAGGCTCATTCAAGTGAAAAATACTTTAGAGTACGCCATGATTTTTGTTCGCGAATTTATTAATCATTTCGCTTTCTTCTCACAAGGAGACGACATGGGTTTCGGATTTAAGATTTTTTTTTATATCTGTAGTACGTGACGTTCAGAACTCATATAACAATTAGCCTTAAGCCATTCGACACAACTCTCAAAAATTTCGAGAAAATCTACTTAGAACTTTTTGCAAGCACATGTAAGTACCAATAATTAAACGAGTTGCAGCATCTGTCGGTGTAGCTGAGGTGGCAGCGTTTTGGTCTTATAACCAAAGGGTCGTTTTTTCGAATCCCGCCGTGACAGATTTTTTTCGTTGTGTTCGAATACTTACACAATTTTAATGTCTAATGGCAATTTATACGAAAAATGCGCGTATTTTTGTTTATTTGTAATTTTCTATATCTAATAAAAGGTTGCTAATAATGATGGTTTCAATCAAAAAAACAAGTTACTTTTTTTACAGTATTGGCTTCATAGTGGACAACGGCTGTCTTTCATTGTTCAGTTTGTGAAGAACTAGGGCGCTGTTTTTCGAAAACTATCTACATAATAAAAAAATAGGTCTATCACAGAAGGATTCGAACCACCGACTCTATGGTTGTGAGACCAGAATGCTACCACCTGAGCTACACCGGCAGAGGTTGCACCTGTTTTAATTTAATGTTCAATGTTTGTAAATCTATCGGACCAAACTGTGTGGTCATCAGTCCGTTGCTTACAAACTAACTACTAGCTACTAGCTAATACACACACACACACACACACACACACACACATATGCCCCAGGAAGGACTCGAACCTCCGACGGCTAGCAACCGCACGCTCCGCACCGAGGCGCCTTAGACCGCTCGGCTATTCCACCGTGGCCTGTTTTAGTTATTGGTACCTTACACATACTGGCGAAACTTCAAAGTCGATTTTCTAGATAATTTTTTTAGAGTTGCGTCGTATGGCTTTGGCTAATTGTTATTCAAGTTCTGAACTTCACGTACCGTAAAAATAAAAAAATCTAAAATCCGATACCCATGTGGCCTCCTTGTCAGTTAACAGCTAACAACACTTCCATTTTTCTCTGTGTGTTTATGAGTTTCTTTAGTGGTACTTTTGGTGCTAGAATGAATCATACAAATCCATGTCAAAATTATTTTGCAATCACTTAGGTGTTGGATTAGTAACCGTGTTATTTGTTATTTGTTTTTCGTATTCTTTCAGTAAGTGATGCAAATGCCACATTCTGTTCGATATGGAAGTTAACAATTTTTTCTGAAAATATAAAATATTACCAGGATATATGGGTACAGTTTATTTAAAGCTAGCTTTCTTATTTTTTTTTTTCATAGCACTTATCCAGCGAGCCGCGCTACGGACTAATAGCCAAATACGTCCCATAGATTTAAAAACATTTGAACACTTATAACTTATCATG
Source organism: Locusta migratoria (assembly GCA_026315105.1). NCBI lineage: Eukaryota > Metazoa > Arthropoda > Insecta > Orthoptera > Acrididae > Locusta > Locusta migratoria. The sequence goes on along the minus strand of CM048746.1, from coordinate 412,415,675 downwards.
CGCAGTAGCAGAGCTTACTTTTTGAAGCATCTGCCACCATTGATGAATTCCCTGTCCTTCTTGACACGGTCTATCCATCGTATATTGGGTTTTCCGCGAGTTCGTCGGTCGATTTTAGATGCGTAGATGTTCTTGTCATCACTTATCGATACTATCTTAACCCGCCAGCCCGTAGTTTGACTGAGATCATATACTTTTTTTAAATAATTTTCTATTATCTTACATTTACCTCTTACGAGGTTCACACAAACACACACACACACACACACACACACACACACACACACACACACACAGAGAGAGAAACTAGTGTTACGAAGGCAGTATTAATAAATGATTTAGTTTAACAAGAATCGAAATTACTGTAATTCCACAAGAAATTATGAAGAAATAAAGCTTAGAAAAATTGAAGTGTTTACTGAAAACCATTAAAATAGCATTTAAAACGAGAATAATGTATTTTAAACATAAATTTATCCATGTTATTTGGATTTTTTGAGGTCTGCGACTATATTATAAGCTTTTTTGGAATGATTAATGCTGCATCAGTCACTATTTATAAATAGTTTTATTGGCACGACGCGTTTCGGCAGCATGCTGCCATCATCGGGTGCATTTTTACAGTTACTGGTTACATTCTTGATGTATTGTGTTTTGTGTTGTGGATGCCAGTGAGGTTATGTTTGTACAGTTTTAACAGTTTTGCTAATCTTGATAAACTTGTTGTCTGGCACACACAACACAAGCACATAGTTACATACACACAACACATGTGGACATTTTGTATTTGTAGGTTACTGTAAGGTAAAAGTGTGACAACTTGTTCAGTTTTTATGACAAAGACAGTTAACTTTTTCACTATGGATTCGAACAGAACGCAAAATTACGACTCGACTGATATGTCACAATGTTCGGCCGCATTATATTTGAGAAAGTAGAATAAACTGTCAAGCAATTAAACCATATGAAACGTATTTCTCCTGGCAGTCTAATTTCACAGTATGTTTGCCTAACTACAGGATCGTTGGCTCGTGGGGCGAGTAGTTTCTTCGGGTCCTAGATTAATTATCCCTACAAATTCGCAAGGTGGAGAACAGGCACATAGGCTGTTCCAGCCGTTGTTCTTAATCCTTGGACACAGCGTCTTCCGGGTGGAGGGACACCGCTGGACCGCTCCTACTTTGGCCATTTACTGCCACTCTAGAACCGCAACCTAAGAAGTGTGAAACCAGGCCGCGCAGGGCACAGCCAATGTTAACAGTTCCTCTCGAGAGATTGGCTACAAGTCCCTAATTTTGTCGACAGAAAAGTATTGCGGTTTGACGCAAGCGGTAACAAAGCCAGCGAGACAGGCCTTCTCGTGCTCGTTTGCTCTTCAGAAGTTAACTGTCGACAGATTGCTCTTGTATGGAAGTCTCCGCCATTACAGTAGATCTTCCTGCCGACTTCCTGTACTAGTCATGAACTTCATCCTCTCAACATTACAGGCTACAATACATACAGCAGTATAGATCGTAATCCATACGTAACTATTGTTTTTTCTCTGTAATAAGTCGTTAGAACTGTTAACACGTAATTGTATGTGCGAACAGATAAAAAAAAAAAATAGTTATTCAGCAACCATTAAGTTCAGGTCTGTAAAGAAGGTTGATTTTGTTTTATTATTTGCAAATACAATGATATTAAAAATTATATGTTTAATTCAAGTATTTAGAATTAATCTCAGATTTTGAGCAATTTCAGTATATTTGGTGCCGCTGTCCCAAATCCATTGTTGGTGGGAGGCTGCCGTCATTATTATTCGAACCAACGGCGGATAAAACTAAACTGGTCTGACTTTAATTACGCGAAAGAGGAGAATGAAAACTGAAAACTGTTATGAAAATTATTTTCTATAGCAATTTCAAATTATTACTGCGTTGATCAGTTGCGTAAGTATTGGGTGTGTTGATAAGATCTCCAGTGTGAACAGTCAAATTGTCTATATGATAGAAAGTGTCAAATTTTAAAGGAAATCGCTTCTCACATTTATGGCAGAAGTATTCATGAAACTTTCTGTGGTTTCCGAATTAGTTGTGTGTAGGTCGAAGACTGTACAATTACTAAAGATCGAATGTATCTTAATGGCACCTTCGCGAGAAACAATTTCTCTTTCGTTGCAATCAAATACGAACAATTCTACAGACGCTTCATAAAGTTTTTAACTTGCCTATAGAAATAAACGTCACACGGTTGAAACATATGTGTACACTTTGCGGGTATGACTTTAACCGTGCACGTTGCAAGACCTGCATCATCGGTAAATGTGTCATTGTACAAACCAGAAATTGTTTGATCCTTACATTAATCTATTACTATAAAGGATTTTGCTTTTCCCCCAAAAGGGCGCATGACACAGATTAAAAACGAAAAGGTATACAGTTTCCAGAAAACCTCATGTGTGTGGTCATTTACTTATCGAAAATTATACATATGATATTTGTTTTAATAGTAAAGTATATAAACAGAGAAATAACATTTAATATTCAATAAATGTCTATGCAACTACACGTATTTTTTGTTATATTACCTTTGAAATGTGTTATATATGAACTAATATCACGAGCGTATAAGAGCAAAAAAAAAAAAAAAAAAAAAAAAAAAAAAAAAATCGAGATACATTGACGCTACTAACAACGATTGCTACCACAAAATACCGCTCATAGTATGTAAGTTGAACTCAGCATCACAAGATTTATGTAGCGATATTGACAGTTTGACGCGTGGCGGTCTCCTGCGGCGGAGGTTCGAATCCTCCCACGTGGATGGATATGTGTGTTGTCCGTAGATTAGTTAAACTTTAAGTAGTTTGTAAGACTAGGTACTGATGACCAACGTAGTTTGTCCCAAAGAATTACAAACATTTTATTGACAGTTTTTTGTGTTTCCAAATCGAGATTTTTACAGAATGTAACTAATCGGAGAGGGACATCACTCCTGGCGACTGTGTCTGTAATTCGAAGAATGTAAACAGTACCTTATATCGTGGAAAGATGTGATTAGTTAGCGTAACGTTTGTTTTGTAATTAACTGAATATCTGATAAATTATCCATGTTCATGCTTGTTATTTTTCAACTGTTTTCTATGGTTGTAATGAGATAAAATATCTAATATCATGGTAAAATGAAATGTTGAAGAATAAACAACTATATAGTCAAGTAATTAATCCATTAAGGAAACTGAAGAAAATTAAGGCTGCATTACATTCAGCAGTTAAAAGTTTGAGTTTGACTACTCTTTTACAGTATAGTTTATAAAAAATAATCTGTCTAATAGTTACTGCTGTTGCTCTTAAAGTTTCTTAAGCATCGATTCTGCAGATGGAGAAAGTATTGTGAAAGGTGACATATGTTATCGCGAACAATATGGAAAATGGAACGTTATTAACAATTTATTTATTTATTAACTGTTTATTTATTTGGTTATTTAACCTGACCAGATTAGGGCATAGGGCTCCCTCTTACATCTGACCATGAACAACTAAACAAAGGAATTAAAAACAGAAAACACAGTATTAATAATAATATATGCTAATACTAATAATAATAATGATAATAATAACACAAAAACCACAGTAATACTAATAATAACAAGAGATATTTACGTGGGGATAGATGTTTAACACAACTGAATAAAGTTTAATATAAACTGAAGCGAAAAATGATTAATGAAAGAGGAGAAGATTGAAAAATGACAATGACAGTGGTTGCTATGATGTGGAGATATGTATGAATAGAGATATCTGCTGACGAAAGGAAAGGGAAACATTTTTCGGGGTGGGTGGTGGGGAGGAGGAATTGACAACAGTGAGCTACAGACTGGTAAGTGGAGAAAAAGATGGCTATTGTGACAGAAGGTGGATCCTTAGCTGTCTTTTGGAGTTGATTTTCTCTCTCTTAACTTTTGAGTACAATTGTTCCACAGACGTTTTCCCGATACAGAAAATTATTTAGAGAAGATTGCAGTGTTATGTGGTGGTACAGAGAGAGTTTTATTTTGGTGAGAGCGTAGTTTACTAGTTGAGCATAAGTAAGAAGGTTTGCAATGATTGAGGAAGCGATGCAGCAAACATAATGTATTATAGGTTCGACGCTTATCTGCACGTAGCCAAGATAGCTGCTTGTATGCGGGACTGATATGGTCGTAGAAACAATTGCTCATGAAACTACTTTCAACGACTAATTTTACCCACGTACTGGTGAACAACACTATGACTGTAAAAATACACGCAAAATTTTTGGGTCGATACAATTGTAACCGTGAAACTATTTCCCTGATTCCAATTTAATGACACTGTGGGTAACTACTGGAGTTACCGAGCGTTCTAAGGCGCCTCGCTGCGGAGCGCGCGGTTTCTCACCGTCGGGGGTCAGGTCCTCCCTTGGACATGGGTGTTTACGTTGTTATTATCATAAGTTTCTTTAAGTTAGTAAAAGTAGTTTGTAACCATAGGGACTGAAAACAAATGTAGTTAAGTATCAAAGATTTAGAAACATCTGAACAAACAAACAAACACACACACACACACAGACACACACACAGACACACCCACAGACACACCCACACACACCCACACACCCACACACACACACACATACACACACACCCACACATACACACACACACACACACACACACACACACACACACACACACATATATATATATATATATATATATATATATATATATATATATATATATATATATATATATATCCTTGGTGATCACTGTATGATAAAAGATCTGAACATCCAGTTTCCACCTAATAACGTAACCGTGTGAGGGACTGAATTGCTCACCACATACTAATTACGATTTGAGTACTTGTTAGAGGAAGTACATTTACTCAGCCCGCTTAACCAGTTCCATTAGTGAAACATCATACGTAGAAAATCCGGAGAGCGTACTTCATCAAGTTTCTGCTGGAGGACGTCGAAAAGAGAATGAAACGTCTTTGTTTCTACGTCTCTTGCTCTCACAAACATATTGCAGGTCTGTTTCCCGACGAACAGGAACCGCCCATGGGGAAGTAGCATTTACAGTTCGCTGATTCAACAAACACGGTTGCCTTCTGCCTTCGGGTCTTGCAGACGACGGGAAATGTTTGTGGTGCTCCGTTTCAGGCGTGCACTGTACTGCCTGAACAAAGGAAAGCTAGTGGGCCGAGTTGGGATACGTCCGAGGAAGAGACGCAAAAAGGAAAAGTCGTCAGCTTTCCAACTACTCCAGGTACGACCTGTAAAAAATCACGCCACAGAGATGGAGTGTCATCTGGATGCTTACAGATATAGTTACAGTTTCTATCGTGGTGGGTGACGTTCGTGGAGGAAGACGAATGACAGTGATTGAAAACTATCGTGAAGTATTTATGAGCACAATGGAAACAGTAAATATAGTGCCAACGGCTTATGTTAAAGAATATATTTGACTATTTCAACACAGTCGCTGTTACAGTATAACTCAATTTAATTAGTATGGTGATATGGCGATACCCTTAAGCGAATACAATGCTGCTAATTCTTCCATTACATTAAAATGGGTAATTACACCCTGTTATTAATTTTATATCTTTTATAGTTTTAGATTTTGATTATCTCAATAATTATTTTTAATCGTATTTTAGTGTTGGTTATATATTTTAATGAATTTATTATTTTTTCATTTCTGAATTTCTGTTGCCGGAAAATTCTCGAGAGACAATTACGTCTGCTGTACTCGCAGCCCCAAGTAGGAACTAAGACAGACTATATAGAGAGGCCATGAAGACATTTTAATGGAAAGGAGGGAGTGTAACCAAATCTGTATCTGTATTTCTTTCCATTCAATTAAATTCAATTCAATTTATTACCACAATATTTAGACCTGTTACCATGAAACTCTAAACAGGTCGTACATAATCATTTTACATTGTTTTATACACTGTTTTATAAATTTAAATGTAGTTGTTACTTATGTTAACTGCAATCATTTACAATATTAATGTAAATAAAATTAAAAAGAAGTTTAAAAGTATTGAAAATTTACATAAAAAGAGGAAAATGTTCAAATGTTTGTATAGCTTATGGGACTTGACTACGGCGTCATCAGTCCCTAAACTTACAAACTACTTATGAACTCGCTGCGGAGCGCGCGGTTGCTCGCCGTGGAGGTTAGAGTCCTCCCTGGGGCATGGGTGTGTGTGTGTGTTGTCCTTAGGTTAGTTTACCTAGGTTTAAGTAGTTTGTAAGCTACGGACTGATGACCACGCAGTTTGGTCCGATAGAATTACAAACAATTGAATTTCTACTTATGAACTAGCTAATACTAACGACGGCACAAATAAAAAGAGGAAAAAAAATCTTGAAATACAAGAAATTGTTCCTTGGCTTGAGTAAAGTCTTCTAGACTAGTAATTTCCAAAATATGTTCCTAACGGCCTCGGAAGAACTTCAGATTTGTCAACTAACAACGGCTCAAATGTTCAAATGTTTGCTAAGCTTATGGGACTTAACTACGGGGTCATCAGTCCCTAAACTTACAAACTACTTATGAACTACTTACGAACTAGGACGGCACAAATATCCATGCCCGAGGGGGGATTCGAACCCCCGACCGTAGTGGCCGTGCTGACCGTGACTGGAGCGCCTCAGTCCCCTCGGCCATCGCGGCCGGCCTAACAACGGCAATAACTACTTATAGACCTACTCTAACTACACTATTCTACAGTATCTCCACAGGCATATGCGTGCCTCGGCAAAAATCCTTTAGTCTGTGCATATCCGTGTGACTTGCTAAGCAGTTTTTTTTATTTTAAGTTTTTAATTTTTTTTATTTCTTTGCTGAAGAAAACAAGTATCAGTCCACCACAGTTCGATGGCAGCAATGTTGCACGATAACAGAATTTTACTTTGGTTGGTACCAAGCCAAAACGTGCATCGGAGCATAGAAAACACTACAGCTCCTCTTGAAAATGTCTTCCGCAGAAGGGGGCAAACTTTGGGTTTTTTCAAATAGTTCATGAGTCCACAACATAACAGCACGGAATATTTTAGTATGTGAGATATTTCTGAGTGTGGATACGTATGTTATCCAGTATTTATCATTGCGGCAAATGTGTACGGGTGAAGTGAAATTTTAAAAAAGACGCGACATCTGTGGTAGACGTCCCCCGCCAACGTAAAGCACGCCGCGATGTGACAACAGAGACTATTGTCCTAGTTGAAGACTGTGACGCACAGCAGTCGTGTGACGGTGGAAGGAATTATAGCGGATCTGAGCATTATTCATGTTCAAGCTTTTCAGACATAATTCCTGAAGTGTCAGCAAGGTGCGTTGCAAAGCATCTCACTCCAAAAACCGTGGTGGAGTGGCCGAGCGTTCTAAGTCACCTTGCTGCTGTGCGCGCGACTACTCACCGTCGGAAGTTCGAGTCCTCCCCCCATGGGGGGGGGAGTGTGTGTTAGTCCTTTTGTTTAAGTAGTTTGTAAGTCTAGGGAATGATTACCGGAGTAGTTGTCCCACAGATTTACAAACATAAGTTATTAAGTCGCTCTAAAACTGAAAGAGCGATTATTTGGAGTCTGGTGGACAGCAGTTCCAGCACAATGAAACAGGAGGCGACAACTTGGTTGCGAGACTCGTTGCAGGAAGATGAATCCTGGGTTCACTACCATCACCTGAAACCAAGAGAGCAAGATAGGTATGACACCGTTACTCATTACAAAAATCAGAGTCGTTCCGAGTATAGCCAACTGCAGGGAAGGTTTTGATCTACTGGGAAGGACGAGATGTTATCCTGCAGTACTACCCGCTCAGGGACACATCATGACATATTCCGATTCTTTGAAAACTCATCTACAGTCTGCAGTCACATCAAATCATCGCGAAACTCTGAATACAGTCGTTATTTCAATTACGGCGATGTTCAGTCCGTGAGATGCTAGTCCAACCATAACTGATCTTCACATTATACTGCTCCACGCCTATCATAGTCGCGAGTCTTAGTGACAAGTGATAATCACGTTCCTGCACAGCAGAAAAAGACGAAAGAAGAAATTTGCATTCTATCAAGAGGTCCACATCTTGGATCACGAATAGCAAAATAAAACACTTATGGCAACTGTTCATTCGAAAAGTTTTGACACTCCATGGCTAGGGTAGTCCGTACAGATATGGAGACCAGTGCTTCAGCTGTTCTCTATGGCATAATGGAGGCAACGCAGTTGTCTAATAAGCAGAAGACCCGTGTTGGAATCCCGGCGTGGCAAAAATTTTCTACTTTCCCTCTTTGGTTTAAAACAGAGACCACTAGCAGTTAATGTAAATAACTTTATGTCTTGGACTGTATAAATGAGTAGGCGTCTGCAGTCAGTCAGTTGACAATTAATACAAATAAAAAATTAAAAAAAAAACAACGCCAAGGCGGAAACGTTGTTCCTTCAGTAACAGAATCATTTATTATCTTTTCTTTACACTATGACGCGGTACAATACCCAGAAAATCCTTATGTCACACTCGCTGTATTCGACCACACATTGCTGCAGCTTGTTACAGATTAAAAGAAAAGAAAGAGCAAAGCGCATTTTTCTGGCATCTGTAACTTGATAATGCTTCGTAAATGGGAATTGGGCACACATACGTCCATATCCCCTCCCCCTTCCCTGTCTTCTCCTCTCTCTCTCTCTCTCTCTCTCTGTTCGTCTGTCCTATTCTCCTTCCAAAATATAAAATGTTTGTAAATGTATCGGACTCAACTGCTCGGTTATTAGTTCGTAGCTTAGAAACTACTAACACTAACCCAAGGACAACACAAACACCCATGCCCAAGGACTCGAACATCCGACAGCGAACGGACGCGCGCACCGCAGCACGGCGCCCCAGTGCGCACGGCTAAGCTTACGCGGCGATCCTCCTTCCCTCTACTTGTGTGCATCTCCAGCTCTCCCATGTCATCCTCACCCCTCTCTCTCTCCATCTCTACGTCAATTTCCTCCCTCTTCTCTTACTATTCTGTCTGACCTAGAGCTTTGTTTAATGATACGTTCAAGATATATCTGCGATAGTTCTTCACTAAACGCTCTGAAATTTTTACTCAACGTTAAGTTTTTGTACGTGCGTGTTTCTGTTTATCCAAATTTTAATATAAACCACGTATGAATTTATACATTTTTTCAGTGACGAAATGTTACAGAAAGTTACCTATATGTAGATTATATATTACTGAACAGGTAACTGAAAGCCTTCTTAAGTTAAAATGCAACGTTGTGTCAAAACTGCAAAGCAAACGATCAAGAACTTTCGGAGAATAACGGTTTTGCACAAACGAACATTAATATTTTTGTAACGTTCCTCAATTATTACATACACTATGTGATAGAAAGTATCTGGACACCTCGCTGAAAATGACGTACCCTCCATTGGTAATGCGGGAATTCAGTATGATGCTGGCCTATCTTTAGCCTTGATGACAGATTCCACTCTCACAGGAATACGTTCCATGAGGTACTGCAAGGTTTCTTGGGGAATGGCAGCCCATTATTCACAAGGTGCTACATCGAGGACAGGTATCGATGCAGGTCGGTGAAGCCAGGGACGCAGTCGGTGTTCCATAATATCGGAAAGGTGTTCTACAGAATTAAAGTCAGGACTCTGGGCAGACCAGTCCATTACAGGGATGTTATTGTCATGTAACCACTTCCATAGGCCGTGTATTATGAACAGGTGCTCGATCGTGTTGAAAGATGCTCTTCAACAGTGGGAAGCAAGAAGGTGCTTAAAACATAAATGCAAGCCTGCGCTGTGATGGTGCCACACAAAACGACAACGGGTGCAATACCCCTGCAAGAAAATCAAAATCACAACCATAAACTCCACCTCCGAATTTTACTGTTGGCACTACATACGCTGGCAGATGACGATCACCGGGCATTCAACATACCCACTCCCTGGCATCGGATTGCTACTTTGTGTACCCTGACTAGTCACTCCACACAACGTTTTTACACAGTTCAATCGTCCACAGTTTACGCTCCCTACATCAAGAGAGGTGTCGTTTGGCATTGACCTGCGTGATTTGTCTTACGGGCAGCCGCTCGACCATGAAATCAAGTTTTCTCACCTCCCGCCTACCTGTCATAATACTTGGATCCTGATGCAGTTTGGTATTTCTGTGGGATTGTCTGGATAGATGCTTGCCTATTGCACGATATGACCCTCTTCAACTTCGCGCTGTCTGTCAGTCAACAGAGGTCAGCCTGTATGCTTTCGTTCTATGGCGTGTCACTTCACGTTTCCAATTAAATATCACATTAGAAACAGTGGACCTAGGGATGTTTGGGTGTGTGGAAATGTCGCTTAAAGACTTCTTACACAAGTAACACCCAATCACCTAATCATGATCGAAGTTCATGAGTTCCACTGAGAGCCTCATTTTGCTCTTTCAAGATATCTAATGAGATCTCTGATATCGAATACCTGGCAGTAGATGGCAGCACAATACAACTAACAAGAAAAACGTTTTTGGGGGTGTCTTGACACTTTTGATCGTATAGTGTATATATTTCACATCTACCAGATGGAATTCAAATCGGTGCGAAGAAACATGCGCGAAATCGAATGCAACATTGTGCCAAAATTTCAACAAAATCTGCTTAATATTTTCGGGGATTTGAGATTTTGGACAAAAGAACATTTACATTTGTACTCAGATTGAAAATGTAGACGTTCCAAAGCTCCGAAAGTCCTCGGCGGAAAGCTTTTAATTTTCACAAAACGTTGGCCTGGTATACGCACATATTTTTATGTACCTAATTTTATATGTAAAATACGAGTCAGTATAAATTTTAGGTAAATAACAGCCTTCCTGTATTACACAGTAGAGTTGTGTCGAAATTCCAGTGCCATCTGTCAAGAACTTTCGTTGATTTACGGTTTAGCAGAAACGAACATTTGCGTTATATTACGAGGAATGTTCAAGTGAAAAGGTTCTAAACAACTAAATCGGTTGAAATTTGAATATGACGCTTTGGGACACCGTAGTGCGACATCTAGGAACGTGAAGCATGCGTCGTCACCTCCTAAAAGATTCAAGGCTGTACCCCCAGTAGGCAAGGTGTTGATCAGCTGTCTTTTTGAACGTCCGATGTCCGATACGCATCAATTTCTCGATCACGGAAAAACCATTAACAGTAAACTGTAACGTGAGACACTCCGTAGCCTACGCAAGTCCATCAATACTCTGCAAGTCACAATGAAGTATTTAGCAGAGCGTTCATCGGACGGCTTTTATGATATTTCTCTACAGTTCCATATTCTAATAGCTCGCGGAAAAAACGAACACCAAAATCTCTCTGTTGTCGATCTGATTTATTTTATTATTCTGATCATGTCTTCCTGTGTAGGTGGGTGCTGACAAAATATGTTGGCATTCAGAAGAGAAAGTTTGATAAAGAAATTTCGCAAATAGATCTCGCAGCTACGAATAACGCCTTTCTTTTAATGATTTACACCCCAACTCATGCATCATTTACGTGATACTCTGTCCCCTATATCGCGATAATACTAAACGAGCTGCTCTTCTCTGAAATCGTCTGTCAGTCCCACCTGTTGTAGATCCCAAAATACTCAACAATTCTCCAAAATAGAACGCACAAGTGTTGTGTAGGCAGTTTCTTTAGTAGAACTGTTGCACCTTCTAAGTGTTCTGCCAATGAAACTTAGTCTTCGGTTCGCCTTCCCTGCAATATTTTTGTGTGTTATTTTCAATTTAAATAGTTTGTAATTGTTATTCCTAAGTATTTAGTTGAATTGGTGACCTGTAGACTTGATTGAGTTAAGTTTAACGGCTTTATTATAGTGGTCATATGGATGACTTCACATTCTCATTATAGAGGGCCTACTGCCAATTTTTGCACCATGTAGATGTCTTATCTAAATCATTTTGTAGTTGCTTTTTAATCTGCTAGTGACTTTACTAACCTAAAAATGACAGCATCATCTGCGTACAGTCTAAGAGCCACTCAGAATGCCTCCACAAAACGTTAAGGAAGAGTACGGGTCCTATAACACTTCCCTGTGGAACACCAGATATCACTTCTGCTCGATGACTTATCTTCAGTTACAACGTACAGTGTCCTTTCTGACAGCAAATCCCGAATGCAATCGGGCAACTTTGGCGATATACCATAAGCACACTGTTTGTTTACAATACGCTTATGAAGTACAGTGTCAAAACCCTTCCTGAAATCTAGAAAAACGCAATCTATTTGCCATCCCTTGTCGATAGCACTCATTATATCATGTCAGTAAAGAACTAGCTGGGTTTCACAAGAACGGTACTTTCTGAATCCGTGTTGGGTACGGGGTAACAGGTCGTTTTTTCGAGGTAGGTCATAATATTTGAGGAATATATATGTTCTAAAATCCTGCTGCAAACCGACGTTAATGATTAGATCTGTAGTTCTACGGATCACTCCTATTGGCTTTCTTGAATAGTGGAGTGACCTGAGTAACTTTCCAGTGTTTGGGTACGGATCTTTCGCTGAGCGAGCGGTTGTACTTCAAGAACAAACGGCCTGGGCTGTTCGTCGAGGGAGTGGTTCTGTTCCATGATAACGCGCGTCCACACGTCTCCAAGGAAACACATACTGGAAAGATCAAGTAGTAGCAGCTTGAGCAACCGCTCTACAGCCCAGACATGTCGTCCTGTGCCTTCCATCTGTTTGATCCGCTAAAAGGAAAGCGCTTCAAATCGGCCGACGAACCGAAGGACCCAATAGAGGACTGGCTCTTGTGACAACCACAGGAATTATGGGAACAGGGAATCCTTCAGCTCGTCAAACGGTGGGATGTTTGTGCTCAGGCCTCTCGTGATTAAAGACTTTTGTACCTTTTCATTTGAACACCCCTCTTAATGTAGGAGGAAGGACGGGAGGAAGCTTAGGGTCTAACGTCCCGTCTATAGCGTGCTCATTAGAGACGGAGCATATGCTCGGGTTGTGGGTAAGGATGAGGAAGGACATCGGCCATGCCCTTCTTTGAATGGCTTTCTTGAATAGTGGAGTGACCTGAGTAACTTTCCAGTGTTTGGGTACGGATCTTTCGCTGAGCGAGCGGTTGTACTTCAAGAACAAACGGCCTGGGCTGTTCGTCGAGGGAGTGGTTCTGTTCCATGATAACGCGCGTCCACACGTCTCCAAGGAAACACATACTGGAAAGATCAAGTAGTAGCAGCTTGAGCAACCGCTCTACAGCCCAGACATGTCGTCCTGTGCCTTCCATCTGTTTGATCCGCTAAAAGGAAAGCGCTTCAAATCGGCCGACGAACCGAAGGACCCAATAGAGGACTGGCTCTTGTGACAACCACAGGAATTATGGGAACAGGGAATCCTTCAGCTCGTCAAACGGTGGGATGTTTGTGCTCAGGCCTCTCGTGATTAAAGACTTTTGTACCTTTTCATTTGAACACCCCTCTTAATGTAGGAGGAAGGACGGGAGGAAGCTTAGGGTCTAACGTCCCGTCTATAGCGTGCTCATTAGAGACGGAGCATATGCTCGGGTTGTGGGTAAGGATGAGGAAGGACATCGGCCATGCCCTTTGAAAGAAACCATCCCGACATTTGTATGGAGTGATTTTAGGGAAATCACGGAAAACCTAAATCTGGATGGCCGGAGGTGGATTTGAACCACCGACCTACCGAATGTGAGTCCAGTGTCTTACCACTTCGGCCACCCCGCTCGGTCCTCTTAAAGTGGATAACACTATTATGTTATACGCTTCTTCAGAAAGTGTGTAGTTTTTATTTGAGTCACTTACTAGTTTCATATCTGAAAACTCCCTGTGTGAGTTAATGAAATACGCATATCGCATATCGATATTGTTTTAATAGGTGTGTGCCCACAGAAAATATTGGAATTAATTTATCTAATAAGGAGCCTGTAATATTTCTGTCTTAAAGCCATCATATTAAGATCGGAGTATTGCTTCACTGCAGCCGGTTAGGACAGTAGTCGACAGATGGTAAAAGCTGGTGAGACCACGACGGGTGGTACAATAGGTCGGGATCTCGTGGGAAAGAGCACTGGCAATTTTTCCCGAATTCTAGGGAAGTCCACGAGCGGCAGGCACTGGACGCCGATTGGCTGTAGTACTGGCGGTCACGCGCCAAAACGCGATCATATTTTTGTTAATATTTAATAAACCAATTATTTATTTAATGCCAATTCAAGTGAGGAAACCCCTCAAAGCCAAGCTATGCCCTGACTAGCTAAACATATTAACTATCGCTAAATTCGTAAACAAAACAATTAAAATAGGACGGACGATGCACGGCCGCCATGTTTGCACTCCAAATTTTGGAGCGAATGCAGCCTTGCATCGAGCTGCCACACTTGAGTTCAGAACACGTACTCGGAGGAGTAACATGTCGCATACGTAGGCGGTCATAAGACATTGTTTAATCATCTCAGAACAAGGAGAAATGATTCAAATGTTCAAATGTTTGTAAATCTTATGAGACTTAACTACGGGGTCATCAGTCCCTAAACTTACAAACTACTTATGAACTACTTACGAACTAGGACCGCACAAATATCCATGCCCGAGGGGGGATTCGAACCCCCGACCGTAGTGGCCGTGCAGACCGTGACTGGAGCGCCTTAGTCTCCTCGGCCACCGCGGCCGGCCAAGGAGAAATGACTTTGTATTCACTTTCAGTTAATACAATGTTTGGCAAGTAGATGTTATTATGCAGTTTGCTAGTTTCCTGCATTCTTTAAATAAACTAGATGGCATCCCAAAAGAACTTAAGTATTATTTCATAATTAGATCAGTTCCCGCTATAATGTAGCGCCTATCAGTTGTTGGGGTTTGAGACGTTAACTAAAATATCACGTGAAAGCTTTGAATCGGGGAGAAATGGAGGATATGATGTTAAATACTTTTGATTAATTTTGGATAACGTCAGAAATAAGGGGAATGTTGGCGGCAACTACGTTATTAAAAAGTTGACGGGCTTTACCTTCACGGATACGATACATATTTTTGATATCAGCCAGAAATATGTAAATTTAAAATGAGAATTATTGAAAGTAAAACACCATTCAAGAATTCGACGGGCGGAATTTTGATGTGCAGTGGACCGTGCGACGAATTTTTGTTATATCGCGGAGACAGAAAATTCAGACTTCGTCATATACTATAGCTTCATATAAATGACTGCAGGTTCTAAAGGAAAAATAATTGAATACTATTGTGAATGGGGAAGATTGAATTATAATGTTAATAAAATGTTTAACAATCACTGCAATGTTATTCATCAGCCGTAATGGCGTCCAATTCTGTAACACGCAAATGGTAAATTATCTACGCCCCTATGAGGCGGGAATTCAAATAAGAACATTAAATTAATGAACTTATATATTTCCATGTATATTTTCTTTGAATTTAGCACTACATTTACAGCAATTTTAATGGTGAACAGGGAGAGCTGCTAGTAATGCGTCTTAGCTCGACGGCGGAAAAAGACAGACAAATGAAGCGGTTCGCTGTTCTTTCTCTCCGGCGGTAAAACAAGGGAATGTAGGATATTCAGAGATTATTTTTTATTAGAGAGAAAGAAAAACGAGCCTTGGTGGTATCTATAATCATCGACTCGCGAAATTAATTATTGTATGTTTATTTATATTTTATTGGCAGCGTTTCACCGCCAATAGTTTAACAATTACAGCCTCTTCAAGAACTCCGACGTGGGTGCTACCATCTGCGTGGTGACAACTATGTCATTGCGGTACAAACGCAAACTGTTGGGCGTCATCCGTGGCACCATGGAGGAGGAGAGAAAAAGATATAGGACCGGTTTAACATACCCTCTGTAGACAATTTCCTGCTGTAAGCCCTGCACGGAGTGTTAATTTCTACGTTATTAGAATGAAGTGACTAATGGAAAATGCCATAAGCAAGCGCAGAGAACGTTGCTGTTTACGTGTCTGTGTACGTACGATAGCTGCAGTCAGGACAGCAGCGTTATGAAAACAAGGCTCACAAATGAGCATCGCGTACTGCAGCGGCAATGGACGATGTTGGCAGCAGTGCAGCCGGTACCGATGCGAGCGCCTGTGAGAACGAAATCAAGTGCAGCGCCGTAGCTCGCCGTGTAACAGCGTGAGCCCTAATCAGGCCTGTGTACTGGATTAGTTACCTCCGAGAGAAGGTTCACCGGGCGACGCGGCTAGCGCCAGTAAATTGGCTGTAAATGAAATCAGCACACGTGCCGACGACAGGTGGAGTGCTGGCGATGCCTGGGAGAACAACGCAACGCAACGCTCGTAAGCAGCAGCGCTTAAACACTGTAACTGCGTCTACATGAAGATGTATTTACCCGTGGCCAACACGGAATTAGAAAATAGTCGCACGCGGTGATGAATGCTGTACGCAAGGTAGCTCAAATTGATTCCATGTTCCTGGATTTCCAGAAGGCTTTGTAACATCTCCGAATAGTTCCGTCAGTTGTCGATACGGGCCGCCAACGGCCGTCCGCGAGTGCGAGAATTCACGTGGACAACTGCTGTGACGAACATACGAGACTATTATTTCAATCGCAGTTATATATCCTCCGTGCTGCGAAACACCAACACCGGACAGTTCGTATACCATACGAGAAACCCCATGGACGCCCACCAGTTCATAAATTGGAGGCCCGAAACTCTGAGCTCGACTTTCGGCAGGTGTACACCAGTGTTTTTCACCAGCTTCTACGATCAGACGTCAGCAGTCTATGGTATAGACTCGTTAACAACGTCCTGCGGACGAATCGGAAGTTGGCCGATGTACACCAACGTAGGAAGTTACACAAAATGTCAAACCACAGACACCAGGGAACTAGAAGGGAATGTTTGTAGAGCTTATGGGACTAAACTACGGGGTCATCAGTCCCAAAATTACAAACTACTTATGAACTAGCTAACACTAAGGACGGCACAAATATCCATGCCCGTGGGGGGATTCGAACCCCCGACCGTAGTAGCCGCGCAGACCGTGACTTACGCGCCGCAGTCCCCTCGGCCACCGCGGCCGGCCAGGGAACTAGACTTGCGCATAATAGTTCGCGATCAGGAGCGCTCACTACGCTCTTTTAGTTCGTCCGCTCCCACTGACGGCTGAGCGGCGTGGTCTGTGTGTGCAGGTGGAGGGGGAAGTTCCCCCACGTAGCTGCTTCATGCGCTTGCTGCTTGAGCCGCTAACGATATCACGCAAACCAAAAGAAACAGTTTGTGGATAATTTAAGTTTAGAGTTATCTCTATATCTTGGCATTATGGAATTCATTACTCAGATATTGCAGAGTGCAGAACACATCAAAACAGAAATTTAGTAGCACTGAACTATGTAATGTAGAAGGCAGATGCTCACCTCGAAATGACTGATCAGCAGAAGGCAAACATGTGATTTTTAATTCTGCTACGCGCCCTCTCGCTATTGCCCGCCGGTCTTCGGAAAAGAATCCAACGAACTATGAAGCGAGATACGTTTGGTATAATCGTCCGCTGCTCCTAGTTTGTCCGCTGCTCCTAGTTTGTCCGCTGCTCCTAGTTCGTCCGCTCTTTCTGGCTTTTGCTACCGCTACTAAAAGAGCTCTTTTTTATGACAGCTTTTTTATATAATGAATCAGTGTTGCCAAAGCGTGTGCTATTACCCGTATTTTTGGGCAATTTGACATAAAATACTTAGGCAAATAAACCAGTTATTTACACGAATGGGTGATACAATGTTATTCAACTACTTTGCATACAGGGTACTCGTAGTACTTTATTTTTAAAATTGATTTCTTTTGTCAGTGAACTACGAAACTACAGCTGAGCTGCATCTCAGCTCGAAATGAAGGTAACTTGGCGGAAGGGAATCACGCGATTCTGCGCGCTCTCGCGTCGTCTCGCTGTTCCCCGTCAGTCTTCGGAAAAGGAGCGGACGAACTAAGAGGCGAGGGATCTGCGAAGTATTTCGCGTAGTTCGCCTGTGGGAGCGCTCTTCCCAACTAGTTCGTTAGCGAACTACACAAGACTACAAGGAACACCGTTTCCAGTGCCGCCGAATAACCACTGTCTGGGCACTCACGCGTGGTATGATTGCTCTGGTGGATAGCGTGACCCCACAACATGTCACCGCGGACTGGTTCACCAACCCTGATATGAAGTTCACTCCCAACACGAGACATTGCACCACTGTTTGGTTAGCAAGGCTCTCAGCCTATGTCATTCTAGAACTCCAGCTCACTGATGGGGTGGAGTTCATGGCCTACCTGTGGACTGCCCATCAACGGACGATGACACTCAGGAACTACAAGGAACTATTTAGAAACCTGCTGACGGCAGCACTTATACACTTATACATGTCGCTAGTTACTGAAATAAGAAACAGATTAGAAATTCTGCCTTTATTTACTTTTACAAAAACTCAAATCTATAAAGAAACAAATAAAATATTTAATTTCCAAGTTCCAGATAGGTCGACAGGATAGATGAAACGTATAAACAATTTCAAAATAAAATAGAGTTGGTAGAATGGCTGAAGAATCATGTCTATTTGACTTTAAAATTAATTCAATCTCGTCAGTTTACGTTGAAGGCTGTCACAAAGTCAGAAATATTATGCAATGGTAGACAAATGTATTAATTATTGCTGTGGAGGGATGGGTGCAGTTCACCTAAAGTGTCTGCTCATAATACCGTTAAGAGCGCTGACGGCTGCATCTTCACTGCAATTGAGACTAAATATTTTCTGTCTTGATCGACTACTGCTGATTGCTCTTTTCCAGCGTCTTGATGAAGTCGAGAACGACCTATAAATTCTATTCTGTCTATAATTTGGTGTGGTAGATCATTCTCAGACTAACTCACTGCAATGCCACTCAAAAATGCGCTCGCAAGCGTTAACGAATGCACTCTGTCTATGTTCACACCGGATATGAAGTATCTTCGTCAAGACTATGAACAACGCGCTATCTTTAGTACTCTCCACTCCACGACAGAGGTCCTTACAGTGCTATACTGTACAGGAATCTTCATCGCCTCTCCTTACAAAAAGTGCTGTGAGAGTGTCGCACCGCAAACTTGTGTGCGACAACACACACAGCCAGCACGGGCGAGAGAGCGTGTCTGTCTTAATTTGTTTTCAATTCGCTTGTGTGTATCTTTCAAGGACGCTGGCGCTTCCCTACCAGTGGCTAACCTGCCAATCGGATAGTGCATCTTAAAACGTCGTATGGCTCGCCGGCCAATAGCGAATTACCTAACGTCTCATTTAGGAATTTCCTCCCACAGTTGGTGGCGCCAGTCGTAATTTACATTCCACCTGCGTCCTAAAAGTGCGCCGGCCGCGGGGACTGAGGCGCTTCAGTCACGGTCTGCACGGCCACTACGGTCGGGGGTTCGAATCCCCCCTCGGGCATGGATATTTGTGCCGTCCTAGTTCGTAAGTTGTTCATAAGTTTGTAAGTTTAGGGACTGATGACCCCGTAGTTAAGTCCCATAGACTATACAAACATTTGAATTTCCTAAAAGTGCCACGTAAACAAGGTTTGTTGAGCTTGACATTGTATGGCTTTTAATAGGATTTCAAGCGACCAGATTTCCTCGAGAAGACAGTGGCTTTCTGCCTAAATTCCTCCCGTGGCAAGGAAGTTGGGGTACGGAGCTTTCCGCACACCTGCTATTGTCATCGTCGCCGCCACATGGGCGCCTCACCTCACTATAGAAATACATGTCTGTGTTTGTTCGCTAGTATGTGTCAGCCTTGATTATCTTATAGCACTTGCGACATGATCTCGTAATTTGCATATCAAATTGTAATTATTATCAAATGTTCAAATGTTTGTAAAGTCTATGGGACTTAACTACGGGGTCACCAGTCCCTAAACTTACAAACTACTAATGAACTACTTACGAACTAGGTCGGCAGAAATATCCATGCCCGAGGGGGGATTCGAACCCCCGACCGTAGTGGACGTGCAGACCGTGACTGGAGCGCCTTAGTCTCCTCGGCCAACGCGGCCGGCGTAATTATTATCATTAAAAATATCTGTAACCCTTCGAGTTTATATTCAAAATATTTGTCTTGACGATTAGAATGTGATTTTGAGGTCGGAATTTGGAGGAAATGACAGTGAGGCAATCTTGACTCCTTACAATGAGAGGCATAATAGCAGTGGCGGCTCGTACAAAATTTGACCAGTGTGCTACAATATTACAAAAATAAACAGGAAACAAAATATATTAAAATAAAAAGTCAACCTTCGTATGATTGCCTTCAATTAAATATCGCCGCGGTGGAGTAGCCGAGCGGTCTAAAGCACATCGCTGCGGAGCGCGCGATTGCTCGCCGTGGAGGTTCGAGTCCTCCCTGGGGCATGGGTGTGCGTGTTTGTCCGTAGGTTAGTTTACCTAGGTTTAAGTAGTTTATAAGCTACGGACTGATGACCACGCAATTTATTCCGATAGATTTACAAACATTGTAACATTAATTAATACTGTATTGACAGTATGACCTTCAGGGGAATCTATAACAGCGCTGCCAACTGCGTGTATTCACTGCAAGTAATAAATATGACGTTTTAAAAATATTAATTTTATTTACAGAAATTAAAAATTTAGACTCAGAGGTATTTGAATACGAGCCTCCCACAGGTAGGTTTGAGAGACAACGCGCAAGACGTCTGAGTCAGCGCGCTTATTTCACTCTGTCTGCCGCAATATTCGTCATATACAATTCTTCCGCAGCCGTTACACGAAGCGCGAAAGAGAAATATTGATCTGGTGCTACAGTCGGTCTCAGCACATATGAGTCGTCAGCCCTGACGTCTGCGCATGCGCACTAGCGAACAGACGACTGCGCCGCCCCTCTGCGCACGTACCAGCGCGGCTGAATCCCACTTCAGCACACGGAGCTGGTTTCCAGGTATCGCGGCGAGAGCGTTCCAAAATGCGTTTTGATCCTTATTACTAGCATTCTAATACGCGTTGGAAAGGAATTGGCATCATTTTATTGTGATATCTGGCTCGTTTCCAAGAGAAAGGATGTAATTTTATAGCGATTTCTCGCTTGCATTCGAAGACAAATGTCATAATTTTAGAAATATATTTACAATGTGCTACAGCACATTAGCACATTATCACCAGCCGCCACTGCATAATATTGACTTTTACTGCATTGCGTACATCACGGAAGCACTATATAGTTGACCACCTATGACCTTCTTGTTGCTAGTAGTGCATAATAATTTTAAGGAGTTTTTCAATATATTTCTCAGTATATAAGCACTGTACATTAATCGTGGTAGCTTTTATAGCTTCAGATAAAAAGTCACTCCTTAAAGGGTTAAATCTATGCCTCTGCAGTGGCTGTATGTTGGGATGTCGATATGTCAGTGTGAGGTGCACTGTGACGAAGTGTTTGTAAGTTTATTACAGAACATGTCAGACTCCATGATTTATCTTTGTTAATTAAGTGTTAGCCAAACGAATTTCATTAGACTCCTTCACCATTGAATCTACAACAAATATAAAAGGCACTGAAAATGAAATGGAAGGAGGCCACAACGAATGTGGAAGAAAATGCAGACCCATTTAAAACATTGCCACTTCCTTCATATCTGGGAAGTCTCTCATCGAAAATAGGAAGAATTCTCAGCAGACACAAAGTGAAAGTTATTTTTCGTCGTCCAACCAAGACTGCTGCACTCACAGACATTTGCTGCTTCTAAAATCTGGAGTTTGTAAGATTCCCTGCAAATGTGGCCTTTGCTACATCGGACAGGAGAACTTGCACTGTCCTTAAAAGATGTTTGGAACATCGAATGTACATACTGCTCTTACAACCCAACAAATCAAAAAAAAAAAAAAAAAAAAAGAAAAAAAAAATGTTCAAATGTTTGTATAGCTTATGGGACTTAACTACGGGGTCATCAGTCCCTAAACTTACAAACTACTTATGAACTACTTACGAACTAGGACGGCACAAATATCCATGCCCGAGGGGGGATTCGAAACCCCGACCGTAGTGGCCGTGCTGACCGTGACTGGAGCGCCGCAGTCACCTCGGCCACCGCGGCCGCCCCCAACAAATCGGCAGTGGCAGAGCTCTGTATTGACAGTGGCCACACTATGTGGTACAATAACGTAGAATTTTTGGCAACTACTTTATGTTATTGGAACGCAAAGGTGAAGGAGGCAACTGAAATTCGCCTGGTGACGAACCTAATTAAAATAGTGGTTTCATCTTAGGTAAATCATGGAACTCGGCATCTTCTGTAATAAACTTAAAAATACTTCTTAAGGTCCACTATACTGTCACTTGTTGATCATTTCGGGTCAGTAATAGAAGAAATCAAACGGAAAGCTGAAGTTCTAAATTTAACCTTTAAGAAATCTTTCACGCAGGAGGATCGCACAAATATACCAACACTTGATCAACGTACTATTTCCGAAATGGAGGACATAGTAATAGGTATTTTCGGTGTAGAGAAGCAGCTGAGAGAGCTAAATACGAAAAAGTCTTCTGGTCCGGATAGAATACCGGTTCGGTGTTACACAGAGTATTCTGCGCCATTGGCCCCTTACTTAGCTTGCATTTAACGCGAATCTTTAATTCAGCGCAAAGTTCTTAGTGACTGGAAAAAAGCGCAGGTGACTACGGTTTATAAGAAAGAGAACTAACCCTCATATGTATAGTCCAATATCGTTGACATCAGTTTCCTGTAGAATTTTAGAGCATATTCTCAGTTCGAATATAGTAAATTTCCTCGAGACGGAAAAGCTTCTTTGTATGAATCAGCACTGGTTTTAGAAAACATCGTTCATGTGAAACTCAGCTTGCCCTTTTCTCACATGACATCTTACGAACCATGGATGAAGGGCAATAGATGGATTGTGTTTTTCTCGACTTCAAAAAGGCGTTTGACGCATACTGCTAACGCAGATACGAGCTTATGGAATAGGTTCACAGATTTGTGACTGGCTGGAAGACTTCCTAAGTAATAGAACGCAGTACGTTATTCTCGACGGCGAGTGTTCACCAGAGACGAGTCTATTGTCGGCGTGCACCGGGGGAGTGTGATAGGACAGCTATTATTTTCTATCTGTATAAATGATCTGATGGATAGAGTAACTTGTAATTTGCGGCTGTTTGCTGATGATGCTGTGGTGTATGGGAGAGTGTCGTCTGTAACTGACTGTAATAGCATACAGGATGACGTAGACAAAATTTCTAGTTGGTGCGAAGAATGGCAGCTAGCTCTCAATGTAGAAAAAAGTAAGGTGATGTGCATGAGTAGGAAAAACAATACCATAATGTTAAAATACTGCATTAGTAGTGAACTTCTTGATGCAGTCGCGTCGTTCAAATATCTAGGCGTAACACTGCAGAGCGATATGAACTAGAACGAACATATAAGGCGGACAGCCGACTTCGGTTTATTGGGGGGAATTTTAGGAAGATGAAGTACATCTGTAAAGCAGAGCGCTTATAAAACGCTTGTACGACCACGTATTGAGCATTGCTCAAGTGTTTGGGACCCGCAGCAGATCAGTTTAAAGGAAGACATGGAATCAGTTCAGAGGCGAGCAGTTAGGTTTGTTACTGGTAGGTTCGACCAATGTGCGAGTGTCACGGAAATGCTCCGGGAACTCAATTGGGGATCGCTGGAGGAAAGACGGCGTTCTTTTCGTGAATTTAGAGGCCCGAAATTTGAAGCTTAGCACGATCTTGCTGCCTCCTACTTACATTTCACGTACTGATCACAAAGACAAGATAAGAGAAATTAGGGCTCGTACGGAAATGGGCCGAGTATGAGCCCGGTCTTGCGGGTTGCAAATACTACAAACGCCTCCCTTCAACCCCCCTGTAATTGCGCGAGTACAGCGAGCCTAAGTGCGTTGGCGCAGCCGCCCCATCGTACTCGCGGGCTCACACAGTAGCCACCAGACATGAGCTCCGCGGGTACTCTGACGCCATATCCATACTAGCTGTCTCCGTGAGCTCGGCGACCATGTGTTTGTAATTCAAACAAATTTACAGTTTTATTCCGATACTGATGAAATGTTGCACACTTGATCTTCAAAATGAGAGGAATATCACTGCCTACACAATATCCCATGTGGTGGATGGCGAAGGCTACTTTACTCACAGAATTCGACAAAATCAACAGTTTTCTTACGATTCGGTTGAAATTTTGCACACTTGATCTTCAGATCAAGTATTCATCAGTTTATTTTAGCTCACGACTATGTTCTTGCAGATCAAGTGAAACATTTGTCACTCCACATGAAGACAACAATTCGCAGAAGATTTTACATGTATTATAGTTTGATGTAATAAGGGCCTAAATTTATTTTCATTACTGTGTAAAATCGAATTAAGTGAAGTATTGCACGAAAATTAAGAATGTGCTTTGGTAAAATCACATTGCATAGAGTTTCTAGTACAGTCGATTTTTGATCAAAAGTTGCTGTGTTTGAAATGTAGACAATATTCTGACATTTCATTTGAAATCGAGCAGATCGAAAATTTTAATTCGTTTTCGAGGCAATGGCGCCTTCTCTTCCATCCCTGCCGGCCGCGGTGGCCGAGGTGACTGAGGCGCTCCAGTCACAGTCAGCACGGCCACTACGGTCGGGGGTTCGAATCCCCCCTCGGGCATGGATATTTGTGCCGTCCTAGTTTGTAAGTAGTTCATAAGTAGTTTGTAAGTAGTTCATAAGTAGTTTGTAAGTTTAGGGACTGATAACCCCGTAGTTAAGTCCCATAAGCTTAACAAACATTTGATTTTTTTTTCCATCCCTGTGCATCGGGAATCATGTGGTCATATCAATCGTCAAATTTCATACTCATTTTAGCGACGAAGTATTGCTTTATTCATTACTGCATTAAAAATATCACCAAATAAATGTTTTAGAGTGAATGTAAAATCTGGAAGATGTCAAACTACTACGAAGACAAATGATGCTGATTTTACATCGGACTGACTAAGAGGCAGTTTTCAGAAGTATAATAGGGAATTATATAGGAAGCCATTAACTTACATGAATATAATTTGCAACATACTATTGCAAATGAACCGGAATCGGCGGTATCTTTGAGGTACAGTAGACGTTGAAATCTCTCAATTGTGTGTGTTTTAACCAAACGATAGCCTTATTTCATTTATTAATAAAGAATGACTTATGTTTCGAAGCTTAAGCTCATCTTCTAGTAAGTAACTGAAACAAAAAATGACAACCAAGAAGAGATAAACGTACCAACTCCCGAAGATATGGAATGTTGACTTGAGCTTTAAAATTCATATTTGAGATTCTTTAGCATTAATTACAGTAACTATCACAATTCTGACAAAATTATCTAGATTTTTACTGGTTCCTTAGGAACAAAATGATTGGTTTTATTTATTTAAGAAACCACAAAATGTTGCATCCATTTATGTACTACATTGTCGACGATTTCCTACTACGAAATTAAAATTTTCTGCGTTGTTGTTCATCTGATGTTACAATATTTCACTAAACAAAACTGCACAGATATAAGTACGCAGTAACTGAAAAGTATAATGCACAAATGAAAAGAGAACGAGAACTTAAATGATGAAAAACGAATCAGTAGTCTATGACAAACACTTTCAGTCGTAAGAAAATGTTCGAACAGCCAATAATCTATGGACTGGGCGGTCACTCCCGCCGAGGGTTCGAATCCTCTCGCAGGCATGTGTGTGTGTGTGTGTGTGTGTGTGTGTGTGTGTGTGTTGTTGTTGGTGGTGGTGGTGTAAGTTGGTTTAAGTAGTTTGTACGTCTATGGACTGATTACCATAGCAGTGTGGTCCATTAGTTTTACATACATTGTAACATTTTGAAGAACCAACAATAGTGCCACTTTCGGTGCAGAGCGTACGGCAGAGTGCTCGCCCGCTCCCCGCCTCCCCTTTCTGTGCCTCACATTCGGCTGCAGCGACACGCAGCCCAGCGCTGTTCAGGTGCAGTACAGGTCGTATCAGCGTCGCGCCCCCTCTACTGCCAGTCTGCGCGGCCCCATTAGACTGCGCTGTGCCGCCCGACCCAAATTGCGTCCGCGTCAACCACTGTGCTGCTTGTATGCGCACGTGGGACGTAGGATGAAACATTTCCATCACACTCCTTAGCGACAGATACTAAAGCGCGTACTGTCACAGTATTACCCATTCAATTTATAATGGCCATTTCTGCTGAAGACGCTGCGATCTGTTGACTTGTTCTATTATTTATTTTGTATGGCGTGCGGGCATTATACTTACGCTCATTGGTACATATGCAACAGATAACAGACCTGTACATTCTCTTAACTCGTTCGTGAACAGAAAAGCAATCGAAATGAATATTAAGAATATAAATGTATTGTTTTGAGATAAAACAATGCTGCAGCATGTTTGCAAAGAAAAAAACATTACAGTCGTTTTTAATATATTCTTCTGAAGGAAAAATATGCGATCTGAAAAAAAAAGCCTGTGATGTTACTACGGAATAACTGGAGCGAATGCATAATACATTTTCTATTAATATATTTTTCTACAGAAAATTGTACGGAATTAAAATATAAAATTATTTTGCTATGCAATAATTTGGTTTTGCGGGTAGCTGATAAAATACATTTGCTGTTAATACTAAAATCTAAGATATTAAAATATTGAGGCACAGGCTAATAACTAGAAGTGTGTGAAATTTCATCAAGATCGTAATAAAACTTTAGATTTTATAGAAATGTTAAGCACCCTCCGCCATGTACCACACGAATCTAACGTAGACAGTGACCTTCCGCTAGTCTTGACGTCAAGTGCTCGAAATTTCATCAAGTTAGAAAAAATACTATAAATTTTGTAATATATATACTCCGCCATATATATATATATATATATATATATATATATATATATATATATATATATATATATATATATATATATATATAATTTTTGTAACTATTTACTCCGCCATCCACTACGTAAATGTTATGTAGGCCTTGACCTTTATTTTGAATGTCAAGTGTGCAGATTTCATCAAGATCATGATAAAAACGTCGATTGTAAGAAATCCTGTAACTGAATCACCCTCTACCATACACTACACGAATCCCTGCAAGAGTGATCATTCTCTTGTTTTGAAAGTGATGAGTGATCAATTCATCAAGTTTGGATTAAAGCAGGCGTAAGTAACACAAAATTATAGGTAATTATCGCGTGCAAATTGTATCTGTCGTAAAAATTCTGCGCGTCTTCTGTTAAGAGTCACAGGCTAGGCGTGGCTCTCCAGGCTCGTTTCGACAGGTTCGCTGTACCCGTTGCGCCCGCCGGCCCGACCCGCCTGCCTCCGCGGGTTCCTTGTAACCGACAGCGCGGCTCTTGACTCTGCTGCGGATACTAGTCCAGTCAAATAGTAGTTTGAAGTCGAAAAATTTGGTGTAATTGTTTTTAGTGGTTTATTTTATGTTTTTTGGGGTGCTGAATACGAATCTGAAGTTTTCCAACAAAAATTCCTTCGGCAAATATGAGAAATCACCAAAAAATCACTAAAAATCACACTTTTTTGCGGTTATCAAGTTATAAATCATAAAGAAAGCTATTTACACAAAAAGGGGCCCAGTAGTAAAATAAAGAGGAGAAAATTACCTACAATTTATGTCTGTAACATTTTTCTGTAAGTCGTATGGTTTCCACAAAAAACAGCGGTAAAATATCAGGAAAATCAGTCATTTTTTGAAAACAGCAAAAAAGATCAAAATATTCAAATGTTTGTAAATCTATCGGACCAAACTGCGTGGTCATCAGTCCATAGCTTACAAACTACTTAAACCTAGGTAAACTAACCTAAGGACAAACACACACACACCCATGCCCCAGGGAGAACTAGAACCTCCACGGCGAGCAACCGCGCGCTCCGCAGCGAGACGCTTTAGACCGCTCGGCTACTCCACTGCGGCAGCAAAAAAGAACATTAATATATAGTTTTTATTTCATGAAACTAAAGATTATTGTAAATCCTTATAAAAGAGACCACCTATTCTGATGATGACATTATCAAATTCGGGATCTCCCTGTTGGCAAGCTACAATAAATCTTGTCTTTAGGTATAGAGGCTGGTCGAAGGTGTTCACATCTGCTTGTTGATTAATTGATTTGCTCTGTTCTATGGATGCGACTAAAGCTGTATATATTGTATTGTGATCAGATGGTGGAGCGTTTATAAATGGTAGACAAGTAACATAGGTTGTATGAAAGGGAAGACTACTTGTGATTTGGTCCATGAAGTCACGCCATCCTGGAATACCAGGCATATCTTTCCATTTGCCATAAAGCCAAAGTAGATCTGATAAAGAGCGTAATATTGAATCAGGTGATACAAGTAGCTTTTTGAGATCCTCAATGGGACTGATGACCATGAAGTCTAGTCCCCTCTAAACAACAACAACAACAGATCATCAAATTTTGATATTCTTGATTGTCTTCTCAAAATGTTTTAAGGAAACAGCTCCCATATCACCAATTAGTGGAGCTGGTATTGATTTCTTTACTTGGACAATTCTTTGATCCGGATCAATGGCATTTCTAGGAGTAATCAAATGTATTTCTCCCATTGCATGGAAGGTATTGTAGCCATTCAATGTACGTGTGTTAAAGTCAGCGTTGATGGAAAGCTGTCGGATCTATTTGTAGTGGTGGCCTCATGATTGCTGACACATCAAGATGAACAGCTTCGGAATAAGAGGCGCAAAATCCCCAGGATGAACAACATCAATCAGTTTTCGTGATCCATACTTCTTATAAAAGAAAGCTGATAGCCCAATTTGTAGCGTGGAAAGGAAAACAGATGGTCTGACAGCACTAATAACACTGTGTGAAATGACAACTTTTTTTCCACTTGTCAGTGCTTGTTCGCTTCTTCTTGAGTATCAATCTTTCCAAGAAAACTGAGAACCTCCGGCACAAGGCTTTCAGTTTCGTCCATGAAAGAGTCTGGAGGAGGATAGTCGTCCATAGCATACAGGATTGATCGTATATCTTCGAGAATTACATCAGCTGCTGTCTCAACTAATCGAAGACGTTCTTCCCGTTCTGACGAACGTCTTTCGATGTACCGCGCTTTTAAACATTTATCATGGTACTTACAGTCAGCAGGCATCATGTATGTTATCGGCGCACACAAAACAATGTGTTTTCCAATGGAAATAGTCAGAGGATGATCTTAATTTTCCTGAAGATGTGCTTGGTTCTGCAGCTTTCTTCATGTAGGCACCTATCATTCTTTCATCTATGTAGCTTTTCTGGCATGAAACATATGCGCTAACATATGTTTTACCCGCTAAAACAGCCATCTTCCTATCATTTCTTCTTTTACTAGCATCACGTAAAGTTTCTATTCCTTTTTCCTTGACCACTATCACTGCATCCTCACCTAAACCTTTTTCACAAATAAAACATCACTCGACATTGCGCCCGAGTTGTTGCGCTATATCTCAACGAAAACATTCAAACATAGCTTCATGTCTTTGAGAGAAAGGGAAATAACACGATCACGGCAGCGAACGTAGACAAACTGGAAAATTGAGGACAGTTGGGTGTTTCGGCAGGGAGACCCCCCTTCGCCTGTCATAAATTTAAGGGCAGCGCCCGCAAAGGTGGGACGGAGGGGCGGGCCGCAGCCACAGGTAGACGGACAGCGCGGTCGCACAGCTGAGTGCAAAAAGGACAAAAGGAGTAGCTGCTTCCATGGTTCGCAAGGTAAACACGTTGAAAGGCAAGGTACTGCTGATGAAATAATCCACCCGAAAAAACATACTATTTTTTTTCTATTTTCCAAAATTTACTGATTTCACCGCTTTTCCAACGCTGTTTTATGTGGAAACCATACGACATAAAAAAAATGTTACAGACATAAATGTTGGGTAATTTTCTCCTCTTCATTTTATTACTGGGCCACTTTTTGTGTAAATAGCTTGCTTTTCAAGTTACAAGCTGAAAACCACTGACAATTGCGATTTTTAGTTGTTTTTTGATGATTTTCCATATTTGCCGACGGAATTTTTGTTGGAAAACTTCAGATTCGTATTCAGCAGCCCAAAAAACATAAGCCTCTAAAAACAATTACACCAAATTCTTCGACTTTGAGCCCTTTTTGTGCACGATTTGACTGGACTATACCGCCAGGCCCGGCCAAGGCGGCGAGCCGGGTCGTCAAGCCCACAAGCGCAGCGAGTCGAGCCGGTGACGTCATAAACCCGCTAGTGGGTTTTAAGCAACATCTCGCAGCCCGTTTCGGAACTCTATTATATAGGCATTCTTTCTTTCCTCCTTCTATTTGGGAGTGGAATAGGAAAAGAAATGCCTAGTAGTGGTACAGTGTACCCTCCGCCACGCACCTTACGGTGGTTTGCGGAGTATGTATGTAGAAGTAACAGTGCAGCTCATAGTGATATACCGATATTCAACTTAAATCGACCGCAGGGTCATGGACATAAGTCGTTAATCTTACGGCTCACTCTGAAGATGCTGGACGTTATACAGCGGAAATATTGGAAGAATTTTTGCAGGAACTACAAACTTGTTACTAAATAACGACAAAAATAAAAACATTGAAATTGCACCAAAATCTGACAATTAATGAATTTAATTAAACAATAAGGAATAGTTGAGCCTCAAATATACTAATTAATAATAACTATGGCTCAGATGGACATTACATCGGTAGCCAAGGTTTAGGTTACTGCACAAGGTTGATCAAGAACTGCTGGTACTACAATTTCTATGAAGGCACAATTAAAGCTTTAAGACATGTGTAGATAAATGTAGCATATCACAAGCTAAGCATTAGGAAGGCAGTTACATACAGACCAGTAATCACATGTTCAGCGCCAAACAATTTTCATTTACAAGTTTAAGACTCCTATTAAAAGATCATTCAAAAGTTACAGAATCAAGTAATTACATTTAAAGTTCTTTAAAGTTCGAGAAAGTTAATTATTTGAAGGAGAGTACGAAGATTTGCAACTTTTTCCCTTCTTTGTACCCTGTTACCAAGGCCAGTCCTTGCAGGTGCGGTGCTCACTATGTTCCCAGTGGTGTAAGGGTCAGCGTAACTGCCTAGAAAGCGGGAGACCCGGATTCGAATCCCGCCTGGGTACACATTTTCGGCTTTGCCCATTCGCAGTTGATGTCATATATTCATATATGAAAGAATAAAAACTTTCGGAACGGACGCCACATGTCTATATACTTCGTGCAAATGTTTCTGTTTGTTAGGTTACTTTCCATGGTTATCGTACTTGGCGTGGTGTGAGTTATCCATATTAATAATGTCTTCACTTAAACACATGCATTGATAATGGCCAGTCACTGGCCGAAATCATAATTTGCTAATAAAGAATTAAAAAAAAAAAAAGATCGACTGAATCTGCAAACCTCAGAGTATTGTTTCTGTTTGTGATAGAAAAAGCACTGCACGTGAGGGCCCGTATAGCTTCGTACCTCGTCAGGATATGAAGATAGTTTCTTTTTACTAATCTGATGTCTTCTTTCGCTGCTGCAGCACGCAGGTCGTAGATCCATTATCTCTTCAGTGAGGCTGAAATAGTATTGTAATGTGGCTGGCTTTGATTCTATAATGAAGTATATCACACTAAATTTCGAGATGCCAGTGGTTTTTTCTTATAATTCACTGTTCCTATACAGAAAGCCACAACTGTTTAATAGAAATCCAGAAAGGATTCACACACTTATATTACATTATACGCAATACGCGCACGCGACTGACATACGTGTTTCCTCGCTCGACTGACTTCGGCAGGAGTAGCACTCCGCGCCTGTGGCTACATTTTGGCGACAACGGAACATTCTAGAGCGTTACGCGTGTCGTCTATCAATTAAACTAATATTTGAATAACTTTTTTTTCAATAACGGAAACATAGCTAACACAAGATAATTCCATTGTACAGGCAGACACATTTAAATTAATTGCGGTGTATTAAATATTAATAAAAGTGCTGCAGGGTTTGGCGGACTGAGACTACTTATAAGGGCCAATCAGATTATTATCTAAATAAGATATCACTATGGTGTAAAAATCAACAATTGACTCTAAATAATGAAAAGAGTGAAAGTCGTGCACATGAGTACGAAAAGAAATCCGTTAACCTTTGTTTACAAGATAAATCAATAAAAATGTGAAGGCCGTAAACCGCACAAAATACCTAGGAATTACTATTACTTCAGACTTAAAGTGGAAAGAACACGTAAATGTCGTGGGAAAGGCGAACCAGAGACTACGTTTTACTGGCAGAACTCTTAAAAGATGCAACAGAACTACTAAAGAAACTGCTTACATTCCGCTTGTCCGTCCTACTTTGGAGTATTGCTGCCCAGTGTGAGATCCTGATCAGGTGCACGTGACGGAGGACATCGAAAGAGTCCAAAGAAGAGCAGCTCGTTTCGTATTGTCACGATACAGGGGAGACAGCGTTACGGAAATGATACAGGATCTGGGATGGGAATCATTACAACAACTGCGCTTATCGCTGCGGCGTGGGCTACTTACGAAACTCGAATCGCCAACATTCTCCTCCGAATGCGAAAATATATTGTTGACTCCCACTTACATAGGTAGAAAAGATCACCAGACTAAAATACGAGAAATCAGAGCTCGAACGGAGAGATTCAGGTGTTCTTTCTTCCCGCGCGCAATTCGAAAATGGAATGGGAGATAAATAGTACAAAGGTAGTTCGATGAACCCTCTGTCAGGCACTTACATGTGATTTGCAGAGTATCCCGTGTAGATGTAGATGGAAATATTGGCGGATTTTTCCCACGTGGTACTTGTTTACCGGACTATATGATCTATATTTTACTCCCACCACATGTTATGTAATGCTCTTCCCAAAATAGTAAAGGTGCCTTACATCATAAAAATATGAAAGAGCAAGTAAATGGCTACAATTCAGCCCCTTCACAAATCACTTCACAAAACTGCGGGGAATAACGAAGAGAAACAAGAGTTGAGCAACTTCGTGTCAACAAAGAGTACATGGATTTTCTGGCGATGTCAACGCCATTGGTCGCCTGCGGTGGCCGAGGTGACTGAGGCGCTTCAGTCACGGTCAGCACGGCCACTACGGTCGGGGGTTCGAATCCCCCCTCGGGCATGGATATTTGTGCCGTCTTTAGTCTTAGCTAGTTCATAAGTAGTTTGTAAGCTTAGGGACTAATGACCCCGTAGTTAATTAAGTCCCATAAGTTGTACAAACATTTGAACATTTTGTCAACGCCGTTCAACAACTACACAAGGACTGACGGAGCTCCCATCCAAAGGCTTGGTAATCCTGCTTAATTACCGAACGCCCGGCGTAGCCATCCCTGCGCCGCGCAGAAGTTGCCCCACTGCCATCAGATGAAGCAGACGCCAGGAAGGAGGATACAGAGGCGACGAGTCTAGTTCCTCCGAGACCGCGGCAAGATTCTCGAACTTCAAATGACGCTGTTCTCTCTCTCTCTCTCTCTCTCTCTCTCTCTCTCTCTCTCTCTCTCTCTCCCTCCGCCTGCCAAAACTACGACTGCCACTCACTGCCGATGTCTCTCCGTACTCCGGCAAAGATGTCAATGATATCGAAATCAAGGCGATAACTGCGCCGCACATGGCAGAAGAGCGCGATCTCGTTTAGGCCTTCCAAGGAAGAAACAAAAATGCAAGAAAAGGGTAAGTGCAATTAAATACGATCCGCTACGGCTCATTCACATTTTCATATTTTTGGAAACATTTTGCCTCCTTTGGGTAACAGTGCTCTTACGACAATTTAATGTATAACAAACAGTCCAGAGCGCAATATTGGCTCTGTATTGCCAACCGGTTTCATCCCAATGTTGGGCCATCTTCATGGTTTTCACTCTGTAATATACAATGCTTACTTTCAAAAGATTTCTAAAATGAAACTGAATTTCTAATTACGTTATACTAAAATAAATAACGCTCGATAACACAGGGTAAAGTGTCAGACTACAAATCCAAAGGTCGCGGGTTAGATCCCTGCCAGGTGTTGGGATTTTTATCTGTCACTTTCCACTTATTTCACCTCTGGCAGTGTTGGTAATGCGAAAAATATCGAGTAGCACCGTGGTTCGGAACCCACGTTAAATTGTAGGTCCTCCTATAACTGGCTGGGTAAGTTAGTTCGAAGGTCGAAGGAAGGCAGCGTCATACCACCTCCAAAAAGGACCATGCCTAATAAAGCACTGTGGTGTGCAAACCAATCTTCGGTTTGTTGACTGCTGACCGAAAAGCGCCGGCCGCGGTGGCCGAGGAGACTGAGGCGCTCCAGTCACGTTCTGCACGGCCACTATGGTCGGGGGTTCGAATCCCCCCACGGGCATGGATATTTGTGCTGTCCTAGATCGTAAGTAGTTCATAAGTAGTTTGTAAGTTTAGGGACTGATGACCCCGTAGTTAAGTCCCATAAGCTTTACAAACATTTGAACATTTTGAACCGAAGGGCGTGTGGATCGGCACAGGAGCTGGGAGTCCTCAGGAACTGTCACTGCTTGAGGGGGCGAGCTGCGGTCTTCTGCACTTAACAGCACAAGCCATCTCCACCCATCACTAGCAGCCAATGAAATGACTTTATGCGTGTACCTTCTCCTGATGTTCCTGCTATTTTGGATGATGAGGTAATCTGGATGTTGCGATTCTGTAGATTTTAATACTGTTTAATTTTACTTTCGTTAACGCTGTTGTCTGTTTGTATTCTCCCGTGTGACGCTGGCATTCTGTGCCTGGAAGTAAATTTAATGTTGCATTTCTGTGAATTTTAGGCGGTTCAGTTTTAAAGGTCTTCCTATGTGTACCTTCTCGTAATGTTTTTACTATTTAGCGTGAGGAAGTAATTTGAATGTTGCAGATCTCTATGATTTGTATGGTATTTGTCTTCTTTGACCGCTGCAAGTAATTCCCATTGGCATCTTAGGTTGTGGACGACGTTTTCAGCACTCTGTAACCTCCCTTCAGTTTGCAGTTACTGGTAGTCGGACGTGCTGTCATGCCCCGTTGTCCGAGTCCTAAGCTGTGTGGGCCGCACGCACGAGACAGTTCGATTAAGATGATATATTTCTAATATCTTACGGTTGTAGACAGATACCTGTGTAAAGTGGAGGTGTAGCGTGGTTTTTGTCAGAGTGCTAAATCTTTTTTATACACTGACTCGACTCTGCAATCGCTGCAGTAACATCGTACATCCCTCATTCCATGCAGTTTCATTTCGTTTCTTCCTACCCGTCTAAGTCCTTCACTCTTTGTCAGGCTGTGTATTACCATAAGGTAGGAAAACGTGGAGGACAGTAAGTAGTCGAAGGATAGAAATCTTCCCTGTTTAATGAGAGTAATCAACTTTTATTCTCTTCCTGAGCCAAGAAATCGTCCTTTTCCTTACATTTCCCTTTCATTTAGGAAATTCAGATTGAGTCCCATAACACGTCGAAGTCTGCTATATCAAGACCCGGTTCTGTAGCAAAAGTCGCAGACAGTACCGAATACATTTTTCACGTGGTAATGGAACGTTCAAAAGTTATGCGCAAAGCTCGCGTGGAACTCCGTATGCCTTTTCCTCACATGGTGTCTTGCAAGCCATGGATGCAGGGGAACAGGCGGATTCCCTGTTATTCTATTTCCGAAATGCGTTTGACAACGCCAGACGGCAAACTGTTAAAGTTATGAACATACGTATACGTTAGCTGAGTGGTTAGTAGATTTTTTTTTTTTTTTTTTTTTTTTTTTTTTTTTTTTTTTTGTCTATGGGAATTAATTACGGGGTCATCAGTCCCTAAACTTACAAACTACTTATGAACTACTTACGAACTAGGACGGCTCAAATATCCATGCCCGAGGGGAGATTCGAACCCCCGACCGTAGTGGCCGTGCAGACCGTGACTGGAGCGCCTCAGTCTCCTCGGCCACCGCGGCCGGCGTAGAAGATTTCTTAAGTTATATAACCTGTACGTTGTTGTCCGGTAAGTGTTCATCAGGTGTGTTCCAGGGAAGTGAGATAGGATCTTTGTTGTTTTCTATCTTATAAATGATGTTTCGGACATGGTGAGTATCAATCTGTGATGTATGGGAAGGTGTGTACACTAAGTGATTGCAGGAGGATGCAGAATAAATGGCAGCTAGCTGTAATTGAAAAAAAAGGTAAGGTGATGTAAATGAGCAGGAAATACAATCTGGTAATGTTCTAATACAGAATAAGTAGTCAGCTGCCTAGCACGGTCGCATTTATTAAATATATCTATGTTTCAAATGTTTGTTAAGCTTATGGGACTTAACTACGGGGTCATCAGTCCCTAAACTTACAAACTACTTATGAACTACTTACGAACTAGGACGGCACAAATATTCATGCCCGAGGGGGGATTCGAACCCCCGATCGTAGTGGCCGTGCTGACCGTGACTGGAGCGCCTCAGTCACCTCGGCCACCGCGGCCGGCTAAATATATCTGCGGAAAGTTGCGGAGAGATATGAAATTGCAGGAGATATTAGGATAGCTGCAGGGAAGGCGAATTATCTACATCAGATTATATGGGGAATTTTGGGAAGATGTGGCTCATGTGAAAAGGGGGAACACATATAGAGCGCTAGTACGATTCATTCTTGAGTACTGCTCGAGTGTTTTGGATCTTAACCGGTCAATTTAAAGGATGTCATAGCAACAACCACAGACGGGTCGCTATGTGTGTTACTGGTAGGTTTGATCAACGCAGAGATGCTTCGTCAACTCAAATGGGAATCCCTGGAGTGATGTGGATTATGTTCAAAGAAATAATATCGAGAACCATTGAAATATTTATAACAAATAAATTAACAAAAGAGGGATCTGCCCCGCCGTGGTACACAAAATAGGTTAGATCACTTTTGCAAAATTAAAGAAAAAATCACGCCAAATTTAAAAGAACATAAAATCCTCAAGACTGCTAGTCTTCTAAAGAAACTCGAAACTTAGCTCGAGCTTCAATGCGTGAAGCTTATAATAAATTCCTCAACGGAACCCTGACACGTAATTTGGTAGAGAATCCAAAGATATTCTGGTCGTATGTAAAATATACAAGCGGTAAAACACAATCGGTACCTTTACTACGCGATAATAACGGTGATGCTACTGATGACAATTCCGCTAAAGCATATTTGCTTAACACAGCCTTCCGAAATTCGTTCACGAAAGAAGACGGAGCAAATACCCCTGTATCAAGAACAGCCGGCAGTATGCGTAATTAAATCACTTAACAAAAGTAAGTTTTCCGGTCCCGATTGTATACCAATTAGTTTCATTCCAGAGTATGCTGATGCAAGAGCCCCATACCCATTTTTCATATACAACCGCTGTCTCAGCAAATGTTCCGTAGCCAAGGACTGGAAAGTTGCAATAGGACGATTTTAGAACATATACTTTCATCAAATATTATGAACTACCTAGAATAGAACGATCTATTGATCCATCGTCAACACGGATTCAGAAAGTATCATTCTTGTGAAACAGAGCTTGCTCATTACTCACATGATGTGATATGTGCTATGGACAAGGGATGTCAAATAGATTCCGTATTTCTAGATTTCCGAAAGGCTTTCGACACTTTACCTCACAAGCGTCTTCTAATCAAACTGCGTGCTTATGAAATATCGCCACAATTGTGCGATTGCGTTCCTGATTTCCTGTCAGAAAGGACACAGTTACATTGTAATTGGCGGAAAGTAATCGAGTAGAAGTGATCTGGCTTTCCCCAGGGAAATGTTATAGGACCCCTGCTGTTCCTTATTTTTATAAACCGTTTAGGAGACAATCTGAGTAACTGTCTTGGGCTGTTCGCGGATGAAGCTGTCGATTATTGGTTAGTAAAGTCACCAGAAGATAAAAAGCAACTGCAAGATTATTTAGATAAGATATCTCCATGGTGCAAAAATGAGCAATTGACCCTTAATAATGATAAGCGTGAGGTCATCCATATGACTACTAAAAGAAATCCGTTAAACTTCAGTTACACGAAAAATCAGTTAAATCTACTAAACAATTACGAACAACTTAAATTGGGAAGAACACACAGAAACTATCGTAGGGAAGGCGAACCAAAAGTTCGCGTTTCATTGGCAGAACACTCAGAAGATGCAACATTTCTAACAAAGAAACTACATACACCACACTTGTGCATCCTATTTTGGAGTATTGCTGCGCATTGTGGGATCCACACCAAGTCGGATTGACAGACGATTTAGAGAAAGTTCAGAGAAGGGCTGCTCGTTTTGTATTATCGCGATGCAGGGGAGAGAATGTCTCGGAAATGATGCACGAGTTGTGGTAGAAATCGTCAAAAGCAAGGTGATACTCGTTGCGATGAGATCTATTAGCGAAATTTCTGGCACCAACTTGCAAACATATTTGGTTAGCACCCACCTACATAGAAAGACATGAAAATCAAAATAAAATAAGAGAAATCAGTTCAGAAACGGAAAGATTTAGGTGTTCCTTTTTTCCGCGAGCTATTACAGATTGGAACTGTAGAGAAACATTATAAAAAGAGGTTAGTTGAAACCTGTGTCATGCACTTCTATGTTACTTGCAGAATATTTACGTAGATGTAGATGTTGGTGGCGACTTTATTTTCGAGAAAAACTAATGAGAACATGTAGAGTCCCACATATGAAGCTGACTGCAGAACTATACGTCTGCCACCAGCTTATGTTTTACGTAAGGATAACAAAGATATTAAAAATTAGGGGTGGTACGGAAACATATAATCGGTCGTTTAATCCTCACTCTGTTTGTTAGTAGACGTACGAGGTACTCTCCTCCAAACTCCGTATGTTGGTTGGTGAAGATTACTGTATATATGTAAATCTAGATGTAGAACAATACTTCCGACTATCTTTTTCACAGATATTTCTTTGGTGACAGACTGATGGATTTTGATAGCGAGTAGGGTTATGTCGGTTGAACAATCTGCCACTGTCAGCACAGTATCTTCTGTTCAATCCGGCGACTTTCGTTAAGCGCTGTAAGTAACTGACCAGCTCATACCCAGGGTCCGGCCCATTCATATAGGCAACTGCCTAGGGCACTCGAATTTGGGGGGCGGCAAATTTGTCGAGCGCGAACCAACCCCCAAACGGTCGTGGTGAGGTTTACTTTGCTGTTGCGCTGCGTTTCCAGGAATAACGAATTCCCGATTACTACACATAGACAGTGCAACAGACATGAGACAAGATGCAAGTAAATGTTATATGCATAGTCTTAGACTCTTCAGAATTTTGCTAGTAAGCATTTAATGAATAGAAGAACAGCAGTTCGCAACTACTAATCCCGTGTATCTGTACATCATAGATGATCTAGAAAATAAAACTCCCAAAGCTGATCTTGAATAATGTTTTAATTTGGAAGAGTCTCTAACTCACAAAGTATCTAATTATATTGATACTACTGAGTTATGCAATGAATTACAATCCATTACTAGCAGCGCACACAATAACTCAGGGCCACAGGACGCTCTGAGTTATATTTGTAAAAATGGACTGATAGGCATTATACGTGATTTAGTTACTGAACTAAGAGTGTTGTTTACTCTTTCTGTGTTCGTAGCCAGTGGTGAGCATAGCTTCTCAAAATTAAAACTGTAAAAACATATCTGCGATCCAAAATGACTCAAGAAAGACTTGTGAGGTTGGCAACTTTATCAATTGAACGAGAAACAGTGGATACAATTGATTTAAAGGAGATCATCTCGGATTTTGCAAAAGTCACAGCAAGAAAAATGAAATTTTTGTGACTCTTTGTATAATGAAGCTTATAATTGTATCAGTTATTGTAAACTATCAACCAAAAGACAAAATGTAAAAACTATGATATAAAGTATAACTGTTTTTTTTTTTTTTTTTTTTTTTTTTTTTTTTTTTAAGTATGATGTGTCCATTTTTAATGAAGAAACATGTTTACGTGATGTATATGTTGTGATTATGTATTTTAATAAAAGAAGATGCAATATGTATTTTACATTCATGATTTATTGCGATTTTATTAAATGTGGCGCCATTAAAATAATTACCCTAGGGCTCGCAATTTGTTCGGGCCGGCCGTGCTCATACCAGGCTCAAATATCCTAATGATGAGCTCCCTACACCAGTGACAAACTTTATGAAAGCACAGTGAGTGTTCCTTAATAATTCTCTGGTTTTTGGCGGTCGCTACCAAAGAGACTAGCAAGTTCTCTGCAGTTAGTCGCCGCGAGCCGACGCGTGCCCTTGACAGCCATTTATCACTCCGACGTCTCAAGCGGGCTTTGTAGGCTGCAAGAAGACTTTGGACCCCGAATCCTCACATGAACACTTCACAAAGGGGTGCAATTCGCTTTAATATATAGGCGAGTCTATGTAAACTTTCCTGGTGAATAATAGTGACGAAATCCTCTTTAGTCTGCGGCAGAGTCGCAGAGAAAAGATGGCACGGTGTTTCGACAAATGCCATAGGTATAATCTGCTGGTGAAATGGACATCTGAATAGAAAGTGATGAGACTAACACTCTTAGAAACGTATAGCATTTCAACGCGGCTATACAAAATTTAACTAAAATAAATTTGCAAAATTATTGGCCAAACGATATGACATTACACGTGATACAATAAGAATTAGTATCTTAAACTGCTTGTATGAATGTATAAATTACATTCCCATTAGTTGTGGAAGGTTTATTGATTGTGGTTCTGTTTGCAATACAATTTTTGGCCAGTTGGAGGGGAAGACCGTTTCTCAGTGACCTGGGATACATCACAAAGTAATAGTGAAAATAAGGTGTGAAGCCTTGTTCCTAGGTCACGAATGGTGTTGCTATGCAATCCTGAGACTAAATGGAAACTACAACTACCTAAATCAGCTTTTATATGACCCACGATTTTATATCTTATTAAGAGATTTTCTCAGTGGAGACGATACATTGTACCGTACATAAAGTGCGATAAGAACAGTAATGGAGAGCTGAATCAAATGAAGCGAAAGAAAGAATGGCAACATATAGGGCTGGAGCCAGTGTGCACAAAGTTCTGGTTGTTTTCCACATATGGACCAAACTGCTATGGTCATCAGACCATAGACTTACAAACAAATTAAATTACTGTACGCTAAGGACAGTACTCACTCCCATGCCAGAAGGAG
Source organism: Locusta migratoria (assembly GCA_026315105.1). NCBI lineage: Eukaryota > Metazoa > Arthropoda > Insecta > Orthoptera > Acrididae > Locusta > Locusta migratoria. The sequence goes on along the minus strand of CM048746.1, from coordinate 412,374,428 downwards.
GACTCGAACATCCACCGGCATCGTCCGTCCATTCCAAAGCATGATGCCTTACACCAAGCCGCCATTACGCTTGGCTCCGCATATGTATTATCACATAGCGGTCCACAATAAGATGTACTAGTATTGCCTGTGGTCGAAATTCGACCAGTTGTGTTTGCGAAGTCATGAAAAAAAAAATTAATGTAATTGGAATTCATTGAGCACTGCAGATTTATAGGTTTTGTGTGAATGCTATGAAAACAGGTGAAAGAAAGGGCACATAGGCGCAGGATTGTCGCTGATCATTCCTTTGTCTTTATAATACGGAGCGCTGGTGATGTCTTTTTCATGGTTGAATGGCGCGTCGATTGTTTGCAGTTTTTTCTTTTCACGACAAGGCGCGTGGTGTACTCAATACATCACCTTCTATCGTAAATTACAATTCCCTTACGGACCAGGTAAATGTTTATATTGTGCAGTAACTCTTGTGGCATATGGGGTACTCAACACCCTAGCACGCCCACTCGAGGGTTAAGTTTAATTCAAATTTGTACTTGCGAAGTTAATTATATTTAAAAACTATACTTAAAAGTTAAGAATTGAACACGACGAAGAATTAAAAAAAAATGGGGGGCAGTGGGAATCGGACGTAGGACCTTAAGATTGGAACTCCAAGCAATTGACTGAGCTAATTTTATCGTACCAATATGTCATCTGCAAATATAGTGACAAAACGTATGCAGAATTTGGAGTGTCATATTAAAATATCTTTTTCTTTTTTACCACTATTAAGGGCTACTTGCACACATTTTTGATTCGCAACATCTATGACAAACTATCAGTGGTGGCGCGTCCTATGTTTTCATTGGTTCAGAGAAACCCCCGGAGAAATGCTCGTCGTAAAAAAAAATAAAAAATAAAAAAGGTGTTTTTAAACTATCATTCTTCGTTTCTTTCTTCTACCAGATAATTTTATATTCACATTCAAAGTATTTTTATTGCATGAGAAACGTTTTACGTCGTGGAGCAGCACGTATACGAGTCGTAGCGCAGCTACTTTAATACGGGCGACAGTGGCCGCAGCGTTGCAATACGCATGCGCGGCTGAGGTTCAATTTCTCCGCGGCAGGGAGGGGCGATGGGAAATGCCGCTTTTAACATTTAGTCCAGTCAATGAATGCATTGTAGTGTGCATGGAATATGCGATAATTTTTGACTTCAGGACTTTGTTAGGGATAGTTAGGAGGTGAACATACTAAAAGTCCCCGTCCCTGGGGGGTGAGCTAAAGCGGGGGTGGGGGTGGGAAGGTACCATTTTTTGGTTTTTCGCTTATATCTCGAAAACGGTCAGCTTTAGGAAGAAAATGTTCCAGATAAAAATGAAAGATAATTGAATTTTCTATATAATTGTTTCTATACATATTAGTCGAATTCCCAACGGTTTTCGCGATTTACGTTACTGAAAATCGACAATTTCGGAAAAAATCATTTTTACCTCACTAATTTTGTCAAACATTTACTTCTAGTGACTTACTCGATCGTTTCTCAGAAAATTTGTCAGAAAGAAAGTTGTAGAGCATTAAATTTCCTTCACTTTGATGTGTGCATTTATTACTTTATCGTCAGCCAATCAGAAGTTACATCATTTGTAATACGTGCACTTAGTTTCGAGGTCCTTCTAGAAATGAGTGTTTTGAAAGGCTGTGACATTTATGTCTTATGAAACGTGCTAGCATGGTAAATAACAACACTTTAACAATAACAAGGTAACTGAAATTGTAAGAGAACACCTTTCTAGAATTATAACTTTTATTACAATATTATGAATCATACAATGAAAGTATTTACAAGCATTGATAGTGATTCACAATGAAAAATAAGTGCATTGAATGCAACATTTTCATTTTTCTGAGGAATGGTCGAGTGTCATTCACCTTAGTCAGTAGTGGAGACGTCGTCCAACAAGATTGGTAGTCTCGATGTCACTGTCTCCATCTTCATCCTTAATTAATATTCAGACTCCGTTGTTGCAGTCGCCCTTGCAGTTCGGGCATGTAACAGAGCACTGTAACAACGATTTTCTGGAACCACACCTCCACTATCACAATCTTACGTGTATCGACAATAATTATCTTCAAGAATTCGTCAGGAGCAGCATCTAACTCTGAGAGTTTCGGAACTAGTTGGTCATTTCTTCTTTCCCAACCCCAATTCGGAGCTCCATATTTCGGTTCCTCTCTTAACCAAAGTCGTACTTGGTGCTACATTCGGAATGGATGCTGCTTAACATCTCCTTCAGTTGGAGGGAGAGTTCAGAGATTAGGCTTCATGTGCCCATCTGCTTTTATAAATGATTTGTAGCGGAACTCGTTGAGTGATGTCTTGGTGGCTGGAGCTCCATACCATGAGAGAGTACTCATGATTCCCACTGTCTGAATGGAGTCGGGAAAAGAATAATTATTGGAAAAATATCTCAGCAGCATGTTGTATGATTTTGGACCTCTGATGCATTTTGACAAACCCCACTTTACTCTTGCAATACGCTGCGGATGTTGTGTCACAGCCTGTAAATACATGTAGGAATAACAAATAGACGTTGTCCTTCATTTTCAATCCCTGCTCCTCTTGTTATACGTTGCTTGTGTCCCTTCCACTCTGGAACTACAATACCTTGCTTTTTGGCAACAAACCACAGAATGTCATATGGTGCAGGATGTGGCGGCTCCTCTGGTATATCAATGTGTGCCACGGTCACATTTCGCAGACCTCCTTTCATCGTAATGTATGCTTCTAGTGGAATAGTTCCGAGTTTTCCAGTTACAGCTGATGTACAACGATCTCACAAATTCCAACTGACATTCATCATGATACACAGCCTCGTCCGCAACTAAATCATTTGAGGTGGAAAGATGCCTCATCGCTTCCTCTCCCCACTGATCATGTGTATCTCGAGAAGCGTCCATACTCGTCACTTGTATGTCAGTTCTGTTGCGACCTTTTGTGAGAAAATAACTAAAAATATCTTCCTTGGGCTTCTTTTGCTCACCATCAACACTTTCGGCACAAAAGAAACATTTTGTTTTGAAATCTAATTTCGCTTGTTTGGATCTCAAAGTTGAAGGCTGAACTACTTCAGAGGACGATGAGAGTGCCTGTCTCTTTAAATGAGCGTTGATGGATTGCGGCCGGATGTAATTTTTTCGACATTCATTATGAATCAGAAGGATGCCCAAACCTTCTAAAGATGAGCCATTGCTATGTCCCCTTTCTCTAATTGCTTTGATGAGTGATAGTATTCCTTTTTTGTCACTGTGAAAACACCAACATCTGGTCCATCTATTGTTTCATCACACCAAAACACCGAGTAACCATTACGCTGACTACATAGTCAACATTTTCATAAGTAAATGAAAGATATCACGAAAAGCCGACATACAAATTTTTCTATGCTTGGAGAACTTTTGAAGTGAACTGAAGTAAGAAGTGAGTGAGAACACTCCATTCCACCCCCTGTCCAGTCTCTTGGAAGGAGCCAGTGGCAGGCCTTCGATGTTCCTCGTGGAGCTTCCCCATCGTTAACCCTCTCCCGGGCGTTAGGTACCGGCGACCCTGAAGGCGTGTCCACTACAGGTGACAATAACGAGCATCGACCATTCCTCCTCATAAAAATGAAAATGTTGCTTTGAAATGATTCATTTTGAATCATTATCAGTGCTTGTAAATACTTTCATTGTATGATTCATAATATTGTAATAAAATCTGTAATTCTAAAAAGGTGTTCTCTTACAATTACAGTTACCTTGTTATTGTTGAAGTGTAGTTATTTACCATGCTAGCACGTTTCATAAGACATAAATGTCACATCCTCTCAAAACACTCATTTCTAGAAGGACCTCGAAACTGAGTGCACGTATTACAAATGATGTAACTTCTGATTGGCTGACGATAAAGTAATAAATGCACACATCAAAGTGAAGGAAATTTAATGCTCTACAACTTTCTTTCTGACAAATTTTCTGAGAAACGATCGAGTAAGTCACTAGAAGTAAATGTTTGACAAAATTAGTGAGGTAAAAATGATTTTTTCCGAAATTGTCGATTTTCAGTAACGTAAATCTCGAAAACCGTTGGGAATTCGACTAATATGTATGGAAACAATTATATAGAAAATTCAATTATCTATCATTTTTATCTGGAACATTTTCTTCCTAAAGCGGACCGTTTTCGAGATATAAGCGAAAAACCAAAAAATGGTACCTTCCCACCCCCACCCCCGCTTTAGCTCACCCCCCAGGGACGGGGACTTTTAGTATGTTCACCTCCTAACTATCCCTAACAAAGTCCTGAAGTCAAAAATTATCGCATATTCCATGTACTCTACACCCCTCTTTTGAGCACTCATTGACTGGACTAATTAGCGTTGGAGCTGGTAGAGACATCAGCTCCTGGCTACTCGAGCTCAGGCGGTTACGCACGAATGGTCCCAAAGCAAAGACAATGAAGCTGCTGCGCACCTTGCCTTGAGCGATCGACAAATCCTCCATTAAGGCAACATCCGCTCTTCATATTTGTGTGTGGTACATTGAAAATTCATTAAAAAGTCCGTAAAAATCTTATTACTATAAATTAAAGACGTATCAACTCTAAAAGCTTTCACAAGATATGATCATGAATAATAATGAAGTCACTATTCTTCTCCTAGCAAGAATAGCCGTCAAAGGTAGTGGGTTCGAGACCAACTGCAAGCGACTTTTAACCCAATTTTCTTTTTAACGAATATGGGAACAACAATGACTTTTGTATTGTTACTTGCCACATATCTTTGGACGTTTTAGCAAATGTTTCGCGAATTTGAGAATAAATGACATTTATACTATTCGTCGTAACAAATATTTAACTGTTTGAAAAGATGTGGGGGAGAGCAGCCTTTGCGCATGCGTTAAGGTTAGTGTCACGTGACGTCACGTGACCCGAAGGTAGAGTGTCTCAACGTAACAGATTCATTTTGTGTCACTTAACAGTGTAATCAGTTCTTACTGTGTTTTTAGTGTTCATGTGCATATTCATATGTTATTGGTTTTTATTATCAAAGTGAAATGAACAATGTTCAGTATGTTTTTGAAACAAATTACGGAGCTTTAAGCTTGGAACAAAAGTGTGAAATAAAGAAACTTCGTAAGTCGACGCCTCAGCTCGAGTTGAAGCATGAGCAAACAATCCGAAGTAAGACATTGTGTAGATCTTTTAACGAAAATATATCTAAAGGGAGGGTAGAAAAGCGGGGTGTTTCCCCTGATGCCACTCGCAAAGGTGCACCAAATTGTCTCTTTAGACGCTGAACGGGGCGGGGACGTCGCCACAACTTCATCACACCGACCGCGGAAGGGGGGGGGGGAGGGGAGGGGCGGAGGGGCAATCAAAGAAGTGAACCCCCAGTCATCTGAAGCACAGCCGCCATTGCAAACCACATTTCGAATTATATATGTTTCATTGCCCTTCTTGTAGGTTAATATTAAAAATCTGTACCCTCTGTTTCGTGTTAGCGTGTTTCTATAATGATTGTATTATATAAGTAAAACGTTTCATATAGTAATTTTTTAAAGTAGGTATGGCATTATACACTGGTCAAGACAATTACGGATAAGTTGAGATATCTTGGTTCTAAAGTATTGTCATCAGCCGAATGAACTAAACTGGTTCGAAGTCTTTCTGTCGGTTTTACGGAATGGAGACAACACCATTATAGCAACCGAAAGTTACTGCAAAGGGGGTTGGTGTTGACTTGTGATTCCCCTACCGAACGAATTACACAAGCAGTTGACTTCAGATAGTGAAGAGAACAGTTAGTGCAATGCAACAACAACGTGACTTCCCGAAGGTATTTCAGGAAGAGCTATAGCAACGTTGTAATCCTGTTTAGGTGCAGGAAACATCACCATATCATAGTGGTGGGCTAATGCAGAGGCCGTAGTCAGTATTGGCGGACGTACAGACCTTTGTGTCGTTCAGAATGGCGCTTTGACTGCCCAGAGGTATAGAGACGAGATCCTTCGGCCTTTTATTGTGCCCTATAGTGGTGTCATATGGGATGAGTTCCTTCTGGTCCTCACAGTGCTGAACTGCGAGACAACATGCTTGAATTTGAGGGAATTGAACGAATGTAGTGCCCAGCTTGTTCACCATACGTAAACCCGATTTTGCATGTCTGAGATGCACTTGGCAGCCAGACTAACACTTCCCACAACGGTTACAGAGCTATATATTGCACTGGAATAATGAGCAAATATCTCTCAAGAGTTGGTTGATAACCCATACTGTCCATGCCACAGAGGTGTGCCTCGCTGTAATTAAACGGAAAGTAAACCTCAAGTAGAGAATCGGGACAGCAAAATATCACTGTCTCACATGAAAATTACAACTGTAATAAATATCTGAATAAAATACCTTACCATATGCGTATTGTGTATGATATCTCACCTGATGCCCTTATTGTTTTGGGCAGTGTAGTCAAAAGCTGTATGCCTTAAGATCTAGGAAAGAGAATTGTTGAATTATTTGATTTATGTACATTTGTCTTCTTTCATGTATGTAAATACCATCTGAAAAATGCTCCTGCCGGAGCATAGAAAAAGCGAATATGTTCTCTGACACAAAAGTGTGGAACCAGCTGCCTCAATCCTCATTCCGACTTCCTCACCAAAAATTTTGGCATGCGAACATATCCGCATGATTTAGCGCATAACTTTGTAAATACTTTTGCCCAGTTAAGTCGTCATAGTCAGCAATGTCGTCTCACTGTTAGTGTCTATATATGCCTCTAAACGTTTGTTTTCTGTCTCTCCCACTGCCGCTTTCTGTCTCTGTCAAATTTTCAATGTCTTCATCCCTTTCCTTCGTGATTCCTCACCGCCATTTTCATCGTCTCTCTGCCCCTCTGATGTTGTTCCATTCACTTCCTGTCACGTTGCCAGTATCCTTTCTTTCTCATTTAGAGTCGGCTTTCATTTTCTTCAATCACGATTGTCTCCTTAACACATATGTCCATGGGGATAGTTTGCTTGGGTTTGACCTGTAGACCGGAAAACTTAAGCACTCGTGTACTGGGGATGGGAAATATTTGACAAATTGTTTCGTGCAATAGTTTTGGAGAGCCGTATGCTCATGCTTTATGTATGGTCTCCATTAGTCTCAGTTTCCCATTGTTTCCGCTTTTGCTCCAGTTGCTACTATCTGCATCTGTTTGTTGTTGCCACTGTTCCTGACTTCCGACATATCGTTTCGCTTGCCACTGCTGTTTTCATGCATATGCACTTCTCCTGAACTAACACTTTCTCTGTTCCATTATATATGGCTCTCTCTGTCTGTTGCACTGTCTCTGTCCTACTCACTAAGCGCGAATATGTTCACAGGCCAAAATTATTGGTGAGGAAGTCGGAATGAGGATTGAGGCAGCTGGTTCCACACTTTTCTGTCAGAGAACATATTCGCCTTTTCTGTGCTCCGGTAGGAGCATTTTTCAGTTGGTACTCGTTTTTTTCCTGTTACATCATGGTGTACTGCTTATATAACATGAAATCAATGGTGAGTAAAATTTGGATAGTATTTTATATATCTTGATACATTTGTACAAACGTCAGACCAAATTGACTATGTAGTAGTTTACTTTCTAAAAAGAGCTTCACATTCAGATGATTGCTAAACACGCTTAACTATTTCAAAGAACATTGTTAAACACTATCAATATCGTTCCATAGAATGTAAATATTTTTGAGTCCAGCTTTAGTTTTATATGATGTTGCTATTTCACGATAATTCAAGTCGTTCACGTTGATTCAACCATTACGATGAAAAACTTTGCACATCCAGTGGTCTGAAAGACGTGAATGTTGATGAAATATTAAGGGATTAGCAACACTGCATCACATGCATATTATTGTTAAGTAACATTTTCTAATAACGGGTGTAACGTCGTAACTGCAGAATGTTTCGTCACCGACCCGATTTACGGAAATATGTGACGGGTATACACGTGCAGTGTAACTTTTTGTCGCACACACAAACTGTACGGCGATCTGTGACTAATATAACTAAATAAATTACAGATAAAAATTTACGAAGATTTGTAACTTTTGTAAATGTTGTCGGTGAATAAACGGCGACTAGAAACACAGGTCCGTAACCTCCAAACCAATAACCCTTGCTGTACGTTCGCTACGTTAGTTAAAACCATAATTACATGTCAGACCGGATATTAAATGAATATTTGTCATGAATATGTGCGGTAACTTGGAATCTACAGATCTCAGTAATGGATAGTATTATCAGAAAAACTTTCAAAGCTTTCCGGAATCATAATATTAGAACGCATCGTAAAATTTTCGACGATTTGTCATGAATAGAAGCGTAGATTTGCCAATGCACGCAGTTGGAACTTTTGATTATTTTTGAAGAGTATCGCGATAACGAATACACATTTCCAAAAACGGAAAACGGATTTTCCAGATAAACACCTAAATAAGATACACATAACATTTTAGTCATTTCCTATTCCTCAAGATTCCTTACCTCACAATCGGATATAGCGTTTTCGAACCTATTACTGCCGTGTGCTATCATTCACGGACCGATATCTCAAGAACCACATATCATTCTGTTCTAAACATTAAATAAAATTTCAAGTTGTTATCTACATTTCATACGCAGCTATGTGTAACCTAAAATCAACCATACGAGAAGTCTAAGCAATGTGGTTTTACCTCTGCAAACTCTTTAAAATATGTTGCAATAGTTCACTAAACCGGATGCTGCATATTAACTGTAAAGTAAATGAAAAGAAATATCATCCCTTCATCGACCGAAGATTTCAATCTTTAAGATGTACAAAAATCAAATTTTTCCGCAGATTACCTTTTTCAAATCGCATGGTAAATTTCAGAGCTGTCTGAACGCCGTCTTTCAGTACAATACGCACATTTTCTAGCAAAATATCGCGGCTTTTCAGCCGTATCTTGCTAACGGTCTAAGATTTACGCAAACTGAAAAATGCCCTTTATAGATAAATGTCTACAGGATGTATTGTAAATATTTGAACAATTTTCTGTGTTTAGTTATTTAAATATTTGCAATTCGCGGTGCTAAAACGGCTAAAAATCGGGTTTTGTGATTTTGTGCAGAACTATAATAAGTTTGAACCTCTGGATGTCAGTAACGGATAACGATATCGAAAGAATTTAAAAACGGCCTCGAGAATATCATCATAAGAACATATGGTAAAAATTTCGAAGATTTGCAATGAATAGAAAGTATCGAAGACTTTTTAATCATGGGGATGCATACCAGGCTCAAATTGATACGAGAATCTTTGAAATACTACCGTGGGTGACAACTGGAATGGGTCAGTGGTAGTATGCAGGGAATGTGTGGACTGTATGAAAATTTGCCTCTGATGGGCGACGTGCTAGGTAAGTCCGTGCAGGTATGGTGATTACTATGTTCGTGTGGTGTAACAGGAATCCCCGGTTCGAATCCCGACGCGGATCACCTTTTCCATTATTTCAATTATTGATTTAATTCAGTGTCTACTGACAGTTAACGGCGTACATTCCTTCCAGTTCCAATTCGTTTTATTTATTTATTTATTTTTTGGTACCCAAAAATCGTGTTTTTTTTAGATTTTCGCAGGAACTGCACATGAATGAATAGTGCTTTTGTAAGCCGTTTAAAGCCCACCATAGACTACAGGTCATGTACAAAAGCCAACAGATTTGCTCAATTTAGATGGGCTCCAGGAAGCGTGTAACTTTGAAAATATTGACGATGTAATGTATGGTCGCTATAGTGTACCCATTCTTCTAATATGTACACAAATAATCACTAAGCCAAGATCTATCCAGAACACTTTACCCCCTCACTCTGAGATGAATAGAACCTGAGATATGGGCCCCTAAAGAATCTCAAATTCGCACGCGCCGTTTACGAACATATTAATATCGCGCACGGTATGATTTCGTTTATTACGTTTAGTTTTCATCGTTTAACTTCCTACGGGGGTGGCGGGATCTTGGGAAGGGAGGCAGGAGTGATGAGGACCGTTGTTCTCAGGTTTGATCGATAAGGATGGAAAAAAATTTTCAAATGTTTGTTAAGCTTATGGGACTTAACTACGGGGTCATCAGTCCCTAAACTTACAAACTACTTATGAGCTACTTACGAACTAGGACGGCACAAATATCCATGCCCGAGGGGGGGATTCAAACCCCCGACCGTAGTGGCCGTTCAGACCGTGACTGGAGCGCCTCAGTCCCCTCGGCCACCGCGGCCGGCAAGGATGGAAAAGATTCGAACCGTGGTGAGCCGTGGCCTTCCCGGCTTTTGTTTCTTTGCTTAATTTTATGATTATTGTGGCGGCATGAGTCGTCTTTGGTCGTGTGAGGACTGTGGGACCTTGCGCGCCAGCGAGAAGGTGGGTGGTGACGGCGCTATGAGGTGGACGATGGACAGCTCAAACGTGGTGTCATGGCGGTCCATGAAGGCGTGACGCGAGAGGACGGTGCGATTACAGTCGCCCTGGCTCCCTGGAATCCTTATCAGTTTACCGGCGCAGCTTTCGTACCCGGTGGTCCGACCCCAAGCAACGTGTACATTGTGGTCGACTGGTCGCATCTCGGTTGTAAGCAGAACGGCCGTCTACCGTTTGGAGCCAGCGTTCTCAACATTTCTTAAGCTGAGTATTTGTCCGTATTTTGGGGCCACATCTTTGGTGCTGCCACGCCAGCAAGTCTCTCTCTCTCCTGAGTGTCACCATGTCTTTTTAAATGAAAGCTTTATAATTGCTGCATATAACTACACCCCTGGTGATTAAAATTGCTGCACCACGAAGATGTAGTGTACAACCTTCCTAGGGTTTCATTTGCGGACGGAGAAGTTAATACTGCTTCCTCCACAAGCCCCTTAAAACCTCCACATCCTTGCGGATGATGTTGCGTAGCAGTGTACGTTTGTACCGCCCTACAATACGCACCAGGTGCCGTAGTTGCTGTCCAAGACTTTATGGAAAGCATAGAGTTCTGACTAACCTGTTGTCTTCTATAGTTGTGTCCCCGGCGCAGAAGACAGCACACAGGTCGTTGGTTCTTCTACAGCATACAAGTGAGGCTAAGATAAGTTCTGTATGATGGAAGCATAAGAAACGACTAGCGAAATTCTTAATTGTCAGGGATGCCATTTATAAAATAATAAAATATGAGCAACTATTGTTAATATGACACGGCCTATGCTGCCCATAGCTCATGTTGAGACCTCGACTGTTATCACTATTACGAAAATCTTTACTCATGACCGGCGCGGTCCGGCACGTATAGTGGTCAACTCGAGACTGAGACCGCAGCGCGTTGCGAGAGGGCACCTGACGCTCTATTTCGCGCCAAAACAGGGCCGTCGCGCGCCTTCTGTAAAATCGCTCTTCTCTTGTTACAATAAGAGAAGGCACCTTAAACTTTTTAAACTGTCAAAATCTAGCCTGTCCTTGAGAGATATTTATTACAAATTCGCAGCTCTGAATAATTAATATTTCGAATATAATAAACAAAACTAATTTCAAAAGAAATCACGTGACGTGAAATGCAGCAGCCAATGCGAGGAGAGCACCAGTAACATAGGCGGGCTTTCCCACGGGAACCAGCACCTACTGTGCCATATGCTACTGCTCCCCACCCCACATTTCAACATATGCTGCACTTTTGCCTTTCTCCCGCGTTTAAGACACGTATGATGCTAGCAAAGAAACGGCCAGCGGCCAGAAATATGAAGTGGCCATAGGCCAGGAATATTGCAAGTGCTACAGACACGAAATTTAATCGACAGGAAGAAGATGCTGTGATATGCATTCACACAAGGTTGGCGCCAGTGGCGACACCTACAACCTGCTGACATGAGGATAGTTTCCAACCGATTTCTCATACACAAACAGCAGTTGACCGGCGTTGCCTGGTGAAACGTTGTTGTGATGCCTCGCATTTATCGCGAATCTTTAATTCAGCGTAAAGTTCCTAGTGATAGGAAAAAAGCGCAGGTGACTCCCGTTTATAAGAAAGGAAAGAGAACTGACCCACACAATTACAGGCCAATATCCTTGACATCAGTTTCATGTAGAATTTAGGAGCATATTCTCAATTCGAATATAGTAAATTTCCTTGAAAAGGAAAAGCTTATTTCTATGACTCAGCACGGTTTTAGGAAACATCATTCATGTGAAACTCAGCTTGCTCTTTTCTCACATCTTGCTAGCCATGGATGAAGGGCAACAGGCGGATTCTGTTTTTTTCGACTTCAAAAAGGCGTCCGACGCGGTGCCACACTGCAGACTGCTAACGAAGATACGAGCTTATGGAATAGGTTCACAGATTTGTGATTGGCTCGAAGACTTCCTAAGTAATAGAACGCAGTATGTTGTTCTCGATGGCGAGTGTTTATCGGAGACGAGTGTATCGTCAGGCGTGCCCCAGGGGAGTGTGATAGGACCGCTATTATTTTCTATCTATATAAACGATCTTATGGACAGAGTAAGTTGTAATTTACGGCTGTTTGCTGATGACGCTGTGGTGGACGGGAGGGTGTCGTCTTTAACTGACTGTAATAGCATACAGGATGACTTAGACATAATTTCTAGATGGTGCAAAGAATGGCAGCTAGCTCTCAATGTAGAAAAATGTAAGGTGATGCGCATGAGTAGGAAAAACAGTCCCATAATGTTCGAATACAGCATTAGTAGTGAGCTTCTTGGTGCTGTCGCGTCGTTCAAATATCTAGGCATAACATTGCAGAGCGATATGAAATGGAACGAACATGTAAAGCTACGGTGGAGTAGCCGAGCGGTCTAAAGCTGTTTGCTGATGATGCTGTGGTGTATGGGAGGATGTCGTCTTTAACTGACTGTAATAGCATACAAAATGACTTAGACAAAAATGTAAAACAAACCATAAGATCTGAGTTGATTAATTTCTTTTTTTTTAAATTATGTGTTATGTTTTATTTTTTATAAATGAATATTTTCTTACAATTCTTTCTTTATTACACCATTTATTTCATACCATTTACAGTTATAAGAGCTGAAATTTATATTTTTATGTGTCACAAGTCAAAGCTCTTTAACTAAAATTGAATTTTTTTTGTAAGTTTCACATATCGAAGACCTTGGGGTTAATTTATCGCTCAAAATGAAAGAAAAACTATGTAATAGTTACATCTGAGTTTGTAGTACTTAGAAAGAAAAAGGCAGTGCTGTTGAGATTTCATGGGGAAAAGTTATGTTGAGTGAAACTTTGGTTGTTATCTTTATGTGGGGTTTTCTCTAAACTAGTGGTTTTAGAGATGTGCCGGTTTTCCTCTAAGGTAGCGATGCGTACTACTTCAAATTTCCGGTGCCAACCTGTTTAATAAAATAAAAAAATGAAAGCAATAAAAAATAATAAACAATTTTTGGGAGGAGCTGTGGAGGGTTTCAGCGCCATTAGCCCCCCTGGCTGCGCCACTGTCATATACTATGTCATGCATTACAGTTGAAAATAATGAAATGTGACGGCTTCATAGACATTAAACATGATACTGAGCTTTCAGTCTGACAGCACCTAAACCTCCGCTCAAACTGCAGCGGGTACGAATGATTCGCATTGATGCGGAAGACAGGTTTTGTTTCTCATTGCGGAACTCTTACATTGTTCCATGGAAGAAACATATCATTGCCAAGAGAAGTAGTCCTACGGAATATATTACTTTGGATCTGTAGAAGAAGAATCCCGGTACTCAACAAGCTAAAGAAAGAGATCTTTGTAATTTGATACAGTTTCTCGAAGAGGAAAAGGAAACCTACGAGGAATTCCGTTATGCTACCCCAGACGAAGACTTTAATTCGGAGGAGGATATGGAAGTTGATGACGATGACAACAGTCATGGGCGCGATGTTGAATAACAACTAATAATGGGAACTATAACCTCTGTTTTCAGTTTGTTATAAATAAAATTTTATTGTATTTTGTTAATCGTTTCATATTTACTGAGAGAATTGTCAAAATTCAGTAAATTTTTCAGTGTCAAATATTAGAGTTTTTAGATTTCTTAATTTTCCACAAAAACTGGAAAAGATGTTTCGATTTAACATTCTCTGTATGCCGTTTGAATGCTTTGATTAATGAAAAACATTATTTTGAAATTGTCCAGTTTTTTCAAAGAACTTGTGATCTGAATTTCGTACAGAGAATTGGTTAGAATGGGTTGGAAACAATAGGGATGAAGGTGACGTCACACGAGACTTATACAACATTGGGATTTACTTTTCAACGTAACATAACTGCGCTGTCTAGATCCCATTATTATAACATAGTTTTTTATTTGTGACTGCAGGAGAATAGACAGGACGTAGAGAATGTTCCAGGTAGATCGGAAAAGTCGGTTTAAACAGTGAACAATTCGAAGATTAATACATAAAATGCAGCAACCAGTTGCTTGTGATAATTTTATTTTTGACGGCCGGTTTCGGGGGCTTGAGTGCCCTCCTTCTGGTCTATTTTAGTATTGTTGTTTAATGTATGTGCATGCTAGCAGGAGACTGAACGCTAAGTGATGCACTTGACTATGCAAGGAATAATCTCTGCACTTAGCGTCCAGTCTCCTGCTAGTATGCACATACATTAAGCGACAATACTAAAATAGACCAGAAGAAAGGCACTAAAGCGCCCGAAACCGGTCGGCAAAAATAAAAGTATCACAAGCAACTGGTTACTGCATTTTATGTATTAATAACCTGAACAGTTGCTGCCGTGGATAAAATACTTCAATTCGAGGATTGGTTTCAACACCAAAGTGCTTTACTAGGCATGGTCCTGTTTGGAGGTGGTATGCCGTTGCCTTCCTCCGACCCTCAATCTGACTTACCAAGCCAATTATAGGCGGATCTACAGTTTAACGTGGGTTCCTAACCACGGTACTACTTGATGTTTTTTATATCAGCAACATTGCCAGAGGGGAAAGAAGTGGAAAGTGAAAGATAAAAATCTTTCAACGTGGGGGGGATCGAACCCGCGACCTCTGAGTGAAATATGCTCCACCATGCTTCTATCACAAAATACTTTCTTAGCTGACATTTTCCATCCATAAACTATATTCCTACCAAATTTCGGCTTCATAGCTGAAGTAGTTTTCGAGATTTCGTGTTTAGTCAGTGAATGAGTGAGGATCGTTTTGCTTTTATATAGATAGATATTAAGAATACAGATCGCTTAACTTTGGATGCAAGAGAATTAAGGGAGACTTGGAGACAAAAATAAATAGTAACAAGCAAATCTGTAATGCCAACTTTATTTGATAAAAGTTCATGCCTCATGCAACAGTTTTACGGCATCTACAGCGAAACTTTGCTGGGCCAAACTTCAAAGAAAACATTTAATTAAAAACGGGAAAAATAACGAGGATTTTTTTAGTACGAACTTCTTATATTGGACATTTTAAATATGATTGTGAGGCAAATCTCAGTTATTGACCATAACACACATTCTCAGTGAATCAGTATTCTTGCAACGTGAAATTTTACATAAGATTTACTTCATTAAATTGTCAGTCAAATGCAATCGGAAACATGTTCAGATTACAATCTACCATATGTTGGTGAAAAAAATAATAAATTTGAAATTGGGAACAAACACGCATCCACTGATGCCTGTCTTTCCAAATTAACAGATGTTAACAATCACGATTTTAGACAAAGACAGACACATATCATTAAAATGTTTGTAAATCTATCGGACCAAACTGCGTGGTCATCAGTCCGTAGCTTACAAACTAGTTAAACCTAGGTAAACTAACCTAAGAACAAACACACACCTCCAAGCACCAGGGAGGACTCGAACCTCCACGCCGCGGTGGAGTAGCCGAGCGGTCTAAAGCTTCTCGCTGCGGAGCGCGCGGTCGCTCGCCGTGGAGGTTCGAGTCCTCCCTGGGGCATCGGTGTGTGTGTTTGTCCTTAGGTTAGTTTACCTAGGTTTAAGTAGTTTGTAAGCTACGGACTGATGACCACGCAGTTTGGTCCGATAGATTTACAGACATTTGAACATTTGAACGAACCTCCACGGCAAGCAACCGCGCGCTCCGCAGCGAGACGCTTTAGACCGTTCGGCTACTACACCGCGGCACATATCATTACACAGTCTATTCAATCCGATATATACACTACAAACGATCACAATGTAAATATTTTTACACAGGTTTTCATTACAATGTCAGCGAATGTCTACAAACGAAGAGGCACTTGCCAAATGTGTTCAAACAACTGCAGCAGGTACATCGTCAGTGAAACAAGAGTGCAGGAATGGCCGTCGGTACTGCAAGAGGGACAGTTGGCTTAACTGGAAACTAAATTTTGTACCTAAGGACGAATATCCGGACCTCTCGAGACAACCTGAGGTGTCACAGCATATTAGTGTCGAAAAACGCATTAGCCGCACGTACTGGAGCGCCGTGTTGCGGTGCGCGAGGCCGTCCGCCGTCGGGGGTTCGATTCCCCCCTTGGGCATGGGTGTTCCTGTTGTCCTAAGTTTAGTTTCCCTTCGGTAAAATAGTTTGTAAGCTAGGGACTGATAACCAAGCTGTTGAGTCTCAAGCTGTTCAGCCCCGGTGGCCGAGGGGACTGAGGCGCTCCGGTCACGGCCTGCACGGCCACTACGGTCGGGGGTTCGAATCCCCCCTCGGGCATGGATATATGTGCCGTCCTTAGTAGTAGCTAGTTCATAAGTAGTTTGTAAGTTTAGGGACTGATGACCCATAAGTTAAGTCCCATAAGCTATACAAACATTTGAACATTTTTTTTGAAACTCTTTTTTCGAGAAGATGCTGCCTTGTAATACTTATTACTACCGATTTAGGGCAATGAAATGTATATTGTTTGTTACAGAGTGGACCACATTGCCTCAGTACATGGGAACATTGTTTAGCACACCTTAATGTATATAAAAATTGAGGTGCTTGTGTCTGTATTTCACTCTGAAGCCAAAACTACTCATCGCCAACGAATAGTGTTTGTATGTGGTAGTAGGTATCAGTCTCCCATTGTGTACTATAGTGGTAGACGGTTGATAACGATAAGGGGGTGGAAGATAAGGGAATTGAAAGTTACCGACTTATATAAAATTCTACGTGTGGATGTCAATATTTTGCTCTCCAGCAAAAACTATACAATGGAGACGAACGACCTCTCTGTATTGCTGTAGCACAAAGTCTTCCGTTGTACACCAAAGCAGTTCCGCGTCGACAGCTTATAAGAAGGTGGAAGATATAGTGGTTGAAAATCGTCAGCTTACATAAAATTCATACTGAAGACCAGCGATGACTTTTGACACTCTAATAGCAAAGAGGTTATACACAGCGAAACTTAATGCACACTCTTCAGTTGTTTTGCTCCAACAAGCGTACGAATAAAGAAACATAAGGGCATATTGCAGTTTGATAAGTAAACCAACCAAAAATGATACCAAAGCGCAAGAAAGAAATTTCGCGTTATCGATCCGTTTGCAAAAGACAGAATACGGCGCTGAAAAGTGAATCTACAGACGATAGAAACTTTAAATTTGTAGACATTGTTTATCTTACACTGTAGGCACCAGCGTCTTTTCGATATTTCCATCCCTAAGGGGATGAAATGGGGGATGGACGGTTTTCTGAAAATACGTTGCTATTAAGGCAATTTTGAAGCAAGATTTTTGATTGGAATTTTGAAAGACGTGTTTCGATATTTTTGGAAATTCACCATTACGCGGGTGAAATAAGGAAAAAAAAACGTATAAGGGTACTACTAAGACTATTTTGATGCTAGAAATGCGAAAATTTGGATTTGAAACCATAGTTAGAATTAAAAAAATGTGTTTCAGGGTGTTTTGAATTCTGCCATCAATGGTGCAATAGTGCAATAGGGGGTGGCAAATTGTATCAAATTACTAGATTAGGAAAGCTATTTTAAAGTTAAATCCACGATAATTTATATTTAGAAGTAGAAACAACCAATGCAGACCATCCAGTCAACGCGTTTGAAACAGTGGGAATTAAGTTAGTTTTAACTATATTTATGTTCTCCTTTACGTGTGAAGATAAAGTGCATGTGATGTCTTTGTTACCTGGAGGATGGTCAATGACCGAAATCGATCGTAATAACAATTACAATGCAGAGAATTCTCAGCAATTGCTTTAAAGTAATTCTAAGTGCTGTTAACTGTCTCCTGAAAAATATAAATATTCCGTTACTCAGTCTGTCGAGAAGCATAAGGTCTCGACAAGTCAAGTCGTTAGGCATAACAAAAACCATTGTTTGCGCTAGCGTAATCTTGGGGGATCTAACATAGTCTACCGTAAGGCCAACGTGGAAGTTTACTCAAATGTTCAAATGTTTGTAAAGCTTATGGGACTTAACTGCGGGGTCATCAGTCTCTAAACTTACAAACTACTTACGAACTAGGACGACACAAATATCCATGCCCGAGGGGGGATTCGAATCCCCGACCGTAGTGGCCGTGCTGACCGTGACTGGAGCGCCTCAGTCACCTCGGCCACCGCGGCCGGCGGAAGTTTACTCTTCATGCTAATGTCAATAGAGCAAGTCGTGCCTGTCCGTGTTAATTCCCTGCATTTTAGCTTCAAAATTAATGAACCCTTGTTATCAATCGAAGAACATTTGTGAAACTAAAAGGCAGACATGAAGAGGCTTGCTCAGGATGGAGGAGGGTGGAGAGCTGCATCAAACCAGTCTCCGGATTGAAGACAACAGCAATTGAGAGGCTGTCTCAAAAAAAAAAAAAAAAAAAAAAAAAAAAAAAAAAAAAAAAAAAAAAAAAAAAAAAATATGTTTGTAGATGTTATGGGACTTAAGTACGGGGTCATCAGTCCTTCAACTTACAAACTACTTACGAATTAGCTTATAGTAAGGACGACACAAATATCCATGCCCGAAGAGGGATTCTAACCCCCAACCGTAGTGGACGTGCAAACCGTGGCTGTCGCGCCGCAGACCGCTCGGCCACCGCGGCCGGCATGTGGCAGTCTCATAGCGATATCATATTAATTACTGAGGCACATTATAAAGTACACAAACTGTTAGCCTGTGTAACCATCGTCAACACCATACTCTTCTACAAATATACAGGGTGAAGTATTTAAACCGACAAACTAGGGGACATAAAAACAAATATTTTTCCTTAATGTAATTTTTTCATATGAGAAATATTTAAACCGGCAAAGGAAGATTTCTCTGCCTGCCATTTAATACGGCCACCACCAGTTTAAATACTCCTCATAGGGAAAAATGAGATTAGGGAAAATATTTGTTTTGGTGTCCCCTACAACTCCCAGAGTTTGTCGGTTTAAATAATTTTCACCCTCTATGTTGCTGTACTACTTACAGCTGTTGGCAGTTGAATGAAAGAGGATACACACTTTGAAAATGACACTAGACGTTCAGTAATTTGCGTGCATTTTTTACCTTGTGGAAAATCTTGCAGTCTGGTGCTGAAATTATGATCTTCCCCAAAGAAGGAAAATTGTCGAAAACCCAGAACTGCACCGAAATTGATAAAATAAGTTATTTAATTAAAACTTCCGGGCTAAGATGCCGTGATCTATCTGTACAACTTCCTTGTCCTGGCATTTCGTTGCCTAATGTGGGCAACATCTTCAGGGTTGAGTCGACTCATCCCTGAAGATCTTGCTCACAGAAGGCAACGAAACGTCGGGTCAAGGGAGTTTTACAGTTGGACCACGGCATCTTAACCCGGAAGTTTTAATTAATTAAGACGCCGGCCGTGAAAGCCTGCGTATTATGATAAAAGAAATCTTTCTGAAGGTTTAATGCCGTACTGAATTTCAGAAAAACGTCTCCACATCATAATTTTGTCTCTCTGCTTTCTAATCTTCCTGTAATGATTTCAGTATGTATGTTGCGTTACATTTCTCACCGCCAAGCTACGGTGGGGCAAAAGACTAAAGCATGTCATTACACACTGGACTCCTATTCGGAAGGAGGGTGGTTAAAACCCGTCTCCGGCCATCCTGATTTAGGTTCTCAGCATGATATTTAGACTCTACAGCTAAGTGTGCGCTGATGTGAAACTTCCTGGTAGATGTCAGTTGTGAGCACGGGTTGCTCAGTAGGCAGATATCTTGGCTGAGAAAGGTGAAAGTCCCGGGCTCTAAATCCGGTTCGGTATACAGTTTTAATCCTCCAGGAAGTTTCTGGTTTAGGTTTTCGGTGATTTCCCTAAGTCACTCCAGGTAAATGCTAGGATGGTTCCTTTCAAAGGGCGCGATCGGTTTTCTTCCCCATCCTCGACCAAAAAAAAAAAAAAAAAACAAAAAAAAAAAAAAAAACAAAAAAAAAAAAAAAAAAAAAAAAACCAAATGCGTGCTCCTTCTCTGATGAATATGATCTCGACAGGACTTTAGACCCTAATCTTCTTTCCCCCCTTCTTTAAAACATGTCACTAAAAAGAAGGCTTTAGCTTGTATACCAGTTTTAGTCCAGTTGGCACAGTCATCGTCGTGGTGATGAATCAATACAAGTCTCTTCAGGTAAAACTTCCGGGCTGAGAGGCTGTGCATGAATAAAACTTCTTCTTCCTGTCGTTTCGTCCCCATCGGCGGGCGATATCATCTGAGGTCTTTCTGCTACGGCCATTCTGGCTGGAGGGGCTCTCGCATTTATAGAGAGCATAGAGGGCGCCAACAGACATCATGTGATACCGACTTCGTGGCAGACTGCTTTTGCTGCAGAAAGCTACCGAGTCCTATTCAAACTTCTTCATCTGAGAATAAGAACGGCAACCTACATCGATTGAATCAGCTTAATACATTCGTCCCTCGGACTTCCTCTACGATTATTACCCCACACACTTCCTTCTAATGCTAAGTTTACGATTCCTTCATGTCGCAGTATGACTCCCACCAACCTATCCCTTCTCTTAGTCAGGATAAGCCAGAAACTCCTTTTCTCCACAATTCGGTTGAGCCACTCCTCATATAATCACCATAATTCGTCTGCAGACCACATTTCAAAAGCTATCATCTTTTTGTATGAGCTCCTTATCGTCCACGTTTTATTCTCATGCAATGCTACACTCCAGACAAATGCTTTCAGAAATAACTTCCTAACATTTAAACGAATATTTGATGTAAACAAATTTCGCTTCTTCAAAAACGCTTTTTTTCCCAATCTACATTTTATGTCTTCTTTACTTCAGCCGTCAGAAGTTATTTTGCTACCTAAATAAAAACTCATCTACTACTTTTATTGTCTCATTACCTAATCCAGTTCCTCCACTATCGCCTAATTTTCTGACACAATATTTAATTATGCTTGTTTTATTCTAGTTAGTGTTTGTCTTTTACCTTCCTTTCAAGACACTGTCCATTCGCTTTAATTGCTCTTCCAGGTCCTTTGCTATCTCTGACAGAATTACGGGATTCATTTGCAAACCGCCAGGTTTTTATTCCCACTCCCTGCACTTTAATTCCGTCTCCAAATTTCTCCTTGAATTCCTTCACAGCCTGCTCAACGTACAGACAGAACAACATTGGGGAAACCATTGCGACTCTTTCATACACTTCGAGTCTGATAACTGCTGTCTGGTTTTTGTACATGTACGCAACTATTCAAATGTTTGTAAATCTATCAGTCCGTAGCTTACAAACTACTTAAACCTAGGTAAACTAACCTACGGACAACACACACACACACCCATGCCCCAGGGAGGACTCGAACCTCCACGGCGAGCAACCGCGCGCTCCGCAGCGAGACGGCTTAGACCGCTCGGCTACTCAACCGCGGCGCACGCAACTATTCGCTCCCTATATTTTATCCCTGCTACCTGCAGAATTTGAAAGAGTGTATTCCGGTCAACATGGCCAAAAGCTTTTCCGACATCTACAAACGCTAAAAACGTGGATTTCCCTTTCCTTAAACTATCTTGTAACATAAGTCGTAATGTATGGCCTACTCCTGCGTTGGGTACTCACCTGAACAGAAATCCTGTTCATCCTCCCACCGAACTCCACCAATCCCCACCATGTCTAACTTTAACATTTTAATTTCTCTTTTAAAATTTACCTCCCTGACAGAACATTCCAAGCTTCGATCCGTAGAATGCCTGTTTTCTTTTTCTTGATTACGATATCCTCCTGAGCAGATCCCGCCCGGAGATCCGAATGGGGGACTATTTCACCTCCGGAATATTTTACCTAAGAAGACGCCATCATCATAAACGGTGTCCCGTGGTGGAGTAGCCGCGCGGTCTTAGGCACCTTGCTGTGGAGCGTACGGTTGTTCGTCATCGGAGGATCGAGACCTCCTTCGAGTATTGGTGTGTATCTCGTCCTTAACTTAGATTAACGTATAAGTAGTCTGTAAAACTAGGGACTGATGACAAAGGAAATTAAGTCCCACCCAATCACAAACATTTAAGCATTTTGATACCTGAATAATATCTGTGACAGTGGGACGTATAATCGCGAACCTATGTAAGGAAGGGAAAAGACGACGATTATACATGCAGCTGTCCAAAAATAAGCTAGTAACTCATATTTCTGTGTCTTCCCGTCGTTCAGTTCGGACGTATAAACTGTTTTTTTCTTTTGTATCATCGCCAGCTCAATGACGCTATCATGTTTGCCGTCGCAATTGCGTAAAAATAAATTTCTTAAAGTTTCATGTCATTTTATTTAAAGCGCTTCATTCAACAAGCTGCATCTTGTTTCAGTTACGTTTCGCATGCCACTGTTGAGGAGAGTTAGCTTAGCATATCATAAATATAAACTTTTATTGCATATTTCTACTTACTTGCAAATGATTTCAATTTTCGGCGTGTAACCTGCAGCTAAATTTCATACGTTTAATTTTCGAAATAATACAAAACATTGCTCTTACGGACTAATTCGCTAAGCCGAGTTTCCACATTGGCATTCGCAATTTCAGTACGACGAGGGAAGTAAGATTTTTATTACAGACCAGCAACGTGTTGAAACTTCAGTATGCATCTTTTCAAACGGTAATGTAAAATATTGTTTCCCCTCGGCAAATATAATGACGAACTATATGTCTTATCCAAATTTAAGTGCTTTCATATTCAGACAGTAATTTTTGACAGATTTCAAAATGTTCAAATGTTTGTACAGCTGATGGGACTTAACTACGGGGTTATCAGTCCCTAAACTTACAAACTACTTACGAACTAGCTAACACTAAGGACGGCACAAATATCCATTCCCGAGGGGGGATTCGAACGCCCGACTGTAGTGGCCGTGCAGACTGTGACTGGAGCGCCTCAGTCCCCTCGGCCACCGCGGCCGGTTTTGACAGATTTTTATTGCAGATTTTGTATTACAAAATTAATCTTCTCACTTCCGCAATAACAATCAACCTCAAATTTCACATTTCCATTGTAACAAAACCAACAGTGAGGCAGCATTGTCGCGGCAGAATGCGGTGTGCACTAAGGCTCCCAGACGCGGTGCGCGCGGCCGTTTGCCATCGGGGGTTCGAGTCCTTCCTCGGGCATGTGTGTTTGTGTTGTCCTTAGCATAAGTTACTTTAAGTAGTTTATAAGCCTAGGGACTGATTACCAACGTAGTGTAGTGTTAATGCTTCTCTGACTGTTTTGGGGGCACGAATGCTATACCGAAGTGTTTGAAAAATGGATGAAATGGCAAACTATTTGAAGGTAAAATATTTTGCAGAACAAGCAACCTACAGACTACGACGAATAGTTACCTTTTGCGGTATTTTCGAACATCTCGTAGTTAAGGTGAAATAAAATTATTTGTAAACCGCGTAACTATTCGCCGAATTGGATGGAAGTGCGGTGAATTTAAAGTTGTGGCTTGTGTAGCAATTTTAATTAAAGGCGGAATTATTTGTTAATGAATGGCAGATGAAGATGGGCATTGACAAACAATCGGACTTCGGAAAAATTTACGTGAAGATGGGCATTGACAAACAATCGGACTTCGGAAAAATTTACGTGAAAAAATGATTGGTGGTTCTATGTCAATAAAATGTTGAAAAAAAAAGCAATAAAATTTGAAAATGGAGTTGCAAGCTACATGAGATACACAATTTTAATACAACCAAATCCCAAACCATCCAACGTCGTGATAGTTCGAAACAAATGAAACCAGCTTCATGGATAGTGGGAGGAAATGGTAAAAGTTAAATTTAAAAAAATGCAGAACTGAAATTGATTGGGGATTTATTGATGTAAAACAGAAAGCAAATAGATTTCATCTTTACCTGAATTTACATTCCAGTGGTACACATCAGCTACGAAGAATATAATAATGAACAGAGCAAAATACACCGAGAAATAAGAAAAAGAAGTGAAATATACAAGTTTTCTTTCTTACTTCCTCGCAGGAAGGAATAAATAAATCTTTTAATTATAAGTACTCTTCGAAATATCAGAGTAAAATACTTACTTTGACTATCTATTACAAAAAATGCTTAAGTAATAAAAATGATTTGCGGGGTTTCTGCAGTATTGTAATCTTAAAGTAGTTAAGTCCCTTATATTTCAAAACATTTGAACAGGTAGCATTATAATATTTATCTTTTCCATTATTCTCGCACGTTATGTTCGAGCATGCAGTGCGTCAGCCTTACTGTAACTATTACGTTTCTACAAAATTGTCTCACTCTCATTTGTACAATCATCTGCTAATGTCGAATCAGAACTCTTCTGACACACTCGCTTTGTACAGACTTCTTCTTAAGACTGACAATGAAAGAAGGAAGGGAGAGACGGTTTTAACGTCCGTTAGACCATGAGGTCACTGGAGACGGAGGTCACGTTCAGATTTTTTTAATTAATTTTTTTTTTTTTACAAAAGGATTGAGAAGGAAATCGGCCGTACCATTTCAATGGAAGCATCCCGTCATTTTCCTGGAGTGATTTAGGGAAATCACGGAAAACCTAAATCTGGATGGCCGGAGGCGGGTTTGAATCGCTGTTCTTCCGAATACGAGTCCAGTGTCTTACCGCTGTGACAGACAATGAAAGACGTATCTTTCAAAAACGTTGTCTCTCTTTGTCGATTAGACAAAACATGAAAGTAGGCAGCGATACGTACACAGTAGCCTACGTACGTTCATAAGCTTCCTTACGCACACTTTCTTCACTGTAACTAACATTATCTGAAGTTAACGTTACTCACTAATTGCATTTAAAAGTTTAAGAATGTAGTCCTACACATAATGGAAAGAGGAAAGCGTATGGAATGGTACATATTTCAAATTTATAATTCATTAATTTTTTCGAAACCCAGTAGAGAGGAAAAGCGCGGAGTGAAGTGGTTTGGAAGTGCAAACGAGGAAAGAAGTATGGTGAAAATCTGAGTAGAAGGATGGATATGCCTATGAGACATGTAATAAGCAATGCAGAAGCACCAAAGCGCGGACAGTCTATTGGGACATACCTATAATGCAAAATCAGGAATATCATAGACCTGTGACTGCAGGAGAGGTGCAGAGAAACCGCATTACGTGAAATGACTGCTATACCTGTGCAACGTGGATGGCAGCGAGTTCGTATTTTATCATTTGTTTGGAACGTATCAGTATGTTTGTCTTATTGGATCTAAGACAGATGTTATAAACACCGCAGTGAAAAAATAAAGCCATCGAAAGTACATTTGCTAAGGTAGTGATTCCAGTTGCATATTTCAAAAGACAATTCCGAACTCATTCTGTGCCGAAAACGCTCGCGCACGGCATATTGATCCAGCACTACCTCGGAGGAATCCATCAAGTCATTTTCATCCCTGTGTGAACAACTAATCGTCTATTCATAGGGCGATTGTCGTTAACGTCAGCTCTTAATTTATTGCCGCTGTATCAGCAAACCTCTGTGTTGACCGGCTGAAATTGGTCCATTATTCGTGGTGTCGGTATTTCATACCTGACCACACATTCAAACATAACTATGCAAGCCAACAATACGTGGACCACCTGAGAGAATCAGTTTAAAAATCGTTAAAACAGTTATTAGCCTACAGGTTTGCTTAATCTGTGTCTACTTCAACAATTAGTCCTCGTACTCGGGACGTGATTGGATTCAGACATGTAGAAGATGAAGAATTACTTGTTTACATACGCGAAAAAGTCCCCATCATCGAGTATGTTAACATTACAATGAAAGTTTGGAAACCATACAAAAACACTAATTAGTTAACTGTTTTGCATTGAGGCACAAAAGACAATAGAAACAGTAGCTATATCAATACGCAAATATAGTAGCACGAAATATATCTGTGAATAGAAACCATTATATTTTTGATACGGCATTGATAGAAAAAAAAGCGTAAAGCAAAATGGAGAAAATTTCGGAAAAATGCAGGTATATACACATCATACTGCATATCATACTGGATATCACAGGAGATACTACATTTAATCGATGAAAGGAGAAAATATAAAAATGCAGTAAATGAAACAGGCAAAATGGAGTACAGACGACTAAGAAATGAGATTGACAGGAAGTGCAAAATGGCTAAGCAGGAGTGGCTAGAAGGCAAATGCAAGGATTGAGAAGAATGTATAAATAGGGGAAAATAGATACAGCCTACAGGAAAATAAAAGAAACATTTGGAGATAAGAAAAACAGCTCTATGAATATCAAGGACACTGATGGAAAACCAGTTCTCAGCAAAGAAGGGAAAGCTGAAAGGTGGAAAGAGTATATAGAGGGGCTCTACAAAGGAAATGAACTTCGAGACAATATTGTAAGAAGGGAAGCGGATGTATATGAAGATGAAATAGGAGATACTGTACTGAGAGAAGAATCTGACAGAGCCCTGAAAGACCTAAGTCGAAACAAGGTCCCTGGAGTAGATGATATTCCCTCAGAACTACTGAAGTCTCTGGGAGAACCAGCCATGACAAAATTGTTTCACCTGGTGTGTAAGATGTATGAGACAGGCGAAGTACCCTCAGACTTTAAGAAAAATGTTATAATCCCCATCCCTAAGAAAGCAGGTGCAGACAGGTGTGAAAACTACAGAACCATCAGTTTAATAAGTCATGGTTGCAAAATATCAACGCGAATTATATACAGAAGGATGGAAAATCTGGTAGAAGCCGACCTCGGGGAAGATCAGTTTGGGTTCAGGAGAAATGTAGGAACACTGGAGGCAATACTCACTTTACGGCTTATCCTAGAAGATAGATTAAGAAAAGGCAAACCTACATTTCTAGCTTTTGTAGATTTGGAGAAGGCTTTTGACAATGTTGATTGGAATAAACTCTTTCAAGTTCTGAAGCAAGCAGGAGTAAAATATAGGGAACGTAAGGTTATTTACAACTTGTACAAAAACCAGACAGCGGTTGTCAGAGTTGAAGGGCATGAAAGGGATGCAGTGGTTGGAAAGGGAGTAAGACAGGGTTGTAGTCTCTCTCAATTGTTGTTCAATCTGTACATTGAGCAAGATATAAAGGAAAGCAAGGAGAAATTTGGTGAAGGAATTAAAGTTCAGGGGGAAGAATTAAAGCATTGCGTTTTGCCGACGACATAGTAATTCTGTCAGATACAGCATAGGACCTGGAAGAGCAATTGAACGGAATGGACAGTGTGCTGAAAGGTGCATATAAGATGAACATTAACAGTAGCAAAACTAGGGTAATGGAGTGCAGTGTAAGAAAATCAGGCGATGCTGAAGGAATTAGATTGGGAAACGAAGCAATAAGGGAGGTAGATGAGTTTTGTTACTTGGGCAGTAAAATAACAAATGATGGTCGCAGTACAGAGTTTATAAAATGCAGACTGGCAATGGGTAGAAAAGCATTCTTGAAAAAGAGAAATTTGTTAACATCGAATATTGATTAAAACCTAAGGAAGTCCTTTCTGAAGGCATTTGTATGGAGTGTTGCTTTGTATGGGAGTGAGACATGGACGATAAACAGTGCGGACAGGAAGAGGATTGAGGCTTTTGAAATATGTTGCTACAGAAGAATACTTAAGATTAGGTGGGTGGATCGTGTAACTAATGAGGAGGTACTGAACAGAATTGGGGAGAAAAGGAATTTCGGGCATACCTTGACTAAAAGAAGGGATAGATTGGTAGGACACATTCTTAGACATCAAGGAATTGTGAATTTAGCGTTGGAGGGAAGTGTATGGGGGAAAAAATCGCAGGGGAAGACCAAGAGATGGATACAGTAAGCAGATTCAGACAGATGTAGGTTGTCGCTCTTATGTGGAGATGAAGAGGCTTGCTCAGGATAGGGTATTGTGGAGAGCTGCATCAAACCAGTCTCCGGACTGAAGACTACAACACATTGCATATACATTGCATCAGTCACATAATGAAATGAACAACTTGGTTTGCCTGAAGGAAACCACTTGTACTTTGGTGTTAAGATAACGGGAGAGAGATGACTTTGTCCATATACATAGACCACAGCATCTGGAGTCCCTATCAAACATCAGTGAACTATTATTTTGTAATTTCATATAAATATCAAAGGGATTGCTGAATACTTTGCATAAAAAGCAAAGCAAATATATTACTTTCTTAAGCCTTCGGAACGCAATCAAGGTGGAGCAAAATATTTCATCTAATTCGCTGTAATTAAATGATCAAATAAAAGCTGTTATACTTTGTAACACTATTAAAGTCTTTCTATATATATTGAAACTTATACTAACCCCAGTAATATACTGTCTCTTGTGTGAATGTTAATTCTCAAGTTAATTTGCGTAACTATTTTGATGATTTGATGTATATTTGCATGTAACCATCAAATAAGAAATTTCACTTTAAATTACTTTCGCTAGTCTTAACGCATGGCTGAACAAGAGACAAAATGTTAAAAGTCAATAAATTATCTGGTGCCAAAGTAAAAGAGTGCAACAATATTAATCACTTTGAAAATCGTACCCACAATATTGACTTTGGTACTTCCTGTACTTTAAAAGGGATCACAAGCATTTAATAACACACTTTCAGTTCGTCACGTTCGTGCACGTACATGTTCCACATTTAATATAGTTTCAAAAAAGTCGTAATTTTTGTAGCAGTCCGTGCTGAAAAAGAAAGTTATTAAAATCTTCGCCTTTTGACTCCCTTCCCTGCTTTATTAAAATTGACTTAATAGGTCAAGAAATGACGGTTGAATACTGCACTCCGACGTCATCAATGATGTTGCTGAATCTGCAGCTAAACAGCTGGAAAAGAAACTTAAAGCATGCGTTTGGATGGTTTTACTATGTGAAATCTCAATAATGCATTTTATTTTTCTATTTTATCTAAGTAGAACAGGCATGGACAACACTGACCTTAAATCATAAATTTGCTGAGACAACCTCGTAGCGATTATAGTATTCACAATAGCTCTCTATTAATCTTTCCTCTCCATACGAAAGCGCCGCGGTGGGGTGACCGAGCGTTCTAAGACGCCTTGCTGCACGGCGCGCGGTTGCTCGCCGGCGGAGGTTCGAATCCTCCCTCGGGCACGGGTGCGTGTGCTGTCTTTACGTTAGTTTAGCTGAGTTAAAGTAGTCTGTAAGCCTATGGACTAATAAACAAAGAAGTTGAGTTCCATAGATTAACAAACATTTGAAGATACGAAAGCCATATTCCAACAAACAAGAATACTGATTCACGACAATTATTACACATTAGACATGTAAGTAAGACAGTAGTTTCTATGAATTATATGAATTATTGTTAACAATTAGGGTTCACATCTTTGATCATGATGTTCATCGATGGATTAGTCTCTGCCCTACGGCGATGCAATAAGGCGTCTATTACCACTATTTTAGCGTCTTTATGCCAGGGAACGTTACAAGAACGAATCGCCTAACTGTAGTTTGTAACATTCTCTGACGGGGTAAATAAGGTAACTACAAGACTTCCTACATACATGAATACATTTCACTAAATACTGTCATGGCTGACCTTAAGTGATTCATCTTTATGACAGAGAAGAAATTATTTGACTATAGTTCCACTGTATATCTCCATAGTTGAGTGGATAGGACTGCCCGCCGTCTGTAATAAAAATACTAAGCCAATAATATATGACTAATTAAATTTTAAAAAGCTGCCAGCTGACATGCGCAGGACCAAGTTCGATTTATCTTTGGCGAAAGAAAGTAACGGGGTGCATTCAACCCTGAACCCAACTGAGGAAATAGTCGACCAATCAGTAGCGTTTCCAAGGTCAAGATGTTCGAGCACGACCAGGAGAACTGTTTCCTAACTACATGCTTTCTCTACCCCATCCAACGACGTATCTAGCAGAGGATAACACTGTCAGTCAGTCGCGACTGGCACATCTATTGCCAGAAAGCGGAACTTTGATTTACCTGACAGTTTAAACTGCAGATATTTCAGAATTGAAGACAATGATACCAAGAGGCGTACCTCTGTGAGAAGATTCTGCTATGAATGTGTTAATGGCATCATAACGAGTAACTACACTGTTCAAAACAATTAGGGTGTGAGGAAACTATTCCAGATATTTTAATTTCATTTCCACCTAACTTTCAGGTATATTGTATTTCCTGTTAGCCTCTGTGACTTAAATCTGTGGCTACCAAAGAGTACATTTATCTAAGGTCCCTGTTCTCGCAGTCTTGCTCTTCAGTTAGTCTTGCGCTGTCCTTGTTGCTGCCGTGTTGGCAATCTGATGATATATGTGTAAAGTACTGGTCAGCTTAATTCTTGCTACAGACATGTTTTGCAGCCTGAATTATGTGATTTATTTGAAAAAGAGTATTTTGTTACAAAGCAATGGATTTTCTCTGATTTCATGTGTGTTTCTGAAGCTTGAAGGTAAATATAACTTTGAAATGGAATATAGTTTGTTAGTCTTCGATGTAAAAACAGTGTAGGAGAATTTCTAACTTGCAGCGCACTTTCTTAGAAAAGGAATAGTTTCTAAAAGTTTGCATGAATTAATCCGAAGTATGATTTATGTAAAAGGCGGTTTGAAATGAAACAATAAGTTGTACTTTTTTGTTATACATGAACCAGCCTGTGACGTTAGCATCCAGATGTTTATTTCAAATATGTATTAAATTTTAAATGCATGTAGGTTCTGTTATAGCTTTTACCATAACTGATGTATATTGCAGTATTGTTTACTTTGTTTATGTGAATTTATATAATTTATTTTCTGTGTATCTGGGTAATCGTCGATAGGGAAGTAGGAAACATCTTTGTTGTGTGTGGTATGTGGTCTTTGAAGCAACAGAGAGGGAGCGGTAGTAGTAGCCGTGGAGTCGGAGAGGGTACTCGAGCTCTGTCGTTCGAACAGTTCGACGCTAGCAAGTGCGCGGGAGCGTGCAGCGCCACGCCCTTAGCAGTTACCAGGCCTTGTTGACGGAGTTCCATAATTAGCACAGATGTTTACAATATGAGCGGGGACACACGGAAGTTCATCTGAATATGTCAACATTTCGCTCTCAAATTGATCATTAGATTGGACCTGTGTCTGTATTGTGACCTGCAGCATTGCCGGAGTCGGCGCATCCTGCTCTTCAACAACCAGTACGCAACGTAAGATCGCTCTAATAATTTCCGACCGCACAGAGTTTAGACATTTTGTAAGGCATTGCCCAGTTTTTTGTGCTTGAGAAACTATTTTTCTTAATAATAACCAAAATTTTAAAGAACTTCTACCACGTCATTGTCATAAGACATTGTTACCTACTAGGGTCCTATCCTTCCCAGACGTTTCCCGAGTGTCTTGAAAAGTGAAAAAGAATATTAAATTTAAATAATTAAAGTTTGAATTTTAAAGCTAATTTCAACATATTACAATTTTGGACATAAAGAATTGCTTTCTTTAAACAAAGTTGGCACAATTAAGTAACTAAACAAAATTATATATTAATTCTAAATTAATTGGTTCATTACTATTTAACATTTCATTGGTGTAAAATTTATGTGTAAAGTTGATTTGCTATGTTGGTTCGTATTTCGGCGTTGTCCATCTGTGATCTAGTTGCAAGTCACTTTGAGTAATTTCTTCCTGGTAATCTTAACATTAATTATTCTGCCAACCGAGTGTTTTCCTGCCTACTGTGTAATTCTCATGCAGATGAGTGCAACACTGGTCTCCGATCCAACACTGTTTCCGAACTAATCCAGTTTAATCAAATAATAATTACGTGGCTTATTTTCTTTCATGTTATTAACCGATAAAACCAAAGCATCAATTTTTGTACAAGTTATTCGCCTGCAAAAGTGTTTGCCAACCTTCTGTTGTGCAGCAATAACATGTGTGATTACCCATTCATAATTGTCGTGGTTAATTACAACACACCGTGAGTGCCTCATTGGGCTGGCAACCGTGTTAATTTATTAATGTTTTTTACTATTTCATTGTTTGTTACTTCCTATCATTTGCAATACATACGTGTGTGAGTGAGATTGTTCCATAATTAAATCAGTTCAATTAGTAATTAGTCACATGATTAATCAACCGGTTAGTGAGGGGAGTTCCCACAGTTGAAATTCTTCTGGTACTGCTTGTTCATTTTCATATTCAACATTTTTCTCTTTATTTCTTTGAGTGTTGAAAATGACAAAAGTCAAGAGTTGAATTATAATTAAAATAGTGTTCTTGAGGAATATAATTACACCACTCGGTAACTGATTTTTTTTGCAGTGCACAGTAATGTTATCCGTTGCGCACCTTTAATTACACAGATGTAGTTTTGCCTTAAATCTGTTTTTGTTTTGCTTGATTTGGCCGTATTAAAGGAAAAAGCAGTTTTAACACAAGGGCCGTGATTAATTAAATCAGTTTCAATTTATTTATGTTCTGCAGTGGGAAGTTTGCTCACACACTGATTTTCAGCACACGTTTCAAGCAGTCTGTTCACATTCTTTGATACTAGGCAATGAGGTTTTATACAGGGATATCAGTGATAATAATTTTTACATTTTTTGGGTGATCACAATCCCATTCAAATATTACGTAATTTTTCTCCACTGATCATGGATTGTTATCGTACAAGTCTGTATGCTGTTTTCTTCTCGAGGTAATTTCTGTAACAACCTGTTCAATGAGTTCAGGTTCAGTTAGGTGGTTTAAATTCAGTAAAGGTTCTCAGCCCGATCTTTTTAATACTGCAAAGTTACTGTTAGATGACACAGATTTTAAATCCACATCGCGTAGTTAACCTGTTATGTTTCACTCACTCATTGATCAGTTTTAAATGAGGATTTTATTTGTCATTCCGTATTGTTAATCGCAGACAGCCTTACAAGCAAGTTAATCTGTTCCACAAACATTCACTCACTCAACAATTCAGCCTGCAATACACACACACACACACACACACTTTATTTGATTATATTTATTTAATTAGTAACTTTCAATGGGATCAGTTGAGATATCTAAACTCTGACGAATTGTCATCGATAGATTGAACTAAAATGTTTCGACGTCTTTCTATCGGGAGAAGAGGTTGAAGTTGACTTGTATTTAATCCACCAAACGAATTACACAAGCAGCTGTGTTCAGATGGTATAGTGAGAAGGTAGTGAAATGCAGCAACAACATGACTTACCCGAAGCTATGGCATGGAGAGCCATAGGAAAGTTGGAAGCAGGACAGACATATACGGAGTGGTTGCAGATATTGGAGTGTCCAGGACCTGGAAGCGATTTCAGAAACAGGCGAAGGTCGTCTACGTGTAACATCAGCAAGAGATGATGGATATTCCAGGTTAATAGCCCATCGAGACAGAAAGCTGAATGGGATTCAGCTCCAACGTACGCTCCAGGCAGCAACGGAACGCGTAATATCAACAGTCCGATATCGCCTTCGGGAATGTGGCCTCGACGTACGGAGGCTCATGGCGTGTGTTAGATTTCCAGAAGGCTTTTGACACCGTACCTCACGAACGGCTTTTAATCAAACTCCGTGGTTATGATATATCGCCCCAAATTTGAGACTGGATAGGGAATTTTCTGTCAGAGAGGACACAGTTTGCAGTAATCGAGGGTAAGGCATCGACTAAAACAGAGGTGACATCTGGCATTCCACAGGGCAGTGTTATTGGTCCTCTACTGTTCCTTATTTACATAAACGATTTGTGAGAAAATCTATGTACCTCTTTTAGATTGTTTGCAGTTGAGGCCGTAATTTATCGTCTAGTAAAATCATCTGAAGATCAAATTCCAACTGCAGAACGATCTAAATAAGATATCAATAACGTGTAAAAATTGGCAACTGACTCTAAATAATGAGAAGTGTGAGGTCGTCCACATGAGTACGAAAAGAAATCCGTTAAACTTTGTTCACAAGATAAATCAATCAAAAGTGAAGGCCGTAAACTCCACAAAATACCTAGGAATTACTATTACTTCAGACTTAAACTGGAAAGAACACGTGGGAAAGCCGAACCAGAGACTGCGTTTTATTGGCAGAACCCTTAAAAGATGCAACAGAAATACTAAAGAAACTGCATACAGTACGCTTGTCCGTCCTTTTTTGGAGTATTGCTGCTCAGTGTGGGATCGTTATCAGGGGGGTTTAACGAAGGACGTCGAAATAGTCCCAAGAAGGGCAGCTCCTTTTTTATTTGAGGAAATGCATACTGTAAACCATCAGCTGTTTATTACTTTTCAATCTTCTACCGCTTTCGGTTATAAACCATCTTCACGGAAGACTATTAAATAAAAATACAAAAACAGAAATGTACACAAGCTGAAGTAAAATACGTAATATAAATCAGTATTTTCATATAGTAAGTACTTACGAACTACACAGACTGATCAAACAGGTACATTACATGCCTCCTTATGCATACTGGCATGCATGTCACACAGTAAAAATAAATAAGACGTCACTAGGCGTCAAGTCTTAATTAAAAACATAAAACCAATGACGGACTGTGTGATGGTGGTCTATCGTAAGAGAACCTAACACAACTATTAAACACATCAGTCAAATGAGTTAAAATATTAGCGATAATCAATGTATACATGGTGTGAAAATGATATATCATAGGCTACCATCATAAATTCTATCTTTGAGAAGGTGTCATGGCGACATGTTACAGAAAGAAGTATATGTAAACATTACGAAAATAACAGGATGGGTTATGAAAACAATAAAGATGTCTAACAACAAAAATTATGTGTCAAAGAATAAAAGTAAGTGAACAAAGTATACATCAAAGACCCAATGTTAAGAAATAAAGCAAACCTAACCAAATAACAGGGTCGTAAAATTATAGTTAGTTTATGTAGATGTAGGCCAGAGGCTAATAATGAGCGTAGTGGATAACACGATATGTCAACATTATAATAGGTATGGATATTTCAATGAACAAGATCTAACATATTATGGAAAGAACAAACATTAAATGAAGTAAACATGTAAACCTTAGTCTATATAACATGATAGCTAAAGCGTAAAAGGCACAGGGTGTTACAATTACATAGTTCAGGGTGTAAGCGATTACATTTAGTATGTATATAGCATAGAGTCCCATAAAAATGTAATACAATTATGTCAAAAAATAAGTGCATTAATTTGGCATGTAGACCTTAGGCATGTGTACACATATTTAAGTGTATATGACAATATATGTATTGGCACATATCTAACAGAACAGAGCTACATAAGAAGATTAATTAAGATACTATGTAATTAGCCTAACGGTTGCACATTAATAGATAAAAAACATGACATAGAAATAGGGAAGTATGACGACACAAATGTATATACATCTGGTCATATGTCATTGGCTTATTATACAGGTTAAGCCACTGTAAAATCTGTAAAGACCAATATGGTCATGCATTATTAAGAATAAGTATCTAGGTTGCTAACATTAACGGTTAAGATCTATGTAAGAATGATAGGTAGGGTTGCATATGATAATATTATTATGATAATATATACAATTATATGATAATATATAATTATTATAATAATATATATTATTGTCACGATACAGGGGATATAGCGTCACGGAAATGATACATGATCTGGAATGGGAATCATTGCAACAAAAGCGTTTATCGCTGCGGCGTGGGCTGCTTACGAAACTCCAATCGCCAACATTTTCCACCGAATGCGAAAATATATTGTTGAGTCCCACTTACATAGGTGGAAATGATCATCAGAATAAAATACGAGAAATCAGAGCTCGAACGGAGAGACTCATGTGTTCTTTCTTCCCGCGTGCTATTCGAGAAGGGAATTGGAGATGAACAGTATAAAAGTGGTTCGAGGAACCCTCTGCCAGGCACCTAAATGTGATTTGCAGAATATCCCATGTAGATGTAAAGCCAAGACACTATTTAGTCCACACAAACTGGGCGGAAAATTATCAGAATTGGAGTCGTAACGAATGGCGCCGGGTTCTCTTCACAGATGAGTCAAGATTTTGTGTTCTGCCGGACAACGGTACTCCCCTCATCTGGATAGAACTCGAACTCGGAACAGCCCTGCGTATGTGCAGGAACCATCACCATATCATGGTGGTGGACAATAGTTAGTACTGTCGGACGTAAGGACCTCTGACCTCTATATCGTTCAGAATGGCGCTCCGAGGTATAAAGACGAGATCCTTCCAGTTCTTTTTGTTCTTTTTTCTTTTTCTCTTTTTCTTTGAGCTCTCCGTTGGTTCCATTAGAGATGGGTGATGGGTTGCTTCTGGTGGACGATAACGGTCGACCCGATAGAGCTGCACTTGGACAATATTCTTGAAGTTGAGT
Organism: Locusta migratoria; assembly: GCA_026315105.1. NCBI lineage: Eukaryota > Metazoa > Arthropoda > Insecta > Orthoptera > Acrididae > Locusta > Locusta migratoria. The sequence continues at coordinate 412,337,687 of CM048746.1, read as the reverse complement.
GAGTCAAACGAATGCACGGGCCAGCTTGTTCACCGGACATAAACCCGTTTGAACGTTACTGGGATGCACTTGGGAGACGCATTGTAGCCAGATCAGGCTGAAACAACGGTTTCAGAGCTAGATCTTGCTCTCATGGAAGAGTAGTCATCTGTCAACACTAAAACTCATGACTGAATCGTGTTGCATCTCAAATTCTGGTGAAGCTAAGCCTGCATCCATACTAGTGAAAGACACTTGTATTCAACTTACGGCTGTGGTCTATGCATAAAACTTCTTCTTCCTGACGTTTCGTCTCCCTCTGCAGGCGACATCGTCTGAGGTCTTCCTGCTACTGTCAGTGTGGCTGGAGGGGCTCTCTGAAGACCACAACAACAGGAAGGAGATTATATGTAATTTAATGGTTTCAGTGCATCATTACAGTGCCAAAAACTCTCTGCTTAACGTACTCATGATAGCGCAAAAAACACATTTACGGCAGTGTCACACACCTGAAAGGGCAGAGTGCAGATGAGGGATTTCGATGAAGTGCGTAAAGCAAAGTGGGAGAGAACAATGTGGACACCTCAATAAAGCACGTTATCACATTCCAAATCACATTCACATTCATGCAGTCCAATATCAAAAGCCATAATAATTACATTTTCATATGATGATGTTGGTATGTCGATGTATTAATCCTAATATTTGGACCACATGAGTTGGAATTTATTCTCTTCATGATATCACTGCACTGTGCACAGTTTACGTAGGGAATCGCTTGTGAACACCCCAAGAGACGAGTACGTACTGCAGCTATACCACTCACGCAACTGGAGCACTGGTTAGTGCAGCTACACTATGCCACCATCTCGTGGCGCTAGCAGACAAGTGAGGCGTTTCCATGGAAGTGGCGCACACCAGAGTTTTGTTTATGATTGCTTGTTATTCTAAGCATGGTTCGTGTGGCTACGAGCGTTCAAGGACAGTCTAATATGTGCAGCATGTGCAACTGACAGTTGCAACGACACTAGCGCTCCTAGCGGCGGGTAAACCACCGAAGAAGTGATGATTGTTTATAATTTTTTAAAGTAATTCAGGCATTAGTGAAATATTAAGAGACATACATAATACGGAAATTAACCTAAAACCACGGAATATAACTGATTCAGTGGTATAAACAACAACTTCGTCATAAAAAAAATTCTTATGAAAATGTATATATTTGCAGCTTATTGCGCTGTAAGTAAGTAAAATATAAACTTAAGTTTTAATTATGGCCTGTGCTTAACCATGACAGACACTTTGCTATGAATAACTAGATGTTGTAGCCTACATTTGAATCTACAATGTTGAACACCTCCGTTTGTTTTGACTTCCGCAAATCTGTGTTACCACCCTCTTGTCGGATTGGAGTGACGACGCCACCTCGCCACCAAGATCAACTATGGTACAGGTGGCCTTATGGTGGCAAATGGATGTATTCAGAGTGGAGGGGGGCTGTAACACCAGAAAACTAAATTTGTTATTTTTGTAAATTTTAAATCAATCTGATGAAGTTAAAAATTTCCTGTTTTATTCCATTCATATAAACTAAAATTGTAATTACTTTTGCTTTTCAGTTGGTATATTGTAATAAAGTATAGTTTGTAACTTTATATTAGATTTTCAATAGCTTTTCCTTCTTGGTCTTTACCACAGGTCCGTTGTGGGATTACCCCAGTTCCTTGGGTAATACCGCCACAGTGCAGAGGTTAATAAACTGATTTTTATGACTGTTTCCTTTATAGATACATTGATAACAAATTTTGCATACATTTTTAAGATTGCTTACAATGTTACAACATACTGATCTAGTTAATAAATACGTTTTTTGATGGTAATAAAAATTGAAGTTCATTAACGTGGCGGCATCCCCCCACCCCGGTGTACTCTACCAACACTCTCGACAAGTGGCGCATTTCTTCATTACTGCCTTGTGCTCTGGAATTTAGTGCACACGTCTAAAAATTTAATTGGTCATATGGCTCAAACATGATATTCTTTTGTTGTGTCATTCAGTTGATGTTGATATTTCGTAGCGGACGAATATATCGCATGAAAATACCATTTTATAAAAAAATAAAATAAAAAATCGTGATTATAATACGTAATTAATAATCGTGATTCATGATTATTGGGGTTTGTTTCTTTATTTCTTTCCGAACCACCACCCCCTTCCCCCGTTCCCAACTGTATGAATGTTTGCTGTAATTGAATTTCTTTGAAAAGGTTTTTCGATGAAGCCCACAAAGTAAAAAGTCGAACTTGCTGTTTTTCAGCTACCTTTTACAAATATTTTGAATAAAAATATAAATAGTAAATTAAATGTACAAAATATTACACTTTTATACATTTAATTTTCTATTGTTGTATTAAATGTTACATATTGCATTATTTTTTAAAATATTTTAAATTATTTATATTTTTTTTTTTTTACAGGAAAACGTAAAGTGGGCCATAAAACATGTGAGGATACAGGGTTTTGGTCGAACGATAGTTATCATTGATGTGCAGCGAGAGCTGCTGGCAACAATGCTTAGGTTGGAATGTTCTTTGTTTGTTGGCCGGTGTGCGGCAGTCTCCCGCCGACCACAGAGCGAGGCGGTAGCATGTCGGCAGTGAGTTCGTAACCTGCGTTTAGTGGTGGCTAAAGTTTTTGCCGTTCCGTCGTATCGCATACGGGTTGCAGTTGTATATTGAAATGTTTCAGTGTGGACTTTTAGACATTCATCGTCTACATCTACATCTACATACATACTCCGCAATTCACCGTAAGGTGCGTGGCGGAGGGTACACTGTACCACTACTAGGCATTTCCTTTCCTATTCCACTCCCAAATTGAACGAGGAAAAAAAGAATGCCTATATGCCTCCGTACGAGCCCTAATCTCTCTTATCTTGTCTTTGTGATCTTTACGCGAAATGTAAGTAGGCGGCAGCAAGATCGTACTACACTCAGCTTCAAATTCCGGCCCTCTAAATTTACTTAACAGAAATTCACGAAAAGAACGTAGTGGCACGCGGTTATTAAATCAGTGTGTTTAAAGGGAAGAGTTTGTTAACATTTATCGTTCCATAATAAAGGAAATTAAGAGAGTTTACTGTTATGGATCAACCTAGTAATTGTCCGCTTCCCATACCGTCATATCATTGGAACAATTATTAAATGATTAAGCATAAAATAGAATGTAACGGCAACTTCGCCCATCGAGGATTAGGTGGACGCAGCAGTGACGTTACAAACACCCCAGAGAGATTTTTTTTTCTTTGTACTAATGTGATGGCACGGGATATTTCGCATTGGGCAGAATATGACCAGTCAGGACACTGATGAAACAAAAAGAGTTGTGTTCTGGCAAAGATGTATCTCACATGGACTACAGCGACTGTTAGTGATGTCATGGCCTGTGACGTCATGTCCTATGGAAAATGGTATTCGTTCATTACGTGGGTGACAATTGTAGTGCTGGCAGGCAACTGAGATTTGTTTATTTCATTAGCAACGGATCATTTCGTCCATTAATGAATTGAAGAAAAAATAAGTTCAAATGTTTGTAAATCTTTTGGATCAAACTGCTATGGTCAGTCACTACACTTACAAACTCTTTAACTTACACTAGGGGAAAACCACACATTCATGCCAGAAAGAGGACTTGAACCTCCGTCGGCAACGGCTGCTCAGTGCTTAGCATGACGCCTTAGACCGTGCTGCCATTCCGCACGGCCAATAAATTGCACCCAATAGTTCTGTCTGCTGTAATCCATAATGTAATGACAGTTTGATTCTGCCATGAATTACCTCCATTATTGACACATTATTCGATGGTAACTTAATTTCACATGGTAATGGAGGCTGTTAACGCTGCTAGACTGTTGGATGCAGTGATTAACTTCGAACTGAGATTTTGATTGTGCTATTAACTCTTCTGGTATGCCTACGAGTTCGGCATTCATTGTTTCACAGTGTAACCATTTTAAAAGCCTCTATTGCGCTATTTACGTCCGGTTACTTCAGTATCCCTTTTCTAATCTGTATTAGTCTTACAAGCTTCTATTTACTTCACTAAAATGAAAACTACTGAGCGTCAGTGGACGTTTGTGCTTATGTTTGCCTGTGTAAATGCAACAATAAAGTTTAAGGAGTGAGCCATGTTAGGTTGCCAGCCTTAGGGCTAACGACCAAATACAAATGAAACATCACGCGTTGCAGGAAAGGAGAGTAGATGATGTCACAAATAAACAACTGAACTCTACTCTCAGATTACTTTGTTGTTTCATTGGCACCAGAGGAACGTACTTGCGCATTGTGTGTGGTTGTGCTAGCCACGCACAGACAACCCTTGGTGACCAATGAGCCTGATTCATACCATAGACAGGTATTACAGTTTTTTCTGAGATAGGATCAGAACTGCTCACTCGGTGGAATGATCTAGCTCATTTTGATGACTCTCCACACACCATTCATTCGCAAAAATAAGGTCACTATTCCTGTATTTTTATCTGACTTCTTACTGTTTTGGAAGAACATATACAAGGGAATAATAATTTTACATTCCTTCCATATTTTTGGGATTGTAAAATATTACATTTCGTTTGCTAAAAAAAATTAAATAAAAAAATAAATAAATAAAAAAAATAATAAAAAAATAAAAAGTCACACCAAAATCTAAGTACATATAAACATGAGTAACAATTTGAAGTTAGGTTCATTATTTTGAAATTTAATTAAAAATATTGCACCAAAATCGAGTGAGAAACATTCGAACGCGAAGAATGGTTTTTGTCATATTTTGATATTTTTATTGAAAGAAATTCTGTATAATCATTTAAAACTGTATGGAAGTATATCTGTGGATATACTTTTATTGAAAGAAATTGAGTATAATAATTTAAAACTGTACTGAAGTGTATCCCTTTATTGGGTAATGTTACTCTCACATCAACATTGCGCACGGTTTGCTGCAATATGTTTTAAATTTCCTTCTTGGATGAGTAATATTGCTTGAAACCAACATTTAATATATAGCTAGGTTCCATTGTCTTTTGTATCAAGTTTCACAATAGTCTGAATCTGTAGCATACGATACCGATGAACAAGTTTCTTTCAATTTCGTTTTCATACAAGGAAAACTGCCTCTAAACTCTAAGAGTAGAACTCGAAAGTCAGTTATTATGGAAAAGTGATAGGGAATCATCGTGTAGGACATTGCAAATGAAGTGATGGTTACTCGGAAGAGTAGATCTGGGAGACTACTACGTAATGGACAACTAGTCCAGAAGAAGAAGAAGAAGAAAACACCATCTCCTCTGCAAGCGAATGGTCTACGGTATGATAGATTTGGACACTTGACGGATTATGGGCGAAAAGGAATATTTAGATATTGTCTTCACAGGTACTATACAGTAAAATTACCAATTGTGGGATTATTCGGGGCCTTGTACCAAAAAGGAACTGTGTCGAGATATTGCACATTAAAAAAAGAAAAGACATTAAGTAGTGCAAAATACAACAATTTTTACAGTCAGCTGTGGTGGAGTGGCCGAACGTTCTAAGGCGTCTAGCCACGGGGGGTTCGAGTCCTCCCTCCGATATGGGTGTTTGTATTGTCCTTAGCAAACGTTACTTCAAGTTAGTTTTAGTAGTTTTTAAGAATAGGTACTGATGACCAACGTAGTTAAGTCCCTTAAATTTTAAACATTTTAACAATGTTATATAAGGAACTCATTGTTCGATGGAGCGATCTATAATTGTTTAATAATGATTTTGCAACCAAGATCGCATTTTTCATTTATTATGTTACCGGTTTCGACATGCTCGACGCCATCTTCAGACCTATTATACAAAGTTTAACAAGTGATCTGTATATATGATTGCCAAGACACTATCTATATACAATTACATGGTTACATACCTGTCGTATTTTACATAACTTCACAACATTTTTTACATACTAAAAGAGTACATCCAGGTTGAAGCGTCACCAAACATAAAATTTCCAGTTAGTGTTATACTGGACTTCAATCAATATAGAACTTAGACTTTGAAATATCTCGCTTCAGAACCATTAGAAGATGTATGTATATATTTTATTTGTGACTAGAAATTTTATGTTTGGTGTCACCTCAACCTGGATGTACTCTTTTAGTATGTAAAAAAATGTTGAGAAGTTATGTAAAATATGACAGGTATGTAACCACGTAATTGTATATAGGTAGTGTCTTGGCAATAATGTATACAGATGACTTGTTAAACTTTGTATAATAGGTCTGAAGATGGCGTCGAGCACGCCGAAACCGGTAACATAATAAATGAAAAATGCTATCTGGGCTGCAAAATCATTATTTTAACAATGCTTTTACAGTCACAGGAAGTAGCTTTTATGCTGTAGCGCCTATACGCTTTTTTCGGTAAATTTTACTTACAGGCAAGAAACTGCGTTTCGAAAAAAAAAAAATCATGTAAATTATTCATATAGCCATACACGTAACTACATATATTTTTTACGTGCAATTTCTCGTTGTGCTCAATAAAGTTATAAGGTGGCGATTTGTTTCACTCCCTTACATGCTATGTTTACGCCATTAATAATTTCCAGGGACATTCATTTATAACGTATTTATCTGTATCCTTTTGATTCCAGCCGCGGTGGAGTAGCCGAGCGGTCTAAGGCGCCTAGCTGTGGAGCGCGCGGTTGCTCGCCGTCGGAGGTTCGAGTCCTCCCTGAGGCATGGGTGTGTATGTGTGTGTGTGTGGTTGTCCTTAGGTTACTTAGGTTACTTTACCTTAGTTTAAGTAATTTGTAAGCTACGGACTGATGACCACGCAGTTTGGTCCGATAGATTTACAAACATTTGAACATTTTTTTGATTCCAGTTTATGTGGATTTAATGTCGGTAGGAAGAGAGGATGAGTTAACATGTTGACTAGGTCACTGGTTAACATTATTGAATTTGGCTGTGGTAGTTTTCTGGTGGCGGGAAGTCAGTATCCAGCTACCACAGTCCGGCCTGTGTAAATGTAACGATACTGGAGGGGAGGATCTTGCTAAGCGAACAGAGCAAGGTCGCGGGTTACTGACTTGCCAAGGACGTAGGCTTCTTCGCGCCAAAACTAGCAGGAGACGATGCGATTGGCGGATGATTTCAACCGTCAAACCGTCGAATGTGTCTAGTATGTTTCAGACGGTTCTAGACGCTTCTTTCTGGTGGGAAAGATGCTCGGATGGTAGAAAATGTTGGGAGCGAGACACTCGAAACTGGAGCCGAGAGGACGCAGGTGAGGGGTTGCAGCCAGTACGTCCTGGGACTAGGCTCACACTATTTTAATACGACAAGGACTTCAGTTAAATAATTCACAGTTTCTTACATGACAAATCACATTTTAAGCATAAAACAGCAACATAACACAACAAATTTTATCTTATCAAAATTAAGAAGACAGTAAAACTGATAATGACAGTTAAACACGGCACCACGCTTTCTTCAAATATACGTAAGATGGTGGCCAGGTAGCAAAAATCCCACATTTAAAATTCTTTAACAGCAGTCCCATGTAGTACAGAGAAATATGTGGGTCGAGACTCGAGTCACACGATAGAATATCAGAAATTTAAGGTTGTAGGGAAGCTGGTAAATGTGAAGAGGGATATGCAATGGCTCGCTCCAGATAAGTGGTCTAGATAAATTGTTCAATATACGGATTTCTTGCGAGAAGAATCTAGAGTTATAAGCACAGCACGACATAATGGTATAACCGGAGTAGGATTATTTCTGAATAGGAAAGCAGGCAGTGAATGAGCTAATAACAATTCACGTGCCAACGCCACAGGTAGAAGATGAAGAGGTAGAAAAAGTACATGAGAATTTAAAGCGATCCAGTCGGTGTGTAAAGGAAGATGGAAAAAAGTTCAAATGTTTGTTAAGCTTGTGGGACTTAACTACGGGGTCATCAGTCCCTAAACTTACAAACTACTTATCAACTAGCTTATCCTAAGGACGACACAAATATCCATGCCCGAGGGGGGATTCGAACCCCCGACCGTAGTGGCCGTGCAGACCGTGACTGGAACGCCTCAGTCCTCTCGGCCACCGCGGCCGGCGAAGATGGAAAAATTATGGGGAATTGAATCTGGTTGTAGAGGACAGAACAAAAGGCGGGGTTGTGGGAGAGAATGTGCTATCAGTAGAAATGACGGAGGAGGAAGACAAACATAATACATTTCAGATGGTAATATTGAGTACTCTTTTCAAGTACTGCAAGAGGAGGAGGTATTCTTGGAAAAGACCTGGAAACACGAGAATGTTCCGACTGCATTTCTTCGTGGAAATGCCATAAACAGATATTGGATTTTAAGGCATTTTCAAGAGCAGATGTAAAATGAGATCATAATTTTCTAGTAATGACAAGTAGAATGACGTTTAAGAGAATCGTTCTAAAGCACAATCGTGGCAGGAAATAAGATGCCACAGTTCTGATGAGTGACAAGAAACTTATGAGGTTCGCTGTAGAGGTGAATAATCCGATGACGCTTACGAGAGAGGCCAGTTCAAGTGAAGAGGAAAGGATATCTCTGAAAAATATCGGTGTATCCTTGTCAGTGGCGGCGCATAGTAATGTGTTCACTGGTTCAGTTGAACCCCCGGAAAAAAGCTCGTCGTAAATAAATAAAAAGTGTTTTTAAACTATATCATTCTTTGTTTCATTCTTCTATGAGATCATTTTATATTCGCATTCAAAGTATATTCGCATTCAAAGCGGTTACGCACGTATGGTCCCGAAACAAGACAATGGAGCTACTGCGCACTTCGCCTTGCGCATGCGCAAATCCTCCATGAAGGCAACTCCCTCCCTTCATATTTGTTTTTGGTGCATTGCAGATTCATAAAAAACACATAATATTTGATGAAATCTTATAACTAAAAATTAGAGACGCTTCAACTGTAAAAGCTTTCAGAAGATCCGATCATGAATAATAATGAAGTCATTGCTGTCCACCTAGAAAAATAGCCGTGTGGGGTAAATGACATTAATAGTCTTTGTTGTAACAAATATTTAACTAGGACGTGGGGGAGAACCAGTCTTTGCGCATGCGTAAGATGAGGAAGGGAGGCTGCTTATAGTGTCACGTGACCAGAAGGTACCTTGTCGCTTCATCGTAACAGATTTCATTTTGTTACAGTCACTTAACAGTGTGATAGTTATTTACTGTGTTTTAGTGTTCATGTGCATATTCATATGTTTTTGGTGTTTATTATCAAAGAAAAATGAACAAGGTTCAGTATGTTTTAGAAACAAATTACTCAGCTTTAAACTTGGAACAAAAGTGTGAAACAAAAACGCTTGGTAGGCCGACACCTCAGCTTGAAGCAGGCTTAACAAGCCGAGGCAAGTCAATCTGCAGCTCTTTTAACGAAAATATATTTAAAGGGTGATCCCCCAGGCATCTGAAGCACCAGCCGCCACTGATCCCTGTTGACTGAAATGCCTATATATTTGACAATGAAATGACATTCTGTTGTGACTCCATGTTGACCACATTGATTGAAGGCAACCGTTTTTCACAGTATAAACCTCCATCATCGGTCCTTGTTTCCAAGACAAAGAGAGACCGTCTATTAATTGTATTGGATAAATAGCATAATATTGGCGGTTTTTACTGCCTGTAATAAATATAGTACATATGAAGTCAAAGCTGAAAGCCTCTTTATTGTTTAGTGTATTTCTGAAAAAGGAAATCGCGTATGGTGGACAGATAAACACACGTGCAAGAGATGTAACTCCTACGGACATTAACAGAAGAACTACCTCAACCAATCGATAAAAGAAGGAAGAACAAATGTTTTCAGCGAGTAAAAGGAGTAGAATAATGCAAATCATTCATTAACGAAGTAGACAGGAACTGCAGAGTTTCTTTCATTATTATTATTATTATTATTATTATTATTACATTAATGGAGAACAGGCTGAGGTCTGCGCACGTTTTCTCCATGAAAGTGCTGCATGGCCTAGGTTTGTCAATTTCAATAAAAACGTTAGTGAAATCATAACTAAAAGAACCGCCATCGGCGCTTGCCTCAAGTCATCAGTAATGGTACCATAACGTCGAGAGAGCGCGGTTCATGTGAATGAGAAGAAATAATAATAATAAATGAACGAGCTGATATGGCAACACTGCTTGTCGAAACCGGTATACGTAATGTACGACAAATATAAAGATTTTGGCTACGAAGAACTATAATGAATTTTAAGATCGTCCCTTGTTTCATCATGAGGACATTATATGTAATAGGGTAAGGTGGTACAATTTCGATCATTTCGGAGAAATGTTGTTGTTACTGAAATATGTTGAGAAAAGAAATAATTTTAACTATGGCACAAATATTAGACCATTAGAAATGTTAGTGTAAACACAAAAAAAAGAAAAAGGTTACAGAACTGTGAAAAAACAATCGAAAATGTACCACACTAGTTACAATTATGATCACTACCTCGTAAAATTTTTATCACTGGCTTCTTCCACATAAAAAACACTTGTTCCCTCGTGCACCAACGCATACTTCGTAGTACCAAACATTCCATAACATAAAATTTGCAAGCGCATGGAAACTAAAAAATTTATAAGAGCGCGTTCGACGAAGTTGCTACACGTGCCTCATAACAGAAAAAAAATAAATTATATCTCCGTAGCGGAAAGTGGTGTATTCTTGGAAAAGACAGGAGGAGCTGCAGAAACCTGTTATACTACAACGCCACACAAAGGCAAGTGTTACCAACACTACGAGACTGACAAATTATTTTGATCGGAATTGTACCTTACCCTATCATATGTTTTTTTTACGGAATGAAATGAAGTATAACTTGAAACAGGACGCTGTACTGATGCGTGCATTCCACAACGAGTAAACAGCTAGTCGAAGCAGCGAATGTCCTCTGTGTTGCCCTGGTCAAGTTCATTCAGGTGTTTCCAGTATCGGCACAGCTGCCCGTGACACCGTTAGGGTGGCAGCTAAACAGACGTCGTCCCCACGGAGCGCCAGCTGCGTGTTGATGGGACAGGGACAGTTTTGCAGGGCGCGCGGTGGCCATTTGGTCACTAATGGGCGAGTCTGGGGGAGGGGGTGGGAGGAGGGGGGAGATTCGCCTGCCGCGCTGCACCGCGGCGTTATGCAGATTAATGAGATGAGCTCATTACGATGCAAATGCTGACCCCCGTCCGCCGCCGTTTGATGTACAAGCCGTTTACCAAACCGTCTCCACTTCCTCGTCGCTTAGCGAATCGTATCACGCTGCGTCCACGAACGCTTCCGCCAGCTCTCTGTTTTCCGCCACAGATTGAAAGTTAACGGGTAATACACGGGATGTTTCCGTAAGAGCGTGTAAAAACTGACACAAAGGACGCTCCGCTGAACAATTTTAGGTGGGGAACATGGAGTCCTCAGCGGTGGAGTGACCGAGCTCTCTAAGACGCCTCGCTGTGGAGCGCTCGGTTGCTCGCAGTCGGAGATTCGTGTGCTCCCTCGGACATGGATGTTTGATTTGTCCTTGGCATAATTTCGTTGGTTTAAGTACTGTGTAAGCCTACGGACTGATAACCGCAACGGTTAAGTCCCTTAGATTTACAAACAAAATGTTTGTAGAACTTATGGGACTTGACTACGGGGTCATCAGTCCCTAAGCTTACAAATTACTTATGAACTACCTAAGACTAAGGACGGCACAAATATCCATGCCCGAGGGGGATTCGAATCCCCGACCGTAGTGGCCGTGCAGACCGTGACTGGAGCGCCTTAGTCCCCTCGGCCAACGCGGCCGGCATTTACAAACATTTAATAATTTTTTGAACCTGGTGTTCAAGAAGCTAGACTATAGTAGGGATACAATAATATTACTGTGTACTTTTTATTTACATTAGTTACAGTTATCTGTCTGTAAGACATATCCAGGGGCAGATATAGACTAATAATAATTTCGTGTGGCTCATTCGCCTGGCGAAAGTCTTTCAATTGGACGCCACTTCGGCGACTTGCGTGTCCCTAGCCTACCCCAGTTATCCAACAGGGGACCTACAGCTTAACTTGGAATCCGAAACCACGTGTCGTTTCTGGCGACTCCTCATATCGTTTACAGGTGAAGGATGAGTTGAAACACAGACTGAAAAATCCGAGGTCCGACCGGGTTTCGAACCCGCGACTCTTCGGTTTCCAGTCGAGCGCTTTACCCCCAGACCACCGGGTCCGAATTGTAACATATGATATTGGTTATGGGCTATAGTATGAAACTGAAGAAACTTCAGAAAGGAAAAAAAAGTAAAGACATATGACCTGGATAAAGTGAAGGAACCTGAAGTTCTTGAGAGTATTTGGAGGAGATTTAGGCATCAATTGACAGAAACGAGTAAAACGTCTGCAAGACAGCGGAATTAGGAAGACCTCCGAATGTGTCCCCCGCAGCTCTGTAAAAAACGTTAGGGAAAACTGCAAAGTTCTATGGTTCGTGGGGATAGGGGACCAAACTGCTAAGGTTATCTGTCCCCCGGTTGGGAGAGGAAGGAGTGAGGATAGGAAAGGTGGGGAAGGAAAAGGAAATGCTGTTCAGGAAGGAAAGAAGGAAGAAAGACTGCATTAGCTCGGGACTCATGTGCTCGCCACGCATGTACTCACGAAATAACCTTGAGCCCCCTGGGATTTATAACCCGGAAGATCTACCTTCAGCTATGCCATCCAGTCGTGAAATCCTTTATTGCAAGATCAAAAAGTAACACTGTAGAAGATGAATGGGTAGCTTTGAGAGATGAAATATCACAGCAACAGAGGACCAAATAGGTAGTAAGGCAAGACCTACAAAAAATTCTTGGATATCACAGGAAATACTGAATTTAATTGATGTAAGGAGAATATATAAAAGTGCAATAAATGAATTAGGTGAAATGGAGTACAGTCGACTAAGGAATGAGACTGACAGGAAGTGCAAAATTACCAAGCAAAAATGGCTAGAGGGCAAAAGCAAATCTAGAGAAGAATGTATAGATATCGTGGACAGGAAAATAAAAGAGTCAAGAAAATCATCGGTATGAATATTAAGAACTCAGATGGAAACCAGTTCTGAGAAAAGAGTGGTAAGCTGAAAGACTGAGAGAATATATAGAGGGGCTCTACAAAAGAAAGGAACTTAGAGACAATATTGTAGGAATGGAGGAGTAATTAGGTAAAGATACTATTCTGAGATATGCATTTGGAATAGTACTCAAAGACCTAAGGCGGAACAAGGCCCCTGGAGTAAATGACATTCCCCCAGAGCATCTGCAGTCTGCGAAAGAGATAGCCATGATAAAACTATCTCACCTAGTGTGGAAGATGTAAGAGACAGGCGAGATACCCCCAAAAAGAAAAATGTAATAATTCCTATTCCAAAGAAAGTAGGCACAGACAAGTTTAATAAGTCATGGTTGCAAAATTTTAACATGATTGATTTACAGTAGAACGGAAAAGCTGGTAGAAGCTCTGCTCGGGGAAGGTCAGTTTGGATTTAGGAGAAATGTAGGGACACAAGCATTTACCCTTTGGAATACTTTGTAGCGAGGAAATTCCTCCTTCATATATTTTGGAATAATATTTTGATATGCTCTTCAGCCGTCAGGGAGACATTACTCATTGCCTTCTTTGTAGCTTTTTCTTTTTCTTTGACAAACATATGAACAGCTAGAGACCTATCCAAAACTGTGTTTAAATTGACCTTGACTCTCCTGTACCATTGCCCAGGAGTAGAACATTCAAAGAGGTGACCCTGGACACCGATACCCTGGTGCACTCGTTGAATGAAAGACTTATTTACTACTTCCAGTGTTGCCTACTGAGGAGAATTACAATTTTAGATAACTTCTTACAAATTATGAAAACACATGGAGTAACGGTAAATATTACAAAATCGCAATTCGGAACAACACATTCAAAATTTTTGGGTCACAATATATCAGCAGAAGGCATCAGTCCAGATGAAAAGATAATGGACACAATTCGTAACTTTGGGGTGCCACATAACAAGAAAAATTTAAGAAGATATTTGCGGTTAATAAATTTTTACAAAAAATTCATTTGGATAGACACTTTAGCAACTTCAGGGTAGTGTGCACTTACAGGGAAAAACGCGCCTTAGATGTGGGATAAACAGGCAGACGAAGAATTCCACAAGCTAAAGTAAGCCTTCACCAACGCTCCAATTTTGTCACATTCAGATCTGAGCCAAGAGTTTTGTATGGTGACAGATAGTGCAAAGACAGGACTGGGTGTGGTATTATTTCAACAAATAGAAGAAAATGGTAAAAACTACACAAGACTATAGCTTTTGCTACCAGAGTCTTGTCAAAAATCGAAAACAAAATATTTGATCACTGAATTAGATCACAACTTGGAACAACACATACAAAATTTTTAGGTCACAATATATCAGCAGAAGTCATCAATCACTCTAGATATGAAAAGACAATGGACATCATAATCTACGAGTTTGAGAGAAGAATAGTCATGTTGCAATAGTACAACAAAACTACAGTATATTGAGACCTATCATCATCTCATTACACAATTGAAAAGACAGTCAAATCCCGAATCCTTTATATTCCATAAATAAATCACTATTACTAGCTCGAGAAGAAAAGAACAGAAGACAGAAGAACGAAGCGAAGAAAGAAGATGAGAAGCAACCAAGGTCGCAAGAGGACAGAAGATGGGCAGTAGATCGAGATACCTTTCTCTCCTATCCTAAAAACAATTAATCATTATATAATCATTGTAGAGTGGTCACCACACTAGCCACATCTCAGTGATACATTTGCATTGCTAACGAAATTAAAACTGATCCAACAAGTTCTGTAAGTCTCGCACTTACTGTACATCATTATGAAAAATAAGCAACATGAAATACTGCTGCAAAGCAACTTATTCTACCACAAAAACAACGTCGAGATCTTGTCATACTTGTTCAGGTGTGACGGAAGAGTTACATCATCTCTTCTATACATTAGCTGACAATCGTGAATTGCGGTCAACTAGAGGCACAATTCCACTATATTGCGCCTCAACAACGATAAAACCCAGCATCGCATGCTATAATACTGCTCTCATGACGTACACCACTCTAAAGACAGTCGTCGAAATTCTACAACTACAGTGGACTGACAGTCAGGAAACCAACGAAAGTAGCAGAACAATAAACTGTGTAAAAACAATGATACTGAAAATTAAAATCAAAATAATTCATTATTAAAGGACATGTGTGAAAATAGGAAACAAGTGAAATGTGCAACGAAAAATAATATTAATATGTTCTATTATGTAATTTATCTATGTAAAGTAATGTTTCACTTTCTATATATATATATATATA
The DNA here is from genome assembly GCA_026315105.1 of Locusta migratoria. Lineage (NCBI taxonomy): Eukaryota > Metazoa > Arthropoda > Insecta > Orthoptera > Acrididae > Locusta > Locusta migratoria. Next base: position 412,322,288 of record CM048746.1, on the reverse strand, counting down.
ATTTATTGTATTGATTTGTATGTAAATTTAAAAGTATGTTATTTTTTGTAAAGTTATCTAACATATTTTTTAGTTTAAAATTTCGTAAATACAGTAAATAATGAGGACTAGAGTAATAAAATAGCTTCTTCATTGTATGACTGAATTACACAAACACTAATAAATAAAAAACCAATTTTAAAATCAAAACACAGAAAGAAATAACAGCTCTTGCAGACTTCATGCAAAGCTAACTATAAAATGAAACCATAAAAGATCACATATACTAACACTGTACACAAACGAGTTTAAAGATATAAATCAATGTTAAGTTAAATTTTGAAAAAAACAGAAACACGTAATGGCAACGAAAGAACGAAAAAAAGAGCACTATTGTGAAAGTAAATTTTTGCTAGAAAACAAAAACCAATTGTATAAATAGTAGTTATATCCATATAGAAAGTAAGAAAAGCTAAAATTGTTTGGTATGGCTTAATGATAATTTTGAATCGGTAATTTTTGCCTGTTTTTGTTAATGTTTTCCTCGCCATAAACAAAACCCCAGACAAAAATTTTATCACAAGGGGAGGGATATGTAAGGAATCAAGTTTTCCTCACTGTCATTTCCTGCGTATTCCAATCTCACATTCTATTCGTCAAGACGAATCTTTTGAATAAGTAGTCGTTGCGGTACGGACATTTTCAATGATAATAATTACAATTTGATATGAAAATTATGAAGTCATGTTGCAAGTGTGACAAGATAATCAAGGCTAACACGTACTAGTGAACAAAAACCCAGAGTTTTTGTAAATCGGAGGCAAGGTGCCTACGTGCCGACAGCTGGTGAGAAAGAGCAGGTGGGCGGAAGGGTCCTCACAACAAGCCACCCCGGCCGGTTTTACTCAGAAAAGCAATTTAAAAATCGTCCTTCCACTTTGGGGAAACATGTACGCTTTCAAAAACCCTTTGAAAGCCGTTTGAAAAGAGCTGCATAATAGTGTTTTTCTCCACAAAACATGTTTACTTGCAGCTTGTTAGGACGCAAGAGAAAAGTTAATTCCATCCGACACTGTTTAGTTTGAGAAACATTAGCTGACTCACTACTAGCCGGCGGGCCATACAGCGTTTTAAAACACACTATCCTATTGGTAGGTCGTTCTTGACTTCAACAAGACGCATGGAAAGTACGATCGGCAGTAATAGATTAAGAGAGACAATATTTAGTTTCGGTTTCGGCGAAGACGCAGCTGGCAGCCAACGATGCAGTTAACGGTATTGTCTGCGAACGATTTAGGCGAACACCACCCATCCCCAAACAGCAATAACAAATACTTTTTTTACCACTGCGTAACATTTCGTATTTGGCGACAGCTTTGAACGTAAACTGACGAAATTGAATTAATTTTAAAGTCAAGTAGGCGCGGTTCTTAAGCCATTCTACCAACTTTATTTAATTTTGATATTGCTTATACGTTTCATCTATCATGTCAACCTATCTGGAACTTGGAAATTAAAATATCTAATTTATTGTTTTTATAAATTTGAGTTTTCGAAAAAGGTTAAATAATAAAAGAAGTGATTCACAATCAGTTTTTTTTTATTTCAGTAACTAGCGATATCACTTTAGTACCCGAACTGATCTTCACTAGTTACACTTCATTAATTTTAAGATTTTTTCTTACCGGCGATGTCATCTACGTCTATCTTTAGATAAATGATGTAGTTTCACCGGTGACTGATAAAGTTTCACCGATTGTAGGTAGGCATGTAGCATCTTTCTGACTACGTTACATGCTGTTGATGTTTTCCTTGCAGGAGCCTTGGGTACAATAGGTCAGGTAAGTCCATTGTGGACTATAACTAGCTGGAAGAGTGGAATAAAAATCTCAACAGACATTAGCTGACTCACTACTGGCCGGCGAGGCATACAGTGTTTTAAAAATCACTATCCCATTGGTAGGCGGATCACTGGTGAGGATGCGCCAGTTTTCACATTAGAACTTCAGACCTCCCTTTAGAAGGGGCAGTGGGTGAGGAACGGAAGAGAGGACATTGATATGTGTGTGGCAAACGATAGATCCTCTGTTCTACCTGAACGGCTCACCCTGCCCAGTACCCTGCCCAACTACCCCAACAGCTCGTCACGTGACGTACAACGCTCACTACTTTTGAATCGCCGTATTTAGTTCACTGTTTGGATTGTCTCAATGTACAACTTGCCTTCTATTACAGGACTCCGTTTGTAAGCAACAGCTCAATGCAGTTTTATCATAAACACATTGTATTATAAGTAAATGTTACTCAGTATAAGTGATACACAAATACTTTCTTTGGTCATGTGGATAGTTGTAGTTTGGTGGTTCGAATCCTGCTTGATGCTAAATTTTTTGTAGCATCTTTTGCATTTGTAATATATTCTAATATTACTTCTTTATGTAACAGCAGTACGTTCTACAATATTCTCTTAATTACATATAACAAGCCGGCCGCGGTGGCCGAGGGGATTGAGGCGCTCCAGTCACGGTCCGCACGGCCACTACGGTCGGGGGTTCGAATCCCCCCTCGGGCATGGATATTTGTGCCGTCTTTAGTTGTAAGTAGTTCATAAGTAGTTTGTAAGTTTAGGGACTGATGACCCCGTAGTTAAGTCCCATAGACTCTACAAACATTTGAACATTTGAACATATAACAATGTGCTGCCTCTCAGTAGTGAGTTACGTCCATTTTATGATTTTTTCCCCCATTTTCACATTTCAAACAAATGTTTTGACTTCTCATTCAAGTAACGGAACTACGTTCTTCAATATTCGTCGTCGTTTGCATATAAGAGCTGCCAGTTCCAGACAACCTTCCTCTTCTCTATACCGAGAAGATCCTGGCTTCCTACAGCTATGCCTGGAAGTTGGTAGATTTTTCTTTCGTATTCCTCAATATAAATGTTCGTGCAATATATTGTGCAGTTCCTGGATAACTTCATCGTTTTCTAGAAGTTAGGCAACAGTTATACCTACAGTACCCTACATATTTCTCAATCGCGGTCAAATTCTAAAGAAGAAGTAAGTTCAACAAATGTGAGTGTTTTGTCAAACATAGGATGTTATGTATACATACAGCGAAACTGCATTGTGATGTTGCCGCCATTATTGGACAGATTTAGGCGCACGGTGTCGGAAGAATCCATTAGTATTTATTTTATTGTTAGAGAAATCACGTTCTCAAGATTGTTTGGTTATGTTTTTAAACTCTTACAACTAAGAAATGTAGTAACTCCAAAAGATAGGTAGCCCTACATCGCATCTGTCTAACTAGTAGGGAAGAGTCGGGTAAGTTGACAAGGAGTCGACGATGACGAATTTTTAATTTCTCCTCTACCTTAACAGCTGGTGCTACGTGTACTATGGTATTGCTTCCTTAGCGCGCTCTGCAGGTATGCCTGTTTAACTAGAACCATTTCGTCATTTTTTTGTTGTTGACAACAGAGGCTTGGAAGTGGACGCTGTTTTCGTAACAATTTTTCCTTAAGTTTAAATAAGTTTCATGCAAGTAATACTTTTATTTTAATGAATAATAGTTGATTGCTCTTAAGCCTTATGGATTTTATGAAGGTTTAATAATGGTTTAATGAATTTATTCTGTGAGATTTTGTCCAAGTTGAAGTTTGTATTTAAAATGTCGACTGCGGTTAAGAAGACGAATTATGCAGTGGCAAAGATGGGGAGTTCGTAATCAAGGGTTTTATGGTCACGTGAGTCGAGCCACTAACTTCACAGTTATTTATTTAGTGATAAAGAATTTGCGCCATCACTAACAACAGACAACAACCTCAATGAAATTCCACCCAACACAAAAGCTCTATCTGAGATATTAGCAAACCCACCTGCAGAATTTAATGGACTACTGGGGCTTTCATCTAACTCTGCAACTTCCTCTATTTTACCTCCGTAACTACAAATAGAATCTCTGCCAGGACCTTCATCTAACCCTACATCCCCTTCTGTTACATACAGAACTTGGTGCATTATTAGTGCCCTCATTAACCTGTAACTCTAGATCTACTTACGTCCGTTACCTCAAGCTGCACCTAAAGGAGGTCCAAGAAAACGAAAAAATAAGCTGCCATCTCTACACATAACAAGCACATTCGTGAAAATAGCTCTGGAAGAAAAGAGACAAAGACAAGAGGAGAAAGAGAAGAAGAAACAAGACAGAAAAATCAAGAAAGATAAAAAAATAAAAGAGATGCGAATCCAGAGGCAAAAAAAGCGAACAAAGGACCTAAACGCAAACTTGAGTTCGGCGGATGTTCTGGAACGAAACAAATAGAGGCTCCTAGAATGGACTTTCTAGTACTCATCTTCGAACTCATCCATTGAAACTGAGTACGTCGACAGTGATTCCGGTTATGTCTATGAAAGAGGCTATTTTTCCTTTGTGGTGAAGTGGAAATACTGAATTGTGGTATCAATGTTCTCGATGCCAAGAGTGGGCTCATGGTCAATGTACGGACGTAAATTACAGGGAAGCAAAGGAGAAATGCTATGTTTGCAACTTTTGTGATAAATAGTTAACTTTCAATAAAATGTCTTTGTTTTCTAAATAAAATGTTCATTTCGTCATCTTACCCATAGCCCAAAGTTATCTTACTCTCCTTGTAGGGTAAGTTGCGAATGGTACTATCACTAAAAAAATCAGGGCTGTCTAGAAAAACTTCAGTTTTAGGAAATGTTCAAGGGCTTGAATCTAAAGGGGATACACGAAGCAATCATTTTACAGTAAATAAAGTATTTGATTTCAATATAAGGGCGAGAAAAATATTAATGTGCCTTAACGTCGTCTTTTTACCCGACTTTCCCCTAAATAATGCGAAAATTGTTGATAAATTACAGGTATATGGTGAAAGTAGACACTACTGTAACTAATAGCTGGTAATGTCTATACTATTAAGAAAATTTAAGTAGATAATTTGCAAAGTTTCTGTTTATGCTGGGAGAATGAGGATTTCAAAAAATGTTCAAATGTGTGGAAAGCTTTTGGGATTTAACTACGGGGTCATCAGTCCCTAAACTTACAAACTACTTATGAACTAGCTAATACTAAGGACGGCACAAATATCCATGCCGAGGGGGGATTCGAACCCCCGACCGTAATGGCCGTGCAGACCGTGACTGGAGCGCCTCAGTCCCCTCGGCCACCGCGGCCGGAGAGGATTTCAGATGAAGGAGTTGTCTTTAAGAAAAAGATCTGTAGAAAACGCTATTCACTTGTAATGAAAACATTAGTTGTGTGTTACTCATGTAAATACCATTAGGCAATCCTCTTTAGAATATACAAGCTTCTATTTCGTTAATACACAGAATGTGTAACAATTAAATGTTTTATCGATGGCAGCAACTGTGCTTTGTAGGCTAGAAAGGAAACAGCTTACAGCTACCAGTTGCAGGGTTGCAGATTTATTCACAACCGGTTTCGGGCAATTATTGCCCTTCCTCAGGTATATTAATTGTGCCCTATAAGTTCACTAACAGCATTGTGTAGTAACACTGAGCATCAAGTGCAGAGATTATGTTATTACCCAATGTTGTGAGGAAACATATAGGGCAGAATTAAGATACCTGAAGAACGGCAATACTTGCCCGAAACTGGATGTGAATAAATCTGCAACCCTGGAACTGGTGGCAGTCTCCTCTATAACCTAATGAGTAAATGTTCTACATTAAAATTTAAAATGTGCATTAGGAACTGTAGTTTTTCTATTAATATATTTGACGTTCAGGAGTTTCTTGTGGTTTGCTTGAACGAATACCACTTAGATGACACTGGGTTGAGCCCCTTGCCACTGATGGGCAAAACTTGAGTCCGGTGGGATTTTCGCAGGATTTAAGAAGTGGAGTGGAGCTGTTGGACAGGTGACAGTTGGTAAGAAGAGAATGGGGAGGGGGGTAGGGGGGCAGAGATGGACAAGAGAGCGGCAGGAGGAGATGGCATAGAGAAGGGAGGAGCAGATGAACTGATAAGGGACAGATGTACTAAAAGAAGAGTGGCATAAGTACACGAGGTAGGAAATGTTTCTGTGAATTATACGTATCACCGATCCTATCAGAAGGAGGTGTGAACGAGAGTGTTACGCACAGTGGTGATATACAGTGGGATGATGAAGAATGTAGAGGAGGGAGCGGAGAAGACAGACATAGATAGCGTGAGGTAAGAAGAGGGAGACGAAGAGAGAGAAGGGATTAGCAGATGGACAGAAGAGAAGATGGAATAATTGTAGACTGCGACAAATAAATGGCTAGTACCATAATAAATAAATTAATACAATCAAACAACAGGGGAAGAACTTTAAAACCAAGTACTATCTTGACAGAAGTAACAAATTTTCACATGTGGACGACTGGGCCTCTCATAATACAGTTACATAGTGAGGATGGAAATGAAGAATGCGTAATTGGATATTTAGGACATAAATATTATGGTTACTGTATTTTCTCTCTCCTTGCGACTCGGAACCCACCAAGGAGCTTAGAATGCAGGGAGGTAACATTACCTATGCTGATAACAGACGTTGGTTGATGCCATGGGGCCATGTTTCTGTTGGCAAAACAAAGATTTTTCTCTGTATACGCTTTGAGAAGCTTGCCTTGTTTTCTTAAAGCCACTAAATTAACACGGGTATCAGATTTCAGAATTTATTTACATGAATGGTACTTGAAGTTCAGAACTTAAATAACAATCAGCCAAATCCATTCGAGACAACTCTCAAAATTTCTCGATAAAATCGACTTTGATGTTTTGCAAAGTTTACCTAAGTACCAATAATAAAAAACTGTTGCAGTATCTGTCGATGTAGCTTAGGTGGTAGCATTCTGGTCTCACAACCATACAGTTGATGGTTCGAATACCGCTGTGACATTTATTCTTTTTCGTTTCCGAATTCAGTTACATAAAACGTTTTGGGATCTTAAATTCCGCTTGTAATGTCAGTTTATGTATATGTAAACGAGCTGAAAACCCTTTCGTCACGTAAAACGATGGTTGAGTATGTTAGTTGCTGGGAAAGCCATTATTAGCTATCGGTACTAATACAGTGTCATAGCTCTTCACAAACTGAACAATCAAAGACTACTGTCGTCAACTAACAGTGAAGCCAATACTGACCAAAATGTAACTTATGTTTTTTGATTGAAACCTTCATTATTAAAAACCTTCTATAAAATATAAAACTTTACGAATAAACAAAAATAAGTAACCTTTCCGTAAAAATTCCCATTAGATATTTAAATTGTATAAGTATTTGAACACAACGGAAAAAATAATAAATCTGTCACAAGATGATTCGAACCACCTACCCCAGAGTTGGAAAGCCAAAACGATACGACCAGATCTACACCAACAGATGCTGCAACCGTTTTAATTATTGATATGCGTACTTATGTGTACTTTGCGAAACTTCAAGTCGATCTTTCTGGAAAATTATTGAGAGTTGCGTCGCATGGATTTGGCTGTTATTTGAGTTTTGAACTTCACGTACCATAAATATTAAAAACTTATAAAATCCGATACCCACGTGGTCTCCTTGTTAGATAATATACGAGGCGCGTCCAGAAACTAAGTTCCATTTGGTTATATAAAACGAACGGCTACAGACACAAAAAATATTGATTGTACAAAAATATACAACTGTTAAACTACTTTTCTACGTAACTTCCGAAATTTTGTAGGCAATTGTCATAGCAAGGCACTTGCCTTTGTGTGCCTTTTTCAAAGAATGTTGCCGCCTGTGTATTGAACCATGTGGTAACATGTTCTTTCAGCTCGTCATCAGCGTTGAAGTGTTGTCCACCAAGGACAGATATTAGGTGTAAGAAGAGGATTACTGTCAAAAGATTTTTTTTTCACCATAATGCCTGACCTCACTCACCGAATGTGACCAAACAATTCTTACGGAAATTTCAATGGGACCTGTTTGATCATCCTCCATACAGCTCAGACCTCTCTCCTAGCGACTTTCATCTCTTCTTACACGTAAAATCTGTCCTTGGTGGCCAACACTTCAACGATGATAAACAGCTGTTACCACATGGTTGAATACACAGGCGACAACCTTCTGCGAAGGATGCATGCATGCACGCTATGACAAGTGCCTACAAAATTTCGGCAGTTATGTGGAAAAGTAGTTTAAGAGTTGTAGAATTTTGTGCAATAAAAATTTCTTCTGTATCTGTGTACAATTTCATTTTATTACCAGACGGAACTTACTTTCTGGACGCGCCTCGTACATAGTACGACCAATGCTTTGGGCAGAAAAATGGCGAAGTGCGTAATTTGCTGGCGTGACTTTGTCAGCGTTAGAGCACCTCAAGTGATTGTAACCTACTCGGGATCTACTCTGCGTGAAGATTATTATTATTATTACCTTTTTCATTTGTGTCACAAATTGCTTCAGAATACACCGTGGTATTTCTGATAGAGATTGTTTGCAGAAATTACTGTCGGCTCGGTGCATGCGACGACCATTCGCGCAGCTGATAATAGCGCTGGCAGACGCGTTGTCGAGGTCGCAGGAGGGCGTGACGGAGTCTGGGAGACGCAATTAAGCTAATGCCGCGCGCATATCCCTTATCAGAGGGCGCAGCGAGATTGCACCGCTCGTATATCCCGCTGTCCGACCCACTCCACGTGCCACGCTACAGTTACTCTGCGTCTCAGTATAGCAGCAGGGCTGCCATTAACGTAACTGTGCAACCCACGTGTCAGTACTTAGAATTTATGCTACTTCTCTTGTTCTCAGTTAAGTTTCGAATACGAAAAACACGTTACTAACCCTCGTATTAACAGGATTTTTTGGTTACAGTGAATATGTTGTTGTAACGGAATATCTCGCCCTGCTCAGAGCATGGCCCTCCAAAATTTTAGTACATCTTCAACTCCACACAGTAGCGGCAATTTTTTCTTATTTTCTTGTTATGGCTGATTCGATTGAAGGGTTGCACACTAATATTTCAGAGCTCGATCAGACGTGCAAGGATTATGATATGAAGATCGGTATCTCCATAGCAAATGTCTGTGGGAAAGAGATTTAAACAGATTGAGTGACAAATAGGAGGAACAAAGTTAGAACAGGTAGACAGTTTCAAGTATCTGGGATGTATTTTCTCACAGGATGGCAACATAGCGAAAGAACTGGAATCGGGGTGCAGCAAAGCTAACGCAGTGAGTGTTAAGCTAAGATCTACTCTCTTCTGCAAGAAGGAAGTAAGTACCAATACTAAGCTAGCAGTGCACCGCTCTATCTTTCGACCAACTTTGTTGTATGGGAGTGAAAGTTGGGTGGATACAAGTTACCTTATTCACAAGGTAGAGGTTACAGATATGAAAGTAGCAAGAATGATTGCAGGTACTAATGGATGGGAACAATGGCAGGAGGGTGTACATAATGAGGAAATCAAAGAAAAACTGGGAATGAACACCATAGATGAAGCAGTTGGAGCGAACAGACTGAGATGGTGGGGTCATGTTACACGCATGGGAGAAGCAAGGTTACCGAAGAGACTCATGAGCTCGGTAGCGGGGGGTAAGAGGAGTCGAGGTAGACCAAGAATGATTGCAGGTATTAATAGATGGGAACAATGGCAGGAGGGTGTACATAATGAGGAAATAAAAGAAAATCCGGGAATGAACACCATAGATGAAGCAGTTGGAGCGAACAGACTGAGATGGTGGGGTCATGTTACACGCATGGGAGAAGCAAGGTTACCTAAGAGACTCATGAGCTCGGCAGCACAGGGTAAGAGGAGTCGAGATAGACCAAGAAGAAAGTACTTAGATTCGGTGCAGAATGATTTTGAAGTAAAAGGCATAACATCGGACGAGGCATCAATGTTAGCTTTGAATAGGGGATCATGGAGGAATTTTATTAGAGGTACTATGCTCCAGACTGAACGCTGAAAGGCATAATCAGTCTCTAATGGTGATGACCGGGCATGCGTTGTCCATCACACATGGGTCTACGTGCCTGCAGCCTCATCCTTGCGTGGTGGTTCGGTACTGTTGACCAGGGTACGCTACCCTCTAACAGTCTGCAGTATTGGTCCACCAACCAGTGAGCTCCATGTAATCTCGTGGCCGCCCCGTCGGTTCCACCAGGTTCCTTTACCGATCTCGTGCTTCCGTCCTGATCGGATGTCTTGACTTTTAGCTCAGGCTAATTTCTCTTCACCTGTGGCCATGCTCTACAGGGGCAGCCATTCCGCCTTCCTTATTCAGACTGATTCTCGAAAAAGTAAATTTTTAACCCTTAAATGCATGGTCTTGCATATCTGCAACATCGATTGTAATACTGTTTTATCCGCGTCTAGTGGGAATTATGTGAATTAACACGTGTTTAACAGATGCAGCAGAGTTTATAGAAAGTGTCGGTGGTGTTTTTTTGTGTCGAGGTTAGCTGCAGTGTGAACATCTGTACTTGTGTTTGGAGAAAACGGCAGATATTGCAGATTTCGACGTTTTGTTTTCCATATAAAGAGCCAGTTTTGGAAGGAGGAAAAAATCACACCAATTAAGACAAGTATGGAGAACCATAATAAGCACAAAAATTGTTTATACTATTCAACTTTGAAAATTATGTAACAAGTTTCTGTATGTTGCGTATGTGCTTTTTTGGAAAACAATCAACTTAGGAAGTTTCTTAGCATTTTTCCATTTCTTTGTACAACTTAAAACACACGAAAATAATTCGTTTTTTGATATTGAAAAAAATCATGCATTTAAGGTTTAAATCACTAAATGGCGAAGTTAACCCAAATCCTCTAGATTTTATTCCATATGTTGCCATATGAAGAAACACCATCGGCCTTGCTGTTACATTGTTGTTGTTGTTTATGTTATGATCTTCAGTTCGCAGACTGGTTTGATGCGGCTGTCCACGTTACCCTGTCCTATACAAGCCTCTTCTTCTGAGAATAAGAACGGCAACCTACTTTCACATGAATCTGCTTACTGTATTCGTCCCTCGGTCTCCCTCTACGAATTTTACCCCACACACTTCCTTCTAATACTAAGTTGGCGGTTCCTTGATGTCTCAGAATGTGTCCCACCAATATATCTCTTTTATTAGTCAGGATATGACAGAAAATACTTTTCTTCCCAATTCAGTTGAGCACCTTCTTATTACTTACGTGACCTACTCAACTAACCTTCATCATTCGCCTGTAGCACCACATTTCAAAAGCTTCTATCATCTCTTTGTCTGAACTCCTTATCGTCCACATTTCACCCCCATAAAATGCTACACTCCAGACAAATTCTTTCCGGAAGGACTTCCTAAAATTTTAATTAATATTGGATGTCAACAAATTTGGATTCTTCCGAAACGGTTTTCTTCCCATAGCTATTCTCCATTTTATATCCTCTTTACTTCGGCATTATAAGTTATTATGCAAATAACAAAACTCATCCTTTACTTTTATTTCTTTCAGCATCGCCTGGCCCCGGCGGAGCGGCCCAGCGCATTGAGGCACTATGCTCCGATGCGCGAGGCCGTTCCCCGTCGGGAATTCGAATTTCCCTTCGGGCATGGATGATTGTGCTATCTTTAGTATAAGTTAATTTATAAGTAGTTTGTAAGTTTAGGGACTGATGACCCCGCAATTAAGTCCCATAAGCCTTACAAACAGCCGGTCGCGGTGGCCGAGGGGACTGAGGCGCTTCAGTCACGGTCTGCACGGCCACTACGGTCGGGGGTTCGAATCCCCCCTCGGGCATGGATATTTGTGCCGCCCTTAGTTGTAGGTAGTTCATAAGTAGTTTGTAAGTTTAGGGACTGATGACCCGTAGTTAAGTCCCTTAAGCTTAACAAACATTTGAACATTTGAACCTTACAAACATTTTAATATTTTTTCAGCATAGCCTGGTTTTCTGACATTACTTTCAATTACCCTTGTTTTAATCTTGTTAATGTTCATCTTATACTCTCCTTTCAAGACACTGTCCAATTCATTCAATTGCTCTTTCAGGTACTTTGCTATCCCTGAAATAATTATTAAGTCATGGGCATACAGCAACGTTTTTATTTCTTCTCCCTGAACTTTAATCCCATCTCCGAATTTCTCCTTATATTTCTTCTAAGCTTGCTCCTTGTAGAAACTGAACAATATTGGGAAAAGACTAGAACTCTGTCTTACTCCCTTCCCAACCACTGCGATCCTTTCATGCCCTTCGACTCTAATAGCTGCTGTCTGGCGTTTATACAAGTTGAATATAACTCTTCGCACCCTATACGTTCAGACTTTGTAAGAGTGTATTCCAGTAAACACCAATGTGGTCACAAGCAATTAATACGGAATATATCAGTGACACCATAACTCAGATATTACCAAGGTATCCAGTATTAATTACTTGTGTTCGTATTGACCTCAGCGATGATAATGAGTCATAATTCTGGAAGATAAGACGCAACACAGAAATCCACATGCTGACACAACAAACAACAGTAGTGAACATAATAAATGCTAAAAGACTTCAACGTGCTGGCCATTTAATGAGAATGAAAGAGGATCAAACTGTCTCTAGAATATTTAGGGAGTTGTTATATTGTAAGAGACCAGGGGGAGATCCAGGAGTACTTGGCACATTGAAATTTTTAGTGTATGCACAAGGACGGCAATAAGTAATTGGTAAGTCGCAACAGGAGAAATGAGTACTTAGATGGGGAAAAAAATTCAAGTGTTTGTAAATCTATCGGACCAAACTACGTGGTCATCAGTCCTTAGCTTACAAACTACTTAAACTAAGGTAAACTAACCTACGGACAACACGAACACCACACGGCGAGCAACCGCGCGCTCCGCACAAGACGCCTTTGACCGCTTGCCACGGCGCCCGGCACCGCTCGGCTGCTCCACCACGGCGTACTTGGAGGAATCATGTCAGATAGACACGAGCTCTTTGAGTCTCTCGCAAGCCAACAACCCTTGCTACAACTACTATATTGGAAATATTTTGACGAATTAATTATATATTATTTGCAATCTTCTGGGCCCTCATTGTTACCGAAATTATACAGTGACATAAAAAAATACCCAGAACACTGTTAACTGCAATAGTGCGTGTATTTTACACTATGAGTTGCTGATTTCGGCAGAGTGCCCTCTTCAGATGTAATGACTGCAATACATAAGTTTTCGTAATTTTTTAAATGTAATTGAACGATTAACACAGAAACATAAACGTGACATGATACATATGACAATTTGAATATGTACTATAGCTGTTATTATGACGAATTGCTTTTAAGGCATGTTATCTCCCATACATTTATTTTATTATTTGTTGTCCGCGATTATTTATCGTCGTGTAATCTTCCCTGTTATTTGACAGCTATTTGACAGCTCTTCAGAGATATAATATGTTTACAATTTTTGTAAAGAGAATATATATTCTTTGACTACCAAGGGGAGAGTATAATTTTGTGCTTGTACCTGTGATATATACTAGGGACTTGGGTTAGAAAATTTTTATTCGAAATTATGGGAAAAATATTAAACAAAATATACTTCAGGTTTTTCTTGATTAGTCTCTGATTGTAGTTATTTCTCTGAAGACCTGTCAAACACTTGTCTTCATTAGATGACGTTAAAAAAATCGGGGACAACTACTAATAAAATAAAGTTTTTATAGTTAATAAACCGTAAATGAAATTCGTCAACATAATAACTACAGCAGCTATTCAGACTATCGTATGTATAAAGTCACGTTTATGTTTATGTGTATTAAAATTGTTCAAGTACATACAAGAAAGTTACGAAAACTTATGTATTGCAGGCGTTACGCCCCAAGTGGACGCTCTGCCGAAATGAGAAGCTCATAGTGTGAAATAGACACATTATTAAAGTTAACAGTGTTCTGGAATAACCTTTATTATTAATTATATACATTACAGTTTTCCAGCGTAACAGACGTAATTCTATTTTCATAAATGGTTTATTCAATAAACAATAAGAAATTTAGGGTCATATTGACTTCACTGGTGCTCACTACAAAGAGCTAGAAAAAATGATTTGTTTTAAATATAACTTACAAGAACATTGTTTATAGCTGATTCAGAGGAAGAAAGTTATATATTTTGAAAAGAATACTTTTAAAAACAAGTGTGATATATGTGATCGTTGGGCCATATTAACCCAATTAGAACTATAAACGTTAAAGAAAACAAGAATTGCAATTAATTCAAGAAATAGGTTTCTCAGAAGGCCGCCTTCCACAAATTCTTGAATGTTTTCTAGTTTATGAACGTGCCTAGGCGGAATGACTGAAGGGTTGGGGGGGGGGGGCATTAAAATAATAGCTGTATCCCTTCAGATTGAGTTTCTTTAAGTGTGATTAAGTCAGCAGATTGGTTGTGTATATTGGTAGTTAGTTAATGGAATGCAATCCCTGATTTGAGAGAAAAGAAAAAGAGTATAGTGTCGAGGAAGTAGCAATAATGGCTTTTATTAATTGTGAAAGTAAAATTCAGAACTGGTATTTTTGGCCATAACAGTAAAATTTTGTAGCCGAGATACCGTGAGTCATAATTTTATTTTATTTCCACGTTTTTCACTAGTTCCGACAGAATCTAGCTACTATCTTCAGATCTTATGGAAATCGTTTTATAGTACGAGAATCCCGTACCCATAAGGAACGAACATTCAACAACTAAAATAAAAGCCCCGTTTTGACTAGTCAGTTACATAAGAGAGTAAATGAAATGCTTATTTCAATTACAGTGACCACGTGTGGAGTGGAATCCGTCAGTGGATGCATTATAGCCATGCCGCGTCAAATAATACTTCTCACAAAGCGTGCACGATAAATTTTACTTTAAAGTGGCATTAAAAACCTTTTCAAACATTGACAATCGATTGCACAAGAAAGACTACTCATATCTTTTAGAACCTGCTTACTGTATTCGTCTTAGGGTCTTCTACAGTGATTTTTCACCCCCTCCAATAATAAACAGACGATTCTTTGATGTCTCAGAATGTGTACCACCAATCGAACCCACCTCTTAGTCAAGATATGCCAGAAGTTATTTTTCTCCACGATTCTCTTCAGAGCCTTCTCATTAGCTACGAAATCTACATCCAATCTTCATCATCCGTCTGTGGCACCAAATTTCAAAAGCTTCTATCATATTTTCTTCTGATCTCTTATCGTCTGAACTCCCTATCATCCACGTTTCTCTTAAGTACAACGCTACACTCCAACAAATCCTTTCAGAAAGAACATCCTACGATTTAACATTTTACATATTGAATCACAAAAGTCTCTTTTATTCATAAATGCAATTTACACCTTCTATATTTCAGCCACCAGAATTAATTTTAATACCCAAATAACAAGACTCATCTACTTCTTTTATTGATTTTCACAGACTATATTCTATTATCCTTGTTTCGCTCTTGTTAATGTTCATCTTATAACATAATCTCCATTCCGTTTAATTGCTCTTCCAGAGCTTATATCGCCACTGAGTGAAAATCGCAAAGTTTTTATTTCTTATCGCTGAACTTCTCCACATTTATTCTTCCATTCTTCCATAGCTTGCTAATTGTACAGATTGAATAGCATTGAGAAAAGGCTACAACCCTATTACGTTATCAACCACTATGTCCCTTTCATGCACTTAATTTCTTATAACTGCTCTCTTGTTTTTGTAAAAGCTGAATACATCTTTCCATTTCCGATATTTTACTCCTGTTACCTTCAGAATTTTAAAGAGTGCATTCGAGTTAACATTGTCAACAGATTTCTCCAAACCCAATTGACGGAAAGTTATCGAGTAGAACAGAAGTAATACTTGGCGTCTCCAGGGAAGCTCGTCCTTTCCGTTTGTAAATCGTCAGCCTATCCAATCCGTCACTGAAGGAGATTAGAAATGTTCGTCGTTGCAGTAAGTTCTTAAATTTCGAAGGTTTCTGCGTGTTGGAATTATAATTTTCAAAATAAATGATACGATTGACTGAATATATATACTGTATCCCCCCGTCGGGGGTTCGAATCCTCCCTCGGGCATCGATGTTTGTGCTGTCTTTAGTATAAGTTAGTTCATAAGTAGTTTGTAAGTTTAGGGACTGATGACCCCGCAGTTAAGTCCCATAAGCTTAACGAACATTTGAACATTTTTTTTGAGCTTCTACTTGCCGATGTAAACACCAAGCGGAAGGTTCACAAACAACTAGGCACTGGCACTGGCACTTCAGAACTTGAGCATGGACAGTGCTTCGTTTCTATACTCTAAATTATTCGGGCCTTCATTGTACATTATTTCAATCGCACTGACGTTGCTGTTTGCAGATCTATACAAAAGATTACAGTGCACGCTGCAGAGTATTATAAGCGAATTCTATACCAATGACACCTATGTAAAACTAGTCGTTTAAACAAATTTTGTATTATAAAAATACAGGCAGAAAGTCAGAAATTAGAGTACAATAACAGTTTTGCACTAAATAAATGACGAGAAAAGAAAAACAGATGTAGAGCAACGCAGTGACTTCACGTGAGAAATGTGAATAAAACTAATACTAAAACATTCCTTTAGAAAGTAAGCATTATAACTTTAGTTGCGAGCTTGGTGTAAGAAAATTACATCTATTATCTCTTGTTTTATTTACTATATCTTTACAAAAACCCAAAACCTAAGTGCTAGCACTACATAAGAAAATCAAATTAACTACAGTGTCTTGACTGTTGACAAAAATTGCCATACAATAAAACATATAAAGGGTTTATTCATAATCATGTTAAACACGTGTTGAACTGACATTAATGACATTATTTGTTTTCCAACAGCATCACGAACAATAATTAATAATTAATAATTATGGAATAGTATCTCACAAGAAAAGTACTTGGGCTCGAACAAACACATATACACTAAAATCGCATGAGAGATAATGTAAAGAACTCTTATTGCACTAGTGATACTCCCGCATCTGCAAAACTCTGCAGTCGTTCGTTAGAGGCCTCTGCGTGGGCTATGCCGCATTGCACTTTGACCTGTCGGTTCGCCAGTAGGGACGGTGCAGTGTGCCTCCGAAGTTGCGTTTTGTGATATTATTTGTGTGGTGAAGCGTCAGATGGGGCGACGATTGCTAATCAGTCCTGCTAATGTATTGCGATTAGTTGAGATGAAGTTACGAAGAACCCTTCTTCGTGAAGATGGTATTAGTGTAAAAGATGAATCATTTGCATGCTTTCTCGTATCTGTGATGGTACAAAAACATGACATAAGTTCGATACTGTTGTTACAAACTCATAATAATGATAATAGGGATGATAATGACGAACAACTCATTGCAAGCGGTAGTGCTACGGTAAGTGCGTGAAGAGGCGCTGGAAGCAGTGGCAGTGAATACCAACAGTCTTTCGGGAATAAGGTTAAAGTTGCAACTATCATCACGGTTTTGGATGACAATTCGCTGGAGAACATGTACGATGATTATTACAGAAGTTATAGTTAAGATATCTGCATTACGTATGGCGTCTACAATTACATCTACAGTGCTATCTAGAGCATGGTTGCAGAGCTTTGCAGAAAAACGACAGCCACCAGCACATTGAAGTGTACGTAGAGATCCTGTAACCAAACGTTCATGCAGATATGTTTGTTCGAGCCCATGTACTTTACTTGTCAGTGTAATTCATTTCATCACATTGTTTATTAAGCGAAATTAAGTATAAATATTGATAGTAACAAAAATTCATCAACTGACTGAAATCACCGCCATGTTAGACACTCTTTACGCCATTATGGGTGAAGCAATAGGCAACTGTTTATTTTTGCATAACACGTAAAAGATTTGTGGAGTGTGTCTAAGAAACAGTACATTCTAACAACACCAAATCTACACATAAGAAAGTCTGCCTGTGAGCATCTGAAGCAAGTGAACGTAGACGCGGCATTCCTTTTGGCTACCATTCCCCGCTTGACACGTGTGTAAATCCCTCTTCCACCTCCCCTCGATCAAAGCGCATCAGTCTGATGAGGCGGTGTGCGACATACGGGATCAACAGGTTGCTCTGAGTTCCAAGCACTGATTGACTGTAATGGCAGAATGCACTTCCCGTCTACTCTATCACAGTCACTTCTCCACAAGGAAGAACTATCAGGCAACTGCACCCCTTGTACACATTTCCTCTTACGCTGTAGGCAGGTTAAACGTTCTATGGATACTTAATGCAGCGACTGTGAAAGATGTAGTTTCTTTCATTTCAGAAAGTAGAAAAGAAGACAGCATCATTGAGGACGAATGCACATAGTTTCCGACGCCATTCCACAGGTGAAAATAAACAGATTTCTTTTCGATCATTACGAAACTAGAGAGGGTTGAAGACTACATATGTCTATGATTAAATACATCAAAAAGATATGTACAGTGTTTGCTTCGTTTCGGACAGAACAAAAGGAGAAAGATGGCTATCCTTCATACAAGAGGAGTGAGGTTTCTCCAACATATGGCAGCACGTAGCACTAAGGTAAAAACTGCACGTGAGAGGATCCTAGAATACAGGGAGACGCCCGTACGCTGAAAAAGCGAAGCCTGCTTCCACCGTTTTGGTAAGTTCTGGAGAAGCTCCGTATTGTAGAGCTGAAGTTTTATGTCACTTATAACATAAATAAAAGGTACCGCGGTTTTTTCAAGATGAACAACGTGAAAAACAATGTCAATTAGCGTTATAAATTAAAGCTTTGGTATATATTATGATGAGTATTTATTAGTATTTATTCAACAAAGTATATTATTTGAAAGTGTATACTTTTTTGTGTCCCAGCCTCGTCGCCGCTTTTGTGTCTCGTTTCCGTCGTAGGTGTTGGTGGCCGAGTGGAATGAGACCTACACAGGAATAAAGATAGCACGCTGGTGCAGGTACGGAGGGGCGCAGCCAGAAACTAGAAACACTAGAGTAAATTAGCACGAGATATATATTGAACAGAATTTATACAATACTTAACTTTAACATAGATCTGCACTGCAAAATGCTGATACATAGTTGAGTTAGAGAGCCTGCCTAGTGTCTATTCGATAGTCAAGTCTTCACTGGTGCCTATCTGATTCCGAAGTCTTTACTGGTTGCTATCTCAGTCCCAAGTGAACGATGTCGTTCAGTGGTGGCCACGAGCGGAGTTGCCTCAGAGGGCGCTCGTGGCTGTCGTCGTAAGAATGTCGCGCCATGTGTGCATGGCGGCGCGCGGCGAAAGTAGGTGGCGCGCACTTTGGACTTGTGCGACACCACACCCCTCCCCCCCAAACCGCCGCGCCGTCGTGGAGTAGGGCTGAGGGCCACGGCGACGGCACTGGGAGGAGGGCCTGGGCGGGGGCGTTACTGGTGGGACGGGCGTCGTAGCTGAGGCTGGGATCGCGACGCCGTCCGCGCCCCGGCATCCGCCTTGCGATCCTTTAGGAAACCCGCCGAAACCTGGGGAAGGGCGCACACTCCCGCCCAGATTGAGCAGGTCATCTTCTTCTGAGGTGCGTGGCCCAAGCTGGGGGGGCCCGCACGGTCCCGGAGTCCCTCTCGGTGACGCTGTCAGCTGAGGCGGCGACGGAGGCGGAGGGGCCGACTGCGTAGGAGGCGCGTCGACATCCATCGGGATCTCGTAGCCCGGGGAAGCTGGACCCGGCGGCGAGCGATGTGGCTGTGCTCCCTGGCGGTGAACTGGGTCTGGAATCAAGAAACCCGAGACAGGATTGCGCGGCCTGTGCAGGCGCAATTGGTTTGCGTGGCGCCGCAGCTCCGACCCTGTGGAAGAACGTACAACATACATATTGCGACCGAGCACGCGCTGAATGGTGCCCGGCATCCATAGTTTCTTCTTGTTTCCAGCAAACACCCTGTACAGCACCGGCGTAGAAACTTGAAAACGCGAAGCGCCATACGAACCGACTCGGTGCGTGGGAGGCTGCAGCAGGTGAAGGAGAATTCGGTGACGGCGGCCGTGTAGCAGCTCGGCAGGAGACGGGCCGTCACGTGGCATGCACCGATACGTAGACAGGAAAATTTGAAGCGCTTGCTGCCTGGAGTGCTTTCCTTTCATCTTGTCCATGTGAGACTTGAATGTTCGAACGAAACGTTCTGCTTCACCATTGGACTGAGGGTGAAAAGGTGCGGTGGTGAAATGCTGAATGCCATTCACACGACAAAACTGTTGAAATTCCGCACTAACATATTGAGGTCCATTGTCACTGACGATAGTTTCAGGCAAACCTTCGATGCAAAACACTGATGTTAAGGCACTGATTGTACTAGACGCCGTCGTTGAGATTCATGGCAATCACAAAAGGAAACTTGCTGAAAGCGTCTACAACAATTAACCAGCGCGTATTCCAGAAAGGTCCGGCAAAGTCAATGTGTAATCGTTGCCATGGTCCCTTGAGGCGTGGCCAGTCTGAGAAACGTTGCGGAGGAGCCGCCTGATGCTCCGCACAAACAGTACACTGTGACGTCATACTCTCTATCTGGGCGTCCATACCAACCCAGGTACAATGACGTCTGGCCAATTGCTTTGTCCTAACAATACCCCAATGTCCTTGATGCAGGAGGCGTAACACTTCACGTTGCAGAGAACGAGGAACAATCACTCTAGTTTGATCGTTGTCGGTATGCAACAACAGAACACCCTGACTGAAAGACAATGCATGACGTTGTGCAAAATAACGTCGAACCAGAGGCCGTTGAATGTCTTTGGCTCTGGCAGGCCATCCTGAGCGAACAAAACGTGCTACCACACTTAAGTCTGCATCCGCAGCTGTTTCCTGTGCAACCCGACGAGAGTTCAAAGGGAAATCTGCGACAGCGGTAGCATCTCTGGAGTCTATCTGACAACATGCCATTTCCGAAGAATCAAACGACACATCCTGGCCAACCGGAAGTCGGGAAAGTCTGTCCGCTTTGGCGTGTTTAGTGGTAGGTCGGTACAAAATCTCATACTGATAATTAGACAGTATTAAGGATCATCTCTGAAGCTTTTGTGCCGTTCGTGGCGGAATTGGCTTTGTGGGTGAGAACAACGACGTGAGAGGCTTGTGGTCTGTCAACAAATAGAATTTTCTGCCATAGAGATAATGATGAAACTTTGTGACGCCGTAAATGATTGCTAAGGCCTCCTTTTCTATCTGACTGTAATTCTGTTGCGTTGGCGTCAGTAGCTTGGATGCAAAGGCAATAGGTCGATCGTGAGATCCAATACGATGCGACAAAATTGCACCCAGACCGTACGAGGAGGCATCAACTGCTAGAACTACAGGCTTCTGTGGGTCAAAGGGAATCAAACATGCATCACTGAGTAGTGCAGACTTTAATTTGTCAAAGGCAACTTGGCAATCTTTAGACCATACAAAAGGAACATTCTTCCTACGTAAGTAATGCAGTGGAGCTGCAATCTGAGAGTCATTGGGAATAAATCTGAAATAATAGTTAAGATTTCCCAGTACTGCTTGCAATTCATGCACATTCTTAGGAGAAGGCAAGTCTTTCATTGCTCTAAGATGTGACTGTAAGGGATGGATTCCTTGGGCATTAATCACATGGCCTAGGTACTCTTATTTCAGTCTGAAAAAACGAACACTTTGCTTTATTACAACGTAGACCTGCTGCAGTCAAAACTTGGAAAAGGCACTCCAGATTTGCTAAATGTTCTTCAACTGTACGTCCGGATACCACAATATCATCTAAGTAGTTCGAGCAACATGGTGCCGAAACTGTCAGCTGTTCCCCAAAATGCTGAAAAATAGCGGGGGCGGAAGAACTGCCAAAGGGTAGGCGTTGAAATTGAAAAAGGCCCATGTGAGTATTAATGACGAAAAACTGTTTTGACTCGTCATTAAGTGGAATCTGTAAGTATGTCTCTGCTAAATCAATCTTAGAAAATAAGCGAGACTGACCTAATTTGTCCATAAGTTCGTCAGGTCTGGCCAGGGGATAAGTGTCTACAATTGTTTGACTGTTCACTGTTGATTTGAAGTCCGCACAGAGACGAAGTTTTCCTGACGGCTTGGGTATAATTACTATAGGCGAGGCCCACTGACTCGCAGAAACAGGAGAAATCACCCCACTATCTTGCCAACGTTTAAGTTCTTCGACAACTGTATCACGCATTGCGATAGGCACTGGTCTAGCTTTACGAAATTTTGGAACTGCAGATTCTTTCAAAGTTACATGTGCCACGAAGTCTTTTGCGCAACCTAGTTCCGGCGAAAACAAGTCACTATATTTTTCACATAATGCATTGATTTTGTCCTGAGACACTACTGACGAAATTTGAAGCACATTTCTTTGAATTGATAAACCAAACAAGTCAAAAGCATCTAGTCAAAAATGTTCTGAGTAGATTTGGCCTGAAGAACAACAAAAGCAACTGTTTGCGTGACACCTTGAAAGGAGGCGGGCAGGCTACAAGTACCTAGCACGGGAATATATTGACCTGTATAAGCCGTTAGCACATGTTGAGACGGCGATAATTTTGGCGAACCCAGAAGTTCATAAGTATCTTTATTTATTAATGTGACAGAGGAACCAGTATCCAGCTGAAACTGCACAATCTTATTGTCTATGAAAAGAGTCACAAAAAGCTTTTGCTTGTGGCGCTCGACAGGTGCGCGAATGTGGGCAACGTCGGCTACGGTTTGTTTGTTGCGTTTGCGCATACGCGGGCTGAGTGCGGTAGGAAGCGGAGCAGAATCGGCACATAGATTAATATCACTGTCACTAGATGGCACTACCGCCGGATCGGCGTCCGCACAATGCGAGGCTACTGCACTAAAATTACTTTGAGTAGCTACTTGATGTCTACTGTCACTAGCTACACAGGACTGGGCACTTTTACAATAAGAAGTTGCAGAAGGCACTAGGTTCACTAGAGAATTGCACTGTACATAGTCATTTTGCCTGTCCCGAACCCGTTTCCGTTGCACAGTTTTACGCGCTCGTTGGCGCTTGCTACGTGGCGCACTACATAGTTTTGCAATAGGTGCAGAAAAATGTTCTTGCATTTTAGAACCAAATAAAGCACTGTACAGTTCCAGAACGTCTATGACATTGACTGTATGCACTGCTCTCGCACTTTGCGAAGCACTGTTTCTAACGGCGCCGTTCTTTGAAATTTTGTTTTGCATACACACTGTCCGTACATGTCCTATTTTGCCACATTGATAACAAGTTGTGTTGCGACTTGGGCACTGAGCACGTTTGTGGCGAGATACACACTGGGGGCAAGACTTACGAACATGTTTCTGAAATGGGCGTTGGCGCCCGTTATTCAAATTAGTGTTTCTAACACGACGGGGCGACCTTTGTGTCGCACTTTTACAATGTTAAAATGTTTGTTAAGCTTATGGGACATAACTACGGGGTCATCAGTCCCTAAACTTACAAACTACTTATGATCTACTTACGAACTAGGACGGCACAAATATCCATGCCCGAGGGGGGATTCGAACCCCCGACCGTAGTGGCCGCGCTGACCGTGACTGGAGCGCCTCAGTCACCTCGGCCACCGCGGGCGGCCTTTTACAATGGCTACTGTTTACTGTCTGTTCAGCACGGCCTGTACTATTGTAAGAATCACTAGTGCTACACTGAGAACTACGGCTAGGAAAGCGTCCTTTACGGCGCACTGAATTTACACTGTGGCTTTGCATTTCTATATCTGCTAAGTCAAAAGTATCATGCGCTTCTATAAGCTGCAGTACACTGTCTAATGAAGGGTCTGACTGTTTTAGAATTGCTGCCCTAATTCTTGGGTCCTGAATGCTCTGCGTAATCCCATCCCTCAACATCACGTCACTATACGAAAGTCCACAAGAGCAAGTAAATTTACATTTGCGGGTTAAGCCCTTCAGTTCCGTAATCCACTGCTGGTGTGACTGCTCGGATGATTTTTTTAGTCTGAAAAATCGGTACCGTGCCGCAGCTACGAGACCTTTTCTCTCATAATGAGCATTCAGTGCATCTACAATTTGTTCAAAGTCTACATCACGAGGAGATGCTTGCGGGAATAGTTTCTGCAGTAATACGAAGGTTTTGGGGCTCACCACGGACAATAAAAGATGCTTAACAGTCTGACCTGTAAGTTGATGAGCTGCGACAAGTTCTTGAAACTGTGCGAAATAGTCGCTCCATTCTTCCTCACGTCCGTTGCACTGGCGAAACGTAGGAAGCGTTGCGGCGGCAGGTGTGGGCTGCTGAAGCGGCGGCTGTTGTTGTTGGTTAGCTGCTTGCGCTGTGAGCTGGGCCACCGCTTGCAGGAGTTGAGTGATTTGCGCCGTCTGTAACTGAATAATTTCCATTAAGTTTGGGTTCGGGGTAGTGGCCATGCTGACCGATTAGGCGCCGCGCATACAAGTAAATTATAACAAAACACAAATGCAATATGAGGGAGGACGCTCTGCAAAAAAAAAAAAAAAAAAAAAAAAAAAAAAAAAAAAAAAAAAAAAAAAAAAAAAAAAAAAGGATTGTTAACGTAACAAGACATACGGTGTGTTTGAAGTACTACTTTTCCTGATTTTATTTACACCAGTTAAGGAGTTATTGGTTGCGTTGTTTGGTTGGGATAGGGGGACTAAACTACTGAGGTTATCAGTCCCCTGGTGGGGACGGGAAGGATTGAGGATAGGAAGGGATGGGAGGGGGGAAAGGAAATGCAGTCCGGGAAGTAAAGGAGGAAAGTAGACTGCATTAGCTCGGGGCCCCGTACTCGCCATTCACGTACTCACGAAAGAACCGTAAGCCCCCCCCCCCCCCCCCAAGGGGGTCCACAATCACGTAACTGAAAATGTTCCCCCAAAATCTTATAATAAGGGTGGGTGGGCGGGAGCCATTTCTGCGTGCTCCGACTGCTGCTGTCTGGCTGCTGGTCCAAGGTTCGTCTATCACTCCTCGTCGCCACTTTTGTGTCCCAGCCTCGTCGCCGCTTTTGTGTCTCGTTTCCGTCGTAGGTGTTGGTGGCCGAGTGGAATGAGACCGACACAGGAATAAAGATAGCACGCTGGTGCAGGTACGGAGGGGCGCAGCCAGAAACTAGAAACACTAGAGTAAATTAGAAAGAGATATATATTGAACAGAATGTATACAATACTTAACTTTAACATAGATCTGTACTGCAGAATGCTGATACATAGTTGAGTTAGAGAGCCTGCCTAGTGCCTATTCGATAGCCATTCTTCACTGGTGCCTATCTGATTCCGAAGTCTTTACTGGTTGCTATCTCAGTCCCAAGTGAACGATGTCGTTCAGTGGTGGCCACGAGCGGAGTTGCCGCAGAGGGCGCTCGTGGCTGTCGTCGTAAGAACGCCGCGCCGTGCGTACATGGCGGCGCGCGGCGAAAGTAGGTGGCGCGGACTTTGGACTTGTGCGACACCACATACTTTGTACTGACTGTCAGTTCAATAGATTTACAGTAAGATGGTCGACGTAACGCATAGTTTTAAGGGAGAAATAACGTACAATGACTGACCAAGATGGCGGACAGGCTTCAACTGATGTATGTTGTCGCCACAGATAACGCCATCTCCCTTTAGTTTAACCTCCTTGGGTGGATCAGTGCGCAGTTGAGGCACTTGACGTTAGGGAGAGCTCGGGAATGAGAATAACCAATAGCATCGCAAGATAGCGAGAGCCAATAGAATTGCATACTGCCTCGATGCGGCAAGTTTGAAAGCATTCTGCCTCTTTCTTATGAATATAATGCCAGTATATTCTGCAACAATCGAGGTTATTTTCATTTCCGTCTTATTAAAGAACGGAGGATGATATAAAAACTCTCACTTGTCACAAATATTCTGCTGTTTATTTCGCAGTATGTTGCCATTCATGAGTATACGCTCAGGTAGGAAAGTAAGTTTAAATAGCTTCGAGTGAAACGTGTAGATGTAAAATTCATGTTCTTCCTTATCACAAATATTTGTGTATTTTTCCAAATATGTGACGATTTCCGAGAGTGTGGTTTGGCAGGGGAATATGAATTTTATTGCTGCTCTCGGAGCAATTTAAGCTGCCCTGATAATTCCCTGACTGACGAGATTTATTTCATTTATTTATTTTTGAGGTTCATGAAACCTTGACAGGAGTGTATGGCAATGATATAGAATGTGTCATATTATTGCAATAATAATCATATGTAAATGTCATGAGGCTTACTGTCTAAATTGTTTGTAAACAGATGCATGAAAAGGGCTACACTGTACTTATGGGCTTCAGGGGCTTATTGTGCTAATGTTGGTAAAGAAATTTTCGCTTTACGATGATTTTTTTTTTTTTTTTTGAGAGAACATGTAATGGTGGTTGCCAACATCAGCACACTACGCCTCTACCATATGTAAACTTTCACCTTAAAGCTTACGTTCTTATTCGTATAAAAAGTATATAGCAAACATATATCCATGAGAGTGACAGTCAATTCTTATAGTGAAGCTTAAAATTAATCACGAAGTAATACAGATATTAAACAATTCCTATAAAGAATATATATCTAGAAGAAGAGGCGTTAGTTTCTTTTTGAATTTATTCATATTCCCAGTGACTGATGTAACATAAAGTATAAGTTTATTCTATACTTTTCTGGTTGAATAATTTACCGTGTTCCTTATTAGCTCCTGCTAGAATTTTCAATAAAGGCCTATATTTAAAGATCGTGTTTACTTCTTGTATCATCAAGTTCACATGCACTCTTAGTTTTGTAAACGGTTTTATTATAGTTCAGAGAGCACATAAGTAAAAAAAAAAAATTGCTAACATGATTTGGTGCAGATTGCCATCTGTTTCAACAAAACGCTGCAATAGTATGTAGAATGCACCCTGATAATACTCTCGGAGATCGCTGCATTTCGGAAGCAGACAGCTCATTAAGTTGTACTAAAGGGTTCCTACCTACACACTGTGAAATTATGGTATACTGGGAAATAAACGGCGAAATATTTGCGTCCTTTATTTTCTGACTATACGGAAATATAAAGAAATTAGAATATTCCAAATCATACTTGCCTTACGTTATTAAGCATTCCTAGAATGTGTGTAAATAAAACATTTTAAAAAATAAAAGGAAGTGCTCGGACGCGAATTTGGATCCCATGTATTGGGAATTTATGACGCTTTCCATTACGCCACACTGACTATGGGTATTTGAAGAGTTTATCATTGAATTTATTAGAACATCTTATTGCTCCATTACAGTTTGATATGTAATAATAAGGCATACTCCTTGTGATACATTGTCAGTGCACTGTTGCTTTGAAATGGCACTGTGCAATCTTAACACAAAACAGTTTACATATTATGCCAGAATGAACAACGGCGTCTGCTGCATCTAGTCAAAGATATACGAGTACGGTGCTCTGAAATTCTGTTGGTTCTCGCTATTTCGCACCGAGCTCATCCTAACGATAAATGTTCAGACGATGTGCTTGTTGTGATTGAATGTTGTTTAAATGAGCAAGTCTGTTGTATATGTGAATGTCAACATGCTGCATATATTCACTCATGCAAAATGTCAAGACACATTGTTTGTGTATGGGTGCTTTCAAAAAATGTTCAAATGTTTGTAAAGTCTATGGGACTTAACTACGGGGTCATCAGTCCCTAAACTTACAAACTACTTATGAACTAGCTAATCCTAAGGACGGCACAAATATCCATGCCCGAGGGGGGATTCGAACCCCCGACCGTAGTGGCCGTGCAGACCGTGACTGAAGCGCCTCAGTCTCCTCGGCCACCGCGGCCGGCATGGGTGCTTTGGCAATGCTCTTGTGGCAGTGACAGAATACCAGAGACATTTCTACCAGAGATTTCCCTGATCGCCTGCAGAGATGATGTTCCTTGTGAAACACAACACACCCTCCAAAACATTGAAAATTGCGTTGAAATGAGTGAGGGACTTTTCAGTACCTGTTTAGAACTGATCACTTATTTACCCAACCATTATTCTTTTCACACCAGCACCTACATCATTTTGGTAAGTAATATTCGACACTTATTTTCACAGTCATTTAAGGATTGGCTGTAGGATTCAGTCCGCCTCCAGTTCCATCAAGATCGAAAACTCGACACGTGTTCAGAGGATTATAATATTTATTTTCGCATGTAGAGCACCTCACAAATCCTGTGACATTCCTTCTGAGTCAGCCTGAGTTCTTGTATACTGCTCAAAACAATAAGGTGATAAGGTGAGATACCATACACAATATTCATATGGTAAGGTATTTTATTCAGATATTGGTTACAGTTGTAATATGTGTGTGATACGGCACAGTATTTCGCTGTCTCAACTCTCTGCTTAAGGTTTAAATGGCACCATGGAACTACATAATAGTGAATAAGTCATTCTCGTTGTCCTCTTTTATGGTGTGTGATCACCTCGGACGGCCAGTACAGTTGCACACCTGCGTGGTACGGACAGTATGACGCTGTCAATCAGCTCTTGAGGAATAGTTTGACATTCTTCCATGTTTGGTCTGGCTGTAATGAGTCATCCAAGTGCATCCCAGATCTTATCAAACGAGTTTAAGTCCGATGAACAACACGAACACTACATTCATTCAATTCCCTGATCTTCAAGCATGTTGTTCAACAGTTGCAGCTCTGTGGGGACGAGAATTATCCTCCACCTGAAGGAACCCATCTCATAGCATAGGGCACAACAAAAGGTTGACCTTGTGGTGTCGCACAAGTACAAAGTGCGCGCCACCTACTTTCGCCGCGCGCCGCCATGCACGCATGGCGCGGCGTTCTCGGCGTTCATACGACGACAGCCACGAGCGCCCTCTGCTGCAACTCCGCTCGTGGCCACCAGTGAACGACATCGTTCACTTGGGACTGAGATAGCAACCAGTTAGAACCTTCGTAATCAGATAGGCACCAGTGAAGACTTGGCTATCGTATAGGCACTAGGAAGCAGTACTAGGCAGGCCTCTAGCTCAACTATGTATCAGCATTCTGTGTACTGAACTAAGTAAAAGTTAAGTATTGTATAAATTCTGTGCAATATATATCTCGTTCTAATTTACTCTAGTGTTTCTAGTTTCTGGCTGCTCCCCTCCGTACCTGCACCAGCGTGCTATCGTTATTCCTGTGTCGGTCTTTGTACTCGGGCACCGACACCTACGACGGAAACGAGACACAAAAGCGGCGACGAGGCTGGGACACAAAAGACCTCACAGCAGTTACGCGCCATTCTGAACGACATATAATTCCGTACGTCTGCCCACACCATTCATCCACCACCATGATATGGCGACGTTTCCTGCACATAATCAGTTCCACGTTCTCTCCAGATGAGGGAACAACGATTGTCCAGCTGAACACAAAATCTTGATTTATATGTGCACAGACCGGCGCCATTCGTTATGCCTCCAATCCCGAAGTTCCTCTGCCTGGTATCTGCGGGCTAAACTGTGTGTAGAGTCTACACTCCCAAAGAAGATTTCGTACTGCTTCGGGCATGGATATTTGTGCCGTCCATAGTATAAGGTAGTTCGTAAGTAGTTTGTAAGTTTAGGGACTGATGACCCCGTAGTTGAGTCCCATAAGCTTAACAAACATTTGAACATTTTTTTTTGATACTTGGTAGTATCACTTTCATGCAAACGATCATTGACAAAATTGACATAAGAAAACATTTTTAGGGATAAATCTTTTGAATATGAATTAAACCACTATGGCTGCCACGATCGATCGCAGTTACGGCTTAAATTATGAATAAAGACATCGGAAATGGCGCTCGAAGATTTACGGCGTAATGAGTCTGTCTCTCTCTGTGCCAATTGTGTTGTCAAAGGGGACAGAGGTTCGAGACACCCAGAAGCCCTTGTCAGTTGACAGTGTGGTCAAAAAGGCGTGAGAAGCAGCAATGATCGACTGTTTGAAGTAGCAGAAGGCACAAAATTAATGAAGCATGGTGTGAATCCACGAAACATGTGTCCTCTAACAGAAAGGCGCGTTATAACGAGCTCTCAATTTAAGAAACATCTCTGATTAATCCGCCATAAGGAACTCCGGTAGCGATTCCCAAAGAGGAGATGGCCGTGTGAAGAATACTGGAAAATTAACGAAAGGAGAGGAGTATGAATGACCTAGGGAAGTTAGAAAATCTTTAAAGGGAAATGCAAAAGTTCCATGTAGGAGACTTGTAAAGTGAAACGAAAAAATGTAAGATTATATACCCACTCTTTTTTCGAAATATTTAATACTTATTTTCTTTTTTTTTTCATTTTTTGACATAGGTGACCCTAGCTCAGTGAATTCTGGGTTGCGCACACATAAACTATACGAAATTACCATGCCCAAACCCATATTGAACTACCTTTTGATTAAGTATTGTATAAATAATTTTACAGGAGTTTTACTCATAGATTTTCTAAAGATATAGTGGTAGCTCTGAAACTGGTATGATACTCTTTCCATGGTTTTCATTTATTTTGACCCATGTCAATTAATTTGCGGATACTTTAAGCTACGTTTATCATGTTTTAATTACCATTGTTATTAACTTTGCTTTTATAAAACTGGAAAAAACTATACTCAGCCATAGTTTACGATTACCAACTGATCAATACTTCTGCAAGGGCCTTATGGACCATACGCCTGTTCTACGAGTGTCTTCCATATCGATATGTAATAGCTTTGAGGTATCAATCGTGAATTATTCTCGTTAACCATTCTATGCATGACCTATATTTTTTGCACATTTACATACCCTGGGCCCATTGGACCCGTTACGTCTAATATGAGAATTTAAATGAAAATAAGTGTTTTGTGGATATTATCATGCACGAATATTTTTATTTGAAGGTTCATGAGTATAATATAAGAAAGATGTGGCTATTTTAATGGTTTCACGGACTTTTAAAATGTATAATTAGTATAATTTTAACCCTGGATAACTTTTTTAATAGAGTATATTATGAAAACGGATACAGACACAACCAATATTATTTTTCACAGTGTTCAAATAGGTGATTTTACCACTGACAAAGCATAAATCATTTCACAAAAAACATCATCAGTTTGCTGGTCCTGGTAAAAATTTCACCACATTCTGAGCAGGCGTTTTATTTGTCACTGGGGGCCTTTTACTCCATAGCATACCATTTGGAGCAATATAAACGTTGGCATTTTCACTGCTTATTTGTCCTGACATATTATTATCTAGATCATCATCATCTTCTTCACCATCACTACTACGTGGTTCTTCATCCAAAGAGTCGTATGACACTTCGTGAGAAACAGCTTCATGGTTTTCATCCAAAGCAGAACATATATCTGAAAGGAAAGCATATCTTCAGCTACCCATTGAGTAACATCTGATACAAAATTTGGGCTTGAAAAACGTATGCTACCCTCTTTCCTGCTCCATTTTTTAGATGCAGATCCTAACATTGTCTGAAATATAATAATATGTACCTCAGTACTCTCTTGTCCTATGGAGTGTAGAAATAAAGCGGCTCTTCATGTTATTTTTTAGTGTTACCAATAACCCTTACCTTTCTTCCAGATGAGTATCGAATGTCAAACAATACTGTTGTGTAGCAAACTCCTACAGTCTTTCTGTACAGCGCCACACACTAATAACCACCCACTGCGATATTTTGCTTCTTACACAACACAGAAGTATACTGTCTGACAGTTTAACATGCCAACTTATAACAATACGTTTTCTACGATCCCAACAATGCATATGTGTGGAAGTAACGTATTCTCGGTACTCCAACAAAATGTAATTGATTACAACCCAATCTAATTTAACCACACTTTAACATGAACCACAGGGTCCATCGGACCCAGGTTTTATAAATGTGTAGCATAAAGAAGAAAATTCAAGTGGCACTTAGACTAATGACACACAATTCTAGTAGTATCTGTAAATGTATTACTGAAAATTGCCAGAGAGCATACCTGAACGGTTGGGACTCAATTTCAAGTCTTTAATACACAAATTAAAAATTAAAATTGTTCCCGGGCGCATTGGACCCAGGGTATACATACTAGGGTAAAATAGGGTGTTTTGTGTTATTCTGTAACTTAATTGTGTATCTTGATCGTACAGTATTTTGATCTTAATATTTATTATGTTATTAATGTGAAAAATTAACAACAAAATAAAACTGGTACAGACGCAGGGCATGTAATAAGATATGTGTTATGTAAAATCATTAGTGCTTCCCCATTGCTGACATGGAAGGTGCCAAGGTTTGGCGCATAAGAAAAGAGGCAGCGATACGTGCAGTGTGGCTTAAAGAGAGAGCCGAGAGAAAACAGCCAGTGAGTGGTCACGTGTGTGGCGACACGTGAGCAAGGTAGCAAAGCAGAGGCTTGAATTTGTATAAAGAGTTTCCCAAAATTGGCCTTGGATACTCGTCGAGCATATATTATACCGTTGTATTGAATAATGGGCACAATGTAAATTTATACATCGCTAAGAAGAGAATACAGCGCCACATAGCGAGAGCCACGATTGAGGTCGATTCGCCTCTAGTTGTGCAATCACACAACTGCTCGTCGGCAGCGCGGGATACTTGTCAAGGTTATGTACTTCTAGAATTGTAGCGCGAATGGATCAGACAAAAAATAGTGACTTGTTTCAATAATCAGTTAATTGAACTAAAATTTGTGGTAACCCTTGTTTTACTATATCACATGGTCAGGATCCTATTCTAGCGTGTAAATATCCGAGTGTCCTAGGTGAGAACAGATGAAAAGATAAATGATTATCTTACTGAGCTAATTAATAATTTGAATTGTTAAGTTGCATGTTTGTAGTAGACAATTGAAAAGTAGTGAGACTGCTGCCTTTTGTTCCCTTGCAAGTCAAAGATTACAATTAATATTACAACTTGAATTTATTGAGAAACAATTAAAATAAGATAATTAAAATAACAGTAAATTATTTAGAGTGTATTGATTAGTATAAAATATGGACAGGTCAGAACACTCAAAACAATCTTGGGAAACAGGACAGAATTTCCTGAACAAAAACTGACAAAGCAACATGGTTTTCTCTTTTGGTTCATAGAATATCACACGCCTGCGCCGCCCCGGAAGTGCTCAAAAACGCTAGTGAACGAATGAAGAAAATAAAAAGTGCGACTGGTACTCTCCAAGAAGTAAGATGGCAAGGAACGGGGTAACTGGAAATAGGAAACGGGACTTTTGTATGGAGACGTATTGAATTTGGAACCGGGTTCTAAATTCATAAATAAATAAATGATTCAGTAAGGGAATTCAAACATGTTAGTAATCGTATATCATATATCACAATTCAGTCTCAATGGTTAGAAATTGCATAAGATAAAGGTAATGACGTGAAGGAAGAATTCTACGCAACTGGAACATGCATACAACTCAATAAGTAGGCATAACATAATAATAGTGTTAGGACATTTTAATGCCAACGTAGGAAAGGAAGAAAGCTACAAACCAACCATTGACAATTTTAGCTTACACAACGAAAGTTTAGATACTGGGGAACGACTTATAAACTTTGCAATGACAAATGATCTCACGATAAGCAGTACAAAATTTCAACACAAACGTATTCATTTAGAGATATGGATATACCAGATGGAAAAGTAGTGAATCCGATTGACCATGTAGCTATACAAAAAAGATTCCAAAAGGGTATTAAAGATGTCAGAACCTTTAGGGTTACAGATTGTGACACACACCCTATGTTAGTCATATCAAAAATGAAAATGAAACTCAAAAACAGAGACTAAATTCTGAATGAAAAAAAAAAAAAATACGTAGAAAACTTTATGTATTTCATAAAAGCAAAAAGATGACTTTAGACATTTCAAGCTGTAAACAGCAAAGGTATTAACATAAATTATATCGTTGAAAACAAGCAAGAAATATTAAGAACTTTTATACAATCACAGACGTTAATCTATATAAATTTCAAGCCCAAATATATTACCATATTTTTTCATAGATTACAGCGTTGAAATTTTGTCAAATCTAATTTATATATACTCTTTGTAAACAGATAATGTAAATGGAGTGATCTACATCACAAAATTAATAACAGAGCGAGAAATAATGACTACCTCAATACAATTTATAATATGTATGAGGAAACAAAAGCACTCTAGGACATTAAACTGTAAAAGAAAAACGCAAATATTTAAACCAAACATTATAAATTAGATATAAAGAAATATTTATGGATGTATATATTGCAGTTAACTAACTTGAGAATGGCAAACAGCCGAAACGATCGCCATAATTAAATAAGACCTATAAATAAAAAGAAAGTGCAGCACTCAATGTAATAAAAGTTCAAAATGTCATTTACTGACCTACTGTATGCCACAGGCTCATAAGAAAAGAAGCTTTTGAAAATATGCAATGTTTATTCTGCCCTATAGAAAAACAAATTTTCGTGTGATGTATGTATTCAATAAAATAGTGTTTAATATTAGAATTTTATGTTACAACAAAGAGAGGATGACAAAACTCAGTGCTCCGTAAAATGAACTGGTATCTTGAAAGACCCCATGTGCCAAGTCATGTAACTTTTTCAACGTGTCTAGCAGAGGGTTTACCAGAGATATGCCTGGGTCTGGGCACAAAGACCACTGATCATTATGCAAATACTGTTATATATATAAGACTCTGTAGTGCTGTGGTGTGCTGCCTTTCTGGGGTATATGAAGATGCAGATGGCCGTCATATAATGGCTCTTAGCAATTAGCCCTAAAGAGCAAGCTGGGACAGTGTGGAAGCTTTCTGTTTTATACCTGGTGACCAATTCAGATAAAATGTAATTACTCGGAGCTTCCTGGCTGCAGGCCAGACACTCCTCACGAAGTAATGGTGTGCAGCTGGCCAAAAGGGAAGTAAAATCTGTCGCCATACCATGGGTTTGCTGACTCGAGCGTGCAGAAAGTTGTGGAGTTGAATTGTTTACAGTACTCACGTGGAGACCTACCTTCCTGCTTGTGACTTGTCCTACTCATATTTTGCAGGTTACTGATTTCGTTGATATTATATGTCTAGGCACAATCCTCTTAGACTTTTTGTAACCTCTTACCTCTGGGTATAACTACCAATCACTCCAAAATCGATAAAACCGCATGTAAAGCGAATGTAGGGGCACAATACGTGGTGTGAGTTTTTTATTTGACCGTGTGTACCTAAGAATAAAAAACCCTTAACATGTGTCGGACTTTGGACAGACTATTTACTAAACGGGGACAAAATATTGTATACGAGAATTATGCAGTCGCTAGGCTGATTTCCAATAAAATTTTCAAACTATTATTGATAATCTGTTTCAAATCTGTTGTAAATATTACTTTAAAACACCTAGGTAAATCAATTGGAAAGTGTTAATTCTTGGTCAAAAAATAAATAAACAAATAAAATAAAAATAAAGAAAACCCTATGATCTCTATCGAAAACAATATGTAGGACAAGGTAGACCAAGTCACTTGTTTACTATTAAATATAGTCTTGAATATGAAAAAAAACTAGCACTTTATCAAACAACAAAGATTTATTTATTTAATTTTTTATATATTTTTAAATTTTGAATAATTAATATTGTTATTAATTTGGCTTTTATACTGTACAACTGATCTGAAGCAATTAATCATAGTTTACGATTACTTACTTTATATGCGGCAAGGGCCTTATCGAACGTATGCCTTCTCTATGAGCCACTGCCACAACTTTCTCTCTAGTATGATGTGTGTCCAGTTTATATCGCTGTTTATCCTGGCTGTGTCTTCTCGACTGTTATCTTGCCACGTGCTTCTGGGTCTGCCTCTTCCTCTCGATCCAGCTATTGTTCTGCTGAATGCCACTCTCGGTAATCTATCCTCTTTCATTCTGGTTATATGGCTTGCCGAGTGCAGCCTTCTCTTCTTGAGCACTGCGACAGTGTTACAGTATTTGTACAGCTCTCTTAATTCTTCATTTTTTCTTATTCTCTGCTCCATGTTATTTTCATCTGCACTGGTCCAAAAATTTTCCTTAATACTTTTCTGTCGCATGTTAACTGTTTTTCTTCATCTTTCTTTCTAAATGTTAATGTTTCACTTGCATATTGCGTCGCTGGTATATTGGGTGATTGATATAAGCGGATTTTAAAGTTTCTGCTAAGCGATCTTTTCATCATCTTGCTCCAATTAACATTTTCAAAAGCTTATTCCAGATTGCAAAATCCAGAAATGTGGTATGCCTTTCCTCAAACTATCTCCAACAGTCGTGAGTACTGCCTCCGTTGTTCCTACGTTTATCCACAAAGCAAACCGATCTTCTGACCATCTGTAAATAATTAGTGTTCAGATTTTACAAACATTACTTATTAAAATCATGGTTTCTGTAATTTTCAGACCTGTCTGGACTTGATTTCTTTGGCTTGGGGATTTATTACATTTATCTTAAAGTCTGAGGTTATTTCTCCTCTCTCATACTCTTACACTCCAGGTGAAATAGTTTTATCACAGCTAGCTCTCCCAGAAACTTCAGTAGCTCTGAGAGAATGCCATCTACTACCAGGGCCTTACGTCTTTCGGTGCTCTATCAAATTCATCTCTCAGTATAGTACCTCTCATTTCATCTTCAACTACTTCTTCTTTGTCCCTACCTACAATATTGTAACTTAGTTCATTTTCTTTGTAGAACCGCTCTATATACTCTTTCCACCTTTCAGCTTCCCCTTCTTTTCTGATAACTGGTTTTCCATCTGAGTTCCTGAGGTTCGCACAGCTGTTCCGTTTTTTTCCACACGTCTCTTTTATTTTCCTGTAGGCGAAATTTATTTTTCTGTAGTGATACATTCATCTACAGACTTGTAATTACCTTCTAGCGCTATAGAAGTCGATTGCTTCCGCTTGCAGCCATGTGTACAACACAGTTCAAAGTTATCAACAGTGTCAGCTTTCAGGAATTTCCTTAAGCTACTGGAATACAGGTATGTCTTGGTAGTAGTAAAGAAATACAAAGAAGCATGTTATATGCTGTAACAGGTATTTACTCACCATAGTATATAAGATCTCATATTTATTGAATTATATGTTGTGCAACTGTGTAATTGGACGGGTATATATTCACTTCATAAGCTGTTGTATGTCTGTAAAATCTGTCACGAATACAGGTAGTAGTAAATAAGTAATAGATTAAAACGTGATGCATGATTGGACGGTTTTCCATGAATGTTGCTGTTCATATCGTCATATCACATGAACAACGTGTCATACTGCGATGCAATGTCCAAGGTACATTCAGCTGTATAAATGTATACTGTCTACAAATTTTCCAATAACTACTATTTGTAGTGTAGAAATTATAAAATGTAACGTAATGCCCAATGTCATAGTCCCACTCTATAAACAGAAGGAAAGAAACTTTTTTCTTTCATCATTTTACTGTGGTTATCAGTGAGAAATAATATATTAAATATGTTAAATAATGTTATCAGTTTGTTGCAAGCCGCCAAGTGCTCTCATTCTCATTCTCATACAGTGTATGAATAAAGTCTTGTCGCATTAAATGGGAGTTTTCTGCAACTCCTATAGTTTATGATTTTATGTCTCTTGTACCACTGTGTCATAGGTGGTTCATACTCATACAGAAATTGTTATCTCATGGTAAGGAATATGTGTACCAAATTTGATTGAAATCGAGCCAACGGTATAGGAGAAAATGTGCTACATTTCAGTGTGATTCATCAGTTTTTTGCGCATCTGATTGTTTATGACGTCATAACCCCTTAACTATGTTTTTACGCAATCCTTACACTTACAGCACCATCCTATTGGTTTGAAGGTCAAGTATGCAATATTTCATAAATATTGGAACAAAACTGCAGATTTCTACGCAATAAGTACACAGAAAATCACGGACGCTCAGCTTTATATATAAAGAAGACCAGCTGAAAACATTGCGCTGCCCATTTCGTTATTTATTCAAGCCTTGTGTTAGTACTTCTCCTGTCCCTTCTCTCTGTCATCGCCTTTTCTCTCGAAACATTTTATATTTATGGGAGAATTATAAGAAATAAGGCTGTCTTGCATAATGTATTAAATTATAAGTGTAGTATCCAAACACAGAAAGATAGCAATCACAATACAAATGATATGTAACATTAAATCAGTCATTTACTTCTAAACTTGACTATAAACAATAATTCTTGTTACTTGTCCCAGAGATTGTATGAATAAATTCTTTGATGAGCGCCCCCCCCTCCCCCTTTCAACAAGCGACAGTTGTTCATGTGAGAAACATGGAGATGTCAAATCCATTCCACAGTATTTAACAGATTACCCTGTAATATATTAACAGTAATTGAAAATACCAGTCTCACTGGAAATGGCGGTCTCTTTAAGTTGAAAGGTAGATCTGTCAGAAATAAAGGGGATACAGTAGATGTTCTGTGTTTCATTCTCTTTGTATCTTTACACTTATTTAAAGACCTGGGTCTGTCAAGATGTATTCATCAATAACCTAGAAAAGAAATTATTTAGACAAAAAATAAACTTACAGAAAAAATTGGGTATTACAGACTATATGTGGATAACACTCTACTCCTACTTGATGGCTCTATAGATGAACTTCTTACTTTATTCAGTACACTTCACAAAAAAATAAAACTCATAATTGAACATGAATCAAATAAAACAATAAAGTTATTAGACATAACAATTACTAATGAACAACAAGAACATAATGTTTATATTTACAGAAAGCCAACTTACAGTGATGTCACAATACACCAATAATCACACCATGGAAAAACACACAAATATGCTGCACTTAGTTCCTTGTTACATAGAGCACACACAGCACCTTTAAAACTTGTAGCACTAAAAGAAGAAATTGATACAATGAAAACAATTGTAGCAAATAATGGATACTCAGAAAAATTAATCAACAAGCTATCAAGAAAAATACTAACTAAAATCACTAACAAAAACACAAATCTTTACAGGCATTCCTTATTTAGGCACTGCATTATAAAAATAGCTAACTTATTCAAGAACACCAGTATTACAATATCTTTCTCCACTTTCAACAAACTAGGACACCACTTACCACACAGTGAACAGAAGACTAAAATTACAGAACACATTGGGATATTTAAATTGCAATGTAAGAGCTGCCCTGGATTTTACATTGGCAAAACTGGAATAACTTTCCACACATATTGCAAAAAACACAATGATGCTTTTAACCCACAGTGGAGTAGCCATGCGGTCTAAGGCGCTTCGCTGCGGAGCACGCGGTTGCTTGCCGTCGGAGGTTCGTGTCCTCCCTGGGGCATGGGTGTGTGTGCAGTCCTTAGGTTAGTTTACCTTAGTTTAAGTAGTTTGTAAGCTACGGATTGATAACCATGCAGTTTGGTCCGATAGATTTACAAACATTTGAGCATTTTATGCTTTTAATCATTTTATAAAAAACACAATAGCTAACCATCTATACCTCAATAAACGCAAACTAAATGGCACCCGAAGTAGTCTAACAGTACTCCAGACAAGTAAATGGCAAAAAATTGATTTACATGAACAATTAGAAATATTATTACATAAACAAAAATATATTGAAAAAATGTTAAATGAGCAAACAGAATTTAGCAGCCACAGTTTGTTCAGTCATTACAAAAGTTAAATTTTTTCTGGTAATACAAACACTTAGCATTACAAAACAGTGGCAACCCTACAACCATAATGAATGTTTCTACAAACCTCTTATGAAGTAATTCCAATTCATAAATTTATAATGTAGCAAGTTTAACATAAAAAATCTGTATCTTAAAAAAATCTTTATTTATATAAAATCGAACACCTTTGTATGTATAGAGTATCTTAATAATATAGAAGTAGAACATCTTCATAGCTGTTTTTCTTTGAGTTGTTGTTATTCCACACTCTGCTTCAACATGGGAAGTGTTTGTGACGATTGTTATTTATACCTGGAAATGTGCTCCAGGGCAGTTAATTTTTATGCTTCACCAGACTTGTTAGTCCACCACTCTTAATAAGTATGTCAATTGTTAAATCGCATTAATTATATGAACCTGTATTTAAAATTTGCCATATTGTTTGATCTTGACATTTCAGGTCTTTAAACATGTGTAGTTTCTATTTTATTTCTTGTTCGATTTGTAGAGGCTCGTGTGATAGCATTCTTAATATGTCGGTTGTTGTTGAACTGGTGTGAGTGTTTATGTTCTCAAATATGTATTTTGTTATGCACGTTTGTATGGATGTATTTATGCATATGAAACCGTTCATCACTCTTCGTTTATTTATTTATTTATAGGACATGACGACTGATTCTTTGGAGTTCTTTGTATTGGCATTGTGGGATGCCTTCATATTTTGTTACTGTCAAAATGGTCGTATGCTAGCAATATGTGTGTGTTTTTCTAACTGTATTGTGTGTGTTTATAAATATGATTTTAGATCAAACGGAGAGGATGTCTTTCTATGTATGGTTGATGGTTTGTGTGAGTGTTAAAATTACTTAGTACTTTCCTTCTTTTTCGTGTTTCGAATGGACGTCTTGGCCGACGCTTGTTCAACTGTTGGGTTTTGACATACGCCCAGTACTGTAGCATCGTATGCCGGCGTAACTTCTTCCTTTTTTCTGTCCATGGGGTATCTTTCCTTCGGGGCATCTCCTAAAATTCTCGGACTTCCTTAAGGGTGCGTCTCACTGTTCTGGAGATCAGTTATTCCCAATTCCTTCTCGTTTTCTGCCAGCCTAATAGTACGAAACTTTTTGTTTTGCTAGAAGGTGAACAGAGGGTTGGTCATTCTGTTTGGAGGCAATCTTGCAACATGGCTGTAGAAAGCTACCCTTCTTTTTCTTGTACAATCTGAGAGATTATCGATATGTTCGTAGAACTCTTAGTTATGTCGTTTTCTGAATTCCACGTCTTCTTCTGCTTGGCCTAGTATCTTCTTGAGGATTCTCAACTCTCTCACTTCAGACTTCTCCATCATACCACTCCGGTTCAGGGAAAGACGTTCCATTCCAAACAGGGCTTCTGGTCGTAAGACTGATATGTTGTGCTTATGTTTCAGATTGCGTGATAGGCATTTTTGGTTGTCCGTGTTAATAGTCAGTCAATAGGCTACTCCCAACTTGTTGACTCTAATGGATAATGCTGTTTTCTCTGATAGGTTGGGTTGAATCCATTCACTGAGAGTCTTAAATTTCTCAGCCCTTTTGATGTTTTCTTGAACATCTGTGTTGCTTTCGTCGATGTTGGTGAATAATTCTGTTTTCTCCAGAGACATCTGAAGACCTACATTTGCTGCCTGTTTTGTGAGACAGATTACCTGTATTGTTGCCTTCTCGATGGAATCAGTAATCAGAGCCATGTCATCTGCAAAAACCAGGCAATCTGTAATCAGCGTTCTTACGGCCCAGGTAGACACCACTCTGAACAGCTGAATTGATCAGTTTTTTGCGTCTTTCTTTTACAACCTTCTCTAGAACACAGCTAAAGAGAACAGGGGAGATCCATTCCCTTGTCTCACTCCAGTTTTTACCTTGAAACCTTATGAGATCTTACCCCTAAATTTATGCTTGGAATAGGTGTTGTCAAGGTTTCTACAATGACTCTGCAGGTTTTGTTGTTTAGTACTAGTTCCTGAAATATTTTTATAGGCGTTTCTCTGTCAATGGAGCCGTGGCATTCTTGAGATCATCAAAATTGACGGCCACCTTGCAATCTTGGAGTATGCCAGTACACTTTTAAGATTGAGGATCTGTTCAGCACAGGATAGGGTCTTTCTCAAGCCTCCCCGATATTCTTCCAGTTGATCTTCTGCCCTTCTGCCTTGTAGAGAATCTTATATGTTACCAGAACAAGAAAAATTCCATAGTAATTGTTCAGATCAGTAAAATCTTCCTTTTTATGAAGCGAATGGATCAGAGCGGTGTTCTAATCGAATGGTAATTACTCTGTTTCCCAAATCTGGATGATCTCAGTGAGCTTTCCCGCAGCATAGCATAGTTCAGCTACGATAGTCCTTTCCAGCTGCCTTATAATCCTTTAGAAGTTGAATGGTTTGCCCAACTTTTTCCAATGAATGAGGCAGTGAGTCTGGGTTTAGTGTGATTTGTTTGTAGTCGAAGTCTTTGCTGAGTGGATCACAGTTGAGTAGCTTTATAAAATATTGAACTAAGACGTCATTAAATACTAGTTTACCCTGCGCGCCTGTAAGTGGAGTCTTGGCAATTGTATTTTATAAGTGTCAGCTTGAAGGTTCTGCAGAAATCTCTTTGATTTGGATTAGTTGGTTTAGTGTGAAGTTCCATTTTGTTTCTCGAATTATCTTTATTGTAAGCCTTCTTTGTTCCAAAAAATTCTCTCAAATTTTCTTCGTTTTCTTACGAGCCCACTGACCCCAGAGTATCTGTCTTTGGGCTATTTGTATTGTCACAGTCTTGATTCCACTTCGGATGTTTCTTTATTCTAGTAATGGGGGTGAGTTAATTGGCTGTTTTCACAAGTTGGCCCCAGGTGCTGAAAATTGTACTTTCAGTCTTTGGCGTACTTCTTATCCGTTCTTAAATCATTATACGTCAAATCTTACCATCTTGGGAGTTCTGTGTATTCTATTGTTTCTAGGCTGGGGTCTCTTTTTGATGTTTGAGAGGTAATGGTCTGAGTCCAGATTGGCAATTTTTAATACATTTACATGTCGTATTTCCTTTGCCTTTGTAAATGGCCACATGATCTATCTGGAATTCACCCATGTCGGTGTTAGGTGAAACCCAAGTCTTCTGCTTTCTTGGCAGATGTTTGAAAGCTGCAGACTTCATGACTAACCCGAAATTCCTGCACAGATCCACCATTCGTTCCCCACTGCGGTTGGTTATTATATGTACCGGATAGATGCCCACTATGTTTCTCTGGTTTTTCTCTCTTTCCAATTGGGCATTGAAGTCACCAAAAAGTATGACGGTGATTTCGAGATAATATCGTCTCAGTCGTCTAGGGAATTTGTCAGTTCTGTCTGGATTGCGTCTATTGTTCTAGTTTGTTGGGGCATGTACATTGACTACACTGTATTCCTTTTTAGTACATTTGAGGGAAAGGATGGATACATTACTGCGAAGTCAGTCGCTGAATCCAGTATCCTGTGACTGATTTTAAATCCTGTACCTATGTTGGGTACATTCT
The DNA here is from genome assembly GCA_026315105.1 of Locusta migratoria. Taxonomy (NCBI): domain Eukaryota; kingdom Metazoa; phylum Arthropoda; class Insecta; order Orthoptera; family Acrididae; genus Locusta; species Locusta migratoria. Next base: position 412,279,135 of record CM048746.1, on the reverse strand, counting down.
TCATTACCCACTGACCAACTTTTCTGTTGAGGGATCTGTATACTTCGGACTCTAGGGCACGATCATCTGTGAAACTGGTTTCCCGTACTGCTGTCAGTACTATGTTGTATTAGTGAATCGGTCAGATGTTTCAGTTTACCCACATTGAACAGTGAATTAGTATTAAATTTTACGAAGAAGCTTTGCCGTCTTGGTCAGAGTTTATGTCCGGTGATTTCAGGATGCTCCGACTCATCCTCATATCATGTTGGTGCGGAGTCCCCAGAATCTGAAGGTCCCCTAACGTCACCATGGGTGACGGTGGATTGTTTACCACCTGGGGTAGTGCAATCAGCGAAAGTTTCCTCCATGCTCAGTTGAGGATTATTCTTCGTAGGACAGTGGCTAGCTATTGTCCAAGAGACTACCCAAGTTGTTAGTTTGAGAGGCTTACTATTTGGGGTTCTCACTCCTAGATAGGTTGCCTGACTCTTTACTTATGACACGGTATGGTAGGCAAAAAGGACAGATGAGGATAGTAAAATGGGGATACATAGGCCGTTGTGGGACACACTTTATCTGACTCCTCCCCTTCGGCCATTCTGGTTTTGGTGATCCTTCTGGTTGTTAAAATATCGCCAGCATAGGTCTCCGGATACTGAGCATACAAACCTCCTTGCATGTACAGACAGTGCTTCGTTAAGGTGGTGTCCCATGAGGAGGAATTTACTTATTTGTTAATTGATTAGTACACGTTAAATTTAGTGACCGGTGTGTGTGTGTGTGTGTGTGTGTGTGTGTGTGTGTGTGTGTGTGTGAGAGAGAGAGAGAGAGAGAGAGAGAGAATGTGTGTGTGTGTGTGTGTGTGTGTGTGTGAGAGAGAGAGAGAGAGAGAGAGAGAGAGAGAGAGAGAGAGAGAGAGAGAGAGAGAGTAAGGAGGGATGTATGCCCTGATTTCTGTGTGTGTTTCTTTGTTAATGTGATCATATTATATCGTGGGCTTGAGGTAAGGTAGGTTTATTTTTCTTTACTACATATTTTGTTTAAATTACCTTTAGTTGCTGATGTTTACTTGGCCATTTAATGTGTTTTTCTTTTCTGTTATTAATTTTGAATTTGTAAATTGTCTTGAAGAGTTTGGAGATGTTTCTTATAAGTGAATATGACGATATTCATTCCTGTTTCAATGGTCGTAGTTTCTTTCTTTCTTTCTTTTATTTATTTTTTTGTCAGATGTTATTTTGCAAATGTTAGGCTGGTTTCATAATCGTTTATGTTCTTCTTGCCAGAAAAAAAAACCAGCCAACACCGCAGTGCTTTACTACGCATGGTCCTGTTTTGAGGTGGTATGCCGTTGTATTTCTCCGACCTTCGAACTAACTTAACCAGTCAGTTATAGAGGGACCTGCAGTTTAACGTGGGTTCCCAACCACGGTGCTACTCGATATTTGCCATATCAGCAACACTGCCAGAGGTGAAAGAAGTGGAAAGTGACAGATAAAAATCCTAGGACCGCACGACGATCTTATTATCTTACTTTAAATGTCCTGATAATCTGTCCGAAGTACAGAACGTCACAACTGTTACATTCCAGCGGGAAAGTAGTTTTTTTCTTTTTTTAAATAAAAGTCAGTGCTCTTTTTTGTTAGACATTTCTATATTGCGTTAATGCTTTAATATGCTATTTTTATTAGATGTTTCTTGAGAATATTTCCAGTTCTGTGTTGTTTGTTTCCAAGTGTGAGTATGCACCTGTTTGTTTGTTAAGATTTTCTGTGTCAAGTCCTTGGATAGAGGTGGTGTTGCTGTTTTTGGAGCTACAGCTGAATGTTACAAGTCCTTCGTTTTATGTGGTGTTTTGTTTCTTTATTTTTACGTTCTGCCTGTTGTAATTTTATGTGTCGAGCGGTAATGTGTTTATTATATGCAATATATATCTGAAAGTTCATTCCTTTTGTGTCTTTGGTTGTTTAGAAGACTGATATAAAAATAGCTTTGAAGCAGTACGCCGGGCGCGGTGGCCGAGTGGACTGAGGCGCTGCACGGGCACTACGGTCGGGGGTTCGAATCCCCCCTCGGGCATGGATGTTTGTGCCGTCCTTAGTAGTAGCTAGTTTGAAAGTAGTTTGTAAGTTTAGGGACTGATGACCCCGTAGTAGTTAAGTCCCATAAGCTATACCAGTAACTAGGACTTGGCTTTGGGGGGGGGGGGGGGGTGGACAGATCTGCTTGACGAGCAAAATTTTAGTCAGTTTCCAGACAGACTATCTATGGTGTCGCACAAGTACAAAGTGCGCGCCACCTACTTTCGCCGCGCGCCGCCATGCACGCACGGCGCGGCGTTCTCACGACGACAACCACGAGCGCCCTCTGCTGCAACCCCGCTCGTGGCCACCACGGAAAGACACCGGACTTCGGACGGAGATAGCAACGAGTTAGGACCTTCGTAAACAGATAGGCACCAGTGAAGACTTTGCTATTGTACAGGCACTAGGCAGGCCTCTAACAACTATGTATCAACATTCTGCAGTACTCTGTAAAAGTTAAGTATCTTTACATTCTGTGCAATATATATCTCTTTCTAATTTACTCTAGTGTTTATAGTTTCTGGCTGCTCCCCTCCGTACCTGCACCAGCGTGCTATTTTTGTTACTGTGTCGGTCTCGTTCCACTCGGCCACCGACACCTACGACGAGGCTAGGACACAAAAGCGGCGATGAAGTTGGGACACAAAAGTGGCGACGAGGGGTGATAGAACCTTGGACCAGCCCGCTTGCAGCAGCCAGACAGCAGCAGTCGGAGCACGCAGAAATTTCTCCCGCCCACCCACCCTTATTATCATAAGATTTTTGGGGGAACATTTTCAGTTACGTGTTTTGTGGACTTTTTTGTTGCAGAGCGTCCTCTTTCATATTGCATTTGTGTTTTGTTATAAGTTACTTGTATGCGCGGCGCCTAATCGGTCTGCATGGCCACTACCCCGAACCCAAACTTAATGGAAATTATTCAGTTACAGACGGCGCAAATCACGCAACTTCTCCAGGCGGTGTCCCAGCTCACAGCGCAAGCAGCTAACCAAAAACAACAGCCGCCGCTTCAGCAGCCCACACCAGCCGCCGTACCGCTCCCTACGTTCCGCCAGTACAACGAACGTGAGGAAGAATGGAGCGACTACTTCGCACAGTTTCAAGAACTCGTCGCGGCTCATCAAATTACAGGTCAGAGAGTGAAGAACCTTTTCTTATCGATTGTGGGCCCCCAGACCTTCGTACTATTGCAGAAACTATTCCCTCACGCATCTCCTCGTGATGTAGACTTTGAACAAATTGTAGATGCACTGAATGCTCATTATGAGAGAAAAGTTCTTGTAGCCACTGCACGATACCGATTTTTCAGACTTAAAAAATTACTGCAGCAGTCACACCAAGAGTGGATTACGGAATTGAAGGGCTTAACCCGCCAATGTAAATTTACTTGCTCTTGTGGACTTTCTTATAGTGATGTGATGTTAAGAGATGCGATTACGCAGAACATTCAGGACCCCAGAATTAGGGCAGCAATTCTAAAACAGTCTGACCCTTCATTAGACAGTGTACTGCAGCTTATTGAAGCGCATGATACTTTTGACTTAGCAGATGTAGAAATGCAAAGCCAGTGTAAATTTCGTGTGCCGTAACGGACGCTTTCCTAGTCGTAGTTCCCAGTCTAGCCCTAGTGATTCTTATTTTTCTCCAGGCCGTGCTGAACAGACAGTGAACAGTAGCCAGTGTAAAAGTGCGACACAAAGGTCGCCCCGTCGTTTTAGAAACAGTGTTTCGAGTAACGGGCGCCAACACTCATTTCCGAAAAATGTACGTAAATCTTGCCCCCAGTGTGTGTCTCGCCACAAGCGTGCTCATTGCCCTAGTCGCAACGCAACCTGTTATCAATGTGGCAAATCGGGACATGTGCAGTCTGTGTGTATGCAAATTAAAAACTCAAAGAACAGTAACGTTAGAATCAGTGCTTCGCGGAGTGCGAGAACAGTTAATTCTGTAAATATCATACACGCTGTAAACTTGAACAGTGCTTTCCTTGGATCTCCATTGCAAGAAAGTAGTTCTGCGCCTATGGCAAAACTATATAGTGCACCACGTGGCAAGCGCCGACGAGCGCGTAAAACAGTGCAACGGACAAGGGTTCGGGACAAGCAAAATGACTATGAACAGTGCATTCCTGTAGTGAAAATAGTGCCTCTGCAACTGCTCCTTGTAATAGTGCCCAGTACTGTGTAGCTAGTGACAGTAGACACCAAGTAGCTACTCAAAAGTGTAGTGCAGTAGTTAGTACATCTGGAGTAGCTTCGCATTGCACGGACGCCGATCCGGCAGTAGTGTCATCTAGTGACAGTGTGGTTAATCCGCTGCGTGCCAAGTCTGCGCCGCTTACTTCACTACGCGGCCCGCGCAGACGCAGCAAACAAACCGTAGCAGACGTTGCCCACATTCGCGCACCTGTCGAGCGCCGCAAGCAAAAACTGTTTGTGACTCTCTTCGTAGAAAATAAGACGGTGCAATTTCAGCTTGATACTGGTTCCGCTGTCACATTAATAAATAAAGATACTTATGAACTTCTGGGTTCGCCAAAATTGTCGCCGTCACAGCAAGTGTTAACAGCTTATACAGGTGAAAATATTCCCGTGCTAGGAACATGTAGCCTGCCCGCCTCTTTTCAAGGTGTAACAAAAACAGTTGCTTTTGTAGTTCTTCAGGCCAAATCGACACAGAACATTTTTGGACTAGATGCTTTTGACTTGTTTGGCTTATCAATTCAAAGAGATGTGCTTCAAATTTCGTCAGTAGTGCCTCAGGACAAAATCAATGCTTTATGTGACAAATATAGTGACTTGTTTTCGCCGGAACTAGGTTGTGCAAAAGACTTCGTGGCACATGTAACTTTAAAAGAATCTGCAGTTCCAAAGTTTCGTAAAGCTAGACCAGTGCCTATCGCCTTGCGTGATACAGTTGCCGAAGAACTTAAACGTTGGCAAGATAGTGGGGTGATTTCTCCTGTTTCTGCGAGTCAGTGGGCCTCGCCTATAGTAATTATACCCAAGCCGTCAGGAAAACTTCGTCTCTGTGCGGACTTCAAATCAACAGTGAACAGTCAAACAATTGTCGACACTTATCCCCTGCCCAGACCTGAGGAACTAATGGACAAATTAGGACAGTCTCGCTTCTTTTCTAAGATTGATTTAGCAGAGGCATACTTACAGATTCCACTTGATGACGAGTCAAAAAAGTTTTTCGTCATTAATACTCACATGGGCCTTTTTCAGTTTCAACGCCTACCCTTTGGCAGTTCTTCCGCTCCCGCTATTTTTCAGCGTTTTTTGGAACAGCTGACAGTTTCTGTACCGTGTTGTTCGAACTATTTAGATGATATTGTGGTATCCGGACGTACAGTTGAAGAACATTTAGCAAACCTGGAGTGCCTTTTCAAAGTGTTGACTGCAGCAGGTCTTCGTTGCAATAAAGCAAAGTGTTCGTTTTTTCAAACTGAAATAGAGTACCTAGGCCATGTGATCAATGCCCAAGGAATCCATCCCTTACAGTCACATCTTCGAGCAATCAAAGACTTGCCTCCTCCTAAGAATGTGCATGAATTTCAAGCAGTAATGGGAAAGCTTAACTATTATTTCAGATTTATTCCCAATGCCTCTCAGATTGCAGCTCCACTGCATCACTTACGTAGGAAGAATGTTCCTTTTGTTTGGTCCAAAGATTGCCAGGTTGCCTTTGACAACTTAAAGTCTGCACTACTCAGTGATGCATGTCTGATTCCCTTTGACCCCCAGAAGCCTGTAGTGTTAGCAGTTGACGCCTCATCGTACGGTCTGGGCGCAGTAATCTCACATCGTATTGGTTCTCACGATCGTCCTATTGCCTTTGCATCCAAGCTACTGACGCCGACGCAACAGAATTACAGTCAGATAGAAAAGGAGGCCTTAGCAATCATTTACGGCGTCACAAAGTTTCATCATTATCTCTATGGCAGAAAATTCTATTTGTTGACAGACCACAAGCCTCTCACGTCGTTGTTCTCACCCACAAAGCCGATTCCGCCACGTACGGTACAAAAGCTTCAGAGATGGTCCTTGATATTGTCTAATTATCAGTATGAGATTTTGTACCGACCTACCACTCAACATGCTAACGCGGACACACTTTCCCGACTTCCGGTTGGCCAGGATGTATCATTTGATTCTTCAGAAATGGCATGTTGTCAGATAGACTCCAGAGATGCTACCGCTGTCGCAGACTTTCCTTTGAACTCTCGTCGGGTTGCACAGGAAACAGCTGCGGATGCAGACCTAAGTGTGGTAGCACGTTTTGTTCGCTCAGGGTGGCCTGCCAGATCCAAATACATTGATCGGCCTATGGTTCGACGTTATTTTGCACAACGTCATGCATTATCTTTGTCAGGGTGTACTGTTGTTGCATACCGACAACGACCAAGCAAGAGTGATTGTTCCTCGTTCCCTGCAACGAGAAGTGTTACGCCTCCTGCATCAAGGACATTGGGGTATTGTTAGGACAAAGCAACTGGCCAGACGTCATTGTACCTGGGTTGGTATGGACGCTCAGATAGAGAGCATGACATCACAGTGTACTGTTTGTGGGAGCATCAGGCGGCTCCTCCGCAACGTTTTTCAGACTGGCCACGCCCCAAGGGACCATGGCAACGTTTACACATTGACTTTGCCGGACCTTTCTGGAATACGCGATGGTTAATTGTTGTAGACGCTTTCAGCAAGTTTCTTTTTGTGATTGCCATGAACTCAACGACGGCGTCTAGTACAATCAGTGCCTTAACGTCAGTGTTTTGCATCGAAGGCTTGCCTGAAACTATCGTCAGTGACAATGGACGTCAGTTTGTTAGTGCGGAATTTCAACAGTTTTGTCGTGTGAATGGCATTCAGCATATCACCACCGCACCTTTTCACCCTCAGTCCAATGGTGAAGCAGAACGTTTCGTTCGAACATTCAAGTCACACATGGAAAAGATGAAAGGTCAGCACTCCAGGCAGCAAGCTCTTCAAATTTTCCTGTCTACGTATCGGTGCATGCCACGTGACGGCCCGTCTCCTGCCGAGCTGCTACACGGCCGCCGTCACCGCACTCTCCTTCACCTGCTGCAGCCTCCCACGCACCGAGTCGGTTCGTATGGCGCTTCGCGTTTTCAGGTTTCCACGCCGGTGCTGTACAGGATGTTTGCTGGAAACAAGAAGATATGGTTGCCGGGCACCATTTAACGCGTGCTTGGTCGCAATATGTATATTGTACGTTCTTCCACAGGGTCGGAGCTGCGGCGCCACGCAAACCAATTGCGCCTGCACAGGCCGCGCGATCCTGTCTCCGGTTTCTTGATTCCAGACCCAGTTCACCGCCAGGGAGCACAACCACATCGTTCGTTCCCGGACTACGAGATCGTCCCGATGGAGATCAACGCGACGCCGCCGCTGTCGCCGCCGCAGATGACAGCGTCACCGAGAGGGACTCCGGGACCGTGCGTGCCGCCGCCGCCTGGGCCACGCACCTCAGAAGAAGATGACCTGCTCCCTCTGGGCGGGGGCGGGCGCCCTTCCCCAGGTTTCGGCGGGTTCCCTGGAGGATCTCAAGGCGGATGCCGGGGTGCGGACGGCGTCTCGATCCCGGCCTCTGCTACGACGCCCGTCCCACCAGTAACGCCCCCGCCCAGGCCCTCCTCCCAGTGCCGTCGCCGTGGCCCTCAGCCCTACGCCACGACGGCGCGGCGGTTTGGGGGGGAGGGGTGTGGTGTCGTACAAGTCCAAAGTGCGCGCCACCTACTTTCGCCGCGCGCCGCCATGCACGCACGGCGCGGCGTTCTCACGACGACAGCCACGAGCGCCCTCTGCGGCAACCCCGCTCGTGGCCACCACGGAAAGACACCGGACTTCGGACGGAGATAGCAACGAGTTAGGACCTTCGTAAACAGATAGGCACCAGTGAAGACTTTGCTATTGTACAGGCACTAGGCAGGCCTCTAACAACTATGTATCAACATTCTGCAGTACTCTGTAAAAGTTAAGTATTGTTACATTCTGTGCAATATATATCTCTTTCTAATTTACTCCAGTGTTTATAGTTTCTGGCTGCTCCCCTCCGTACGTGCACCAGCGTGCTATTTTTGTTACTGTGTCGGTCTCGTTCCACTCGGCCACCGACACCTACGACGAGGCTGGGACACAAAAGCGGCGATGAAGTTGGGACACAAAACTATCATCTAACACTCCCGTTGAAGAAACTAATTCACTCCTTTCCAATGAAAGCTTATGGTAAAACACCCCAAGTTTCAAATCTTTACCTTTCCCAGATTTCTGTTATACGATTTTTTTTCCTCTCTCTCTCTCTCTCTCTCTCTTTTACTTTTTTCTTTTCGGGTTCTATCCCCCTCGTCCCCCCCCCTCACCACAACAGTTACGCCACTGAGCTATACAAACATTTTGAAGCAGTACGTTTTCCGTATATGCTGAATGAGTCTAGGCTATTTTTCTTGAGGAAAATTTATATGGTTTGCCTGTTCTCTCTCTAAAAAGACGCCTGACGTCCGCTTTTAATGCAAATACACATTGGATTTCTTATTCTTTTATTTATTTATTTATTTTTGTACTTCGAGTCAGGCAAAGTATCCGTTACTCAGTACCGAATACATACGGTTTGCTGCAGTTCTAGTCAGCAGTCGCTGCAGCGAATAGTACGAGAGAAGAGTGACATAGACGCGCTGCTTCAATAATATTTAACCTTAATGGACATTACACGCAATACTGGAGAGCGGTATTCTTTGAAACTGCAGAGAAGGATAATATTTTACACTTCTCTTTGAAGTTTTACGAGAGGTAACTTGGAAAGAGAAGCGCATTAAGAAATGTAAACAGTGGGGGATAACGAGAGCGGAAAGCAGCGGCCTGCCGAGCGATTTAAGCGAGCAGCGCGCTCCGGGGCTGAAGAAGGCAAGAAACTGCTCCTTTATACCACCTAATTACGGATGCGAATTAGAGCCCGGCTCAGATTGTCCGGGCCCTAATGAAATAAAATGAAGCGCAGATCATCGAAGTGGCTCGCGACAGCGAAAAGTAATTACGAGTTCCAATCCCTGGGGGAGGAGCGTCGTTCGGCGACAAAGACGCATTGTGCCGGCCAAAAGGAAATCGAAGATGGAGGCAGTAGGGAGTAGGCAAACCCGAGCGCCCCACAAAAGGCCGTGTATCGCGCGCGTCTCTCTATTGTAGCAATCGGCCCGCGGACAAAGGGAGACCGGCAGCCGCTTGGGGTGGTGTTGTTCTAAGACGCGACGGCGGTAATGAGTGTTCGGTGTACGAGGAAGAAATTAAGTACAAATAGAAAGTACGAGCAGGTCTAATAATGAAAAAGAAAATAGGAACGGGGTGCGCATAGTGGAGGCATTGTTACGGCCGAGATAGAGACAATAGCAGCACACACTACAGAAGCAGTAATCAAGTCCGCAGGGAGTGTGTGGCGAGATAAAGAAGTTGTTGAGATGGGGTGTGTGTTGGCTGTTCTTTTAGAAACGTGCGAATCTGGGGCGTACGAAAAGGAAAGAATATTATGTTAACATTACGTGACATTGCCGGTATAGGAGGCGATCTGATAGTTTTATATTCTTGAAAAATGAAAAGCCAAGATCGCGAATTAATAATTTAATGACGACCGGTTCCGGAGGACTGTGCCATCATCATCTGGTCATACACTTTTAATAAGCTGGTCATCTTATTTTAAAAAAATTACACTGACGTGGTTTACGGCCCACTTTAGATTTGTAGTTTAATAAGTTTTTGCAAACATTTTGGACCAAAATAACAATCTAAATAATAAACAATTAATTAATAAGAATGTATGAAACCGTTTTTGGAAAAAAAAAGTTTAAGTAGTGGCGGGTTCCGAACACGCCTTGCCCACTACGCTACGGCTATCAAGCGAAAGTTGTATCCTGTAATCTCGTAATATTGATGGCCGTTGTTAACTGATGTTAATGTGGCATCTGTAGATACTAGATTATCATTTATCGTACGAAGAATGATGTCTTTTTGTTAATTCTTCAATGCGCCATTGCTTTGAAATAACAACGTGTAAGTTACAATAAGAAAATCATCAAATACGCAACGCAAGATGGCGTAGGCCAAAGAGAGTTATTGGCGAGGAATGTCACGTTACATCTACGAACGGCTGGTTTTCGTTAATTCAATGGAATGTGTCAAATCTCCGTTATTTTTGCAAATACCTCTCAAACGATACGAGATATGAAAAAAAAAAAAAAAAAAACACTAGGCAACAAAGTTGTAGAGAATTTTCTCCTCTACAAATTCGGTTGTTCAATTTTGGCGTCGGATGAACGTTTTATTTGCAACTAAAATTACATTACAAACGGCTTTTTTTTGTATTACTAACTTATTTCTTGTCCGAAATATTTGAAAAAGCGAGGTTCTGGTCTCTGGTAGCCAACAATTATGTCTGCAAAATTTGGTGCCGATCGGTTGAACCGTTCGACCTAAAAAGTGGGAACACGTTACAGACAGACTGACATCGTCAAAGCGCCGTTATTTTTGCAAATATCTCTGCAACGATGCAAGATGTGAAAAAACACGATAGAGCGACGTTGTAGAGAATTTTTACCTCTACCAATTAGGTTATTCAATTTTCGTGCCAGACGAACGGTTCGTTTTGCAATTACAATTATATTACAAACGGCTTTTTTTGTATTGATACTGCAAATTTGTCCGAAAAATTTTAAAAAGGGATGTTCTGGTCTGTGGCGGCCTACAATTATGTCTGTAAAAATTGGTGCTGATCGGTTGAACGGTTCGTCTTAAAATCAGGGAACACGTTACGGACAGACAGACATCCCAAAATCGCCGTTATTTTTGCTAATATCTCTGAAACGCTACGAGATATCAAAAAAACATAAGAGAGGAAAGTTGTAGAGAATTCTTTGCTCTACAAATTCGGTTATTCAGTTTTCGTGTCAGATGAATAGTTAATCCGTTATTTTCATTTAAATTTCGAGACGTCAAAAGACGATCGCAAAGGCCCAGTTTTAGTGTTACTACCGTAACCTAAAGTGGGCCAAAATGGATATAAAATAGTAAGTGCACATAGCACTTAGTCATCATATAAAAACACATGAGTTAAAACATGACAGCTTACAAGATAGTCGGTGTGGCTGCACCTTTACTGCTGCTCTCCCAGCAAATCGTGTTTGGCACGTGAGGACACCTCGATATGCAATCAAACGGAAGGTTGGCACATGGTTGCCAGATTAATAAAAAACTGAAGTTTACCGACTTTTGGAACGACTAATAACTGTTCACACAGAGAAGTGAGAGTCGGTGGTACACAGTTCCTACCTATTATTGTGAGTAGTCAGTTAATTTGAATATTGCAGCTTTTGTGCTAGCTCAAGACATTTATTTTTAATTCTTTCCATAATTAACATGTTGTGACTACAGCTAAAATATTGTGCTACACTGAAGAAAGTACCAGCAGCTGTGTTTAGATTTTTTTACTGATTAAGTGAGCAGTTTCGGTGTTTCACTAGCACCATATTCAGGCCTCCGTTATGTAACTGTAGCAAGAAACAGTGAATTCAAAAGGGGTGGCCGTTCGACATCTGCGGTGTCCGCAGACTTTTTTAGTCAATGCATGGCAGATATCAGTTGATACCTTTCATGTATGGACTAAGAAAGTCTGCGGATACCGGAGATGAAGACCAGCTGATACCTGCCATGCATGGACTAAGAAATTTACGCATACAAGAGATAATGGCCACCCCTTTTAAATGCACTGTTACTTGCGACAGTTACGTAACAGAGGCCTGAAAATGGTGCTAGTGATAGCGTAATTTTAAAAAAATCTAAACAGAGCTGCTGGCACTTTCTTCAATCTAACACATATTTATCTAGCCTGCACTGCGTTTTGGCCAGCCGCGGTGGCCTAGGGGACTGAGGCGCTCCAGTCACGGTCTGCACGGCCACTACGGTCGGGGGTTCGAATCCCCCCTCGGGCATGGATATTTGTGCCGTCCTAGTTCGTAAGTAGTTCATAAGTAGTTTGTATGTTTAGGGACTGATGACCCCGAAGTTAAGTCCCATAAGCTATACAAACATTTAAACATTTTTGCACTGCGTTTTAATTGAACATGGACGTAGAGCATGTCCCCCCACGTTCTTCCTGCAACAAATCATGAGCGCACAACCTACTCCCATCCCCACCCCCACCCTGATGGCAGATACCAACGATTAGTAAATTTAGTAATGAAGTACTGAACTGCAAACACAAAAATGTCCCTACTTTTTCTCATAAGTCTAGTTTTCATAAAATCTATAAACGTGTCATGGGAATATTATCAACTTCACTGGAATTTTTAGTGTGTTTTTCTCCGTAGAACAACTCGTTTAGCAGTGTCGGCTGGTGCTTCAGATGACTGGGGTTTCACTCCTTTGAGTGCCGGATCTTGATAGTGGCACTGTCCCAAACCCCTCCTCCCTCCCCGTTCGGCGTCCAAAGAGACAATTCGAAGCGTCTCAGTGAGTGGCGCCGGGGGAAAGCGCCCCGGCCTGCTCCCCCTCCCTTTATATATATTTTCGTTAAAAGATCTGCAGAATGTCTTACCTCGGTTTGTTTGCGCATGCTCGAACTAGAGTTGGACCTAGGGTTGCCAGATTGAACTCGAGGCAGGCCCGGAGACCAGACGTGCCCCCCTCCCCCTTAGCCAATGACTCACCCTCCCCCCCGCCCCAAATGCAGCGAACTCCCCCCCCACCCAATCACACGTAAAAAAAGCACCTAATCATCTCCTCCCTCCCAGCAAGTACCCCCCTCCCCCCCCCCCCGTTGGAACATTACCAGGGGTGGCCTTCACATGCCGCAGCTGACCGGCCAGGGCGCCAGTTGCTGTGAATCAACAATCGGCACACTTCAGTCGGCGTGGCAGCAGAAGTGGCGGCAGCATCAAAGCTGCTCACATCAAAAGCTGCGCCTTCCAAGAGCTGCCGCTTAAGGCTCCGCAAATTGGTCACCAAGAAGAGCGCCAAATACCTAATAAACTTTCGTAGGCTGCAATCATTCTTCACGGAACGAACTTAAGATATCGTCTCTTCATTTCACTGTTATTACTCACTAATCTGAGTTACTGTAAGCTTGTCTGTTCACACACGATCCGAGTATTCCAAAAATTGCCGGTAAACTGATAACAAACAATGAACGAACGAACACAAATAATAGACGTCGCCAGTTGACATGTTGCCGCAACAGTGTTTGCTTAACAATGCGCTAGCCGATTACTACCGACGTAACAGCGAAAAGTTTTCAGAGGAAGAATAGAAAAGTAGCGTTTTGTTGCAGTAAGAAATTGACATTTATATAAAGTTATTCAAAATCACTAGAGACGAGCCGGCCGGGATTGGCCGAGCGCACTGAAGCGTCTTGCCACGGTGCACGAGGCTGCTCCCGCCAGAGGTTCGAATCCCCCCCTAGGGCATGGATGTTGTGTTCGTCCTTAGTTTAAGTTACGTTAAGTTCGATGTAGATCGTCGCTACATGAGCATAGTACTTAAAAAGGGTCGTAAAAAAAAGTTAAGATGGAGGTTACATTCAAGCCCGGAGATGAGGGTCATTGGCCCGTAGACCCGGAGAATTTATTCCAAACCCGGGCACTGCGGGCAGCGCCCAGAGATCTGGCAACCCTAGTTAGGGCGTCGGCCTACCATGCTTCCTTATTTCACACTTTTGTTCCAAGCTTAAAGCTGAGTAATCAAAAAGATACTGAACGTTTCAGTTTTCTTTGATAATAAACACCAAGAACATCTAGTCTAGGGTTAGTAGTGAGCTTCTTGATGCTGTCGCGTCGTTCAAATATCTAGGTGTAACATTGCAGAGGGATATGAAATGGAACGAGCATGTAAGGACAGTTGTGAGTAAGGCGGGCAGCCGACTTCGGTTTATTGGGAGAATTTTGGGAAGATGTACTTCACCTGTAAAGGAGACCGCGTATAAAACGCTTTTACGACCACGTCTTGATTATTGCTCAAGTGTTTGGGACCCGCAGCAGATCAGTTTAAAGGAAGACATAGAGGCGGTTCAGAGGCGAGCAGCTAGATTTGTTACTGGTAGGTTCGACCAATGCGCGAGTGTCACGGAAATGCTACGGCAACTCAATTGAGGATCGCTGGAAGAAAGACGACGTTCTTTTCGTGAATTTGTGTTGAGTAAATTTAGAGGGCCGGAATTTGAAGCTGAGTGTAGTACGATATTGCTGCCGCCTACTTACATTTTGCGTAAAGATCACAAAGACAAGATAAGAGAAATTAGTGCTCGTATGGAGGCATAAAGGCATTCTTTTCTTCCTCGTTCAATTTGGGAGTGGAATAGGAAAGGAAATGCCTAGTAGTGGTACACTGTACCCTCCGCCACGCACCTTACGGTGAATTGCGGAGTATGTATGTAAATGTAGATGTAGAACATGTGAATATGCACATGAACGTTAAAACACAGCAAGTAACAGATTACACTGTTAAGTGACTGTAAGAAAATAAATGTTACTACTTTCGGGTCATGTAACAATGTAAGTAGCACCCCTCCTAATCTTACGCAAGTGCAAAGGCTACTCTCCCTCTACATTTTTTCTAAAAGTTAAATATTTGTTACACCCAAGAGTACAAATGTCATTTACTTTCAAAATCGCGACTCATTCGCTAAAACGTCCAAAGATATGTTGCAGGTAGCAAAAGTCTCGTCTGTAATGGCCAAGCCTTCGTGGAACGTTAAACCCTAAGCTTCCTTCCTTCTTTTCTTCCAATACAAAAGTAATTGTTGTTTCCGTATCTATTAAGAAGTAAATTGGGTTTAAAAAAATTGCTTGCTGTCAGTCTCGAACCCTCTACCTACGACGCGTCTTTAATTTATAGTTATATTTTACATAATATGAAGTGTTTTTGATGAATATTCCATGCGCCAAAAACAAATATGAAGGGCGAGTGTTACCTTAACGGAGGATTTGCCGTTGCGCAAGGCGAGGTGCGCCAAGTAGCTCCATTGTCTTTAGCCTACTTCGGGACCATTCGTGCGTAACCGCCAGAGCTCGAGTAGCCAGGAGTGGCACCTCTACAATCTACTAAGACAATGTCAAAAGCGGCGTTTCCCATCGCCCCTCCCTGCCGCGGAAGCGCCAATATGCTACGCCCAGGGGGTTCAGAAGAGAATTTGAACCTCGGCCGCGCATGAACATTGCAACGCTGCGCTCACTGCCGCCTATATTAAGCGGCCGTGTTACGACTCGCGAATGTGCTGTCTCCGCGACGTAAAAAGTTTCCCATGAGATAAGAATACGGGACCATTCGTGCGTAACAGCCAGAGCTCGAGTAGCCAGGAGTGGCACCTCTACAATCTACTAAGACAATGTCAAAAACGGCGTTTCCCCTCGCCCCTCCCTGCCGCGGAAGCGCCAATATGCTGCGCCCAGGGGGTTCAGAAGAGAATTTGAACCTCGACTGCGCATGAGCATTGCAACGCTGCGCCCACTGCCACCTATATTAACCGGCCGTGTTAAGACTCGTATATGTGCTGTCTTCGCGACGTAAAAAGTTTCTCATGAGACAGGAATACGGGACCATTCGTGCGTAACTGCCAGAGCTCGAGTAGCCAGGAGTGGCACCTCTACAGTCTACAAAGCCAGTGTCAAAAGCGGCGTTTCCCCTCGCCCCTCCCTGCCGCGGAAGCGCCAATATGCTGCGCCCCGGGGGTTCAGAAGAGAATTTTAACCTCGGCCACGCATGAGCATTGCAACGCTGCGCCCACTGCCGCCTATATTAAGCGGCCGTGCTGTCTCCGCGACACGTAAAACGTTTCTCATGCGATAAGAATACTTTGAATGTCGATATAAAAAGATCTGATAGAAGAACGAAACGAAGAATGATAGTTTAAAAACACATTTAATTTAATTTATTTACTTTTTTCACGACGAGCACCTTGCTGTGAGGTCACTGAACCAGTTAACAGACAGGACGCGCCGCCACTGTTACACAGAGGGAGCGGCCGCTGTGGATGAACGCAGGTGCGGTGTGTGCGGCTGAGGGGCAGAGTGTAGGTGGCCTCGCGACACGGCGCACACATATCCGTCAGCCGGTACGGCCCTCCAGAGGCCGCCGGGTTAATCCAATTAGGCGACAGGCGAGGGCAGCGGCAGCGGCGTGGCGGCCGATTGTCTGCCGATACCGGCACCAGTTAACCGGCCCGCCGTGTCTGTCAGCCGCGCGCTGCAGTCGCCACCGCCTCCTTCCCAGGGATTAGCCGGCCTCGCCGACCGCATCAACAGCGCACACCGGTTCTCGTGCTTCTCGGTGTCCGATGCCGACGTCAACTATATTAGAGCACGACTCTACTTCTACAGTACCCTCCATAATTTTGGAAACAACTGGTAATTATAGGCCATGGGGAAAGAACTTTATTCTTTTCATTCTCCACTCCTGTTTGAGATCCGGCCCATAAAGAGTCGCGCTTCTATTCTGCCAATTATCAAACAAGTTAATAGTGGGGCAAAGATCAATTCCAATTAGAAATAAGTGGGGAGGAGTGAGGGCTGGGGAGGGGTGTTTACAGTTGCGAAAATGTTCAAATGTTTGTTAAGCTTATGGGACTTAACTACGGGGTCATCAGTCCCTAAACTTACAAACTACTTAAGAACTACCTTATACTAAGAACGGCACAAATATCCATGCCCAAGGAGGGATTCGAGCCTCCGACCGTAGTGGCCGTGCAGACCGTGACTGGAGCGCCTCAGTCCCCTCGGCCACCTCGGCCGGCTTACCAGTTGCGACACACGTCTTACAACCAAGGGAAACCTCCCGAAACCTGTGGTTGCAACCTGGGGAGATTGGGACTAATTTATTTTTGGGATACTATCCCAGACAAAAAAATAATTACCAGGAGAGCACGATTGCAGTCCCGACAACTAAAAATTAGATGCCTTAGTTGCCCTCGTAAACTCGCAGAGATCACCTCGGCTAATCCGTAATGGACAAGCGTCTCCCTAGAGGAACCGCAGTTGGAAGCACCGTATTCTTTGCTTCATTTTTGAGGTCATAGGAAGGAAATCTCTCTCTCTCTCTCTCTCTCTCTCTCTCTCTCTCTCTCTCTCTCTCTCTCTCTCTCTCTATGTGTTGTGTTGTTATGGTCTTCAGTCCGGAGACTGGTTTGATGCAGCTCTCCACCCTACTCTATCCTGAGCAAGCCTTTTCATCTCCTCATAAGAACGGCAACCCACATTCACTTGAATCTGCTTACTATACGCGTCTCTTGGTCTCCCTCTGCGATTTTTACCCCACACACTTCCCTCCAATGCTAAATTTACGATTCCTCGATGTCTAAGAATGTGTCCTACCAAGCGATCCCTCCTTTTAGCCAGGGTATGCCAAAAATTCCTTTTCTCACCAATTCTGTTCAGTACTTCTTCAGTGGTTATGGTTCAGCATTCTTCTGTAGCACCACATTTCAAAAGCCTCTATTCTCTTCCTGTCCGCACTGCTTATCGTCCATGTTTCACTCCCGTACAAGGCAACACTCCACACAAATGCCTTCAGAAAAGACTTCCTTACACTTAAATTAATGTTCGATGTTAGCAAATTTCTCTTTTTCAAAAATGCTTTTCTTTCCATTGCCATTCTGCATTTTATATCCTCTGTACTGCGACCATCACATGTTATTTTACTACCCAAGTAACAAAACTCATCTACCACCTTCATTGTTTCGTTACCTAATCTAATTCCTTCAGCATCGCCCGATTTTCTAAGACCGCATTCCATTATTTTTGTTTTGCTCTTGTTAATGTACATTTTATACGCTCTCTTCAACACACTGTCCATTCCATTCAACTGCTCTTCCAGGTCCTTTGCTGTCTCTGACAGAATTACAATGTCATCAGCAAAACGCACGGTTTTTATTTCTTCCCCCTGAACTTTAATCCCTATTTCAAATTTTTCCTTGCTTTCCTTCACCGCCTGCTCGATGTACAATTGAATAACATCGGAGAAAGGCTACAACCCTGTCTTACTCCCTTCCCAACTGATGCTTCCCTTTACGGTCGGGGGTTCGAATCCCCCCTCGGGCATGGATATTTGTGCCGTCCTAGTTCGTAAGTAGTTCGTAAGTAGTTTGTAAGTTTAGGGACTGATGACCCCGTAGTTAAGTCCCATAAGATTTACAAACATTTGAACATTTGAACATTTTGATGCTTCCCTTTCATACCCTTCGAGTCTAATAACTGCGGTCTGGCTTATGTACAAGTTATAAATAACTCTCCTTTCCCTATATTTTACCCCTGCTGACTTCAGAATTTGAAACAGTGTATTCCAGTCAACATTGGCAAATGCTTTCTCCAAATCTACAAAAGCTAAAAATGTAGGTTTGCCTTTCCTTAATCTATCTTCTAAGATAAGACGTAAAGTGAGTATTGCCTCCCTGGTTCCTACGTTCCTCCTGAATTCAAACTGATCTTCCCCTAGGTCAGCTTCTACCAGGTTTTCCATTCTCCTGTAGATAATTCGTGTTAAAATTTTGCAACCATGACTTATCAAACTGATGGTTCTGTAATTTTCACACCTGTCTGCGCCTGATTTCTTTGGAATGGGGATTATTACATTTTTCTTAAAGTCTGAGGCTATTTCGCCTGTCTCATAAATCCTACACACCAGTTCAAATAGTTTTGTCATGGCTCTCTCTCTCTCTCTCTCTCTCTCTCTCTCTCTCTCTCTCTATATATATATATATATATATATATATATATATATATCACTAAGTGTGTTAAAATAATAGGTGACAGGAAATATTACAATACGCGAGTGTCACGGAAATGCTCCGGCAACTCAATTGGGGATCGCTGGAAGAAAGGCGACGTTCTTTTCGTGAATTTCTGTTAAGTAAATTTAGAGGGCCGGAATTTGAAGCTAAGTGTAGTACGATCTTGCTGCCGCCTACTTACATTTCGCGTAAAGATCACAAAGACAAGATAAGAGAAATTAGGGCATATAGGCATTCTTTTTTTTCCTCGTTCAATTTGGGAGTGGAATAGGAAAGGAAATGCCTAGTAGTGGTACAGTGTACCCTCCGCCACGCACCTTACGGTGGATTGCGGAGTATGTATGTAGATGTAGATGTAGATGTACACTATCTGCGCCGGCCGCGGTGGCCGAGGAGACTGAGGCACTTCAGTCACGGTCTGCACGGCCACTACGGTCGGGGGTTCCAATCCCCCCTCGGGCATGGATATTTGTGCCGTCCTAGTTCGTAAGTAGTTCATAAGTAGTTTGTAAGTTTAGGGACTGATGACCCCGTAGTTAAGTCCCATAAGCTTTACAAACATTTGAACATTTGAACACTATCTGCGGAGCTATGACCATACTTTATTGTATCATTTTCCAAAGAGTTAGAGCACAAATATATAATTTTTTAAATGGAACAATAGTTTTTTGTATCGTGCATTGGAATAGTTGAAACCAACTGCGTCCAAATCAGTTTAAACTACATTCCTGTCACTGTTAGTTTGGGAGCTACACCCCTTCAAAGTTTCAGGGGCAGATACCACAAACGCTGCGCATAATGCAATGCGCCTTCTAAATCTGGTGCGGCCGATTTGTAACGTCACGGAGCGAGAAGCTTTCTCGATGCGCTGTTAGACTGCCGACTGTCGACGCACACGGCCTTATACCCGACGGTTGGAGCCACACAAACAACCCGGGGTTCAATATACCACAGTTACTGACATCGGATGACGATGGCATACACGAACAACGAGTACGTTGACATGTTGCTGATGCTCGGCGAGTGCCGACACGATGCCACTGAAGCAGCCACGGCGTATGTCGTGAGATATCCTAGGCGAAGAGCCCTGGCAGCCATTACGTTCTTATGTGCCGAACAACGACTTCGGGAAACAGGTAGCTTGGTAATGCGCCGCAGTAACAGACGAAGACCTGCAAGAAGTGAGGAGACGGAGGTGTTTGTTTTATCTGCACTACACCACGATCCTCATGTCAGCTTACGAGCCGTTGCTGCAGTCACTGGTGTCAGTCTCACATCTGTGTGGCTTATAGTACACGGCCACAGGTTTCACCTGTACTGCCTGTCACTGACCCAGGAACTGCATGGGAACGATTTCCGTGCAAGAGTGACATTCTGTGCGTGGACCATGCATAATTTCACGCTGGAGTCTTTACAAAGTGTTATGTTCTCTGATGAGTCCACGTTTACAAATTATGGTGCAGTGAATCGCCATAACATGCACTACTGGGCCGCAGACAATCCTCGGTGGGTACGACCTGTCGACCGTCAATGTAGGTGGTTCTATTAACGTGTGTGGTGTGGAATCCTTGGGGATGAAATCATCGGTCCACACTACTTTCCAGGTACACTAACATGTGAGTAGTATCGCGCTTTTATAGCCGACAGTTTGGGTGGTCTCCTTGAACATGTGTTTGTCTACACACGAGAGTCCATATGTGGATGCAGCACAATGGTCACTCAGCCCATTCTGTGCGTGCTATTGTGGAAGAACTAAACAACAGGTTTGCAGGAAGATGGTTGGGGCGCCATGGTCCTCATTCATGGCCCACAAGGTCACCCGATTTGACACCAGTAGATTTCTTTTTGTAGGGATAACTAAAGGATCGTGTTTATGTCACTGAGCCCACATCCCCAGATGATCTAAAACGGCGCATCGAGGACGAATGTCGCTCCGTCACACCGGCGATTTTACATCTCGTTCGCAGATCCTTTCGACGGCGCATTGCATTATGCATTGAAGAACATGAACACACATTTGAACATCTCATGTAAATCAACTTCCCACCGCCGTAACATCCATCAACCACCACACAGCCATGTATTATGTACAGCGTGTGGTATCTGCCCCTGAAACTTGAAGGGTTGTAGCTCCCAGCGATAGGATTGTAGTTTAAATTGATTTGGACGCAGCTGGTGTCCAGGATTGCAATGCACGATAAAAAAACTATTGTTCCATTTAAAAAAAAATATATTATTGTGCTGTAACTCTTTGGAAAATGATACAATAAACTATGTTCATAGCTCCGCAGAAAGTGTAACATTTCTTGTGTTCACCTACCGCATTAAAATTTCCTGTCACCTATTATTTTATAAGTTATAGAGGCAAACACGCTTAGTGATGAAAGGTCACTCACTAATTACGAAATCTCGAAAACTGATGCACCCATGTAGCTGAAATTTTGGAGGGAGGTATGTAGTTTATAGGTAGAAGACGTCACTTAAGAAAGTATTTTGGGGTAGGGCCAAATTGAAATGCTGGTGGAGGACAGAACTACGACTCTTTATCGGCCGTATCTCAAACAGCCCGCTCCTCTCATAGGAGTGAAGAGTGAAAAGATTTTTTTTCTTCTTCGATGTGTCCGTGTGTATCTCTGGTATCATACAAAGCTACAGGTTTCTTACTATCTCGATAAAATTTTGTACACTTGACATTGAACTCAATAGGTTTGTTACTGTCTACTAGCGATGGATCAAACCAGTTTAATCATCTGAACTACCTCACTCATTCGCACTCTTTACCGTGAAGTGTTTCAATGATGTAGTTGGTTCATAGAGTACTTAAGCCGAGCAATAAGCAGTGCTTCCGTTAAGAGGTCACTCAATACTACTTAACAAGATGACCAACAGATGGGAAAAAAAGCAATTATGGACAGGCAGTGATTCAGGCTCTTACAGAATATGAATTAATTTAAACAAATAATGTTAAGATGGAAATACGTTTCATTTTGATTGTCATTTTCGCATGATATCACCAGAAACAATTTTTACTGGCACATCATACCTTCCAGAATGAAACTTTCACTCTGCAGCGGAGTGTGCGCTGATATGAAACTTACTGGCAGATTAAAATTGTGTGCCGGAATCGGGACTCGAACCTGGGACCTTTGCCTTTTGCTGGCAAGCACTCTACCACTGAGCTATCCTGACATGACTCACGGTCCTTTCTCACAACTTAAATTTTGCCAGTACCTAGTCTGCTACTTTCCAAACTTTACATAAGTTCTCCGAGGAGGTGGAGGGGTAATGGTGGAAAGGATCCGCAAGAGGGGAAGGTGGAGATTTACAGTGAGATGGGAGATGAAGAGATGAATGGAGAGAGGAGGGTATTTGGGTTATAAGACTATGTAACAAATAAATATAACTGGGCAATGCCGATCTCAGGTAGTACAGTATAAAATTGTATTTTCGATTCCTCAAATAGCGACTCTTTGCTTTAATCACTGCCTTGCACAGTCTCGGCATGCGGTGGATCAATTTCACTAGGGTTTCAATTACAATTAATTTCCATTATTGCTGCAGGACCTCCCAAAATATTGTCACACACTTGACTCCCCGTTTCCGTGTCTTGTACAGCTGATCCCATAGCAGCTCGATTGTGTATCAGGGTATCAGAACAATGGGGCGGCTGTTCCATATTTTTTAACCTCTAGAGTGTTCATATAGTGTGGCACAAGCGAGACGTATGTTTCCGGTCATGGTCTTGCTGCATGACAAACCCTTTCCCAATCAGACAGAAACCAGACATGTTAGTATGTCGCCGGAGAATGACAGCCACGGCAGAATAGCCGTGCGCACTAAGGCGCACAGCTGTGGTTCGCGCGGCCGTTCGCCTTCGGGGGTTTGATAACCAAACATAGTTACGTCAGATTTACAAACATTTTAACATTCTTTCTTTTTTTGGAGAATGACATGATACTCCTTTTGGTTCATTTATCATATATTTTCACAAAATTTTCAACTTTATTCCTTACAAAGCATTCTCCATACCATCACAGAACCCCCTGCACGCTTGACATTTGGGACTACCCATCGAGGATTCAAGCGATAATGATGTAAACGGCGTACAAACTGACAGCACGTACTTCCAAATATTTCGAGCTTGGATTCTTCAGTGAATAAGTCTCTTTCCCATTCCTCTGCTGTCCAATTTTTGTGTGTCTTAGCCCACTGAAACCTTTCATTTTTGTTATCATGCAACAGTGGTTCCCTTGTTGATACGTAACTTTGGTGTTCAGCAGTCAATTCACGGATAGTTTTTAATCTGCTACGCTTACTGGTCACTGCCAAATACTTTTCTTTGTGTTATGATATTTTCCTGGGTGCTTCTGAGTGAGGACGATCTGCATAGGAGCCTGTAACTCGGTGCCAGTATATGGTTTTGCAAATCCGCTGATGGAAATCTTCAGTTTCTTTGTTATTCATCGGACGTGTTGCTTTCTTGGTGGAAAGTGATTGTCAATAGAGCCACGCGGAATGGCCGCGTGATCTGAGGCTTGATGCTACGGACTGGGCGGCCGTTGCCGCTGGAGGTTCGAACCCTCCCTAGGGCATGGGTATGTGAGATGTCCTTAGTGCAAGTTAGTTTAAGTAGTTACGAAGTGTAGGGACTGATTACCATTTTGGTCCAATAGGCTTACAAATATTAGAAAATTTGATTGTCATTACCGTGATTCATAAGACTCTTTGGGGCTATTTCGATTACTTTCGCGGAGTGTTATACCGCTATGCAAACGGAACTACAAGTGAACAGAATTGTAAACGACGTAGCTATTCATAGCCAAGCTGTCTACTCGCGTTAACTGGCTCGTTTAGTGGAACTTTTTGGTAGGTAATGTCTGTTTATATGGAACTGAGCAATACCAATGTGTTCAAATATGTATGCATTTGTATATAATTAAGTGTACGATACTGTGCCATTATTATCAGACTTGGATCCATGGTGGAGCTTGTACTCAACGACTGTAATTTGACTTTTAAAAATTTTTCAGCAATCAGTCGTAAGTAACGCAACCTCTAACAAGGAGTTCGAGACGTTTTATTTTAATCGTTGTATTTTAAGCGTTGATAATGACCACACAGTGGTCGAAATCTAGATCTGATAATAAATAATTACTTACCACTGATTGCTGAAAAATTTCTACAAGTGTCATTATTGTTATTTCAGCATTTCATATATACATACATATCGTGCCATTACACCAGCATACCCTGTTTGTGTGTGAGATCCTCTTCGTGAGAGCTTACAGTGAAGCACCACGAAGGACGTTTGCTTTATACGATTCTGCCTATAATCTCCACCCTTGGAAATTTCATCCCTACTTCGTGAGTTTAGAAGAAATCAATGTAGAATTTGGGCCGAGAATTCTAGAATCTGTTTTAAAGCCTCTAATGTTCATGAGAAGGTCATGGAATTCTGAAAAACTTAAGTCTGATCACGTCGAAATATACCTGAAAGAAACTTCGTTTCGCAAAGAAGGGGGAAATCTATATTGTTTTTAAATTATTGACGGAGTCCGGGCGAAAGAGGAATTGAAGAAAAGGAACTAGTTCATTTGGAGATTCCAAAAGGCTTCACGAGATAGGAATAGCCATTGGATACATGCAGCATTCGATGCAGGAAAAACTCCAATCTAGTTACTCTGAGTGATTATGATGTCTATCTACATATCAGAAATTGTAGAGTTAAGCTGCAGTCACTTTCATAGTTCCCTTCGACTAAGTTTTCCGAAGTACTGAAATACGTGTTAGTACAGATCAAAATATTTAAAGGTTCACTAATCATAATTAGATAATTCTGTCGAATTTTAAGTGTTTTATCTGTCGTGTGTATAATGGAAAAAATTACGACGATTTTATGTGCACTGGATGAAAATTTTATGTCTTAAAAGTTCTTTTGTAGATTATCATCACTGTAATGATTTACTCCATACTAATGAGTTATAAATTATTTGTAATTAACAAAATGCCCACAACTACGTGGAATGATAAACCAAAAAGAGAAAAAGAACTATATGCGATTGCAGAAAAAGAACTATTAAAAATGTGAAACTAAATTTAAACCTAAATAAAAGATAAGCAAAGCAAATAAATTAGAGATATTATAATTAGGTATGCTGAATATACTCTGAGAGCGTATTGTTTATCAATTATTTTTCAAGAAAGACATATCAGAAGTAAGCTTTATTACACTTGGTATGATGTGACTTGAAAACTTATTTAATTACTTTTTAAAACACGTTCTCATGTTTGAACGAATGTCAAAAAGGTGGCATGAACATCCAGGAGGTGTTCGAAGTGATGACCCTTGGTATCACTGCAACGCTGCAAACTTCTTATAATGGATTGACTGATATTCCGTATCACGCTCTTTCAGGCATTGCCATGTCAATCAGAATGAAATTTTCACTCCCCAGAATGCCGCCAGCGACCCGATTTAAAAAACAAAGTTGACCTCCATATCTCTGAAGAGACCCCCACCTAGCAAGGAAACATTTTTCCCACAAATTTTTCAGGTCGTAGCATATTTTCTGAGTTATTCTTGTTAGCAATAGTTAGTGATTCACTCTGTATACACTACAAGGTATTAAAATTGGTACACCAAGAAGAAATGCAGATGATAAACGGTCATTTATTGGACACTAATATATTATACTAGAACTAACATGTGATTACATTTTCACGCAATTCGGATGCATAGATCCTGAGAAATCAGTATCCATAACAACTACCTCGATTTGCTGTGATAAAATGACTGTATCCGTCATAATGGTTGTTGAACTTTTTGTTTTGTATTTCGATGACTTTGAATTATAACTTACATACAGAAAAATATCCTGTTTCTAGTTGTCGGAATATCGCAGGTCTATCGCAATGGAGTTTTTCTTAGTGCGATTTATTGTAAGTAAATGGTAGTTGCTACCAAAATGGCGATTAATGTCTGCATGGGATGAAATAAGAGAGCGACAAAAAAGTTTCATTTGAGGGAGTTCTTTTAACATATTAGCACTTTATTGCGACACCGACGTGAATATATAAGTTCCACCAATATTTATTGAGTACATAATCCGCTTGCTAAGACTGCTGTCACATTCAGTTTTCTTTCGCCGTGGAAAATACGCCTATTAACTTGTAAATGATTACTGCACACACATTCATAGCACTCCCCTCCAAAAGGATAAAACGGAATACAAAAACAACTGTATGTACTGACAAATGAAGGAAAAAAGAGATGAAAGTTTTATAGATATTTAATTACAGACTTTAACTTAAATTTGAAAGGGTTAAATATCACTGGGTATTTTGACTGTATATTCCTCGGTAATATATTTACAAAATTTGTTCAAACAACACAAATTAGTCATTGAACTGAAATTATTACGATTCGTCACCATCATATTTATTTCTACGTCTTTTGTTCACTTAGAAATTGTAGAGCGTATGTTTTCTTCTTGATAAAAGGAATCCATTTTTGTAATAAACAGGATTACACACATGGAAAGCACTAACTCTACTAAATCGTGTTGACTAAATATATATATATATATATATATATATATATATATATATATATATATATATATATATGTATTTTAGTTTTGCGACATCACAGAAACACTACTTTTTTCCCAACATTGGACCTCTAAAATAGGTAAATGAGTTTTCTTGTTTAATATCAACTGATAATTAAAAGAGGCGCTCTGAAGACGATGCTCTCTGGACACCTCCTGTCAGAGACGCTCATTACCACATTCACCTGTCCGTAATATTCGAAATGTTAACAAACACTTAAAAATACAACAAATTACGAAAACATTTCTCTGTATAAATATGTCACTACAAGTGTTAAATTAAAGAGATAGTTTTAGTAAAAACGGTTATCGGCTGGATAACAATACCTAAAATAAACACCATTAACTAATTTACAGAAGCTCTCTTTGTCGAAGAAAGAAACTAATCGATAGAAAAGAAAATAAATGACTTTACATTATTGTTTTACTGATTTTTTTTTATTAAACAGCGAAAATACATGAGTGCAGCTTATCTGATGCAGATGCGTAGCGTTGTGCTGAATTGACGGCTAAAGAGACAAAGTCATTGCGTTTCATATCGTGGTAGTCATATTTCCATCGCGGAGTATTCGTTCGAATTTTCCTCTCGGCCGGGTTGCCAGATTTTCCGCAATCGCTTTAAACAAGCCACTGACTGATTGTGCGTCTATGTGGTCGATAGTCTACACATTTTATATGAGCACGTTTATTCCGCGTTACACACACTTTTCACTTCAGTACGTTGTACACTGTCCATGACACCTGTGACCTCAATGTCACTGTCCGTCACATTTTTGATCGACTGCTAAGAGTGCGACTTCACAGTAAATAAAAATGGTCTTACACATCCTTCACAAACAGCAGTTAAATGCGGCAGCTACGGTTTTAAACACGCGGCAGTTCATGAAAGGTAAAACTGTTTCACAGAGCCTTGGTTCTAGCGGTGTTAACATTGTCTGCTCGCGAAAGCAATACCAGTATCGGTTACGAGACCGTGTGTTTAGTAACACGCCAACTGACCATCTGTCCACTTGTCAGTCGGAATTTCGTTACTCGCTGCGGCAGTTACACTAATTGTCACTCGCAGAGTTCCATTTCACTGTCTCGGTAAAATGTATTGTCTCACATGAACAACGCGTGCGGCCTCGCCATCATGTTTCCATCACACATGCAGTTCTCTCTCTCAGTGTATCGTTGCTTCACTGTCACTATTGATATCACTCTCTCTGTATTCTTGGCTACAACTCACACAACATTTACTCACGCCACTGTTAATATTACAAACCGCCTTTGGCCAACGTCAATTCAAACAAAATAAACAAGGAACTAAAAACTTTATCGCTATCATATAATAAGAAAACATATGTATCTATTTAGTAAGAAGAACTAAACTCTAGTTATGTGATTGTCCAACACAGTTATGTTACTAAATTAAAATCACCCTAAAAAAGGGAAATATATGGAATGAAAAAGAGTCACTATTACTCTAGCTAGGCTATATCTTGATATGTGCTCCCCATTTTTATCTAGAGATGTAAACAAGTAGCACAAAGAATAAACCGTCGTTATTCAATATTTAGTTAGAGTGTTTCTAAATACCAACTTGGAATCATTAAAAATTAAATATATTTTCAGATTGAAAACAGACAATCTGTTTTTGTTTTACTAATTTTTGTTTATTTACGAACTAGTTTTTGGCTTATTAGGCCATCTTTACCTGAAGATGGCACAATAACCCGAAAATTAGTTCGTAAATCAACAAAACTTAGTAGAACAAAAGACAGATTGTTTGTTTTTAACCTGAAGTATGGATTTGTTATACCAAGAAAAAACGGAAGAATCTACTTATATAAAAAATTAATTAGCTTAACAGTAATAAAAGTATCCGACGAACGGAAAAAAGGTATTGATAGCCAACAGGCAACTATTATGTGCTTTTTGGATTTCAGCAAAGCATTTTGATTTCGACATTCTATTTTCCAAATTTTCTAGTATAAATAGTTGTTTAAGGGATGTGCAGCGGTTCCGCTCTAACCTCAGATCGCGCCAGCAGTGTGTAGTGATTAGGACAAATAAATCACATTGCAGACATGTAGTATCAGGTGTCCCACACAAGGATCAGTGTCGGGACCATTACTATTCTCGTTATATGCCTCTGGTGCGTCAACTGTTCTCAATGCATTTCCACCTTTATGCAGATGACCTTCAGTTATATCTAAAGGGTAGCCCAAGAGATCTGTACACACCAATCCAGTACATAAATACTGACCTCCTTGTCTTATCAAAGTGAGCACAAAATATCGGCTTGAAATTAAATGCTTCCAAAACGCAAATGATCGTATTTGCTCCCAAGAGACTCATTTCCCAGTAGGACAGGGAATCTTTTCCACCATGCCGCCGCTGCATGGAATAGTAGAACATTAGGAAACAGTGTAGAAAACTAGAGAAAGGAACAATCCTGCAAATGTGTGGAACACTAAGGTTGCTACTACACATATTAGCGGCGAACCAAGTGGAGTTCAGTTTGTCACAGGTGATCACACTTCCATTATTCTTTGTGGGCTCCAATGATTGCGTCTCCCTTCGACAGTTCAACTGACATTTACCAGTGTCTGTAATATGTTTCCGACCTGCAGACTTACGTCTCCACTTTTAAAGCAATTTTTCTACTAGTGCCTCAACACCGAAGTTCACTTTCCTGTACTGTCTGAACGTTTAAGATTGCTGGTCACTTCTTTAGTATACTCTTTCACCCATTTTCCGGTCTCTTCCCAAACTGAAAAAGACACATAAAATTCGTGGAAAATTCCCGAGCGTTAAGAGATAGAAAGGGCTTGAGTAAAAGAAAATTACTGGCGGTGATTAGGAAGTCATCAGTACCTTCAATAAAAGGTTGCAACTTATACCTAGCAGTTGTTACGAATGTTTGGAAACCACCGAAGCGACAATAAAATAAGCATTTTTTTTATTATTTTAATAAATTCAGCAACCAGCCACTTTTCAATATGTTTCACTTAGGCAAGACGCGTTTCACGTTTTCACTCATCTTCAGTTGGTGTAATTAGAGTTTTGTTTCGTATGTAGAAGTCAACAACAGTTCGGAAGCTGCAGAAGACCTGTACAAAAAATCGAAATATTATTCTACATTCTGAAATTTTACGAAATGCCGTGCATGAGAGTACTTACAATCTCCTCTGCATGTTGATTCTTGAGTTTTCTATTAGACGCTGTACCACAAACACTTTATCTCGTGACTTGAACACAGTTACTGCACTATCTGCCATGTTGTTGAGTGAGAGAGTTTTGTTTACAATGGGATCTATGGTCAGAGTTATATTTTATTGGCTTTTGCTCTGTTTTATGAATGTTAATATGTAACACAAAAATGTGCTAACTGCATTGTATAGCAATTACTGGTTATTTAAAATTATTTTGAATAAAATAAATTAACATAATACGTTTCTATATAAGAATCGCGTCTTGGCTTAATAAAACATATTAGAAAGTAGTTGGTTGTTGAATTTGTTAAAATAAAATATAATCCATAGTCACGGTACTCAAAAATCCAGTAATTTAGTAATTAATATAAGACACTTGCGGTCACAGTCCTAAGAAAATACTCCATAAATGTCGAATAATTGATGTCACCATATGCTGACACAGCTCGCAGCTGCTGGGCAAGTTGCTCCTACCCTCCTGATGGGGGAGACTGCTACATATAGCAGCGCCAGGCTACTTTATTCAGGTTCTTACATTAGCCACTTTAAAACGGTCGTTCTAGCGGTAGTGCTGATGCAAGGCGACGCTCAGTCGTTGAACATTTAACCAACTTGTACAAATACATTTGTGTTGTTCAGTTGCTAACTACAATGCACTAGCAACAAGACGTATTTACGATAAACTTTTACCAGGGCGTGTTTCAGCTTCTCACATAATACACTGCTCAAAACAATCACAGGATCAAGTGAAATATCATACACAATACAGCAATGGTAATGTATTTTATTAAGATTTTGGTTATAATTGTAATTTGTGTGTGATACAGTACGATATTTTGCTGTCTCACCTCTTTACTTCAGGTTTACAAGGCGTTTACTTATAGCCAGACTTCATGGGGCTACCATAACTGTGAAAAAGTCATTCTCGTTGCCCTGTAGTATGGTGTGTCACCACCTCAGACGGCCAATAGCACACAGTATGAGGACAGTATGAGGTTATCAATCAGCTCTTGAGGGATACTTGGCCATTCTACTATGAGTGCAATATCCAAGTCTGCAACGGATGTGGGACGTGCTGGTATGGCTGCAATGCGTCCGATATTCTCAATCGTTTAATTCCTTCACCTTAAAGCATGTTATATAAGGAACTTATTGTTCGATGGGGCGATCTATAATTGTTTAATAATGATTTTGCAGCCAAGATCGCATTTTTCATTTATTACGTTACCGGTTTCGGCGTTCTCGACGCCATCTTCAGACCTGTCGTATTTTACATAACTTCACAACATTTTTTACATATTAAAAGAGTACAACCAGGTTGAGGCGTCACCAAACATAAAATTTTTAGTCACAAATAACACTCCAGTGTTATACTAGACTTAACTCAATATATAACTTTGACTTTGAAGTACCTCGCTTCAGAACCATTAGAAGATGGCTGTATAAATTTTATTTTTGACTAGAAATTTTATGTTTGGTGACGCCTCAACCTGGATGTACTCTTTTAATATGTAAAAAATGTTGTGAAGTTATGTAAAATACGTCAGGTCTGAAGATAGCGTCGAGCACGGCGAAACCGGTAACATAATAAATGAAAAATGCGATCTTGGCTTCAAGCATGTTGTCCATCAGTGCAGCTTTTATTAAGACGAGAGTTATCGTTCACCATAAGAAATTCATCTCCAATAGCAACAGCGTCGGCACACCAAAGGTCGAAGGATCTCGGTATGTCTGTCAATGCTGACTCCCGCCCTCACCATTCGTCCGCCACCATGATACGGTGATGTTGCTTGCACATAAACAGGATTTTTCTGTGTTCCACCTCCTTCCTAGATGAGGAAACGACGATTTTCCTACTGAACACAAAATCTTGACTCATCTGTGAACAGAACCCGGCGCCATTCGTTACGACTGCAAGCCTGATGTTCCTCCGATAAGTTCCTGCAGTTATACGGCGTGATGTTTTTAATGGCACACACACCGTAGGCCTCCGTGCGTAAAGGGAACATTCACGAAGGCGATGTCAGAGTGCTTGTATTGATATTGCGCGTCCTGTTGCTACCTGGAGGTTGCGTAGCAGCTGAGTTGTTAACCGGAGATAACAGTAATTCTTTCTGATGTGGGTAGAGGTTCTACCTGACAATCGGAATAAATTAATAACTGGATCTTTTTATCGGCTCCCTGACTCAGACGATGCGGTTGCCGAAATGTTCAAAGAAAGCTTGAATCACATTTCAAATAGGTATCCGAAGCACACTGTTATAATCGGTGGCGACTTTTATTTACCGTCGATATTTTGGCATAATTACGTATCCAAAACCGGCGGCAAATATAAAACATCGTGCGAACTAGTTCTGAATGCTTTTTCTGAAAACTACTTCGAACAGTTAGTTCATGAACCAACTAGAATAGTAAGTGGTTGCGAAAATACCCATGATCTCCTAGCAATAAATAATCCTGAGCTAGTAATGAGCATCAAAACAGATACAGGGATTAGCGAACATCGAGTTGTAGTAGCGAGACTGAATGTCGAAATGTCCAAATGCACCAAAAATAAACGAAAAATATATCTATTCAATAAAGCAGATAAAAATTCGCTTCACGCTTTCCTGAGTGATAGTCTCCAGTCTTTCAAAACTAAAAATGCAAGTGTAGATCAGTTGTGGCTTACTTTCAAAGACATAATATCAGTAGCAACCGAGAGATTTATACCAAATAAATTAATAAAAGAGGGGGCTGACCCCCCGTGGTACACAAAACAGGTCAGATCACTGTTGCAGAAACAAAGAAAAACGCATGCAAAATTTAAAAAGACACAGAATCCACAAGACTGGCAATCTTTTACTGAAACTCTCAACCTAGCGCGGACTTCAATGCGAGAAGCCTATAGTAGTTACCACAACGAAATCCTGTCTCGTAATCTTGCAGAAAATCCAAAGAAATTCTGGTCATATGTGAAGTACACTAGCGGCAAAACACAAACAATACCTTCACTACGCGATAGCAATGATAATACTACCGATGAAAGTACTGCTAAGGCAGAATTACTAAACATAGCTTTCCGAAATTCGTTCACCAAAGAAGACGAAGTGAACACTCCAGTATTCAATCCAAGAACAGCTGCCAGCATGCGAAACTTAGAAGTAGATGTTCCTGGAGTAGTAAAACAACTGAAGTCACTAAACAAAAATAAATCTTCCGGGCCTGATTGTATACCAACTAGATTCCTCTCATAGTATGCTGATGCAATAGCTCCATACTTAGCTTTAATTTACAACCGATCACTCAGTGAAAGATCCGTACCCAAAGATTGGAAAGTTGCCCAAGTTACTCCAGTATTCAAGAAAGGCAATAGGAGTGATCCCCAAAATTACAGGCATATCTCATTGACGTCGATTTGCAGTAGGATTTTGGAACATATACTTTGTTCGAATATTATGAACTACCTCGAAGAGAACGACCTATTAACCAGTAGTCAACACGGATTCAGAAAGTATCGCTCTTGCGAAACACAGCTTGCCCTTTATTCACATGAAGTGTTAAGTGCCATCGACAAGGGATCTCAAATCGATTCCATATTTCTGGATTTCAGGAAGGCTTTTGACACTGTACCCCACAAGCGGCTTCTTATGAAATTGCGTGCTTATGGAATATCTCCCCATTTGTGCGGTTGGATCCACGATTTCCTATCAGAAAGAACACAGTTCGATGTAATTGACGGTAAGTCATCGAGTAAAACAGAAGTGATATCTGGCGTTCCACAGGGAAGCGTTATAGGTCCCCTACTCTTCCTCGTGTTTATAAACGATTTAGGAGACAATCTGAATAGCTCCCTTAGACTGTTCGCGGATGATTCTGTCGTTTATCGGTTTGTGAAGTCAACAGAGGATCAAAAGCAACTGCAAAGCGATTTAGACAAAATTTCTGCATGGTGCGAAAATTGGCAATTGACACTAAATAAAGAAAAGTGTAAAGTAATACACATGACCACTAAAAGAAATCCGCTGAACTTCAATTACGCGATTAAGGTCGTAGATCCTACCAAATACCTAGGAGTTACAATTACGAACTACTTTGACTGGAGAGAACACATAGAAAATATTGTGGGGAAGGCGAACCAAAGGTTACGTTTCATCGGCAGAACGCTTCGAAGATGCACCAGCTCCACCAAAGAGACTGGCTACATCACACTTGTACGTCCTCTCCTGGAGTACTGTTGCCCCTTGTGGGACCCTCACCAGGTGGGACTAACGGAAGACATTGATAAGGTTCAGAGAAGGGCAGCTCGTTTTGTTTTATCACGTTACGGGGGGGGGGGGGGGAAAGCGTCACGGAAATTTTGCACGAATTGGGGTGGAAATCTGGAAATCATTAAAAGGAAGACGTTATTCATTGCGGCATGATCTGTTTGCGAAGTTTCAATCACCGACTTTTAGTTCTGAATGTGAAAATATTTTGCTAGCACCCACCTACTTAGGGGGACATGACCTCCCAATAAAATAAGAGAAATCAGATCGAAAACTGAACGATTTAGGTGTTCTTTCTTCCCGCGCGCTATTTGAACGGTAGAGAAAAGTTATGAAAGTGGTTAATGAACTCTCTGCCAGGCACTTGAATGTGATTTGCAGAGTATCTATGTAGATGTAGGTGTAGATGTTGCCCGTGAACGACATTGGACTTGCCTTATTTTAATGGTTCTTGTTGTCTGAAATCGCCCAGGTCCTTGAAATTATAATAACTGCAGCCTTCCTGTGTCTGATCCGCTTCCAACCTTCCTATGGCTCTCCATTCCATAGCTTCGGGTAAGTCAAGCTGTTGTTGCACTGCACTACCTATTCACTACAGTACCTGAACCCAACTGCTTACTCAATTCGTTTGGTAGAGTAAACATAAATCAACACCAACCGGCTCTGCAGCAATTTTCTGTCATTACCATTATCTCGGTAACCGTGATGTTGTCTCCTCCCCGTACAACCGACAGAAAGAGTCGAACGTTTGTAGTTCAGTCAGCCGATGACAATACTTCAGAACTTAGATACCCGGAGTTGCCGAGATCCAAAAGTTATTTTGGAGCACGAGCGTGAATGGATGATTGAGCGATGAATATTTGCATTAAAGAAAAAGCTAGGTAGTTAGAACACCTTATGTAAACGTGGAAGTTACAGAAGTTATTTTCTCGCTTTAGCAAAGCAAAAGCTGTTTGTAGTTATATTTCATAACTTATGTCGCCTTTCTTGTTTACAGCCTTTATTTAGTGAAGAAAACCTATTTTATTTATTGATAACAGCGCGATATTGAAGTTTATACCAATTTATTAGTGAAGAACTACGGCTCTTTTGTTCTGAACTTTGCAGTAACCTGGGAAGACCTTGAGACCTAATTCTAAATACACAATTGTCTGTGTGAATGAAAAAATACTCCCTGGTGGACATATCTCTCGAACGCTGAGCTCCACGCAACGAGGTCGCGTGGTTTCTCTTTTATAGGTGGATGGTTCTTTGCGGTCGTTCGTTCGCGTTTGTTATATGTTGTTCGTTGCGCTCTTCCGTCAGTTTCATTATTACAGAGCGCACTCAGCTATCACGCCTGCTACCTTAGGCTCGGAGCCACATTTACATGATTGCATAATGATAGTTCAGGTATAACCTAACACAACGGCTGCTCGTGCGGCTAGGTATGTCGGCATTACGTGACGACACATGTGAAACATTTGTCACCCAATTTTGGGATATTTCGCGACATTTACGGTCCCGTGAAGCTCATATTAAATTTCTTATCTCAGCGTCATCTACGTCACGTCGGAGGTCTTTTAACGTCGTAAGAAACTCCCTGTTTAATTTAGTTGAAGTAACAAAAAAGAAGGAAAACAAAAGATTACTCTGCTGAATGGTCTGTCAGTCTTTAAATAGGGAGAGAGCAAGGTACTGCAGCTCATCTGTTCTGTGTTATAGATGTATATCGATTGCCGAAATTAAGGTGGCAGGACGTGATGCTGAAGACGAAGTCACTGCTGCTCGTCGCATTTCCATACGTAGTATGTATATTAATTCTCCAATCAAACTTCCAGATTTTCCTCAATGACTCTTGACAGACCACTGGCTGATTATACGTTACTGAGATTGATAATCCACAGGTTTTATATCACAAGTTTCTTATGGTGCTACACACGCTGCTCTAACTTCAGTACGTCGTACAGTATCTTTGACACTTGCGACCACGATATCGAAGTCCGTCACATTTATGAATGTTACGATCGCGAATTCACAGTTACTAGAAATGTTCTTATGGATCATTTCCAGCAGTAGTAAAGTTCACTGCGACAGTTACGGTTTTGAACACACCGTTGTTCATCAAAAGGGAAACAGAGTTTCATAGATCTTTGGCTGTCATGGATTAAAAGTAACACAGTTTCGCTTCTCCTGTATCAATTTTCACATATTTTACTCGCAAAAGCATTGCTGTAACTGATACGACACAGTCCGCTCCGAAACGCCCCAAGCGGCCAATATTTCTGCTTATGACGATCACTTGGAGTTTTGTTACGCGCTGCGCGGTATCGTGAATCGTCACTCTTGCGTTCCGTTTCACTCTCCCGTAAATGTGTTGTCTCATATTTCTCACCATCACGCTGACCCCGAGACTGTTCCCTCTTATCGCTGATCGACTACTTCAATCGACATCATTTTCTGTGCGTTCATGCCTAGGATTCACACAGCAGTTATTCACTTCATAACCGCAGTTGAAAAATGCCGTTTACCCGAAATTAGTAAGGAGAATAATAAATTGAAGATTTTCGTATTTGGGTATTAATGAAATATACTGAACCATTTAAGAAAGAAAATTGCATTTACATGTTACTTTATTAACAAAAAGGGCAGTGCGAGAGTAGCTGTGCGCTCTGAGGCGCCTTGCTGCGGCGTGAACGGCTGCTCCCCGTCGGAGGTTTGAGTCCTCCCTCGGTCATGTGTGTGTGTGTGTGTGTGTGTGTGTGTGTGTGTGTGTGTGTGAGAGAGAGAGAGAGAGAGAGAGTATTTAAGTTGTTTGCGAGTCCAGGGTCTAATGACCACTGCATTTTGGTTCGACAGCTTCATAAGTATTTAATTTGAATAAAAACAGGTGTTTTACGGTACCAAATAAACAAGTATGAAAGTGAAAGAAATCGACAGAAAAAGAGAAAAATATTACCTTTCGCTAAATGATGTATCTCCACACACTATAACGTATAAGGTATGGTTAGGTATTCCGAAAGAGCAGCACAGTGGAATGAACAAAAGTTTGGAGCTCTGTAGTGGTGTGACGAATGTGTAGCTAATTTGTACCTCACTAAACGTTCTGTTTGTTTGAGGATTGACAGCACGCCAATTTTTGAAGACTCTGGATCAGTTGGGGAGATTTATTCAAGCTGCAGTTTATTTCGATAATGGAAGGAAGGAAGTTAGTGAAAGGGCACCCGTAGGAAATCAAACTGATATTTTTATTCGGTGAAGAAAAGACAGATTAAATGTTTCAGTAGCAGCGAGCAAGGGCATGTTAGTAGCAAAGGTGGCGGCGACATTAGGTTCGTGAGAAGTTAAACTAGGTGAATAGATGGTCTAATAAAAGAAATGGCAATAATGCTCACATTATTACAAAAGATCAAAAATATTTGCCTTTGTTACCATGTGAACCAACCAGATTATACCATCTTAGAGTTTTGCGGTATGAGCATTGCTTTAGATGAGGGTTGGTTTGAAGAAATTCGGGTATCTGTAAATTGAATCCTTTTGTGTGTGTGTGTGTGTTAAATCGATAAACGTAGGGAAATGATATCTGCAGACGTTCTGTGACCATGTGTTGTTGTTGTTATGGTCTTCAGTCCGGAGACTGGTTTGATGCAGCTCTCCACCCTACTCTATCCTGAGCAAGCCTTTTCATCTCCTCATAAGAACGGCAACCCACATCCACTTGAATCTGCTTACTATACGCGTCTCTTGGTCTCCCTCTGCGATTTTTACCCCACACACTTCCCTCCAATGCTAAATTTACGATTCCTCGATGTCTAAGAATGTGTCCTACCAAGCGATCCCGTCTTTTGGTCAGGATATGCCAAAAATTCCTTTTCTCACCAATTCTGTTCAGTACCCCTTCATTAGTTATGCGATCTACCCACCTAATCTTTAGCATTCTTCTGTAGCACCACATTTCAAAAGCCTCTATTCTCTTCCTGTCCGCACTGCCTATCGTCCACGTTTCACTCGCGTACAAGGCAACACTCCACACAAATGCTTTCAGAAAAGACTTCCTTATACTTAAATTAATATTAGATGTTAGCAAATTTCTCTTTTTCAAAAATGCTTTTCTTCCCATTGCCATTCTGCATTTTATATCCTCTGTACTGCGACCATCGCATGTTATTTTACTACCCA
The DNA here is from genome assembly GCA_026315105.1 of Locusta migratoria. Lineage (NCBI taxonomy): Eukaryota > Metazoa > Arthropoda > Insecta > Orthoptera > Acrididae > Locusta > Locusta migratoria. The sequence continues at coordinate 412,241,075 of CM048746.1, read as the reverse complement.
AGTAACAAAACTCATCTACCACCTTCATTGTTTCGTTACCTAATCTAATTCCTTCAGCATCGCCTGATTTTCTAAGACCGCATTCCATTATTTTTGTTTTGCTCTTGTTAATGTTCATTTTATACGTTCTCTTCAACACACTGTCCATTCCATTCAACTGCTCTTCCAGGTCCTTTGCTGTCTCTGACAGAATTACAATGTCATCAGCAAAACGCAATGTTTTTATTTCTTCCCCCTGAACTTTAATCCCTATCCCAAAATTTTCCTTGCTTTCCTTCACTGCCTGCTCGATGTACAAAGTGAATAACATCGGAGAAAGGCTACAACCCTGTCTTACTCCCTTCCCAACGGATGCTTCCCTTTCATGCCCTTCCAGTCTTATAACTGCGGTCTGGCTTTTGTACAAGTTGTAAATATCTCTCCTTTCCCTGTATTTTACCCCTGCTGACTTCAGAACTTGAAAGAGTGTATTCCAGTCAACATTGTCAAACACTTTCTCCAAATCTACAAAAGCTAAAAATGTAGGTTTGCCTTTCCTTAATCTATCTTCTAAGATAAGACGTAAAGTGAGTATTGCCTCCCGGGTTCCTACGTTCCTCCTGAACCCAAACTGATCTTCCCCGAGGTCAGCTTCTACCAGCTTTTCCATTCTCCTGTAGATAATTCGTGTTAAAATTTTGCAACCATGACTTATCAAAATGATGGTTCTGTAATTTTCACACCTGTCTGCGCCCGATTTCTTTGGAATGGGGATTATTACATTTTTCTTAAAGTCTGAGGGTATTTCGCCTGTCTCATACATCCTACACACCAGTTCAAATAGTTTTGTCATGGCTGGCTCTCCCAGAGACTTTAGTAGCTCTGAGGGTATATCATCTACTCCTGGGGCCTTGTTCCGACCTAGGTCTTTCAAGGCTCTGTCAAATTCATCTCTCAGTATAGTATCTCCTATTTCATCTTGATCTACTTCCTCTTCCCTTCCTACAACATCGTCTCTAAGTTCATTTCCTTTGTAGAGCTGCTCTATGTACTCTTTCCACCTTCCAGCTTTCCCTTCTTTGCTAAGAACTGGTTTCCCATCTGAGTTCTTAATATTGGTAGAATTCCTTTTCTTGTCCCCAAATGTCTCTTTTATTTTCCTGTAGGCTGTATCTACTTTTCCCCTTCTTATACATTCTTCTACAGATTTGCATTTGGCGTCTAGCCACTCCTGCTTAGCCATTTTGCACTTCCTGTCAATCTCATTTTTTAGTCGTCTGTACTCCATTTTGCCTGTTTCATTTACTGCATTTTTATATTTTCTCCTTTCATCAATTAAATCATGACCATAATAATGTTGAATCAGAGGATGATACACAAAAGGCCGAAATACTAAATGTCTTTTTTCCAAAGCTGTTTCACTGAGGAAACTGTACTGTAGGTCATCCTCTAAATCCTCGTACATAGAACACAATGGACACAAAACAGAGGTGAATCACCGTTACCCTTCTTTCAATGAAAGTAATTTCAAGAAATTTCATGTTGTAAACTGTAATTAGTAAAGGCAAACCTTCAAACTCGAGCACATAGCTAATAAAACCAGACGGAACAAATTTTCAGAACACAAATTTATTACACTCATTCAACCGAATGACATTGCAACATAATATTGCAAAATTATAAGGCGAACCGGGGTTTCAATTTAACAGGCTCTACAAAAACTTTATTTATGAGACTCCTCTCAAAGATTTGTAAATATTAGAGTATATTGAATTTTTTTTTAAAAAAAACCTTGTATTTGAAATTACACTGATATTAACATTGAATCTCTCAAAATACTGTTTCCTTTGCTCACAAACTTCAAGAAAATTTTTTATTACAAATATTCATTACTAGAGTAGTTGGCTGCCCGAAGCTGCAAACAGATTTAATTTGGGTCTACTGCAGTGTAGTGAGTCGTTCCACTGGTACAGGGAGTTGGGTTGACAAACACTAACACAAATTATTTACATAAGGGTGGAAAAACGTTTAGAATCCGACTTCGGCGAAGACCAGTGGCGTTTCGAGAGACACGTAGGAACACTTGATGCAGAACGTACTCTATGACTTGTATTTGAAAATAGGGTGACGAAGGTCACAACTATATTTCTAGTTTCGGTAGATAAGAAAAAAATAGTTTTGGAAGTGTTGACTGGAATATAATCCTTCAAATCATGGAGGAAAATATAGGGGAAGGCAAAGGTATATATAACTTTCACGGAAACCGGACGCCAGTTGATAGGAGTTGAAGGGCGTGTAAGGTACACTGAGATTGGGATGGGAGAAGAACAAGGTTCTAGCCTCCCTCTAGTGTTATTCAAGCGGTAAATTGAGGAAGCAACCAGGAGAGGATGGGTAAATTTGAAAAGGTTGTAAAAACTACGGGCGAAGAAGCAAAAATCTACGCGGTTTGCAGGTGAAATGTTAATTCAGGGAAGCAAAGGACGTGGAATATCAAATGAAGGATATGGACAACATCTAAAAGAGTAAAACTAGGATAATGCAATGTAGTCGAATTAAATCAGACAATGCTGAATGTATTAGGCAACGAGACAATGAAAATACTAGATAAATTATAATGTTTCGGAAGTAAAATAAATTACAATGGCCGAAGAAGAGATATAGAACAGCTATGGAGAGAAAAGCAATTCTGCAGAAGAGAACTTAGTTGCTTCATAAAACACTTAATAAGGCAATTTCCTGAAGTGTAATCTTGAATGTGAGTGAAACGTGCACAATAAGCTGTTACGACAAAAATAAGATAGATGCTTTCTAATTTTGGTGTTAATGAAGAATACTTAACATTTTACGGATGGTAGGGCAGTTAGTTATTCAACGGAATTCTGGAGAAAAGAAATTTGTGACATAACTTGCCTGAGAAAGGAAACATTCTGAGAAACTAAGAGAAGAAACGGAAGTGTGGGAGATAAAAATCGCAGAGGCAAAGCAAGAAACGAGAAGATGCTCGCACAGTAAAGCGTGGAAAAATGCATCAAACCCGTCTGTGGATTGTAGACCACAAGAGCAACGGATATGCATCTAAACAAGTACATAACATTTACATAAATACGTTGCAAATCACATTGAAGTGCACGGCAGAGGATTCATTGAACTGTTGTCATGATATTTCGCAACAGTTCTAGAAAAAAGGAACACCGAAATCTTTCCGTTTTCTCATATTTTCTTATGATGATGATTATGACTGCCATGTAGGTGGATCCTAACAAAATATGTTCGCATTCGGAAGAGCCAGTTGATGAGCCTAATTTCGCAAATATATATCGCCACAATGAATAACTCCTTTCTTTTAACTATTTCCACCACAACTCGTGCATTATTTCCGTGACACTCTCTCCCCTATATCGCGATAATACAAAAAGAACTACCCTTGTCTGAACTCTCTCTAAATCGTCCATCAATCCCACGTGGTGGGGATCCCACAATGCACAGCAATACTCCAATATACCACGCACAAGTGTAGTGTAGGCAGTTTCTTTAGTAGAACTGTTACATCCTCTAAGTTCTCTGTCAATGAAACGAAGCCTTTGGTTCGCGTTACCTGTAGTATTTTCTACGTTCTTTCCAATTTAAGGGCCCACGCCGTGGTTCGGGTCGAAAAAATTGGTTTTCATCATATTTCTATAGATTAAGATTTTATTTAAGTACTCTGAAAAGGATTATCCTGAATTTTTTTCGAGCGTTTAAAGAGCGTTTTCCTCCCACATGTTGTTATGTGTTCTGCCCACATCTCTGTCACCCACTTTTCAGCATATATTTTAGATCTTTATATCCACTACATTGCACGTTAGGGATTTTTTTTATTCCCGAGTGCGTTGGCTAGCCTTGGGATTCAATGGTCAGTATTCTTCTGTTTCTACTGTTTGTAAACAACACGCTTTGAAACACGCAGCTAGTTTTGTTCATATGTGATCGCGAGTAGTTGTTATACCTAGGTTTGCAGTGCTTGTTTACGTGTGTTTTGTTGTGTTTATTGAAGATGCTTACGGAACATCGTCCCAATTGTGCGATTTGATTCAAGATTTCCCATCAGAAAAGACACAGTTCACAGTAATTGACGGTAAGTCATCGAGTAAAACAGAAGTGATATCTTGCGTTCCCCAGGGAAGTGTTATTGGTCCCCGACGCTTCATTGCGTGTATAAACGATTTAGGAAACTATCTGAATAGCTCCCTTAGACTGTTCGCGGATGATGCTGTCGTTGGTTGAAGTAAACAGAGGATCAAAAGCAATTTCGCCAAAATTTTTAAATGATCTGACAACTGGCAATTAACACTAAATTATGAAAAGTGTGAAGTAATACACATGACAGCTAAAAGAAATCCACTGAACTTCAATTACACGTTAAATCAGTCAAACCTTAAGGTCACACTTAACACTTGTGCGTCCACTCCTGGAGTACTGTTGCCCAGTGTGGGACTCTCAGCAGGTGGGACTGACGGAAGACATTGAGAAGGTTCAGAGAAGGGCAGCTCGTTTTGTTTTATCACGTTACAGGGCGGAAAGTGTCTCAGAAATGTTGCACGATTTGAGGTGAAAATCATTAAAAGAACGAAGTTATTCGTTGCGGCGAGATCTATTTGCGAAATTTCCGACTTTTACTTCTGAAGGTGAAAATATTTTCCTAGCACCCACCTACATAGGGAGACGTGACCATCATAATAAAATAAGTGAAATCAGATCGAAAACGGAACAATTTAGGTGTTCTTTCTTCCCGCGCGCTATTAGGGAATGGAACGGCACAGAAAGGTTATGAAAGTGGTTAATGAACCCTCTGCCAGGCACTCAAATGTGATTTGCAAGAGTATCCCATGTAGATGTAGTTCTTGGCCCATTTTTTTATTGCACATAGCATCCAGCCCTCTCACGGAACGTGCTGAGCCACCGCATTGGGACCGCTTTATCGGCTGAGTCGAGTACTCGAGCAACAGCATGGAAACACGAAAACGTTAATTACTGGAATGTCATTAAATTTTGACCCCATATGTATTAATAAAATGCTCATCTTCAGAAGATCTTTCGATGTATAGCATCAAAAACACGATTTACATCATTAACTTTGACCTTGATTTTTTTCAAAATCTACTGAGTGGCTAGCAAAAGTACGTGTCTCCTTATATTCAATGTAGAACTGCAAGACTCTTTGTGGGTTGATAAGCTTTGCAGCTACCTATAGTTCAGGTATTGATATCCAATATAACGTGGCAGAGATACTACATATATTGAGATATCGATAACAAAACTTATTAGTTGCTACCAGCTTACGCCTACAATAAGGTGCACCTCCGAGAGGATTCTTCTTTAACTGTGTATTATCCTAATGAACAAGGGCATCAGTGGTAACATTCAGTGCGGTGAACATCGGTTGCATTGCAAAACAAAGAATTGATAAAGTTACCAAGAGTCAGAAAGAGCAATCAAACAAAATTACCACAAAAAAAAAAAAAAAAAAAAAAAAAAATTCAATTGACGGTAGGCAGTCCCTTAGGGACAACAATTACCAAGTATCTCAATGACTCGACAATTACTGAATAAGTAAACTATTTCCTAAAAATTTAGAAAACATTATCAAACTTAATTTAAATGCAACACTTATGTGGTGTGGTCGCTTTCTAAGGTAGCAGACAGCCTCACCATAATCTGTACATGTAAGTAAGCATTATATGCAAATGTAAAAATTCTATTAAAGTCCTTGCTAGAACCAACAATGTGCTGAATGGAAAAATCTACTATTCTATAGGTAATTATTAAACTTCAGACACTTAGCTAACTTTCAGTTCAGGCTTACTTCACAATATACACGAATCACTTTTAAAAATGTTATTCTGTGTTACCATAGTGCAATCACTTCAAAATAGCAATCTCTTAGTAAAACACCGTTCAAGAATTATTTATAACACTAGCAAGCTTATATTTTCATTAACTACTGAATGTAAGATTGTTGCGTAATAAATTACTGTCCTCTAAGTAATTAATTGTCTTCAGTTTAACAATTTTACAAAGCAACATTGTTTTCAAGAATGTGGGCCCTGAATCTGATATGCTACTCTCGTTTACGTACAAATTACTGTGCACTAAATTTACGTAACACCAAAGTTTATATCACTGCTCAACATATATTTAAAATAATCAGATTTAAATTTATCTCTTCAGAAAACTTAATTATTTAACTAACTGAAACTGCATTTGCTCAGCGGAGATACGATTTACTCTACTGTTCACTTTCAATGCAAACTCCACTATAGATTTAAGCAAAGCAAATGTTATTAGAATCGTTTATAGCTATTTTAGTGGGTCTCTCGGAATAATCACTGTACCAAAGGATAGGACCCTACTTGGATAAACGACATAGGACAATAATGGGATCACAGTCAATTCTCATTAAAAGAAGTAATTATTCAAACTTGTGAACAAAAATGGGGTTCGGACTGTTATACATAATAAAAAACTTTCCTGCTTGACTGTGGAAGTTTGGCGCTGCAGTGTGGCTCCATGTGGTGCAATGTGTTGCTTTACTGGCTCTTGAAGTATGTGGGCAAAAACCAATCTTCCTAGCGTAGGAATATTAAACCACCAATTTATGCCAGTACTTACAACAGCAATAATATTTCATCCGATGCCATATTACGATCTTGTAATGGCCTCCAGAACATAGCCACCAAGAAACAAAGACACATCAGTACATTCCACTGTGCCTACCACCACTGCAACTGCACGCTATCACGTCTCAGACCGTAATCCCTTGCAACACACTAGCCAACTGCGTCAGCCAACAACTTCCCGTGTTTTTCCACCTTTTCGCTCCCACACAGTCAGTATCCGTTGCGGCGGGGATGCCCCCCGTCTTTTCTACTCCAGTACAATTTACAAAAGCCCTCAGTCAGAACCTCTACAAGTTTTTCAGCATACACAAATATTAACACGAACATATTGCATTAACAATATTACTTATATATTTAACAATACGCATTTTCTAACCTTCTTGAATATAAACGGCATTTTCAATGAACATAAGTTTCAAAGATAGGTTACTCATTGCATACATTAATGTCTTGTACAGTTTTTTCCAATAATAAATCGAAGCATAATAAAATAAATAAATCAAAAATTTAATTATGGTGTCACAGAACGACCGTGCAAAATTTTTTAGAAATCTGTGACTCTCCTTGTCAGAAAAGCTTACAGACAGGAGATAGGTACCGTTCATTCTCGACAACGCCGAGTGCCATTCCATGCCTCTTCTTTTGAATGCCGTTTGCATCTCGACATTAATTACTGCTTCAACTGTGTGTGCATGAATTTTGTTACTTACCGTTAATTAATTTTGTTTGAAGTTTTATTAAATAATTATTTAGTTCTAGTTTAAAAGAAGCTGCGGTGGACTGGCCGAGCGCTCCAAGGCACCTTGCATGGGTCTTTGTGTGTTGTTCTTCAGTCATTTCAAGTAGTTTGTAAGTCTAGCGACTGATAGCTACAGCAGTTTCGTCCAGTAAGTTTACAAATATTTTCATTAAATTAAAAAAAAAACAACTGAAGTTTGGTTGTAGTCTTTAGTGTATGAAATCAGCTAAGAAATTATAATCGTCGTCGCAGAAGGAGTACACATTTGATGTCGAGTGTCAACCTACCTCGTGATGGGGTGTGTTTATTTTCTTAGGTACCCTTCTTGCATCATGATAATATATCAGTGGCTGCCCAATTTCGAGCCGATAGTATATGAGACGTCACAAATGAGTGGCAAAGATTTAGATGTTACACCATGCTGCAGTGTGGGCCTCTTATGATACGAAACACCTCTATCACGCAGATATAAGTAGGCCGGATACTTAAGTGACAACCTGTTTGATTAAGGCAACTGGGAAAATATTTCCGTTTCAGTTTCAACTGTTTCAGTGTAAGCACACTAATTGTACCCTTTTGTTGAGCCACTACAAGTAGTAAAATGGTTGCGTTTTAGTGGGCTGCCGGCTGCAGTGGCCGAGCGATCTGCGGCGCGCCAGTCACAGTCTGCACGACCGCTACGGCCGGGGGTTGTAATCCCCCCTCGGGTATGGATGTTTGTGTCGTCTTTAGTATAAGGTAGTTCATAAGTACTTTGTAAGTTTAGGGACTGATGACCCCACAGTTAAATCCCTTAAGCTTAACAAACATTTCAACATTTAATGGACACTTGTTAATTCCAGTGGTTGACAGTTAACAAATACACAAGTGGTAGTCATTGTTTATTTTGTGATGTTTTTCTAAAAAACTATATTAATTACCATATGTTAAAAGAATTTTAAATAAAAAGTACTTAGCTATTTCAACACACAAAAAAAAAGATTTAAAAAAAGTAATGGTAGGTTTCGAGCCATCGATCTTGTGGATATATCTTCCTGCACTCGGTTTCAATTAAATTTTGATATCTGTCCTTTGAAGTTTCATTATGGCATTTAATTTCATTTAAAAGATATCTGTAGCCTTGTGGATTGCTAAATAATGTATACAGGGTGCTACAAAAAGGTACGGCCAAACTTTCAGAAAACATTCCTCACACGCAAAGAAAGAAAATATGTTATATGGACATGTGTTCGGAAACGCTTAATTTCCATGTTAGAGCTCATTTTAGTATTTCTCTATAAATGTAAATTGAAATAATGCGTGCAGACAATTGTCAAAATACCCAATTGTTTCGTTAGTATGTACTGTACTACCTCGATTCATCGCATTTGTAAACATTGCACTGGCTGCAAAACCACGTTCGTGATGATGCTACGTACTGATGTGCTTGATGCTAGTACTGTAGAGCAGTGAGTCGCGTGTCAACACAAGCACTGAAGTCAATATTACTTTCCTTCAATTGTGCCTACTGGCCGTGAATCGAGGAAGTACAGTACATACTAACGAAACAGTTACGTATTTTGACAAGTGTCTGCACGAATTATTTCAATTTACATTTACAGAGAAATACTAAAATGAGCTCTAACATGGAAATTAAGCGTTTCCGGACACATGTCCACATAACATATTATCTTTCTTTGTGTGTGAAGAATGTTTCCTGAAAGTTTGGCCGTACCTTTTTGTAGCACCCTGTATACATTATTTAGCAATCCACAAGGCTACAGATATCTTTTAAATGAAATTAAATGCCATAATGAAACTTCAAAGGACAGATATCAAAATTTAATTGAAACCGAGTGCAGGAAGATATATAATTTCGTTCTCCAGATATTGCACGGTATTCCCACGAAACGTCCCGTCTGGTTCGCCGAGTTCAGTCCGTACATTTTAAGATGATAACTCGGTAAAAACAAAACAAAATGAATTTTGCACAGTGGAGCGTTTGACAACTTCATTCGGTTACGGGTTGGCTTTTTTCGTTATTCACGACTTACTGATGTTTAAATACTGCGGACAGCCACCATAAAACTACTGCTCTCCTCCATTGCTTACCTGCCAGTAAAATAAACCCCAGGCCTCCGTAATCTTTACTCTCACCACACCCTCTGCGCGCTGCCTAGTAATATTACACACACTCGTGGATGTGGACGTCTGTAAAAGGTGGGCCGAAAACTCACATTAAAGACTGTCCATTCTTAAAAAAAGGATTATATCACGAGTACTAAATAAGATGCCGTTGCGTGACTCGAAGCTGAGAAATACCATGAAATATTTTAGTTTTAACTCAGTGCCTCCGTAAACATTATCGTTCTGCCATTCCAGCAGATGTTTTATCGTGTTGTTCTCCACCGAGAAGATAAAATACTTCTTCCGAATTGCTGGCTGACAACTCCAGATATTAAACACTTGTTGAATGTCTCAGAATATCCCAGAGTACGCAAAGCTGCGAAGATTCATTTCTATCTGATTTTTATTGTGTATGCCCAATATCAATTTCTGCTACGTATCAGACGGTTCTCAAAAAGTCATAAGCTGTCAACCGTTATTCCTGAGCCGCCCATAAATTAAACTAGCTCATATTTCAAACTCAGAAGTAAATCCTTCGGCCTTTTACTTATTGGTATTTCCGCGCTGTCGTGTTCATACGCAACACATTTTGTTGCTAACGAATTTAAGTGAACAAGAGCTGCTATAGACACTGGTACAATAAAAGCCACAATAGGGTATTCAGTAGAAGAGGAATAGAATAATATATAAATAGAGCAAGCAAAGAAGTTGTGTACATAAATGTATGTTGGAACGAAGGTAACTACATCTACACTACTACATTGCAATTCACAGTTAAGTGCAGAGGTTTCATCACACCGCTATCCAGCTATTACTTTACCGTTACTACTGTTCCCCCCGACTATTTCTCTACCGTTCCTACTGCTCTCATGAAATACAAATAGCTCTTAACGCTACTGATAGCTGGACCGTAGGTGCAACCACAACGGAGGGGTATCTGTGGAAGCCAGACAAACGTGTGGTTTTTTTAAAGAGGAGACAGCCTGTGCGGTATATGCAGAAGCAACAGTTCACATCTACACGAACCCTCTGCAAGTCACATTGAAGAACATGACAAAGGTTTCATCGAACTACTTTTAAGATATTTCTCTATAGTTCCATTCTCTAATAGCTCGCGGGAAAAAAGAAAACCTAAATCTTTCCGTTTTCGATCTGAGTTGTCGTATTTTATTATGATGATGTCCCCCTACGTAGGTGGGTGCTAACAGTATATGTTCGCATTCTGCAAATAAAGTTGCTGAAAGAAATTTCGCAAATAGATCTCGTGCAACAAATAACGTTTTTATTTTAATGATTTTCACCCCAACTCGAGCGTCATTTCTCTGACTCTCTCTCTCTCTCCCTCTCTTATATCGCGATAATACACAACGAGCTGCCCTTCTCGGAATTTTCTTTAAATCGTCCGGCAGTCCCATCTCATGTGGATCCCACAATGCGCGGCAGTACTCCAACATGGGACACACAGGTGTAGTGTAGGCAGTTTCTTTAGTAGAAATGTTGCATCTTCTAATTGTTCTGCCAGTGAAACGTAGCCTCTAGTTCGTCTTCCTTACAATATTTTTTGTGTGTTCTTTCCAGTTGGAGTTGTTCGTAATTGTTACTCCTAGGTATTCAGTAGAAATGACGGCCTGTAGGTTTGACTGATTTAGCGTGTAGTTGAAGTTTAACCGATTTCTTTTAGTGGTCATATGATTATTAAGGATCAATAACACATTCGAGTCGCAATCGTGAGGACGGTGGTTCAAATCCACCTCCGGTCATCCAGATTTAGGTTTTCCGTGATTTCCCTAAATCACTCCAGGCAAATGCCGGGATGGTTCCTTTCAAAGGGCAGGGCCGATTTTCTACCCCATCCTTCCCCAAACAATCCGAGCGCAAGTTCCGCTTCTAATGACAACGCCGTCGACGGGGGGTTAAATACTAATCTTCATTCCTTTTCCTTTTAATGAAGGATCAATTGCCACATTATTATTTATCTTAAAATACACCGTGAAAATATGAAGATGAAGTTATTTGTTGGATTGGGTAAAAAAATCGGAAAGTATTACTTTACAACAGCTAGTTCACAATAGTATATAATACTGTCGAACTTTTTTTGGAAGATGATTCAAAAGCTTCTGATATGTCTATTTAAATGTTTTGAAAAGTTAAAATGTTTGCAAATCTAAGAGATCAAACTGCTAAGGTCATCGGTTCCAAGACATACAAACTATTAAACTAATTGCAACACACACAACCATGCCCGAGGGAGGACTCGAATATCCGCCCCGAGCGGCTAAAAGTTTTGAACTTCAGTTAACGCGAGAAAGCAGATACAATGGTAGATGAAATGATAATTTTGTAATAAAAATCTTTCCGACGTTATATACGACAGAACTCCTAACCGTTTATAAATCCATGAATCGCTTAACTGATGCAATCGGCGTATTTTCAACCGCGTTGCCGGTTCTCAATGAATGTATAGTCAGGAAATTAACTGTTGCAGTGATTGCCCTGTTAAATATGGCCGGCAATGAAGATTCTGCAGGAACGTGCGATGTTCGAACTTTTCTCTTGAATATGGATTTTCCCGTTGGCGACGTAGACAAGATGTTCTCCACTTAGAAAAGGCATGTTGTATCCCAATGTAATAGCCTTTAAACTAATCATACTTCCAATTTTATAATTTCATCCTGGATTTAGGTTAGGACGTGCCTCTAAAAATGTCGACTCGTCAAACGCATTGCTTCATAATCCGAAGAATACAGTATTCTGATTATTACTGCATGAAATGTTAAGTCCGTGGCAAGAAGTTAATCCTGTTACTCCTGGTCACGGTATGCACTGTTTATAGAAGGGATCTAAGCTGACAGCTTTCACGTTAAATTGACGAGGGAATAAGTTCAGAGGCAAACACTGTGGACTGCATGCTCATTGACGTTGACACTGCTTTCGGTTTAACGAAAACCATCTCCAGGCAAACAGTCCATACGTCGCGCTTGTTGACGTTTGTGAGTTGACAGTTCGCGATGGAAAAGTGCACTGAAGTGTCTATATTTCAGATTTACAGTTCGCTTTGCGCACCAAGCCGCAGGTACCGCATACATATCACACGCCTCGACTTTCAGTGTCATATTTTCCAGCTTAATGTTCAACATGTCACTCCAACACGTTAAGCACCACCTTTACTTTTTAACTTCATTGTCCGCAGTATGTACCGATGTATGCGCAATACCGTTGGAACACAGTCTCATAACGAGTGGCACGAACACTTCTCTCACATGTTCGCTGTAGCCGAGGGGACTGAGGCGCTTCAGTCACGGTCTGCACGGCTACTACGGTCGGGGGTTCGAATCCCCCCTCGGACATGGATATTTGTGCCGTCCTTAGTCTTAGGTAGTTCATAAGAAGTTTGTAAGTTCAGGGACTGATGACCGCGTAGTTAAGTCCCATAGACTATACAAACATTTGAACATCTCACATGTTCACGTACGCAACAAGACCACTGCAGTGTTGCTTTCGTATTTTGGTTTGGTGTTGTAAACATATGTATTAAATATCGCTTATGGAATTCAATGGATTACGGAATATCTGCAGAAATAAAAATGGTATAGATGATGGCAGAGCAGAGCATGAATCATATAAACATTAAAAGAAAAAAAAAAACCCTCACTGACCTGTTTTACGGCCCACTTCAGATTTGTAGTTTTACAAGTTTTTGTAAACATTTTGGACCAAAAAATAACTTAATAACGGACTGAATGTCCGAAGCAACCTTTTATAATAACAAACATACAATGAAAACAAAACAATCAAAGGGAGCGCTAAAATCTAAGTAAAAGCAGCTCCTTCAAATTATCAGGCAGAAAGCCAGACAATCTTTCCTTTTTTCTCAGTTTCCGGAGCAGGAGCAGGAATGTAAAGGGTCACCGATGAGAAATAGTATATATGATTCTGGGTGAGATTTATAGAATTACCGGCTTTGGTTTCTACTATGCGTTTTGCAAGTTAATTCAGTCGTTAGTTCTAAATATTTACAAAATTATTTTGCTATCATTCTGCGAACATGCGAATAGAATGTCCACGAGTTGTCAATTGAAATGATATTATTGCACGTGGCATCTCAAAAGCCATAAGGAGAATTCATCATGTCGATAGTCACTGGTCGAACTAATAATCAAATCATTCACACCCTGAGGTAATATTGAATTTCATTAATAATGAATACCATATTCTTTCCATGAATTAAAGACAGGTGCAGAAAGCTCTTCTGATGTTTTGTTGTTTCGGAAGACTATGTATGTATATTTTTTAAAATACAGTAGATATATTTCGTGAAATAATGATTGTGAGACAAGCCTTATTTCTCATAGCAGTGTTTTTCAGCCTTTTTGAACCTGCGACCCCTTTCCGAGGAAAAATGTCAGGAGACCCTCGGGCCTGTTATAAAGCTATGTCAGTGATTCCAAAGGCCAAGTATTTAATTTTATTTTTTAGATATCTAAGATCTTCGCAAACTTTCATGTCTGGTGAAAGTTCCATCAGCGGAAAAGAATCAAAACTGAAAGAAAACACTTTATGACTACAAGTATTTGATGTATGGTTTTTATGGTTTTGTTATCATGAATAATAAATCTCAATGTGTAATTTGTGGTGACGTATTGTCATGTGCGAATATGAAACCACCAAAGCTTATATATCACTGCTTAATATTTCAAGGATGTTCATAAACTTTGGATTACTTCGAAAGGATACTCAAAACCCTTAATCAGTAGCAAATTACTGTGAACCAATATACTGCACTGCAAACTCTTCACTAGCTAGAAACTACTATGGTCCGATACTGAAAAGGTATTGTTATGTATTGATTACATACAATATTAAGTTCGTGATTAATAGTTCTTCCTAATATACCAATATTTTAAAAGGTGACAGTCACACAATAAGACTGTGACCATTGTAAATAACTGTAGCAGTACTGCTCAAACACTGTTTAAGTCGCTTAATTAACAAGTGCCGCAGTAGAATAGCCGTGCTTACTAGCGCGCCTTGCTGCGGAGCGAGCGACAGTTCGCCGTCGGGTATTCGTGTCCTCCGTTGGGCATGGGTCTGTGTATTGTTCTTAGGATAAGTCAAAGTAGTTTGTAAGTTTAGGGACCGATGACCACTGCAGATATGTCCCATAACTTTACAAACATTAGAACATTAATTAACGAGTCATCGGTCGGACTATCATCAGAAAAAGTGCCGTAAGTAAGTCTTATACATTTAACACTTTTGATGTCTGATTAAGGGCCACAAGAAACGTGTCACAACGAAGCCAATTTTCCACCAAAGAATGTCTTTCGAATTAGACAACCAAGTAGAAACGCACAATATAATTTACCCATTATAATTGACCAAAACCTAAATTTTCGTGGCTACATGGAAATGCTGCAAAAATTGGTGTTTCCCTTAGTTCTGAATGAAAATGGCAGATTTCCCTCGTACTTTCTAGAGCATGGGGCTCCACCAAACTGAGGCATTTGTTCGTCAGTGGTTAGAGGTCAGTTTGTTGGTCAATAGATTGGCCGACATGGATATATGGGCTGGCCACGCGTATCACCTGGTATCACAACACTTAATTTTGATCTGTGGGGTCATTTATCGCGAATTGTATATGCAGAGAAAATAAGAAACAGATACCATCTAGAAATACATACTGAAAAAGAGAGTGCCCCTGAAGTTGGAGAAAGCTTTTCATAGTGTTTACTGGAATACACTTTTTTTTTCTTTCTAATTTACGAATTTAATGGGGGTTAAATATAGGAAACGAAAATTTATACAAACTATACAGGGACTATACAGCAGTTATGTGTGGAAAAGCATGAAAATGATACATTGATTGGCAAGGGAGTAAGAGGAGACTACAGCCTTTCCCCAATGCTATTCACCCTGTAAATTGAGCAAGCTGTGAAGGAAAGCAGCGAGAAATTTGTAGACTGAATTAAAGTTCAGGAAGAAGTAAAGTGTTCGCGGTTTGATGATGACTATAGTGATTCTTTAAGAGAAAGCGAAGGACTTGGAAGAACATGTGAACGGAATGGACAGTGTCTTGAAAGGAAGGTATAAGATAAACATTTTCACGAGCAAAATAACATTAGTGGAATTTTGTCTAAGGAAATCCAGCGATGCTGAAGGATTAGATAAGGAAACGAGGCAATAAAGTCGTTAAAACCAAATGGTCAAATGTTTATAAAGTTGTGGAACCAAACTGCAGCTATCATCAGTGCTTTGAATAACTTACTCTAAGACATATACCCATGCTCGAGGGAGGACTAGAATCTCAGTCGGGGAGCAGCCGCGCTCTCCGCAACAAGGTTCCTTAGAGAGGACGGTCATTCACGCGCGTCTAATAAAGTTGTAGATGTGTTTCCGTATTTCGGGAGTAAAATAACTTACTTTGGCCGAAGTAGAGATGATATAAAATGCCGAATAGCTATGGGAAGCCAAACATTTATGACGAAGAGAAGTTTGTTAAACATCAAATTTTAATTTAAATTTTAGAAAATCCTCTCAGAAACCTTACGGCTAGCATTGTACGGGAGTGAAACATGGACGAGATCAAACAAGACCGTGATACAGGTTTTTGAAATCTGGTGCTACAGGAGAGTGCCGAAGATTGAATGGGTAGTCGTATAACCAATGAGGAGATTCCGTACAGAATTAAAGAGAATTGAAATTAGTGGCATATAATTTCAACTCTTTCTGTTCCGAATCTCTTCATTAGTTACGTGATCTACCCATTCAATCTTCAGCATTCTGTAGTAGTATCATTTTGAAATATCTGGCATATAGTCGGGCCTGGTGGTCTTGGGTAAAGCGCTCGACTGGGAAACAAAGGCTCGCGCGTCCGAAACGCGGTCGGATCTCGGATTTTTTCAGTCTGCCCTTTAACCCATCCTTCACCTGTCAACGATGTGAGGAGTCGCCAGAAAACGACACATGGTTCGGATTCCACGTCAAGCTGTAGGTTCCCTTTCCGCGGTTGGATTACAGGTGTATGCTAGGGACACGCAAGTCACTGAAGTGGCGTTCAATTGAAAGAATTGCACCAGGCCCATGAGACACACGAAATACTACTACTACTACTACTACTATTATTATTATTATTATTATTATTATTATTATTATTATTCTGCCATATATTGACTAACAGAAGGGATTACTGGGAGGACACATTCTAAGAGCAGGGACTCGTCAATTTAGCATTTGAAAGAAAGTGTGAGGATGGAGTTCAAGATTGAGAGCAAGAAGAAGATCGAGAACAAGCTGGATCGACACAATAAAGACGGGTTTAAAGAGAAGAAACCCTAGGATGGAACCAAATAGTGGAAGAAGAATGGTGGATAGACCGAGGAAGTTAAAGAATTACCATCGATACCCCAACGCGGCTGGATGTTGGATAGAGGGGAAACGAAGAAGATAAATAGTGTGTGGGGTAAAAATTGCAGAGGAAGACCGAGAGACGAATACAACGAGAAGGTTCAAAAGGAAGTAGTATTATGTCCTTATTCACAGATGAAGGGCCTTGCACAGGATAGGGTAGAGTGGAGAGCTTCATGAAACTAGTGTTTGGACAGAATACCACATCAACACCCCTACAATGACTCATATTCATACTGCTAGAAATATCTACATACATACTCCGCAATTCACCGTAAGGTGTGTGGCGGAGGGTACACTGTACCACTACTAGGCATTTCCTATCCTATTCCACTCCCAAATAGAACGAGGAAAAAAAGAATGCCTATATGTCTCCGTACGAGCCCTAATTTCTCTTATCTTGCCTTTGTGATCTTTACGCGAAATGTAAGTAGGCGACAGCAAGATTGTACTACACTCAGCTTCAAATTCCGGTCCTCTAAATTTCCTCAACAGAAATTCACGAAAAGAACGTTGTCTTTCCTCCAGCGATCCCCAATTGAGTTGCCGGAGCATTTCCGTGAAACTCGCGCATTGGTCGAACCTAAAAGTAACAAATCTAGCTGCTCGCCTCTGAACTGCCTCTATGACTTTACGCGGTCTCCTTTACAGGTGAAGTACATCTTCACAAAATTCTCCCAATAAACCGAAGTCGGCTCTCCGCCTTACTCACAACTGTCCTTACATGTTCGTTCCATTTCATAGCGCTCTGCAATGTTACGCCTAGATATTTGAACGACGCGACAGCATCAAGAAGATCACTACTAATGCTATATTAGAACATTATAGGATTGTTTTTCCTAC
Organism: Locusta migratoria; assembly: GCA_026315105.1. NCBI lineage: Eukaryota > Metazoa > Arthropoda > Insecta > Orthoptera > Acrididae > Locusta > Locusta migratoria. The sequence continues at coordinate 412,223,345 of CM048746.1, read as the reverse complement.
TCATGCGCATCACCTTACATTTTTCTACATTGAGAGCTAGCTGGCATTATTCGCACCAAATGGAAATTTTGTCTGTCTTCCTGTATGATATAACAGTCCGTTAAAGACGACACCCTCCCATACACCACAGCATCATCAGCAAACAGCTGCAAATTACAAGTTACTCTGAAACTTCCTGGCAGATTAAAATTGTGTGCCGGAATCGGGACTCGAAGCTGGGACCTTTGCCTTTCGCGGGCAAGCACACTACCGACTGTGCTATGCCGACACGATTCACGATGCCGCCCCACAACTTTACTTCCGCCAGTACCTCGCCTCCTACTTTCCAAACTTCACAGAAGCTCTCCTGCGAACCATGCAAGACTAGCACTCTTGGAAGAAAGGATGGTGAGTCGTGTCGGGATAGCACAGTCAGTAGTGTGCTTGCCCGCGAAAGGCAAAGGTCCCAGGTTCGAAATGTTCAAATGTTTGTAGAGTCTATGGGACTTAACTACGGGGTCATCAGTCCCTAAACTTACAAACTACTTATGAACTACTTACAACTAAGGACGGCACAAATATCCATGCCCGAGGGGGAATTCGAACCCCCGACCGTAGTGGCCGCGCAGACCGTGACTGGAGCGCCTCAGTCCCCTCGGCCAACGCGGCCGGCCCAGGTTCGAGTCCCGGTTCCGGCACACAATTTTAATCTGCCAGGAAGTTTCATATCAGCGCACACTCCGCTGCAGAGTGAAAGTTTCATTCTACAAGTTACTCTGTCCATCAGATCATTTATATAGATAGAAAATAATAGCGGTCCTATCACACTCCCCTGAGGCACGCATGACGATACACTCGTATCTGATGAACACTCGCCGCCGAGAAGAAAGTACTGCGTTCTATTACTTAGGAACTCTTCCAGCCAGTCAGATATCTGTGAACCTATTCCATAAGCTCGTATCTTAGTTAGCAGTCTGCAGTGTGGCACCACGGCGAATGCCTTTTTGAAGTTGTAATCCTAGACTATCCGTTTTTCCATTCCTGCCCCTAACAATAAAATGGATGGATTCCCGGACGAGAATCCGATGTCGGTGGAGACGGCTCACGCCTTATTGATGGCCACAGCGGCGGGAACAGCGTCTAACGACGGTCTGGGATGAGGGCGCGGCGTGGGAGTCTGGCTGGGAGCTGGCGGAGGATCGGCAAGGTGTACACAGGGCCAGCGCAGAGGGGGCATTAATCACCCCCGGCAGTCAAAGCCGAGCGGGCAGGATTCCTCTGCGGATCCGACGGCCGGGCGAAATTAATGAGCCGAGGCGGGCGCTGAAACGCGCCGTGGCAGCACGGCGACAAGTGGAGAGCGGGTGGCCACCGCCGCCGGTCTGTGGCCCTGTGCGGGCTGTCCGCTTGTGCTGGCAGAGGAAACAATGCTGGCATGTGATACTGCGCAAATGGAAGGAAAAAATAGGATTGCCTTCATGGGAGGGGAGTCCTTCCAGAGCAGTGCTTTCCATCCTAGAGGTAATTACGACCCCCCCCCCCTCTCTCTCTCTCTCTCTCTCTCTCTCTCTCTCTCTCTCTCTGATGTATGTATGTACGAGCCAAGGTATCTAGGGGTCACGTTAGACAGAACATTGTCATTGAAAACACACTTTACAAAACAGCTGCCAAGTTGAGAACAAGAAATAACCTAATCCATAAACTTTGTGGAACCACCTGGGGATCAATAGCAACAACCCTGAGGACATTTGCGCTGACCCTGGAATACTCTGCGGCACCGGCCGCGGTGGCCGAGGGGATTGAGGCGCTCCAGTCACGCTCCGCACGGCCACTACAGTCAGGGGTTCTCATCCCCCCTCGGGGAATTCCACTACAGAAGGACAGAAAAAATTGGCATGCTTTGGTTCATTGTAGTCAAGAAGAGACCGAACTGACAAAACAGAGATAGGATTAGATTCGATTAATACTTGTTCCATAAATCATGAATACGACCTTCGTAATGATGTGGAACGTCTCAGGTTAATAAAAGGTGTCTTTACAAGATGTTACATTGCACAAAATATTATGACACATATATATTTTTTCGTTTTGTTTTTAGATTTACTATTTTAGATATAAAAATTCATCCAAAGAAGGTTGAGTTGTCATTCAGAAATTCTTTTAATTTATATTTAAATGGTAGTTGGCTATCTGTCAGGCTTTTGATACTGTTTGGTAGAGTTTTGTGTCAGGATAATTCACCTCTTTCTCTGCCAAAGTCAGTTTTAACCCTGAACAGTGAATATCGTCCTTTCCCCTGGTGTTATAGCTATGCGCACTGCTATTACTTTTGAACTAGGTTGGATTATTAACAACAAATTTACTGTGAGGATACCTAATTACTTTAAAATATAAGCAAGATGATCTTGAGTGGGTTTCAGCAATTACTCTGATCACATGCTTTTGCGCAGTGAATACTTTTTTACTTAATAATGAATTACCCAAAATGTTATGCCATAAGAAAATAGTGAATGAAAATAGGCATGGTAAGCTAATTTACTGAGATTATTGTCTCCAAAATTTGCAATAACTCTAATAACGTACGTAGCTGAACTCAAACGTTTCAGCAGACCATCAATGTGTTGCTTCCAGTTTAATCTCTCATCAATGCCCACACCTAAAAAATTTTAAAATTCTACCTTAGCTACAGACTAACATATATTTGGTTTAAGAATCATGAAAGACGTGGAGGAAATCGAAAACACCTCAGAAACGTAGGAAAACAAGGAGATGGGACCAGGATAATATGAAAGGGTGTCAGAGGGTGTTTTAGTCAACAGTTGACAGAAACTAGGGGTAATAAAAGAAAGGAAAGACTTATAAAAAAATCCTTGGATATCACAGGAAATATTGAATTTGATGAAAGAAGAAGATATAAAAATACAGTAAATGAAGTAGGTAAAATGGAATACAGGTTACTAAGAAATGAGATTGACAGGAAGTGCCAAATGGCTAAGGAAGAGTAGCTAGAGGGCAAATGCAAGTCTGTAGAAGAATGTATGACAAGGAGAAAAATGTATACTGCCTACAGGAAAATAACAGAGACATTTGGAGACAAGAAAAATAGCTGTATGAATATAAAGAACTCAGATGGAAAACCAGTTAAACAAAGACGGGATAGCTGAAAGGTGGAAAGAGTATATAGAGGGGCTCTACAAAGGAAATTAACTTTGAAACAATATTGTAGGAAAGGAAGAGTTAGTAGATGATGTGAAATAGGAGATACTATAGTAAACGATGAGTTTGACAGAGCACTGAAAGACCTAAGTCGAAACAAGACCCCTGGAGTAGGCGACATACCATCATAGCTACTAAAGTCTCTGGGAGAGCCAGCCATGACAAGACTATTTCACCTGGTATGTAAGATGTATCACACATGCAAAATACGCAAAGACTATAAGAAAAATGTATTAATCCCCAGACAGGTACAGGCAGGTGTGAAAAATGCAGAACTACCAGTTTAATAAGTCGTAACTGCAAAATTCTAACACGAATAATAATAGGAGAATGGAATAAATGGTAGAAACAGACGTAGGGGAAGATCAGTTTAGATTTAAGAGATATGTAGGGCACGGTAAACCTACATTTTAGGCTTTTGTAGATATGGAGAAAGGTTCTGAGAACGTTGATTGGAATACACTCTTTCAGATTCTGAAACTTTTTCAAAACGAGACAGCAGTAATTAGAGTCGAAGGACATGAAAGGAAAGCATTGGTTGGTAAGGGAGTAAGATAGGGTTGTAGCTTTTTTCCAATGTTATTCAATTTATATAATTAACAGGCTGTGAAATAAAGCAAGAAGAAATTTGGAGAACGCTTTAAAGTTCAGGGTAAAGAAATAAAAACATTGCGTTTTGCCGATGACATTGTAATTCTGTCAGAGACAGCAAAGGGCATGGAACAGCAACCGAACGGAATGGACAGTGTCTTGAAAGGAGAATATATGGTGAACATTAACAAGAACAAAACAAGATATTGGAATGCAGTCAAAGAAAATCGGGTGATGCCGGAAGTATTAGCTTAGGTAACTAAACAATTAAGGCGGTAATGATTTTTGTTACTTTGGCAGTAAAATAACATATGATGGTCACAGTACAGAGGACATAAAATGCATAGTAGCAATGGGAAGAAAAGCGTTTCTGAAAAAGAGAAATTTTCTAATACCGAATATAAATTTAAGTGTAAGAAAGTATTTTCTGAAAGCATTAGTCTGGAGTGTTGCCTTGTGCGTGAGTGAAACATAGACGACAAACAATTCAGACAAGAAGATAATAGAGGATTTAGAATTGTGCTACTGAATAATGCTTAAGATAAGGTTGGTGGATCGCGTAACTAATGATGTACTGAACGGAGTTGGGGAGAAAATGAATTTCTGACATACCTTGACTACAAGAAGGGATCTACTGTTGAGACATATTCTTAGACACCGAGGATTCGTGAAATCTGTGTTGTAAAAATCATAGACGGGGACTACGAAACTAATACAGTAAGCAGATTCAAATGGATGTTGGTTGCCGTTCTTATGAGGAGATAAAAAACTCTTGCTTAAGATAGAATAGGGTGGAAAGCCGCATCAAACAAATCTTCTGACTGAAGAAAAAACAGCAAAAATATATGGATATTAAACAGTAAAATTAGATTAAAATTAAATAGACGAAAACTTTAAAAAGAACGGTTATTCTTGTGTCATTTCGAAAATAAATAAATGCACAAATAAAATAAATAAATAAAAATAAAATAAATTGTGTAATGTGAAATATATTAAAGTATGACGGAAACTACTTAAATGAAATAAAATAAGTTCGTGTGCACAAGGACTTGGCTCAAGTCTCTACATTCCATGCCGCTTCGGCCCCCAACATGTCGCTAACATTAATGGAATATCGCCCCATCATTCACCAAGTTTTTAACTATTAATTCTGTACTATTAACTGTATTCGTAGCTAATTTTAGAGATATATAGCATTCATACAAATGAATATATAGCTGCAAAATTATACTATTCAAAAATATATAATTCAATGAATGAGATCATATATACTGCGACTGGTAAAAATCTGCCACATCGTGCACCATGTTTTAATCCATTACCTATTTACTACTAAAACATACGTTTAAGGAAATTCTTGATAGGTGACATTGCTGTTGACAACTTTGAACTGTGAAGCAGTGGCGGCTCGTACAAAATTTGACCAGTGTGCTACAATATTACAAAAATAAACAGGAAACAAAATATACTAAAATAAAAAGCGTGACTGACAATGGAAATATCGGAGCTTAGCAATATCCCCACCACGTCATCTGCGTTCTACACAAGTGACCAATGAAACTGCTTGGATGAAAAGCGCAGTTTCACTCGCAAGTTGGCTATACGTTACTAATGCTGTTTGAGATTGAAGTTTTATTTACAGAATATAAAAATTTGGACTCAGAGGTATTTGAATACGAGCATCACACAAGTAGGTTTGAGAGACAACGCGCAAAACGCCTGAGTCAGTGCGCTATTTGACTCTGTATGCCGCAATATCCGTTACACGAAGCGCGAAGATAAATATTGATCTGGTGCTGCAGTCGGTCTCAGCACACATGAGTCGCCAGGCCTGACGTCACGTCTGCGCATGCGCATTAGCGAATAGACTGCGCCGCCTCTCTGCTCTGCACATGTAACAGCGTGGCTGAATCTCACTTTAGCACACGGAGCTGGTTTCCAGCTATCGCGGCGAGAGCGTTTCAAAATGCGTTTTCATCCTTATTACTAGCATTGTAATTCGTATTGGAAGGGAATTGGCATAATTTTATTGTGATATCTGGATCGCATTCCAAGAGAAAGGATGTAATTTTACTGCGATTTCTCGCTTGATTTTGAAGAGTAATGGCATAATTTTAGTAATATATTTATAGTGTGCTGCAGCACATTAGCACATTATCACCAGCCGCCACTGCTGTGAAGTATACATGTTTGCAAGCGAAAGTAATAGATTTCTACAAAGTTAGAAGGAAAAGAAGAGAGTGAAAGTGTACATCCAACGCTTACCAAGTATATAAGAGAGATTTACCTTTTAACTCCAAGAGAATGCAATTTCCAGTAAGACTTTAATTTAGTATCACGATTCATAAAACACAGGACAATCTATAAAATACTGTGGAGTGGATTTGACATATCCATGTTTCTCACACGGACAATTTATTTTGCTTGTTCAGGGGCGGTCTCATGAAAGAATTTATTCATATTAGATCGTGGAGAAGTAACAGGAAACTTTGTTTATAGTCAAATTTTGAATTAAAAGAATGTATGAATGCTATATATCATTTGTATTTTGATTACTACCTTTCTTTGCTTGGATACTGCACTTACAAATTTGTACATTATGCAAGACAGCCTTAGTTCTTGTATATTCCCGTATATATATATATATATATATATATATATATATATATATATATATATATATATAAACAGAGTAGAGAAAGAAGAAGTCCTAAGTCAAGGCTTGAGTAAATAAAGAATTAACCTGGTACCGCAGGTTTTCAGCTGATCTACAGTTTTGTTACAATCTTCATGAAATTTGACACAAATGACTTTTAAACCAAGGGGACGTTCGCCATTGGTATGTGGATCACATAAAACACGTAGTTCAGAAGACATCAGCTACATAGTCAGATTTTTATTTTATTTATTTATCTATTTATTTTTTGATGGTGGGATCATAAAATCAAAACTATAAATTTTTTTAATAATGATTTTGCAGCCAAGATCGCATTTTTCATTTATTATGTTACCGGTTTCGGCGTGTTCGACGCCATCTTCAGATCTGTCGTAATTTACATAACTTCACATTTTTGACATACTAAAAGAGTACATCCAGGTTGAGACATCACCAAAAATAAAATTACTAGTCACAAATAAAATATATACATCCATCTTCAAATGGTTCTGAAGCGAGGTACTTCAAAGTCTAAGTTCAATATTAATTGAAGTCCAGTACAGCACTCTCATAAATTTTGTTGTATATTCTAACTTGTAAAGCATTCCAAAATAATTTGGGGAGGGGGGTCTTTGATCCCTTTCATCCCTCCTCTCTTGGCTACGGTCCTGGGAGATATGATTTCCTAAACAACTAGAGGACCCGTGCGAATACTTCACACTGTTAGTGGAATGACAAAAAAGTAGGGAAAAAATGGAAGTATAATTGTATATTCATGTATGGATTTTTTCAGAATCAATCAATGCAAGTGTTTTAAAGCGCAAATGAAAGAGCTACATCTGATGAGTGTTGTTAGGTCATAAAGAATTGCGTACTTTAATTAGAACCGAAGATTTCTTATAACAGACCGATTAAAATATTCAATGCAAGGACAGAAAGATTCCGCGTTTGAATAAAAATAAAGGATGGAGAGACTTGAGGTAATTCTGATACTTGATGACTAATCTGCGATTGAATACTTTTTTTTAAAGCAAAAATGAAGGAAATAAATCGGATAGAAAGGCCTGACCGACTGACTTTAGTTTACAGCAAAGACATCCCCATAAGAAATATACAGAAGGAAATCGCGTTTGAGTATAGAAAAAAGAAGGCGAGAGTTATGGAAATTCTGATACTTGATGACAAATCTGTGGATGAATACCTTTCGTTTAAAACAAAAATTAAGGAATTCGGCCGGGAATTTGGTCTGGTCGACTGACTTTAGTTTTCGTAGTTTCATTAAATATATAAAGAGATACGCGCTTAAAACGGCTTTAACAATGTCGCACATCTCCTAAATGGTCGGAACGATTTCAACTAAATGTGGTCCACTTATCCCTTACCGAGAGGTAGTAATCGATGTAGGGGTAAGAACCACCTACGACACATTGTTCACGAAATATGACGATAAACCACCCATTTGCAGCGCATTCCCTACTAACTATTTGCAAAACAATGTGACATTACATATACAGGGGGAAGTTGATTGTTTCCATGTGAAAGGTGGACTTTGCCAGGATGTTGGGTTCCCCGGCCGGCCGGCTAACAGTTTGGACCTAGTGAATGGAATACAGGTAGTTAGTATTTTCCTAATCTGCTCGGAAACCGGAAACGGTCTTGGCTGAGCGAGGGTGGCTCTCCCAGATTGCAACTGAAATACCATATAGCCACACACATTATTCTAAAAATCCATATAAAATCACGAAATTATCATATGGCAAATATAATTATATGAATGGATTCAGGAGACTTGTGAGAACCAAGCGCCGTAATTACAATTTTAATATCCCTTACAGATAAAAAGCCGACAAATTTCAGTACTTACATTTACAATTATTGATACGTAGTGTTTATCAGTGACAGTTTAAGAAGCAGATAGGTAGCATTGCACTACGCTACCTAATTTAAAAGACGTACTACGTTATTTCCCTATTCTTTCAATAAACTTTGTTTTATTCTCTTGTTCTGATTTTCGTTGAGGTAGTAATATTCTTCTGTCAGAAAATAGATTCCACCACAGCAACACAAAACATGAACCGGCAAAGTGAATTACATTTATATATGTATTTTATTATATCTAATATTATTCTTAGTAAAGTTCGTTTTTTATGTTGTAGACTGCCACTTAAATATTTCATGGCCGACTAAAAATAGTACATATGCAGCATATAATTTATAAATAAACAATTATAAGTATTCGTGAACAAGAACTGAATATATTTGCATAAAAAGCCATGATAAATATTCAAAATATCCAAGGGTGTACTGCAGTCTATAGTGTCCAACGGGCACAATATTTCGGCGATCATAGATGTCGCCAACATCAGGTGAACTGACGGAATACGCCGGGAGAAACTGAAGAATCACATGATAAATATTAATTGTGTAACTATATTTCGACGGCGGCAGTGTATTTGAACACTGAGACGCTGTCTGAGCAAAAAGATTCAGTCTCAACGGTTTTTAGTGTTGTTAAATATATATTTGTGTGTTAAATGTAAACAACATTTGTATGGAGGTGGTCAAAGCATTTAATTCACCGCAGTGAACTTACTAACTTAGAGGTAGAGATTTCAGACATTGCAAACAGGAGACGGTTAGGAAATTTTGTTTTACAAGGAACAAGTGTGCACACTCTGTTAGGAATAGCAAATTTCAGGAATTACCCCTGACCACAGAGCAGTGGCTAACGTCCTGTACTTAACGAACGAGGATGCAGTGTTTGCATGGAACTGTCCGTGCTAACATACAAGAAACACGTATTGGAATAGCCGCAGAAATATGTGTGCTACGTACGTCGAATGTTTGCGTAAGGCTAGTGCGTCACTGATTGCCGTTAATGGAATGGCAGCGAACAGCCTTTGCTAACAGAAAGAGATTACATGCAGCTCGTGGTACGGACTGGGCGGCCGTTCCTGTAGGAATTTTGAGTCCTCCCTCAGACATGTGTGTGGGTGTGTATGTATGTGTGTGTGTGTAATTTAGTTTAAGTAGTTTGTCTGTCTATGGACTGATGAGCGTAGCAGTTTTGTCCAGCAGGTTTACAAGCATTTAATTACTCGATAGCATGCAGTGCCACTCGAATGCCTTTGCTAACAGCACGACATCGTCTCTTCAGTACTCGTGGCCCTATCGATTGGGCCTTAAATGAAAGGAAAACGGTTATTTCGTCAGACGAGTCAGATTTCAGTTGGTAACAGCTGACGCTCGGGATAGAGTGTGGCATAGACCCCACAAAGTGATCTATCTGTAGTCTAATACGTGCCTCCTCTTCAAAAAAGGAAAGTACTAAAATGAACAATTAAAAACTGTTACGATTTGCAAATTCCGTATAAAATTATATAAGACTCTATGAACAATTTTTAAATGGGGATGTAAAAATGTGAATATATCGATATAAAGAAGCACTCTCTGGTAAAGAATGTAATGAAGAAGTTTTCATATGCGCTTTTTATGAAGCTGTTGCTACGGTTGGCAGATATGCTCTCTCTCGTAGTGTACCGACGCATTGTCCTTTTGCTCTGATTTTGTACGAGGCTTTTAAATGCATCAGATTGTAAAATGTAACTGTAGATGGTGAAAAATGTGTACTAATAAAAAGGATGGTTCCATTTCAATTTCTTAATTGTTTTTTTAATGATCAAAGTGCATTTTTGTTTACCCATCACTAATATAAGATGTGTTTTATTTTACAGCAAACAACGATTATGGCTTCCGCCACCAATTTAAGAAAGGAACTAATTGTCGGAGACGTGCTGGTTAAATAACTTCTCTTTCGTGGAATTTAATTTTATCATTTATAGCTTCGCTAATAAGTCCCTGAGATTTTATGGCGATTTATAAAATTTATTTTATTATTTTGTGCTAACCGTGGCCAACTTAGATTAAATCAGTAAAACATGTCTCCGACTGTTATGTTCAATTGCGGATACCATCAGCAGAATCAGTATAATCAAACCCGTTTAGTAGAGTGATTAAATGGTGCGTTGCTTTTGCTGTGCCGATTAAAATTTCCATTCACTAATAAACGCAGACACGTTACTTTAAAGGTAAATGTGACGACACTAATCATTTGGAATATATCTCCCAGTTAGTATTTGCGTCAATTGCAGTTCTTAACTTGACGCAAATTTTGTGTTAGGATTTCAATTAATTGGCGGAGCAGTTTATTTTCTGGCGCACTTAAATTTTAAACACAGTGTACAATTTTCTGTATAAATTAGTTTTTCATTCAGTTACAATAATATTTTTTAATTATCAACCATTATTGTTTTCATTATTATTAGAAATATTTTAGGGAGATATTTTTCAGACACATGTTGTCAGGAACGTTTTGTGTAATCTGGTGGTGGCCCCAAAATTGTGTGTGTTTTATTTATATTTTACATTGAGCGGACTGCATCGTCCCATCGGTTTTGCCGTCAGACACACTGCCAGTGGCGAACTGAAGTCGTACCTGCTTGCAATCGACACCATAATTACAGGAGTAACATCGGTGTGCCTCTTCAGAAGGATAATGAGACCTCTCGTATTGTCGCCGTCACACTCGCCGACAGTGATTCATACGGGGTAATATGAAACCGCGATTGTTCACTGAAAACATCAGCGGCAGCGCATTCCTCCTGGTCACGGGACCAGTCCAAACCCAGTCCTTTGTACAGATTATTTGGTAATTAGAGCAACCACAGGATAACCCTTTCGTTCCCAGTGTTGTTCCTGGACAACAGCGCATTAAAAGTTAATTTATAGCTTATTTTGTGAATCAATCCTTAAAATTGATGAACAACATGCTTCTAGTACGTCATTTTGCCGCTTGGTACGGCGTGTAGCCCCTTCTGAGGCATTAATCTGTCCATCTTGGAGGTTGTGTTGCGTTTTCTGTATGTGGCTGTGAGTGTGAACGTGAGGGTGGTTGTCGTTACTTTATTCCAGCAGTGAACCGTCTTGTCTTTGGTGCTGTGGCGAAGATTATGCTAGCATTATTGCTTTGGCAGTGTTACCTATCAACAAAATAACGTCCAAGTAATAAAATACCTTGTCTGTGTGGTGCATGAAATGCATGACAAAAAAAAAAAAAAAAAAAAAAAAAATCAAGCCGGCCGCAGGGGCCGAGCTGTCTGCGGCGTACGAGTCACAGTATGCACGGCCGCTGCGGTCGGGGGTTCGAATCCCCCCCTCGGGTATGGATGTTTGTGCCGTCTTTAGTATAAGTTAGTTCATAAGTAGTTTGTAAGTTTAGGTACATGACCCCTAGTTAAGTCCCATAAGCTCTAGAAACATTTGAACATTTGATTAAAAAAAATCATTACTTCGCCAAAAAAATTTATAACACTGCATTGTTTAATACAGAAAACACGGAATTTTAGTTTTTTCAAAGCTGATTTCTTAATGTGCGTCTGAAAGGGTTAAATAATAAATTTTTATACGTTTTTTAAAATTATTATCAGACACTTCCAAAAAATTTTAAAATAAACGAAAATCCATCCATTAAATTTCCAATCGCTGCTTTAAAATCAAGTATATTTATTACACTATAGGACATATTTCGGCTTTAGCGCTATATTCAGGTAATGTCAGATGGTCGTGACATCCGTATACATCAGTGGTTTTCTCGCTGTCAATTTAGTTATTGCGCCGTAAATTTTATTAAAGCAATATATGTTCTGAAAATTGTAAAACTTTTCAAAACAAATATTGCCTCAATGAAATTTACGAAGCAATAAATAAATTGTCGCAAGAAAACCACTGATATATACGGATGTCACGACCATCTGACATTACCTGAATATAGCGCTAAAGCCGAAATATGTCCTATAGTGTAATAAATATACTTGATTTTAAAGCAGCGATTGTAATCTTATTGCATAATATCTCTATATGACCTATCAAGTGCTGCAGGCCCAAGAGAGACAAAAAAAATGAAAATTCATCCGTGCCGCATCAGCTGTGTTCAGACCGATTATCAAGTCCACAACCGGTTTCACACTGTTATGATTGGATCTTCAGGTGGATAGTTGTTATATAACGTGCCCATCAATTTAAGCAGCCCGATTTCCTATGGAAATAAATTTGATAAACCATTGCTGTCGTCAATGGATAAATTCATTAGGGCCCTCAATAAAAATGTTTTCCTACGGCTATCCGCATTTTGACCTGAGTTCAGTTCGTATAATCATGTAATGCAAGACGTTATTGTGCCTGGTATCATTTTAAGTTGAAAATCTTATTATAAGTAATTTGTAGAACTTTAGGGTTGTGAAAATTGATGACTCTATGGAATAACAGCTATCCATCTGAAGATGCATTTATGAAAGTGCGAAACCGTTTGTGGACCTAATATAGGATTTGAATACAGATGGTGTGGCAGGGATGAATTTTCCTTTTTTGGTACCACATATGTTATTCCTCTGTCGTCAAATTACCGATCCTCAACGTCCCTCAGTGCCGGAAGTATGCGAAGAACGAAATTTTGTGAGAGATAACAAAAATACTGCTATGTGAGTAATTCCTCTGTAAAGTCTAAGTGCGATAATTTTTCTTTACCATGTATCGTCTTGTGGTGACTCTCTCCTAATACCATTATCTGCGGTGTTTTGGCAGATATTTGCAATTTTGATTTTTCTGAGTGCATTTGGATTCAGACGTAACAAGTACTGCCCACCATGTCTTTTATGCAAAGCCTCCTGACAGCGGGAAGCTTCAATTAGTTTTCCGTTCGAAGGAAAAATATTTTTAAATTGGAAGTATACGTGTGCAAATGATAAACAATAGATTGAAATATATTATAATATTTTGTTGTTAGGAGAAAAGCAAAGTGAATTTAAGAAAGGGAAATTCTTCTTCATTCGTGTAATTGAGTAAAGAAGGGGAAATAATTTGATTCGCATTTTGATGTTATTGAAAATTCCTTTGACAGGGTAGATGGAATAAAACTATAAGAAGTACTAAAAATGAGGGCTATTCACCACACATAATTTTAGTAATAAGCAGTCTATACAGAATTATTTTTTCATTGATACTGGAGTTTAAAGTATGTGAGCCTATACAGCAAATAAAGACTTAGAATAGGGTGTAGTTGATAACCGGTTTATTTTAATATTTAAATTGTCATCATTTAAAGAAATGGAAATATCTATCAGATACATATATTAATTTATCATACAGTTTCTATTCAAACACTCTTATTCGGAAACGACCGAATAATAATTAAAGTAAATAAAAGACTGTAATGTAAATTCATAAACTTTTAGATAATCCATGTAAATCATATAATTTCAAATTTTTATTTACTATGGCTTTTCGAGGAAAGTTTGTGCAAGTAGATTTTTAGAGCAAGTATCGAATTTCTTTAATACATTTCGATACTGATACGGACATTCATCAGAAAGTTATCCGATTTCAAGATGTGAATTGAATCAAAAAAACTTCATTAGCAAAAGGTGTCACGCGGAAGCGAAATTTTATAAAGGTGTGAGTTGCCTACATCGATTTATGTCGACGCAATCTGGACACCAATATAATCGGTATAAATGAAGTTTTTAAAGGATGTACGGCAAAGAGTGATATGAAACAAACGAAAATATCAGGAAAGAATTAAATATGTAATCGATACGTAATAAAATATTAAATAACAGAATTGCACCTAGGAATTACAATGAATGTAAATCACAAGAATTTTCAGAGTACTAATGTTACGTGCCGAAGGAAGAAGAGAGATCGAGGACGACCTAGAACACGCTGGACGAATATGTGAAGCAGGAAGGGACAAGAACGCCTAATCCACAAAGAAGAAAAAGAAGAAGTATTAAAAAACCAAAATTACTCTTATTAAAAAGAAGACGGTCGATTTAAAGTGGCAAATTTAATCATTCCACTCAAAGACAGAAAGTCTTAAAAGGATATTATTGTTTGTGTTTAGTGTTGTTGCCAGGTCTGGTGGCGTACGTAAAGCACACGGATCGTGTATCAGAACGCGCGTAGTCGACGTGCCGAGTTACTGACGTCACAGCGTGCGGGCCCCAGTGTATGGAGCAGTATCAAGCATGCCAGAAATTCTCAACGTGCGTCTGAACGTTCACCAATACGACCGGAAAACGCCGCGGACGTCACACCACGTGGCTATCCGGAGGAGAGAGATGAAGACTCGATATTGGAGTTTAGTAGAAGCTCGTATTTGATGTTGTTTTTTCATATATAACTCAGGTCTTATGAATATTCGTCATTTCAAAACAAGTCAAATTAACTGAGTAAATTAACGATCTCTCGAAAACAGTTCATTATAGGTACTACATAGTCTAGCATACACAGTCGCGACACTCACTGCTGTAAAAGTTGTTACCAACTGACAGTTGCAACTAGCGCTCCTATTGGTGGGCGAGGTGCCGTAAGTGTAATGTTTATTTATAATTACTTTTCTATGTAATTAACCAAATAGTTTCTGTAATTTTTACGTTCCAAGCATTAGTATAATATCGGAAGACATAAATATTTGTGAAATAAATGTAAAAATATCCGAATTTACCTGATTCAGTGATATAAACAGAAACTTATTCCTGAGAAAATGTGTATATTCTGCAGCCAACTCCGCTGAAAGTAAGAGAATATAACAAGCGAGATACATTAATTCCTGTTGTGGTCCGTTCTTATATGACAGGCACTTTGATTGACGTGTAAAAATTCGATGTGCAGTCTAATGATTCGAACATTTTCCCGATTCACTCATCTTTCTTATACACGAATATACTTTTGAGTGTCATTAATTTTGCTTATAAAATGAATGTCTCGAAGATTCTTGCCGTTTGTGGTTCAGATGTAGCAACAATTGTGGAATTGGATTCTGCTTTGTAAGGAAACTCTTTTTTTTTTTTTTTTTCGCTTTCGATAATTTATTGTCACGTTTGTGAGGATTTTCATTCAGCTACAGCGGTAATCTTACGTTCAACGATTAAAAACTGACGTGTTTCTGCAGTAGGTTGCGTTTTCTGTTGTTTAGTAGCCATTTTTTGATCTTAATAGAAAATGAAATTCTTGATTAAAAAGTCGTAGCTATCAAGATAATCTTAAATAAACTGTCCTGCAAAATACCGTTTCACACCTTCCAACGGTTCTTGCGATACATAATAGAGACAAAGATGGAGTTATTTTCTAGTTATTACAATTTTTATGACACTGAGTACATTCCCTTCATAAAAATAAAGATAAAATCAGTTTAAACGGCACTGTTCACACTCGTTCGATATCGTATTCAGAAATGTACCTCGCCAGCCGCTTGGAGCGCTGCTGTCGTGGCGTATAACAAAAATCTGTGGAAGTATCGTGACTGTATATTAGACTGTGGGTACTATTTGTTGTAATCAAATGACTGGAAACGTATATGGTTGAAGAATTTCCGTACTATGAAAATTTGCCGCTTCAAGAACACGGCGCAGAAAACAACCGTCAAAACGAATTGTTCTTTATATAATTTGTTGTAACTACGTGTCGGTGAATGACGTGTTTTACAAGTACTGTTTTCATCAGACGTATCACGTACGTTAGAGACTCGTAATACTCATGACTGACGAAGCGATGACAATAGCGTTGTAGGCTGGTATTATGTTCGAAACACACAGAAAGTATTTTCTTTTCTCACATACGGATTTTCTGATAGGCTTAAAGACTTTCTAATTAATTTGATAGAAGTATAAAGTGTAATATTCGATGCTATGTAAATATAAGTTCACATCATCTGAGGATAGAGTTTGTTCGATTGGTTTCATGAACAGAACCTTACTTGGAGTAAAATATGCCTTCATTATTTCAAATCTTTTATTTTACACGTTCTAAAGATTCTGCTACTGAATAGTAACAGTGATCGAATAGAAAAGACCATTAAATTTTAGAGTTGTGTTATGTGAAGGCCTTTTCTTATTTTATATCGCACAGTGGACACTTTTATTAGTCGCTGCCCTTATTGACTTAAAATGCCAATTTCGTAAAAGCCTTATGTTAATAGATAGACATATGTCACAGACAGAACAAACTGAGTAGCATACGAACAAGAGAGAAAATACGCTCCGTGTGCCTGTAGCATTACAGTATATATTTTTTTCTAAAATTACATCTGCGAGGTTTGTCGCTTGCCTATCCGTTCTCACTTAAATATATACCTCTGACTACTTTTGTTTCCGATGGTCAACTTTTTTTCTCCAGATCGGAGAGAGAACGGAAGCGCCCGTCGTCTTTTATATGGTAACTGCGATACAGAGTGGACATCACTTATACACTGCTGGCCCTTAAAATTACTACACCAAAAAGAAATGCAGATGATAAACGGGTATTCATTGGACAAATATATTACACTAGAACTTACATGTGATTACATTTACATGCAATTTGGGTGCATAGATCCTGAGAAATCAGTACCCAGAACAACCACCTCTGGCCGTAATAACGGACTTGATACGTCTGGGCATTGAGTCCAACAGAGCTACGATGGCGTATACAGGTACAAATGTCCATGCAGCTTCAACACGATACCACACTTCACCGAGAGTAGTGACTGGCGTATTGTGACGAGCTAGTTGCTCGGCCACCATTGTCCAGACGATTTCAATTCGTGAGAGATCTGGAGAAAGTGCTGGCCAGGGCAGCAATCGAACATTTTTCGTACCCAGAAAGGTCCGTACAGGACCTGCAACATGCGGTCGTGCATTATCCAGATGAAATGTAGGGTTTCGCAGGGATCGAATGAAGGGTCGAGCCACGGGTCATAACACATCTGAAATGTAACGGCCACTGCTCAAAGTGCCGTCGATGCGAACAAGAGGTGACCGAGGCTTGTAACCAACCAATGGCACCCCGTACCACGCCGGGTGATATGCCAGTATGGCGATGACGAATACACGCTCCGAATGTGCGTTCAATGCGATGTCGCCAAACACGCATGCGACCATCATGATGCTGTAAACAGAACCTGGATTCATCCGAAAAAAAAAATGACGATTTCCCATTCGTGCATCCAGGTTCGTCGTTGCGTACACCACCGCAGGCTCTCCTGTCTGTGATGCAGCGTCAAGGGTAACTGCAGCCATGGTCTCCGAGCTGATAGTCCATGCTGCTGCAAACGTCGTCGAACTGTTCGTGCAGATGGTTGTTGTCTTGCAAACGTCCCCATCTGTTGACTCAGGGATCGAGACGTGGCTGCACGATCAGTTACAACCATGCGGATAAGATGCGTGTCATCTCGACTGCTAGTGATACGAGGCCGTTGGGATCCAGCACGGCATTCCGTATTGTCCTCCTGAACCCACCGATTCCATATTCTGCTAACAGTCATTGGATCGCGACGAACGCGAGCAGCAATGTCGTGATACGATAAACCGCATTCGCGATAGGCTACAATTCGACATTTATTAAAGATGGAAACGTGATGGTACGTAATTCTCCTCCTTACACGCATCACAACAACGTTTACCAGGCAACGTCCCCTCGGGCATGGATGTTTGTGCTGTCTTTAGTATAAGTTAGTGAAACTTTCCTCGCGTCAGCACGTTTTAGGTATCGCCACCGGCGCCAACCTTGTGTGACTGCTCTGAAAGGCTAATCATTTGCATATCACAGCATCTTCTTCCTGTCGGTTAAATTTCGCGTCTGTAGCACGTCATCTTCGTGGTGTATCAATTTTAATGGCCAGGAGTGTGCTCACTCTCTGCAAAGGATGTGTAAGTGTGAGCTTTATTTGATTGAACTGTAATACCCCCGCCCCCAGTTTGATATATATATATATATATATATATATATATATATATATATATATATATATATATATATAAATTGAAAATAACCTTTCCTATTCCCATTAATTTTTACTCATTGTTTCAAGCAAGCTTCGTTCAATTGTAAAAAGATGCCTGGTTTCGCGTTGCGATTGCATAAGTTTAGTTCAAACTCGATTTTTTCCAAGATTCATTTTATACTGATTTGATTTTCAGAAGCTGAAATTAAAT
Source organism: Locusta migratoria (assembly GCA_026315105.1). Taxonomy (NCBI): domain Eukaryota; kingdom Metazoa; phylum Arthropoda; class Insecta; order Orthoptera; family Acrididae; genus Locusta; species Locusta migratoria. The sequence continues at coordinate 412,204,877 of CM048746.1, read as the reverse complement.
TTTTTATCCGACGAATTGCGATATTCTGTAATTTTATTCACCTTTTGTGACAGTGACGTAACGCGATCGTGAAACATTGCTACGCGAAATCTGAAATAACGAAGCATCGATTTACGACGGAAAGTTAAATTTCCATTACGGTTACTGCACAAAACAATGTATTCAGGTGATCTACACGTCATCCGGCATTTAAGGGTTAATTTTCGCCAATTTTCTTTTGTTGTGATGCTTACATGTGTTGTCTTAGCATTAACAATGACTACCGCTCTTTTAAAGGCCGGTATGATTCATGCTCTGTTCTGACTTATCCCCTTCAAATATTTAATCCCTGGAGCTATTCCAAAACTCATGTCATTTCATAAGCGCTGTTTAAACAAAATCTTTACAACAACACCAAACTCAAACGAAAGCAACATTACATGCCGACGGCTTAACCGTTTGGGTACAACTGGTTTCACAGTGACAGCACCTTTAATTTAACGCCTCAAAGGGGGCTCAGTGGCTGTAAAACCACCACGGCAATGGAGTATGCTATACTACCCTATGTCGTCAAGGTATTCAACTCGCTGTCGGTTCGGGTAACACCTTATCGCGGGAAACCGCGCATGTATGCCGGTGTGATGCTGAGGATCGTGAGTTCACATATATTATTTTCCACTGTATTATCTTCGGAGTGGGCATAGTTCTGGTGCCGGCCGCGGTGGCCGAAGGGGCTGAGGCGATCTAGTCACGGTCTGCACGCCCACTACGGTCGGGGGTTCGAATCTCCCCTCGGGCATGGATATTTGTGCCGTCCTTAATGTTAGCTAGTTCGTAAGTAGTTTGTAAGTTTAGGGACTGATAACCCCGTAGTTAAGTCCCATAAGCTATATAAAGACATAGTTCTGGTAAGTTACGAAAGGTTATGCACTGTATAGTGGACTAATATTTAATTTGATCCATGTCTTTCAGAACTTTATGTAGTCGACCATTGGTTTCACTATGTAACCATATGTTCTAAAAAAATTGTAAACACTCGAGTACTTTTCTCACTTGATATATTGATATGTCTTTTGTAATGTAATTATACAAAATAAAATTGTTTCACAACTCAATTTGGTTCCTTGGGCCACAAAGGGTTAAGGCACGTCAGCAACTCAGATTCCGGGTGATTAAGTGAACGAGACGGAGATGCCGCGAATTAGAGCGACTTCCAAAGGGATTCGTCGAGAGTACCCGTTAGGTCTGCTGGTCGACTACTACAGTATCATGTTTTTTAATCTTTCAGTGGTTCATTAAAGACTGCTCGGGAATGTGACGTGGAGGCAAAGGCCTACTCGTTGACAAAGTTCACGTCTGGCCCACCGCAAAGGAGGATAGCCGACCTGTGCACCAAGGCACATCGTAACTGCTTTACGTCGGCACAAGGCACTAATACTGGACGCATTGCGTTTCACCCTGCGCCATTTCTCGGAGACTGACAGTAAACTCAGTAGGATATTACTATCCCATGTGTAAACAGTTGTTAATAGAACAAACTGCTAATGTAGACTGGTCCCAAGATTGGTATGCTTGAAATATTGATGAATGGCGTCGCATTGTGTTCAGCGAAGAGACGCGTGGGAGTAGCCGAGCGGTCTGGAGCCCCACGTTGAGTATCGAGCGGCTTCCCGCGTCGGAGGTTCGAATCCTCCCTCCGGCATGGATGTTTGTGTTGCCTTGAGCATAAGTTAGTTCATCAGTAGTTTGTAAATTTAGGGACTGATGACCCCGCAGTTAAGTCCCATAAGCTCTACAAAAATTTGAACGTTGCAGCGACGATAGCGTTCCTGCACTAACTCAGCTGTTTCTTGACGTGTATCGCGGCGATCGTGGGATACGCCTCATTCCACTTACGGAGAGACACACCGATTCCTCCTGCCGTCATTTTGTCCGGAGGCATCAGCTATACTCCAGGTCACACCTGGTAGGGACTGAAGAACTCTGACGGCGCAACAGCACATCATGGACATGAGGAACCACGAGGTCAGCTGGATCGCCATCTATGTTCCCGATAGTATTTGTGTATGGGATCAGGTATGGAATAATTCAGGATCTATCAGGAGGGAATACAATGGGTTAACAGACACTTCTGTCCTACGGTTGACCGCTTATGAAGTTTACGTTTACACTAGACATTTTGAGACACATACGAGGCATTGCTATGACTACAAAATGTTCAAATGTTTGATAGGTTATGAGTCTTAACTTCGGGGTCATCAGTCCCTAAACTTACAAACTATTTATGAACTACCTTATACTAAAGAAAGCACAAACATTCATTCCCGAGGGGGGATTCGAACTGCCGAAGGGGAACGGCCTCGCGCATCGTAGGATAGCGCCCCAATGCGCTCGGCGGCTCCGCCGCGGCTTGCTACGACTGCAGCTCTGCTTATGCGCGGTTGTGTCTATTGTTCAATAACAACGAAGTGATGCCATTTAATGATCACAGTATTTTGTGTGTCGTTCGCAGTGATTGCATGTAATGACATCGTTGATCGAAACTACAATAGTGTGTGAAAAGAAAGTTATGATTCATTTTTTGACTCCTAAGTACGCTAAACCTAATGACATTCATCGAAAAACCTGAGACATTTACAGAGAAAATGCAATTACTTCTTCAGTGGGAACAAGATTCGGTCCGACAATTTAAAAAGGGCATGACCATGTACATGAACGAACGTCATGTCGACCCCTTTTCAGTTGTCTGGGAATTTTGACTCTGGCGTCACAATACGTTTTTTTCTTTAATGTCGTTTGTTGTTAATAATATCAGCTTATTCCCTCGAGTTAGTAGCTTTCACTCGGTGAATACTAGACAGAAGTCGAATCTACAGCCGGCCGCGGTGGCCGAGGGGACTAAGGCGCTCCAGTCATGGTCTGCACGGCCACTACGGTCGGGGGTTCGAATCCCCCCTCGGGCATGGATATTTGTGCCGTCCTAGTTCGTAAGTAGTTCAGAAGTAGTTTGTAAGTTTAGGGACTGATGACCCCGTACTTAAGTCCCATAGACTTTACAAACATTTGAACATTTGATTTTTTCGAATCTACATTTGCTTCACACCACCTTAACACTTGTGCAGAATGGGGTACAATATTCTGCGGCATCCATTTTCAATAAACTGCCACAAGAACTAAAGAATCTTAGCACTAATCCACACGCTTTCAAATCTAAATTGAAGAGTTACCTCACGGCTCACTCCTTTTATTCTGTCGAGGAACTCCTAGAAAAGTTAAACAATTAAGCTAATTCATTTTTTCCTTCATTGATTATTTTCACTTTGTCTTAAGATTGTCGTGTGCAAAGGACTACTTAAAAATTTTCTATTACCATTCTTGTGTAACATTAATGTATTGACTTGTTCCATGACCATGGAGTCTCACTCCTCAGTTGAGTCCTATGGAACAGAAAAAAACAATAAAATAAAACAATGACTAAGAATATACTGCGAATGTGTCAAAACAACTGCCTTACAGCTATGGCTGGGACGTTTTTGACCACCCACCATTCAGTCCCGACCTCGCCACTACCGATTTTCATCTCTTTCAGGTTCTGAAGTCGTTCCTCCGTGGTTATAACGATGAAGACGTAAAAGAAATATTATCACATGGTTGACAACACAGGTGGCAAAATTCTGTGACTAAGACGCTATAGAATTGCCTGATAAATTACGGGGGTATGTTGAAAATTAGTTTTAGTGTTACAAATTGTTTGTGAAATAAAGTGCCTTCATTATACGTACTCGTACCCTTTTTTATCACCTAACGGAACAAACTTTCTTAACTACCCTCGTGTCTGAGTACAGTTCCTAGAGTAGTTGTTCAGCTGATGTTGTTTATCCTGCATCTACATAGCTGTAGTCAAGTTACTTATATCAATTTATGAGTTTCTGTATGATGATATGTTTCGAAATAGAGGTACAAAGCCGGCCGCGGTGGCCGAGGAGACTGAGGCGCTCCAGTCACGGTCTGCACGGCGACTACGGTCGGGGGTTCGAATCCTCCCTCGGGCATGGATATTTGTGCCGTCTTTAGTATAAGGTAGTTGATAAGTAGTTTGTAAGTTTAGGGACTGATGACCCCGTAGTTAAGTCCCATAAGCTTAACAAACATTTGAATTTGAATTTTTTTAGAGGTACAAAAATTTCCACACTCAAACCGTCACCTGGTTCGCTCCCAAGTATTTGAGACACCTACAAGGTAAGGCAACATGACGACTATGTACTAGGCGACCCCCTGAGGACGGTAGCGTGTACCTGAGCTGTTGGCTAGCAGCGTAAATGAAAACAAATTGCGACTGTAGATTGATACATAATTTTATGATTGTAAAGCTTTTAATTTTTTTTTAAATGTTTGTTAAGCTTATGGGACTTAACTACGGGGTCATCAGTCCCTAAACTTACAAACTACTTATGAACTACTTACGAACTAGGACGGCACAAATATCCATGCCCGAGGGGGGATTCGAACCCCCGACCGTAGTGGCCGTGCTGACCGTAACTGGAGCGCCTTAGTCACCTCGGCCACTTCGGCCGGCTGTAAAGCTTTCTCAAAATGTTCAAATGTTTGCATAGTCTATGGGACCTAACTACGGGGTCATCAGTCCCTAAACTTAAAAACTACTTATGAACTACTTACGAACTAGGACGGCACAAATATCCATGCCCGAGGGGGGATTCGAACCCCCGACCGTAGTGGCCGTGCTGACCGTAACTGGAGCGCCTTAGTCACCTCGGCCACTTCGGCCGGCTGTAAAGCTTTCTCAAAATGTTCAAATGTTTGCATAGTCTATGGGACCTAACTACGGGGTCATCAGTCCCTAAACTTACAAACTACTTATGAACTAGCTAAGACTAAGGACGGTACAAATATCCATGCCCGAGGGGGGATTCGAGCCCCCGACCGTAGTGGCCGTGCTGCCCGTGACTGGAGCGCTTCAGTCTCCTCGGCCACCGCGACCGGCTGTAAAGCTTTCTGTGTCAACCGACAGTATGAAGAGAATATGTTAACATTTTAATAAATAAATATTTATAGCTGTTGGATTCGGACAGTAGTTCGCCAGCAGCCCTGCTGAAGGTTCACTTCTGATTAAAGTTTATTGTTAACTACTGTATAACATCTACAACCTCTGACAATAATGTTCGGTGAATCCTGTAACATTGACGTACATGAGGTATGAACTACAGTCACCTTATTGTCCTTCGAAATAGCCACCTCCTATAACAAGGCACGGGGGAGCTCTGTGATACATGTCCTGGAAACTTTGCCCGAAGTCTTTCTTTGGGTTGGTATATATGTTCAGAGGGCAGAAAATGATGACGACGGTAGTGTGTTAACAGAAAGAATGATTAGTAATGAGTCGGAGACAAATAATAAAACAGCAATTGAAAACAGTTTAGAATCGTTCATGGCTAATCTTAACATTGGTATCGATTGTCACCTGTCAGAAAGTTCAGATGAGAAAGATGATGACGTAAGGGTTGCTCAAAGTTTAAAAACATCCACAAAAGTTATGGGCCACAATAATAAAGATATACCGTTGGAGAAAGATTTTAGTAACAATGCGTTTAGCAGGCAAGATTATACTGTAGAAGGTAGCTCTGATGATGAAAGCAGGAATGATAATAATGATGTCAGGATAGTAGATTCATATTTTTATCAGTATTGGGTAGAACCAGGGTATAGCAGTAAACCTATGCAGGAGTTAGACATTTTGCCTAAAGAAAAAAATTAGTGTAACAGAACATGTCAAGGCTAATGGGAATATTAATGAGTTTCAGTTATTTGATGAAGGGGCCGAAATAGAAGAAAGTGCAGGCGAAAATGTAATTAATAGGGATGCTTTAAATTTGAGGGAACAAACACAAACAGGAAGCCAGTTTGCATTAACAAAATCTAAGGAAAAACCCGATGGAATAATTCATTGGCGAGATCTAGCCAAGTACTCGGCTAGCAGAGACAAGAAATAAAGATATTCCATCGCGAGAGTAAAAAGATCCACCCAGATAAACTAATTTTACAGAGAATAGTTTAACGTGGGATAGACTTCCACAAATAGGGATTTATTAGAGGAGGAAAAAGAACAAATTCCCCATCTGAAAATAGTAGAAATCGTTATACCTGTAGAGGTTAATGGAATAAAATTAATGGCTCTTTTAGACACTGGGGCACAAATTAGTGCCGTGTCAAAAGCGTTTTATGAAAATATTAGTGACAAACCGGGTCTTGTGGTTGTCAGTCACTGGCGTGAAAATAATAGGTGCCACAGGAAAAATTAGCAAACCTATCACCAATCAAATTTTACTGGAATTAAAGATAGGAGGACGAAGTTTTTAGCAAGAGTGCTTAATCATACCTCATCTCAGTCAGGATCTTATATTAGGTGTTGACTGGTTGATCAAACAAAAGGCAATGATAGACTGTAACCAAAAACTTGTTAAAGTTGAGCATGATTCTGGTATTTTAACAGTGAAGTTGGAAGGGCTGGAAATGGAAAGTGACAATAGGTCATTACTTTCAAATTTAGAGATTAATTTTTCTGATTACCAATGTTTACAACCATTTGAAAGTTATGGAATTAGACAGTTAGGAATGGAAGATAAAGAAAATTATGATTTCAGGTCTATGGCTGAAAGTATTGCAGAAATATCGAAAGAACAAAAGGCAGAATTGTGTAAAGTGTTAGAATTAAACCGAAAGGTGTTCTCAAATAAACCACGCAGGGTAAAAGATTTTGAATATTATATGAAAGTTACCAGTCAGGAGCTATTTTCTTCTAAACCTTATTCGATCCCAAATGCAAAGAAACAAGCTGTGTCTCATGAAAGGATGCTAAAGTGGCAAATCATAGAAAGAAGTGACAGTCCGTATGGGAACCCACAGATTGTTGTCAACAAGAGAGATGGTAGCGTGAGAACAGTGATCGATGCTAGAAGGTTGAATAAAATTGTTGTAAGGGAAATTGATCGTCCAGAAAGACTAGATGATTTATTACAGAAATTTAGTAACATGAAGTATTTCTCAAGTCTTGATCTGACTGCTGGTTATTGGCAAATCAGTCTTAGTAAGGAATCGCGAAAATACATCGCGTTTTTGCACGGTGGTAAATGCTACCAGTACACGGTAGTTCCATTCGGCTTAAATACATCAGTATCTGTGTTTATACGGGCTCTTGATGAAGTATTAGGACGAGAACTATGTGCAAAATTAACGATATACGTGGACGACATATTAGTAGCCAATCAGACTTGGTATGAGCATTGTTGTTTATTGGATAAGGTATTTAAAGCTTTGCAGAAAAGATGAATGACATTTAAATTTAAGAAGTGTGATTTCGTGAAGAGAAAGCCTTTTTAGGTATTTGCGGATTTTATAGAAAACATGTAAAGGGACAAGCTTTTAATAGTCCTAATTTGTGTAAATTGCTTAAAAAGAATCTGGCTTTTATATGGACAAAAGAATGCCAAGATGACTTTGACGTTTTAAAGGAAGAGTTATTAAAGAACAACATTTTGCATCATCCGGATTTAAATAAAACGTTCCATATAAACTCTGACCGTAGTGATTATTGGCTTGGAATCGAAATTTTTCAAATTGAGGAAACTCCCGAGGGAAATGTTCACAAAACAATAGGTCTTGCAAGTCGCATCCTATCAAAATGCGAAATGAATTACCCTGTGTCTGAAAAAAGAGGCACTAGCAATAATCTGGGTCTTGCAGAAATTTTACAATTACTTATGGGGTCACAAAATCATCATTCATACAGATCACAAAGCTCTTACTTTTCTAAAAGAATGTAGATTATTATATAGGCGGTTGACCCGCTGGGCCCTGTTTTTACAACAATTTGATTACGATATCCATTACATAAAAGGTACCGAGAATTGTCTAGCGGACGCTTTGTCCAGGCTGCCGGAAAATATGGAAAACGTACCAGAAAATGGTACTGACGATGGGAAGTTTCATGTCCGGTTCATAGACAACGCTGTAGGGAGGCAAAAGATAAAGCAAATTTGTAAAGACCTAAGACGGCTTCAAACAGAGGATGCTGTTTGGAATACAGTCAAAGTAAACTATGATAGCCCAAGACATCCCCAAATTGCTAAGAACTACAAAATTTTCAGGAGTATTTTATTTAGAAAAAAGGAAGGTGAAGACAACTGGAAAGTTTGTTGGCCAAGAAAGTATGAGATAGAATTAATAGACTATTTTCATCTGACGTTAGATCATTGTGGAGCAAAGAAGCGTAGAGAAAAGTTGGAGAAAGTGGTAGTCATTCTGAACAATATAACAAAGAAAGTTAGTGAGCGCTTAAAATCATGTGAAATTTCTCAGAAGGTAAAAGTGTCCAATAATACCAGCAGGGGGGCAATGGAAAGTATTAGACCAAATGACTGTCTTGAGCTGCTATCAGTGGACTTATATGGGCCTCTCCATAAGTCGACAGGGAATTTTACCAGCATTTTTGTAATCTTGTATGTATTCTCAAAATTTGTGAAACTGTACCCACTTAGGAAAGCCACAGCGAAAACAGTCTTCGCCAAAATGTTAGACTACTTTTCAGAAGTAGGTAAACCAAAATCTGTCCTATCCGATAATGGCCCACAATTCATTTCAAAGATTTGGAAAGAGGGAATGAGTCAAAATGGGGTTGAAATTAAATACATTTCTTCATACCACCCATCCAGCAACCCAGTTGAACGCTATATGCATGAGATTGGTAGGTTTCTTAGGACTTATTGTCATGAAAATCATAGGACTTTATATAAAGAGGGATTGGGCAGATGTGCTGAGAAACATCAGTACCAAGTGATGTAAAATTGATGGACTGTCCTGGGACAAGGGGCAGTGAAAAATTTGAGTGAATATGTGTTATTTACAGGTGTTTAAGAATAAGATTGCCAAACACAGCAGCCTATGTATTTTAAACATGCATATGTTTAAAAATGTTGTTTTAAAAGTTCATAATTTTGGAAATGTTATAATACACGTTTTGAAACAAAATAATGAACTGAAAACCCTGTGGTTTCTTAAAGTTGTAAGATGAAAAAAAGGCTGATGTGCTATGTGTAATGTTGTATTGGTAGAAATAGATTTTTTCAGTATTGGTAATTTTTATGTGTCGAGTGTTGTGTATAAATTTCATACTACAAACAAGGTGTCACTTAAATATTTTGCAATTTAAAGTGATTGAGCCCCAGTTAAATTAGGTGTCAGTGTGATGTTTTATCTAATCTCGCCCCAAAAGGGAAATCTTAATTTATAAACAGGACGTTTTACTGTATAGGCTTAGATTCTTTTTTAAATGGGATTGACACATCGATGGTACCCTTCCACTTACGCTGTGTAGGTTTCCTGTAAACAGCGCTTATATCCGATAGACTCAATTCAATCATAGGTTTTATTTGTTTTCGAGTAGCCTCTCCCATATCCAACGCACTCTTGTTCTTCGTCACGAAGATAGTCTGTGTACTGCACTTAATCTGACGAGTCTCAACTGTCAGGAGGTTCTTTAACCTTTCAAGCCGACTATTTTAAACTTGTTTCTTCCCAATACGCCTAGTTCTTTTTCGTTTTTCATAATGTTCAATTTTAAGTTTCTAATATTTTCTTTTTGACGTTGAGTTTGTAACTTTAATTTTTCTACGTTTCTTTAACCTACGGTGTAACTGACAAAGGTGAAATATTGTTAAAAATTTTGGTAGGAGTGACTTGGTTTGTTTCATCCAAAATCAGAGAGGGTAGATATCGTCTGGTCCTGGATACGATCCTGGTAACGGTGAAGTCTTTCAGGTGAATTTTGATCACATTTGTCTGCTGAAGTAGAGTCAATCTATCTAGTTGTAGATAGTGGCTTGCGAAACAGAGCTGTTTCAGGCTGACCATCTATCCTGATTATGGTATGTCCGTCTCTTCCGATCGGCCGGGAGAGATGGCCATAGCACGTAATCAAACATGGTGATTGCAAACTCAAACAATACCTACTTACCGGTATGCAATTAGACCTAGACAACTCCTGTATGTAAAGTTCCGTTGCTATTCAACAACCTAAGTCATGAAACTTCCTGGCAGATTAAAATTGAATAATTGAAGTAATTACTCCCTATTTTCTACATGAAACAAGTATGTTCGAACGATTAATTTAAAATTAAGGACAATCACGAATTGTACAGTGCTTTTTATATAGAGGTACAGTTTCAGCTATAACTTAACTACATTAATATATGTATAATTTATTTTTTCATCAATAGAATCAATAAAACACTTTTAAGGTGTTGAAAGTTGTTTTTTATAATTCTTTCTGTGATTCTGGAGTGTTTAGTTCTATGTCCTTACAAAAGTTAGTGTTTGTTGTGCCATTATACGCCAACAACATTTTCAAAAATGTTCAAATGTTTGTAAATATAAGGGGCTTAACTACGGTGGTCATTAGTCCCCAAGCTTACAAACTATTTACACTAACTTAAAGTAAGGACAACACAAACACCGATGCCCACATGCCCGAGGAGGACTCGAACCCTCGACGGCGAACGGCCGCGAGCACCGCAGCTGGGCGCCTTAGTGCGCACGGCTATTCTGCCGCTGCCAACATTTTCCTATAATTCACTAATGTTTAGGAGAGATGTTCGTAAAATTTTTCATAGAGTTCCTAAGTTAGATATCAGTTGCAGAACATAAACCGCTAGTGTTCTACTTAGATTATGGCTGGCCGTCTAAGTTTTTTAATGAAGAGAAAATGCAATTTATGAAATGTTTTAGGATGTTCTTCTGTATTAGGTTTGTGTTACTGACTTTTGAAAAATCATGGGCACCTATCTCGGATTTAACCTTTAGAATTATCATATTTAAATTATTTTTAAGGTTGAAAACAAACAAACTGTTTTTGTATATATTTAATAATTGTATATATTTAATAATTTTTTAATTGTTTTAGGTTATATAAGAAGTGATTCAAAACCATTTCGTCTTAAAAGCTGACTTTTTGTGTGGTTCCCACCAGCAAAAATTTGGACGAGCTACTACTGGCCTAAAAAAAAAAAAAAAAATGTGTGTGTGGTGTTCGTAGTATGACATTTTGCCCCCCCCCCCCCAAAAAAAAAAAGTAACAAAAGTATTTTTTAAAAGAACAATTTAAACAACGACAGTAGTGAAAATTACATGTTTTGGTGTGGACGCTGCGAAATACTGAATTACCAACTATCTTTCTGCTACACGCGAACGTCCATTGTAACTCTTCTATGGGTCGATACCATTTCATTAGCGACTGCCGTAAGGACTTTGGTGCAGAACTTTGGATTTTAATATTCCCGTTCAAACAAAACGAGATAATAGCAATCTACATAATTGAATATACTAGATAATGACGTCAGCGCGTTAACGAGCCCTGGGGAGACCCCTGAGGGAGTATTCGAGGTGAGAAAGCCGCATAGGTCCGAGTCTCTTGTCTCAAATGAACTATTACGAGACTCATTAATCAACCATACTGAACACATTCAAGTGATATTCCACCCGATGTGATGACTTAACCGCTATAAAAATTAAAATAACCTTATCTGCTGCTGCTGGCGTGAAGGAACCGTTCTACTTAAAACGTTCCTCCAGTATTAGTGTCGCGAGACTTTAATGCAATTAGTTCCGCAAGTTAAAATTTTGTTATCTTATCGCATTATAATTTTAAATCAGCAATATTCTGGTGAGGGGATTCTTAAAATCTCAAAATATAGTTCGGACAACACACTTTAAACACTTTGATACCAATTTTTCTCGGGCACTGTATGAGACGTTACTCGTAAAAATGACGCATTACTTAAATTTTACGGAGGTTTGAGTGTTGTGAGCAACTGATGAAAAAGATTCGCTCCAACAATATTTACTTTTTGTGGTGCACTTCCATAAATGTATATGGAAGTCTTTGACCAGATTGTATGGATGTTTCGACAGTGGTTTCATGGAGTAAGGCAATAATGAGGCAATGTTGTGTTGTTGTGATCTTCAGTCCGGACACTGGTTTGATGCAGTTCTCCGCCTGCCCTCATATGAACGGCAACCCACATTCACCCGAATCAGCTTGCTATATTCGTTTCTTGGTCTCCCTCTGCGATTCAATACAAGAGGAAGGTCAGCGTCTACCTAAAGTTTCTGGTGCATGGGAGAGGGTATGCCGGCCGCGGTGGCCGAGGGGATGGCGCCAACGGCCATTCCACGTTGGGTACACCGGTTCTTCACGGCTTCGTCAGCCGAGTGAAGCGGACTCGCGGCGTGTTCCCTGCCCGTAGCGCGAGCGCAGTCGACTTGTTTACATACACCGGCCGGCACTAGCGTGACGCCGTAGTGTAGCACGATCATGGCGAACCAGTACAGGAAATCAACACTGAAATTTGCGTTCCGGAACGACTTTGCTAGACCACGAGCGCTTGACGTCGAGCGGTTTTTGAGGGAAGAGGCCAAGATCCCGGCTGCCGATATTGTCGGCATCCACTTCTCGATCCTGAGTAATACGGTCTTCGTAAAACTTATTAACAACGCCACCTGTGACAAAGTTCTTCGTGAAATGAACCCGGGACTCCGATTCTGCCATCCAGACGGAATTGTCGGCAACGTTGAAGTTGACCACGCTGGACTGGGACTGCGGACTACACGAATATTCGAACTACCGTTCGAACTACCGGCGGCAGACGCCGTGGCAGCGCTACGCCCTTACGGCACGGTGCACGAACACGTGGCAGAAAAATGGACCCAATTCAAGACCTACACAGTCCTAAACGGAGTACGCCAAGTTCGTATTGAACTTCGTCGGCATGTGCCATCGTACCTAGTGATCGGAGGATGCCGAGCAGTAATCCTTTACGACGGCCAACCTAAGACATGTTCTGGTTGCGGCGCGGAAGGTCACCTACGTTCCGAATGCCTCCAGCGCAGAATCACACAACTGTCACCGAAAGAAGTGGAACCTACGCCAACACCGACTATCCTTCCAGTGACTTATGCTGCGGCCCTTACCAAGTCCCCGTCTGTCCAGACACGATCACCAACTGTTACAGAACCAGAACAATGCCCTTTGGACACCAGTGCGGTAGATCCGTCAGCCTTGCCTGCGACAGAGATATCTACAACGTCATCGATGCCACTGAACACAGAAGAACCCAGCACCAGCAGGGCGGTAGTCGAATCTCTTATCGTACCCACCGCAGCATTTGTACCAGCGAGACGTGATTCGGTGCCATCTTCCGACACGGAAGGTCATATACGAAAGCAGCGTTCGCCGCAACGCCGGAAGCGCCGCCGCAAGAACGTGTCTGATCAAGGCAGCTCCCACCCGCAGGAGGGGGAAGAACCAATACCGCAGGACACCAATGACGAGGCTGACACCATCGCCACTGACCATGCCCCTGAGGAACAGAGGGTGGGACAGGCGGCAACCAATCAACAGTCTAGCGAAATGAACACTGATCGTCTGGAAGGTTCCAGTGCTGGCTATGAAGCCGTGCAAACCCTCCCTATGACCCAACACGACCTTATGGAACATGAACAGACTTCTGCGTCCACATAATGGGCAAACGAAGTCATGACCGAGCTTGACCCAAACCTGGGGCCATCAAAGGCCCCGCCAGACCATTCAGTTTGATCAGCACGAAGAAATTTGCGGTCGGCGGGGGATGCAGTCACTAATGACGACCGTCCGTACCATCAATCGCCATGGATACCCCCGCCCAACCACCGCATAGCTAGGCCTATCGCTTGGCTACGATGAACATTACTACCATCCGATCCCCAGCTAAGATACAACTTCTGAAAGACACAATAAGAGCAGCAGACGTTGACTTCGCTTTTCTGCAGGAAGTAAGGACGAACGCACTCCCGGACTTTTATGGTTATGTAACCTACATGACACAGGGCGACAGCGGTGTGGCGATTTTAGTGCGTGACGGTATTGCCGTCACTGACATCACATACCTCCCTTCTGATCGAGGAATAGCGGTGACCGCCCTCGACACCCGATTTATCAATGTTTATGCACCGTCAGGCAACTCCCGAAGGCGCGACAGGTCCAGATTCTACTCTACAGAGGTCGCCCCACTGTTCCTAGGTCGCTACGAACACATTGTCTTAGCCGGTGACTTTAATTGCGTCCTTCACCCTAAGGATCAAGTCCCCAACTATACCCCCTGCCCCGAGTTAGGTAAGGTAGTTCAAGATCTTCAGTTGTGCGATACATGGGAAAAGGTTCATGGCGACAGACCTGGATATACATTTCTTACCAGTCATTCAGCGAGCCGACTGGATCGTATATATGTGTCTCAAAGTCTTACAAACGGAGTCGTGGACGCTGAACGGTGGCCACAGGCACATTCGGACCATAGCGCGTATATCTGCACGGTACGTCTTCATCGCCAAGACGTCTGGCGTAGTAACGGCTTGTGGAAAGTGAACGTCTCACATCTTCAAGACCCGGACTGTCGAGAGAGGATTACCGCAACGTGGGCCACCTGCGAACGGCGCCATTCGCGATACTCCACTACGTTGGAATGGTGGCTGTTCTGCGCTAAACCGGCAATCCGTAGGACACTGATGCAGTTTGGCAAGGACACGGCGGCGTGGCACCGGCAGACCTTAGATTTCTACTACGCGACGCTTAGGGACCTTGACGCCTTACCTCCATCACAAGAAACGCAACAAGAACGAAGCCGAATCAAGGCCCACATACTATCGTTAACGAAGCGCCGTTTAGAAGGAGCAGTAATCCGCTGTCGAAGACATGATATAACAACGGCAGAGGCACCCATCATGCACCATATTACGGCGGACAAGCGCCGACAGCGCCAAAGGGTCATCACACGCCTTGTGACTCAAGATGGTCGCACCTGCACAACCCAAGCGACAATAGTGAAAGCCATGGAGAACCACTACAACCATCTTTACCGGGAAGGAACTGCAGATGAAGAGGCCACTGCAGAAGTATTACAGGAAGTATCACGAACCATCTATATCACCGCAAAAAGAACACTAACAGAGGACATCACGTCTGAAGAAGTGGAGGACGCCTTACACAAGGGTGCAATTCACAAGTCTCCGGGGCCTGATGGAATCCCAGTTGAATTCTATCGGTCCTTCCGGGAACTAATGATGCCTCGCTGGGTCACCATGTTCCGCGAGCTTATGTCACCAGGCTGCACCATACCCCCTTCATTCGTCGAAGGACTTCTCATACTGATTCACAAGAAACAAGCAGGAAGTTCAGTCAACGACTATCGCCCACTTACGATGTTGAATGCTGATTACAAGATATTTGCCAGGCTTTTAGCAGGCCACATTAAGACGACGTTGCCGATGGTTCTTGCCCCAGAACAGACGTCTCATGGAGGGGAAGCCAACATACAGATGGCCACCAGAGACTGCAGGGTCTTAATAGCGAACGCGTCAGCGTGCCGCCTGAGAGCGGCGATCGTCTCCATTGATTTTGAACGGGCGTTCGATAGAGTACAACATACATTTCTCCTAAGGGTGATGGAACGGATGGGATTTCCTCCGAGTTTCATCGACATTCTGCGGCGTCTTTTGATCGTCGGTAGCTCTAAAGTCCAGGTCAATGGAAGGACGGTTGGCCCGATACCCATTAAAAGGTCCATACGACAAGGTTGTCCCCTTTCCACCTACCTTTATGCGATCGCACTAGAACCACTCCTTGCAGGTCTCAACCACAAGCTGTCTGGCATCACATTGAGGGATGTCACTTTTCGCTACATGGCTTACGCCGATGACCTACTACTGCTGGTTCGCTCAGCAGGTGAAGTACGAAGAGTGCTAAGTTGGATAGAGCGATACGGGCAAGCCGCTGGCAGCCTTCTGAACATCAACAAGCCGGCGGCTTTGGACATCGGACGCGGTCTCGGACCCGACGCTGTCGCCCCACTCCCGACAGTTATTAAACTGAAATATTTGGGTGTCACATTTACGAAGGACGTGCTAAACTACCGGCGGATACTGCAGCTCATACGAGTAATGGTGCGCCAGAACCTACTCAGGGAACTAAATCACCTGCAACGTGTGGAATATCTGAACCTCTATTTGGTATCAAAACTCAACCACGTGGCACAGGTTCTCCCCTTACCCATACAGATAGGCCAAAGGATACAGGCGGCCTTCGGCTATTACCTGTCTCTAGGACAGTTATTTAAAGTACGTTATGACACACTCACCCTCCCATTAAGCGGTGGAGGATTGGGACTGGTAAACGTCCGAGCACGGGCAGCCGCCCTCTACATCAACAATATGAGGAAACGATGGACCAACCAAAACCCCTCCCTCACGGGTCGGCTACTGGAGGTCCTGATGCCAGTGTCTCCACTTCCGCCAGTGCCGGTGGCGCACGTCGCAGCACAGCTCAGTCATGTGTCGACCTTCATCATCGACTATAGTTATATGATCTCAAGTCTCCCCACAACTCGTCCACCAACAGCGAAAGACTTCTACCACAAGCTCCTGCGGGCTGTTCCGCGTAACGTTATAGAAGCCAAGTATCCAACTGTACAATGGTGTGGAAAACTATACACCACACTTTCCTACCCACACAAGCGCGTTCGACTTGGTACCAAGTTTCAACAAAAAATTTGTGACGAGACACCGACTCCACAGTATCGGACGAATAGACTCTCCACTCTGTCCTGACTGCCAGCTCCCGGACACTGATGAACATCGCCTCACGTATGCGTCGACGTCCGGCGTTTGGAGGCTGATCCAAAAGATCATCGCCTGTTATCTTCGCGTCACACTGGAAATGATTGAACCTCGTAGCCTGCTGAGTCCGGACGATAATTACTTTCCCCCTGCAAAATATCATGCGATCACATGGATCAAGGCAATGACAATCGACTACGTTTTCGGTGGAGGAGAGAAGGCATGCCTTGACTTCTGGTACTATCTACAAGACGCACACAGTGTACTCGAATGCACACCGAGATACCGAAAACTCTTCGCGAATTATTTACGAAGTGTTTACATCAACCCACCACAAAGTTGAGGAGTGCCAAACTACTTTTGACGTCTTACGAAGAAGAACAGATGAGACTGCTGATGGGAAGTGCCAACCATGAAACCACAAACGGTACGAAATTGCAGACTAATTACGTGCTGCTGCTGCAGCAACGAGGCACGCACCGATCGAATAAAGTCCCATACCACTCTTTTGTGAAGGAAGATGCTTAATTTTCAAGATTTCTTTATCCCGCTTTTTTTTTTCATTAAATCTGCACGTATGATGGAAAAGTTATTTTGTTATCATCCCGTAAGATCATTACTATTGTTTCTTTTATATGTCAAACATACTTGTTTTCTAATCATTAAAAAAGAAAAATGTGGCCAAACAGATCAATGGTATCTGTTCAATGCTAGGAGAAGATATGCTTTGACGATTTGGCAGCATCCATAGTGGAGTAATCTGCAGAAAATGCGGATGCCCGAAAACATTTTTTTCCTTCCTTTTCTTATCAATAAATGCAGTTTCCCGAAAACAATTTTTTTCCTTCCTTTTCTTATTGTTTTTATCGCCAGTCTACGCTATTGTCTACTGCTACTCATTAATTTCATTTCAACAGTAGCTCGTCATGGAGAAGACGGATTTACTTTGTTCATACTACACATAAAATAAAATAATAATAAAGGAGTTTAAGAAGAAACAAATAAAGTTGGAAATATCCCTTAGACCACACCACCCAAAAAAAAAAAAAAAAAAAAAAAAAAAAAAAAAAAAAAAAAAAAAAAAAAAAAAAGCGGACTGAGGCACTCCAGTCACGGTCTGCACAGCCACTACGGTCGGGGGTTCGAATCCCCTCTCGGGCATGGATATTTTTGCCGTCCTTAGTATTAGCTAGATCATAAGTGGTTTGTAAGTTTAGGGACTGATGACCTCGTAGTTAAGTCCCATAAGCTATACAAATATTTGAACATTTTTTCGGAGAGGGTATCTTGCAACATAAAATGTATCCATAAATATCTTGGTCGCGCCATAACATGAGAACAGCTCGACCGATTTCACAGATCTTTTTGGGTTGTTTTCGTTATTCTCAGAACAAGGGTTGTATGAATTAAAACTGGAAAATTTGAAAACAACGAAGTGCGTTTTTCAATGTGATCCTCTTTTTATTGCATACAAATCTATAGATTTCTTTCCGATATTGATGAAATTTTGCATATCTGAGCTTAAAGACAAGAGTAATGCCACTGTCTGTATAACATTTCTGCTGTTGCATGATTGAGGGTACTTAACTTACAGACTTTAACAAAATGCATAGTTTTGCTTCGATCTTGATTAATTTTTGCACACATGACCTTTAAACTAAGAGGAAGGTCACTGGGTACATAAATGTTGGTATGGTACATGACAGAGGGTAACCTTGTAAAAAAACTTTCCCGAGAGGAAAATGTGGAAACGAACAGGTACGCAATAATAATTTCGTGTGGCTCATTGGCCTGATGCAAGTTTTTCAATTGGACGCCACTGTGGCGACTTGCGTGTCCCGAGCCTACCCCAGTTGTCCAATTGGGGAAAGGGAACCTACTGCTTAACGTGGAATCCGCACCACGTGTCGTTTCTGGCGACTCCTCACATAGTTGAGAAGTGCAGACTGAAGAACTCCGAGGTCCGACCGTGTTTCGAACCCGCGACCCTTCGGTTTCCAGCCGAGCACTTTACTCCAAGACCACCAGGGCCGACAGCAAATAGATGGGAGAGAGAGATGGATGCAGAGACAGGAGGGAAGGGGACTACGAGAGTGTGAAATAAATAAATACCCGGGCAACGCCGGGTTTACAGATAGTTTTGTGTTTAAAACTGATCGAGGTCCGGAACCCTAAAAAGCCATGATACGCACAGGTCCTTCTTTAACAACCGTTGCGAAGCATGGGCATATAAGCTAGTATTTTATATAGTTATCAGACAAAATATATCTCTGGACATTGATTAATTGATATTTTATATCACCTGTGACTGAGGTATAATACAGGATCGTTTCCGTTAACTTTCTTTGTTGCGACTGCTGTTTCGGTATTGGAGAGCCTTGGCATACAGTGTGGCTCGAGCTGCCGCGAGGCGAGGACGTCCGCTAGCGTCCCGCCAGGCGAGGTTCGCGTTTTCCTTGTTTACTTCTCGTCGCGCTATTGTGTATTGAGTCCACTGTACTAGCGAGACATGGTGCACTCAACAACTAACAAGCTCTCTTTCCAAGCAGAATACTCACGACCACGACCTTTTCAAATTGAGAACTCTATAAGATCTTCACATTGATCCTCGGGATGTAATAGACATACACTTTTCCTTTACCGGGAAGATATATCTCTGAACTGTGTACCGACATTGTGAACCGCCACGCGGAACGACACAAGTTCAAACACCCTGACGGCTAAATCGGTGTCGTCGTGATCATGCATGTGGGTTACGGGCTGCATACAATCCCGTTCGAGGTCCCAGAAGATACCGTCAAGACAGCCTTCAGCCCGTACGGAAACGTCATCAGTCACACGGCCGAAAAATGGAAAACGTTTGAAACTTACCTGAACAAGGAGGATGCAGGGCCATCATCATGTACGACGGTCAGCCCCGTACCTGTGTCGGTTGCGGCCAGGAAGGACACGTTCGCCACCAGTGTCCCCTACGTCTGCCTGTACAAACATCTGTCAACGACGACGCGCCCTCTGCGCCGTCCACATTTCTCCCTGTCACCTATGCTGGAGCCACTGCACCAACTGCCGATTATCTACAAGGTCCAACTAACCAATCACCGATAACGACCGAAAACGTAGACACCAGTCTTACCCCTTCGATGTCATTCCAACCAGATGCAGAGCAAGAAGAAATTGACCAACCCCTTGACCCCTTGATTTCAGATAACTTCAACAGGGTCTATCATATCTATATGGCTGCAGTGATGCGGAATTTGAGATTCCCAGACAATATCGTGGAGATAACAATGCGCTTGCTTCGAGGTGGGTGGACAACGACGATTGTACAACGGCCGACTAACACCTCCAATCACGGTACAACGATCAGTGCGGCAAGGATGCCCTCTGTCAACAATCCTCTACGCTATGTGGCCTCCGCCAACGGCTCACAGGGATGACTTTTGATGGCCTCACCGTCGGGTTCACAGCCTGTGCAGACTACCTTCTTGAGAAACCGTAACGATGTCCAAGACGCGCTGGTGTGGGTAGAGTCCTACGGCGCTGCGTCAGGCAGCGTCCTTAATATTTGCAAATCACGCGCGCTGCTCATAGGACGCGGACAGCCTGAAGTTGCCTCCATGACGGCCCACGACACTCCTTGCACTGTTCAAGGACATTGGTTGGCTTTACTAGACATACAGGGATCGATACCGCACAATAAACTTAGTTTCGGTGTGGGCAGTGGCGGGTTGGACCAAGACTGTTTTGGATTCCTTGGAAAAATCAATCAATCAATCAATCAATCCCTGCCCCAACGCCGGTAGAAACGTGGCAACCGCGCACTGCAGCCGGGCGACAATAGGCGACAGCCAGCGGCGTCGTTGCCGGGCGACAGTTTGCTAGGTCTGGCAGAATGAGCAGCAGCAGTAGCAGCAGCAGCAGCAGCAGCTGGGGCGACTGGGAGCGGTCGCGGCGGCTGTGCCCGCCGCTGTCGCTGTCGCCGGAGCAGCTGCAGCTGGCCGACCGCTGGCCGTGCCCGGTGAGCGTGGCGCGGCAGCACCTGCAGGCGGCGCGCACCTTCCTGCCCGCCTCCGAGGGCTGGCGCTCCGGCGCGCTCGACTCCGACGCCAGCTCGTGGGCGCGCCAGGCCGTGCTGGGCAGCGCGCACTACGTCACCGGCTCCCGCTACTTCGGCGACATCGACGTCTCGCTGCACTCGCCCAGCGGCCTCGGCGCCTACCGCTTCACCGACGGTACGCTCCTCTCGCACCAGCCAACAGGCAGCAGTAGTTAGCGGTGCTACACTTCGAGCAATGGTGACGGTAATTTGGAAGGGCCGTTGTAGATCGCTAAGGACGGCCTGCGGGCTGCTATCGATAATGACGGACTATCGATAGTTGCGTAGTGTCAATTTGTATCGAACGTGCAAGCATCAGAATGCTATCGTAGTTTGTTTACTCGCAAGCGTAGGCGAAATCAGTTGCCTTTATGATATGGGAGAAAATTGTTTAGCCTAGACCACGATAATACCTTCCTAAACCGGAGATTCACGTACTAAAAAAAAAAAAAAAAAAAAAAAAAAAAAAAATCAGTCATTTTCACGTCCAGGTCCCCTTAATCTAAAGGAGAGGATTTTCATGTCTACGTCCCCTTAATCTGAAAGAGAGGCATTGAATAAAAATTTAAAATATCACCTGTTTCCGAGGAATATGGCAGGATCGTTTCCATTAACGTTCTTCGCTGCGATGCTATTCCGATATTAGAGAGCCTCGGCAACGTTGATGCGTATTTATAGTAGGGAACGTGAGGCAGAATTAAAGTGTGTGTAGTGGAGAGAAACGTGCAGTCCGTGCAATCATCGCATCCATTAAGTCTTGGTTGCCTAGTGGTTACCGGGCGTCGTAGCTCAGTGCGCCCGGCCAAAGGGTTGAACGCTCTCTGTAATAAAAAATCTGAGATAAATTATCAACGAACATGAACCAACAACCGTAAAGCATCGAACTACCTGAAGAACAAAAGAAAATAAAATAGTTATGGCCTAGTATCTCTGGACATTGAAAGTGTGATGGTTCAAATGTTAGTAAAACTAAGGGATAAAACTGTATTTGTAAAAATAATTGGGAGATCAGTTGAGATAACTAGGTTCTTAAGAACTGTCATCGACAGAATGAACTAAAATGGTTCGAAGTCTTTCTGTCGGTTTCACGGACTGGAGACGACAACATTACGGCAACTGAGATAGTGGTAACAACAGAATATTGCTGTGGAGGGGGGGAGGGGTGGTTGGGGTTAACTTGTGTTTACTGTACCAAACCAGTAGCACAAAAAGTTGGTTCAGGCAGTGTAGTGAGTAGGTTGTGCAATGCGACAACAATGTGACGTGGCCGAAGGTATGGCATGGAGAGTCATAAGAAGGTCGGAAACGGAACAGATGAAGATGGCTGCAGCTATCGTAGTGTCCCAGAGTGTAATATCCAGGACATGGCCGCAATTTCAAACAGCAGGAAACGTTAAAAGAAGGCATGGCCAACGTCGTTTACGGGTAACATCAGCAAGAGATGTTGTTGTTGTGATCTTCAGTCCGGAGACCGCCGGCCGAAGTGGCCGAGGGGACTGAGGCGCTCCAGTCACGGTCTGCACGGCCACTACGGTCGGGGGTTCGAATCTCCCGCGGACATGGATATTTGTGCCGTCCTTAGTATTAGTTAGTTCGTAAGTAATTTGTAAGTTTAGGGACTGATGACCCCGTAGTTAAGTCCCATAAGCTATACAAAGATTTTTGAGTCCGGAGACTGGTTTGATGCAGCTCTCCACAATACCCTGTCCTGAGAAAACCTCTTCAACTCCACATAAGAACGGCAACCTACATCTGTATGAATCTGCTTACTGTATCCATCTCTTGGTCTTCCTCTGGGGTTTTTACCCCAAGCACTTCCCTCCAATGCTAAATTCATGATTCCTTTATGTCAAGAATGTGTCCTACCAATCAATCCCTTCTTTTAGTCAAGTTATGCCAGAAATTCCTTTTCTCCCCAAATCTGTTCAGTACCTCCTCATTAGTTAAGCGATCCACCCACCTAATCTTCAGCATTCTTCTGTAGCACCACATTTCAAAAGCCTCTATCCTCTTCCTGTCCGCACTGATAATCCTCCATGTTTCACTCTCATACAAGGCAACACTCCACACAAATGCCTTCAGAAAGAACTTCCGTAAGCTTAAATCAATATTCGATGTTAACAAATTTCTCTTTCACAAGAACGCTTTTCTACCCATTGCCATTCTGCATTTTATACCCTCTATACTACGACAATCATTTGTTATTTTTTTGCCCAAGTAACAGAAGTCATCTACATCTTTTATTGTGTCGTTACCTAATCTAAATCCTTCAGCATCACCTGATTTTCTTAGACTGCACTCCATTACCCTAGTTTTGCTCTTGTTAATGTTCATGAACAGAATAGACAGTGTGCTGAAAGGTGCATCAGCAAGAGATGTCTGTTATATCCGGCCGGCCGCGGTGGCCGAGGGGACTGAGGCGCTCCAGTCACGGTCTGCACGGTAACTACGGTCAGGGGTTTGAATCCCCCCTCGGGCATGGATATTTGTGCCGTCCTTAGTATAAGGTAGTTGATAAGTAGTTTGTAAGTTTAGGGACTGATGACCCCGTAGTTAAGTCCCATACGCTTAAAAAACATTTGAACATTGTTATATCCGGTTAACAGCCCGTCAAGGCAGGAGGCGTGTGAAACTGCAGCGCACCCTCCAGGGAGCAACAGGACGTGCAATATCAAAACAAGCAGTCCGATATCGCCTTTGGAAATAGGGTCTATAAGCATGGAGGCCTGTGGCGTGTGTCTCGTTAAAAGCAAGACACTGTTTAGTCCGTAGATATTCGACGGAGGAATATCAGGAATGGCGCCGGGTTCTGTTCACAGATGGATCAAGATGTTGTTTTCAGCCGGACAATCGTTATTCCATCATCTGGAGAGAAAGTGCAACTCGGAAGAAACCTAGTTACGCGCAAGAAATATCACCATATCAAGGTGGTGTACGAATGGTGCGGGCAAGTACTGGTGAACGTAGGGACCTCTATGTCACTCAGAATGGCGCTTTGGCTGTTCAGAGGGATAGAGTAGAGATCTTTCGACCGTCTGTTGTCCCTTATGCTGGTGCCACAGGAGATGGGTTCCTTCTGGTTGCCGATAACGCTCGTCCCCACAGAGCTGCACTGGTGGACAACATGCATGAAGCTGAGGGACTTGGACGAATGGAGTGGCCATCTTGTTCACCGGACTTAAACCCGACTGAGAATGTTTGAGATGCACTTGGCAGACGCATTACAACGGTTGCAGAGCTGGATATTACATTCATGGAAGAATAGCCAAATATCCCTCAAGAGCTAATGGATAACCTCATACTGTCCTTACTCTCAGGTGTGTAACTGTACTGGTCGACCGAGGTCATCGCACCCATACTAGAGGGGAACGAGAATGACCTTTTTCACTATTATGGTAGCCCCATGGTGCCTCGCTGTAAGTAAACGCCAGGTAAACCTCAAGTAAAGATCTGAAGACAGCAAAATGTCGTAATGTATCACACACAAATTACAATTGTAACCAATATCTGAGTAAAGTAAGGTACCATATGTATAATGTGTATGATATCTCATCTGGTACTCTAATTGTTTTGAGCAGTGTAAATGTTATGTTTATGTACATACTTTTTTCATCAAGTGATGTTGCTGTCGTCTTGGACGATATCGCGAGATGCGTAAGCGGCATTCAGCAGTTTTTTCTTCCACAGCCAGGACAGACTTTTTTTTAAAAAATGTTTGTATAGCTTATGGGACTTAACTACGGGGTCATCAGTCCCTAAACTTACAAACTACTTATGAACTACTTACGAACTAGGACGGCACAAATATCCATGCCCGAGGTGGGATTCGAACCCTCGACCGTAGTGGCCGTGCAGACCATGACTGGGGCGCCTCAGTCCCCTCGGCCACCGCGGCCGGCCAGGATAGACTATTGATATGTCACGTAGGAATGTGGATATACACTTACTGGAAAGTTTAATGCCGGGTAGACGTAATTTTTTTTAGGTGTTTAAAGTCTTGAAGTAGTGGGGAGTATGACCCTCAAGAAATATATCTTCTTGAATTTTGACTACAGATGCACGATTAAAAGGTCTTGATTTTGGTTGCTGATGTGTGGATGGCGTTATTTATATGAGCGGTCGAGTCGAGAGATAAAGTTGGTTGAATGCTGTTTTGTAAATATCTTGTTTTGTAAATATCCAGTGAGTGAAGATTGTAGTTGGAGATTGAAGAGTAGTGATCGCGTTCTCCATGGAGCAGATAAAAGTATTCTCGTCGGATGTAAGTTCTGAAATGGTTCTGGGTTTGCGATCCATTCTTCAATTTTTTAGCATGACTACATCAATGACGTCTGGTTGATGTGGTTGATGATTTCTGTTTCTTAAGCGTGCACATAAGATGAACATTAACAAGAGCAAAACTAGGGTAATGGAGTGCAGTCTAAGAAAATCAGGTGATGCTGAAGGAATTAGATTGGGTAATGAAGTAATAAGAAGGTAGATGAGTTTTGTTACTTGGGCAGTAAAATAACAAATGATGGTCGCAGTACAGAGGATATAAAATATAGAATAGCAATGGGTAGAAAAGCGTTCTTGAAAAAGAGAAATCTGTTAACATCGAATATTGATTTAAGCCTAAGGAAGTCCTTTCTGAAGGCATTTGTGTGGAGTGTTGCCTTGTATGGGAGTGAGACATGGACGATAAACAGTGCGGACAGGAAGAGGATTGAGGCTTTTGAAATATGGTGCTACAGTAGAATGCTGAAGATTAGGTGGGTGGATCGCATAACAAATGAGGAGGTACTGAACAGAATTGGGGAGAAAAGAAATTTCTGGCATACCTTGACTAAAAGAAGGGATAGATTGGTAGGACACATTCTTAGACATCAAGGAATTGTGAATTTAGTGTTGGAGGGAAGTGTGTGGGGTAAAAACCGCAGAGGAAGACCAAGAGATGCATACAGTAAGCAGATTCAGACGGATGTAGGTTGCCGTTCTTATGTGGAGATGAAGAGACTTGCTCAGGATAGAGTAGGGTGGAGAGCTGCATCAAACCAGTCTCCGGACTGAAGACCACAACAACAACAACAACAACAACAACAACAACAGGGAAGTGGGTTGGTTCTATGGGGCCAATTGTAAGGGACTGTAGTCGTTCTTCTTATTCATGTAAGTGTGTGCGTCTCTGATAAGTGTGTCGTGAATACCATGCATAATGTTTACCATTAAGATCCCCTTACATGTAAATAGTATCAAATGCGTTAAATATCAGAAAATGTCTTCTTCATAAAAATTCCGTCTTGGACTTACGCAAGCTGATACGAATGTTGTTTTTCCCATGGATGTTTTGTTTGTAGAGCTTATGGGACTTAACTACAGGGTGTTCAAATGTTCAAATGTTTGTAGAACTTATGGGACTTAACTACGGGGTCATCAGTCCCTAAGCTTACAAACTACTTATGAACTAGCTAAGACTAAGGACGGCACAATATCCATGCCCGAGGGGGGATTCGAACCCCCGACCGTAGTGGCCGTGCAGGCCGTGACTGGAGCGCCTCAGTCTCCTCGGCCACCGCGGCCGGCCCCGTGGATGTAAGTGTGAATACGGCAGTTGCGTCGAGAGATGAAAAATATGGAATAGTTTCAAGATGGAGATTTATCTCTTTTCGAAAATGAAAATGGCAGTGCCCCATCCTCCCTGGGCAGTTCGATCTTTTCTGTATCCTATCATGTGCTTTAGACGGGCTAGTTGTGTAGTTCGGAGATGACATTCGGTTAAAAGTAATATGTCAGATTTATGGTTGTGTATGAAGTCTTCTCGTTCAGATTTCTTCCGTAAGGTACCATCTGCGTTCCATATGCAAATTGTGAGGTGTTGTAGTTGTGTAAGTCTGTGGACCATTTTGTGGTGTGAAACGTTTATTTACTCCTGCTGGTATTGGCATTATTTTGCCAGTCATACCATTAGGTGCCATGGAATGTTAAATGGTTTCTAAGATGACTGAGATAAAGTTCAAATTCTTGCGTCTGTTGAAAAGAAGTTGGTGAGGCTGGAGAAGGCAGAAAGGAAGTCGAAGGAACCAGGAGATGGTGAAGATTTTCTGTCAAACGAGGATGTCTGAGGTTGAGTAGTTCTGGAATTTCTTCCTCTGAGTTCAGGGTATTATTTAGTTTTTTGAATATTTACAGATGGTCATTTGAGCTGCCTGTGCTGCTCGGTTATGGATAGGTTCAGCTTGAGCGTTGTAAATGCGGGGAGCTTGTTGGAATGAAGAACAGCCTCTGTAAGACGCAGGATGACTTTCATTGCAATTGGCGCATGTGAGTTGTTGTCCGTGTGGATGTGGGCAGTTAGCAGATTTATGCGACCTGCACATTTTAAGCATTGGAGGTGTCCAAAAGCTGGTTGTATGGAATGAGCTGCTGGCAAGGTTTTCATTGGGGAGGGGAGGACCAGCGTTACCAACTCTGAAAAATTTATTCCGCTAAACTGGAGTTAAAATTCCGCTAAAATCCTCTAAATGCTTGCTTTTGTTATTTACCCTTCTAAAACTGAAATTTCAATGCACTGATAACTCCCAAAGAAATTTTGATCTTCGCCCTTGTATACTACTACTGCTACTACAATTATTATTAATCAAGGGAAATTTTCGAACTTTTGATTTTACTCACCACATTAATGTAGTTGAAGCCACAATATTTCGTTTTCCTCCTCCTCCTGCAGTATGGTGGCTTGCGTACCCCCTGCTGAAGATCATGAAGTACCGAGTCGGATGTAGAAATATCAGCGGTGTATACTTTCATGGTGCCGATTTCTTGGAGAACATTCTCCGGAATCTCGTAATCGTGACATCAGTTACCAAGACGATTAGGACCAGTTGTTATTGTAATAATGGCGTTGACCAGAATAGTAGTTAGTCTGTTCTGGAGAGACGTTTTTAACAAATTTAGTTGGCTAAAGGCCCTTTCCACCCCTGTATTGGACCATGGTAGAACCAAAAGCATAAGAGACAAATCTGACTGTTCTTGGAAAGGATTTAAGCCACTGGCATCTCTGTATGATCTAATTTCATTAGAGAAAGCTGCAATATTGTTTATTTCTTCCCATTGGACAGTACTGAGCTTTGATCACTGAAAATCAATTTTGGTGACTGTACAGTCTGACAAGCCCATTTGCTTAGCCTGGGATACTATTGGTTCTCTCAGCACTCGCAAGCATTCTCTTTGAGCAACTAAAGATCAATTTTTCAGCACTTTTACATTGTGTGGCAACCGGAGTTGCAACTCAGAAGTAAGGGAAACGAGAAAATGTTCACCTTTCCCTTATGACATTCTCAACCCAAAAGGAAATTCTGTTGGAATTTTTCATATGTCGCCGTAAGACTTCGACTTCATGTCCTAAGTGTATTCTCGGCGACTTATATTTGCGAACATCTGCTGTTAAAATATCACCTGTATACCCTGGCACGACAATTCTCCTAAAAAGCCCACTTATTAGTAAGATAACATCGTTCAGGAGCCGTGATTGGTCCGTAAAATTTGAGTGAAATGCCTTATTTACCAGCTGCATTCTTCCAAATGAGGTTTCAGGAAAGTAAGATAAATTTTGTTTACGTCATCACTGTACATATTATGGAGAAGTTAGGCAGTATAGTACTTCTCATCAAGCGCTGCTGTCTCAAAGTGTGTTTTCTGTTCAAGCCGCTGAGACAAAACACGAGAAACAGCCTCTGAAATAGACATCCACCATGTATTGCACGATTTTCAGTGGATTAGCTCCGTCACTTATTGCACTAAATAACTTTGTATAAGCAATTTGACGAGATGAAGACTTAGAAAACGTTTCTGATAACACAAACTCCAAATTCCGAGGCAAAGTTTCAACTGCGGCAGAAGATACCGCCAGAAGCACGAAACGGCAGACACAGGAATTAAGACCAGATGAGGAACTTCTCTTTCTAAATTCTGATGCTAAGCTACTGTTTTCTAAACTTTTGGGTGTATTTTTTTCCTTTTGTTTTGACATTTTTATGACGCAATTGGTAAAAAAATAAATATAATGACTGTTTACACTGCGATCAAATGCACGATAAAGATTAACACTTTTTCACTATGCACAGTACCGAGGCGACAGCTAAACTTCGGTCCGGGTTAAAAGATTAAAATTTTAATACTTAGCACTGTTCCGACGCGACAACAGAACTTCGGTGACCAGGGTGACTGGGAAGGATTGTTCCATTGTGTTGAGTCAGAGGAATCAGTATATCGAAATCGATTATTAAACTTCAGAGGAATCAGTATATCGAAATCGATTATTAAACTTCAGAGGAATCAATATATCGAAATCGATTATTAAACTTCCAAGGTTATTACATACGAAGGTTGGGCCAAAGCGTTCGGCAGCGATCGGAAGCTTCCGTATGACGTCACCGTCGAGGAGCGTCAGCAGTGTGACACGTTTCCTCGCGTTCGCGTCTGTCACTTTTCCGATTAAACTAACATGTATTTCGAAAACTGAGAGAGTATGTAATGAGTTACGGGTTCGATAGAAGTATACCTACACGGAGAATCAATGTTACTACTTAAAATGGCTTTGAAAACTTTATAATGTTTTTGTATTAATCACAAAAGCAAAATTCAGATTACGACTCCCCTTGATTTTTACATCCTATCATTCAAAACTTTCTTCTACGTAACTCATTCTTCAGTCCGGTTTAAGTATTGTACAGTTGTCAATAGTACTGAAAACGCAACAATTTTACTAAAGTATTTTGTTCATCACAATCGATAATGTGTTATAGACCCTACAGCGTATTCATACTGTACATTGAATTATTGCATAGTGAAGAGACGCACTAATTACAGTTACTTGACACACTAGTAAGTGTGAAGGTGCAGAAACTAGAGTATTATATTTTAAACAATTTTAAGAAGAAAGGACTTACCTTAATCGCATCTGGAGTGAACTGCAGAAGCTCTCCACTTGCATGCTATTTTCTACTGTTGTTGTTTAGTCCTAATTGCTTTTGCTGCTGTGTTGAGGTGCTTTATGTGGATGAAAGTTCTAGTCTAGGCGTACATTGGGATGACCTCTTCAAAAATATTCGAAAACTTCGCGATTAAAAGTCTCGTCAGGTTTTTCATCACATTGGCCTCTTTACACATCCTGCTCCATGAAAATTTAAAAATACCACCTCTAATTGCTGACATACTTCAAACCACTCATCTGAAGGAACGATTAAGCCACCACGAGACAGTTTTTCTATCCACCCTGACCTGGTAGGGTCTTCTGGTACTTCAATTAACTTGCCACTAGGATGGTCTAGTGATTTGTCAATTGAGACACATCTGGAAGCAATATATTCAACAATGTAGCGTAGACCTTCTAAGGAACACTCTGAGCCCTCTATCAAAGGTGTCGCAATTAAATCATCTAGTGTGATGTCCCTCGTTTGTTGCTCGTTTTCTATCATTGATAACGCTTCCTCAATTCCGGGTACAACTCCTGTAAACAAGCTGAAAGTCAGATAATTTGTATCTGTCTCGCGTGCGACTGGTTAAGAACTGCACAACTGAATGTCAGCAATATTTCTGCTCATTATTATGATGCGTAAACGACTCTTAAATTCCACCTGTAAGGGATGATCATATGCTCTGCCAAGAGCTCGTATATAAGAAAAGAAGATTTCGAGGATGTCTCGATTGAATCTGGAGGTCAACAAATACTTCAAATTGTATCCAAGTTTCAAATCAGAAAAACAACCTAGCAGTGACCGTATCGAGGTGAGAAATCCTTTTTGGAATGGAAGTAAAGTTTTGTGATTTCCTACTCTCATATTTTCACAGACTGAGTAGAATCTGCGAACTTCCTCTTGTGTCTCCATACACAATCCAAAGGCACTTGAAATTGGCCGTTTGCCAGCTGGCATTCTCGAATTCATAATGTCAAAAGTATCGTTCTCTAACTTGAAGAATTCTGCAGTATCTTTTTCTTCAGACATTACAAACGAAATGGATTCCGATACAGTGTTCGAAGTCAGCTGGCATGTAAAATGAACACACTGTTGATCTCTTCCACAAACTGTCAAGTGTTGAGCACTAAGTTTAGGACACAGTTTTAGTTCGCCAAAGTCTTTCTATAATAACTGCTCGATTACACTTTTTCTTATCACTTTTCCGCCACTTAATGAAAAACCATCATCTAAAAAGTGGTTTCTTAAAAGTTTCAACATATGCGGCATATCAGCGAATATCCAAACACGTTTACTTTCATCATTTGGGTTTGTGAAGCACGTATTTGTGTAATCTATGCCTAATTCCTTCTACACTTTCCCATTTTTGTCCCCCAAATCAGAACAACACCAATACAACAAATCCCACTTTTTGCGTCTCACTGATGACACTGACCAGCAAATATAGATTCATTGTAGTGTCAAAATTATATGGCTTGCTTCCACGTTTCACATAAACCACGTGCCATGACTACCTGTACTTGACTATGTGGTGTCAGTTTCTTGGTCGTAGCAAATGCGACAGTTCACGTACATTTCATCAAAACTTAACACAGAACCTTTCTGCCTCTGTTAACCTTGTTGCTTGCTTACAATATACCAGTGAAAATGCCAGGAGCACAGCGAAAAGAATTGGAAATCCATCTTTTTAGCGTGGACAGTGCCGGTAACGGTATACCCATTACATATCTTGAATAAATATAAGTTTTCCTGGACAGAGAGCGCAAAAGCAAGGGTTTGTTTATATCTTCCTGACTCCAATGAGCGCTCCTGTTGGATCTGACGAGGCGAGTCTGTGAAAACGTTTTGCAAAACTTGGTGCACTTTAGTCTTCAGTTTACTATTTTGCTGATGTTGAAGGTTTTGGCATTGCTTTCTCTCTCTACTTAATGCATGAGCCAATAATTTGTTTCTTGTCCTTAGCGTTTTATTTTCAACTATTAAACGCCGATTCTTTTCTTTTAGTAATAATAATTCTTTTTCAAGTATCTTCATTTCATCCTCCGTGCGACGTTTTTCTGTTCCTGTGCTCTGAACCACTTTTTTTTTCTTTAGTGATAGTAAAGCTAACGTGTTAAGTTGTTGTTGGGGTTTTGGAAGGGACTAAACTACGACGGTTATCAGTCCCTACGTGTTAAGTGTACGTTTACGAATTTCACGATCTTCCCTTCTGTCATCTCTCTGTTGGTTAGAAGACGAAGCACAAACTGTAGTAGCTGTAGAAAGGTGCAACCTAGGAACTGCAGTTCGCTTTAGGATCTTCTTTGGCGGAAGGTTGAGTAATTCGGCTTGGAGATCGCGTATATAACCGTCTTCTTTAAAATGAACACTACAGATAGTAGCATTTTTAATGTTGATGCTGTCACTTCTTCTACAAAGATGCACCCACAGAGCACATGTCTCACGATCTTTCGGAAACTTGTGATAAGTAATATTACTACCCTTAGTCTTCTGGTTGTAGTTCTCACACACGGCCACAGCACAATTCGTCATTATCAATGTCGAGTCGAACGAAGAAACTCGATATAATAGAAAAATAAGCGGCAACAACACGAAACTCACTTGCTTCAACACGTAGTAAAGCGCGCACACTGAGCGGAGCTTCTCGACAATGACATAATGCGCAGAACAGAGAAAAATCTGCTTACTGCATACGGACTATGCCCTCCTCCCCGCTGTTAAACTTCGTGCGTTTGCAATAACTACATGAATGATAGGAAGTATATTGGAAACAATTAAACAGGAAAATATTGTTGCAAACAAAAATACACAAATCCGTTAAAAAATCAGTCGATCCCTATACCCGGGCCGCTGAAACATTGCACTTGACGTTTCGCGTTACAGCGAGTTATGTTGGCTACACTGATTTAGCGATATACACACAGCAGACGAAACGGTTTTCAGTTGCATCTCGTAAATGTAAGCTATTGAGCAATAAAAGTGCATATAATAATTCGTTCTTGAGCAGTAATTAATTAACGGTATATTAATAAAGACCAGAGAACAACAATGCACACGCTTTCAATAACAGAGCAAAGCAATGTAGAAAATAAGCATTGGGTCACGACAGATACGAAATAAACAATAATCAAGATAGTAACTTCTCTCTCAATGTTTTATAATCAGAATGCTTTTCATTCACCATTTTACGGCGACAATGGTACAATTACATCCAGCTCCCCATCTTCACTGTTGTCATCACTTCCAAAATCGTCATCACCAAGACAAATCATTTACTGTTCATGATCCCTTCCATTGTTTGCGTTGCCCGAATCAGTTTTTCAACGTGATCGATCCTTTTTCCAAGATTTTCCAAGATGCAGCATCCACATTGGCAACAGCTTCATGCAACAGCTTTGTTATTGTGAAATACTTATTGTTCCGTAAGTAATTCTTCACGTCAGTCCATACCAATTTTGTAGGGTTAAAACAGCAGTGAAATGGGGGCAGATTTATTACATTGTGACGCTGCTCCTTTGCGATTTCGTCTACTGCATATGTGGGTGTAATAGGCTTATTTTGATTCACGAGTTTTGACATTGACATATCTGCAGCAATATTTCTTTATTCAAACCACTGCACCATAACTTCTTTCCGATCGTTTGAATCGAGAATGAACTTCCTGCTTAGAGCATAAGCTTCGAAGTTTTTATTCATACGAAATTGAGACCTTACTAAGAAAACATCACTAGACAAACGTCTTTTCGGGGACATTATCCAATTACTTGAACTCGGAAAAACAAGTTAAACCACTCACAGTGAAACAAATCGCAGCGAAAAAAGCACACTCAACGTAAACACGTGATAAACACGATACACCATTTTGTTTACGGTAGAACTGAACAAAGCCGGCAACGCGGGAACTTTGACGTCACGGCACGTGATCACTGGAAGTGTTTATCGCGCTGTGATTGGATCGTTCCTAGCGACTAGTGCCTTGCGCTTCTTGCTCTTCACTTGTTATTTGTAAACGTCAAGTTCAAAAATGTTCAAATGTTTGTTAAGCTTATGGGACTTAACTACGGGGTCATCAGTCCCTAAACTTACAAACTACTTATGAACTACCTTATACTAAAGACGGCACAAATATCCATGCCCGAGGGGGGATTCGAACCCCCGACCGTAGTGGCCGTGCAGACCGTGACTGAAGCGCCTCAGCCTCCTAGGGCCACCGCGGCCGGCTAAATGTCAAGTGCAAAGTTTCAGCGGCCCGGGTATAAGCGCAGACTGTGTGTACGATCAGTCAAATTTAGCAGAAAATCGACTAATTTAGCAACCGTGGGGAGGACATTTAACACAGCAATAATTAACAATGACTTTTTCTTTCAATGTAATTATTTATAGAAATGATTGAATTTTTCGACTGCGAGTTCCCAATTAGAACGCTTTACATAGAAAAGGATATGACTACCAAAGGTACGAGCTACCTTTAGCCACGGTGATCTGCTGAATATGTATGTTGATAGGGGCGCCAACTCCGTGGGTGCTTCGGTGCTGGTGCACCCCCCACGAAATTTTTGGGTGTGCTCAGCACCTACAAAAAATAAGGGAGGAAAATGAAGTAGCACGAAAATGGGGAAAAGTCATAGCTGTCAATTATGCATTTTTGATATCGCAGTGTAGCAATCAGGCTGTTCCAACAGTGCCCAAAGGAGTATTCACTGCAAAGGCTTGGAGCCCGTTCGGATGGAGGCGTGGTGGGGGGGAGGGGGAGAGAGGGGAGAGACCACTGACCCCTTGCCGCATGACGTCGTAACCGATGCAACAATCAGAGTTCAGTGACAGCCATAGTTTGCTGTGGTAGGTCCATTAATTCAGTTCATTAAGATAGATTGACATCCGGACTGTCATTTACATCAAAGTATTTAATTCTGTTAACAAATACAGCATGCTAGTACAGTGGCGTTACACACGACTTCACGTAAAACATCACGGGCAGGAAGAGGGCGAAGCACCTGCAGGGCTAGTAGTCGAGCTTAATAATGACTCATATAGAGAAATGAACTGAAAAGTGAATCCAGAAAAGACGTTTTGACTATTCATTTCTCCATTCACGAAGCGCCATTGTCTGCTGAAGGATTGCAACCAGGCGCCGTAATAAAGGAGTCACGTGAGTGGGAGCTGTGCTTTGTCGCAATATAAATAACCGCCATTTCAAAGGTTTCCTGAAAGTTATACAAGTGGAGCATGGGTATATACCTTAGAACAGTACAGCTTTTGCTGAAGAAGCAAAAACAAAAAATAGTGTCTACCCCAAAACACTTCAATAATGAAATCAACAAAATGAAATGGATGTTATTTATACTTCTCCTTCATGTATTGTTAACTTTCAATACAAGTACACTGCTGGCCGTTAAAATTGCTATACAACGAAGATGACGTGCTACAAACGCGAAATTTAACCGACAAGAAGAAGCTGCTGTGATATGCAAATAATTAACTTTTCAGGGCATTCACACAAGGTTGGCGGCGGTGGCGACACCTACTACGTGCTGACATGCGGAAATTTTACAACCGATTTCTCATTCACAAACAGCAGTTGACCGGCGTTTCCTGGTAAAACGTTATTGCCATGCCTCGTGAAAAGAGGAGAAATGAGTACCATCACGTTTCCGACATTGATAAAGGTTGGATTGTAGGCTATCGCGATTGCGGTTTATCGTATCGCGACATTGCTGCTCGCGTTGGTCGCGATCCAATAACTGTTAGCAGAATATGGAATCGATGGGTTCAGGAGGGCAATACGGAACGCCGTGCTGGATCACAACGGCCTCGTGTCAGTAGCAGCCGAGATGACAGGCACCTTATCCGCATGGCTGCGACGGATCGTGCAGACACGTCTCGATCCCTGAGTCAACAGATGGGGTCGTTTGAAAGACAACAACCATCTGCACAAACAGTTCGACGACGTTTATAGCAGCAGGCTATATCAGCTCGAAGACCATGGCTGCGGTTACCCTTGACGCTGCATCAAAGACAGGAGCACCTGCGATGGTGTACACAAAGACGAACCTGGGTGCACGAATGGCAAAACGCCTTTTTTCGGATGAAACCAGGTTCTGTTTACAGCATCATGGAACCTGGGTGCACGAATGGCAAAACGTCATTTTTTCGGATGAAACCAGTTTCTGTTTACAGCATCACGATTGTCGCATCCGTGTTTGGCGACATCACTGTAAACGCACATTCTGAGCGTGTATTCGTCATCGTCCTACTGGCGTATCACCCGGCGTGATAGTATGGGGTGCCATTGGTTACACGTCTAAGTCACCTCTCGTTCGCATCGACGGCACTTTGAACAGTGGCCGTTACATTTCAGATGTGTTACGACCCGACGCTCTACCATTCATTCGATCCCTGCGAAACCTTACATTTCAGCAAGATAATGCACGACCGTATGTTGCAGGTCCTGTACGGGCCTTTCTGGATACGGGAAATGTTGGACTGCTGCCCTGGCCAGCACTTTCTCCAGATCACTCACCAACTGAAAACGTCTGGTCAATGGTGACCGAGCAACTGGCTCGTAACAATACGCCAGTCACTAGTATTGATGAAATGTAATATCGTGTTAAAGCTGCATGGGAATCTGTACCTGTACATGCCATCCAAGCTCTGTCTGACTCCATGCCCAGGCGTATCAAGGCCGTTATTACGGACAGAGGTGGTTGTTCTTGGTACTGATTTCTCAGGATCTATGCATCCAAATTGCGTGAAAATGTAATCACATGTCAGTTCTAGTATAATATATTTGTCCAATGAATACCCGTTTTCATCTACATTTCTTCTTGGTGTAGCAATTTTAATGACCACTAGTTTATTTATTATCTACTATAAAATGTATATTTGTTTGTATCATTCGTAATCGAACAAGCTAACACTTACAAATTTAAAACGTTATTTGCACAATTTTTTCTTCTGTGGGAGCAACGCACCGGGTACCAGCTAGTTCTTAAAATAATAGGGAGTGTAAAAGTCACTGGGAAATTAACGGTTACAATAGGTGCACTGTGTCCAGTGACCTTTACGCCACCCATTATATAATTTGGGGTCGAAATGACTGTAATTAACTGCAACGACACGCTATGTTTCCCTGGGAACACACTTCGCACCGTAACCCGCAGCATCAGAGTCACGTAGTCGATAGAGAGTCGCGCTTTCGATATATATCGTTTGGGGCACGCGTATTCGCTAGGCTATCATTCTTGGAAATTACCTTACGCTGTGTCTTGGACTGATCCAGCCAGTGTTAGAATAAGCGGTCGTATCGTAGTGCAGTGCTGCTCGATGCGATATGAAACGACGGCAGCGGCTGCAGGCTACAGCCCAAAGGCTCGCCATTATGGAACTGCACCAATTAACTGCATCCCTCTGGTAAGGGATAGAGTCCGACTGCGCGGTCATTCTGTGAACGCTCGCAGCAATCTGCAAAATAGACTGGAATCAAGTCTAGGGAACCAGAACCGTAGAACTGCACGTAAACGATCCATCAGTTAGGAAATACAAGAAACACTTGAGAATAAAAAAAACACACAAAGAGGAACAACAGGGACAAATTAACAATCTTTTAACCTGCACAAAATCAGACCTAAAAGAAGCCGAGTTAGTTAGAGTAGGAGAAGCACATGATTCACGTATTCTGCGACAGCCAGTGAGAGTTCAGTAGTGTTCTGAGCACTATGCAGTGAATGTGCTAACAACTGTGAGCATTAAACATGATTATAGCCAGTTATTTGCTGAATTTTTATTCCACTTGGTACGAGTTGTTATCGATGATGGTGTATTTATTCCTTGCTGCGGAGCGCGCGGTTGTTCGCCGTCGGAGATACGAGTACTCCATCGGGCATGTGTGTGAGTGTGTGTGTGTGTGTGTGTGTGTGTGTGTGTGTGTTTTGCTCTTAGCATAAGTTACTTTAAGTAATAGTTTCTTCTCTACTGGGGCCGCAGCATATACAAGGTCAAAATATGACATTATCGTAATATAGAAATCCAGGTTTGCTGCTTACAATATTTATTCAGCTTGTGCAAATTGACTCCACTAAAAGCTTGTTTCGGTTTATGCCATTTTCAAGTGGACCTGGTGATGTATAATAAATTACTTACCTACGTTTACAATATACGATGTTGTATAAAAATTATAAAAAATTTTTCATTACAAAATCACTTACGTTTAAATTGGACCGACGTCCATTAAGCATATTAGAGTTAGTGTCTTTTTATGACAAGATGGTATAGTCACGCTTTATCTCGTTAATTTTTTTATTTGAAAGATATAGACACTGTTTACTCTGTTGATACTTTATGTTTACAGTAAAATATATCTGTGCCATTCAGAGGGTGTGCTCGTGTGTCATGGATAATACAATATCAGGACTCGTACCTCCGACGGCGAGCAACCGCGCGCTCCGCATCAAGGAATACATATACCATCAGCAATAACAACTCGTACCAAGTGGTATACAAATTTCACACACGATATAGAAACGATGTTACTCTGATATTTTATTATCCATGACACACGAGTACACCCCCTGACTGGCACAGATATATTTTACTGTAAACATAAAGCATCAACGGAGTAAACAGTGTCTATATCTGTCAAATAAAAAAAAATTAACGAGATAAAACGTGACTATACCATCTTGTCACAAATAGACACTAACTCTAACATGCTTTATGGACATCAGTCCAAGTTAAACGTAAGTGAATTTGTAATGAAAAAATTTGTTTAAATTTTTATACAAAACTGTATATTGTAATAATAGGTAATTACTTTATTATACATAACCAGGTCCACTTGAAAATTGCATAAGCCGGAACAAGCTTGTAGTGGAGTCAATTTGCAAAAGCTGAATAAATATTGTTAGCAACAAACCTGGATTTTTATATTACGAAGTCATATTTACTTTAAATAGTTTGTAAGCCTAGGGACTGATAACCGCAGAAGTCCTTTAGATTTACAAACATTTGAATTTGGTATATGTAGAAAATTTGACAGAACGAGGTGAAAAACGCAATGTGCGGGATACACGCTATCTTGAAGCGCGAAGTACAGGTATGCAAGTACAGTAGAAGTCCGATAGTCCGGCATCCAATAGTCTGGAACGCCCGATGGTCCGTCAATAGGATCCTAAGGGGACTTGTTTTTCCCCTGATGCAGCCGCTACTGCTGCAGTTACGCTGACGTCACCGACCGACTGTTCACATGAGGCGATCCTCTTCTTGGCCAGTGACAACAATGATCCGCCAGCGGTCTTCAGTGACGCAGACGCCACGGTTGGGATCGGAAGCATTCAGACCTCACTCAGCAGATCTCGGCTGTTAGTGTACTGGGCAAGGTTCA
The DNA here is from genome assembly GCA_026315105.1 of Locusta migratoria. NCBI lineage: Eukaryota > Metazoa > Arthropoda > Insecta > Orthoptera > Acrididae > Locusta > Locusta migratoria. The sequence goes on along the minus strand of CM048746.1, from coordinate 412,165,759 downwards.
TTTATTTGTTTGGGTTGCCATCATTTTTCGCTATTTAACAGTGGGACTGTCTTATCGTAAGATATGTGGAAGTTTTATTAACATTTTGCAGTAAGAATGTTCTCGAATCCCAAACCGTCTTCAAGCTCTAAATTAGGAGTGAAGTGTAAGCACGCACTCTGACCATCAACCAGAAACTGGAAATCATCAAACGCACGGAGAAAGGCGATATCAGAAATATTTTCGTAACTACAAATGGTTCAGTGCGCTGTGTCACAGCTGTTTTTGGTGTATGGCTTGCCTATGCCAGCAGTAACAGGTACCGCCAGGTAATCTGGCACCGGGCCTGTCCCAAGCGTGCTGGATTATTGGATTTTTACTCTACAGCAACTGTCGTTTGGGACCGGAAACACTGCAATCTCCTTCCTTGCTTACGCATGCGCAACTCGCCTCTGTTCAGTTTTGTTTTTGTGCTTTACTACGATAAGGTCATCTGACTTGTACAGCAACTGTTTCAGCAGTGTACGGACTTCAGTTGGAAGAACGAAATGGTTTAGAAATGAAACTGGACTAATACAGTGGAGTGTGCTGTCACCTCTGTTGTTTCTAGATGTTATGGAAGGAAAATATTAAGGAGACAAAGGAAGCACATGGGAATAGGGAAATGAAAGTATTACTGTTTGCAGACGATATTGTGGTCTGGGGAACGACCAGCAAAGAAGTACAAGAACAACTGGATGCAATGAACGTGAAAACGGAGAAGTATGGTATGAGAATCAGCACAGAGAAAAGGAAGACCATGGTGATCAAGAAGAGAAAGACAAGGAATTGGCGCCGGCCGCGGTAGCCGAGGGGACTGAGGCGCTCCAGTCACGGTCTGCACGGTCACTACGGTCGGGGGTTCGAATCCCCCCTCGGGCATGGATATTTGTGCCGTCCTAGTTCGTAAGTAGTTCATAAGTAGTTTGTAAGTTTAGGGACTGATGACCCCGTAGTTAAGTCCCATACACTATACAAACATTTATTATTTATTAAGGAATTGGCGTTGTGAAAATTGGTGGCCAGATCTTTGAGGGTCTAACAGAGCAGTGCTTTCTACCAGGAATAAGGAAGTTCCGAAGAAGTGTAAGAAGATGCACCCATACTGTACTGACTTACGCAGCTGAGACCTGGACAATGACAAGTAGGGAGGAGAGCATACTCGAAGCCAGTGAAATGAAATACCTAAGATGTGTCATAAGGAAGACAAGGAAAGACAGCGTGAGGAACGAAGATGTTAGAAAGAAAGTCGGAATAGAAAAACTAAATGAGAGAAATTATAGGAATAAACTAAGATGGCTTGGACATGTAAAGAGGATGCAGAAGGAAAGAATATCAAAACAGATGATGGAAAGAGGGCGAAGGGGAGACATAGAACAAGGTGCATTGGTACAACAAAGAAGAGTGCAAGAAGAAGAAACCTGGGCTCAGACAAAGTGAGACAAGAGGAATGATGGAAGAATAGAGAAAAGTGGTGAAGTACCTTAAATGCTGTGACCCGGTAGGAGCTGGATAAGGGAAAGGATGATTATGATGATGAAAGTCATCTGAGGACTACGCCCCATTGCAGTTCATCACTCTTCGTTCTTTTGTTTTCTATGAGTTCCTTTCAGTTTTTCACTTATATTTCTTATTTCTGTATTCAGACCATTTTGAATCAGTCTTGCTCATCAGGTTTCTCCAGCGACCTGAAGACATAATGGGTTGTCGTATGTTCTGCCGGATGTCAAGATCGAATTTGAACGATATTTCGATTACTTATCTCGTAACCTTCCTCAGGTGTGAACTGAGACTGCTCTCTGAGTGGACCTGGACCAGTATTTATGTCTGCGGCCTTCCCGCTCCACTGACGGTCATATGCGCTCCCTCTGTGGTCCTCATCCGCCAAACCCATCCAAGGGTGTTCTATCTTCGACCTGGCGCTCCGTTTTCGATCCGCGTCCGCTCCATGTGATCTTCTGGAGCGTTGACGTTCTGTATTGAGTCCGATGCGGCCTTAGGTGCTCCCTCTACGGTCTGCGCCTGTCTGAACCGTCTCTGAGTGCTTCATCCACGGTCTGGCGCTCTGTCTGCGGTCCGCGCCCGATTCTTGTGGTGTTCTGGAGTGCTGACATTTTGCTCATTCTGTCTCCAATGGTCTCCTAATCTTCTTCCTATACACGCGACCGTTCTTCGATTGCGCTTGCGAGGTCTGGGACTCGGCCGGATTCACATCCAGAGACTCCAGTCCCTGCTGAATAAAATTCTTTGGCGTGTTTACCACGTGCACCCGCAATTGCCTCATTGACACCTCCACGAGGCTGTTGCCGAACCTCAGGTGCATTACCGGCACCAGCAGATCTCCCGTCGCTTCTACCCCAGATTCTGATGTCGCCGAACCGTGTCAAACACGCGCTGGGCGCACCTACGAATCCTCAGACACAGATTAACGGCCCATTGCGCTGCTTGATCGCCAACTATCACAGCACCTTCTGAAGATTTCTCTTTGTCTTTCAGACTTCCTGCTGTTTCTACTGTATCTCAATAAAGATATTCTTTCCTGAGCGTTGACCATACTTCCCATATTAACTCCTATGTCACTCTACAAACAAATAAGATCTTCCTTTCCGACCCCAATGCAGTGTACGAAATGCTGAAGAGTAAAATCTACACCAAACCGCTCCTGAATAGCCTTAAGACTGTGGACTATGCGTCGCTGGAAAGCAAGAAAAGCCATCATGCAGCAAGAAACCTCAGAACTAAAAAATCCGCCACGGGACAAGTTCAAATGTTTGTAAATCTATCGGAGCAAACTGCGTGGTCATCAGTCCGTAGCTTACAAACTACATAAACCTAGGTAAAGTAACCTAAGGACAAACACACACACCCATGCCCCAGGGAGGACTCGAACCTCCACGGGCTCCGCAGCGAGGAGCTTTAGACCGCAGCACAATGAGGCATCGTTGAAACAAATCTTTGTATCTAGGTCGTCTTAGTAGCTTGTGATGTTCCGTTATTAACAATTGTAAAAAGTCAGGTAAGGATTTCTTTTTATAGTTGATGCTGTAGTACACATAATATCCGGTGAGCCAGGCGTAACTGTTATTTTTGGCGTTAGGAAAGAATTTCCAGTCTGGGTGCAATAGATGCGTAGTCGTGATATTCATTATACTAGTTCGTGTTATGAGAGACGACTTTTTTCTTGTCCAGTTCCATATCTGCGTTTGATCCCTGCAAGTGAACTTATGTGCGAGGGAATCAACGAGAAGACATGCATTGCAGTATGGAGTCGGGCGGAGTTTGATGTTATATAGCTTTTCTCCTGTAGCGATGGCGTTGTTGACAACCTCGTACCAGACAGCTCGAACCTGAGACGGAAGCATGGGATTCTGAACATTTTTCCATGTATTCTTCCAATGAAGCCCCTGGTGTTTCGACTGGATTGGATGCAGTGGCTGCATTTTTGTAATTTCAAGATACAGGTGTTTTGTTGTTAGTCCCTTACAGTCTGCGTCGATGTAACTTAATTCCAAATAATAATTGCGAACATAGGCCAGACTGCTATTTATTCCAAGTACATTCACCGGAGGCCTTCTGTCAGCAGGATCGAGACATGCGAAAAGTCGGTTCGTGATCGTGTTCAGGCTGCTCTGCAACATCTTCGTAGTTGCATGAATGAAGATGGTCGTGCACTGTGCGTGAATATTTTTCACACCGAGTCCTCCTTGCAGGCGTGGTAACGTTGCGGTCGCAAAGGGAGGTTTCGGCTACTCCACCGCGGCCGTGACAAGTGTCTGAACAGGATCATAAAAGACGACGGAAGACACCGAGACCAAAAAGAAAACGTGATTAACACGACGATAGGACCTACCCAGGAGTAGATGTGGCACTCTATTGACAATGGTCCACGTCATGCTGGACTGTCCCGTTTTAGCTCTCTTTGGGGCAGTCATTCAATCTGCCTGCTGCACTTCCTTCAATTCTCGGAGACGATGCCTCTATGCCTGACTGTCTTTTACGTTTTATCCAAGCAGGTGGTTTTTATCATTCCATTTAGTGGTGGATACCTTAGCCTGAGCTCTCTGGTTCTCACCTCTCCAGCAATTTTGATCCCCACATTTGTGTCATCTGCCCTCCCCCTGGCTGGGCGATTTTAGTGTGTGCAGAGCGGCTGGCTCATCATTTCCTAAACTTGTGACCTGCCAACTACAGTCTACTGCTGTAATCATTCAGTTCATGTAACCACTTGCTCGACTCCTTCTGTATTTTTCCCTCTTATGTGTTGTCTCTGTCTCTGTAGCGTTCATCTGCACCTTTTGAGTCTCTCTTCTGGGTGCTGAGCATTGGTATTTTACTTTGTTCATCCTTTTTCTGTAACCCATTATCTCTGAACAGGGGACTGATGACGTAGCTGTTTAGCCGCCTTAAAAATTCCAATAACACAATACACAAGACATTCTCAAAACACGGTCGACTTTACGTTACTAGCACAGAAGAGGAGGGGTACCACATTGTAAGAAAATTGCCTGTTGGAGGTCGTCAAAAAATCTCAAAATTCAGAATGCGTAATGATATGCTCTAGTAATAATAATTTCATTATTGAATGTTGCAGCAAATCACAAATGATGGGTCACAATAACACTTTCGCAGTTAAAGTTAAAATTAACAAATAAATTAATAAATAAATAAAATAAAAAATATAAAAAATTGATATTAATTAACTTGAAACAGTCACTGTGATAATTAATTAAGCTTGGCCCTATCTGACTTAGCATTCACTACAGCCTCCAACTAGCACCTCTTACGATTCACGAACAGCACAACTTCACTAATAGTTGTGTCAGAATTCATGTAGTGGTGATGGCGTGTTCGTGTTATAATCAAAATCGTAATAGTTGATAGACCCTGATTGCGATGATAATAGCTCAGTATTGTGAAACTCCGTGGTGCAATGAGCTTCACAAATACTACAGTCAAAGTTCTCAATAATTTTGATAATATTGTTTAAATCATTCAACTTCCTTATAAAACTTAACGTGAACTATTTTTGATTAATTGGTTCCAGGGCCTGGGTAGCGTAAGCGTGTAACTGGCTGAGCAGAGTCTGGCATTTAACGTATTTCATAAAAATTACTTTCGTCAAGTTTGGATAATCAACTATAATACTTTGACTGCTGTTAGCCTGGTTACTTTCTATATAAATGAAACCAACCTTACTTTACGTGCAAACTCTCTTGCAAGTTAAAAGCTTTGGCATAATAATTGATTGCAAAACTTAGAACAGCACTGCACATTAATTACTAGTCCCTGTAGATGTAACACGTTTAGCAATTCTTTAACTAGTCAAGCAATTTCTTTATAAATGATCGTAATTACTTTGAAAAATGATAGAACTCGTTAGTCAATGTACAGGCTAGCATAATAAACATAATCTAATAATGGTGATAATGGGGTGACTACAACTACTTACAAAATTAAGACTGGTTTCAAAATAACTCATATATAATTGAACCAAAAGTTCTGATTGGGTTGACACTACATATACATGCATACAAAATAAAATGTTACAAAAGTTCTCATCTGTTTTCGTCGTCATCGTCGTGAAGTCCATACAAGACAGATATGATTACAATGGGTATTCTTACTGCTGGTTCAAAAATATTTTTATAGACAACTCTTTGTTCAGCTCTTCTGGCTGAAATCTTCATGCATTGATATCACCTCGTTACACCTTCTAATCTCCGTAATTACAGCAACGATCACACTCGGTGACAATAGACTTGATAACCAAACAATTACTTTTCTTGCACACATGAAAAAACATTACACTGATCACTTTCGAGTATAAATAAACTTGTTTCGCACTTCCTTCAATACATTAAACAGTGCGCCTCTCAGGCTTATTGCAATTGGGTTAAACTCGCGCCACACTGCGCCTACCGTGCGTCTGCACCATCAACAAAACATATATATATATGTGTTTACTTTGGCGAGTCCGCTCCGCGACTGCTTCAGCAGCGCGACGCTCATAGCTACTACTTCTGTACCAAGGACAGTCTTTACAACAGGTTCAACATTTTCTCTGGCGCATTGCCAACTTACAGCATAAGAATGTCGGTGCATTCATGGGGGTTTACACATACAGTATATGTTTACACTAAATGATTCAATACAGAAAATGACGTTACATAAGAAATATATCTAGCATACAAGAAGTGAAAATACGTGAATGAACAAATTTAAGACAATATATACATTACGTTAAATCAAACTGTAAGATACGGCGACAGGTGTACTCTTACAAAATGTACAAATCCACTCAACAAACCTGAAATTGTGACCAAAGAAAAGCCCACTGTACTAGCGAAGAAGTTAAGAGTCCTTGTTTGTGAAGCTCTTTCCTACAGAGCAATTTTTCCCTGGACGTTTGCTCATTTCTTATGAGTGTTTCTCCTTACCTGAGCTCTCGGACTTGTTCGCAGGCACGACGTTCATCGGCAGACTGCACGACGGCATGTTCGAGGGCCAGGGCGTGTTATGCTTCCCGTCGGGAGCCAAGCTGCGCGGCCGCTGGGAGAAAGGGGAGCTCATAACGGAGACGGCGCTGTACATCTTCAACGACGGCCTCAAGTTCGCCGTCACAAACTGGGACTACTGCCAGACGACCGACCGGAGGTGAGTCTCGAGCAAGCTGCCGCAACAGCCAGTCATCATCAGACTGGGGAGAAAGTACATGTGGTATTCCACAAGTATCGATCTTATGGTCATTGCTTTTTCTTGTGAACGGCAATGGCCTCTGCCAGAAGCATAGTTTGTTTTGTTTGCAGATGAAACAAGTTTTGCAATAAATAGCATGTCGTTCATAGCTCTAGAAAGGTCTGCTAATGATATTTTAATGGACATTAAAGGGTGTCAATGCAAGGAGCCAGTGAATTAAACCATCAGTCGTCATAAGAATGGGAAGAAATCACATGTACTGTTCCACAAGGATCCATATTAGGACCACTGCTTTTCTTTTGTACATTAATGACCTCTCATCAGCTACAATGCCAGAAATAGAGTTCGTTTTGTTTGCAGGTGATACATCTATTGCAACAAATAGCATGTTGAGACAGTTTTAAATAGGTCCTCTAATTATATTTATATTAATTTATTATATATAACATTTATATTAATATTAATGATGGTTTAAACCTATCTCACTGACATTAAGATTTGAAAAGACTGATCACCAGGAGTTCAGAATATGTAAGAGGTTTTCATTCAGAATATGCATGTAGTATGAAGAACCTGATAGTAGAGGTTCACACAATTAAAAATTTTTGGGATTACAACTTGATAATAAACTTAGTTTGGAGGAGTGCAGAAACGCCTTAACAAATCTGTATTCGCAATTCGAGCTTTAGCAGACATAAAAGTTATAAAATTAAAGAAAAAACCTTGCATGTCTCGCTTACTTTCATTCTATAATGTCCTATCGAATAATAAGTTTTCCAGTCAAACAAACGTTTTCAGCGACCAAAAGCGTGTTATTCATATTTGTAAAATAAATTCACGGACAGCTTGTAGAAGCCTCTTCAAAGAATTAGGAGTACTAACTTCTACCCCTCTGTACGTTAACTTCTTGATGAAATTTATCGTAAATTGTACATCTCTTATTTCAACAGACAACTCAGTTCATACGTATGATTAGTAGGAACAAAAATCATCTACACAAGGACTTAAAAGCACTTTAGTTCGAAAAGGGCCGACTACTCAGGATCACACATTATCAATGATTTGCCAGAAACCATAAAAAAATTTAGCTACAAGTAAAGATCATTTTAAAAAGAGCCTCAAAGACATTCTAGTGGCCAACTCTTTCTACTGCATTGACAAATTTTTAAATAGGACCAAATGATTTTTGTATTCATACTACTAGTATTATTATTTCAGCTTGTAAAAAATATACCTTATACAGGGTGAATCACCTAACACTTGCACCGCAAATATTGCGGAAACGGAGAGCGCGATTGATGTGCGGTTTTCACAGAATGGATTGATAGTCAGGGGCTCGTATTTTTAGCCAACAAACAGATTGTAATATTACTTAGAATTTTTTTTTTTTTTTTTTTTTTTTTTCGATCATACGTTTTTTTAAATGGAACAATGCGTGTAGACATTAAGGAACTAAAAGTGGGGTGTACAAGAATATCAGTAGTGTATTGACGTATTTATCAACGTTACTTAACGTATCCTTACGGAACTAGATCTCCGAGTGTCACTTCACATATTGTTTTCCTGTACCTCTCCGGCATTAGTAACTCCAAGTATGTGACGTCATCCTAACCTCCAAGGTTGACACCAGTATCAGGAAAATATGAGGTTGCAAACTGTCGTATACAGTGTTGTGTTTCATCTGCAGATCAAATCTTTTTCTGTGTAGCGAAGGTTGTGCACATTAATCTTCGCGGGAATTTGAAGTAACGTGCTGAATGAAGACACATAGCGGCTCCTATGCCGAGTATCAGAGTACGTCCTCGGGCAGGCGTAAATTTTCCGTTGCTGACTTCGTTGCCTTGACTCCAGAAACAGTTCTGCCTAGAATGTATTGCGCATTGTACGGTATTCTGTCTGCAGGATGTGCCATGCATAAACCAACAGAATATCCTACGCGCATTCTAGAAACGTAGCTTGAAGTGATATAGCTGTATTTTACTGTTTAAGTACTTGGTTCGTAATAAAGTCTCCCCGGGTATTCACTATTCTCTATGTCTTCTATGTGGGCCAAGCAATGAAAAATGTCATCTAGGCATTGGCATTATTTCTCGTTGCAATGCAGTCTTCGGTGTTCATAATTTGCGGTTCATATACACGTTCAACACAATTTTTATAATCTGTGTATCAGATTATCAATACTTCATCAGTCGGTAATAACTTCTGAATAGAGTCATACTTTTTCCAAAAAAATAGGAAATCGCAAAAATTTCTGGTAAACACTTGTTTTTATTTAAGACACTGTCATATAGAAGGGTAATAGTCCCAGCCGATTTTGGCCAGATATACCACTCTTCATATTTTTCAGTCGGTAAGACAGCACCACATCAGTAATTTTTATGTCAGCCGTGTGTATTTGATGTAAGAAAGGACTTAAAATACATACAGTAGATACCTACAATGACATAAGCGGCAACTAGTGAACAAATGGTAGTCATTCTAAATCAAACATAAAATTAAACTGCAGGCAGCTATGACATGAAGATGAAACTATATGAAAAAGTTAGTATCAAATAGGTTAAAAGCTACGTCCTGTTTTGTATTTTCATATTTAAATGTCTATCATATACATTAAATTAATTGTAACTACTCGTTGATATAAACTAGTTAAAACCAAGATTTAGTGTGACAAAGATTAGATAATAATTGATTGTACTCTTATTTTTAATTTAAATTGATATTCAGTCGCAAGATCTTGAAGTTCTTATAATGTCCTAATTGTACGAACTTTTAGTATGTTGTATGTAGTTGCAGTTCAGTGCAGAATCTAAATTTTTGGCCTCTAGAAGCCAGTGACAATTAAGAGGACTCCAACACCCGCGAAAATTTTGCACTCTTTTCAGTTTTGTCTCTATAACTTCTTTCCTTGCACCAAAAGAAACAGTACACCAAGACCTTCCATGAAGAGATAAAATTTCTACAGTCAATAGTTAAATGTGCTTTAAACGACATAAAACATCGAGGCGTGTTTTTTTTATGTAAGTACCGTTTTGAAATTTAAAACAAACATGCTGTCTCAATAATTTCATGCGCACTGGGCACCTACATCTGTTGTCTACGCAGTGACGCCATTACAGTCTCATTCTTCCTTGTTTACGTTTTGTACTGAGTGTTTGAGATGCCTCCGATAATGTTGAGTCCCGCAGACAGTGAAGTACGGGTTGTAATAAGATTTCTTAGTGCCAAAGGCCTAAAAGCGATCGATATCCATCGTGAGAGCTGTGTAGTTTACGGAGAAAACATTATGAGTGATGGAATGGTAAGGAAGTGGCTGAGAGTACTTAAAGATGGCTGCACAAATGTGCGTGATGAACAACGGAGTGGACGTCCCTCGGTCGTTAATGATAGTTTGGTGCAGGAAGTGCACAATAGCGTTAGAGAAAACAGGCGCTTTACGATTTCCTCTTTGCGGGATGACTTTCTTAATGTTTCTCGTAGTGTTTTGTATGGCATTGTGACCGAGAAAGACGATGACGAAGTCAAAACAGTTGTGATGCGGTAGACTTCTATCAGGAGGGTATTCAAAAACTGGTGCAACATTATGACAAGTGCCTCAATATTGACGGAAATTATGTAGAAATGTAGATGAAGGTATAGGCTTTCATGTGAGAATAATTTTTTTTTTTTTTAATTTCAAAACGGTACTTAAAAAACACGCCTTATACATAGGTTCAAAGGAATGTCACGATTTTCCAATTATAAAAAAATACTGCAAAAAATAATTGATTTTTTTATTATTATTTGATTTGTCAAACTCTTCAGAAAGCAGAACAGTAGAAGTGCCTCTTCAATGGCGAACGCTTATCAATGAGATAATCTCGCCCCGTTTTTAAGAATGGTATGCTCATTTGGGTAGCCTGCAATAAACAGAGTTGTAAACAAAATTCTGGAAACATCCCTTCGGATGTAGCCAAGCCATGTCTTTCATCGTATCCTTTCTTCCAGGAGTGTTAGTTCTGCAAGGTTCGCAGAAGAACTGTCAAGTCTGGAAAGTAGGAGGCGAGGTACTAGCAGAAGTAAAGTTGTGGGGACGGACCGTGAAGCGTGTCGGGATAGCACAGCCGGTAGATCGCTTGACCGCGAAAGACTAAGGTCCCTGGTTCGAATACCGGTTCCGACACAGTTTTAATCTGCCAGGAAGTTCCAGTGTTGTGAACGTTAAAGAAATTGGCGTAGGTGAAGAAATCGTGATGGGTTCATCAAGCCGATAGTTCAGTCAAATGTTTGAAAACCTGTTGGACGAAACTGCTATGGTCATCAGTCTCTAGACTTGCAAACCACTTGAACTAACTTACACTAAGGACTATTCCCACGCCCACGCCCGAGGGAGGACTTGAAATTCCGGCAGGAATGGCCGCCCAGTCCGTAGCATAAGACATGTCTCAAAAAGTGTACAAGGTGAATTTTTCCACTGCTTACATACTAGGTATTGATACGAGAAAAAAAGAAAGTCTAATGAACTTATGTCCGGAAATGCATGTTTTCCAAGCTAGACACCATTTATTCAATCATATTTTGTTATAGACACTGCGGTATTTCCGGTGTAGAGAAGCAGGTGAGAGAGCTAAATACGAAAAAGTCTGCTGGTCCGAATGGAATACCAGTTCGGATTCACAAAGATTATTCTGTGGCGTTGGCCTCCTACTTAGCTTGCATTTATCGCGAATCTTTAATTCAGCGCAAAGTTCCTAGTGAAGGGCAGGTGACTCCCGTTTATAAGAAAGGAAAGAGAACTGACCCACATAATTACAGGCCAATATCGTTGACATCAGTTTCCTGTATAATTTTAGAGCATTTTCTCAGTTCGAATACAGTAAATTTCCTTGAAACGGAAAAGCTTCTTTCCATGAATTAGCACGGGGTTAGGAAACATCGTTCATGTGAAACTCAGCTTGCCCTTTTCTCACATGACATCTTGCGAGCCATGGATGAAGGACAAACAGGCGGATTGTGTTTTTCTCGACTTCAAAAAGGCGTTCGACGTGTGCCACACTGCTGACTGCTAACGAAGATACGATCTTATGGAATAGGTTCACAGATCTGTGACTGGCTGGAAGACTTCCTAAGTAATAGAACGCAATACGTTGTTCTCGACGGCGATTGTTCCTCAGAGACGAGTGTATCGTCAGGCGTGCCCCAGGGGAGTGTGATAGGACCGCTATTATTTTCTATCTATATAAATGATCTGATGGACAGAGTAAGTTGTGATTTGCGGCTGTTTGTTGATGATGCTGTGGTGTATGGGAGGGTGTCGTCTGTAACTGACTGTAATAGCATACAGGATGACTTAGACAAAATTTCTAGTTGGTGCGAAGAATGGCAGCTAGCTCTCAATGTAGAAAAATGTAAGGTGATGCGCATGAGTACAAAAAGCAATTCCATAATGTTCGAATACAGCATTAGTATTGAGCTTCTTGATGCTGTCGCGTCGTTCAAATATCTAGGCGTAACATTGCAGAGCAATATGAAATGGAACGAGCATGTAAGGACAGTTGTGAGTAAGGCGGACAGCCGACTTCGGTTTATTGGGAGAATTTTGGGAAGATGTGCTTCACCTGTAAAGGAGACCGCGTATAAAACGCTTATACGACCACGTCTTGAGTATTGCTCAAGAGTTTGGGACCCGCAGCAGATCAGTTTAAAGGAAGACATAGAGGCAGTTCAGAGGCGAGCAGCTAGATTTGTTACCGGTACGTTCGACCAATGCGCGAGTGTCACGGAAATGCTCCGGCAACTTAATTAGGGATCGCTGGAAGAAAGACGACGTTCTTTTCGTGAATTTCTGTTGAGGAAATTTAGAGGGCCGGAATTTGAAGCTGAGTGTAGTACGATCTTGCTGCCGCCTACTTACATTTCGCGTAAAGATCACAAAGACAAGATAAGAGAAATTAGGGCTCGTACGGAGGCATATAGGTATTCTTTGTTTCCTCGTTCAATTTGGGAGTGAAATAGGAAAGGAAATGCCTAGTAGTGGTACAGTGTACCCTCCGCCACGCACCTTACGGTGAATTGCGGAGTATGTATGTAGAGTAGATCTAATACGGGATGTACTATGCAGCGACGGTTACAGTATATATTGAAAATGGTTTCCAAGCGTATTATTGCTGCCTTTGTCACTAAAATCGCAGCGTTGACTACGTCCTATGAATGCGCTGCTTCAGTTTCTCCACACCTGGAGTGGGTTCTCGGCTCTACACACACGATCCTTTTGCGATGGCCACCTGACTCGAAATCACAGATGTTGGGATGCGGTGAACGAGAAGGCCATGCAACTGGATCTGCTCGTCCGATCCATCGACGAGGAAAGACACCATTGAGATACGATCCGACATTGTGACGAAGTGGGCTGCATCGCCATCACGCAGCAGCCACACAGTCACACTTCGAATCATCGATGGCGTAGGAAAGCATGCCTATTGTAACTGTGGCCGCACGGTACAGCGCAAATTAGAACGAAGTCTACCGGGTAAATGGTCTCTATAATGATGCATACGATTCACATTCGGACATAAGTTAGACCTTTTTTTTTACCCGGTGAAAAAATCACATTGTATAATAATAGCAAACGCCTGCATAATTATTAATACACTAGCTGGAAACTCGGCGTTGCTCGGGTATTTATTTATTCAAGCCCTGAGTTTGTACTTTTCCTATCCCTTCTCTATCTGTCCATCTACTTTTTCTATAAAAATGTTATGTTAATGGGCGAATATATAAGAAGGCAAGGCTGTCTTGCATAATATACGAAATTGTAAGTACAGTATCCAAACAGAAAAACATAGTTATCAAAATACAAGTGATATACAGGCGAGTCAAAAGTCTTTGGACACCTTCATAAGGTGGAAGATTAAAGGGAAAATTGAAAAGTGATGATGGGAACAGAGGTTTGATGTGAGGTCGCAACTTTTGAAGTGAATGTCATCCATGGCCGCCATCTTGAAATCGGACATCTTGGATTTAAGGTTTTTTTTTTTTTTTTTTTTTTTTTAATGGGAAGTGGGATGTATGACACATCAAATAACAATCACTTGACCTCAGGAATTTAGTGGTGTGATTTGTGTTTGTCTATCTTGTACAGTTTAGAAGTTATTAATATTTAAAGTTGAGAAACATTGCAGGGGTGGACAAAACGTAGAACATGTACATCTGTTGTAGAAGTCTGTATGAAGGTAATTTCCCAACTTTGAACATTAATAACTTCTAAACTGTACAAGGTAGAAACAAATTGACTAAATTTATCAACTCAAGCGAGTGTTATTTGATGTGTCATTCACCCCTTTCGCATTAAAAAATGACTTAAATCCAAAATGGAGGATTTCAAAATGGCGGCCATGAATGACATTCACTCCAAAAGTTGCTCCCCCTCATCAAATCTCTGTTCCCATTATCACTTTTCAATTTTCCCTTCAATCTTCCAACTTATGAAGGTATGCAAGGACTTTTGACTCCCCCTTTATAAAAATAATACATTCATTTAATTGAAGACCTCAGGGGTAAATAATGACAACCCTCAACTTTCGAATTTGTAGTGTGTTTGGTGCAAACAATCATATCCGACAGAAGGTTTCTTTTCTTCAAGTAGTACATGACTCTGCAGAGAGATGGGAATTGTAAATATTAAAACAACTATTAAAACATGTAATAGAACATATTTTTCAAACATGCAAATCATCACATCACAGAACTTTAAAATGAGGGTTATCATTATTTTCCCTCGAGGTCTTCAGTTCATAACCTTACTATTAACAATATTTCTTGTGTCTTGTCCAGTATCTATATCAATAATTTCTTTGGTGAGGCCACCCCTAAGAAAGTGACATAAAGTTGCACGTCTGAGAAACATTGACATGTGAAATCCACTCCACAGTATTGAATGAATTGTCTTGTGATTTACTAATGGTAATAGAAAAGCAAGTCTCATTGGGAACTGCACTCTCTTGAAGTTAAAAGCTAGATCTGTCGGAAATAATGGGTATTCGTTCGATGTACACAGTTTCATTCTCTTTCTTTACTTGTAGCTCTATAGAAGTCTGCCGCGGCAGCTAAACCGCGCGCATTGGAGCGCCGTGCTGCGGTGCGCGCGGCCGTCCGCCAAGTTTAAGTAGTTTGTAAGCTACGGACTCATGACCACGCAGTTAAGTCCGATAGATTTATAAACATTTGAACATTTTTCTATAGAAGTCTATTGCTTTCGCGTTCAACCGTGCGCGATTCAAAGTTAAAAGTTGGTTCAAAATTGTCAAGAGCAATCTGCTTTCAGGGATTTCCTTAAGCTAACAGGAATACAGGGTCCATTAGTGGTTAACACGTAAATGCATTAAAACGTGGTGTATCAAGTAACAGGCTTTTACCCATCGCAGTATATATGATCTTATATTTATTAAATTATATGTTGTAAAATGGATAATTTTGCATTTATATATTCATTCGTATAAGTGCTGTACATTGGTAAAATCCGTTGCAAACAGAGTTAATTGTAAAGAAGTAATAGATTAAAACGTAATGCGTGACGTGGCGGTTTTCCATGGACGTTACTGTTAATGTCCTTATATATCATGAACTACGTGTCGTACTGTGACACAATATCGCAGGTACATTCAGCCGTGTGTGTGTATACTATCTGTTGTACAGGGCGTCCCAGACCCAAGCGCGAATCATTTTATAATTTTAAAAGTATTATATCGAGAGCGCTGTTTTGTAGGTTGCCGTTCCGCTGATGCGCCAACAGTTGACCGGTTCTCGCCGGAACAGGCCGAATCTTCATCGGCAAAGCCGTGCTGCCAATCAGATTACGCCGCTGTATTACCTGAGGTGCGCGAATTCGCTCGCTTGGAGCCGCGGCTAAACGGATCGCTCTCTTCTGTTCCGAGACGCCTATCAGAATAGATGCTTTCATGGCTTTGTTCCGGTACCTGTCCATTTTCCCTTCTCTCTCGAGTTGGGTCTGGGGTCACTTGAGTTACCTTCTCTCATTCCGTGGCAGTTAAAAATGTTCAAATGTTTGTTAACTCTTAACTACTATGTGCGGTCTCTCAGATCGCAACGACTTTGAGTCGAGATATTTCACACACCCCTGACAAGCTACAAGGACTCTTCCGTGTACCTTCCTGGTTGCCTACAAGGTTCACGTGCCAGCATTCTTGCAGTGTTGCTGCTCTTTGCTCTGTATTTATGAGCCTTGTGCGGCCTCACTGACCGACCATAGTGTTGCGTGCCGCTGACGCAGGCTCTGCCTCATGTTTGTGCTCAAAAAGGCCAAAGCTGCAATACAATGATCCTGCATCAGGAAAACCCGAGATCATACAGTTTTATAATACAACAAAAGGAGGTGTGGACTGCGTTGACCAAAGATGTGCAGGTTACTTTTCAGGTCGGCAGACAAGAAGATGGCCTTTGGAAATTTCCTACAATTTAGTGGATGTTGTGTGTGGTGTAAATTCTGATGTGGTACATCAACCGTATCCAAAGGCACAAGTGAAGACAAGAATGAGATTCATGAAGACCCTAGCAAGAGATCTAGTTGAGCCTCATATGAAGCATAGACTTTCTAGTGAACACTTGCCACGAGAGGTGAGTGGCACCATTAGAAGATTACTGAATACGTATGACGAGCCTCATACACCGAAACAGTTTGAAAATCGAAGAACGTGTGACTTTTGTCCTCATCTGAAGACGAAAATACGATACCCCTGTCAACAGTGTGGTGTTCCAATTTGTTTGTGGTGTTCTAGAAAGATCTGCGTGAAGTGTTTGCGGCGTCGAAGCGACTAAAAGAGTATTTAGTGGCACCCTTTAGTTTGTACTTTTTGTTTTATAAGGAAAATGTGGCAACCTTTCTGGGAGAATCGTAAATGGAAATGAAATTTCGCATACAATTTACTATAATTCAAATGGGATTTTTGTATCTTAGCACGCTGTGAATTTGTAATGTAATCTCTATAATGATAATCTGTGGGTGTGTAGAGAAATAATTACTTCCTGTTCTTTTCGTAGCACAAAAAATAAAAATGTACTGCAAATTGCGCTGTGTTTTACTTGTCGTCATGTTACTTATACTACTACTAAATTTCTATTAATGCCACCT
Organism: Locusta migratoria; assembly: GCA_026315105.1. Classification (NCBI taxonomy): domain Eukaryota; kingdom Metazoa; phylum Arthropoda; class Insecta; order Orthoptera; family Acrididae; genus Locusta; species Locusta migratoria. The sequence goes on along the minus strand of CM048746.1, from coordinate 412,148,922 downwards.
CTAAGAAGTGTAATGAACGACAGGAAGTCACGAAAATATATATTTAGCAAAACACTAGTTTAATATATGGAAAATAAGAGAGCGGTCTGAGAGACCCCTCCATAGTAGTTACGTTCCTGTCTACGTCTATAGTAGTTAAGGGTTAAGCTTAAGGGACTTAACTACGGGGTCATCAGTCCCTAAACTTGCAAACTACTTATGAACTACCTACAACTAAGGACGGCACAAATATCCATGCCCGAGGGGGGATTCGAACCCCCGACCGTGGTGGCCGTGCAGACCGTGACTGAAGCGCCTCAGTCCCCTCGGCTACCGCGGCCGGCTCCGTGGCAGTCCTCACTATATATTCCCCATCAGGAAATAAACCTATACCCGGGCCGCTGAAACTTTGCACTTGACGTTTACGAATAACAAGTGAAGATCAAGAATCGCGAAGCGCTAGTCGCTAGGAACGATCCAATCTCCGCGCGATAAACACTTTCTCTTGTCACGCGCCGTGACGTCAAAGCTCCCGCGTTGCCGGCTTTTTTCAATACTACCGTAAACATCTTTGTGTATCGTGTTTACCGTGTGTTTACATTGTTTGAGCCTTTTTTGCTGCGGTTTGTTTCTCTGTGAGTGGTTGAACTTGACTTTCCGAGTTCAATTAATTGAATAATGTCACCGAAAAGACATTTGTCTAGAGACGTTCTCCGAGTAAGTTCTCAATTTCGTTGAATAAAAACTTCGAAGCATATGCTATGAGCAGGAAGTTTATTCACGCTTCAAACGATCGGAAAGAAGTTAAGATGCAGTGGCTACAAGAAAGAAATATCGCTGCAGATATGTCAATGTCAAAACTTCTTTTATATTCGCTCGTAAAACAAAATAACCCTATTACATCCACATATATAGTAGACGAAATCGCAAACGAGTAGGATCACAATGTAATAAGGCTGTACCATATCACTGCCACTTGAACCCTATACAATTAGTACGGAATGACGTGAAGAATTACATAAGGAACAATAATAAGTCTTTCATAATAACAGAGGTGGAAAGGCTGTTGCGTAAAACTGTTTCTAATTTGGATGCCGCATCTTGAAAAGAAAGAAAAAAAAAATAAAAAATAAAAAAAAGTTCGAGCACGTTGTAAAACTGATTCGGGCTGCACAAACAATGGAAGGGTTCACCAGTGATCATAAACAGTTAATGATTTGTCTTGGTGACGACGACGATGAAGATGATTTTGGTGGCAACAGTGAAGATGGGGAGCTGAATGTAATTGCACCATTGCCGTTATTTCTTTGCTCCGTTATTGAAAGCGTGTGCGTTGTTGTGCTCTTGTCTACATTACAATGCCGTCAATTAATTGCTGCTTTTTGGTAGCAGCTCAAGAACGAATTATTATATGCACTTCTACTGTTCAATAGCTTACATTTACGAGATGCAACTGAAAAGTGTTTCGTCTGCTATGTGTAAAGAGGCTAGTGTTGCAACGTCGCTATAGCAGTGTAGCCAGCTTAACTCGCCGTAACGCGAAACATCAAGTGCAATGTTTCGGCGGCCCGGTTATAGGGCTATATGGTTTCGTCTTCAAAATATGATAGCTATCTTTCTATTCCTGATTACGACTCAGGTGGGGCGTTCACTGTAAAATTTGCTGCGACTAAAATTTGTGTAGTGTAGAAATTATAAACTGTAACGTCATACCGAATGCCATAGAATTAATCAATGAACAGCGGAAAAGTAGTAAGGGAAAAACATTTTTCCTTTCAATTTTTTGATATGGTTTTCAGCGAGGAAAAGTTTAATAAAGATTTGAAATTACGTTTAAAGTTTTTTCCATGTTACTAAGTACTGTCATTCTCATATCGTGTATTTATAAAGTCTCGTCGCATTATGTGTCAATTTCTTGCAACTCCTATTGTTTGCAACGTTATATCTCCTGAACCATGAGTCGTATGTGCTTCTTATCCCTACGGTAATTGTTATCACACGGTAAAGAATATGGGTATCAAATTTGGTTGAAATCAGTCCAGTGGTTTACGAGTAAACGTGCAACATTGTCGCTTGACGTAGCAGGCTGTGTGTTGTACGTGATCCTTACATTTATGGCGAACGTCCTCAAGGATTGAAGCTTTCGTGTGCAACATTTCATAAATAATGGAACAAAACTATGGATTTGGATGCAATATGTATACATAAATACACAAAACCACAAACAAATGGACACTCTGCTTTTACCTGATTGTGAGAAATTGTGGGCAATACCATCATGTAAAATGTTTGCAGTTTGGTACGAAATCATTATTTTACTCAGGAGTGCTCTTCTTCGTCCGTAAAGCAATGAATATTCTTTCCTCGGGGCTCCAAAGTAGAACTGAATGGGACAGAGACTGCAAGAAGGGTGTGTACGGATTTCACAGCGAAACTACTTCAGTGTAGCGTTAGTGGCAGTCTGTTGTTCAGGTTGTCGACTTATATGCAGGAGTACACTTCGCCTTATGATTCCAATCGAGGACTACTTGATGGAGTATTAGTCTCTATAGGTCACGAAAAGTGATACTAACAAGGAAATCTCTGCGCTGACCGCATGCCTTTCTAAATGCGCAACCGTCGGCGCTTGTTTCCTGAGGATGACACAGCAATCGGTCGATAACCTCCGGCGTTTGGAAGCATATTTGGAACAAAGCAGCACGTTATTGTGGGAAGTAAATTGTGCACTGTGAGGAAAACAGATGAGAAGAAAATGAAAGGTTTTAAAATGTGGTGTTCAGTAAGTTTGCAAGGTTGGTGAAGGTAACAAATGAGCAGTCTCTACATAACAATAAATTCGAGTGGCTTATTGGCCTGGTGCAAGTGTTTCAATTGGACGCCACTTTGACGACTTGCATGCCCCTGACCTATCCCAGTTATCCAAATGTTCAAATGTTTGTAGAACTTAAGGGACTTAACTACGGGGTCATCAGTACCTAAGCTTACAAACTACTTATGAACCAGCTAAGACTGAAGCGCCTCAGTCCCCTCGGCCACCGCGGCCGGCCCAGTTATCCAACCGGGGATAGGGAACCTACAGATTAACGTGGAATTCGAACCACGTGTCGTTTCTGGCGACTCCTCACATCGTTGAGAGGTAAAGAATGGGTTAAAACGGAGGTCAGACCGGGGTTCGAACCCCGACCCTTCGATTTTTTTTTTTTTTTTTTTTTTTTTTTTTATTATCGGTAGTACTCTTAGTTGCGGACGTTCTTGTTCGGTGTGTTGTTGGCTCAGCTTTTTTTCTTTCTTTATTTTTTTCTTTTTTTTTATTACAGAGAGCGTTGAGCCCTCTGACCGGGCGCGCTGAGCCACGGCGTCCGGCAGGGCCCGACAGTCTCTACAGAATCTGAGAGTAATGCAACGTGTAGCGGACAGTATTTACGAAGGTTGTCTTCTGTTATCAGTTACGTGTAATGCATCATTGTACAAAGAAATTATGAACTTAATTTTTTTTTTTTTTGAAATGTTTGTAAATCTATGGGACTACTGTGGTTACCAGTCCCTAAGCTTACCAACAATTTAAACTAACTTAAGGACATCACACACCCATGCCGGACGGAGGACTCGAACCTCCGTCAGGGAGAAAACGCGCGCCGTGCAGCAAGGTGCGAAATTATAAACTTTGAGGATTGGCACATACACAGAGAAACGGAAAGCGAGGTATTTGCGGTAGTGATGCAAATATGCGGAACAGAATCTGTGAGACAAAGAAGTACTCATCGCGGGTTCCTTCCGTGGTCGGAAAAGTATCGTGATGGTTAGCTACTGTTGGGTCATCCATAAATCCTGCATAATAATGTGGAGAAAACCAAGGATATGGAACCTGAATAAATTGAATGATTCAGGGGTTGTGAGAGTTCCAGAGAGAGAGAGAGAGAGAGAGAGAGAGAGAGAGAGAGAGAGAGAGAGAGAGAGAGAGAGAGAGCATTAGTGAAGGACTGACTGAAACGGGGTGAAGTAATACAATAGAAGAGGAATGGGCTTCTTTGACAGTGAAGGTCGTAGAGGATCACATAGGTGGAAGAATAAAGGCTGATAGAAATGGTGGATAATATAGAAGATACGAAACTTAAATGATGAAAGGAGAACATATAAAAATGCAGCAAGTGAAGAAGGGAAAATGGAGTATACACTGTTAAAAATGAAGTTTACAGCTATGGCAGATTGGCTAAGCAGAACTAGCTAGAGCACAATTGCTTCACAGTAGAAGAATGTATAATTAGGAAAAAGATAGATACCGCCTATAGGATTATCGCCACAGTTGTGCGATTGGATTCGTGATTTCCTGTCAGTTACGTTGAACCCTATTTTGGAAAATTGATGCACATTGTGGGATCCACACCAGGTGCGACTAACGGACGATGTGCCGGCCGCGGTGGCCGAGGGGACTAAGGCGCTTCAGTCACGGTCTGCACGGCCACTACGGTCGGGGGTTCGAATCCTCCCTCGGGCATGGATATTTGTGCCGTCCTAGTTCGTAAGTAGTTCATAAGTAGTTTGTAAGTTTAGGGACTGATAACCCCGTAGTTAAGTCTCATAGACTATACAAACATTTAAACATTTTTTTTTTAAAACGGACGATGTAAACAGAGTTCGGAGAAGGGCAGCTCGTTTTGTATTATCGCGACATAGGGGAGAGAGTATCACAGAAATGATACACGATTTGGGCTGACAATCATTAAAAGAAGGGCGTTATTCGTTGCGGCGAGATAATTTGCGAAATTTCTTTCAACAACTATCTCTTCCGAATGGGAACATACATCGTTATCACTCTCCTATAAGGCAGACATGATCATCATAATAAACTAAGAAAAATCAGATCGAAAACGGAAAGATTTAGGTGTTACTTTTTTCCCGTGCGGTATTAGAGAATGTAACGGTAGATAAATGTTATGAAAGCCGTTCGATGAACCCTCTGATATGGACTTCAATGTGACTTGCAGAGTATTTATGTAGATGCAGAGGAAACTAAAAGAGAACTTTGGACACAAGAAAAGCAGCTGGATGAATATCAAGAACTCAGATGGAAAACCAGTACTTACCAAAGAATAGGGTTACCAGATGTCCGTCTTCAGAAAAGAGGACATTTTTAGATTCACAAAATAACCTTCTTTCGCTCTCTCGTATTGACAGCTCAAGTAGTAGTCATGTCTCTACTGTATTATCAGAGTCTTGTTTGTAATACATCTTACTCATCTTATGAAAGTTGTTCATCTTAGAAATTAAGAAGCATGAAATGTTGAGACCTGTAGAACGAATTACATGACTACATAGCAGTGAAGCCTTAATATTTCATCACTTTTTTTGTGTCCCATCCTCGTCGCCACTTTTGTGTTTCGTTTCCGCCGGTTGTCCCGGGTGTCGGTGGCCGAGTAGAGAGAGACCGACACAGGGAAATAGGATGCAAGCATGTGCGGGTATAGAGTCTGAGGTGACCAGCCAGTGGGACAGCAGAAACTACAAACACTGAGCTAGATTAGTTCAATATATATGTTTCGTAGAGATGTACAATACTTATCTTTCATAAGTTTCATGAATGCAGAACGCTGATACATTAACTAGGTAGAGGCCTGCCTACTGATGAGTCCGTTTCAGTGCCTGTCCTAATCCCAAGTGAACGATGCTGTTCAGTGGTGGCCACGAGCAGAGTTGCAGCAGAGGGCGCTCGTGGCTGACGTCGTAAGAACGCCGCGCCGTGCGTGCATGGCGGCGCGCGGCGAAAGTACGTGGCGCGCACTTCAGACTTATGCGACACCACAACTTCACCACTTGTAATCATCGTCTTAAGTGCCGAACATTTTTTTCCATACTTATAAGATACCTTGCCGATCACCTGAAATTTTTTATGATGCATCATTTACGGAAGCCATAGTACTGTTGACTGTACAATCGTCACGAATTAAGTAACTGTAAAAATTATCTAAGCGTTCCTTGATATAGCTATGCTTCCATTTCAGATCAGAGCGACGTGACTATAAACACGATTAGCATCTAGATTCTAGGAGTGAATGGAGTATGTAAGGCCTAGGTGAAAAGAGCAATGAATAAAATAAACTTTTAATTTACCGTACGAAGGCTCGCAATTAATTATTAAAAACTACTCAGTTTTTAGGACAAAAGTTTTAAATCGATGTTTTCAAAACATTATGTAGTTACTTCTCTTTGATCCTAAACAGGCGAATGGTGAAACGGAAATGGTGACTGTGGCATCTGACCTTATTTGAATGAAGTTGCGAACAAGGTTTTAACTTATGTATAACGAACATTGCACTAGCTTTTGATCTCAAAGGCATAAGTGTCGTTGACAGACAACACACAGAACTGCTGCATCTCAGCACGAAGACCAAACGTCTCATTTTTATGTATCACACAACACTTCGACCAGGGAAAGGGGGGGGGGCGGATGTATCGTATTATACTATGTGTATTGCACTGTCTTGCATTGTTGGAGATGTACATTTTTAACTGGCCACCTCGAAGCTCGTATTCCGCGACAATTGTCACGCCAATATTATTTCAGTTGTTCCGAAGTAACTTGACCTCAGAGCAGCGGCGGCACAGAAACGAGAAAATTAAAAAAATCACGTTGATTCAAGAAAGGTGAAATTCTCTAGAGTTAGTGATTGTGACTGTTCACAGAGTTCTATTTACGCACTTTCAAAGTTGAAGCAGTTGCACAACGCAAAAAAAGAGAACATTTCCTCATTTTGTTAAAACCCCGGTCGGACCATTTTTAGGGTCCCAAAAAGAGGACATGTCCGGGTAATAGAGGACGTCTGGTAACCCTACCAAAGAAGGTAAAGCTGAAAGATGGGTGTAATACGAGTGTTGGAACTTAAATAGTGGCAACACTGCTATGGAGACACTACGCAATCTACTATTGTCTCTGATAGCACACGTTGTTGACATACCTATCTTACCTCAACCTAGGGCTGCCAGATCTCCGGGCGCCGCCCGGAGTGCCCGGGTTTGGAATGAATTCTCCGGGTCTACGGGCCATTGACTCTCACCTCCGGGCTTGAATGTAACCTTCATCTTAACTTTTTTTCACGACGCTTTTTAAGTACTATGCTCATGTAGCGACTATCTACATCGAGCTTAACGTAAGTTAAACAAAGGACGAACACAACATCCATGCCCTAGGGGGATTCGAACCTCTGGCGGGAGCAGCCTCGCGCACCGTGGCAAGACGCCTCAGTGCGCTCGGCCATTCCCGGCCGGCTCCTCTCTAGTAATTATGAATAACTTTTATATAAATGTCAATTTCTTATTGCAACAAAACGCTGCTTTTCTATTCTTCCTCTGAAAACTTTTTGCTGTTGCGTCGGTAGTAATCGGCTAGCGCATTATTAAGCAAACACTGTTGCGGCAACGTGTCAACTGGCGACGTCTATTATTTGTGTTCGTTCGTTCATTGTTTGTTATCAGTTTACCGGCAATTTTTGGTATACTCGGATCGTGTGTGAACAGACAAGCTTACATTAGCTCAGATTAGTGAGTAATAACAGTGAAATGAAGAGACGATATCTAAGTTCGTTCCATGAAGAATGGTTGCAGGAAGAAAATTAGAAAGAGTGGCTACAAAAGTTTATTAGATATTTGGCGCTCTTCTTGGTGACCAGTTTGCGGAGCCTCAAGCGGCAACTCTTGGAAGGCGCAGCTGTTGATGTGAGCAGCTTTGATGGTGCCGCCACTTCTGCTGCCACGCCGACTGAAGTGTGCCGACTGTTGATCCACAGCAACTGGCGGCCTGGTCGGTCAGCTGCGGCATGTGAAGGCCACCCCATAGCAATGTTCCACCGGGGGGGAGGGGGGATACATGCTGGGACGGAGGAGATGATTAGTTTCTTTTTCTTCTCTTAGAATTTACGTGTAATCCTGGTGGTGGGGGGGAGAGTTGGTCGCAGTTGGAGGGGGGGGGGGAGGGTGAGTCATTGGCCAAGGGGGAGAGGGGCACGTCTGGTCTCCGGGCTGGCAACCCTACCTCAACCGTCCCATGTCCCCGGCGTGCACAACTGGGGAAACACAGCCACTTTAAAAGTGTTGTGTGTTTGTTTGAATGGATGATAAAGGTAGTATGTGTGTGGGGCGAGCGTGCCACTGCTTGTGTTAAGAGACCGTCCCCGCTAAAATTCACAAATAAATGTTCTGTTGTGGTTTTGGTTACAAAATAATTTGACTAAGCAATTAGACTTAGTACCTTCCTTTGCCCTGTTAGAATAAATTGCAACTGAAATGGAATGCAATGATCTTACGCAAATGTGATTTTGTTTGATGCGCAACAGATAACACTTTAAATTGTACATTAGTTAATAAGTTAACAGTAATTAAATTCGTTATTGGTGTACACATTAATCTCGTGTGTGAGAAACAATGTGTGCAAATGAAAAGAGTTCAGACACAATAGGGAGCATACAGAATGGAAATCTGGAGGCGGCCCCTTTGATCTGTATGTAACCAAGCGTTGCGCTCGACGCCATATTGAAAAGCAGTAAACGCGGAACTATAGTCACTTAGTACTTTGGCTGAAAATGGACTTTTTACGAACTGCAGCTAACCTCGCCGACTTTTAAGAAAGGAAACTGCTTTTCATTATGCTCTCCTCTATTTTGCGCCCTGTTCTTGCATCTAATTGTAATCCAACGAAAAAAAAGTAAGCCTAATTTTAATACAACTACGAAAATGTACGATGGAATCAATGATCGTTTTATTTGCTGGTTATCTCCAGAAGAATCCCAAGTAACGCGAAGTTATGTTTGGGAAATTAGTTATAAACAAGAAAGTGACTTTACAACTGCCAGGTTTTATTTGAAACGAATAAATTTGCGCAAGTTAGACTTAGCAGTACAACGTGATTACACAGAAGTAATGGTGTCTGGGCACATATAAAACTGTTAAATTACACACAAATGAAGGACAGGTAGTGGAAACATAAAACTACATAACAAACTTACTCTGTACTTGTACTATTGTGGTACACATTGTTTCAGTTATAGCAAAGGAAAAAGTGTTCATCATTTTCCTCTTAGTCTTCCTTGTCAATATGCATTCACTAGAACATTACACAGCATTTGTACCTCATAGATGGGTCACTTTTATCACTTTGAATTTTTTTTTTTTAAATTTTGGTTTAATATTTCAAGTCTCTGTTTGTGAACTTCAAGAAATAGAAAATTCTCACTCTGACAAAACGTTTTACTAAATATTGGATATTATATTTTTAAGTCAATCAGCTCTCCTTGAATTCACAGTCTCCTTGAATTCTTAGCACTGGAAATAAATATTGCCTTTAAAACATACCTATATGTTATATTTTACTTATGGCAGTGATGTAGTTGTGTTTCGCTGTTGGAAAAGTTGTATTTGTTTTAGGAGGGTAATTAATGTACTGATCGAAGAAGGGCTTATAGAAAAATCTGTCAACTATAGAGCAGGAACAGCATAAAATAATTATTCCCATTAACCTATTTGTTCCAGTATCCGAAGAGCATTCGTTGCCAACATTAGCACACTATGCCTCCATTGCCGTAAGTAAAATTTTACCTGCCTAAGCAGCTTAGAACAAGGGGAGGAGGCAGGATGAGTGTCATCGATTTGACTGGGTCAGTTATACTTACGGCAGTGGAGGAGTAATGTTTTAATGTTGGCAACAGAATGTTCGTTTTACGAGGACAATTACTTTACCGACCAGAGAAAGGTAGATATAAGAAACTGCCAACCATAGAGCATTTGTTTCAATATCGTAACAAGGGGAGGTCGGCAATCGAGACCCGCCGATTTCGCCCAAGTTACGTGTGTAGGAGGTCGGTCACCACATAACGTGCCTGAAATATTTCGCCTGAGTGGGTCTTAGGAAAGGGGAAAATGCTCTCGAAAGTTTTTCCAATAGCACTGTACATGTTATTCAGCGCCCTGTTCGTGAATAAACGGCGTAGCGTAATAGAAAAAAAATCGGTTGACCATTACGCTACGCCGTTAGTCACGAACAGATAGCTAAATAAGATGTACAGTACTATTGGAAAAACATTCGAGAGCATTTTCTCCTTTCCTAAGGCCCACTCAGGCGAAATATTTCAGGCACGTTGTAGGGAGACCATTCTCCTTCCACACACGCAGTTTGGGCGAAATCGGTGGGTCCCGATTGCCGACCTCCCCTTGTAAGAGGATCACCGGTCGTTAACATTAGCAAGCTACGCCTCCGTTGCCGTTAGTAAAATTTTACCGTTTGCATCAAATTATGTGAAGGTGAGCAGGTAGATGAGCCTATTTTGTAATTATAAGTTTAACGTCGCAGGGTACAATATAAACTGAAAGACAAAGAATAGTGCGGGACTTCAACATTTTGCGCGTGCGTTCCCTTTTCCGGTTGCCCACATAGGCGAGATATTTCAGGAATTTTTTAGAAAAGTACAAGTTTTACCTTATTTGAGACATTAATTTCCATACAAAAATTACAATCTGCAGATCTGCGTTAAAAACTTTCTGAATTTTTACTCTTCGAGTTTAACACACAGACAGACTAACCCAGCAGTTCCACGACCACTACTCATCGACTCAACTCTACCATAATCACACAACGACTGCTCTCCACGACAGTCACACATCGACTCCACTGCACGAAGGTCACACAACGACTCTTTAAACACAACAACTGCGTGTGCAAGACACACTCCAAAGATAAACAAAGTTTTTGGTTTACAGCAAAGATATGAAAATAAGTACAGTATGTTATATCGATTAACGAAATGATACAAACTATTACATAAATTTGTTTTCCACAGAATTATAGCTTAGGTTTTTATAACAAAACATGCTCAAAGTTGTATGAGAGGCAAAATATTAAGTGAAAAGTATATTGCGTACTCCTTTCAACTTGAGAGCTAGCGATCTGACATAATAGTGTCATTATGTTTTTGAAACAGGAACAACGGAGTTGGATCAAGATCGAATGTGCCACAGGTCGCACAGCATGACAGTGTCATCAAAGTCTTCAAGAGGCGTGCGGGGAATCGGCATGTTGCTTACAGAATAGTGGCAAGTTGGGTAAAAGCTTTCAACGAAGGTCGGCAAACTGTGGCAGACATTCATGGGCAGGTCGTCCTAGCTTCTCTGAAGAAGAAGTGCATACTGTTGCCACGTTAGTAGACAGTGATTCCGAAGATGAAGGAACCACTTCGTGACATTCGCTTCATAACTGTTCCAGAGATACGACAGGCAACACACCGCTCAATTCGCACCATCAACAGAACAGGCTGTGTTAACGGTATACTACTCCTGCCACGTCGGTAAAATGCTGGTGACTACTTTGCAGGACAGTTACAGGTGCAAACATGTAACGCTTTTTTAACGGTTGTGAATAAATAGTTGCCACTATTTAAGTTCCAATCCTTTTATAAAGAGGGCTTATGAAAGGAAAATGGACTTGAAGACAGTATTGTAGAAAAGGCGAAGAAGAGATGGGAGAAACGATGTACCGAGAAGAATTTGACATAGCAGTGAAAGATTTAAGTTCAAAGAAGACCTCTGGAATAGATGATATTCCCTCTAACTTTTAATGACACACGTGAGGAAGTGTATTTGAAAACTGTTTCACCAAGAAAATAATCCAATATTATTGAAAGGAACCATGTAACAAGGCCTGCCTTAATAAAGGAATAAAGTATCTTTCAAACGAAAAAGTGTAACGATTCTAACAGAAAGAGTAATAGGTGTTAGGGCAAATAAACGTGGCCTGGAGAACAGAGTTCTAGGGAACAAAAAAAACCAACAGAGGCAAGAAAAATTTGTGCTAACCTGACCTCAGCATATTTTTTAATGTGACCATTACTGATGTCTATCCACTTTGGGCGCTGGTGGCAAGATGCTGAAAGTGTATCAAAGCTGGACTGTTGGAATTGTTGCCACATCTTACAAATATTCTGTTGCAGTTCTTCAAGAGTATGAGGGTTATTGTTATACACCCCACAGAAGTAAGCACACGCTGTCAGATCAGATGACTTGGATGGCCATTATGGTCCCGACCAGAGTTATCTCTGCGCAGAACGGTTCCAAGTGTTAAATTTGTGTAAATGAGCCACAGTGTTCGTCCGGGCTGTATGGACAGTTGTTATGTCCCGTAAGAAGTAAATTTAGGTCCCTTCCTCCACCGTTAATGCTGCATAATATGGTATTCACCCCTACAAGCCATTTTTGTTTGCTCCAACTTGTATTACGAAAACTAATGTCCTACACAAAGAAAAGTTATTAGAAAGTACAGAAGTATCTGTATAGTGTCTGAAATTAGTACATCTGACATTAAAATTTAAGTAATATGGAAAATTATTGGAAGGGGCGTTGGACAACCAAGGACATGTTGCCATCAATCTGAATGAAAAGTTTACTAACGAAAAGTCATGAGTTGAAAATATTTAATAACAATTTGGAAATGTTGTTGACAAAAGAGTATCTAGATGTTCTTTTAAAGTGGCAAGTCTACTACTGGAAGAGGTCGTTCCTGTGGAAATTGATGCAATTGAAGTTCCACCTTCCTCTCCCATTGAAATTAGGAAAATAAGAAACCCACTGAAACGTAACCCCTTGCGTAGAATCTATAGCATTTCAATAAGAGTAGTACACGTTTGGTCGTAATAACATAAGTAGGATACTCACACACATTTTTAATATCTGTTTGAAACAGGGCATTTTTTCCTTATAGATTAAAATATGCTATTGTTAAAATGCTGCATAAAAAAGTTAGATCTGATGCCAATATTTTTTTTAAAAATCTATGGGACATAACTTCGTGGGTTATTAATCCATAGGCTTACAAAATACTTAAAGTAAGTTAAACTAACCTAAGGACAACAATTCACACACCCATACGAGAGGCAGGAATCGAACCTCCGACGGCGTTAAGCCGTGTGTTTCGCAGTAAAGAGCCTTAGAAAGCTCGACCACTCACTACCCAAAATCACTTACGACATCTTTATTAATAATTATGGAAAAAGAAAAATGATTCATATATTTCTGAAAACAAAATTTCCCGACCGCTGTGGCCGAGGGGACTGAGGCGCTCCAGTCACGGTCTGCACGGCCACTAAGGTCGGGGGTTCGAATCCTCCCTCGGGCATGGATATTTGTGCCGTCCTTAGTATTAGGTAGTTCATAAGTAGTTTGTAAGTTTAGGGACTGATGACCCCGTATTAAGTCCCATAAGCTACACAAACATTTGAACATTTTTGAAACAAAGTTATAAGAAAGGATATGTTTGGTTTTCAGAAAGGTTTTCAATAGAAAATCTATATCTATTAATGTGAATGTCTGTTCGGTGTACGTTTATCACGTCTGAACCACAAGACATACAGAGGTAAAAATTTGTGCAGTTACTAATGTCTATCCGGGGAAGGCTTTAGGCACGGTTTTATGGCGATCGGATAGCTATTTATCTATATATATTAATGTGTAGGTCTATTCGGTGTACGCTTATCACGTCCGAACGACAAGACTTAGATATTTGTACAGTTACTAATTTATACCCGAGGAAGGTTTTAGGTACGGTTTTATATTGATCTGATAGATATTTAGAAATCTAAAGAATATAACGCGAAATGCGGAACAGTAATTACTCTTCGAAAATTATATTTTCTCTTTGAAAATGGTTTTTCGGTGGCATTGTTGGTTGAGGGTTGATAATGACAAGAGGGTGGAGTATGTTGGGATGGAACGTTATCGCTGTATATAAAATTCTATGTGTGTGTTAATATTTCGCTCTGCTGCGAAAAGTACAGAACGCAAACGAATGGTCCGTGTGTAATTGTTGTCCGAAGTCTCCCGTTGTACACCATAACAGTTCCATGCCGATAACTATAAGGAGGTGGAAAATATGGTGGTTGAAAGTCATCAAATTATTTAAAAAATATATGGACTGAAGACCAGCGATGACGTTTGCGACTCTATATCAAGGAGGTTACATACAGCGAAAGGTGATGCCACAGACTATATCTTTGGTCTATGCGTGCTACAATATCTTCAGCTTTTTCTCTGTAAGGATAAGCATACGAATAATTTTACTTTTCCTTGAATGTTGATTAAAAATGTTTGTTTCTAAAGAAGGTATTGTATTTCATTTAATCCTCCAAAACCAGTCTCATAGCACACTACTGAAAGACAGCTTATCTATCATAATCAACTAACACGCGAGCGGAACCGCGGGTTTAAGCTAGTATTATATAAAAATACTGTATATGCTGTCACTGATCAAATATAAAATGCTATGAATACCCATCATAACACATGGGGAGTTTTGTGATCTCTCAATGACTTTCGGATGCCTTAAGCATAGAATTCTACGATATAAGCTTCAGTATTGATGTATGAATGAGACAGTACACAAACGGTTTTACTTAAATTGAAGAATTCTGAAAGTTTAAAGAAGCGGTTTACTAAAATCAGTAGATTCCTCAAACTGGGGACCTACCAAGACTGTGCCCCAACAGGGTTAGGTCTTCGTTCTTTGCGTAGTATTAATGTATATTAAATGTTATACCATTCTTCTGGTATATTTATGAAGATAAAAAGCTGGTTGTCTTTGCCGACGGCAAACGTATAGTAATCACACCCGATAAACATAAAATTATCAGAAAATGTTGTGAATAATGTTTTCAGAAATTTGTTAAATGGTTCTCTGCAAACTGACTTTCACTGGATTATGATAAAAACATCACATACAGTTCCCTACACTAAATTGCGTATCACCGTTAACAAATATAGACTTTGAATAGAAGTATGTAGCTAAAGTAAAATATTAAAATATTTTAGGTTTGTGAACCGCGGCGGAGCGGCCGATGGCATTGAGGCGCTAAGCTACGATGCGCGAGGCCGCCCTCTCTCGGGCAAGGATGTTTGTGCCGTCTTTAGTATAAGCTAGTTCATAAGTATTTCGTAAGTTTCGGGACTGATGACCTAGTAGTTAAGTCCTATAAAGCTCTACACACATTTAGGTTTGTGAATTGATGAGAGATTGAATAGGAAGGAAAACAATGATGATCTGCTGTACCATTTGAGTTCACAAGTCTTTTGCTTATATACCAAATAGTATAAGAAATCTGACAAGTTACCCAATCAGCATTTAAAAACAAAATAATTTCCGAATGACAACTCTTTATTTTTTAAGTTAAAGATGAGTTAATTTACGTATAAATAAATAAAAATGAACTCTATCATCTAAAGGAATCTTTTATTAAACTAACACGTCCCACATCATTACTAAATACTGTATCCGTTATGTGTGGACAAGTATTAATCAAGTGGAACCTATTATTAAAAATATTTCATCGTAAAAAATAAAATTTGGTATTATTATTTCGATGCAGTGTTGGACTAGCCCCAAAGTCGTAATACACGGCTGTCTTGACCGTATCTCTATGAAATATGGTGCTGTGATTTCCAGCAGTTCTATGGACTTGTCCGAAGTGTATTGTGATTAACTGATTACTCTGAAGGTGAATAAGTTACTTGCATTTTATATGACCTCATAGATTGCCATACAGTATATTCCTAAAATGTTTTGAACGTTACAAACCGTAATGAAAATATCCTCCGATGCTAACATAAATCAGTCCATTTATATCTGAGTGTTAAAAATAATAATTATTTACACAATAGGCGGTCCTTCGCTCCGAGAAATTAGTCTGCAGACTTGACTGCACTAATAATTACTGTATCAAATGTTTATAATTACTAAGTTTACAATACTATTACACTTAATCTGTATTTCCTTTGTTTATACGAGGTACGAAGCTTTAGTTTCAATGATTTTTACCCTTATTTGTTACAGGTACCATCGAGAGCGCATACATGGACTAGATCCTGCAGGCCGCACGATACTGGTGTCCAGGCCAGAACTGATACCACAGGAGGAAAGCAAACCACCAGGGGCCAGGTGGGTCTAAGCTCAAATGTTCCAAAATGTTCAAATGTTTGTATAGCTTATGGGACTTAACTACGGGGTCATCTGTCCCTAAACTTACTGTGGTGTCGCACAAGTCCGAAGTGCGCGCCACCTACTTTCGCCGCGCGCCGCCATGCACGCAAAGCGCGGTGTTCTTACGACGTCAGGCACGAGCGCCCTCTGTTACAACTCCGCTCGTGGCCACCACTGAACGACATCGTTCACTTGGGACTGAGATAGGAACCAGTTAAGACATTCGGAATCAGATAGGCACCAGTGAAGACTTGACTATCGGATAGGCACTAGGCAGGCCTCAACTATGTATCACCATTCTGCGTACTGAACTATGTAAAAGTTAAGTACTGTATAAATTCTGTGCAATATAGATCTCGTTCTAATTTACTCTAGTGTTTCTAGTTTCTGCTGTCCCACTGGCTGCTCACCTTCGTACCTGCACAAGCGTGCGTTCTTTATTCCTGTGTCGGTCTGTCTACTCGGCCACCGACACCTACGACGGAAACGAGACACAAAAGCGGCGACGAGGCTGGGACACAAAACTTACAAACTACTTAGGAACTACTTACGAACTAGGACGGCACAAATATCCATGCCCGAGGGGGGATTCGAACCCCCGACAGTAGTGGCCGTGCAGACCGTGACTGGAGCGCCTCAGTCCCCTCGGCCACCGCGGCCGGCGGTCTAAAAAAAAAAAAAAAAAAAAAAAATGTTCAAATGTTTGTATAGTCTATGGGACTTAACTACGGGGTCATCAGTCCCTAAACTTACAAACTACTTATGAACTACTTACGAACTAGGACGGCACAAATATCCATGCCCGAGGGGGGATTCGAACCCTCGACCGTAGTGGCCGTGCTGACCGTGACTGGAGCGCCTCAGTCACCTCGGCCACCGCGGCCGGCCCGGCGGTCTAAGCAAGATGGCAAATACAATAGATGAATGACTAAACAATAGGAACGAATACAAGCTCATACATTCTTACTTTGGAACCAAAGCGAACGATAATTTTCTAAAGTCATTAGAATCAGTAACTTTTTAATTGGTAAGGATGTTTTTTGGTTTCTCTTGGGCCTGCAGCACTATAAATGTCATTTAAAGACATTATGCAATAAATCCTAAATGCTGCTTTAAATATAATTATTTTTATTACACTATATGCCTATTTCGGCCTTTAGCGCCATCGTCAGGTGATTTGCGAAAAATGTTGCATTATAAATACATAAAAATTTTATGATTACCGTAATTGTAAATACTATTACGAAATATTACATACGTCTGTTGGTCCCGACATCGATATACATCGATGGTCTTATTGCTGTCAGTCATTCATTTATTGCTTTGAAGTTTAGTTATTGCAATATTTCTGATGACTTTATCATTTAAGTTGTTTTGAATTTTAATTATTGCAAACAGTATGTAACCATATTACATCTCTGGTTATCAAAAAGCTGTCGCATCACAACGTAACTGATAAGTCATCAGAAATAATGCAAGAATTAAAATTATTTATAGGACGCCATTCCACCAGTCAGCTTTGCCCTGTGACGTCATCGCAGCGGGGTAGTTTTTTTTGGGGGGGGGGGCGTGCGTGTTTATAGAAATCGTCAGTGATTATGTGGTGGCTGAGTGAAAGACGATAGTTTCTACAAACAGAACAGATTATAGAATAATATTTTGTGTTTAAAAAGAGATCTGCAGCTTCTCTCTGATGGTAAGGTATAGGTTAATTTAGAGAGGTTTTTATGGTATATTATGTTACCTGTAATTTACGAAAATAACTACAGATTATTTATTTTCTACAATACAGAAGTATTAAGATATCCCATATACGGGTTTCCGACATGTTGATTATGTCAAAGCAGACGGATGGAATCGCGTCGTAAGATATTTCCCACGCACGGTGTCCGCGACAGACCCAGTGACTTCCCGAGATATTTGGAAGCGAAGTTGACGCTTGAAACACGCGAAACGCTCTGCTAGCGCACGTCCTGAGACTCAGACGAGGACCCCAAGATCTTACCTAAGTAGTGTAGTTTTACTTAAGCGTGGAGGCTAACTGAGGTATGTGTGCGCCGGCCGCGGTGGCCGAGGGGACTGAGGCGCTGAAGTCACGGTCTGCACGGCCACTACGGTCGGGGTTTCGAATCCCCCTCGGGCATGGATATTTGCACCGTCCTTAGTATTAGTTAATAACTAGTTCGTAAGTTTAGGGACTGACGATCCCGTAGTTAAGTCCCATATGCTATACAAACGTTTGAACATTTTTTGTATGTGTGCAAAACATGAAATAAATCCACCAAAACTGTGCTGCTTTTCAATGACACCACGAAATATCACTTGTATGTAATAGAAATTTCTCCTTTTACTGGTACCTCATATATTCGTAAAGCTTGTCTGGTAGTAGCAATAACTGAGGACAGTGTACAAAATCGTCGCTACTTTATATTTTCGAGACAGACGTAGCCGATTCACATGCATTCGATGTCTTTATTAACAGTAAAAACCGCATTTTAGAACACGTTTACAAGCACAAAAGTGTCATGAAATTGAAATCTACTCTACTTCACACACATAATAGATTCTTAACTTTCTCATTGACTGTAGCATGTAGCAAACTACAAGGTGCATCTGAAAAGATCGGTTAATGGTCTCAGGAAATATAGTAAAATAGAGATACAAACAAAATATTTTTGCTGGCCTTCATAGTAATCGCCATTGGCTACAGTTCTGACATCGGTTGTACAGCTGTTGGAAACTGTCAGCAAACGCTTCTTGTGGAATCGCTCGAAATACTCAGGTCACGCGTTGTTGGATCTCCACAACCAATCAGACACACACTTTTTACTCACTGCTTCAACACCATATACTTGAACTTACAGTCTGTGAATGTGTGACGCCATTTTGTTTAATTTGAAACAAAAGTTGTTGTTAACGCGTTAGCTGGGTTACAGCGTGTGCCACAGTGCTAAAAAAATGTTCAAATGTTTGTAGAACTTATGGGACTTAACTACGGGGTCATCAGTTCCTAAACTTACAAACTACTTATGAACTAGCTAAGACTAAGGACGGCACAAATATCCGTGCCCGAGAGGGGATTCGAACCCCCGACCGTAGTGGGCGTTCAGACCTTGTCTGGCGCGCCGCAGTCCCCTCGACCACCGCGGCCGGCCACTGCAGTGCTACGCGACATAGGGGGCGGTTGTTGACACCTCCCTCAATGTGTAAGAGCGGGCACCTTATACTCGCCAGTGCGGTGTGTAAAATATTGGAACATTCACTGAACTTTTCAGACGCACCTTGTATAGTGGCGTGCCCCAGGGGAGTGTGACAGGACCGCTATTATTTTCTATCTATATAAATGATCTGATGGACAGAGTAAGTTGTAATATGCGGCTGTTTGCTGATGATGCTGTGGTGTATCGGAGGGTGTCGTCTGTAACTGACTGTATTAGCATACAGGATGACTTAGACAAAATTTCTAGTTGGTGCGAAGATTGGCAGCTAGCTCTCAATGTGGAAAAATGTAAGGTGATGCGCATGAGTAGAAAAAACAATCCTATAATGTTCGAATACAGCATTAGTAGTGAGCTTCTTGATGCTGTCGCGTCGTTCAAATATCTAGGCGTAACATTGCAGAGCGATATGAAATGGAAGGAGCATGTAAGGACAGTTGTGAGTAAGGCAGACAGCCGACTTCTGTTTATTGGGAGAATTTTGTGAAGATGTACTTCACCTGTAAAGGAGACCACGTATAAAACGCTTGTACGACCACGTCTTGAGTATTGCTCAAGTATTTGGGACCCGCAACAGATCGGTTTGAAGGAAGACATAGAGGCGGTTCAGAGGCGAGCAGCTAGATTTGTTACCGGTAGGTTCGACCAATGCGCGAGTGTCACGGAAATGCTCCGGCAACTCAATTGGGGATCGCTGGAAGAAAGACGACGTTCTTCTCGTGAATTTCTGTTAAGTAAATTTAGAGGGCCGGAATTTGAAGCTGAGTGTAGTACGATCTTGCTGCCGCCTACTTACATTTCGCGTAATGATCACAAAGACAAGATGAGAGAAATGAGGGCTCGTACGGAGGCATATAGGCATTCTTTTTTTCCTCGTTCCATTTGGGAGTGGAATAGGAAAGGAAATGCCTAGTAGTGGTACAGTGTACCCTCCTCCACGCACCTTACGGTGAATTGCGGAGTATGTATGTAGATGTAGATGGATGAAGTGTGAACATGCAATCGTCAGAAGTTTTAAGTCAACCTCAGGCGACGGCCTCCGACGATTGATTTTATTTATTTGTTTATTTAGCCTGATCAGATTACGGTCATCAGGTCCTTACATCGCACCACGGTTTTACACATCAGTACTTTTTTTACATCTGAATTACCTATAAAATAACAATGATTTTAATAGATAAATGAGTAATAAGGTTTAATGACATAATTAAGACAGATTGAAAACGTGTAACTAAATACTACTTACTTACCTCCAATAACATTATTTCAGTGGTACTGAAACAGCTTCTGTTGTTGCTGATGTAATAATGGAAATAACAACAATAAATCGATGTCCACATACGTATTTTGTCTTGATATATGTGTAAGATATAAATCTGAAGGAGAGGTATTGAAATGTAATTTTTTGACTTGGCCAGGATTCGAACCTGGGACCTCGTGCTTACTAGGCAGGCGCTATAACAATTTTTTATATTTTATTGCTTTTATTTCTTTCAAATCAAATGTTTGTATAACTTATGGGACTTAACTACGGGGTCATCAGTCCCTAAACTTACAAACTACTTATGACCTAGCTAATCCTAAGGACGGCACAAATATCCATGCCCGAGGGAGGATTCGAACCCCCGACCGTAGTGGCCGTGCAGACCGTGACTGGAGCGCCTCAGTCCCCTCGGCCACCGCGGCCGGCTTTTATTTCTTTAAAGTACATTAATTAAACATTTAAAGTACATTAATTAAGATATTACATTGGTTCATCACTTTTATGTTAACAGCTGACACACAAGAACTATCCGCTATTCCTCCTTGGTATGAGGATCTCTTTGATGTAGTTGGTTGCCATGGTTTTCCCCCTGTGCCCTTGTAGTCATGGCTCACAAGTGCAGCACATCGGACAAGCAATTGGAAGTCCAACGCCAGAACCACTTTTTCTTCGATTCTATTTTCTTTCATACATTTTCCGTATAATAAGGCACTGTGATTTAATAGACAGCGCAACTGTACGGTAAGTCTCCTTAGTGGTATAGCGCCTGTCTAGTAAGCAGGAGGTCCAGGGTTCGAATCCCTCCCATGGCAATAATTTTAAATCAATGCCTCTCCCTCAGATTTATATCTTTGATATATATGGAGACAAAATATATCTGTCGACATCGATTTATTGTTTGATATATGTATCATCTGTGCCAGAGATACAAGGTAGAATCGTTCGCATTAACATTCTTTGCTGGGGTGCTACTCCGCTATTAAAGCACATTGGTAACATTGATACATAGTTATATAGTAGAACATGAGACAGAATTGAAGTTTGTGTTGTGGAGAGAGATGTGATGTAAGACAATCTGTGCAGTCCCTGTGTCCGTTAAGTCATGGTGACTTAGTGGTATAGCGCCTGATTAGTAAGCAGCCGGGCGTTGTGGCTCAGCGCGCCCGGTTTTAAAGTCCCACCTGAATTGTTAAAATAACATCTACTGCTGACACCACTTCAGTTGTGTGTAAACGAGAGTATACACGTTGTCACTAAATTCTATCACAGTATGTCAGCCGCGGTGGAGTAGCCGAGCGGTCTAAAGCGTCTAGCTGCGGAGCGCGCGGTTGCTCGCCGTGGAGGTTCGAGTCTTCCCTGGGGCATGGGTGGGTGTGTGTGTTTGTCCTTAGGTTAGTTTACCTAGGTTTAAGTAGTTTGTAAGCTACGGACTGATGACCACGCAATTTAGTCCGATAGATTTACAAAAATTTACACATATCGGTAATTATTCTCTTACCATAGTGGATATTAGTATATGCATGGTGGACATACAGCAGTATAGATTGTAAACCATACGTACCTATTGTTTTTCATACTGTGATAAGTCGTTGAACTGTTAACACGTAATTATGTGTGCGAACAGATAGAAAAAAATTCTATTCAGCAGCCATTAAGTTCAGGTATGTAACTAAGTTAATTTTGTTTTATTATTTGAAAATACAATGACATTGAAATATTATGTGTTAAATTCAAGTATTTAGAATTAATCCCAGATTTTGAGCGTTTTCAATATATATGGTGCCGCTGTTCAAAATCCATTGTTGGCGGGAGTATTCCTACTTTATTATACGAACCAACGGCGGATAGAACTAAACTGGCCTGACTTTAATTACACGAAAGAGGAAAATGAAAACTAAAGACTGTTACGAAAGTTATTTTCTGTATCAATTTCAAATTATTACGGCAGTTGCGTAAGTATTGGTGTGTTGATAAGATTCCAGTGTGAGTAGTGAAATTGTTTGTGTGAAAGAAAATGTCAAATTTTAAAAGAAATCGCTTCTCACATTTATGGCAGACCTATTCATGAGCCGAGGAGACTGAGGCGCTCCAGTCACGGTCTGCACGGCCACTGCGGTCGGGGGTTCGAATCCCCCCTCGGGCATGGATATTTGTGCCGTCCTTAGTATTAGGTAGTTCATAAGTAGTTTGTAAGTTTAGGGACTGATAACCCCGTAGTTAAGTCTCATAGACTTTACAAACATTTGAAATTTTGAACCTATTCATGAAACTTTCTGCGGTGTTCGAACTAGTTATGTGTAGGTCGAAGACTGTACAATTACTAAAGAGTCTCAGAGCCCAGATTATGTTATTTCAGAGCTAGCCATTGAAAGGGAATGATACACATTTTTATTACGTGAATTTAGTCTCCATATTCCTTGAACAGTGTTTAAATTGCGTTTAGGTGGTCAATTTTTAGTTACGTGTCCCAGTTAACTATCAGTGATCATTCGATGAACTGCTTTTAAATCAAAATACTTTAATGAACTACAGAAGACCTTTATGAATTTATGCTAGGGCAGGTACACGATCAAGTACAGTAATACTTTTACAGCACTACAACGATTTTATTCTTATGCACTATTAGAAGCTACAGATAAAACCACACTCACGCACAGCTTATACATACGGACACCGTACCGGTCAGAGGGCTGAACGCCTGCTGTAGTAAAAAAAGCTGAGCCACGAACACAAAGAACAAACAGGATCAGCGCCTTCCAGAAACAGAACTACCCAAAGAGAGAGAGAGAGAGAGAGAGAGAGAGAGAGAGAGAGAGGAAAGTAATTAGAAGGGCCGGGGTTCGAATGCCGGGTATGTCACACATTTTAATTCAATGCCTCTCGATCATATTTATATCTTAGAAAATAACAACATTGATATTAGCAGATACAAAGCGTACTTTTGAAAAGCAGAAACAGAGTAAAAGGTGTCGGTGCCACTGTGAACGCAGCCTTAAAGTTAGTACTCAACGGGCTAAAGCTGCAGTGGTCTTTCTGTCTGTTTGTCTTTGGCCATTTTCCCGCATATACAGGGTCGGTACTGTGTTACAGGTTGGCCGGATGCCCTTCCTTTCTTTGCCTAGTTACGTGTCAACAAGTTTTAGTAACGACTGGCTTTCTGATTCTGCTGGGTGTATAGCGTTGTGCTGCTTGATAATGTAAGCTACACAGCAAAAATAAATTACTTATCATAACACCAAGATTCGGGCATATGTTTGTTTACAACTGCAAGCTGTGTAGATTCGCATGGCTTGATGAAAGTGTCTCAGCGACCACACAGTGTTTGTGGTCTACTTTTGAACTTTCGTGCGTGTAGTGCTATGTTGTATTCGAACGTGAAGAACCACCTTTTTTTATTTATTTTTTGAATACATCGCGAAGTTTATGAGAAAAGTAATTTCTTCATCGAGACGACATTTAATCGCGGCGATGCATATATTATGCGAGTGAAACCACCTGAAATTGCCAGAGAACAGGAGATAAAGGATTTCAAAAGAAACCGCAATTGTTGCGTGTAGCTCCCAATTATTTTCAAATCAAATTTTTGTAGAGCTTATGGGACTTAGCTACGGGATTATCAGTCCCTAAAATTACAAACTACTTATGTACTAGCTAATACTAAGGACGGTACAAATATCCATGCCCGAGGGGGGGTTTCGAACCCCCGACCGTAGTGGCCGTGCAGACTGTGACTGGCGCGCCGCAGAACGCTCGGCCACCGCGGCCGGCCCAATTATTTTAATCATTTCACTGCTCCGTACGGAAATATACGCTAATCGTTTCAATACGACTCTGGATATACTGAGAAATTATTTTGACAAGCGACATTTCAAGCTGCGTTGTAAATAATTAATTCTATCCCTGCTTTATGGCGTATAGTTTCAAAAATGTTTGTTAAGCTTAAGGGACTTAACTACGGGGTCATCCGGCCCTAAACTTACAAACTACTTATGAACTACCTACAACTAAGGACGGCAGAAATATCCATGCCCGAGCCGGGATTCGAACCTCCGACCGTAGTGGCCGTGCAGACCGTGACTGAAGTGCCTCAGTCCCCTCGGCCACCGCAGCTGGCGCGTATAGTTTACCGTTATGTATCCTTGTCATCTCAGTAAATTAATAAAGCTCGTCAAGCGAATTTTTAAAAATTAGGCAAACCTTTGTTGTCATGAATCTTTCCTCCACAATGTAAATTTCAGACTAAATTTAAATTTAATTTTTTTTTGTTCCGTTGTAAACGACTTTTGTGTCTCGTCCGGCGGATGTCGTAGGTGTCGGCGGCCGAGTAGAAAGAGACCGACACAGGAATAAAGGATGCACGCGTATGCAGGTACGGAGGTGACCAGCCAGTGGGTCAGCAGAAACTAAAAACACTAGAGTAAATTAGAACGAGATATATATTTCGTGGAGTCTTGGTAATACTTAACTTTTACATAGTTCTTGACTGCAGAATGCTGATACATAGTTTAGATAGAGTCCTGCCTACTGATGATTCCTAGTGCCTGTCCGTTAGCCAAGTCGTAACTGGTGCCTATCTGATTCCCAAGTGTTAACTGGTTCCTATCTCAGTCCCAAGTGAACGATGCAGTCCAGTGGTGTCCACGAGCGGAGTTGCAGCAAAGGGCGCCCGTGGCTGACGTCGTAAGAACGCCGCGCCGTGCGTGCACAGTGTATGTACGTGGCGCGCACTTCATACTTGTGCGACACCACAGAGACGACCTCGGATTTTGGGGCCTTTTTTTACGATTCAGCCATCGCCTTCTTCTCTGCGGAAATATACGGTACGTGCGCCTCGGCGTGTTGTAGGAGGGTGCACAAGTGCACGTCGAAGAACGTGCTGCTGCCGGAGGAGCTGGGCAGCGTGGGCTTCCGGCCGCAGCTGTACGAGGGCTGGCACTGGCGCCTACTGTACGCCGCCGTGGAGCCGCCCAACCTGCGCCACCACAGGGTGCCCTACGACGAGCCACCAGACCCGGAGCAGGAGCGACGCCGAGAGCGACTGCGCCGCCACGAGCGCGCCGCGCTCATGGCCGTGGCCGACGCGCGCCGCTGCGGAGAGGACCCGCAGGTACTCCTCTTGCTTACTGTTCGGCCGCGACAACTTTGGCTCACCTGTAGACGGGGATACCGCCAGTCAGCTTTGACCCGTGACGTCATCGCAGTAGTTCGGAGGTGCGTACGTGTTTATAGAAGGCGTGAGTGACTATGTCGTGGTTGGGTTAAACACGATAGTTTGTTTACAAACAAAACAGATTAATATTTTGTGTTTAAAAAGTGATCTATAGCTTCTCTCTCATGGTTAGCTGTAGGTTAAAGGCCCCTACACACGCTCCGATTTATCGTACGACCAACAAGATGTCCAACGTACCAACCAATTTGTAGCAGCCTACACACGTTCCGACCAACTGCACGCACCGCCACCCTGTTTTGGTGTCTGTTTGTCGAACTGTTTTTGTTTCCGTGTGTTCGCTGTGCAGACGACCTCAGGCATGGAAGTTGGTCTGGATGCTCTACACGCAGTATAATTTGTCGGGTGAACTGATGGGGGAATCGGAGATCGGGTGGACAGGCACAACCAACTGGCCGACATGGAATGTTGGTCGGTTAGCGCCTAAAACCGCCCAATTTATCTGGTGACCAACAAATCGGTTGAGTCAAATGTTTGTAAACCTATCGGATCAAACTGCATGGTCATCCGTCCGTAGCTTACAAACTACTTAAACCTAGGTAAACTAACCTAAGGACAAACACACACACCCATGCTCCAGGGAGGACTCATACCTCCACGGCGAGTAACCGCGCGCTCTGCAGCGAGACGCTTTAGACCGCTCGGCTACTCCACCGCGACAACGAATTGGCTAAAGAAATCGCATCGTGTGTAGGGCCCTTAACCGAGTGATTTTTCTTTTTAGTATGTGACCGCGGAAGGCGCGATTTTTTTGGCTAAGACCAGTGATCGATGGTACACTCTGTTATATACAGGGTGTCCAAGCTATCATGTCCACCCAAAATATCTCTGCAACAATAACAGTTATTGGAAAACGAGTTTCACCGGTATCACTGTACGGCTGGGGCCCATGAATGTACATATTTGGAAAAATCCATTAAAGAAACATAAGTATTTCAAGCGTCAACTTCGCTCCGCAATATCTCGGGATGTAATTGGAATATTGCGATGCAATCAACGCCATTGTTAATGTGATTTGTCATTCTATGGATTGCTGAAGAAAAAATATAGGGTGTCCATTAAAAAAAACATAAGTTTGTATGAAAAAACACATTTGCTTTCGTTTTAGAAAGTTTCCAAATATGTACATTCCTGAGCCCCAGCCGTACATAGATACCGGTGAAAGTCGTTTTCCAATAGCTGTTATTGTTCCAGAGATATTTTGGGTGAACAAGATAGCTGGGACACCCTGTATAATAACTACAGATTATTTGTATCTACAATACAGAATTATTAAGATATCCCGTGTACTCGTTTGCCGAAATCTTGATAACCTCATGGGTCAAAGCAGACAGGTGGTATCCCAGTCTACAGTTATGCCACAACTTTACGATTTCATTGGGGCTGTCACAAACGGCGAAAGTCTGCACTGGTTGAGAGGTATTCATTTTTCTACAAGCCGCTGCGGCAAGGCTTCGCAGGTATTTCTCTCGTTTGCTATTTGGTCACGACAACTTTGCGATTTTATTGGAGCTGCCACAGGCGAGCAAAATCGGCTGAGAGTGTGCATTTACTTACAAGCGCTGGAAATGTTACATCTGTATCTACATTACATACTCTGCAAATCACATTTAAGTGCCTGGCAGAGGGTTCATCGAACCACCATTATACTATTTATCTCCCAATCCATTCCCGAATACCGAGCGGGAAGAAAGAACACCCGAGTCTCTCCGTTCGAGCTCTGATTGCTCGTATTTTATTCTGATGATCATTTCTTCCCATGTAAGTGGGAGTCAACAATATATTTTCGCATTCGGAGGAGAATGTTGGCGATTGGAGTTTCGTAAGTAGCCCACTCCGCAGCGATAAGCGTTGTTGTTGTAATGATTCCCATCCCAGATCATGTATCATTTCCGAAACGCTGTCTCCCCTGTATCGTGATAATACGAAACGAGCTGCCCTTGTTTGGACTCTTTCGATGTCCTCCGTCAAACCCTCCAGATAAGGATCCCACACTGGGCAGCAAACTCCAAAAATGGACGGACAACCGTAGCGTATGCGGAGTCTTTTGTAGTCCTGTTGCATCTTTTAAGGGTTCTGCCAATAAAACGCTGTCTCTGGTTCGCCTTTTCGACGACATTATCTACGTGTCCTTTCAAATTTAAGTCTGAAGTAATAGTAATTCCTAGGTATTTTGTGGAGTTTACGGGCTTCACTTTTAATTGATTTATCTTGTAAACAAAATTTAAAGGATTTCTTTTCGTACTCATGTAGACGACTTCACACTCCTCATTATTTAGAGTCAATTGCCAATCTTTACACCGTACTGACATCTTACTCAGATCGTTCCGCAGTTGGTTTTGATCTTCAGATGATTTTACTAGACGGTAAATGACGGCGTCATCTGCAAACCTAAGAGAGCTACTTAGGTGTTCCCCTAAATCGTTTATGTAAATAAGGAACAGCAGAGGACCAATAACACTACTCTGCGAAAAAAATGTTCAAATGTTTGTATAGCTTATGGTACTTAACTACGGGGTAATCAGTTCATAAACTTACAAACTACTTATGAACTGAAACTTCCTGGCAGATTAAAATTGTGTGCCGGAACTGGAACTCTAACCTGGGACCTTTGCCTTTGGCGTGCAAGCGCACTACCGACTGTGCTATCCCGACACGACTCACGATGCCGCCTCACAACTTTACTTACGCCAGTACCTCGCCTCCTACTTTCCATACTTCACAGAAGCTCTCCTGCGAACCGTGCAAGACCAGCACTCCTGGAAGAAAGGATATGGTGGAGACATGGCTTAGCCATCATTCTGGAAACATCCCTTAGGCTGTGGATAAGCCAAGTCTCCACCATATCCTTTCTTCCAGGAGTGCTGGTCTTGCATGGTTCGCAGGAGAGCTTCTGTGAAGTATGGAAAGTAGGAGGCGAGGTACTGGCGGAAGTAAAGTTGTGAGGGCGGCATCGTCAGTCGTGTCGGGATAGCACAGTCGGTAGTGCACTTGCCCGCGAAAGGCAAAGGTCCCAGGTTCGAGTCCCGGTTCCAGCACACAATTTTAATCTGCCAGGAAGTTTCATATCAGCGCACACTCCGCTGCAGAGTGGCAGATTCATTCTACTTATGAACTAACTAATACTAAGGACGGCACAAATATCCATGCCCGATGGGGGATTCGAACCTCCGACCGTAGCGGTCGTGCAGACCGTGACTGAAGCGCCTCAGTTCCCTCGGCCACCGCGGCCGGCACTACTCTGCGGAACGACCAATATCACCTCTGTTCTAGTCGATGCCTTACCATCGAAAACTACGAACTGTGTCGTCTCTGACAGGAAATCCCCTGTCCAATCGCAAATTTGGGGCGATATACCACAACCACGCAATTTGATTAAAAGCCGCTTGTGAGGTACGGTGTCAAAAGCCTTCTGAAAATCAAGAAATACGGAAGCGATTTGCGAACCCTTGTCGATAGCACACTTCGTGTGAATAAAGAGCTAGTTGTGTTTCGCATAAACGATATTTTCAAAATCCGTGTTGATAATTAGGGATCATCGATATCCACCGATGTCCAATAAATATCAATGTTTGGATGGAAAATTTGATGTTGTAACATCAGTGTTACGTCATCTATAACAGTGTTTTTCAACCTTTTAAATTCCCTTTCAAGTACAAATTATTTTGCGACCTTCTTCCAAATAAAAATATTCTGGCGACCTCCCTCCCTCCCCTCACCCATTCCTCTCGAAACGTAACAAATCTATGTTATCTCAAAGGTAATAAATCATATTCTTTTACTTCAACTCTCTTTTATCCCTCTCAGACCTGTTTTTTTCTGTAGGAAGGATTTTTTTTTTGCTGTATTTCTCTTAAGTTATATTTTTAATGATTTTAGAACCAAGATTTACGCTGTTCTATGCATCCTTTTACATACTACAAAATTGCATATGCTGAAAAGCAAGGCTTCTTTTTATGGACTAAAATAATTAATTTTGTAGCACTAATTTTTGTACTAAATAAACTGATCATTCAATAGTTGCCATGCAAAATAATTACTACCACTTTTCAGTTGTACAGTGGAATACAAGTAACCCACAACTTGTGTGTTCTTTGAAATTCAAAAGCTGCTGCGCAGTGCAACACTAACTACTTGGTATTTTTATAGTGATCTTCCGCATTTGACAGTAAGTGTGCACGATGAAAAGGTTGAAAACTCATAGTCATATACATGTTGTTTCGATTGATAAAAAATTTTTCTTATCTATCATAGACACTGTAAAAGTTATGTACACAATTGTAGCCAGAGGGTCTGAAAGGGTTAAATTGTTGTACGAAGTTTTTGTGTGTATTTTTCGGAATGGATCACACTATCTCATTTTACACGATATTCGACAGAACAATATATTTTGCTTAACGAGTGTTTTGCACTTAATGCAACACTCAGAAGCGAATTAATGCAGATCAGTTTCTGATTATTGAAATTTAGTATCACAGTCAATTAACTATCATTTACTATGGCACCAATAACGAAATCTGTTCAACAATATTATCAAAATCGATACTGCACTTTAAATCCACTAATAACTAATTATCAAATGAAGGAAGTAGGTTAATCTTCTAACTACGTAAATGAAACAGGAAAGAAAGGTCAGCTTTGTTACTTATTATTAATAATCAGCATTACATTACCTACATAATAAAACTTCTTCCTAATGACATCAAATGCAATTACCTTCATTCCAGCGGTGTTACAATACAATACAATATATATCCCAAATACAATCAAATCGACTTGCTGGCACAGCAGCCTCTGCTCTACATCGGAGCCATACACACAACTCAACCGCTCTCTAAGCGAGCTGAACCACAAGTGCTACTCTCTCTCTGCGCGAGTTACAATGCTATGCAATACTTGATCTTTGCCAAAGATGACACTTCACAGAGTTAAGTACACATATCGATACACACAGTAGAAGCGATATTATACATTTTCTTGCAAGCAAGTTACTCGACACAAAACAGGAGGTACAATATTAGACATTTTCTTACAAAAATATTTTTTATGGACACGTTTCAACTGTTACACATGAAACTCCGTAATTTTAACAGTGGATATATTTCACTTAGGCATCGGTTTTTTTCTAATTTTTTATTAATGTAAATATTATACAATTACCCCTTAACCTTTACAAAAGATAAACCATAATATGATACAATGACTGATGTTAGTGACTTATATTATTATTTATTATTTTTTAGCAAACAACTGGCCACCTTCCCTTTTGTTTGTTTGACTCGATGTTTTTCTACTACCTACTAATCCACTGCTGTAGTGTACAGGTTGTACCAGTGATGTAACAAACCTACGTTAATGGTCAGCTCACCGAGCGAATATCAGTGAGCGCGCCCATGGCACTACGCAGGCCAATTTAGTCACTACAGTACCCTGAAAAAGTCATCCCCAAGTTGCTAATGATCTACATAGGAAAACTACCTACAAATAACTTACGTCTAAAATCACGATCGGTGTTGCTACATTTAGTCCCCGATGGCCGATGCTGTCATTTCTGACGAGCAGTCCACCCCACAGAGGCATGGCAAATGTGACTCTCAAAGTCGAGTCAGTTTTGTCAAGATCTGTTTAGGCATTCCGAATGAAGTCTTGGAGCACGTTTACTTTGTGACCCCTAGTTATATTATGGTGCAACTACTTCTTCCTGCGACGGCGATCCGCCGCGCGGGAGTAGACGAGCGGTCTGGAGCGCCACGTTGCGGATGGAGGATCGAATCCTCCCTCGAGCATGGATGTGTGTGTTGTCCTTGGGTTAGTTTTCCTTAGTTTAAGTACTTTGTAAGCTACGGACTAATAACCGCGCAGTTGAGTCCGATAGATTTACAAATATTTGAACATTTTTGACGGCGATCCCCCGAGGAAGACTTGGCGACCCCCCCCCCCCCCCCCACTCTCCCTAGGGTGGCGACACACAGGTTGAAAAACACTGCTCTGTAACATCGAAACATCGATGGTATGGTAGCAACATCGGACCCTCGTTACTTTCACGTTGAAGATTCACTCAATGATAAAATGAAATGTCGTTTACTATGAGAAACAGCAAAGATCGCTTATAATTTTCCTATAATAATGATAAGCGATGTATTTCTCCAGTAAAGGGTAAAAGTTTACTCAAGGCGGGGGTGGCATAGTATTCTGAAGTTGGCAGCGACTACCAAATGCTACTCGTGAAGTGAACATTTTGTGACCAACATAACCACACTACGGTGACGCTGTAAGTAAAATTTAACAGTGGAAGTTAAATATATTAGTTTATCGCAATTTCTTACGGCTGTTTTATCGGGACACATATAGTTGTTTACACGCCCTTTAAAGTAACGGTCACACCATCGATACTGCATGCCAGTTTAATTGTATATGAGAGTTGATCTTCAGAGGAGCTTATGATGAGATCACACCTAATGGGACCGTCAACGGCGCTTCCGTAGTGCATCAGAGGCTGAGAGCGCACCAGATTTGTGCTCTATAGGAGTCAGCATGGGTTTCGAAAAAGACGATCGTGTGAAACCCAGGTTTTCAAGTAGATGCTGTGTTTCTTGACTTCCGCAAGGCGTTTGATACAGTACCCCACAGACGTTTAATGAACAAAGTAAGAGCATATGGTATATCAGACCAATTCTGTGATTGGATTGAGGAGTTCCTAGATAACAGAATGCAGCAGGTCATTCTCAATTGAGAAAAGTCTTCCGAAGTAAGAGTGCCGTCAGGTGTGCCACAGGGGAGGATCGTAGGTCCGTTGCTGTTCACAATATATATAAATGACCTTCCGAATAACATCGGAAGTTCACTGAGGGTTTTTGCAGATGACGCTGTAGTATATAGAGTGGTTGTAACAATGGAAAATTGCATTGAAATGCAGGAATATCTGTATCGAATTGAAGCATAGTGCAGCGAATGACAGTTGAACCTCAATGCAGACAAGTGTAATGTGCTGCGAATACATAGAAAGAAACATCCTTTATCATTTAGCTACACTATAGCGGGTCAGCAACTGGAAGAAGTTAATTCCATAAAGTAACTGGGAGTTGGCATTAGGAGTGATTTAAAATGGAACGGCCATATAAAATCAGTCGTCGGTAAAGCGGATGCCAGACTTAGATTCA
This sequence comes from Locusta migratoria, assembly GCA_026315105.1. Lineage (NCBI taxonomy): Eukaryota > Metazoa > Arthropoda > Insecta > Orthoptera > Acrididae > Locusta > Locusta migratoria. The sequence continues at coordinate 412,116,071 of CM048746.1, read as the reverse complement.
TTGGAAGAATCCTAGGGAAATGCAGTCCGAAACAAAGGAAGTAGGTTACAGTACACTTGTTCGCCTACAGCTTGAATACTGCTCACCGGTGTGGGATCCGTACCAGGTGGTGTTGATAGAGGAAGTAGAAAGGATCCAACGGAGAGCAGCGCGCTTCGTTACAGGATCATTTGTTAATAGTGAAAGCGTTACGGAGATGATCGCTAAACTCCAGTGGAAAACTCTGCTGGAGAGACGCTCTGCCGCTCGGTACGGGCTTTTGTCGAAGTTTCGAGAACATACCTTTACCGAGGAGTCTAGTAGTATATTGCTTCCTCCTACGTATATCTCGCGAAGAGATCATGAAGATAAAATCAAAGAGATCAGAGCCCACACAGAGGCATACCGACAATCTTTCTTTCAGCGAACAATACGAGACTGGAATAGGAGGGAGAGCCGGTCGCGGTGGCCGAGCTGTCTGAGGCGCGCAAGTCACGGTCTGCACGGCCACTACGGTCGGGGGTTCGAATCCCCCCTCGGGCATGGATATTTGTGCCGTCCTTAGTATTAGCTACTTCTTAAGTAGTTTGTAAGTTAAGGGGCTGATGACCCCGTAGTTAACATTCAGCCCCTAAACCCCCTTACGGTACACAAAGCGCTCACTCGGACTTTAAGACCGGGGTGTCATTTCTTTCAGTTTCTTTCGGAATTTTTATCATATAATTGTCTTAAAATCCATTTAGTGCACCAATCGCTCTCCCCCTTTCCCACCATACACCGCACCCGTAGTTTTCTCACACACTTAATATGTAGATTTTTCTCACTTTTACAGATTTCCAGTTGACTGTGAAAGGAAAAACACACAACTTGAGGGTACAGGGGATACATTGGACAGGAGGAAATAGAGACATTCAGCGTACACCTCGGTCTTTTTTGACCGGTGGCGGAGAGTGCAATTCGTTAATTACAGAACTTCAGACAGATGCGCAACGGAGAAAAGACTTACTTCAACTTCCTCTTCAACGGCCTTGAGGCTACAGTGGAGGGCAGAACGCTGATACACACTCAGAGAGAAGGGTAGGGGAGAGAAGGGGGCGCCCCGGTCCAAAAGACCGGTGTACGGGCTAAAGGTCAAGTCCCATAAGCTCTACAAACATCTGAACATTTGAATAGGAGGGAGAACCGATAGTGCTACTCAAGGTACCCTCCGCCCCACACCTGTCGGGTGGCTTGCGGAGTATGCATGTAGATGTAGATGTAACCAACGGCGCGCCTCTATGGTGTGACCAATGACAGGCGAAAATAGATTTCGTGAGTTCATAGCACCGGAATTAAAGCGACTGTCTGGTTTGTTGTTTTCTTTATAATGTGTCGACGTCATGGGGTACCTGTGGATTAAATGGATGGAGTTACGTGAAGTCACCAATAATTTTTTTCTCTTGTTACTATTTACAACCTGACCCACCTACGTTCCATGTTTAAATTAAAAACACTAATCATTTGAAAAGTTAATTGTTTGCCTTATTTGTTAAGAACCCGTAATTATTTCTTACTAGACAAACTGATCCATTTACGTTCAAACATCCGCCTACCGAGCCCCATTATTAATTAAAAATACATATTATTTGTAATGGATATTATGATGTGGTGAAAATTTAATACGTCATCTCGGCTCTCTCTCTTTCCAACCACGTCCCTACATGACGTGTCAAAAATTCCTACGTTCACCATAAAAGTCCCTACGAACCAAACTGATTTCCAAAAAAAAAAAAAAAAAAAAAAAAAAAAAAAAAAAAAAAAAAAAAAAAAGAAATAAAACTGCTACTTACGTTGTATTGGATGACTTTCCTTTTATTAACATTATTGTACAATGAGTTGTTACTGTTTTGAATAAAGAAAAAGGTACTTTCATTCTGCATCGTCCATGAGAAAAGTCCCTACGTTTTGCAAATCCGCCCCTACAGTTTGGAAAAAAGAGTCAGAAGTCCCTACGCGTAGGGACATGTCCCTATGGTTGGCAACACTGCCGCACAGCAAGTGGCGCAGCCACGATTTGGTTCTGGAGGGTGGGGGCTCATTTTATAAAAATAAAGCTTATTGTATTTATTAAACTATGACTTATTTTTACACTTGTTATAATGTAACCAATTACACTACGAAAAGAATTGCACAAGAAATAAAATAAGTAAGCTCGCATTAATTTGAAAGCGGAACAGCTGCAATGAAACTAGAAATGAAGTGTAAAAAATGAGCTCGTAAAATAATTAAGCAGCTTCTACGTTACTAGCCAAAGAGAAAGGTCTTTACGGTTTAATTAATGTGAGATCTATGTGTATACATTGAACTAAAATAACACTATTGTTGTTCATAAGATTCCACTCGGTGGTGCCGCTGATCTGCTATGCAGCGGGTTGCCGCATATGAACAATCGGCTGCCGACCTATTTACAAGAAAAATAAAAAATAATAAAATTAAAAAAACCTTGCGAGGTGCTGGGGAGGGGAGGGGGAAGGCTTCACCTACATAAGCTCCTCCCTCCCCCCCACCCCAAATCTCTCCGTGGCTAAGCTACTGCGCACAGCGACCGCTAAACTTTTACCTTGCTTGGGATTGTTTATTTTTGCAACTAAAACAACGATTTCTTTTAGCCCGGCAGAACTCGCGCCTGTAAAAGTTACACGCTCGATCGCGCGCGTAGAGCATTTTGCTCACACGCAACCAGCAGCCTGTAATTTACCTAATGTGTATAATGTTTTTGATACTTTTATAATGAAACACTCGTAATGTTCCATAAAATATTTATTTGCAGTACAAAACAATAATTCCGCCTATATCATTTATAATAATCTTAGGATAAAGGAAATCGCGTCTTCTAAGGAACATAAAGAATTGAAAAAACAAAACAACAATTACGTGTTTGTTAACTTTTGTGCCCTAATCAATATAGTTTGGTCTTTGCACATATCACACAATATTGCAGTGTGTTCATTACACAATAATTTTTTACAATGCGCATAATGACAATAAATGCTTTCACTTCTATAATGTCGGTCTCGTTACAATCTCTATCCCAAGGAAATCGATGTTTGATTTTTCTGATATGAATATTCGTATACGTAACTATTTCAGTTAGCATTTCATCGCTAGTAAAAAGACGAAAACAATCCACAATATCTTTGGCATTTTCTGCCAAAGTTTTTACTACCTGTCTACCAATACGATATTGTCATCACATTGAAACGACCTGGATTGTAACATCACATTGTTTGCTTGTCTTTGACTAAGTAAAATAACTGACCTCTTTATTGGATTAAAGAAATGTCACCTTCACTTTCTTCTGATGATTGTTCCGTTTCAGTGCAGTGATCGCTGTGTTCACTGTCCAAGTAACTTTCTATATTATCACCTCGAGCAGATTCATCTTCAATACCTTCTAGGTCATCTTCTTCAAGCATGACATAATTTGTGCTTCTAGTCGATCCATCCAGTAAAATTAAAAATAGTGTTAGTTTACGAATTTCACAATACTTATTCATCGTAAATAAAAAATAACGCAAGAAACAAAGAGCAGTAACCGTAAAGCGACATTCTAAAGATTTTGTGTAGCGAAACATGTTCTTACACTCAGTCGCAAAAGTATTAGGACAGCACGTAAATGCGCATAATTTTGCAGTTTGCCGCATGAACAAATACATAAATTGCACTTTGTAACGTATTTGGGACTCCGGGTACGATGTCTCAACGTGAAACACGCGTCAAATACGAAGAATTGTTGTAGGACATCTGTCTTTTACGTAATATTTCCTGAAAACGGCATGGAAAGGTGCAACAAAAGTATTCGGACAAAGGCGGAAAACGTGAGAGAATAGTTCATTCCGAGACGCACAGAGGGTGAAGCGACTGCAGTGTGTCCGACATTTGCGCGAGACGATAGCGATGATAGTAAACACGTATCCCGAGCCTGTGCAGGTCGACGATGGGACACAGAGGGAAGTGTTCTACGTTCGAGCAAAGGCAACTAGTCGTTTATCATCAAAGCGAAGGGGAAAACCTGTAGGGAACTTGCCGCAATAGTGAGCATGAAGAAAAGTACAGTTCACGACATTATTAAACGGTTCGAGAAAGAAGACCGATTGGAATTCCCTTGCAATACAGGACGGCCACGGACATTTTCACAGAGAGATGAACGTGTGATTGTGCGAAAGATACAACAGAATCAGAAAATATCTGCCACACGAATTGCAAGTGAGGTGGAGGGAGACCTTAGTACAAAAGTTCATCCAGAAACCGTGCGGAGAGTACTGCGACGACCGCAGTTCCATGGTCAAGTGGCACGGCAATAGCCATTCATAAACGCAGTGAACCAGAAGAAACGTATGCAGTTGGCGAGGGAATACGCCGAATACGATCAGGCTTGGTGGAATCGGGTGATATTTTGCGACGAATGTAAATTTACATTATGGTAAAGTGACGGAAAGGCAAACGTGTGGCGAAAGACCAATGAAGAGCTGAACTCCAGGAACCTCAAACCAACGGTAAAGTTTGGAGGTGGAAGCATCATGCTGTGGAGATGCATGTCCGGCATTGGTGTGAGTGATTTAGTGTTCATTGATGACACGATGAACAAGGAAGCGTATTTGAATATACTGCGAGGACATTTGAAGCAGAGTGCACGACATCTAGGTATTGCGAACAACTTACATTTTTATCAGGATAATGATCCCAAGCATACCGCGAATATTGTACAAATGTGGTTGCTCTTCAATTGCCAGAAAGTATTGCACCTTCCTCCCCAATCACCAGACCTTAACCCAATCGAACATTTGTGGGATAAATTGAAACGGACCCTTCGCGCGGACAACATCCATACGAAGGAGACGTTGAAAGAGAAACTGCGCCAAGAATGGGAAAATATGGACCCAGATTTCACGAAAAAACTCGTGGAAAGTATGCCTAGTAAATTGGAGGAGGTATTAAAAATGAAAGGTGGACCCACAACGTATTTACATTTTCGTCGTACAACTTATGAACATTTATTGGACAGTGCCCGAATACTTTTGTAGCAGCAGGGTGTGCAGGTTGTTTCATTTTTTGTTGTTAATTTTTCTGTTATTTATGTTTTGGAATCGAAATAATACAATAATTCTTTGTTAATTAATGTTGTTACGCATATATATTGCTAATAAATATGTTTGGGTTTCATAGTCAGTGTTTCTCGAGTACTCATTGTGAAACTTACCACTGTCCGAATACTTTTGCGACTGAGTGTACGTCGATACGCGCGCGATGAGCTAAATGCCGCACGGCGACGACTTGTCCAACCAACTGACCTCTGCCAGTGAAACTGACACAACAACAACAGCGGGCACCGGTTTGGGGAAGTGTAAAACTCAGCTGCTGAGCGAACGAGAGCCCTGCAGGTATTGTTCAGAAAATGCCGATTGTGTTAAAATTACTGTGAGCAAAATGCTCATAGCGCGAGCGGTTTTTTTTTTATTTTTTTATTATTATTATTTTTTTTTTATGGGACTTAACTACGGGGTCATCAGTCCCTAAACTTACAAACTACTTATCAGCTACCTTATATTAAAGACGGCATAAACATCCATGCCCGAGGGGGGATTCGAACCCCCGACCGTAGTGGCCGTTCAGACAGTGACTGGAGCGCCTCAGTCTCCTCGGCCAGCGAGCGGGTTAATGGTGTTAATATCGAAGTTACATCGATGCTCCTCTAATATCGATCATCCGTAATTACAATGCCCCCTGACGCGAAGCACTACTGTACACATTATTAGCGTAACGGCTCCAGCACTGCAGTAAGCAGCCGATGCTGCCTTTCCCCTCACCACTCCAGTCCTCGTGGGAGCCATAATGTGGGTGCAAGACACGCCTCCTGTAGCTCCCAACAGCCACGCGCTTATCACCAAGTTATTGTGGCCAGACAGTACTCGCTCCGGCAGAATTGGCCTTAAGCCCAATTTACACGAGCAACTTTTTACTGAAAATCGAGTACTCAAAGTGCGTGCGTCTGCGAGTTAATCAACCGCCATCGCTAGTGCGCCTATGACGACAGTGATCTATAGATCATGCCGAGTGTGGAGTTATAAATTTCCGACTGCGCAGCATAATGCGCATGCGCAGGAACAAGGTACTGTAGTGGTGTCTGCTAACGTCGGAAGTCAACCTATTCTGGTTGAGTGCATTCATACTACAGATGTTCTCATCATATCAAAAGGGTTCCAATAGAGCCAAGTATTCTGTTTTTCGGCTTAATTTGACCGTTAGCAGGATGATAAGATATGAAAAATACTGCATTTCCGATATTGTTTGATTTGTTTGCAAGTATAAATTATCTTCATAAAATAAATTTATAAGTTTTGAAATCTTTGGGGACAAATTTGCAATTCTAATTGCTCAATAGTGTAGACAATATACCACATGACATTTGACTTCGTTATTGATAAAGACTATCATTATTTTTCTGCTCACACGTAAAACGTGCCCTGATAACCTCACTTCATCGTTCAGATGCGAAAGAGTTTTGAGTGCTAACGTCTAAATGAAAACGACCACTCGATACAAGCGAGAAGCAGCACGCCAATAACACTCTATGGTCGCTGCTGTAGTCAACTGATTGTGAGACTAGAAAGTCGATCTCATAAAAGTGGCTTTATCTGGCACGGGGCACTGTGTAAAACTTCCCTGTCGCCTCCAGCAGAGGATATACAGAGAGTTCCATTTTAATCTATACCAGCTGATGTCTATAGAGCGGCAAAGCCGGCCGCGGTGGCCAAGCAGTCAAATGTTCAAATGTTTGTATAGTCTATGGGACTTAACTACGGGGTCATCAGTCCCTAAACTTACAAACTACTTATGAACTACTTACGAACTATGACAGCACAAATATCCATGCCCGAGGGGGGATTCGAACCCCCGACAGTAGTGGCTGTGCAGACCGTGACTGGAGCGCCTCAGTCCCCTCGGCCACCGCGGCCGGCGGCCAAGCAGTCTGCGGCGCTCCAGTCACGGTCTGCACGGCCACTACGGTCGTGGGTCGAATTCCCCCTCGGGCATGGATATTTGTGCCGTCCTTAGTATTAGCTAGTTCATAAGTAGTTTGTACGTTTAGGGACTGATGACCCCGTAATTAAGTCCCATAAGCTCTACAAACATTTGAACATTTGGAGCGACAAAAAAAAAAAGTTTCTAGCACAAGTTATAAGGTTTGAAGGGGTCATGGAATGGTTATCTCGAAATGACCTTGAATAGAGGTGGAATAAGGTGGGGGAGGAGTGTGGAAGGATGGTCTACCCCAGGCCTGTCCTCTTGGAGAACCACCAAATATATCAAAAGTATTTATTTAATTTAATTTAATTTAATTTTTTACCACCATTTGTCTCTTGTTCTGGGAGGGGGACTCCAAATCTCGGAAGCTACTTTTTCCTGACCGTCTCATGCCTATCGCAGTGAAGGTCCTTGAAACCTGGAGAGCTGCTTATTATCTTTTTTTTCCGTAATACATCTATTTACAAGTAGAGGGTGGGCCGCATTTTCTTTTGCTACCCCGGGCATCCGACAGTCTTAGTCTGCCAAGGGGTTGAACCCTGTTTTCAAGGTCATACCTTTGTGAAGTTTATTGTTTCAAATGATAACCCCTATTTTTATTCCATGTGCAAAAGCAAACACATTTCTTGTACGGAACTTTTTTTCGAAAAATACAAGTTGATGGTCATTTCCAGATAACTATTCCATGATCCCCGTACTTTAAACCTTACAACCTTTAAAAATTACTTTTTTTTTCTTTTTGGAGAAGTGTGCAGCTCCAGAGACAACGGTCAGCACAGATTAGGAATTGGACAACTTGTATACATTCGTCAAAAATTTTCTAAGTTCCGTGATTGGCAAACTACCAATATACGAAAAGGCTGTTACAACAATAGTTTCAGAAACAATTTTACGGATGACAATGTAAAAATTACATTCTAACGTATTCTTCTACAATCGTGGGACCCTTTGTAAATTGCACCATTTTCACATGCCTAAGACCTGCTCTTCTCTACGGACAGGAACTGACGATTATACAGCAGTTGCTCCTTTAAATGTGAGGACAACTTGCAGAGATAGTTCCGGTCTTTTACACCACATGAATGAGTGGCGCTAGCAACGTGAACTCTGTTCCGTTCTGTAGCTCGATTCAGTACGCTTGTGGCAATACAGGACGATTTAAAGAAACCTTTACTAACTGACAAGGCAGAGTAGGCGTACAATAAGGACAAAAAGGATCAAGCACACAGAACCGGTAGTTTCAGACGCCATTAGAGGGCGCTACAGTAACTTGTGGGATGACGTCATAACACTGTTTAATTGGGCCGTAAATTCTTCCGCACCGACTTCATGGTCGCACATTTGTCGTACTCCTAACAAGGGCTCTGTCAGATGTGCAGAGCGATGTTTCTATGCCTGTTCGTTACCAGATTCGATTTCGGCATGGCGGAGACTCAGTGCATTACAACAGACAAGTGAAAAATGTTCAAATGTTTGTAAACCTATTGGCCCAAACTGCTTTGGCATCAGTTCCAAGACTTACAAACTACTTAAACTTACACTGAGGACAACACACACACACACACACACACACACACACACACACACACACACATGCCTGAGGGAGGACTGGAACCTCCGGCGGGAAAGTTTTTTACTGTTTGACATGGATAAGGTAGCAGGCAATGTATCAATGTCATCAAACTGTTTACTTTTGTAAAGATGATTTAATACCGACACCGGTAAAGTTATAATAAACAGCTGATGTATTACGGCTGTTACCACTCATCTCAGTAAAAATTTATCAGTTTCTGTTGTCAAAGGCAATATATAAATAAAAAAGTTCTCTAATTTTGTTTTTGTATATCTATATTCCATTTTATGTAAAGGGTCATGAACCACTAGGCTTGTGGTGATGATACACAGCCGCGGTGGAGTAGCCGAGCGGTCTAAGGCGCCTCCCTACGGAGCGCGCTGTTGCTCGCCGTCGGAGGGTCGAGTTCTCCCTGGGGCATGGGTGTTTGTGTTGTCCTTAGGTTCGTTTACCTAGGTTTAAGTAGTTTGTAGGCTACGGACTGATGACCAAGCAGTTTGGTCCGATAGATTTGCAAACTATTTTTTGTTTTTGTTTTTGTTTTTTTGTTTTGATGATACACATTTTGTGATGTGCGTATATGTCTCCATAGTCACTTCTATTCCGCCTCTAATTCTGTAATAGGAATTATTAATTTATTTGTGTCACTTTTTATTGATGATACAAATAATACCGAAATGCTGCTTTACATAGTAGATGCTATTTAATGCTTATAAATACAACAATAAGCCTATTTCGTCAGAGCTTTTTTTCGAGTGTGTATAAATTTAGATCTCTTCCAGAATGTTCATGTGATAACCTTTTGGTGTTTTGTGTAATATTTTCATTGCGTCTGTGATATGACCGCAGATTTTATTTTATCCCACTCCTCAACGGCTATTCGGCATAGATCTCTAAGATTGATTGATGGCTCCGCTCGTCCAAAACGGAGTGCCCATTTTAATCTTGCCATGTCGCTTTCATGAAGAAACGCATTCTCAATATGACGAAATTTTAAGTAAACGAACAGAACTAAAATATAAATATTATCTAGATAACTTGATTGAAATTTTAGATTCGAGATAAAAACAGAGATATACATCACAGTACTATATCATAACAAAGATGACGGTACGATATCACAGATTCCACGATACACAGAAATAAATAAACTGTAACCTTAGAGAGCATCGCTGGAGGATCTGTCAATCAAAGATGTCTGAATAGCAATAATAAATAAATAACCTGACAAGCATGAAATAATATAAATACTATCTGAAGAATATTTAGACTGCAATTACATGCAGTTATTGAAATAACATTATACCTCCACGATGTAATATGGACGTTAAGTATGGACTAATATGTCGCGAAAAAATGTAGAAAAATTGTAAGTAGCTCTATTTTCCTCACTTTAACGTAAAATCTATATCCGCAGATATACTTATTATGGACACAGATACGAAATAGGCCTTTTTCTGTATTTATAAGCATTAAATAACATCTACCACGTAAAGCAGCATTTCGGTATTATTTGTATTATCAATATGTCCTCAGAAGACATACACCATGCTGCAGGCCCAAATGAAATTAAATTAATGACTTTTATAGTTAAAAGGCATTTTACGCCACTGGAGAGCGATCAACAGTTTATATAAAACAATTCATTGAGCCAAGATCGCTAACAATTTATTTTCGTCTCTTAACCGGTTTCGGTGAGCTCAGTCACCATCTTCAGAAAGTCCAGTACAATCACTGCAAAAAGTTATACAATATCTACAAACTGCAAAGTTATTGTGGTATACAAATAAAATGACAGTTAACAAAACATGTACATTACCTTAGCGTCATATGTAAAAATAGAAACATAACCTTCTAACACACGTAAACATCTTGTTAAAGTTTTTCATCGCAAGGTGGTTCGTCATAATGAACAAAATTTGGTCTTGGCCCTGTTTGCTTGGGCCAAGACCACATTTTATTCATTATGACGAACCACCTTGCGATGAAAAACTTTAACAAGATGTTTACGTGTGTTAGAAGGTTATGTTTCTATTTTTACATATGACGCTAAGGTAATGTACATGTTTCATAACTGTCATTTTATTTGTATACCACAATAACTTTGCAGTTTGTAGACATTGTATAACTTTTTGCAGTGATTGTACTGGACTTTCTGAAGATGGTGACTGAGAGCCGTGGTCGAAGGGACTAAGGCGCTCCAGTCACAGTCTGCACGGCCACTACGGTCGGGGGTTCGAGTCCCCCCTCGGGCATGGATATTTGTGCCGTCCTTCAAAAATGTTCAAATGTTTGTATAGCTTATGGGACTTAACTACGGCGTCGTCAGTCCCTAAACTTACAAACTACTTATGAACTAGCTAACACTAAGAATGTCACAAATATCCATGCCCGAGGGGGGATTCGAACCCCCGACCGTAGTGGTCGTGCAGACCGTAACTGGAGCGCCTCACTCCCCTCGGCCACCGCGGCCGGCTGTGCCGTCCTTAGTATAAGGTAGTTGATAAGTAGTTTGTAAGTTTTGGGGCTGGTGACCCCGTAGTTAAGTACCATAAGCTTAACAAACATTTGAACATTTGTAGCTGGAAACAAGTACTGGGATGCGAGTAATATTATGATACTAAACGATGTGGAGATCGCATTCAATTACTAACTTATGTTCCACAATTATTTACGCTTAACCGAAAATACGAATTGACCATGCAGCCCGCCACCTTGAACCCACGAAGTCTTCTGTAACAGTCAGCTGTTCTGGTCCCTCGTAAAAGGGGGAAAAGAAAGAAAAGAAATCTATTCTGCTCAGAAGTGTGGCGCCTTCTTGGCAGTCAGCCCCGGCGGTCGCCCCTTCTCCTTCGGCGGCAGCGAGCTGTTAAGAGGCATAATCTTCACGGGCCGTTACCCCCTTTAGAATCGGGAAGACAACTTCCTCGCGAAGTATCTCGGCGAGGTCCTCCTCAGCAGAAGGGAACTCCCTGCGCGAATAAGGGCGCCGGCGAAGAACAGTTTACGCCTCTTTGGCTACTCGTGTTGATAATAAAATACTTGTGGCTTTCATAGTGACATTCCGCGCCAGGGACCGCGACGAGAATTCCGTTCTAAACTGCGTTAAATACGCAGTGTTCATTAACCGCTTCGTTAGCTTCGCGGAATGTTTAGAGATAATCTGACCTTGTAACTGAAGTCGGTATTCACAGATTTTGTTGTATTCGCGACGAGAAAATAAACAGTACAGTTTTTGTGTACGTGGTGCTGGACAGTTTTTGCATACCGAAAACCATTGCAACTTTAAGACAGGTTCAAATCAAATGTTCAAATCCAGAATGAAACTTTCACTCTGCAGCGGAGTGTGCGCTGATATGAAAATTCCTGGCAGATTAAAATTGTGTGCCGGAACCGGGACTCGAACCTGGGACCTTTGCCTTTCGCGGGCAAGCGCTCTACCGACTGAGCTACCCCAACACGACTCACGATGCCGCCTCACAACTTTACTTCCGCCAGTACCTCGCCTCCTACTTTCCAAACTTCACAGAAGCTCTCTTGCAAACACGCAAGACTAGCACTCCTGGAAGAAAGGATATGGTGGAAACATGGCTTAGCCACAGCCTAAGGGATGTTTCCAGAATGTTTCATTCTGGAAACATCCCTTAGGCTGTGGCTAAGCCATGTTTCCACCATATCCTTTCTTCCAGGAGTGCTAGTCTTGCGTGTTTGCAAGAGAGCTTCTGTGAAGTTTGGAAAGTAGGAGGCGAGGTACTGGCGGAAGTAAAGTTGTGAGGCGGCATCGTGAGTCGTGTCGGGGTAGCTCAGTCGGTAGAGCGCTTGCCCGCGAAAGGCAAAGGTCCCAGATTCGAGTCCCGGTTCCGGCACACAATTTTAATCTGCCAGGAAGTTTCAAATGTTCAAATGTTTGTTAAGCTTATGGGACTTAACTACGTGGTCATCAGTCCCTAAACTTACAAACTACTTATCAACTACCTTATACTAATGACGGCACAAATATCCATGCCCGAGGGGGGATTCGAACCCCCGACCATAGTAGCCGTGCAGACCGTGACTGGGGCGCCTCGGTCCCCTCGGCCACCTCGGCCGGCTTGAGACAGGTGGTAAAGCATTGTGACACCTACGTATACTGCAGGGCAGCGGTTTCCAAAATGTGGCACGCGACCCGCAAGTGGGTTGTGGGGTCATTTCAGGTGGATGACCGGTCCACTTTTGAAATACCTAAGAAAATTTTGTGTCCCAGCCTCGTCGCCGCTTTTGTGTCTCGTTTCCGTCGTAGGTGTCGGTGGCCGAGTAGAAAGAGACCGACACAGGAATAAAGGATGCACGCTTGTTCAGGTACGAAGGTGAGCAGCCAGTGGGACAGCAGAAACTAGAAACACTAGAGTAAATTAGAACGAGATATATATTTCTTGGAGACTCAGTAATACTTAACTTTTACATAGCTCAGTACGGCAGAATGCTGATACATAGTTGTTAGAGGCCTGCCTAGTGCCTATCCGATAGCCAAGTCTTCACTGGTGCCTATCTGATTCCGAAGTATTAACTGGTTCCTATCTCAGTCCCAAGTGAACGATGTCGTTCAGTGGTGGCCACGAGCGGAGTTGTAGCAGAGGGCGCTCGTGGATGACGTCGTATGAACGCCACGCCGTGCGTGCATGGCGGCGCGCGGCGAAAGTAGGTGGCGCGCACTTTAGACTTGTGCGACACCACAGAAAAATACAAGGTGCATCTCAAAGCTTTTGTGAATAATCTCAGGAATTATAGAGAACACGAGTTACAAACAAAATCCTTTTATTGGCCTTGAAAGTAATCGTCATTGACTACACTACACTTCTCACATCACATCGGCAGTACAGCTGTTGGAAACAGCAAACGGTGTTTGTGGAATCACTCGAAGCACCGAGGTCACGCTTTGTTGGACTCTGCAACCGTTGCGAAGAAGTTCATAAGTAGTTTGTAAGTTTAGGGACTGATGACCCCGCGGTTAAGTCCCTTAAGCGTTCATAACTCACAAGAGTGTACCCTCCAACATGGAGGTCGAAATTTTTTACGTGTTTTAATCATTTTATTCTAAGCATTGATAATGACCACAAAGTGATCGAAATGTAGATCTGAGAATAAATAATTATTTACGACCGATTGCTGAAAAAATTTCTATAAATCAAATAAACAGTCATTGTGCACAAGTTCCACCATGGAATCAAGTCTGTTTATTAACTGTCATCAGAAAAAGCAGAATTAACGTAAAATTCAGTACTGTTTGTTACTGAAATAAATACTTTACATCTTTAAAACATTTGCTAAGTAAGAAAAATGAAATATGCAAATAAATTATTCACTAATACAAAAACCTCCGAGCGAAGTGGCGCAGTGGTAACACACTGGACTGAAATTTGGAATCACAGTGGCCCAAATACTTCCTCTGGCCATCAAGATATAGGTTTTCCGTGAATTACTTAAATCACACGAGACAAAAGCATGGATGTTTCCTTTGAAAGGGCACGGATGATTTCCTTCCTCACCCTTAACCGAACAATCCGAGGGTGCTGTGGTTGCGTAGACTTTCTCGGCATAATAAATGATAATATTATTCTCGGGGCCGTAGCAGGGAAACGTCGTCATATTGACACAATATTTCGCCGCGGTGGAGTAGCCGAGCCGTCTAAAGTGTCTCGCTGCGGAGCGCGCGGTTGCTCGCCGTGGAGGTTCGAGTCCTCCCTGGGGCATGGGTGTGTGTATTGTCCTTAGGTTAGTTTACCTAGGTTTAAGTAGTTTGTAAGCTACGGACTGATGACCACGCAGTTTGGTCCGATAGATTTACAAACATTTGAACATTTTTGACACAATATTTCAACAGACCAGCTGGCTACCATCGTCAGGTGAGTAAGCCGAATGCAATGACTCGCACTGACTAGCCGTGAACTGAGATTAGGACAGACGCTCACGCTCACGCTTCTCTTGACGGACCTCGACCTTGGTCCGATGGGTTGCAGGCTAAGCATTAACTGCTGTTCCTGCGGTACCTGAAACATATGAAAAACAAATTAGTGGCCTGACTGGAGGAAGGGTCTTAGTGTGTCAGCTGGTGACGGAGTGTGATTTCTTCCACGGTTGCTACGAGATTATAAGATTAATCCCGTAGCAGGTCAGGCCAACGAGTCGTTGGCCTGAAGTGTTGTTGTGTCCCAAGGTCCCGGACGAGCCGGTTTTGGGACTGCTGGGACTTCTCATAGAAGTTCCTGGCGGTGGCGCGGAACCTCTCCCAGAGGGGCAAGATGCCGACTTCGTCGTGAAGTCGGGCGGTGGGGTACCGCTTCGGAAGATGCAGGGCAGTCTTCAGGGCGCGGTTCTGGATCCTCTGCAGCGACTCGATGTGGAGGTCTGCGGCGTTTCCAAATACTGGGGACGCGTACTCGAGCACTGGGCGAACCAGTGACAGGTACATCGTGATCCCATGTTCCGGCGGCAGCGACGACTGCGGGTTAAGCAGCGGATAAATTACGCGTAATCGCGCAATGGCTCTCTGTCTTACATCACTGACGTGATGTTTCCGGGTGAGCCTTTGATCTAGGGTAACCCCTAGGTATTCCTCCGTCGTGCTCCAGGGGATGGGAGCCCCCAGAATTTCGATCGGCGGTAGCCCAATTGGCACACGTCTTCTAGTGAAGACGACTGCCTGGCTCTTCGCGGCGTTGAATTTCAACCGCCACTTAGTAGCCCATGTCCCCAGGACGTCGCATCCAGCTTGCAGGCGGCGTCGCATCGTGTTCGCGTTCATGCTGCGGGTGAACAGCGCTGTATCGTCGGCGTAGAGCGCCAATTCTACGCGTGGTACCCGCGGTGCGTCGGCAGTGTACAAAGAGTACAGCAGGGGGCCGAGAACCGACCCCTGTGGCACTCCTGCACGTATCTGCCTTTCCGTCGATGTACCGTCTTCTGCCCTCACATGTAAGGTTCGTTCAGACAGGTACGACTGCAATAGTCTCCCATGAGACGTCGGAATGCCGTGCACAAAAAGTTTGTACACGAGACCGTCGTGCCAGACGGAGTCGAACGCGCGGGAGACGTCAAGGAACACTGCCCCAAGGAATTCCCTTGTTTCCAGTGCCCGCATTGCCGGCTCGACCAGCCGGAGTAGCTGGTGTGTGGTGGAATGGCCGGCGCGGAAACCGAACTGCTCGTCCGGTATGATGTTCTCGCGCGTGACGTGATCCAACAGTCTCTTCACGTACAGCCTCTCGAAGACTTTCGAGAGGGACGACAGCAGGCTGATGGGCCGGTAGCTGGTAGCCTGGCGCGGATCCTTGCCGGTTTTCAGGATTGCTACCACTTCCGCATGTTTCCATGCGTTGGGGAAGACTCCCGAGCGGAGAATCTCGTTAAAGACGTCGGCAAGGAGCCGATGCGTTCCCTGAGGTAGGTTCGTCAGCAGGCGGTTAGTGATACCGTCGCTGCCTCCCGCCTTCCTCTGGTTCAACGAGCGAAGCTGCTTTGCAACCTCGTTCTCCGTGATCGGCTCGATGGCGTCGTCTTCTTCCCTGGCGGCGAGGAACACTGGCAGCTGCTCGGCGACTCTGCGGGTGTGCTCCTCATCTATGACGTCTTCAACTGGCGTGAAGTTGGCCGCGAATGCGTCAGCCAGCGCGCCGGCCTTCGCGTCCGGGTCACTTGCGTAGTCGTCCCCGACCTGGAGGGGCGGAATGCGCTGGCGGCGGCGAAGGAAAGCCTTCGCGACTCTCCAGGCGCTTCCGTCGTCTGGATTGAGCGTTGACACGAGGTCTGCCCAATCCTGGTTCCGGTGGTTTTCAACTGCGGCCTTAATTTCCCGCCTCATTCGATTTAATCGGCGCTTCGTTTCTGGTTGGCGTGTAAGCTGCCATTCACGAAACAATCGATTTTTGTCGCTGATGGCTGCCAGAATGTGGCGTGGGAGCTGTCGCGAGAAATCTCGCGGCTGGCGCGGCGGTCTCGGAGTTGCGTCTTCCGCGGCTCGCTGGATCGTCCTGGAGAGGAAGGCGAGGGTAGCGTCGGCCCCGGCCTCGGCGGGGTTTGGCGCTTCCTCGAGTGCGGCAAGCACTGCCTCTTGGTAGCGCTCTGCGTCCAAGTTCTTGTAGCTGGGACGCTGCTCTCGGAGGGATGCGCCGATCACGTCCAACTCGAAAATGACCGGTACATGGTCGGAGTTCAGGACGTTTCGCGTCTCAGCGGACGCAAAGCGGCCGATGCCCTTCATAAGGGCAATGTCGAGCACGTCGGGTTCCCCTCGGTCCGGGAAGTGCGTGGGGTCAAAAGGCCCCAGGCTAATTGCGCCGCAGCGATGCACGGCGCGGGAAAGTCGGCGCCCACTGACGTTGGTAACGCTAGAGTTCCACTCTGGGTGTTTCGCATTGAAATCCCCAGCAATGAAAAGCCGCCCCTCCAGCGTCAGCAGGGTCTCGAAATCCGCTCCCACAAGCGGCCTGCCAGGCTGCCTGTATACCGACACGAAAAGAATCTTTCCGGCGGTACTACTCCTGTCGTTTCCAGCGTCGGTGTCTCCGGAAGATGCACTCGATGATGCTGCAGCGACTTCTTCACGTAGATGGCAGTGCCACCCCCTTGGGTAAGCCTGTCATCTCGGTAGCAGCAGTAGTTTGCCGCTCGCACGTTTACCCCGGGTTTGAGGAAGGTCTCCTGTACTAGGCAGATGTCGACCGCCTCTTCCCGTAGGAGCAGGCGAAATTCGCCCTGCTGAGGATGGAGACTCCTCGCATTAAACGTGCAGATCGTCAATCCGTGGATATGGCCATTATCCATGGTGACTGCTGGAGTTGACGGCGTTGGCCTGGAGGGCCGCCGTTACTGCCTCCACGAGAACCGGGAGTTTCACCAGCAGCTGGTTCAGCGAGCGCAGAAGCGCGCTGAGCTCAGCGGTAGACATTTGGCCACTTGCGGGGGCCGCGGCGGAGATACCGTCGGCGGCGGCGATGACTTCGGCGGCGGGGACTGCCGGCTGCGGCTGGGCGGTCGCAACACGCACCTCGTGCGTGGGCGCAGGCTGTCCTGCGGCGGAGACGGCTTCGAGCTTCTGCTTGCGGCTGGGCGGCCGCTGACGAAGTTCCCGCACCGCAGCCGCGGGCGCCGGCATGCCGGAGTCCGCTGCTGCAGGCGTTTGCCGGTCCGAGCGGCCGCCTTCGGCTGCTGGCTGGGCGGTGGTGGCTGGCTTCCTTCCGCGGGCGACGTCCGCGAAGCTGCGGCCAGGAACTACGGGGTTTGGGCGCTTTCCCTTCTTGAAGGCGCGGCAGCCCCTGTAGCTTGCGACGTGGTCTTCGTTGCAATTGCAACAAAGCGAAGGGTCGTCCCTGCCCTTCTGGCACTCCCAGGACGGGTGATTGCCGGCACACTTCGAGCACCGGGTTGGCATGGTGCAGTATTTTGCCACATGGTCGAAACCCTGGCAACGGTAGCACTGCGCCCGTTTGCTCTTGGCGCGCAACGGCTCCACCTTGACGGAGAGGTCTCCGATCCTCTCCAGCTGGAAAATCTTCCGGTTATCTGCGTTGTCCACCAGGATAACGCAGAACAGCGGCATCACGCGGCGCGTCCTTGGAGACTTCATGGCACCAACGTGCCTGGTGACGAAGCCCTCTTCCCTGAGTAAGTCACTCAGGTATTGTGGGTCCATTTTAAGTGGCAGGCGGCGGAGAACAACCTTAAGTTGTTTTAGCCTGTCCGCATTGTGGGTGAAGCACCCCCATTGCTCTTTGGCAGCCAGTTCCATCACCTGGTCGTACTCCTCGCGAGTGTCGACCTGGACGACGTACTGGTCGCCGCTCTTCGTCCTGAGTCGTGGCTGGCTGACGACTTCCTTGACTTTCTTATGGAAGACCCGGTAGTCTCCGTCCCATAATACAGTGATCGGCGGCGGTCGGGGCGGTTTCTTTGCCGCTGGCGTCGTCCCGGCCCTTTCCGATTCCATCACTTCCGTGAGTGACCCGAAAGCGTTGCCGGTCTGCAGCTCGGCTGGCGTGATATGCCGGAATTCACTGGGCCTGGCGGTGTGCCGCCGCGGTGGAGCGATGAAGCCATCGCTGTCCGGCTGGCGCGGACACGACGTCTTCTTGCGCCGCGTCCTCTTCTTTTGCGCCCTCTGGCGCGAATTTGCCGGGGGAGAGGCAGCGTCCTCCATGGAGGCGGCAGGCCGCTTCCTAGAGTTTTGCCGTACCTCCGTCGCCTCCCCCGAGTCGGGGAGGTTTGAAACAGCCCCCTTCTGGCGGTCCGCTGGAGCAGGGGCAATCGCCCTTGCCAAGCTGGCGGGCGCGGCCGCAATTGCGGGCGCTGCAGCTGCACCGGCAGGCACAGGGGAGGGCAGGATGACGATCCTGGACCCAGTGGCCGCGGGCATCGTTCCTGCCAGCAGGCAGTGCTGCGCAGAGGACGTCAAGCCCTCTGGAGCGATTGCTGTCGGGGCCGCTACCTCGCTCCGAGGTGGCGGGACGGAGAAGACCGTGACGGCCTTGTGCGGGTCGGCCGCGGGTGCGCCGACACCGACAACACTGAGCTCGTCGACAGACGAGCTCGGCCTCAGCACTGCGGCTGGGGGGCGCGCACTCCTCCTCTCAGATTCGGAGCGATAACGGGGGGTTACGGCCCGTGGCCGCAGGGAATCCCCTTCCCGGCCAGGTTTCGCCCCCCTCCTTATCTCGTCGGTACGAGACCTCCTATGCTGGGCTTCTGACATGCCTGTTCCCAATCGACAACGACAATTTTGCTTCTTCGCGAGACAACGACAACTTGCTTGTTCGGACACGGGAATTGCCAGCCAGAATGCACCTACACAGGTTCCCTATGGCTCAGAGTCCTGCTGAATAACCTCACGCAGAATACTGAGCGAATGCTAGCGCTGAAAAGCACTGAAAAAAGATGCTGACGTAGACGACGTCGATCCCAGGTAGGATGGCAGTCAGCCAGACAGCGCAGTACCGCCGGCGAGAGCGTACACAAAGCGCGCGCTCACGCCAAGGTCACAGCGCGAGAGCGCAGCAGAGCAGGTAGCGGAGGTCTGAACCGGTCCGCTGCCGACTCGCTACTGAACAACAATGAGATTAGGACAGACAGAAACGGTGGCCCTTTTAAATACCGCAGGCTGCCCACCGCGCGTGTGCGAGACCAAAGTAAACGCCCTCTAGGCGCAATACAACTACATATTAGCGCACGGCGGAGAATATCGGGAAAAACGAAGGGTCGAAACAAGTACGGTTAAAAGAAACTGCAGGTCGAAATGAAGACCGTTGGTGCTTAATATTGTCGCGTTGAAATGGAAGCAGGCTTGACTTCGAAGACAGGGTTGTCGACTGAACACAGCACTTATACTGAAAGCAGATTTATTGCGAACTGAAACGTACATGCAGCACTGACTGCCCCTCGGGCAGAGTGCTCTGCTATTTATACAAAGACAGAATTACCAGAAATTAGAAGAATAGTTAAGATAAGAAACATGTAGAATATCCTGTAAATTATAAATACAAAAAATGAATTTTTGCTGGTGGACGGGATTGAAACAACGATCTTCAGCACAGCAATCGGTGCTGCTATCCATTGCGCCACGCCGACAGTTGGTTAACCGAGTCTCGCGCCAATATCAGATAAAATTATATTCCAAGTTTTACTTAGAGGGAAACCCTTGTTCCTCAAATGTTCAACGGTTTGGAAACCTTTTGGATCAAACTGCTATACTCATCAGTTCCTAGACTTGCCCAGTCTGTAGCATGGCGCCTTAGACCACCTAGAAATTCCGCGCGGCTCTTGCCTATATTCATAATATTATGGGGCATACCAATTTACATAGCAGCAGCGAGACGCAGGAGCATTGCGTCTCATTATACAGGGTGTCCCAATTATCCCGCTCACCCAAAATATCTCTGGAACAACATCAACTACTGTAAAACGACATTCACCGGTATCAGTGTAAGACAGGGGTCATGAATGTAAATATTTTGAAACATTCTGAAGCGAAAGAATATGTGATTTTTTAACACAAACTTATGTGTTCATGAATGGAAACCCTAGATTATTTCATCAGCAATCTATAGCATGACCCGTCAGATGAACAATGGCGTTGATTGAATAGCAATACGTCAATTACATCCTGAGAAATTGCGAAGCGAAGTTGATATTTGAAATACACGAAGATCGCAGCTAGCGCGTCCCGAGACTCTAGCGAGAGCGACGGTTGAGCCTCAGGACATGCGCTAGCCGCACGTTTCGCATATTTCAACTGTCAATTTCGCTTCGCAATATCTCGGGATATTGCAATGCAATCAACGCCACTGATTATGTGATTTGTCACGCTATAGATTGCTGATGAAATAATGCCGGGTGTCCCTTTAAAAACATACAAGTGTTTATTAAAACACATACCCTTTCGTTTAAAATTTTTCAAAATATGTACATTCATGAGCCCAGCCTTACACTAATACCGATGAAAATCGTTTTACAACAGCTGTTGTTGTTCCAGAGATATTTCGGTTGAGCAAGATAACTGGGGCACCCTGTATAACATCTTGTGAGCCTCATTAAGACAATGTTCTGCAACAACCAAGTTTTCTGGTCGGACAAAACGAATATGACGGTGATAGTGCAGCACCTGTTCTAAATAGTGTGGATCGTTTGGTAAATGTAAGTCTTACCACAATGATACGGAACTCTGTATACACCGGGCTTCGTCAGTCGCAAATCATTCTTGACTGACTCAAGGAGGGCCTAGTCTTTGTTAGTCGCATAAAAACACTTTTAATAACACATCTTCCTAATATTGTTGAAAATTTTCCTGGATCTGTTTCCGGCGAAATTCAAGAAAGCAACAGATTTATAGTTGTCCTCTAATGGTTCGCCCGGAGGTCCAAACTGAAGCGTGCGTCAAATTTGTTTAGCAGTGTACAGCTTCTGTTCAAAGACAACATCAAGATGATCCAGTTCTTCATTCAAATGTTCTGCTTCAGAGATTGCATACACTTTTTTTTCACTAGAGAACGCAAGACACCCATGCGTTGACGTGGCGGATGACAGCATGTCTCATGGAGATAAAGATTGTGTGCGTGGGTTTGCAATATACGTTGTTTCCTAATGTCCCATCTTTCTTCTTGTGAACCAAATCGTCAAGAAAATGATGTTTCTCACCTTTCTCAACCTCCATAATTAATTTCATAGTGGGATGGAGGCAATGAAAATGATCTACAGTGATTCAAAGCATAGATGCTATGAGGACAAACTATTAAAAAAATGTCTTAGACGTAACTCCAAAACCAGATAGTCTTAAGAAAGGACATCCTTAGCGCCATGCCTTCAAAGTCTTCCACAAAAAGACTGGCGACTATGGGGGAAATAAATGTTCAAATGTTTATAATACTATGGGATCAACCTATGTTAGTCATAAGTCCCTAAACTAACAAACTACTTAAACTATGTTAAACTAACCTTAGGGCAACACACACATCCATGCCCGAGTGGGTATTCGAACACCCGACGCTGGACTATGGGGGAAAGAGGACTCCCCATAGCCACTCAGTCACTTTGCTCAAAAGAGGCATTATTTAAATGGAATACTTTGAAGTCAAAACATGACCACATAACCTGACTGTTTTACCATCCAATTTGTCATTAATTAATAAAGAGATTCTTCGAGAGGAACCGGGGTAAAAACGAAAACAACATATAAGTTCAAAAGCAAGTCTGAAGGGCCAAAACACACTGACTGCAGCCGGCGAATAAATTGAGACGAGTTAGGGATGTGATGTTCACATTTTCAAGCTTGAAGGGCGAGAACAGAAGCTAAGTATTGACCAGACTTTAGATGGGGGCACCCAAATTGCTCACATCACTACGAAGAGGAATTCCAGACTTTTGAACCTTAGGTAACCCATACAGTCTCGGAACGACAGCATCTTCTGGGTTAAGTTTTTTAACAGTATCCACCGGCTAGGAACTCTTCTTTAGAAGTGAAAGTCTTCCGTTTCATCCGTTATTTGGGATTATAGGCTGAGTCCTTCAGTAAAAGATCCATCTTGGACCCACAGTGTCCAAATGATTGCTCCTGCCTCCCGTCTTCTTAAAGAATCGATGGAAATACGTATGACCGATAATATTAACAGAGACAGGGGGATTCCATTTAAATCAAACTTGGAACCCAGTTTTATCTTGTCTTCTTCCAGTCAATTGGGCATGTGGTGCCATCTATATTTTACATGCATGTTATATTTGCCGAAATATAGATCTGAAAACTAAAGCAGTTTCTTACAAAAAGAAAGACTGATTGCTGCAAATCACCCATTTGGAGAAAAATATGTATTTACGTACTCAGTCTTATAATTGGGTACCGATGTACTTGGCCACTTTTGAAAGAATAATTGCTTTGATCTAGACGTTTATGAATAAAAGGCCCACTTATACACTGCTTTTTATACCATACTTGTCCGTTTTTGACACAGAGTGAGGCTACCATCCGATCCAGTTCAGAGAATACTACTAGAAAATATAGATTTCACAAATTCGACAAAAATGGACTTTTAATCTTTGATACAACGCTCCTCGTTTGTGTGATGAGAACATCTAATAATATGATATCAGAGGTAAACGCCGATGACAATGAATTCCGTTCTGATGACACTGTCAAGAATACAGTTCTAGACTACGGAAATTAGAAATATGTTGACACGAGGATTCTTTAGTATTTTACACTAGACAAATAAACCTTTATTCACTTGTTAATGAGAAAGCTGTAAATCATATACTCCCGCGAGGACCTTATAGCACGGAAATGATATGGGATAAACAAAGTTGTTCTGAAATTGGAGTAGTATTTCATTCAGGCTTTTGCGATTGAACGAGGGAGATAAACAAAATATTATCGCTTTGAGAATATTTTCGGAGTACTCTGTTCCCATTTAAAAGCGGGCTTATTGCACCTCAAAAGAAACTCCTTCCGCTTATTCAGTCGAAATGCTATGTTATCATCGAAATAAACCAGTCAAAGCCTATAAGACCTCTCAGCGGACTTCCTTTGAATTAATTCCAGTGAGGCTCAAAAGCTTTAATCTAAAATATATTATTTTTACAGAATTTACCGACAGCGAAAAGAGACAGGAATTGCGGTAAAAATGCCAAAAACATTCGTATATGCATCACAGTATAGTGCAAAGTACGTATGGAAATCAATAACACTTTATAATGGTAATAGTCAATCAAATATCACATTATTCACATGTGTTGCACCTTTTAGGTTGATAGTCGACGTCCAAAGGTTGAGTTCATTGACTTATTTTGTTGATGTTAAGCAGGAAGGTTAAAGATACATTGCGGTTTCGCGCCGTACATTTAAGCAATTTGCATGTTTTAATATAGTGAATTGTCCGCTACAGAGTAGTTCTATAGTCGCTATTGGGCACCAAAGTGATACAGAGATATTTTAAAGAAATATCAGCTATTTTACTGTGAGTAATTATTTTTTAATGGACAAGAGTGATTGTGACAATATTCAAATTATTTGGTACTTGGTAGTAGCTAAGTATAGCCGAAACATAATGATGCGATAAAAGAATACTAATCACAGTTACATGGTGAATATTTCTTACATCAATTATTAAAATGTTTTGGACCAGATCTTCTCCATGATGTCTCTGGGTGCATGCTTATCTACTGTGCATCCGCCTGGAACCTGCACAGAGTTTCCTGGACAATTTCTGGTCTCAGATTGATTAATATCCCCAAAAAATAAACTATTTGGCTATCTTGGATCGAGGGTAAAAATGTAGTGAACCCTGTTCTACTACAATCTGTACAGCCATATACATTAAGTAGTACAGTTTGTTTTAACGTCTAACATACACAATAGGCACTGTTGTGTAATTCGTTTGTCATTTGTAATCGAGATTATTAAATTATGATCAATTTGCAAACTATTTATTTTTCTTTTGCCATACATTTCCCCCTTTTCCCGATAACATTCAGTTTCAATGTGACATCATTTTGACTAGTCGTATTATATTTACAGCGTTTTGAAAGATTAACTTTAATTATATTTCGAAATCCTCTCCTCATCTGGCAGTTTTTGAACTGTAAAATTTTATGTGTAGTGAAGCTAATAGTATATTTATAGTAACAACTTCAACTATATTTGATAAAGTTATATTTAGAAGTCACACAAGTCAGATATAATTTGTAAGAACTCCTTAACACTATAAGCGCGCTGTGTCCGCCGTATGACGCTTCTCACACATGTTTATAGTATTCTTTGTGATTTACAGTGTAAGTATTAAAGACGGGCTGCTGAAGGATTTAACTGAAACAGGACGATCTCGCTCTCTCTGTAGATCCAGAAAAACCAACGTGGAGTTGGAATGGCTAACAACACTATCGCTATGTATGAAAAGCGCCGCGGCGGAGCGGCCGAGCGCTATACTGCTATGTACAAATCCGTTCCCCGTCGGTGTTTCGAATCCCTCCTTGGGCATGGATGTTTGTGTTCAAAAATGTTCAAATGTTTGAATAGCTTATGGGACTTAACTACGGGGTCATCAGTCCCTAAACTTACAAACTACTTATGAATTAGCTAACACTAAGGACGACAGAAATATCCATGCGCGAGGGGGGATTCGAACCCCCGACCGTATTGGACGTGCAGACCCTGACTGGAGCGCCTCAGTCCCCTCGGCCACCGCGGCCGGCGGATATTTGTGCCGTCTTTAGTATAAGGTAGTTCATAAGTAGTTTGTAAGTTTAGGGACTGATGACCCCGCACTTAAGTCCCTTAAGCTCTTCAAACATTTGAACAATTTGTATTAAAAACGCCGTAGGCTGACAGAGTGCACGTGTAGCGGTATATAGGGGTACTTCCAATTTATATGTGTCTACTGCGGATTAAGAATGTAACCGTATCGTATACGATTGAATTTCTTTCAATTATACTATCACATTTACTATACAGAAAAGTTTTTACCATCTCATAAATTGTGAGGTGAGAGGAGGTTTTCGGAATATATCAGAATGTTTAAAGATGTGACTGTATAGTTGTAAAGTGCAGTAGCAACCACGGATATTATATATGAACATGTTTGTTATATCTCTTACTGTTTCGAAGACATGAGCATTTCTTTACCTGGTGCAGGAATTGGCTCCTTACTGTTAACACCACCAAATTGCAGGCAATCGTCATAGATCACACCACCCGCTTCTTTCGCCACCGACACCTCTACCTTACCCTGCATGACCGCCCAATTTCTCAAACCAAAGCTCGCAACTACCTTGGTCTTAGGCCGCGTCCTACGTCAGCGACAAAAGCGAGCGAGAACGCACGACATTCTGTGACGCGACACTGCAGCGACATTCGGCAACATGGCCGGGTGTCCTACGTGAGTGCATCAACTTTTCGCTACAAGGTGACCGCTAGAACCGATCAGCTGTTTCTAAAATTTGGCACCTGTAAATAGTAGAATAATGATAGCTCCAGAGTATGGCAAATATGGTTTATTTACTTTAGGAAATAAGCCGTAAAAAGTGTTGTGCGTTACATTTACAAAGCTAGGAATGTTAGTGGACTATATGATTCCCAACTTCAAATACGAAAATAGACTATGAAAATCACCAGCCAAATTCTTCGAAAATACAACGAGTACAGATACTTTCAACTATCTCCTCAATG
Organism: Locusta migratoria; assembly: GCA_026315105.1. Taxonomy (NCBI): domain Eukaryota; kingdom Metazoa; phylum Arthropoda; class Insecta; order Orthoptera; family Acrididae; genus Locusta; species Locusta migratoria. The sequence continues at coordinate 412,089,777 of CM048746.1, read as the reverse complement.
AGTTTTTGTGAGTACAAACCATCAACAACTGAATAAGTACGAAATGTCTTCTTGGAAGCCGACAGTAAATCATTTAATTCTGTAAAAATTTGCAATTAGTCGGCGTAGCGTAAGGGTAGCGACCTGGGGTATCAAGTTGTAATTTTAGCGGTCGTTGGTTGATCCCTGTTCCTCCCTATATTTTAATTCCTGCAACTGCAAAGTCTTCACTTGTCATTTGTGCAAAGTTATATGTATTATCTTTACAAAGCACCACAAATTATTTTTTGAAGTTTCTACTAATATAGTTCATCTTCTTTGCAAATACATATGTCCCACTGTAGACCTACCAGACACATTAAATTCCTACTGAAACATTATATCACGACATTTTACTCAGAAACGTAATTCACGTGCATCTCGTTTGACATCCTAGAGTTATCTCTCTCTATGGAGTAAGTTTATTGTTACTGCAAATTCACAAAGCACACAAATGAGAATAATTGTTCAAATCACATTCATTGTGGTGTATATGAAACTATCACTCAGAATAAAAGTACAGAAGACGGATATATTAGAAACAATTTAAAAAATTAACTTCAGTCGTTTATAAAAACTAAAAGAAAATTTACAAGCTAGTTACCCAAAGCAAAATTATTCATTATATGAGCAACTTCAATTTTAGTTCCTGTTATTTGACAAACAGTTTCAGTTTCATATAAACTTCAGGGATTATTAGCTCGCAGAGTTCTTGCAACATCCTTTATAACCTCTACAAGCAGTCGATTCTCAACGAAAATCGACACTTTGTAGCGCGAGCGACAGCGACAAGATTCAAACAGGTTTGAATCTCAAACGTCGCTGGTTGTAGCGCGCGACACACAGCGACAGGCAGCGCTACAGTCGGCGCTCACACATGACACTCCCGTAGCAGTACATGCAGCCGTCTTTTATCGCGTGAAGCTGTTGCGTGTTGTGGCTAGAATTTGTAGCCCACACAGGCTGCGGCCTTATCCTTGACCGTCCACTTTCCTGGAAACCTCACCTTCAGACTGTCCGTGAAAAAGCCCTCTCCCGCCTGAACCGGCTAAAGCTCCTTTCTGGCCGAACTCAAGCCATCCTCCACCATCCTTTACACCTACTGATCCTTAATGCACCCTGTCTTGTGTAGCTTCCACCCCACTTGGGTTTCCGCCTCCACCCCCCACCCTCCGCCCACTACCAGAACCTTCAGATCCTTGAGCACCAGGCCCGCCACCTCGATTACCCTCCCCCAAGCGGATGCTGTATCACCTCATTCCTTTACCCTGCCTACTCAGATTCCTAGAAGACATTCGCATCCTCTACACTTCCCACAAAATAGAGTCCCAACACCCTCTGGTCTCCCACTTCCTTTTGCATCTTGGGCCTCTGCCACGCTGTTACAAAGTTATCCCTCCCTCTCTCCACCTCTATACTTTTCACATCCTCTCCGAGGGTAAATTCCGTCAGCTTCCCCTCCCGGGCTACGCCCAAAGTCCTGATATCTATTCTTCCTATCAACCTTAATCCTTCCCCGAGTATGAGCATCCCCTCTTCTTCCCTCTCCCTCCATCCTTTTGTTCTGCCTTCCTTTCACTTCTCTAGGAGTCCTTACATCCTTCTGCCTCCCCTCCTCATCCCCTCCCTTCCCCTCCCTTCTGCGCCTCCCCTCCCTCCCCTATCCCTTGCACGGCTAGGCTATGTCCTACATGAGCGACCAAAGCACGCGACAGCTTCAAGCGACAATATACGACCACATGTGTAGTTACGGAAGTGTCCTAGGTGAGCTGCATCCAGTGCACTGCGTGTCGCCTGCGACAAGTGGCGACGTTTGAATTCAAATGCGTTTGAACCTAGTCGGCGTCACACGTGCGACAAAGTGTTAAGTTCGTTATGCATTGACTGCTTGTCCTTATTATAAAAGATGTCACAAGAATTCTGCGAGCTAATAATCCCTCAAGTTTATGAATGTGCAAATGTTTCTGATATAACAGAGTATAAAATTGCAGTTGTAGATATAATTAAGAATTTTGATTGGGATAAGAAGTGTCCAAAAATATTCTTGTACATTTATGACTGAACTTAAATTTTTTAATTGTTTCTAATATGACATTCTTTTGTTTATATTGATGAGTGATAGTTTGATTTACACAATGATGAACGTGTTTTGAACAATTACATTTGTGTGCATTTTAAGCATTGCAGTAACAACAAACTTACTCCAGAGAGAGGAAGAGATAAAACTAGGATGTCACACAAGATGTGTGTAAAATTGTGTTTCTGAATAAAATATCTAGAATGTGTAGCCCACACAGGCTGCGGCCTTATCCTTGACTGTCCACTTTCCTGGAAACCTCACCTTCAGACTGTCCGTGAAAAAGCCCTCTCCCACCTGAACCTGCTAAAACTCCTACCTCGCGCTACAGTCGGCGCTCACTCATGACACTCCCGTAGCAGTACATGCAGCCGTCTTTTATCGCGTGAAGCTGTTGCGTGTTGTGGCTAGAATGTGTAGCCCACACAGGCTGCGGCCTTATCCTTGCCGTCCACTTTCCTAGAAACCTCACCTTCAGACTGTCCGTGAAAAAGCCCTCTCCCGCCTGAACCGGCTAAAGCTCCTTTCTGGCCGAACTCAAGCCATCCTCCACCATCCTTTACACCTACCGATCCTTAATGCACCCTGTCTTGTGTAGCTTCCACCCCACTTTGGTGTCCGCCTCCACACCCCCCCCCCCACCCACTACCAGAACCTTCAGATCCTTGAGCACCATGTCCGCCACCTCGCTTACCCTCCCCCAAGTGGATGCTGTATCACCTCATTCCTTTATCGTGCCTACTCAGATTCCTAGAACACATTCGCATCCTCTACACTTCCCACAAAATAGAGTCGCAACTCCCTCTGGTCTCCCACTTCCTTTTGCATCTTGGGCCTCTGCCACGCTGTTACAAAGTTATCCCTCCCTCTCTCCACCTCTATACTTTTCACATCCTCTCCGAGAGTAAATTCCGTCAGCTTCCCCTCCCGGGCTACGCCCAAAGTCCTGATATCTATTCTTCCTATCAACCTTAATCCTTCCCCGAGTATGAGCATCCCCTCTTCTTCCCTCTCCCTCCATCCTTTTGTTCTGCCTTCCTTTCACTTCTCTAGGAGTCCTTACATCCTTCTGCCTCCCCTCCTCATCCCCTCCCTTCCCCTCCCTTCTGCGCCTCCCCTCCCTCCCCTATCCCTTGCACGGCTAGGCTATGTCCTACATGAGCGACCAAAGCACGCGACAGCTTCAAGCGACAATATACGACCACATGTGTAGTTACGGAAGTGTCCTAGGTGAGCTGCATCCAGTGCACTGCGTTTCGACTGCGACAAGTGGCGACATTTGAATTCAAACGCATTTGAACCTTGTCGACGTCGCTCACGCAACCAAGTGTTGAGTTCGTTGTGAATTGTGTGCTTGTCCTTGTTATAAAAGATGTCACAAGAATTCTGCGAGCTAATAATCCCTCAAGTTTATGAACGTACAACTGTTTCTGAAATAACAGAGTATAAAAATGCAGTTGTAGATATAATTAAGAATTTTGTTTGGCATTAGATGTGTCCAAAAATAATCTCGTACATTTATGACTGAACTTAAATTTTTTAATTGTTCCTAATATGACATTCTTTTGTTTATATTGATGAATGATAGTTTTATTTACAAAATGATGAACGTGTTTTGAACAATTACATTTGTGTGCATTTTAAGCCTTGCAGTAGTAGCAAACTTACTCCAGAGAGAGAGATATAAAACTAGGATGTCACACAAGATATCTAGAATGTGTGCCCACACAGGCTGTGGCCGTATCCTTGACCGTCCACTTTCCTGGAAACCTCACTTTCAGACTCTCCGTGAAAAAGCCCTCTCCCGCCTGAACCGGCTAAAGCTCCTCTCTGGCCGAACTCAAGCCATCCTCCACCATCCTTTACACCTACCGATCCTTAATGCGTCCTTTCTTTTGTAGCTTCCACCCCACTCGGGTTTCCGCACCAACCCCCCCCCCCCCCCGGCCGCTACCAGAACCATCAGATCCTAGAGCGCCACGTCATCCATCTCACTTTCCGTCCCCCAAGCGGATGCTGTATGATCTCATTCCTTCACCCTGCCTACTCAAATTCCTAGAACACATTCGCATCCCTTACTTTTCCCACAAAATAGAGCCCCAACACCCTGTGGTCTCGAACCTCCTTTTGCATCTCAGGCCTCTGCCATGCCGTTAAAAAGATACCCCACCCTCTCTCTACCTCTATACTCGTCACATCCTCTCCGAGTGTAAATTCCGTCAGCTTCCCCTTCTGGGCTACAACCCAAGTCCTGACACCTATTCTTCCTATCAACCTTAATCCTTCCTCGAGTTTGCGAATCCCCTCTCCTTCCCTCTCCCTTCCTCTCCCTCCATCGCTTGGTCCAGCCTTCCTTTCACTTCTCTAGGAGTCCTTACATCCTCCCGCCTCCCCCATCCCCTCCCTTTCCTTCCCCTCTGCGTCTGCCCTCCCTCCCCTATCCCTTGTGGGGTTAGGCTATGTCCTACGTGAGCAACAAAAGCACGCGACAGCTTCAAGCGACAAAATACGACCACATGTGTAGTTACGGAAGTGTCCTAGGTGAGGTGCATCCGGTGCACTGCGTTTCGACTGCGACAAGTGGCGACGTTTGAATTCAAGCGCATTTGAACCTTGTCGGCATCGCACGCGCGACAAAGTGTTGAGTTCGTTGTGAATTGACTGCTTGTCCTTGTTATGAAAGATGTCACAAGAATTCTGCGAGCTAATAATCCCTCAAGTTTATGAAACTGCGACTGTTTCTTAAATAACAGAATATAAAATTGCAGTTGTAGATATAATTAAGAATTTTGATTGGGATAAGAAGTGTCCAAAAATAATCTCGTACATTTACGACTGAACTTAAAATTTTTAATTGTTTCTAATAGGCCATTCTTTTCTTTTTATTCTGAGTGGTAGTTTGATATACACAATGATGAATGTGTTTTGAACAATTATATTAGTGTGCTTTTTAAGCATTTGTAGTAACAACAACCTTACTCCAGAGAGAGAGAGAGAGAGAGAGAGAGAGAGAGAGAGAGAGAGAGAGAGAGAGATTAAACTATGATGTCACACAAAATGTATGTAAAATTATGTTTCTGAATAAAATAACTTGATATAATATTTCAGTAGGAATTTAATGTGTTTGGTTGGCCTTCAGTGGGATACGTGTGTTTTCAGTAAAAATGAATATATTGGTATTAACTTGGTAAAAAATTACAACTTGATAGCCCACATCACTACCCCTATGCAACGCCCACTGCTAACAATTCCGTCCAGAATTAAATGATTTACTGTCGTCTTACAATAAAACTCATTTTGTACTTATTCAGTTGTTGATGGTTTGTAGTCACAAAAGAAAAAAACTCGAAAGTATTTGTACTCGTCGTTGTATTTGGCTTGTGATCTTCACTGTCTTTTTGAACTTACGAATGAAATAGTCCACGAACATTCTTTACTTTGTAAATTTAATGCACAACACTCTTTTTTTAAGTCTTATTTCATAAAGTAAATAAAACTTTATCGCCTTATTCTGGAGCTGTCGTTATTCTGTGGTTTACGGGTGCCAAACTTTCCAAACAGCTGATCGGTTGTAGCCGCCATCTTGTAGTGGGAAGTTGTTGCTCACGTGGGACACACGGCCATGTCGCCGAATGTCGCTGCTTGTAGCCGTAGTGTCGCGTAGCTGTATGTCGCGTGATGTTGAAAAATGAAATGTTTGTGAAGCTTAAGGGACTTAACTACGGGGTCATCAGTCCCTAAACTTACAAACTACTTATGAACTACCTACAACTAAGGACGGCACAAATATCCATGCACGAGGGAGGATTCGAACCCCCGACCGTAGTGGCCGTGCAGACCGTGATGAAGCGCCTCAGTCTCCTCGGCCACCGCGGCCGGCTCGCGCGATGTCGTGCGCTTTTGTCGCACACGTAGGACGTAGCCTTTCAGTGCAACGTTTTAACAGTGCTTCATCTAGTGTGATTTTAAGTTTATAGCAACTACGTTAACAGGCAGAACAGAGTGTTTCCGTGTGCTTTTACCGGTGTCTCAGTGTTCGTCGCCGTTATTTGTCTAACTTCAATATGTTTTTATTCACCGTGGTAGTTTTTAATTCTGAATGCGTGTCTTTTAACGTTTCTCTTTCATTGTATTTTATGCGCCAATTTTATCACTATTGTATATTTTAATTCTGCATCTATTGTCTCCTATTTCTATGATTTTTTTAACTTCTTGTCCACTAACTGTATCTTTCTGGCTGAAGAGCAGCGTAGTAGGCTGTTGCCAGTCTGCCTGTCCGGCCATAAATGACAAATTAAAATATAAAAAAAATTGTTCAAAAAATGTTCAATTGTTCGTTCAGCTTATGGGACTTAACTACGGCGTCATCAGTCCCTAAACTTACAAACTACTTATCAACTACCTTATACTAAGGACGGCACAAATATCCATGCCCGAGGGGGGATTCGAACCCCCGACCGTAGTGACCGTGCAGACCGTGACTGAAGCGCCTCAGTCCCCTCGGCAACCGCGGCCGGAAAAAAAAATTGTCAACGGACGTATGGGCACATATAAAAAATACGCCTCTCATATTTTGACGTAGATTACATAATATTCAAAGTGTATCGGAATCGTCGAGTGGAATTTGGACGGCGTTACTTGTTAGTTCTATGCCCCAATGTAATTTAATATTTTGTGTTCAAGGGATATAAAGTATTATTAACTCGTATTTCCGTTTCACAGTGTGAGCCGGCACCTGTGGAGGAGCAGACTTCTTTTCCTGCTGAGGAAGAGCCGGTTTGTGATGTGTAGGGAAAAAGGCATGCGCTGAAGCTAACGTCCTGTTGAATTGTGTGGCTGAAATTGTAAATAATGTGATGCAGTAACCAAAATAACAAATAAAAAGTTTCAGAACAAATAATGTTCCTCATCGTTGTCCATAAAATACAGTATAAGAATGGGCATTAAAAACTGACGAACAGCAACAAGTTGCTATCGAATCATCGATATTAGTTACTAAGCAATAAATATAGGCTTACCATGTTAACAGTATAGCAGATATGTCTAGGCATGAAACACTACTGAAGGTATGTTACACCACTCTGTGCATCGCAAGAGAAGCCCTAAATTTGTCACCCTGGCGCGTTTCCCTTTATTAATTCCGAAGTTATGTTAAACCACTCTGTGCAATCACAATAGAAGGCGCAATTTTGTCACGCCGGCGCGTTTCCTTTTATTTATTCTTTCCGAGTAGATGGTACAATTTGCGTATCATTATTCTGCCTCGCGTAAATGCAAGGTGGTACAATAAACGTAGCACTTAATTACAAAACCCTGACGAGGGGAACCTTTGATGTCGAACGCTCGGAAGCGCTCGAAACCATGCTGAGAATGACAAGCAATCATAAAGAAAACAGTCGTGTTCGTCATTCCCATGCAAAACGCCGCACTTATCTGCTAGCACCACTACATGGCGGCATAGTGCAACTGCAGTAACCAGTGATCCAATTGCGTGTGTGGTATAGCTGCAGTACGTATTCGTCTCTTGGAGTGTTCGTAGGCGAGTTACTGTGTACAGTGTGCTGTGTAAACTGTATACAGTGCAGTCATATCACTGGGAGAATTAATGCCACGCATGTAATCCAAATATGGTAATATGGTAATAACATCAGGGCCAAGGACGTGGAGTTGGCGGATACATCTAATAGATACAGAAGAGTGTCCGTATATTTGTACGTGTTGCATACAAATCTACAGTTTTGTTCCAATCTTTATGAAATTGTGTACACGTAAGTTTCAATCCATGAGGACGGTCGCTATAAGTGTAAGAATAACCTACGATATATAGATCACGAGATATGACGTTATAAACAATGAAATGTGTCTAAAACTGCTGCATTTAACGACAATGCTGCTCAATTTCTCCTAAACCACTGGACCGATTTCAACCAAATTTGGTACACATATTGTCACGTTGCAATGGAAGTAGGCTTGACTTCTAAGGCAACTAAACACAGCACTTATACTGAAAGCACGTTTATTACGAACTCAACATACACGCAGCACTGACTGCCTCTCAGGCAGAGTGCTCGGCTATTTATACACTGACAGAATTTACCAGAAATTAGAAGAACAGTTAACATAAGAAACAAGTAGAATTTACAAGTGAACATAAGAAAGATGTAGAACCTTCTGGAATTGTAAATTACAAAAAAGAAATAATTTTTTGCCGGTGGGCGGGATTGAACCGGCGACCTTCTGTTCCGCAGTCCGTGACGCTATCCCTTTTTTTTTTTTTTTTTTTTTTTTTTTTTTTTGTCCCTCCTTTTTTGTGTGATTTGTTATTTTTTTTTCTCAGTCCCCCCTTTATTTCCCCTAAGCTCTTCCTCTTCAGGCGTTGGCGCCTAACTATCGTAACCCCCATAAACAAAACATCTCGCCTGCCAAAAAAAAAAAGGTCTAGTGCCACCGCCACTTTTACCTTATACTAAATGAAAGATTAAACTAAGGGAATGGATAAGGGATAACAAAAGGTATAGCGTCTTCTTGGATTGCTTTATTTATTTTTTAATGGAGCGACACTCACGCCCCATTCTGCCCAGATGGCCGTTGCTGCACGAAATAACAGTACACCGACAGATTCAGGGTTCGTCTTCTCATAGGTCTGCTGTCTCAGGAAGTTCTTGTTCTCTCAATTACTTTGTGTGTCTGGCTTCGGTTGCCCGAGATGCATAGTCTATAGTATACTTCTGTGAACCCTGACGCCGTCAGTTACCATAATCGTGCATCGCCATTGATTTCTTCAGAACACTAAACATATAACAAAAGACTCCCATTCTAAACGGAAAAAAATAAATAAAACTGGAAAAATTCCGCACTACATTCCATTTGCGGACTATTTTCGTTGGTTCTGGTCGTATGCAGTTGATCGTTTGTTAAGGTTCGTTACGGCGGGCGTTCCCTATCCGGCACTCCCCAGCTGCGAGGGGGGTCGGTGAAGACACTACGTAGGTAATGGGCGAAGATCTGTCGGTATCGAGGTGTGGTCTCGAGTCTGTGATGATGCTCTTGGAGGAATTGCCAGTAATCAAGTACCGACTTCTCACCTTCTTGGAAAAGGTAGTAAATGGACATGCCTTTTATCCACGTGAGAGCGTGTGTTTTCGCGGCAGGAAAATATGTGTCCTCCGGGCATAGGAGGAGCCTGGGGTCAATCGCGTTAGGCGGGACGCGAAGGTAGCAGGCAATAATCTTCTGTACTAGCGTCCAGACTTCGACAACAGATTAACATGTTAAACGATGTTCATCATTGTCCATAAGCTGGCATTCCGGGCAAAGGGGCGAATCCACCATCCTGATTGCGTGCAGCCGGTGTCTCGTCGTAAATTTCCGATTGACGACGTGGTACCACGTGGCTCTTATTCTTGTAGGGAAGAACGGCTGTTGAAGTGCTTTCCACACCGTTGACAATTGTGTGGCCGGTGCTTTACTTTCAATCACATTTCGAGGGACTGCCCTAAGCAACAATTGGTAAATGTCCCTTGCCGTTGGAGCTCGAGTGGTGGGGAGCTGTGTATGTAGGTAGCTATATTCGAGTATGAAAGTCGCAATGTGGCCAAGAGGGGGCGCGACGTGTCCAATCGCAACCGGTGGCAGGATCGACGTAGGCATCAGCTCATCTATCAGAACGCCTGTTAGTGAGGTATGCCGACGTGTCCTCAGTTTCGCCATCGTGGACAGGAACAGCGCCATGGCCCGCGTTTTGACATTGATAAGTCCGAGTCCGCCGTCACGCCGTTGAAGGGTAATACTGTCATAGCGGACTTTGAAAATGTATCCAGCAGTGACGTAATATCCAAAGGCCGATTGTAGGTTGCGTGCCATCACTGTCGGCAGTGGGAGCACCTGAGCCATGTGTATGATCTTAGTCGCCATATAGGTGTTAAGGTATTCGACACGTTGTAGTAGGTCCATTTGTCGTAGTAGGTTTTGGCGTACCTCTATGCGTACGACTTGCAGTAATCGTCTGTAGTTTATTGCTGTTGTGCGGCGCATGTCCCGTGTAAACGTGATTCCTAGGTACCTGAGGTCATCTGCCCGTGGAAACGGGGCCACACAATCTTCAGGTAAGCCTCTTCCAATGAACATTGCTGCCGATTTATTGACATTCATGACGCTTTTCGCCACCAAACCATATTGTTGGATCCAATCAATCACGAAGCGGATCTCATCTCCAGATTGTACCAACAGGAGATCATCCGCATATGCCCTGCAGCGAAAGGTATGGCTTCTTAGGGTATTTCCTGTGAGTTTGCTTTTCAGTCCTCCTATGAGTGGTTCCAGAGCAATTGCGTAAAGGATCATGGAGAGTGGGCATCCTTGTCGAACCGAACGCCGAATTGGTAAAGGATCTGTTACACGGCCATTCACCAGTACACGAGATGTAGCGTCGCGTAGGAGGCGCAGTATGATGTTCTTAAAATCATTTGGAAAGCCCATTCGATCCAACACTGCCATGACAAATTTGTGGTGTACCCTGTCGAATGCGTGATCGAAATCAATGGCGATCAACGCTGCCGCGAGATGACAGGATGCGGCGAGTCCTATCACATCTTTACATTCACTAGTGGCTGTTTGCATGGTGGTCTCTCCTCCTCGTGTAGTTTGTTCTATGGAAAGGACTACTGGTAGAACTTTCTTGATACGTGCCGCTAGTAGTCGGGTGAAAATTTTATAGTCCGAATTTAACAAAGTTATTGGACGGTAGTCTTCAATCCTCTGTCCTCTTGAAGGCTTGTGTATGGGGATAAGCAGTCCTTCGACGAAAGCCGATGGGATATGAAAGCCAGGTGACATCAGTTCTCGGTACATATCGATCCAACGGGGCATCATCAAGGTACGGAAAGTTCGATAAAATTCGATCGGCAGTCCATCTGGCCCAGGTGCTTTGTTCAGCGCAGCTTTATCGATTGCTTCCTCGATGTCATCCCGCGAAACCTCCTCTAAAAGTGAAGCCGCAGAGGGTGTGGAAGACGTATTGCAAGACGTCGTTTTCGTCTCCCTCCTCACTGTTGTCTTCCTGATAAAATCGTCGATAATGAGCTGCAAAGGCTTCCACAATGGCCGCTTGGGTCGTTTCGTTTCGGCCGTCTGGCAAGGACAGTTTCGTTATGAGCTGCCGTTTGCGTTGCCGGTTTTCAAGCACAATATGATGCATTGTAGGAGGTTCTCCACTCGCTCTGTCTCGATGCCGTGATCTCACAACTACCCCTTCTAATCTTCTCCTCGTCAACGACAATATTTTTGCTTTAATGCGGCGACTTCCCATCTGTCTTTCCAGGGACGGGGGTTGGGAGGTAATTTCCCGAAGCATCATATAGTAAAAGTCTAAAGTGTGATGGGTCCATGCTGCAGCGTCTCTCCCATACTGTGTTAGCACCCGACGGCACGTCGGTTTTGCACACTCTATCTACCATTCTAGAGTTGACCGGTATCTTGGAAGCCGACGCTCGCAGTTCGCCCATGCCGCGGCAATCAGTTCCCGACATTCCAGGTTTTGGAGGTGTGCCACATTCAACTTCCAGAGCCCACGGCTTTGCCATACTTTGTCTCGAAAGGGTGACCGTGCATATGAAAGCGCTGTGGTCGGAGAAGGCAAGCGGCCAACGTTCGGCGTCTATCACTCGTGGACCAAGATCTCGTGAGACGTAGATACGGTCAAGACGACTGGCCGAGTGACTAGTGAAATAAGTGTGGCCTGGGCGGTCCCCGTGTATCTGCTCCCAAGTATCGACGAGAAGCAAGTCCCTTACAATTATCCGAAGTTCAGGACACGTCGAGAAATGTGGGACCTGATCCTTCTTGTGTAAAACACAATTGAAGTCACCCCCAAGGATAAAGTGATCGTAACGACCAAGAAAAAGGGGGGTGATTTCCTCGGCGTAGAACTGTGACCTCTCGCGACGTTTATCGGTTCCTGATGGAGCATAGATGTTGATTATACGTGTTCCCAACGCAGTGACCGCCACCCCTCTGCCCGAAGGGAGGTATGTCACTTCTTCAACAGGGATGCCGTCACGAATAAGTATTGCTGTTCCACTGCCATTCGGTTCACCAGGTGTCTTGCACGTCCTATAACCATAAATTTCTGGGAGAGTCGCTATGGAGACTTCTTGTAACAAAGCAAAGTCAACGTCGGACGCTCGGAGTATCTCTCGCAGCAACTGATACTTCACTACTGTCCTTATCGTGTTAAGGTTAATCGTTGAAATCCGATACGCCTGCTGGTGTGCTGCAGTTGCCAAGTTATTCATGAGAAGGAAAATGTCTGTGGAGCGTCATGCAGAATCGACAATGCCACCAACCCCCATCACCTCTACCGGACCGATTCCTAGTGTGCCGCCGTCACCGACGCGGACTCCGTCGGTGTTGTATGGTCGTCTTCAGTGTCGTCTGCCCACGCCGTGGAACGCGGAGGAGGGTCTTCGTCCATTGCGTCCTCAGGGCACAGATTGGGCGCGCTCTCTCCTGCACCGGTGGAGCCGCGTCCATCCCTTGTCTCGTCGTTCAGGCGTTCTGCTGCGGGCATCTGTGAAGCAAGTTGATCAGTATCTTGTATCACCTTGTCAGCGGCGGTCGTCACAGAGGGAGTGTCGTCATTGTGAGCCGAGTCCTCATCCTCCTGCGTCTCGTCCTCCATCTTTTCTACTGAAGACTTACGCCTCCGTTTGTGTCGCTTCGGGGATCGTTGTTTCCGGGTGTGTCCTTCCGCATCCGACGACAGCACCGAGTCGCGACGCTCCGGCACAAAGGCCGAAGTCGGCACAATCAGTGGCTCTATCGCCATGCTGGTGTTACGGGGTTGTTCCTCCGTCGTGGAGGGAGGTGCCGTCGGCAGTGATTCCTCAGTACGTGGAGCATGCGTTGCCGCATCGCTCCGCGTCGGAGGGTCGTGCAATGTAGTGTTCGAAGCTGGCAGATGAGTCGACAAATTTTTATCATTTGTTAGGGTGGCAGCATAAGTCACGGGAAGTATCGTTGGCTGCGACGGAGGCAACATATCCGTCGGAGGCAGTTGCGTGATCCGACGTTGCGTACATTCGGATCGAAGGTGTCCCTCTTTTCCACATCCCGAGCAGGTCTTCGGTTGTCCATCATACATGACTATAGCGCGACAGCCGCCGATAGATATATATGAGGGAACATGGCTTCGAAGTTCGATACGGACCTGCCGCACGCCGTTCAAGACAGGGTACGTTTGGAACTGCATCCACTTCTCAGCAACGTGACTCTGCACCGTGCCGTAGGGGCGGAGCGCCGCCACGACCTCTTCTGTTGGAAATTCGAAGGGGAGTTCGAAGATCCTGATGGTACGAAGTCCCAATCCAGCGTGGTCGACTGTCACAGTACCCACATTGCCATCAGAGTGACAGAAACGAAGCTCTCGTTTCGTCTCCCGAAGAATTCTTTCACATGTTGCTTCATTGATGATCTTTACATAAGCCACACTGTTCACTATTGACAGGTGTATGCCGAGAACGTCGGCCGTCGGAATTTTCACTTCATCTCGTATAAATCGTTCTAGTTCGAGTGCCTTCGGTCTTGCAAATTCGTTTTGGAACGTGAATTTGAGCGTAGATTTGCGGTACTGGTTCGCCATGTTGTTCTATGTAAATACGCCGGCACGCGTAGAAACGGCCGAGTACGGCATAAACAAACCCCGAGCGCTGGCTCCGCGGCAGCGAACACGACAGCGTGTCCTCGCCGCGTCGCAGCGGAAAGCAGACTGTCCCCTGCGCCACGCCGGCAGTTGGTGTTCGTGGTCTCTCGCGGCATTGCTCCCTCTCCTGGAGAAACAGCGACCCGCTGTTATGATCCCTGTGGAGCCAGCTGCAATGTCCTGGATCTTGATCGTGTCATGGGTCCTCTGTATGACAGTTAAGAGAATCCTTCCCTTCTCCGCGATTATCGACGACAGACGTTCCTGTCGTGGATTCATCAGGAACATTACCGTCCTTAAAGTCCTTGAACAATAAGCCATTGTCGTCTACCTGCTCTTCAGGATCGTAGTAAGCCTTCATGCGCAGGACGTGAACAATGTGTCTTCGTTTTTGACGTATCGACGACGGCTCATAATCCTCAACTTCGTATGTGACGTCTGACAGGCGGCGTATGAAACGATACGGACCAAAGTATCGCTTCAATAACTTTTCTGACAGTCCAACCTTCCGTACAGGGGTAAAAATCCATACCAGATCTCCTGGGCTGTACACAACAGGTCGGTGCTTCTCGTTATACCGCTGACGGTCCTTCTCCTGGGCGTCCAGTGTCCGTATGCGAGCCAGCTGTCTTGCTTCTTCGACCCTGGTGATGAGCTGTTTAACATAGTCATCCTGAGTGTCGTCCGGTTGGAACGGGAACAGTTCTGCATTCTCGTCGTACAAGGCTAGCACTGGTGCGGAAGTTAGAGCCTCCTTAAGTGCTCGGAAAGCTCTTTCTTTTGTCTCATCCCAGTAAAATTTGGCGTCTCCCTGCAGAAGTTCTTGTAATGGACGTGACTTGTTACAAAATCCTTTTTTGAAACGTCGGTAGTATGAGCACAGCCCAAGAAAACTTCTCACATCACGAATGTGCTGAGGAGTTGGAAATTCTGTGACTGCCCTTACATTATCTGGATCAGGATGGACACCATCTCCGTTGACTAGGTGCCCCAGGATTTTTATCTCTTTGGCGACGAAGAGGCACTTCTTTGGATTGAGGCGGAGAACTGCAGCCTGAACACACTTCAACACAGTTGACAGGCGACTCAGATGTTCTTCAAATGTTTTCGAGAAACGACAATGTCATCTAAATAGCAGAGACACGTCGTCCACTTTAGGTGTCGAAGTAAGTTGTCCATCATGTGTTCGAATGTGGCTGGAGCATTACATAATCCAAATGGCATTACTTTAAATTCATAGAGACCGTCAGGTGTAATAAAAGCCGTCTTCTCCCTGTCAGCTTCGTCAACCTCGATTTGCCAGTAACCCTTCTGCATGTCCATAGTTGAGACGTATGTAGCTCCATTCAAGCAGTCTCAGGTGTCATCAATACGCGGCAATGGGTAGACATCTTTCTTTGTGATACTGTTCAACCGCCGATAGTCGACACAGAATCGCCACGTGCCATCCTTCTTCTTTACGAGGACCACCGAAGACGACCAAGGACTCTCCGAAGGTTGAATAATGTCATTTCGCAACATCTTCTCCACTTCCTCCCGAATTATCCGTCTTTCAGCTGGCGACACTCTGTACGAACGCTGGCTAATTGGCGGATGGTCCCCAGTATTGATACGATGCTTTATCGTGGGCCATTTTGTCTGACCTTTCCCCTGCTGAGGCGTGAATGCACCCGAAAATTGGCGTAGTATACCTAACAACCGCTGGCGTTGTTCCTTGGTCAGTCCAGGTCCTATTGGCAGTTCCACGTTTGTTTACTCCAGCGTGTTGTCTGTATTAATAGCAGGGCATGGGTCTTCATTGATGACGTTGAGCTCACCGTCCTGGATTGGTTCAGCTGTCCCGATACACATTCCCTTGGGGATAAGTTGTGACTGCTCGTGACAATTTGTGATCCAAATCTCTCCTTGACCATCGGTAATGCTTATGATAGCCGCTGGTATGTAAATTTCTTTTGTGAGCCTGATAAACTTTTTACTATCAACACGAACTTCAAAGTTTAACCAGTCATCTGTGTTTGTGACTGCAACTCTTCTCATTTCAACGGCGGTATCGTCACATTGTCAACGACGTCTAACTTCCCAGAAAATTCTGTATTACGTGTATCTGGCGGAACAACTTCTTCAATTTGCAGCTCAGATCTTCCACAGTCAATAATAGCTTGGGATGCCTGAAGGAAGTCCCAGCCGAGGATGAGATTGTGACTACATTCTGTTAACATGACAAATTCAAACGGCTGCGTCCTGTTGTTGATAGTTATTCTTGCGACACACGTTCCTGCTGGATGGACGTACTTTCCATTCGCGACCTTCAGCACAGTTGCTCCCGTATCGCAGAACATTGTCTTCTTTAGTGTGCGGCGGTAATACAGAAAAAGAGGCTCCTGAATCAACAAGTGCCCGGACAGGTTGGCCGTCGATTATGACGTCGATGAGATTTCCCGACATCTTGGCGACTGTCGTCCATGGAGGATTTTCATCTGTGGCGGCCTCGCCTCCGTAGATGGTCGCTCGCTTAGTTTTCCTGGGCGCGACGGCTAGGGGAGCGGCTGGTACCTCTGTACGGCGACGGTGAACGACTGCGGCGCGTCGGGGAGCGACCTCGTCTAGGGTACGGCGATGGGCTTCTTCCCATAGGTCGACTGAACTCATCAGCAGGTGACTGCCTTGGATAGAACTGCTCCGACGGCTGACGTCTTGCGGCAAAATAATCATCGAATACTCGCCTCCTCTCTCTGCAGCCGGCCGCGGTGGCCGAGGGGACTAAGGCGCTCCAGTCACGGTCAGCACGGCCACTACGGTCTGGGGTTCGAATCCCCCCTCGGGCATGGATATTTGTGCCGTCCTAGTTCGTAAGTAGTTCATAAGTAGTTTGTAAGTTTAGGGACTGATGACCCCGTAGTTAAGTCCCATAAGCTTTACAAACATTATTTCTCTCTCTGCAGTAGCGTACGACATGTCCAGGGCGACAACAGTGGAAACACAGTGGTGTGTTGTCTTCTGTCCTCCAGACGTCTGTTCTTCTGCGGGGGAGTTGGCTGTGGTCGCGTCGGTCGGTTCATGGGCTGCTGTTTGGCGGCTGCAGTGTAAGTCATAGCAGGGCGACGCCATTCTTCACGTCTGGTGCGATTGACGGGGCAGACAGGAGCTAATGTTTGAAATACCTCGTCCTCAGCGGCGTCGGCTAACTCGTGGCTTACAGGGCTCACCTCCATGGCCATAATCTGATGCTCGCTCGGTCTAATAGTCCCGGTTGCCATGCACTGTTGTAATTCTTCTCTCACGATTTGTCGTATGAGAGAAGCCAAGTCCTGGTGGTCTTCCACAACGGCCATAGGGACTACATTTGGGAGTCTGTCATACTTTTTGCGTCCAACCCTCCTTTGTTGCATCTCTTCAATACGCTGGCACCACGTGATGAACTCTTCTGTCGTAGCAACGTCTTTTATCAGAAGAGCTTGGTACATATCTTCTGCAATTCCCTTCATCAGGTGCGTGATTTTGTCCGTTTCAGTCATGTTCGGATTGACTACGTTACACAGGGCCAAAACACTCTGTATGTACGATTGTGTCGGCTCACCATGTCGTTGGGCTCGGTTCTTCAGTTGTTCTTCCGCCGAGCGGATTTGTCGCTGGCGGTCTCCAAATGTCTTCTTAAGTTCCTCCTGGAACGTCTCCCAGTCATGCAAGTTGTCTTCGCTGTTTTCGAACCTTTGCTGGGCTGTTCCATCGAGGTAGAAATAAACGTTGGCCAAGCACATCGTATGATCCCACCTGTTGTACTTAGCGACTCGATCGAACCCTTTTAGCCATTTGTTGGGGTCCAGTCCAGCATCTCCAGAGAACACCGACGGGTGTCTGATGTGCAGCTGGCCTATTGCTGGTTTCGTCTCCATCGTTCTTCTGATAATACGGACTTTTGGAAGGATGTACTCGATGTATCCTTTGTATTCCGGTTCCAGTCCGTGTAAGCGACGGCTTTTACGTTGCCTAATCGGAGCCACGGTGATGGTGCTGTTGCACAGTGTACCCGGCGCCTCCACCAAACAGTGTCACGTTGCAAAGGAAGTAGGCTTGACTTCGAAGGCAACTAAACACAGCATTATACTAAAAGCACGTTTATTACGAACTCAACATACACGAAGCACTGACTGCCTCTCAGGCAGAGTGCTCGGCTATTTATACACAGACAGAATTTACCAGAAATTAGAAGAACAGTTAACATAAGAAACAAGTAGAATTTACAAGTGAACATAAGAAAGATGTAGAACCTTCTGGAATTGTAAATTACAAAGAAATAAATTTTTGCCTGTGGGCGACCTTCTGCTCCGCAGTCCGTGACGCTAACCCCTGCGCCACGCCCGCAGTTGGTGTTCGTGGTCTCTCGCGGCAATATTCCTTGTGTGAGATAACAATTGCTGTTCGAGCACGAACCACATACGACACATAGTTCAGGAGATATAACGTCGTAAACAATAGGAATCGCAGAAAACTGCCACATAATGCGGCGAGACTTTATAAATACGCTATATGAGAATAAGAGTACTTAACGACTTGCAACAAACTTTAAACATAATTTCAAATCTTTATTAAACTTTTTCTCGCTGACACCCATAGCAAAATGATGAAAGGAAAAAAAGTTTCTCGGTTACTACTTTTCCGCTGTTTATGGAGTAAACTAAGGCATTTGGTATGACGTTACAATTTATAATTTGTACACTACAAATTGTAACCGCAGGAAATTTTACAGACAGTATACACACATATAGTTGAATGTACGATCTAAATTACATCACAGTAGACGCATAATTCATGAGATATGAGCACATAAATAGTAACTTTCCGCTTTTCATGGACTAAAACTACGGCATTCGGATGACGTTACAATTTTTAATTCATACACTACAAACTTTAGCCACAGGAAATTTTATAGACTGTATACACGCATATACTTGAGTGTACCTTCTAAATTGTATGACAGTACGAGTCGTAATTTACAAGATATGAGTACATAGACAATAACGTTCATGGAAAACCGCCCCATCACGCACCAAGTTTTAATGTATTACTTCTTTACTACTAATTGTATTCCCAAGAGATTTTGCATACAGCCCTTATACAAATGAATATATATACGTGAAAAATGGCAGGAATAAGAAGATAAATAGCCGGGCAACGCCGGGTTTTCAACTAGTAGAATAATAATTCAGAAATATAATGGCGACGATACAGAAATACACGACGTTACACTGGATAGATATACGGATTTTGAAGGACAGGAAGAAACTGAACGTGAAGGTGGCTCTTCAAGCAGTACACGACATTCCTCCCCAGAGCAACAGGAACAGTCAAGTTACAGTTGAGTTGCTCCGACGGCGTCTACTGTTTAAGTATTTCAACCAACCGTGCGTGTCGGGAACAATCTCATTACCACTTCTTTATGACAAGATCTCTTCATTCGTTAAATGTGTGTAATAAGAATGTAGTTGCCAAATATAAGAGGACCGGCTAGTCCGTGCCTCCTAACATAGCAACATATCTTGATAGGTTTTCTTGGGTGTTAACTCTCTTCCAACCATCACAAGAGTACCCAAAATAGCAAAACACTTCTCATTAAAACCAGTATCAATTCAAGCAAGCAGTGTATTACTTACTAGAACAAGTACAGTGTTTATTTTACCACTTAAGTACATACATACAAAGGCTTATTATCTGCCTTGTTTCTCCAACAACATCCAGACAAAGAATAATTATAACATAGTAAAAGCTACGGAATATACATACAGTCCATAGATTTAATTTATCTTGGAATAATCAAATCACTTGCACAGTGGATTCTTCGCCGATTCTTTTTCTTCTGCACAAAACCTGTACAGAGAAAAACTGGAGCCAGAAAATATTCTCCTACCACTTTGCTAAATTAAATATGACTCATTAAATAATTATACTCGATTTTCTTGAGCCTCTAGCAGGAAACATGTAGTGTAAGCAGTGAGTACGAAGCCCCGCCACACGAATGGATGCTGGTACTGATGTTAAACATGGAAAGTGCAATGGATGGTGGCACGGAAATAACGAAGGATGGGAGATAGATAACAGGTATAGCAACAACGGAAACAGAATTGGCAGAAACGTGAATTGGTTTAGAGCAGAATTACATTAAAAACTTGACTACTTCATTGGAAAAATTTCCAAAATGTCTTGAAGAAAATCGTCTTATGAACTTATGAAAAGTCTCAGAACTCTATGCAGTACAAGAACACAGAAGAAAGAATTACGGATTCGATGTAAAAGGTGTAGATTCAGTATTAGTCCTATAGACCGTCCTAAATATGAATTATAGATTTGTACCTTACAAAAAGGTGGGGTCTGAAGTACGGAACTAGTGCAGTGTGCATTACACTACAAGTTCACTAAATAATAATGCCAAAGTCAGCTTGTTGTCCAAACGCACTTAGAACTGGAGTCCACAATGATGAAAATTAAAGAAATTCCTCTTTTATTTAATAGTTGTAATTAAAGCTATCAGACTTGATTTTTTGTCAAAAAAGAAATTATTTTTATGCTGTAATACACTTAAGTTATAATCTTGTACTGATTCTAGGAGCAGGAGTTATACAATTATATGTTACCATCTCATACGATACAAGTGTGTACATTGAAAAACAAGACTAATTTTTATGGACTAAAATAATCAGTTTTGAATTACTAACTGTTTATGAAATAAATCTGAAGTTCACAAACTGATGTGAAATAGATTAACTAGTTAATATTTTTATAGTGATCCATCCTAGGTTGCAGTTCATGTACATTATGAGAGAATTGGAGATTAAAATATGATTGACTTTGCAGCCTTCCCAAATATTGTGATATACAAGGAATGTTGCCCAAACTGAAAAGAAACGTCTATCTACAAAAATAAATGAAATCTCCTGAAGAACGTAAAATATACAAAAATGCATGACGTGGCGAATCTCTTACACCATGAAACGTTGTGAGACCTCATGGGAAATCAAGTCGGTTATTTCAGTTAGTGTTCATGGGACAATCAATACGGAACCTTGTCATAATTTGTAATCTAATTAATTATCTACCAACATTTATAGCGACTATATTAAATATCATAAATATTTTTTTCTGTAATAGATCTAATGACTTGGGAATCGCAAGGTAACATGAACTACTTTTTTACGCATATCTGAGTGTATTTCATTCCTTTGTTATTATGTTTGGTTACATAATGCTATAAAAATTATTATTATATCATTATGTTAATGTGCATTTGCCTTATCATTGTATTAATTGTTATGTCTTTATATTATGGTGCGATTTCCAAGTGATATTTACTATAGAAATAAAGATGTGTAGTTTGATACAGTTGCTATAAATGTAGATCATTAATTAGATATCAAATTATAACAAGTCTTTGAATTGATGGTTCCATGAACAATAACTGAAATAACGACTTGGTTTCTCATGAGATCTCACAACAATTTACGGTGGAAAGAATGTGTTGCGAGACGCAGGTTTGATCCTTTACAGTTTTTGAGGAAATTGACATTTCCCGTGGTGTGAAGTGTTGCTGATTTGCATCCACATAATCTTCTGGCATTTTTTGATGCAAATATTGTGGATGCCTTTGTACATCATAATTAACTTCACCTTGATACTATGACGATGAAATGCTGTGTCCATAAGACTTGGAAGTAATACATCGCAAGCTTTAAGGCAAAGAGGAAGGCGCCTGAACAGTCCGGTATAGATCAACAAAAAGAAAACCTGTGTGCGTAAAAGCGTTAGAACAGAAAGTTGAGCACATCATCCACGAACGATAACACGACGAAGATGTGCAAATTGGCAGTATCAATGAAAAGAAGATAAGAACTGACTGGATTTTTAGCATGTGCGATGTACCAGTGTGCTTATGAAAGAACAAGTCTTGCTTCCAGGACTACCATGCTGCTTCAAGTGTTGCGCTGTTTACGGGAACAAATGCCGCAACCAATACTGTCACGGAACTTGAAGGGTGGTGATAAACATAATGTACCACGACTGTTGCCGAGAAAGAGTTTATGAAAACTATTATAAATGGATTCTTCCACATTTTAGGTTGAAAACAAGCAATGTGTTTTTGTTCTACTAATTTTAATTGTTTTACGAAGTAGAAGCACTTGCAAACACAGTGTAAAACGTATTTAATGCACACCAAAAGTGACGATCTCACTTATTTCACAACTTCTATAAGTTTACCATAGCTTAGAATGAAACAATAGTAAGTAGGTTACGTTGCTCACCGTGTACAATTCTAAATTAGAAGGCACTTATCACACAGCACAAACATACATGGCAAGAGACGAATTTGACAACTAATTTCATAAGCAAAGAACAAGTATTTTGAGTGTTTCATCTTTATTTTATATGTTTACAACATAAGCACTAGCGTTTCTTGTTGACATCTGTGTAATGTTTATCTGAAGATAGCCTAATAAGCCGAAAACTAGTTCGTAAATAAACAAAAAATAGTAGAACAAATACAGATTGCTCTTTTTCAACCTAAAATTTGAGAACTATCATAATTTCCATTAATAATTACTTTAAAATCTAATTCTATAACCTTTCACCAGTTTTTTATAAAATGATTCAACAAATATAGGACTTTTGAAAAAGGAAAGAAATTTCTCTTACATAGCTGTATGTGAAAGAGTTAACGTGTAACATCATCATAAACATATTTACAATTTGGCTTGTTTTATACGTGTAGAAAAGATTAGTTAAAGGAGATCTTATTTTTACTTACGGTATTACATGCATTATAATCGCTTACTTCAAGAAGTATCGTCTCATTCCACGTTTTTGAAGTATCCTCTCGTTTGGAACTGCTGTTTTCGGCCTAATCCCATAATTGCTGACAAACACAATACAGAGTAGGTGCCGGCCGCGGTGGCCGAGGTGACTGAGGCGCTCCAGTCACGGTCAGCACGGCCACTACGGTCGGGGGTTCGAATCCCCCCTCGGGCATGGATATTTGTGCCGTCCTAGTTCGTAAGTAGTTCATAAGTAGTTTGTAAGTTTAGGGACTGATGACCCCGTAGTTAAGTCCCATAAGCTTAACAAACATTTGAACATTTGAACAGAGTAGGTGAGAGGTTCTTGCTTTTCTACAATTCTTCGCAGTTTATATCAATATATGTCATTTTGTCGTTAGTGCGACCATTAGAGGCGTAATTACAGACTGTGCAAGCTTTCTGTGTGTTACAGCTTTGGAAATGGACAGTCCGTCCTGTTGTGTGTTTCCTCTGTTTTATAGCCACTTTTGCCACAGAGTTTCTAGATTTATGGTTTCGATCCTACTACTGATTTAACATATGCCATAACTACAAAGAACTTTCTGCCAAGTTGGTACAAAGAACTTTACTTTCGAATTCGTTGAACGCATCGTTCATGGCTCTTCTTTTGTTAATTTTAAAATGATTAAGATTTTCTTTGTCTGCAAGTCTTTGGCTACACTTAAATTTGCAGTGAAACTCTCTTTGATTTCTTACCAGTTTTGTAATGGTTTTTTTTGTCAAACCACGGTGTATCCATCTGTCTCAATTTTAGGGTATAAATTTGTCCAGGCGTACAATGCTCTCGAATTTTGTCCAGTGATGGTCAACACTGTTAGTGCTGCAGATGATATAATGTCCATAATTAAAGTCACACTTTGAAAGTACGGTACAAAATAAACCACTGTGAAGAATGATTTCAGATTTGAACGGAAATTATTTGACAAAGAGGGAAACGCAAAGGTAAACACAAACTTACAGTTCCTATATTTATCAATAGACGGCACTGTTGGCAACATACAATGCATACTACAGGACATGCACGCGATACACTGCATTTGGTGGAAACACGCGGGTTTCACGTCGCTCGCCTCCTATTGCATATTGTGATGGGACTTTCAGTGCAGGATAGAGCTCAGTTTGTGAAGCTTTTTTTATGAGAAAGAAGACCCATAACAGCTTTAAGGACATTTTGGTCATTAAAGAACACGAGAAAAGGCTCAGTTCCAATTCCTTTCCCATATTAATAAATCCTTCACGATCTACGTACTAGCTGCAGACCTCAACGTTTCCTCTCTGTCACCTGCCGAGCTTCGTCGGTGGCATCTAACCCTCAATACGTTTCAGTGCCACCTCGTCCCCCTCGCAGAACGCACACACCCTGAAAGCAACAACAATCCCGATGTTATTCTCGCCCTTTTCAAATCCCAAGGTCGAATCACGGAGAATCAGGCAATAACCATGCCCCAGTGTCCTGCTCACCACTGACCACAACCGCAGTTCCGTTCCCCGCCCACCGCCCCTCGTTCATTCAGGTCCTCCACCAAAACTGGTCTATGATTACTCATGTGCCGACTGGGATGCCTATCATCGCACCATTAATACTCGAGTCCCCAGCTACCCCGTGTCATACCACACTATCGACGCGATATTGACCTTGTCTCACCTTCCTTCACCACACCTTGACTGACGTTGTCCAGTCCCAGATTCTCACCTTCCCTCCACATGAAGTGCTTCCCCTGCGTGAATCCCGTCAAGTCCATCGATCCTTCCTTCGCACTCGTGACCGACACACACCACGATACCACATTCAGCTCCATCGACACATTTGAAATCTGCTGACCTTACTGGCAGTCGCCCTTCACCCCCTTATCCTCTCCTTCACAACGACCCTCCCTTTCCTGAAAATGGTATTAAGATCATTCACCTCGCCATCTACCTTACCGACAAATTTTCCATCCCTGACCAGTCCTCAATTCGACTATGCACTCATCCCTGACGTCCTTGAGCGCACTGATACCTCCATTCCAACGCTCTTCCCCAGCTTCCATTACTTCGGTCACATTCCTCCATCAGAACTAAACACGGCTATCACTGCCATAGACATCCAATTTACACTCCACACCAAATGCAACACCGCTCCCAGTCACGATTGCCTTACCTGCAGGAAACTTCAGGTCTGCCCTTATTTCATTCACGCTGTTGTCGCCATCCTGTACAACGTAATCCTTCATACTGGCTTTTACCCCTGCATATGGTAAACCTCTCGCATCCTTACGTTCCCAAAACCTAATAAGCCCCCATCAGCCACTTCTTCCTATCGCCCCAGCAGTCTCATGTCAGTGTTCAGTAAGGTCACCCTGTTTCGGCACATCCTCCAGCATTTACGTCAACACCAACTCATTCCCCTCTCCCAAGGTGGCTTCTGACCATCCTTCTCTGTCGCTGATTAGCTAGTTCGCCTCACTCCTCTCCTCTCCCTTTATCTTCCATGTTTCGAGAAAGACCACCACCTGAGCCCTTCCAATACTTATGTCCAATTCACTGCATCCTTTCTGACCGCACATCCTATGTCACTGTGTACAACTACAACTCCCATTTGTACCTTTGATGGGGTGCTCCAAGGCTCCATCCTGTTCCCCCTTCTCTATCTTCTGTATACTGCAGATATGCTCCCACCCACACCGTCAGTTAATGTCCTTCTCTCTTCTGATGACACCACCATCCTTGCCCTTGTACCCTTCTCCAACAGCACCTTTGCCAATATTCTTCCTGGTGTAACCAGTGGCTCCTTACTGTCTCACAAATCCCAGGCAACCCTCATAGGTCGCATCACCCCTACCTTGCACCTCCATGACTTCTACCTCAACCGATATGACCATCCTATCCATCTTAACCCACGCCTCAAATACCACTCGATCACCCTGGAGCCTTCAGTCCCCTGGGCACTCCTTCTCAAGAAAATCCAACCAAACGCCCATACCCACCTCTGTCTCCTTTCTGGCTGCAAAGAAGGCTCCATTCCTCCACCATCCTCTACACCAAGCACTCCCTCAAGCGTCCCGTCCTTTGCACGTTCAATCTCGCCTGGATCTCTAATCCCCCTCCTTTTTCAAAGCCCATCAGGTTCTTGAAAGTCATGCACTCCACCTCTCATACCACTTCCGTCTCCTGTCCCCACGCGGTCCTATACGACCATGTCACTTTCCCTCACTTCCTACAGTTCCTTCAAAGCGTCCATACCCATTAAATTCACAGCAAACGTGACTTTCGCAACCCTCTGGGGTATCTCCTCCTAACTATCCCTGGACCTCTGATATGCCTCAACCACTGTACCCCACAAACTCTGCACCACCGTATCCTTTAAATTCTCTCCCAAGGCAATTTACGTACCCTTCCCCTCCCCAATGCTACCGTCTGACCAGACATCTACATTGCTATCAACTTTGACCTTGCCTCCTTCTCCCTCCAGCAAAGATCAACCCACTCTTCCCATGCATCTCCTTGCTCCTACCGCTTTCCTCGCTCTCTCTGGAGTCTGAAGAAGAGAAGCATACTGTTACCGTATAAGTGGACAGTGATCGACGCCAGACTATTCATGAGCTCGTCCACGAAACTGGAATAGCGCATACGACTGTGCTTCGCATAATTCAGGATGGCATGCAAAAAACTGCATCACTATGGGATCCACATAAATTGACAGAAATGTAGAAGTGGATGCGTTACGACACTGCTCAGAAGCACTTGGAGCGCTATGAGCGCGAAGGAGAGGTTTTCTTATGCCGTATCGTAACACTGGATAAGATATGGGCCATATCTTACTAGCCAAAACTGAAACGTCAATTCCACGAATGGCGTCCTTATGAGTTGTCGCGAAAGTCGAAAGTGAGTCAGAGCCCCAGTATGGTGAAAGTTTGGTGATTCTCGTGTACGACTGTGATGTTGTTATAACGCATTACGTTCTTCCATGGCAGACCGCCAGTGTACAGTATTACTGTTCGCCTTTTGAGCATCACCTGCGACCAGCAAATAAGCGCAACACTTTCTGCACAACCTAATGGAAGTGTGCTACTACATAGTATGTGTCGTGTAATACAATATCTAGTGACATTGTAAGAACTAGCCCTGTTAGTCCTCCTATTGTAAACAGAAAAATGAATCCTAATTGTCATAATAAAGGTGGATTGAATTTAAATTTAGTTCCGTAAATGGTTGCTATTCATCTAAATACTTTAACTTCTATTGTTGATGTGAAGTAGGCTCGTGTATCATTGTCTATCTCTGCTGTAAATATATGATGTGCTCATACAATAAATCCTAATAATACAATTGATAATATTGCATAACTTTGATTTGATTCAGAAGATGAAGGAACCACTTCATGGCATTCGCTTCAGAACTGTACCAGAGATTCGGCAGGCAGTAGACCGCTCCATTCCCATCATCAACAGAACAGGCTCCGCTAACGGAACATTGCTACTTCCACATTGCTGGCAACGGATTCTAAACAACACTGGCGACTACTTTAAAGGACAGTAACGGGTGTAAACATGTAATACTTTTGTAATGGTCGTGAATAAATAGTTGGCCTTATTTAAGTTCCAGCCCTCATATACACTGTATGGCTAAACATGTATATAAACTGTATAAAATTTACTCTCCTTGCTCTAATCTCTTTGCCTGTCATTTTCCCCATCTCTATACATATTTCGTACCCTCTTCTATGTGTTCTTGGGACTCTATTGGCTAAATGAAGTCCCGGCTAGCCTGAATTTATTTATGCCACTATTCTGTTTGCCCATGTACTCCGTGGTATTACTGTCGGTCTCCTGCTCTCCCACTATCTATCTCTGCCTCCTTCTCCTCTTCATAATCTCACTTAAATCCACCCATTCAGCCCCTTGTTTCTGTAATTACCTCCCCCGCTCTCCTACCATCCATATAAACGCCAAGTTCATGGTGATCGTACAAACGTTGTCCTAGACTTGAGAAAGATAACTTCCGTCATGCACTGTGTGCAGTTTTCAATAGACAGTGTCGTTTCTCTTGCTGTGATATTAAAGTGTATTAAATTTCGTCAAGATTGGAATAAAATTGCATATTGGTGTCGAAATCTGTTGTAAAGCAACCTGCGTCATGTACCAAAATGAATGTTATGTATACAGTGAACTACCTTTGGTTTTGAACGTCAAGTGTGCAAAATTTTATCGCAGTGGGTGAATGGTAAGGCGTCGCATAAAACCCATTGATTTTTCTGAGCCATCCACCTGATACAATTGAGAATCCATACAATCCAGGGACCTAAAAAAGTTTCATTCAAAAAGAAAAAGAAAAAAAAAAGGAACGTTTTGAAGCTGAAAATAATAATAATTTTGTATGGCTTATTGCCACGGTGAAAGTCTTTCAATTGGACGCACGCCTCTTCGGGGACTTATGTGCCTTAGCTAAACCGGTTATCCAATTGGCAAAAGGAGACAAACTGTTCATCGTTGAATGCAAACCTGCCTCAATCTATTTGCACAACTCCTCAGTATTTCACAACATTTTTGTCGTAATTCTTAGTTACCGTATCGAGTGACATCTGAATTGCTTGGAATGGATGATCGAGAGGAGAAAGATTGATAACATTAATTTATGTTAAGTTCATATCAATTGATAAACTAATCTTTCCGTTTCACAGTGTAAGGCTACATGCCAAGAGTCGCCTCCTGAAAAATGCATGTTGTGTGCTTTGGAAGACCTGTTTGTGGATATCTGCGGACAGAATAACATGGACAGCAAGATTGATGTCAGTAAACCTTGTGATAAAAGTATATGTGAAGAGGTGGACAATCAGATTAATGTCAACAAAACTTATCATTAAACTGTATGAGTTTACTTGAACATAATGTGGTGTGGTAATCAATAATACAAATAAAATATTTACAAACAAGAAGCGTTTCTCATTATTTTCCATAGAATGCAATATAGGATCTTAAATATTGATGTAGCACAAGAATCTGGTATTCAGGCATCGACAATGAAAGCCAAGCAATCAATAAAGAATAGTTCTGTTAACATTTTAGTATATACGATTATTCACAATACGTTACTGAAGAATTTAAATCCGTCTGCGCTGACTTATACATACACACACAGGAATAAAAGGAGTTTCTTCCCATTAATGAGAAACATCATCAAGGTTCTTTAGCGAAACATAACATGTTGATTCTACTCATAATATTTTGTGTTCGATTATCAAATTATTCAAGTATGGAAACGTTTGATTTTGCTTCCACATTGTTTAGGTATTGCCTCGTTTCCCACTGCTCGTTTTGCTTATTACCACAACAGCAAAGCTGCATAATACATTTTTAGTTTTAAAAGACGACTTAATGTAGCACTGTTACTCTCTGGTTGTATATATCTATCTAAACTTGTCTGTCATTGTCCTTGTAGGACGGTGATACCGACTAATGACTGGTTTTCGGGTTCACTTGATCTATTTGTTCTTCCCTCCATCTGTTACCTGTCATGTGAGTATTATTTACTTAATAATTACGTTACCACAGGCATTGAACAAAACTATGGAGAGCCGTGTTTTATAATGAAAATAACAGACAAGTAAAATAAAAAAAGTATTGAGAAGAGCCCTCATCAAGGCTTCCTCGCCACAATTTTTGGCGCTCGAACATATATGCACATGTACAATATAAACATGTACTACGAAAGAACAGCAGAAACTGACGTTGGAGGTAGTGTCATTGTGAAAGAGAGAGAACAGACAGCGAAGGTGAGGGAGACAGTGGCAGTAAATAAGATAAATGGATGGAGACAGTAGCAATGAAAACAAAGGAGAAGGAAGACAGTAGAAAGAAAAAGAGAGATAAGTTTCTGTATGGTGTCTGTTTTTTTGTAATTTTTTTTTAAATTTTTTATTTTATATGGAGGTTCTCTGTTGCTTTATTGTGCGTGATACTAGTCTTTAAATCCGTGATGGTGTATCTTATTCTATTTTGCATCATGCAAAACATTTCTGTTTATAAATACTGTATGGTTGTATGGTTGTACTGTGTTTACATGTCGTGATTAGCTGTTTACATCTTGTGTAATGTATATTTACATTAATCAATATGTCGAATTTGCAACAGTCGCTGCAATTGAGATGGTAGAAAGCAGACTATTAGTATCTGTTTCTGGATATGAGGTCCGCATGCTATGCAAAACACTGTATTTTATTTATTTATTTATTTTTTACTTTTCTCCCAACCATGTTTCAGTACATCTGTGCCATCATCAGTGGGTTTATTTATTTACTGCTTGGTTTTACATTTTTGTTCGTGTCGTACTCTTTTTACATAATTGAACAATTGTAGCGTTGTCATGCCTTGTTTTGAAGCACATTTCATCTTCCTTTCACTATCACTTCACACTGCAAAAACGACAGTGTACGCTTTGTTATTGTGCATTGTTAACCCGATCTAACATGAAACTGTTTTACGTGACGAATTGCAGCGGGCTTTCAGTCTTTATTGATGTCCTCCCATCCTACGTTTTTTCTATGCACAGTACAAGAAGATTGCCTCTTCTATATAAGTTCTTTTTATACTGCCTTATCAGAAAATTTTTAGTTCCTCTTCTGAATGGTTACTATCTCATGAGGCACAACGTTTGCCGACCGACGATCACTCGTTTATATCGGCTGACTATAAGGGCAGCAGCTGATGATATTCGTCGTCTGTTGATAACCGTAGAATCAGTCGACAACTGTTGCTGCCGCAGAAATGCTACACAAACTGGAAACGCTACTTCGCGATCTATTGCAATTCTTCCGTGCCCTCATGTACATACAACAGGCGGAGAGTGCTACTCATATGCGATTTTTTTCCAATACAGAGCAGAGTATTTGTAGGTCTCGTGGTGGAAGTGTAGATTCTTTTCAGTTTTTAAGCACGGAGTCCGTGGTGACGGATTGGGAGTGAGTGCTTTTTGGTGTAGAGACTGTCTAGTTGGCGGCAGTATCTGAGTATGTCGGTATGTAGTAGTGTGTGGTACCCAGGACTTTCAAAGAGTGGATAATAATTAAAAAGAAAATACGTACTGCCCAACTAGATTTATTACGTTGTGTACGCTGTAGTGGTGCACGTTGTATTAGACAACTACAAATAAAATACACTTTTGGAAAATGAAAAAAGAACACCGTTAATTAGTTGAGCCAGGAGAGGGAAATTTTATTGACACATTTTTGAAGATGTATACAACACACGATCACACACACACGTTAAGTACAGCCACCAGAGCGTGCGCAATGTCGGCACTAGTACCGTGTATACCCTCCTTTTACAGCAATGCACGCTGTAATTTTTCCATGGAGACTATCGTAGAGGTACCGCATGTGGTCTTTCGCTATGGACTGCTATGCAATTTCTACCTGGTGCCTCAGTTGGACCCGATTTCGTGCCAAGATGACGTTTTATCCGGTTCTAAACATGCTCAATGGGGAACAGATCTGGGGATGCTACTGGCCACGGTTGTTGACGTACACCTTGAAGAGCACGTTGAGTGGTACGGGACAGATGTGGATGTGCATTGTCCGGTTGGGTAAGCTTATCGCCTTGTTGGTGCATGAACAGTAGCACGACGGGTTGAACTATGATTTCAGTGTACCGTGCACTGTTCAATATTCCTTCGACGATCACCAGAGGAGAACGACCAGGGTAGGCCATGGCTCCCCACACCATGCTGGCTGACCATGCGTCCCGTTAGGGAGTCTTCCGCTCACGACCCAACATCGTTCATCAGGCCTCCAGTGGTGTCACGACAGGCACATATCGGAGGACGAATGGAGGCGTGTCGTCTTCAGTGATGAGAGTCGCTTCTGCCTCAGTGCCAATTATAGTCGTACGCGTGGGTGGCGTCGTTCAGGGGAGCGCGAGAATCTGGATTGTATAGTCAGAGGAACACGTTCAGAGAACACTGAACAGCAAAAGGTACGCTGAAATTATCGCTCAGTCCATCTTGCTACCGTTTAGGAACCAACAATGCGATAGTTTTTCCAACAGGACAATGTACGTTCACATGTATCCCGAACGAGCTTACGTGATCTTCAAGGTGTACGTCAATTACCCTGGCCAGCACGATCCCTAGATCTTTCCCACATTCATCATCTCTGGTGCGGATGAAGCGTCATCTTACGTGGTGTGAACGACCGGTACTACATCTGGTCCAGCTGAGGCGCCAGGTGGAAAATTCTCGGCAGACGATTCTGCAAGATTACATTCGACACCTCTACAATCGTCTCTATGGGAGAATTGCAGCTTGCATTGCTGTAAAAGGAGGGTATACACGTTCTGGTGACTGTAGTCTCGTACGTATAGCTATGTCTAAGTGATAGTATGTTGTATACCTCCTCAATAATGTGATAATAAAATTTAACCTCTTCCGGCTCGTCGAATCCATAATGTTTTTTTTATTTCCATTTAATTCTTTATTTTATTTTATATTTTTTTCATTTTCTAGGAGTTTATGTTATTACTAGTGGAGATTGAAACGTATTAGTGAAAGAAATTACTACTTTCATTTAGGCCCCATTAATCGCCGAAATCTATGAGGGAATAGTAATCAGTTTATTGACTTTCTTACAAAAAGAAAAAACAATATCACCATGACGATGTCAAATAGTTCGTCGACTAATGAAAATACAAATACTGCAAATACAATAAAATAATTTTAAAATATACATGAACTTGAGAGCGATAGAAGTGTAAGATATTATAATGCATTTTGTCTAGTGTTTATTGTTTTCGTAGTCCTTGTTATGCTTTTACACACAGCGATATACACTGCTACCAAAAGGAAAAAAAAGTACACCTGGGGATACGACGTCCATTTTGGTACGATGACGGTAGACGGGGGATAGTAGATATACTAATAATGCTTTCAACGTCGTCTACCAACAAATAGCGTTGTGACATTGATGACCGAGTGTCATCTTTGTATGGGCATACCCTTTGTAGCACCAATATCTTGGGCTACCTAACTGCTGAAGGAAAGCAGATGCAAATGACAGATAGTCCAGCCCTGTGACAAAGGGAGAGTGCCGCAATAAAATTAATCCCGTGATTTTGACAGCAGATTCGGCCCTTACGAGAAATTACGAATAGAATGATACCGGTCGCTGACTGATCGACCCAGTACTTTAAAAGTAGTATAAATTAATTGCCAATTTAATTGCATAAAGTGAATTTTCCCCGAGAAGTAAGAACCTCCACAGGCTTGGATGACACCTTGACTCCCTACTGGAGGAGGATTTATAATTTTATCGAGTCCCATTTAATTAATACGGAAATTAAGCAATATGGCATACTCTTGAAAGGCCCGTTTGGCCGTTAGTTTAAATTCGCTTCTTCCTCACAAACGTCGCAGGGACACATGCCTTCGCGCCGTTTGGCTGAAGAACCGCTAGTCCAGGTGTCCCAACCAAAATAGTCCAGGTGTCCCAACCGCCCAGGACGCCGACCCAGCCCGCACGAGCCGGGGGAAGGGCGCAGAAGGCGCGTTGTCTGGTTGGCTGCGGAGCCCTCTTCTTCTCGGCGGAGCGATACAGTGTCCCGGAGTGACGGACATAAAAATGACGGGAGACGCTTCCGACGCCCCAGTCGTGTGCAGTTCTACGCTAGTGCTAGTTGAGCTGGCAGTCGTCCGCTATGTATCGCTAATTTTTCCGCCAGGACGAGTAAACGCGTTCGCCAACCAACGGGCGAATGTGTACGGAATGTTCGGAATGTTATCGATGGGACTGTAGTCGTTGCTCCTGCCTGAACTGTTCCGTTAACTCTCATATATACGTAATGTTTCTCAGCGCACTCTCTCTCTGCTAGGGGTTGGGCTATTTCAGTTTGAATAATTTTATTGAACTGACTTTCATAGTGTCTCGGTTCTAAATCGAAACTAGTTATTATTTCTATATTTGATTGCAGAAGTAACCGTCTTTAATCTGTAACAGATTACCTCACATTACTTTTGCTTAAAAAGACAATACAGAGAATTATACCAGGTAAACCTGTTTGGTTACTTGGTCTGTAACTCCTCCACTGCTGTCCTATTACTATCAATAGCACTAAAACCATGCTAGAAGAGACGGAGTTCGATACCAGCCACTGCCAGGCAGCAGCAGAAGTTCAGGTGAGGTGTTGATCGCCACTTCTCCAGGGGGAGCAAGTAGCAAGCAGCCATTCCATAGAATTTAACATTCCCACCAGACAACCATAGGGCTATACCTATAATAGAGAACTTAACAGCTACAAGGCTCAGTGTGATATCAGTGTGTGAAACAAACAGGTGTCATGCCATGGAGACGCATGTTGTGTCTCCCTGATCGTAGCATGAGTGGGTGGTGACAGTGACTTGCTAGAATGTGGACAGGGGTCTGCAATTAAAAGCATTGATTGGTCTACATATACTTTTATCACAGATGAACAGAATATTTAACTTTGATGTGCCTGTATTAGTAAAGTTCTTCCTATCTGTTATACAGTTCTTCAAGGTATCATTGCAATTCCTGGCAATATAGTTCCGGCTTGTGCTAGGTACATGGCTGGTTCTCCCCTGTTGAACTTCTTGATCGTTGACTGCCTAGTACTGACTGGCACTGTGGTACTCTGAGGTATGCTGGCATATCTATGTCAACCTCCTCCTTCCTATTGGCCGGCGCGCGAAGCAGACAGAGAGATACCAAGACTGCGGGCGCCCCCGGCGGCCGAAGTACCATATAGCGATTTATCGCGTCTTCTTGAAGTGGCGCGGCGACTTGTATAGACCACCGGCGTTGTGGCAAATAGCAATCCCACAACAATGCACACATGCTTCCTACAGCCAACTGGGCGAGTGTGAAAAGCGATAAATTGTGGTCTTCCGAGTGGAGAAACGATCCTTTAGGGGGCCACACAAGTTGGACGTGCTACGTCTGTTGCACTGCGAAGTAAACAAGATGGTTTATAAGCCCATAAGTTTCAACACAAACTGATGATAACTGTTACTATAGTCTGATTTAAACTAGTTGTCACTTGACAGGTAGCGGGCTGCACGGCTCCCGCCAGCCATAAACCAATGAGTGGCCGATGCGGTCGGGTCCCACTGTGTTGCCAGTTCCGTTCCGCTGCGCGCTGCCCAAGACGTGAGACAGCCAGTCCTCAGTGAGCCGTTGTAGACGTGCGAGTGACAGATTTGTGTGGATTTAGCTTCGCGTGCTTTACGATGTGCGACGAAAGTAGTCGAAAGAGAGGAAGACCGAGGCTGGACTCGCCTCGGAAACTTCCAAAAAGTGGCGGACATGGCGTCGTTATAGGCCGTCAGGCGCGTGAATACGTGTGTTCTTTATGGGAGTATTTTCAGAGAGAGAGGGGGATGCAGGAGGGCCTCTTGCTCCTTTGGATAAAGTGGTGGGGCGAACTGCAGCTGCTCTGCAAATCAGCGAACGATCAGTGATTAGGATCTGCAAGGAGAAATTCGCGAAAGAAGACGCAGGTGAATCATCTAAGTTGGAGACACCTGAGAAGAAGAGGCGACTCGAGAAGAGAGTAACCAAACTCGACTCTCTTCAAGCAGGTGCGATTCGACTGCAGATATACGCGTTTTATTCGAGGAAGGTGTATCCGACTCTCAAAAAAACTACATGCTACTCTCGTAGCAGCGCACCTGTTTGAAGGCAGTAAATCGTCCTTGTTACGAGTCGTGAAAATGTTAGGTTTTCGCTATAAATCTATTTATAGAAGAAAGTTGTTAATGGAACGGCAAGATATTGCAGCTTGGCAATGCCGCTTTCTTAGAGAATTAGTAGGGACTAATTTTGACGATATCGTTTGTCTTGATGAGACATGGGCGAATGCACAACACACTTTAAAATAAGGTTGGACAGACGATACCACCAGCGGTAGTGTGGCAGCCCCGATAGGCAGAGGAAAGAGAATAATTGTAACATATGCCGGAAATTCAAAATGTTTCATCCCGAATTGTCTGCTATTATTCAGTGCAAAGAAGATATGAACTACAGTACTTAAGTGAAATGGTTTGAAGACTTCGTGCTTCGAAACTTAGCGAAGAGCTCTATAATTGTTATCGATAACGCTCCATACCATTCAGTTATCCAGGACAGGGCACCCACAAAGTCAACGAAGAAAAACGACATTGTTTGCTGGCTACTGAAACGTAAGATACAGTTCGACAGCAATTTGACAAGGGCGGAATTATTAGAACTTGTATCACAAGCCAAAGAATCCCATTTACATTGTGGATGAAGTAGCCAAAAAATACGGGCATAAAGTGCTCAGATTTCCCCCCTACCCTTGCCACTTTAACACAACAGAGCTGATTTGGGCGCAGGTTAAACACCATATTGCTGTAGAAAATAAAAAAAAAATCACATTAACTGAAGTGGAACGCCTGTTGAAAGAGGCAGTTGAAACAGTGACACCAGAAGACTGGCGAAAGGTAGTGCATAATGTGAAAGGAGCCCGGAAGAATGGTGTCTTACAACAATGCGTCGAAGACTTTAATAATATCCGTCAATAAAAGCAGCGACACAGATAGCTACAGTGACTATGAATTAAGCGGTGTTTTCCCGTTGATTAGTGTATAACATAATGCCAGCAAATTATGTGTTTGTGAATTTATTTAGTTTAATATCTCTTTTTTGTTGTGAGACTAAAAACTACAGTTCAGCCAGCTTCCCTCGCCTCCTAATGGTAAGTTACACTGTATTTTAATTAAAATTCATTTTTGTAGACACTAAGATGTTGTTCAAAGTGTGTAATAGTTTTCGAGTTCTGCAATGAAAAGAAGGAAAATTTTCCGCACGCGAAAATCTCGTACTTGAATAGCTCATGTATCACCGGCGCTAATTAAAATAAAGAAAAGTATACTGAGATTGATACTGTATGTAAATTTCAAAATTTTTACGTAAATTTTGTAGCGAATAGAGATTTTAAACATCATAATTGTTACGAGTTCCA
Source organism: Locusta migratoria (assembly GCA_026315105.1). Lineage (NCBI taxonomy): Eukaryota > Metazoa > Arthropoda > Insecta > Orthoptera > Acrididae > Locusta > Locusta migratoria. The sequence goes on along the minus strand of CM048746.1, from coordinate 412,053,174 downwards.
TATTGATATAGATGCGTGAAAACGTAGTTTTTACAAATTTATATACCGGAAACGCAATGCACTACGAAAACTTTTAAGGGTTCGTTACCAAGCGTGTTATTTTAGCAATAAATAGAAAAAAAATTATTGTTTTGAGACCAATAGTCTTTAAGATATGAAGTGATAAGTTTGAAGCTGTTAGCGAATTAGAAAATTTAAATAGTTTCAAACAAATTAATTAAATTAAATTAATTAATTAAAATCAATAATAGATTTTTGACATACTGTGAGAGTTTATAGAGACGAACATCGTGTGCGAATTTGAAATTTTTTAACTCGATTCTTGTAGAAGATAAAGGCTTTAAAGTGATTTTCTATCGCCATGGAGAGCGATGCGCTGTGGCGGTTGCCACCAGCCAATACTTGAAGTGTCAACGCTGCAGCTTTGGCCCGCAAAACGTCAAGTGACAACTAATTTCAATCAGACTATAGCAGTGGGATTACAGACCCACACACTACTAGGCTCTCATCCACTCATGCCACGATATGGTGTTACTAGAGGGATGCTTGGAAGAGGAAATGGCAGGGCGCAGTCTTTAGCGAAGAAAAAAAGATTATGCTGCACCCAAGTGATGTTTGTTGGGCGTACAACTGTTACCTGCAGAGTACTGTCTCGAAGCGCGAATTCATCCAAGAATCACTGACCCAGTCCATGGCATTATGGTCTAGGGCGCGGTTGTGATAAGCTACATCATCTTTGGTGTTTGTGGAGAAAACGTTGACCAGCGCTCGGTACGTGCAGAAGATTTCTAAGCCGAATGGTGTCACTTGTCCTGAAACCACAACGCAGCCTTTACGATCTGGGCAGTCCCAGAGGGTGAGATCGCTTGTACTACGGAGATCCAAAGTGAGGCGGGAAATGGGCTCCTTAGGGACATTGCTGCTAGGGAGTGGTAGAAATCCGTTTGCATACGTGGTGGAATCATTCCCGATGTGGAACCCATCCTTCCGGATGCCACGAAGAGAACAGGATGCAGCCAACTGGAGGTGATGGCTACCATCGGGCCGGCCGCGGTGGCCGAGGTGACTGAGGCGCTACAGTCACGGTCAGCACGGTCACTACGGTCGGGGGTTCAATCCCCCCTCGGGCATGGATATTTGTGCCGTCTTTAGTCTTAGCTAGTTCATAAGTAGTTTGTAAGCTTAGGGACTGATGACCACGTAGTTAAGTCCCATAAGTTGTACAAACATTTGAACATTTTTTTGCTACCATCGGAGCAAACGATGTGTGTCGTTTTGGATCGGAGGAGATTATCTCCGGTTTTTGGTGGCTATCTGAAGCGGTAAAGACTACCAGTCTTGCTTGTAAGATGAAAGCAGAGTTCACCATCTGTAGCATTGTTGACAGGACCGACTGCGGACCTATGGTGCAGAGCCGTGTAGGCTGCAGATTCCTCGACTTGCGCCATCGGGTGGTGGGGTTTCGATTCCTGCTGAATAAGTCAGGTATCCAATACACGCAGTAAACGGTTTCACTAGTAGACGGGCTTCTGTGGCGTGGATTGGGCAGTATTATAGTTTATAAGGCCTTGGCAACATATGAAAACGGGTTCAATCTCAAAAGGGTGCAGGTCACACATAAGATGAACGCAGATCTAAGAAACATCAGTCTATCAGGTGCAAACTGTCGTGGCATGCAACTGTAATTCTTGGTGCTGACTTTAATTTACCGACGACATGTTGGCAAAAACACATGTCCAAAACCGGATGCAAGTATGAAAAATCGTCTGAAATAATACTAAACGAATTCTAAGGAAAACTATCTTGAACTATTAGCTCATGAATCCACTGGAATATTAAATGGTTGTGACAACATACTGGGTACCAAGAAACAATTAATCTGGAGCTCATAAAATGTATAAAAACACAGAGTTGTAGCGCGACTGAAATAAAAATTTCAAAATTAGCAAATTTAAACGAAAAATATATCTATTAAAAAAAGTAAATAATAATTCGCTTAACGCTTTCTTGAATGACAGTGTCCAGACTTTCGAAACTAACAATGTGGCTGTAACCAGATGTAAAATACATTCAATTAAATAACATCGACAGCAATTAATAGATTTATCCAAATAAATTAATGAAAGGCCGACCTCCCATGGTGCACAAAACAAGTCGGATCACTGTTGCAGAAGCAACGAGATAAGCATTCCAAATTTAAACAGACACCAAATTCCGAAGACAGAAAATCCCTTACAGAAACTCAAAATTAACACGAACTTCAATGCGAGAAGAGTGTAACAATTTCCACAATGAAACTATGTCTCGTAACTTTGTAGAAAATCCAAATAAATTCTGGTCACATGTAAATATACTAGCGGCTAAACACGTTCAATATCTTCACTACGCGATAGCAATGATGATGTTACCAATAGCAGTGTTGGTATAGCTGAATTACTAAATACAGCTTTCCGAAATTCCTTCACGAAAGAAGATGAAGAAAATACTCGCAAAATCGGATCAAAAACCGCTGCCAGCATGTGTATTTTTAAAAGTATATAACTTTGGAGTAATAAAGCAGTTTGACTCACTTGTCACAAACAAGCCTTCCGGTACACGCGTGTAGATTGTATACCAATTGCGTTCCTTTCAGAGAATGCTGATGCAATAGTTCCATACCTGGTTGTCGTAGAATGACCTATCGACTCATAGTCAACACGGATTCAGAAAGTATCATTGTTGTGAAACACAGTTTGATCTTTACACATATAAAGTGACGAATGGTATCGAGAAGGGATCTCGAATCGATTCAAAGATTCTAGATTTCAGGAAGGCTTTTGACATTGTACCTAACAAGAGGCTTCTACTTAAATTGTGTGCTTACAATTATCGTCACAGTTGTATGACTGCATCCGTGATTTCATGTTTAAAAGGACACAGTACTTAGTAACTGACGCAAAGTTATCGAACAAAAAAACAGATGTGATATCTGGCGTTATAGGATCGTCACTCTTCTTGTCATTATAAACGATTTAGGAGACAATCTGAGCAGATGTCATAGACCGTCGTTTATCAAATGTCCAAATGTTTCTTAAGCTTTTGGGACTTAGCTGCGGGATCATCAGTCCCTAAACTTTCAAACCACTTATAAGCGAACTTATACTACAGGCAACAGAAAGATACAAGCCCGAGGGAGGATTCGAACCCTTGACAGAGAACGGCCTCGCGCATCGGAGCATAGCACCTCAATTCGCTCGGCCACGTCGTTTATCAGTTAGCAGAAGATCAATAGTAACTGAAAAACGATTTAAACAACAGCTGTAGAGTTTCTCTTCAAAATGCAATATCTATGAAATCTGTACAGTGTTTAGTTTTTGTGCAATGAATAACTGATAGTGTTCCCGAACTTCATGTACCCCTGTATTACGAACAAATTTAACTGGAAAGTATACATAGAAAGTATCTTTTTGAAAGGAAACCAAATCTGCGTTTCATTGGCAGAACACTCGGAAGATGCAACACTTCTACTAAACAAACTGCTTACAGTACAATAATGGTTCATCCTATTTTGAATTGTTACTGTGAATCACCACCAAGTTGGAAGGGCAGCTTGTTTTTTTACTATTGCTTCATAGGGAAGAGAGTGTCACGAAAATGATACATGAGTTGGGGTGGAAACCATTAAAATAAAGACATCATTATTTGCGGTGATATCTGCTTGCGAAAGTTCGTTCACTTGCTGTTTCCTCCGAATTCGAACATAGTTTTTTAGCTTATTAGATATATTGAAACATGTAGTCTTTTGCAGGCACGAAAATTAATTCAATGGCGAAGTAGAAAATTTGTGCTGGACCGGGTTTCGAACCTGGAATTCCTGCTTCCGTCTTGCATTCACCTAAACCATTTTATTTTTATTATATTTTTAAATATAAACAGTCAGTAAAATGCTGTTAAAAAGTTTTGGAGCGTTTGGATTGGAAATCATGACCTTTCATTTTTTTATTTTTTATTTATTTCTATTTTTTCTAATTTTGTTTTTCCTTTCAATTTTTGTGTTTTATCATTTTTCAGAGCGTGTGAAGTTTGTTTATTGCATAATTACAAGTCATAAGAGAAAAATTAAAATAAAACATCATAAACTTCTTCGTTAATTCCAGTCATTGCGTTTCCATGTGCACGCTTCTTTGTGTTGAGTTCATGAATAAAGGTTTCCGTCAGATTTGATATGCCCTATCTATTATTGGCCGCACCATTAAACAATTACGCACCCTCGCGATGAATGTAAAATAAAATTAATTTACAGTGTCAGCTCTCTGACAATGATTGTTCCGTCGGCTTCTCGAAATCTTTATTAATGTAGTTTGACAGACCAACGTTAATTGTAAAATTAACTCTGGATGAAAGGGGCCAGTTAAAAGCTTACTTTAGACATATAACTCTGGCCGTAAAACCAGCTAAGGGATTCGCGTGAACTACTGACTACTTCCTGCAACAGAATCTTGTTCCCTGGCCCGGAATTTAGAACTGACTCAAACTTTACTTTAGCAGGAAGACAAAGAGACGGTGGCCAACATACGTCGTAGATCACGAATTACACACAATAATTAATATGCAAGCCACCCCGAACTAAACTATTTCATGGAGGTTGCTGTGACAATATTTATGGCGCAACGGAATTAAAAATATAATAATATGCAGCTGAATTTGTTCTCAGCACTGGTGAAAAACAACATTATCTAAAAAAGGGAAGATATTCGTTAACTAATATTCATAAGTAGGATAAAGTTTTACTGACAATAAATTATTTATTCAGTTCAAACGTGAGCAAATGGGTGAACCAATTTGTTAAATAATAAAAATGCATCTCATTGAACTACTAACTTAAAGTAATCTGAGCTGAACATCGTCGGGGGAGGAATTTACAATCAACAAGCTTTCAGCCACTCACACGCGCTAAGCAAAGCGAAACTCATCCAACACAGCGTGCTGATACGAAGCAAAAGCAGGCGCCACTATCGTAGGCGAAATTCAGCAAACTAGGATGTACCATACAACAGAAGGTAGGTGGCTCTGGTCTGTCTTTCTTTACTTGAGATGGTAAGCGATAACAGTGAGATTAATTTCCATTTAAAACGAACCATGAGCATGCATAATTAATGAGACACACGGCACGTGTCTGCTACATTACGTATTCGCACCCACTGAAGGCGAAGTGCTTAAAGATCGCATTCATTTCAACAAAAATCAAAGGAATCATAGATTACGAAGCAAGAATGCACAATAGTGAGGCACTGGTATGTGGCCAGTAACGAGAACTCAAGTGACTAGCTATAAACCCTTGATGTCGGAGTTCGAATCCACGTGGTTCCGAAAAGCAGTAAAAAATACAAAATTAAATTTCCGAAAAATAAAGAAAAATAGCTACGGCATGCAACCCTTAGAAATGTGTAGATATCATAAGGAAGGTAAAGAAATACAGTTAGACGCGTTTGGGAAGGTTTTACACGGATGGACGAAGTGCAGTCTTCAAAAATCAGAAAAGTGGAATAAATTCAAAGGCGGGGTAAATCGACTAAAAAATACGGCATGCAGCCCCTACAAATACGTAGTTTTACATAAGCAAACTAATAGAGGAGTCGTACAAGACTAGAAGAGAATGCAAGTCAGAATGCAAAATACAAGTTTGGAAACGAAACAGCAATTTAAAATAGGAGGAGATCGCAATGTAGTAGGGGAAATCAAAAACATATATGCATAATTTCTTGCCTCGAGGGCACAGAAACGCACAGGGGTAGCTTAAGACTTTGTTCTAAGAACACTACACGTGGAGTACATATTACTCGTGAAAGGAGAAAATGGAAAAGAATATTTCACATGCACTACACAGAATAAAAATATTCCCACAGATTAGTTGCATCCCACAAAGCTAGAAAGAAATTAAACCGACTTTGTACACCAGCTAGTCTGACAAAGATTACCGATTTTCAGCCGTTATCAAACCGAATTAGTTACATAGTCACTGTGTTTGCCTATGAAAAATCTCTGAAATTAAATTGAATACTTCTGTACATTATCGGATAAATTTATCACGAAAAATGAACCTAAGTTCTGAAGTCTAACTTGTACAAATCAGACAACGAATCACTATCATCTCAAGAGAGAAAAGAAAATCAGAACGTTTTACCAGGTCGAAGAACAGCCACAGAATGACCAAGTCGGCCCGCCAGTCCCTACCACCACCGGAAATCCACTGGAAATCGGTAAAAACCCAGGAAACACGAGGTGGGGGGGGGGGGGGGGAGAGCTTGAAGTCGCGCGTCCTACCAAGGTTCGCTAACTGGGCAATGCCAACCCAACTTGTAACCAAAGCTACCTCTTTGGTAGCATGAAAAGTACAGGTTGGTAACGACTACCTATTGATACGAAGGCAGAGAAACATCAGTAGTGAGCAGCCACCAGCCAAGACGAAAATTCTCATAATTACATTCAGACTCCCATGCAAGAGGATTCTCATACACGCAAATACAGAATAAAGCAAGTACACATTCTCACAAGAACAGTGGCGTCACGGAGAAAAAGTTCATCTTGCCACATTCGTAGACACAATGATAAATTATTAGCATAATAAAATCCCAACAATGTTACAGAAACTAACATTGAAAAACATGAAATGAAATGCTATACCTCATGCCTCCGAACGAAAGGGGTTCTCGTTTAGCAAAAAAGGCCGTCTAGTGAACTTAGATAATTTACAAAGTTAAAAACCTAGGGAAGACGGCCGACAGCCGTCTTTCAAGCTGCAGTTTCATTCGCATTGTCTTTCTATTGTAATTACACATTGTATCTTATCATAGCCTATATACCCCTGCTATTTGCTGTAACTGTGAATAATTTTCTTACGAAACTGGTGTATTTGTTCTGTATCTTTTGCAGCGTTAGATTGTGTTTCTCATTTAAGTGTATCAAAAATTACATCACTTCCATGTCATTATTGTGAAATATTTGAGTTCATCCCTACGGTCCAGTTGATTGCATTTGTTTTTTGTTGGGGGAAGTAATTCACACCCGGAAAGAAATATTACTGCGAATGTTATCTGTTCGTGTGGTTCTTCTCAGAAAGGCTATATTCGGCGCATCAAATTCCACACTTCAATTGATTTTCCACATCCTAGACTGTGTTATCCTTATCTGCCAGTCCACAGCTCGTGCAGAATGGCATTTTAGCCATATTAACTGCGTGAATTCTTTCCTGCGTCATGTAAGTGTGATTAACTAAGACGTACCATTTGGATCTAGCCACAGCAGTTAAGAAAGGTGGATGCACTGAACGCCAGATGGGCTACTTCCTCATCGGGCGTCCCCATTCTGTCAAATTCCTGCCTTGATGCCGCAATCATTGACGGTAAGTGTTTCGCACTGTAGGGTCTCTGCACGTTGGTAGTTAATGACAAACGTAACAGTATTCTACATAAAATGTTGCGATATGGGCCAATGTGCGGGAGACGTTGCCCATTGGAATAGGTAGCTCATAAGAATGGGACGTTAGTTCGTCATTTAGTGCAGATGTAATTGTATGTGTCTGATTTTGCCATATTCGAAACATCGTTCTCATAAACAAGGCTAATCCTTTAAGATATACCACTGTAAGACCAAGGCCACCATCTCTTGTGGAGAGAGAGTGGTATATCTGATCTTGAATAACATCGCATTGCTTATGAAATATCCAAGGGCTGCCATAAGGCGATCAGCACTTCCTTTTCGTGTTGAGAATATCTGTGCAATATTTGGAAACATCAACACAATACATATGTAAGTATATTGCACACACTGTATGATGTCCAGTGTTCACAGATAGTTACCACGTGCTTTAGCACATATTGTCTGGTGTAACTGCTCGTAGCTCGCTGATGATGTTCGTCGTATATCCAGGATGAAAGGGATTCCCAGGCATCGCGATATTTCCAGCCATTGTTGTATGTCAAGCTCTCCACCCAATCTTATTCCAATAGGCAGTATCACATATTCCGTCATGTTCATGACACTGTTAGCCACGTGACCATATGTCTGATCCAGTCGAGAGATTTTCGTACTTCCTCATTTGTTTGCACCACGTATAACAGGTCGCGTATATACGCTCAACAGATGAGGGTGTTCGCTCTCAGTTCCACACCACTGAGCATTCTACTCAGCCCGTTAATAGGTGGTTCAAATGCTACTTCAAAGATTATCATTGATAGTGGGCAACGCTGCCTTACTGATGGCATTATTGATACAGCCCCCCCCCCCAATCTCTGTCACTCTGAAGATCGCACCTCCTAATAGCTGCATGATAGTCTATGTGTAAACCTCAAGTGTTCAATACTGAGATTAGGAAATCGTAATTAATTCTGTCAAAGGTTTCCTTAAAATAAGCAGATATCACAGCTGATGTAAATTGGCAAGAATTTGTTAAAGCCACTTTGTTGTCTTTAGTATTCGCTGAGCACTGTTTAAATGGTACTCCGTAAGCGGATACATGTTTGGTCGGAGGAAATATTGTGAGATAGTACCATTTAGAGCTGTGTTGACATCAGTCGTGCAAAGACCTTATAGAGAATGTTGACCACTGTGAGCAGTCTGTATTGCTCCAATTTTTTGTTCCTGTCTTTTTGGGGATGGGGAAGAGGCAGCCTTCAACACAGGTCGAACGTACAATCATGTTTGGTTAAATAATGTAGTTGTACAGTGTTATCCATCGTCGTCTCATGAGGTCTGTGAAGGCTCTATAAAAGACTGTAGGGAAGCTGTTCTGGCGACTTGTTGGACTCCTTTTTTAGCACTTCGGATATATCGTCTTCTGTAATCTCTTCCAGAAGCATTTCCTCATCCATCCGGGTCTGTTGTGTGTGCGTCAGTTGCAGGATTTCTGCCACTGGCAAGAGGTGTTGTTGTGTATCATGGAATAATCGTTGAAATCTTCCAGAAAGCTAAAGCTATGTCTTTCTGTGATGTGAGCCGCTAACTATATAATGATAAAGGCAATCAATCAACTTTCGGTAATAACGTCTTTCACCTGCGTCAACGTGGCACCCGACTTGAAGAAATCGGTTTTTGCTTTACATAATCTTGAAGAACTTCGCTTAAACTGGAATGTAGTTCCTAAATTTTTCTTTGTAGTTTTACGAAAAAAAAAAAAAAAAAGCTATGTGTCACTCAAATAATAGACAGCATCCCACATTCACGATATTAAATTGTAATGGATGATGTATGTGGAAAATCGTTTGTAGTTGTTTGTATTGGACGAATTTTCGTTTGTAGGTCCTTGTTTAACCCACCAAACGTGTTCGAAACGCTAGGATCGAGAGCAATACTGCAGTACAGTGCACCCCAACCGACACCCCACTTTGAAGAAATTAAATTCCAATGCGGTTAATATATAGTAAAATTACTTAACACTTATATAATATTTGGTACGATTTGTAGAGCAACTTTTTCCGTTTCTAGTTCCCAATAAAACCACTTCAAATGTTTGTTAGCTGTAGAATTCCTTGTAGCAGTTAATATTCTACCAAAAAAGTTCCTCTGATACGATTAACAAGTTCTAGAATCATTGGTAGAAAGATTTCGTACTAGAAAGGCCAGCAAATAAGAGACCAGTCAGTAAGGAACTGCAAACGAAAAATAATTCACTACAAACAACTACAAACGATTTGTTACATATATCATCCATTAGAAATTAATTTCTTCAATGTGGGATGACGGCTGTGGGTGCACTGCACTACTCTAGCATTTCGAACACGTTTGGTGGTTTAAACAAGGAACTACAAACGAAATTTAGATCACTACAAACAACTACAAACGATTTGCTACATATATCGTCCATTAAAATTTAATTTCTTGAAAGTTGGGTCCTGGCTGTGGCTGCAGTGCACTGCAGTAAGGCTCTCGATCTTAGCGTCGTGATGTTCATGCTAGGGGGTTGAAGAATTGCGAGTTTTCGCAACGTCGGCTTCCACGACGTCCTCGTCGAGTGCACCCCCTGTAGTCGTCCAGTTTCATCAGTCTGAGTGGACGGACGCCATTATCGCGTCCCCCACTATGTGTGTGGTAGTCTCTTCAGGGTCTTCTTGATCGTCAGACCAGGCGCCGGTGTTGTTTGTGACGTCCCTCTCCTGACCTTGCTGGCTCTCGGACTTCTATGTCGTTTCTTCTTGTGATTTACGAAAGGGCCTCTGATTCATTGGTGATGACCGATCGGAAGCTTACTGTGTCCTGTTACCTTCCGTATCAATTCAGCTGGTGTCGTCGTTTTTTTGTAGTTATCATGAGATGCTCCATGTCGTCTGATTCTTACATGTTATCAGAAGGCGCGGAATGGTCTTCCTATCGGTTGAACCTGCAAATTTGCGAAGCTTTGGCGAACGCTGCTGATGCGGTTTGCTTCACGGGTCGAGGAGGGAGGTACCTCTTGCTGTGAGTCTTCGAGTATGGTTCGTGTTGTCTCCTTCATTTCAACACCATGTTTTCTTCAGATCTTCCAACAGCCGCCACTGGAACTAGAAGTGATGCTTTAGGCATATTTTCTGTTGATGTTTATTCAATAATGTGTCCCAGCATGGGTACTACCTCATTAGGTAAGATTGGGACAGGGTACAAATTGTTTAAATCATATGTAATAGGAAGAGTGCAGAAAGCTGACATACGTAGTTCACATAATATGCAAGAAAACAGCTGATTCCTCAAACTAGGGAACAATCAAAAATGGGGTGCCACAAGGTTCGGTCTTGGCTCCTTTGATGTTCTTAATACATATTAATGACTTGCCATTCTATATTCATGATGATGCAGAGCTGGTTCTTTTTGCTGATGATACAAGTATAGTTATCACATCTGACAGAAAAGAACTAACTGAAGAAATTGTAAACGATATCTTTCAGAAAATCATTAAGTGGTTCTCAGCAAATGGACTATCATTAAATTTAGATAAAATACAGTACATACAGTTCCATACAGTAAATGGAATGACGCCGTTAATAAATATAAACTGTGATGAGAAATCTGTAGCAAAGGTAGAATATTCAAAATTTTAGGTGTATGCATTGATGAGGGGTTGAACTGGAAAAAAACACATTGAAGATCTGCTGAAACGTTTGAGTTCAGCTACTTATGCTATTAGGCTAATTGCAAATTTTATTGATATACATCTCAGTAAATTAGCTTACTATGTCTATTTTCATTCTCTGCTTTCGTATGGCATCATTTTCTGGGGTAATTCATCATTGAGTAAAAAAGTATTCGTTGTACAGAAGCGTGTAATCAGAATAATTGCTGGAGCCCATCCAAGATCATCCGGCAGACACTTAATTAAAGAGCTAGGGATCTTCACAGTAGCTTCACAGTATATAATATATATATCCACTTATAAAAATTTTTTATTACCAATTCCACCGAATTTAATAGCAATAGAAGTGTACATAACTACAACACTAGGAGAAAGAATGATGTTCACTATACAAGATTGAATCTAGCTTTGGCAGAGAAAGGAGTGAATTATGCTGCCACAAAAGTCTTTGCTTACCTACCAAACTGCATCAAAAGCCTAACAGATAGTCAACTAGCATTTAAAAATAAATTAAAAGAATGACAACTTCTTCTACAATTTTTAGATATAAAACAGTAAATCTGAAAATCTTTCATTAACCTGACACGTTCCACATCATTACGAAGTGTCGAATTCATTATCTATGGAACAAGTACTAATCTAATCCAATCTAATCTAGATATAGTTTCTGCATGTTGGTTCGGAACTGGTGTCTTCGTTTCTCAGGCTACCGATATTAATGTGAGCGGTAAAGTTGTTGTCAAATCAGTGGCTTGTGGTTCGTCTCTAGTAACTGCGTTATTCTTCTTTGGAGGCATTCTGTTCGAACATGGCAGTCATTGCGCTTCCTGAGGAAGTTCACAGCTGTCTGTCGAACATCACGATTGCTCTGCAGCCGCCAATGTACAATACGACGGCACATGTTTCCATAGCTCATTTCTCACCTGTCGGACGCCATTGATCACTGGAAGATTGTATAGCTCGTCAATTTTTCTGCAACATGGCTTACCACTGTGCCATAGTTTCGTAATGCGTCTGTTATCATATATTATGGTACCTCAAATGACAAGTCAAAGATCCGCACGGTGCGGATACCTAAACCCGCATGATCGACTAACACGTCACATATGTATCCGTCTATGTGCCGAAGTCTTAGTTATCGATTTAAATCATTTAGTATTTTTTCACACGCTGTATCGTTCACTAGTTTGGCGTATGCGGCACTGCTCACTATCAATAAATGTCTAGCAATGTGTTCGATGCAGTCAACGCACACTTCTTCTGTCAAAGAACTCCGATTTCCAGGGCTTTAGGTCGCGGGTACTTGCCGGGGGACGCGGATTTGAGCGTAGTGCCCTTGAAACAGTGTGCCATTATGTTCGTCTGTAACAGTTTACACACGCGAGAACGCCTACGTAATCACTACCTCGATCTCGAACGCGCGCAGGCCCAATGTCGAAGGCCATTCAGTAACATTTCCCATCCTGTTCCAATTCTCAGAATATCGCACATTACGATGTGCCCCTACATCTTTATATACATTCATACTCTGCAGTTCACATTGAACTGCATTGCAGAGGGTTCATCGAACTGCTTTAATGATATTTCTTTACAGTTCCATTCTCTAATAACTCGCGGGGAAAAGGAACACATAAATATTTCTGTTTTCGATCTGATTTCTCTTACTTTATCACGATGATCATGTCTTCATATGTAGGTGGCTGGTAACAAAATATGTTTGCATTCGGAAGACAAAATTGGTGAAAGAAATTTCACAAATAGATCTCGCCGCAACAAATAACGCCTTTCATTTATTGATATCCACTTCAACTCTTGCATCATTTCTGTGACACTCCCCTATATCATGATAATACAAAACGATCTGTCCTTCTCTAAACTTTCTCTAAATCGTCCGTCAGACCCACCTGGTATGGATCTCACAATGGGCACCAATTCTCCAAAATAAGACAAGTGCAGTGTAGGCAGTTTCTTTAGAACAACTGTCGAATTTTCTAGGTGTTCTGCACAATTAAACGTAGTCTTACCTACATAATTTTCTATGTGTTCTTCCCATTTTAAGTTATCCGTAACTGTTATTCCTCAGCGTTTAGTTGAATTGACGACCTGTAGATGTGTCTGATTTATCGTGTAACCGAAGTTTAACGGATTTCTTTTAGTGGCCATATGAATGACTTTACACTTCTCACTGTCAGTTTCCATTTTTTGCACCATGCTGATATCTTATCTAAACTATATTGCAGTTTCTTTTGATCTTATGGTGACTTTACTAACCGATAAATGATAGGAGCATCCGTGAACAATCTAAGAGAGCTACTCAGATTGCCTGCTAAATCGTTTATAAAAATAAGGAACAGTACGGACCATGTAATACTTCCCCGGGGAACGTCAGTTACAACGTACTGTGTCTCTTCTGACAGGAAAACACGAATCCAATAGCGTAACTGTGGCGACATTCCATAAGTACGCAATTTAATTATAAGACGCTTGTGAGATACAGTATCAAAAGCCTTCCAGAAATCTAGAACAACAGAATCTATTTGACATCCCTTGTCGATAGTACACCTCAGATTATTTAAGTAAAGAGTTGCCTGAGTCTCAAAAGAACGATACATTCTGAATCCCTTTTGACTATGGTCCAATAGGTCGTTCTCTTCAAGGTAGTCCATAATATTTGAGGAAAGTGTATGTTCTAAAATCCTGCTGCAAACCGTCGTCAATGATGTAGGCCTGTTATTTTGCGGATCACTCCTTTTGTCTCTCTTTGCTATTGCCGGCTCATTGTGTCATTTTTCTCACAGCTATGGCTGTATTCCTGCAATGGATCGTGCATGTTTGCGCATCCGCAAAGAAACTGTAGGGCAGAGATAGACTCTGATCATACCTGACTGATTACGAACTGAAGATTAAAACTCAAGAGGCTGTAAAAAGGTAGAAAATGAATGAGATGCAACCTGTACAAATTGAAGGAACGAAAGGTGGTTCAGAATTTCAGAGGGGACATTATGCAAGGATTGTCAGAATCAGAGGAAAGCAAAACATTACAAGAAGAATGGGTAGCTCTGAAGGATAGAGTAGTGAGGGTAGTATAGGATCATATAGAAAAAAGGACAATGACAAAGTACTAAAAGATTTAATTCGAAACAACGTACCTGGAGTAGATGATATTACGTCTGAACAGCTGATGTCGTTAGGATAGCCAGTCATGAAGAAATTGTGCATCTGGTATGCAAGATCTAATGAGACAGGGGAATTACCCACCTACTTCAAGAAGAATGTAGCAATTCCAATTTTAAAGAAAGAAAGTGCAGACAAATGTGAAAATTACGGAAGTATCATTTTAATAAGTCTTGGATGCAAAATACTAACACGAATTATATGCAGACGCATGGAAAAAGTGGTGGAATCTGACCTTTGAGAAGATCAGTTTGAATATAAGAGAACACGCGAGGCAATACTCACAGTACTACCTGTCTTAGAAGACGGGTTAAACAAAAGAAAAACTCGGTTTTAGTATTTCTAGATCTAGAGCTTTCGACGATGTTTACTGGAATGCTCTTTAAATTTCTGAAGGTAGCAGCGGTAAAATATAGGGAGTGCAGAATTGATTTCAACTCTTACAAAAACCATGTTAGCAGTTATTGTAGTCGAAGGGCATGAAAGGGTCATAGTGATTGGGAAGGGAGTAAGACAGGGTTGTAACGTTTCCCCAATATTGTTCAATCTACACATTGAGCAAGCTGTGAAGGACCGCAAGAAAGAGCAGGTGAACGGAATGGAGAGTGTCTTGAAAGGAGAGTATAAGATGAACAGTAACAAGAGTGGAAATGAAAAGGAATCTTAGGGTTTAACGTCCCGTCGAAAAGTGAGACAAGGGTAATTGAACATAGAGGTAGAAAATCAGTTGATGCTGTAGGAATTGTAATACTAAATGAGAGAATAAAAGCAGTAGATGAATTTTGTTATTTGGGTAGCAAAATAACTTCTGATAGCCGAAGTAAAGGAGATATCAAAATCAGAATGGCTGTGGGAAGAAAAGAGTTTCTGAAGAAGCAAAATTTGTTGACATCCAGTATTAACGTAAATGTTAGGAACTCCTCTCTGAAAGCAATTGTCTGCAATGCAGCATTGTAAGGGAGTGAACCTTGGACGATAAGGAGTTTGAAATGTGGTGTTGCTATAGGTCAAACGGATATGAGCTACATTTTTTAAAATAGGTACCCCCATTTTTTATTCCGTTCATTTAATACGTAAGTAAATATGAATGTTTTATTTGGAACACTTTTTCGCATTGTGATAGATGGCGCTGTAGTAGTCACAAACGTATAAGTACGTGGTACCGCATAACATTTAGCCACTGCGGGCGGTATTTGCTTCGTGATACATTCCTCGTGTTAAAATGGACCGTTTACCAATTGCAGAAAGGGTCGATAATGTATTGGCTATTGTGATCAAAATGCCCAACGTGCCTCTAGTATGTATGCTGATCGTTATCCTGGAAGACGTCATAGTGGATAGTTACGTTATTTAAAGAAACAGGAAGTGTTCAGCCACAAGTGAAAAGTCAACCACGACCTGCAACAAATCATGATGTCCAAGTAAGTATTTTAGCTGCAGTTGCGGCTAATCCGCACATCAGTATCAGACAAATTGAGTGAGAATTGGGAATCTCAAAAAACGTCGGTGTTGAGAATTCTACAGCAACATAAATTTCACCCGTACCATATTTCTGTGCACCAGGATTTGCATGGCGAAGACTTTGAAAGTCGTGAACAGTTTTGCCACTGAGCACAAAATAAATTACGGTACGGTAACAGATTTTTTTCACGCGTTCTGTTTAATGTTCAAATGTTTGTACAGTCTATGGGACTTAACTACGGGGTCATCAGTCCCTAAACTTACAAACTAATTATGAACTATCTACAACTAAGGACGGCACAAATATCCATGCCCGAGGGGGGATTCAAACCCCCGACCGTAGTGGCCGTGCAGACCGTGACTGAAGCGCCTTAGTCCCCTCGGTCACTGCGGCCGGCGCGTTCTGTTTAGTGACGAAGCGTCATTCACAAACAGAGGTAACGTGAACCAGCATAATATGCACTATTTGGCAACGGAAAATCCACGATGGCTGCGACTAGTGGAACATCAGCGACCTTGGCGGGTTAATGTATTGTGCTTCATTATGAGAGGAAGGATAATTGGCCCTATTTTATCGACAGCAATTTAAATAGTTGAATGTATGCTGATATCTTACGTAACGTTCTACCGATTTTACTACAAGATATTTCACTGCATAACAGAATGGCTATATTTTTCCAACATGATGGATGTCCGACAGATGGCTCGCGTGCAGTTGAAGCGGTCTTAATGGAATTTTTAATGACAGATGGATTGGTCGTAGAAGCTCCATACCATGGCTCGCACCTTCACTGGATTTTACATATCCCCGGATTTCTCTTTGTGGGGAGAATTGAAGCATATTTGTTATCGTGATTCACCGACAATGCCTGAAAACATGCTTCAGCGCATTGTCAATGCATGTGAGAACATTACTGAAGGCGAACTACTCGCTGTTGAGAGGAATTTCGTTACGGATATTGACAAATGCATTGAAGTTGAAGAACATTATTTTGAGCATTTATTGAAGTCATGAGCTGATTACAGGTAGTCACATAGTAACAGCATGCGTTCTCATAATCTATGATAATTTCACAAAAGTATGTGTATCACACTGGAACAATCGAAATAAAGTTCAAACGTACCTACGTTCTGTGTTTTAATTAAAAAAACCTACCTGTTACCCACTGTAATTGTGAGCAATATGTTTGTGAATATTACAGCGCCATCTATCACAAAGCGGCAAAAGTGTTCCAAATAAAACATTCATGTATATTTACGTACTAGACGAATATGTAATAAAAATGGGGTACCTGTTTAAAGAAATGCAGTTGATATCCCTTTTACCTATGGCAGCGCCATCTAGCGGGCCAACCATAGCGCCATCTATTTTCCCCCTTCAAGCTAGAAAATTTTTGTTCTTTGTAGTCTTTCCGTTTGATGCTTATTTCGTGAGATATTTGGCCCGGTCACTATCAACGGACCGTCCTGCATACTGTTATTGATATGGTGTCTGTTCTTTTTGAGATGTGCGAAAGAACATAAACAATATTAATAACATTTTGTTGGCAACCACCTACGTAGGGAGACATCATCATCCTAATAAACAAGAGAAGTCAGATTGAAAACGGGAAAACGTAGGTATTCTTTTCCCGCTCGGTGTTAGAGAACGCAAGAGTAGATAAGAATCAAAGTTGTATGATAAACCCAGTTCCAGGCATTTAAATACGATTTTCAGAATAAATGCATATATGTAGACGCGTTCTTTGGCTATTTTTGCAACAGGAGGGATGATGGGTCGTACAACAGGATAATGCTCAGCCACACACTGAGCGCGAACCACAACGTGCACTGCAAGACGTTCAGTAACTTCCGTGGACAGCAAGCTCTTCGGACTTTTCCACAACAGAGCACTTGTGGAACATTATGGGACGACAAGTGCTACTGTTCAGATATACGTGAACAGATCGAAGAGGCTTGGAGTAATATGTCCCTAGACAGTATTCGCCATTCGTATGATCAAATTAATGTCGGAATCAGTGCCTGCAGTACCGCCCCTGGTGGCGACACCTTGCACTAGTTGGGTGATTCAGCAAGAATCGACATTTGGCTCCTCGAAATCGTTTGAGCTATTGATGTGAAGATGTAAAAATTATTTCATGTATTCTATATGCATATAAATCTTGAGTGAATTTCAGCCTGTAAGACGGTGTTGTGTTATTTTCAGCAATGGAGTTCAACTTTAATAAAAGAACAAAAGACAGAGAAGTCATCGATAAATAATAAAAATTGGACATAACTTTTCACGATATAAGTAATATTGTTAATTACTATGGCAAACAAAGTCACACTAAAAATGCTACCCTGAGGGACCCTGTTCTCTTGTTCAAAACGATCAGAGAAGACGTCACCGAATCGATACATAAAATAAAGTGAAGAAAGGAAAGACCGAATAAAAATCACCATCCATGGATCTGTCTCAAGACGTCACCGACTCGATACATAAAATAAAGTGAAGAAAGGAAAGACCGAATAAAAATCAACATCCATGGATCTGTCTCGGGATAAGATGCCTCCAAGTAGTATCGTAGGCCTTCTCGATAAGAAAAATCACCCAGAAGGTGGTGACGACCCAGGAAAGCTTGTTGTATAGCCGTCTCCAGAAAACCCAGGATATCGAAGGTGGATCGATATTTCCTGAACCCACACTGGAAGCGACTAAGAAGCTGTCTGGATACCAACATACAGACAAGGTGGCGGTTGACCATCCGCTCTAGGGTCTTTCCAACGCAACTGGTGAGGGCAATACTAAGACAACTGCTGGGGCACGTGCGATCTTTCCCGGGTTTTAAGAGGGGAATTAAAACTGCCTCTTTCCACGAGTCGGAAAAGTGATCTGACGCTCAAATTGCATTAAAAAAGGCTAAAGAGGATAAGCTTGTTTCGCTCTTAAGGTGCCGTAACAAAGCATAGTGGATTCCATCGTGACTAGGTGAAATGTCTCGAGCCACACACAGTGCAGAGGGAGAAATGGCGGTAATGTTCCTCAGCAATTTCGAATCTGAAGTCCAACATTCTGGGTCCTGACTAGCGGTGGCAGTAACGGTAGCGAAGTAAGTAGCCATGGTCTGGGTAATGTCTTCCAGGAGTGATTTCAGAGTGCCATTACTCATTAAGACAGCTATGCGGGCACTTTCCTCCTCTTCCAGAAATCCTCCTGATGGTCTCCCATACTTTTGTGCTGGTTGTGGAACGGTTAATGGAACTCAGGAACTGCTGCCACGACCTCCGCTTGCTCTCTATAATAACCTGTCGACTCTTTGCCCTTGGCACCCGAAAAGGAGCGATATTATGTGAAGTTGGCCGACACTTGAACCGACGCAGAGCCGCCCGTCTTGTCCTGATAGCAGAGCGGCATTTGTCATTCCACCAGGAGACTGGCTGCTGTTTTGGACGTCCCAAAGACTGTGGAATGGATGCATCAGGGGCGCGGTGGATCACGTCAGTAATGTTACGTGACAATGTCACGGTGTTCAAAGTTAGCAAGCCGGCCGTACGGTGGCCAGTCTGTTCTAATGAGCATGTATCGTGGTGTGTTTCTTTCAGGCTCCATTCCATATGGTGATTGGAAAGTGATCACTTCCCTGAAGATCAAAAAGGTTCAAATGTCTGTAAAGCTTATGGAAATTAACTGCGGGGTCATCAGTCCCTAAACTTACAAACTAATTATGAACTATCTTAGACTAAAGACAGCACAAACATCCATGCCCGAGAGGGGATTCGATCCCCCGACGAGGAACGGCCTCGCGCATTGTAGCATAGCGCCCCAGTGCGCTCGGCCGCTCCGCCGCGGCCCATGAAGATTATCGACCACTTCTCATTTATAGTGTGGGCAAGGTCTGGAGAGCAAAGATGTCATATATTGTTTTTACTATTGGAATTCTTGAGAGGCTGTGTGAGCCACAGAGACGCACTCCAAGCTGAGAAATAGAGACCATTGCAGATAACAGGCTAAAATAGACACGTATATCTTACGGGATGTAGGCACTAAAGAAATCTCCTAGCTTACTGCTGATGCCCTCAGCCACCGTCCCAGGGTGGAGGTTACCTTTCGGAGAAGATGGGCGTAACTTCATATAGCGTCTAGACGCTGTTGTAAGACGTTACATTAGTACTTGGTGGCCAACAGGCACGTTTTAATGTACGTAGCAAAGTTGATACCAGTCACTTGGGAACAGCAATGTCAGTGGTTTCACGAGACTAGAGTGAGAGGGTAAAGATGAAAAACTGCAAGTTAGCAGTTCCCCTGAGGCGTGGCCTAAGGCGTGGCCAACTGACGTAAAACATTGTTGTTGTTGCCCATATTGGGTAGCATCGTGACGTTTTACTTTCAGCTGAACAATGTTGCTACCAAGTATGGATTTTGTTAGTGCACAAACAAGCCACCTCCCCACCTGGGGTATGGCAGAAGGGACAGGGCTGAAACGTGATTCGGTAGAGGACTCAGACAGAGGGCAAGCCACAATTTAGATTGGTTGAACCAAGCAGCGGCCAATAGAAAATTGTTAACTGTCGGAAAGTCGGGAAAAGAGGTGCGCCCACACCGGCCGTTAAAACCCCCGGTTTTTGGATCAAGAAGGGGGAGTTGTCAGTCAGACGAGTCGGGCGCCAGCCCGTGACTATCGCCGTCGGCCTCGGGGTGCTCCATGACAGTCTGTTTCTCGCGGGGAGTGCGTCTGTCTAGGGGATGATGCTAGGGAACGTAATTACTGGCTTCTGTTGTGGCAAACGATTTCTACTTCTTGTTTTTTTTTTTTTTTTTTTTTTTTTTTTTTTTTTTTTTTTTTTTTTTTAAATAACTAACCCCAGTGTAGTAGACTTAGTATGGGATGCAATAAATTCAATGCAAGGTATCTAGGAGTTCCATAAAGTTTCCTAAACAAGTATTCTCTCGAGTCCCGAAATCCGCATCTCTAGTAGATGCCTGTACTGTTTCTCTGCAATCACTCCATTCCGCTCGGGATATGCAGACTGACCTTGCTACCTCTTCCCTCTTTCCTATGTAGGACACGACAAAGAGACAGATGCCTATGAAAGTAAATTATACTGCTGTGGTTCATAAATATCTTCCTTGGCTATGATTGTAAATTATGATTTTCTCTCATGCTTAATCGAACGCGTGAAGTGGTTCGTATTTCATTAGAGCTACCAGTGGCTGTCAGCATGTCGGTAGAGCGCTTTGTGTTGGCCAAGCAGATGGACGATGCCAATACGTTCGAGTGCGCGCCAGATAGCATTTTAATGGCAGGAATTTGGTTGCCGAATTTGATTTACTGGTGGCACTGTCGTCGCATGATCGAGACAGCCGCGGTGCGATCCCTCGACATACATGGCCTCCCGCAGTGGCCGCAAGACGTGCCCGCGCGGCCGCAGCATATACCCCGCATCATCAGTGCCTAAACTTAGAAACTACTTATGAACTAGCTTATACTAAGGACGGCACAAATATCCATGACCGAGGGGGGGGATTCGAACCCCCGACCGTAGTGGCCGTGCAGACCTTGACTGGCGCGCCGCATACCGCTCGGCCCAGGGGGGGGGGGCACTCCGGCGAAAACGCTTGCTATTGGCTGGAGCGTCGTGACGTCACGACGAGGACGCTAGCGCAGCACAGCCGTGTGTTTATACGGCAAATGCGCCGCACCACTGACTGTGGCGTTTTATTCATTAATTTTACTTTCGGTTACGTTCGATACACATTTGTACAAGTCAAAAGAAGCGCCATCATAGGTTTTGTACACACTAAGATTAAATAAATTGTAATTAATATGAAAGATGAAGAAGCAAATGTTAATGTAGTCAATGTTTATTGCCGATCGGTCGTCCTTTTTTTTTATTATTTGTGATACAGTGTTTTAAGTCGTCAAAGCTCGTTTTTGCAAATTTCTTGCTCCACAGCGTTGTGCACGACTTCCGGATCCCTAAGAATTTTATTATTCCTAAAATTATTTACGAAGTTCTACTCGAAAAATTCATTACTAAGTACTATGCAACTACATTAATTTTTCACTAAAATCAGATAGACAAAAGCTATTAAATATCAATGGCATAAACGACTAGAATGGTTAAATTTTAGTTCCTGTCCCGGCGATTTCGCATGATGCTGTTGCTCAAGTGAATTTACTTTTCATCCTGGATTAATGGCTTCAAGAATCTTAGCAATAGCCGTTAGTTCTACATATTCCCGATATGTTAACTATTTTAAACTGGTTTATAGTACAAATAACAAAACCCGCATATAACGGGTAATTTGTAGCTTTACATCGGTAAAACTTTACTTTCTATTCCGGCGTCTTCGCGTGATTATGTTGGTAACACCAACAGGACGGTAGATAATCTTTGTCAAAATATAATATTCAAATCTGAACCACATATAATGAATACGGTAGATTAGTGTTTCGTACAGACCATGAAGGAAATAAACAATGCTATTCCTCCTGTATGGTTGACATGTTCATGTATGTGCCCTTGTCCGCTCAGTAAAAATAATTGACCTCGTAAAACGAAGATTTCATGACAAAACATTTAAGTAGTCGCAAGATTGGTCAATCCCAACGTCATGTGATTGCCGGCATTCAGCATTCGTTGCCAACATTATCACGCGAAGTCACCGGGATAAGACTTAAAATTTAACCGCCTATACAATATAGCGAGTCATTCATTCTCGTTGAGCAACAAAGTAAAGCGTCATATGCTGCTGCATTTGTGTGAATTCATTTACATCCTGGTAATTTTTTGTTTCAGTTATTTTAAGTGTTGTGTATGTGCAGACTTTTTACCTTTTGGTTTGCATCCACACTTTCTACAATTTCTTCTCCATGCCAGTTAGGAATGTTTATGGAGGGGATTGCTGTTGGTAATAACTTCTTTCTTGAAGTTAGCCCTAGAAGCTCATTTCTCAGGTCCAGTTCATAATCCTCAGACCGAAAATGAGCTGAACACACACGTGCAGTTTTCACATTCACTTTGTCCTTGCGTTTGATCGAACAAGCCATTCACGTTGCAGGTGCTCATCCTTGGGAAAAACGTGATATATAACGTTCGTCGTAGTTTGAGCAGTATTAGTGTATTGTGCCACGGCACGATTACAGTGACCCTTGCTCATGACGGCCTCGAAACAAATTAGTTATCTTGGAAGTACACCGCGACTTCCGTGTCCTGCTCAGTGCACAATGCTGCAGCGTCCTCGCCGTGACGTCACGGCGCGCAAAGGCGTCTGGGAGTTTTCTGCTCGCCAGGCGCCGGAATAACCTACCTGCTTTCTCTACATACCTTGGCTCGGCCACCTCGGCCGGCATGTACCGCGCGCACTGCAACAGTCAGGCCAGTGTATTTGTCACAGACAGTGGAGCTGCCCCTGGTAGTTGGACACTAGTCGCTGTTGAACGCGTTACGCATTGAGGACACAACTATTGTGGGCAGTGTGTTCGGACGGTCAGCAATCTTCGACAAGACTTTCTTTTCCAGCTGGCATCTCTCTTTAGAGTTTCATACCATGCTTCATGCATTAGTCTTTGGAGAAATTTAACTTTTCTCTTCTTACTCTATGCCCTAGTACATACTGTTGACTCAAAATTGCTGTCACTGTTGATTTCTTTAGGCAGTTCTCCTGCATCTACAAGAATTTGTTCGAAAGACTCGTCCGACCGAAGTTGCTCAAAGACATTCTTACAGTTTTTCGCAAGGTCAATTGCAGTTGATAACTCGAATTCTTTTGCCTGCAGAATATGGCGGTAAAAGAAAAATATATTTACGTTGGGATGGGTTTTAGAATTACGAGAGGAAGCTGTTGGTTGTCTCCCTACTTTCACCATAGGCGAACTTCCCTATCTATTCTCTTCTTAATATCTTATAATTGAACCGCCTCCATATTGCTATGAAAACCGCAAACCTGTTCGCAGTTGTAACGAGACTACGGAACACGTGAGGCGCCTACTTGCTGCTACTTCTCTCAGTAGCATGCATCAGTTCTAAGAGTTATTTTGTGTTGGTTGTGTAATATAGTTATCCGAAGCTGTAGTCTAGTCTTCATGAAAATACAAGAACCTATTTACAGACAAAACAGAATTGACTGGCAGGGACAAGTACGAGAATGGATGTCTCGAGAGTGTTGGTAAAGGTCCAGAAATGGGATGTCGCCGGTAGGAGACGGGCAGGACTGCAGTTACTCTCCGCACTGACACTAAAAGCGGAAGATCGGAAGTTCTCGGGAATGTCTGGAAGTGAAATGCGTTTGGAATTACTTTGGGAAAGAACATGGAGATAAAAAAAGGATGGAATGTGTAGGTATAGAAGTGTAAGAAAGCCACGTTTCTGCAGAGTGTAACTTCACGACAAGTGCCCGCTGTATGGCCGGACATCCCGGCTTTTTGACGGGGCGGCAAATTTGAGGGTCGGCATATTGGGTCGCTTTGCTTCACCGTCCTGTCAAAACTGCGAGGAGTCTCGTAGGCAGAATCCCTCTGGCGGTGTGGCGAAATCTCTTGTTTCCGGGCCGGAATGTCCATTTGCTGCCTCAGCTGGGAACCGATGTTTGTGCTGAGGCATTGTGGGGCGGTAAAGCAGTACAAGCTAGGATTAAGAACTTACATCCAAGAGCATTCTACTAACCTTATCCGAAGTACTAGCTCAAGCTAGAGATTCACGATATGGTAAAGGCAACCATGGAAGCAATACTTTTCTTTAATATTGTCCGGATAATATACTTAGTTTCTTCGGTATCTATTTTTCGGTGGACAATACTTTTCACACATGTTCAAGGATTCACTTTGAAACCTTTAATTGAAACTAGATGGAAAGTAGTATAGACGATTTATCGCCTTTAAGATTTCAGATTGGAAAGTAAAGGAAGAAGCTTCAGGTTCATTAAATTGTATTTTGTTTTCAAATGTTTGTATAGAATGATAATTGTTTTAATAAAATGAATATTTAGATTGAAACTTTACGTATTCAAATGTTCAAATGTTTGTTAAGCTTATGGGACTTAACTACGGGTCATCAGTCCCTAAACTTACAAACTGCTTATGAACTAGGACGGCACAAATATCCATGACCGAGGGGGGATTCGAACCCCCGACCGTAGTGGCCGTGCAGACCGTGACTGGAGCGCCTCAGTCCCCTCGGCCACCGCGGCCGGCTAAATTGTATTAAACAGTTTAAGTTCTTATATTCATTAGTACGTGGCATAAAAAACTACAGTGTATAAATCCAATAAGTAAGCATCTTGTAATATTTCTGACTTACAGCCATATTCAGACTTGAGAATCGCTTCCGTACAGCAGGTTATAATCAGTAGGCGTCAGATGGTGTGAGAACCATAAGAGGTGCTACCAGTAGGTAGGGGTCCCGCTGGAAGGAATGTAGAAAAGATCCCATAGTTGCCGGTACCTCACATTGATTGGCTGATCTATAAGGCGGACGCCTACCAAAACTCTATCATATTTTGATATTTAATATACAGAGAGTAAAACACACGTAAAATTCTGTATGGGGAACCTCTCAATGTTAAGCTGTATGACAACAAAATAAAATGTATAAAAATCAATTTGTAAATGAGAACAAAATACTATCAAAGAGACAAACGACGCGCGTTGGTCATGTTTTGGCGCCAGCGAGGGCGAGAGAAGCCTTCGCGGATCGTGCAGCCGAAGTTAGTTCGGACCGGGTGTGCAGACTGCGAACACGTAATATTTCAGATTCGGTGGTAAGACGGTGAACACGTAGCACTTCAATTCGGAAATATTGTACGGTCACAACAGATTAATGTTTTATTTAATAGTTATGAACTTTAATGCAGAGCCAAGGAACAATATAGTTAAAGTGGAATATGCTAATTTCTGCGGTTATGACTAATTAAGTAGCTTGCATCCAGTCATCTTTAGTTCATCACTTAATAGAAAAAGAGTTCCTAGCTCTCCACCACAATTCTGGCTTAAAGAGCGAGAAAAAAACGAACTGCGTGCTGTTTTCTGCGCTGGGACGATTACTGAAGAAGGCGACAGGTTGCCGAAATAACTATTAGAATTGACGCATTCTACTCAGGGCGGTAGGCGATAAGAATATTGCTTATCATCCCTGTAAGCTTTGCGAGTGGGAAACAGAGTTTTTCCAAATTAAAACTATTGAAACATTTTTTGCGCTCGACAACTACGCAAAAGCCGGCCGCGGTGGCCGAGGGGACTGAGGCGCTCCAGTCACGGTCTGCACGGCCATTACGGTCGGGGGTTCGAATCCCCCCTCGGGCATGGATATTTGTGCCGTCTTAGTTCGTAAGTAGTTCATAAGTAGTTTGTAAGTTTAGGGACTGATGACCCCGTAGTTAAGTCCCTTAAGCTTAACAAACATTTGAACATTTTGAACTACGCAAAATCGGTTGAATGGTTTGGCGGTGTTGACGATTAGGCATGAAATAACGGATAAAGAAGACGTAATAGAGGTAATTAAATAGTTCGCATAATTAAAAGTAAGGAAAAAGATTATAATGACTTCATGGGTTGGATCCTTTTATAACATATAAATTGTTTTGTAGTGTGTATTATAGGGTTGAAAATCCAGGAACCAAAACTTAAAAATTATAGCTAGTTACCTAATCTCTTGTACTATGAGTTACTTTGTACTTTATGTAAAGGGAATTGCATTACTACATTTCCGACAGTCGGAAATTTTGAATGCACTAAAAATAAGTTTTAATTTTTACTGGTGCAATAGATCATTTCTAGTCAAGAACTTCAATCTTTGTGGTTCTCTTACAGCCCAAAAACTTCTATCCCGCTGTAAGTAAAGTTTATGGAGTGGGTAACACTGTTCCTGGCTCTTTGAAGGGTTTACGTTTCTGGTTTCATGCTACAATACGTTACTCTTTCAACAGTCTTCAGTTTTCCGCTCAATTTTTCACTCATTCGTATTGTTTGAGACATATTGCATCCACGCATAGATCAGTGTGAGCGCGTAGGTGAGTAGGAAACAATAAAAATGAGGTGGTCGACAAAAAGGACTTCCTAAGCGAGAAACGCTGTTAATAAATAACGTAGTAATTAGATTGTACTACTTGTTTATTTTAGTGATGCATTATTTCGTGTCTTAAACAGAATGTAACTTCGTAAATTATTTGAATTAAAAAGTTTTCAGTGTTGTTTGTATGTTTACGTAACTTATGAACAGAGTGAGTCATAAATGAGGAAAACTATTCGTGCAAATTGTCACACACTGAGCTACAAACATAAATTTGTTTTCCGCATATTCCTATATCAATAAATGACAATGCAAGTGAATAGTAAAAATCTGGATATATGAAGTGGACTTTCGCCAGTTACTGTGCGCCGACATTGGCCAAGGGACCAGATCGACAAATCGGCCAGCGACAGCGGTACGTGATAGTTTTGAGCGCTGCCTTGCTCACAGCGTCACGCAGACCGTCGCTTGGCGCCGCATGCCTCGCCTTCTCGTGAGTGGCTAGACTACCTAGAACACTATACACTATAATGTTGTGCGCTGTGACCAATCTGTCCTCTTGGCCAATGTCGGCGCACAATGACACCCAAAGGGCCATTTCATATTTTCAGATATTTAGCATTCAATTGCATTGCCTTTTATTGACATAGGAACGTGCGGAAAACGAATCTATGTTTGTAGCTCAGTGTGTGACAATTTGCTCGAAATATTTTTCCTCATGTATGACTCATCACTTTCTGCCTTGCACTTAATGTAATGTTATAACTAACATCTATTTAAAAACAAGATTTTTAAATTATTTAAAAGATCTAAATTTTATTTCAATAAATAAAATATGGAAGTACCTAATTACAAACGACAGGCGCGGATGGAGATTTCCGGGCGGGATAGATCATTATCCAGGCTTTCGGTTTTGAGAGGGCCATGATTCGTAATAGTTATTTTGTGTGAAATGAGTAGAACGGTAGCAACAGCAATAATAATAATAAAGTGAGAAAGTCTAGAAGTCCGTAAACCAGGAATATAAATATTTTATTACTAGCTTAAACCCGCGGCTCCGCTCGCGTTTTGTTTGATTATGATAGATAATGCGCGAAATGTCAAATCGTTTTTTAAAAAGAGATGTATTAAAGGAAATTTCTTTTTTACTTCTTTATTTATTTATTCTTATATTTCGTTATTCGTATGCTTATCCTTACAGAGAAAGTGCTGAATACATTGTAGCACGCATAGACCAAAGATATGGTCTGTGGCATCACGTTTCGCTGTATGTAACCTCCTTGCTATAGAGTCGCAAACGTCATCGCTGACCGTCAGTCCGAATTTTTTTTAATAATTTGACGACTTTCAACCACGATATCTTCCACCCCTTTATAGCTATCGGCATGAAACTGCTATGGTGTACAACGGGAGACTTCCGACAACAATTACAGACAGACCATTCGTTTGCGTTCTGTACTCTTCGCTGCAAAGCGAAATATTAACACACACACACACGTAGAATTTTATACACACCGATAACTTTCCATCCCAATAGTCTCCACTCCCCTTATCATTATCAACCCTCAAGCAACAATGTAACCAATAAAAACATTTTGAAAGAGTAATTATTGTTCCGCATTTCTCGTTGTATTCTTCAAATTACTAAATATGTGTCAGATCGCTACGAAACCTTGCCTAAATGCTTTCTCAGATATAAATTAGTAACTGTGCAAATATTCAAGTCACTGCGTATTGTCGTTCGGACGTGATAAGCGCACACCGAACAGATTTTCACATTGATATATATATATATATATATATATATATATATCCGATTGGCATAAAACCTTCCCCGGGTAGGCATTAGTAACTTAGCTCCTTATGTCTTGTGGTTCAGACGTGATAAATGTGCACCGAACAGATATTCACATTGATATATATAGATAAATAGATATCCGATTGCCATAAAACCTTGCCTAAAACCTTCCCCGGGTCGGCATTAGCAACTTAGCTCTGTATGTCTTGTGGTTCGGACGTGATAAATGTACACCGAACAGACATTCACATTTATAGATATAGATAATGTGTCGATCATGAATCCGACGCGTCCAATCTCCCTCTTTTAGATGCTCACTTCATGAGGAGCGGCATTGTAACTTTTCATCCGCGGCGGTGTTAAAGCTAGAGCGCCCTGGGTGCCAGAATATGATTTTACGGCAAACATTGCAGTAACGAAGGTATTTCAAGTCTTAAAGAGATGCTGGAGCATTTCGTGTAAAGCATAGTGAAGGGTAAACGGATGGTTGGAAACAAGGTTCTACTTTAAGACCGCAAAAAAAAGCTAAACCACCACTTAGCTGATGCCCAACCGCAACCGCCATCATGCCGTGTGGTCTGTATAAGTGAGGCTTGTCGTGCACACAAGGCAGGCGCCAGCCGTTCTCTTATACAGTACATGACATGCCTGCGTTAGCACCGTGACCTTTGCATGACATCTCTTGTGTGACTTCCAGCACTGCGACCTTTGACACGTAAATGAAGTATGCCGCCACTGTTAAGAGACGTCATATAAGCACGAGTTTTAAAACCTCACATTTATGCTGTGTAGCTCATTAAAATTCCACTTGAGAAAATTTCTGTAATTATTGTTGCTTTTAACAGACACCTTAGCTTCTAAAAACATATGTGAAGGTGGAAAACGTATTTACAAACGAACCCAACGTTATTCTGCAACTAGGAACTTGACCTGAAGGATCTTTGAACGTAGTTCAGGTATGAATAAACTTTAATTATTTCAGGTAAGCCGTAGTGGAATAGCAGTGCGCGCTATGGCGCCTTGATGCGGTGCGCGCGGCTTTTTGCCTTGGGCATGGGTGTGTGTATTGTTCTTAGGATAATTTTATTTAAGTAATTTGTAAGTTTAGGAACCGATGACCGCTGCAGTTTGGTTCCATAACTATACAAACATTTGAACATTTTTTTTTAATTTCAGGTAAGCTGAATTCAGTGGCAAAGTGCAATGACACATGACTCTACGTTTGGCGCACATTTGTTAAGGTTGTTCGATAACAATACAGAATTGAAAGAGTGTTAATGTCACGACTCAGCATACGATAATATGACAGTTCCGTTGTCCATTTGCTTGCTGTTAGTGGAAAGCGAAGCTTTTGAAAATACTAGTGGGAAAAAAAGAACCGTCAACCCCGTCTATTGCCATATTAACTGCTGTTAATTTTGACTTACCCACTGTAGTAAGAAGTTATAAATTATGCACTCTACGGTCGGGGATTCGAATCCCCCCTCGGGCATGGATATTTGTGCCGCCCTAGTTCGTAAGTAGTTCATAAGTAGTTTGTAAGTTAAGTCTCACAAGATTTACAAACATTTCAACATTTTTTGAATTATGCACTAAACAAATATTGTTTAAGTATGACTAGAGAATTCGGCAATTTATTGATTGCAGTATTAAATTGTTCCCTGAACTTACTTTACTTAATCAATATGTACTGACTAAACTATGCTATATTGCCCAAATACAACTTACATGTACCGGGCTATGTACGGATCTGTTCAAAAAACATGGCTCGACATAGTCTCAAGATCGAACCCTACACGTCTGATTTAATAACCAGCAACTATAATAGCTCCAAGTACCTGCGATCATACAGTCAAATATTGTATGTAAAGGCTATCAGATGCGAGACAGTAATGAAATAAAAGAAAAAGATTGGAGTAATAACTGTAAGATGTTCTATTTTAACGTTTTCAAATTATGTAGGCAAACAAAATAATTCATTTTGCCACGGAGGAATAGCCAATCGCATCAAGGCGCCCTGCTGCAGTGCGCG
Source organism: Locusta migratoria (assembly GCA_026315105.1). Classification (NCBI taxonomy): domain Eukaryota; kingdom Metazoa; phylum Arthropoda; class Insecta; order Orthoptera; family Acrididae; genus Locusta; species Locusta migratoria. The sequence continues at coordinate 412,022,640 of CM048746.1, read as the reverse complement.
CGACCGTTCCTCGTCGGAGGTTCGAGTCTTCCCTCGGGCATGGGTCTATTTGTCGTCCTTATTTTAAGTTAGTTTAAGTAGTTTGTAAGGCAAGGCACTGATAATCTAAGTCGTTGACTCCCATAGGATTACAAACGTTTGAACATTTTTTTAATTCAGCTGAATAATATTTATTCCGAAACATGTTTTCATTCATAGACGTTAGTCATACTCAAACAGCAGCAGTGAATAGAAATGAACCTTATGAAATTAGCAAAACACGTGCGTCAACTGCATTATTAGACTGGTAAAAAAATCCGTAACTAAGTAATCATCGTCTATGTGTGTCACGTAAGTCCATTTCGTGAGCACACAGCGCGAAGTAATCGGCACCTCAAAACAGTATAATTCTTAGTCTGAAATATAACTTATCAACACTCGTAAAATCTCGTGTAGGATCACATTCATTGTTCAGTTACAATTTATTTTTCATTTTTTAGGAAACTGAATTACTGCTACATATCCCATTCCTGCATCCGGTGAAGTCATTTAGCAGATTGATTATTTTTATTATTGCTTCTCTAACAGGAGTGGTAGTTTGCTTCATTTTGAGCAACAGCAAAGAACCTCTTACCTGTCTTAAACTGAAACGTGCTCTGCTTTCTGATGTCTAGCCTACGTGCCACGGCAGAATTTTCCACCTTGCAGAGGCAACCATTTCAGGGTAAAGACTTCCAGATCACACCTTGTGCGTAAAAATCGCCTTTTCAGTTAGACACTCACCTTTAAAGTCATGGTTACATGATGATTTCGTGTGGCATTTTTTTTTTTTTTTTTTTTTTTTTTTACCTTAGACCCAGCTGGGATCATGTTCGGCCTGCCTGGTGCAAGCCTTTAGGTGACGCGACATGGGCGACTTGTGCGTCGTTGATAATTTTTGTATCCCAGCCTCGTCACCACTTTTGTGTCTCGTACCACCGGTTGTGGTAGGTGTCGGTGGCCGAGTAGAAAAAGACCGACACAGGAATAAAGGATGCACGCGTGTGCAGGTACGGAGGTGACCAGCCAGTGGGACAGCAGAAACTAGAAACACTAGAGTAAATTAGAAGAGACATATATATTCCATAGAGACTTAGTAATACTTGACTTTTACATAGTTCTTGACTGCAGATTGCTGATACATAGTTTAGAGAGAGGCCTGCCTACTGATGATTCCTAATGCCTATCCGATAGCCAAGTCTTAAATGGTGCCTATCTCATTCCAAAGTGTTAACTGGTTCCTATCTCAGTCCCAAGTCTGACCCTTCATTAGACAGTGTAGTGCAGCTTATTGAAGTGCATGATACCTTTGACTTAGCAGATGTAGAAATGCAGAGCCACAGTGTTAATTCAGTGCGCCGCAACGGACGCTTTCCTAGCCGTAGTTCTCAGTCTAGCCCTAGTGATTCTTATCTTTTTACTCGGCTACCGACACCTACCAAAACCGGCGGAAACGAGACACAAACGTGGCGACGAGGCTGGGATACAAAAATAATGAAATGATGATGAGGACGACACAATACCCAGTCCCCGAGTGGAGAAAATATCCAACCCGGGGCTCCTGCGTGGTAGTCTAGCACGCTGTCTACTGGACTACGAAAGCGTACGTCATGGTTACAGTATTCTTGCTCGCTGAACGGGTTATTCTGTTCGATGTCCCCTCCCACGGTCAAACGATCAACTCGGAAGTGAATTGTGCCACTCTTCGTATTTTCATGAAATGACTTAAAATGACACAAAATTTCGTCCAGCACATATTTCTGGCAGTAAATTGACTTCGAAGATTGAGATGGGTGTGTGTACCATACATCAGTGTTTTAGAATTACACTACTACACCAACAAACTTCTAGGGGATGGGGAGGTGTCTTGAGGAACAAAGTGAGCGTAGAAACCCATGCCCGGAAACGTCATCCAATGACGCTACAGAGCGTCGAAGTTGCTGGAGGGAATGTCTAGCGGCAGGAGCTGGTGCCTGTGACTTGGACTCTCCGTAGCGTTGTTGAATGGCGTTTCCGGGCATGGGTTTCCATGCTCCTTTTGTTCCTCAAGATGCCTAATATCCCATAAAAGTTTGTTGGTGTAATTATGAAACACACTGACGTATGGAACACATAGCCATCTTAGTCTTTGACATCTATTTACTGGCGGAAATATGCGCAGGGTGAAATTTGTGGAAGACATTTTTCATTGTTGGCAGGTAAGGAATTGCGCTGCGAAGCCCGAGTGCCCGAATTTAGATTCACCCTGTATGTGCCTTATTCTGAATGTATCTTTCAACCGACTCTACCGACTTCCATTGTCTGTAGCTTCCCTTTCTGTCCCATTCTTTAAAATAATCATTTACTAGGCAACGAAACACCTGCTGAAGAAGCGAAGTCCAATTACCTGGGGCCGGCCGCGGTGGCCGCGGGGACTGAGGCGCTTCAGTCACGGTCTGCACGGCCACTACGGTCGGGGGTTCGAATCCCCCCCTTGGGCATGGATATTTGTGCCGTTCTTAGTCTTACTTAGTTCATAAGTAATTTATAAGTTTAGGGACTGATGACCCCGTAGTTAAGTCCCATAGACTATACAAACATTTGAACATTTGAATTACCTGGGACAGAACATCTGCGGGTGAATGATCTGTTAGGAAACAGTGCCAGTCTGTGCTTCACGAATGTTAATACTTTCATATTTAATTAATGCAGACATGTAAAACGAGAGATTGAAGCTACAGTTACTCTCATCAACACCAACTAGGCTACACAGGGTTTTCAAGCTTTGTAGAATTTATTACGGTGATGTCGCCATTACAAATTATACATCAAATGAAAGATAAACTGAAAACAGTATGTCCTACAAGTGTTCAATGTGAGGCCCTTTGTCAAACGTCACCCATTGAGTCGACAGCGGAGTTCGTCTCAAACCTACTCATTGTGTGTAGAGTAACTAATGCAACTGCAGCTTGAATCCTATGACGTGGGGCCGTTTAGGTCAGCTGGTAACGGAGGCACTTACACCCCATCCTCTACAAATGCCCAAAGGAGAAAATTGCAAGCCATCAGAGCCGATGAATGCGGAGGCCATGCGAAACCATCTCTGTCATCCGGTCTCTTGCGACCAATTCAACGGTCGGGAACAAGATTGTTTAATAAATGGTTCAGAAGGCATAACAATGAGGTGGCGCACCATATTTTTGCTATTTAAAGTTCTCTGGTTCAGCTTCGTGTCTTTGAGAAAAGAGCCAGTGTTTTAGCACATCAAGATAAGAAACACCATTTACTATTGCTTCAGTATAAAAGAAAGGCGCATACACTTTCCGCCTGGATATGACGTAAAAAACATTTATTGTGTGCCGTGTGACGAATAGTGCTCACATTGAACACTTGCAGGGCATACTATTTGAGTAATTTGTTCATTTGATGTAAAATTTGTAACTGTAAGATCAACTAATATATTATGCATTGCTTTAAATACCCGATACTTATCTTGCTACGCCCGACACACAGGAAATAATTCCTTACAGAAAAGAGGTGAATTTTAACATTAAATTAAAGCACAGTAAAATATAGTTACAGTGAAAAATTGTAAGGCTAAACATTACAAGGTACGTTCAATATCTTCGGTTTAGTGAGGAACTACGTTCCAACATCGTGACTAACGGCGACCGCAGATGGATCGAAAGAGTTTACAGAAATAGACGACTAGCGGAGGTGCACGCCCGGCGGTTCTGGGTCAGTGCTTCGCTAAAGCCGACCACGATCATTGAAGTTCACTGATCATGTTCCCTGTCAGTCATTGGAAATTTCAAACTATTAACACAGTCTAGACACGTTAACATAATCACCATCAACGTTCAGCGTCAATGTACAGTAACCATTCGCAAAAGTGGAGCGTACAATCGTTGTAGTTCCGAAATTTATCTGGTTAACTGTCATAGAAATGGCCTGATGATTGACAGTCGGGCTAGGATGAAAGTATATCCGGAACGACTAGATTGTAAACTGCGTGCGTGGAGCTGTATGTATGCTTTCCGAACTGTTACGAAACCGATGCTTCGGAATGGGGTGGAAACTCGAAGCAATGGTGCACTGAATAATGATCAAAATCACTTCTTACTTAGTATGACTAGTTATTGTCTGCTGTCCGCAAATGCCATATTGACCGTTAAGCCGTGTAGTCAATAATAATAATAATAATAATAATGATTTCGTGTGGCGCATTGGCCTGGTGCAAGTCTTTCAACTGGACGCCACTTTGGCGACGTGCTTGCCCCTAACCTCTCCCAGTTCTGCCTACATCTTTACGTGGAATCCGAACCACGTGTCGTTTCTGGCGACTCCTCACGCAGTTGAGAGGTAAAGGCTGAGTTAAAACGCAGTTTTGGGACATAAATAAATAAATAAATACTATTCGAGTGGCTTTCGAACCCGCGACTCTCCAGTTTATAGTCGATCGCTTTACCCCGAGACCGTCGGGGCCTATCTGTAGCCCATGGGAAGGAGAAATGGTGTCGGATTTTATAGGTATGTATCGTATTGTAGTGGATAAGGGCGTCATGTTATGAAATAACTTTGTGTGAGCGGTGGTTTTTACCCTCTTTTTGTTCATAGCTGTTTCTTTTCCTTTGCTCCTGAAAGGTTTTAGGACACTTGCGTGACTCGGGAATATATAAAATTGACTGTGACACTTGCCCAGCATTTTATATTGGACAGTTATTCAGAGCCTTTAACATACAGTAGAAGGAACTCTTGTTAGGAAGAAAGGGTACTTAGGTACACTAATCAACTTTTGCAGAACATCTGTTGATAACAGAACACAATCCCATAACCTTAATTGAAATGACGATTCTGCATAAAGAAATGAAGGGATGGAAGCTTGACGATTTAGAACAATTGAAATAAAGATAAAATGTTCACAGAAGAAGCAGTTGAAACATAAAAATTGCTTTAACGCTTTCAAGCCTGTACTCACATCTGTATTATGATTCTGTTTGGATTTCTCTCGAACATTCCAGTAGCCCTGTTTCACTCTTGATAAGTTATGCTATGTTTGTTGTCTTGCGTTGGGTATCCCCCGATTTTTACCTAATGTTTACAAATGTTTGTATAGTTTATGGGACTTAACTACGGGGTCATCAGTCACTAAACTTACAAACTACTTATGAACTAACTAATACTAAGGACGACACAAATATCCATGCCCGAAGGGGAATTCGAACCCCCGACCGTAGTGGCCGTGCAGACCGTGACTGGAGCGCCTCAGTCCCCTCGGCCACCGCGGCCGGCCCCCGATTTTGTCAGGTTTTCTTTGCAATTACTGTATGTATAATTGCTTAATTTTTTTCCTTTATTGTAATTTTAAAGTCCCGGCCTGGGCAGGCTGGTGGCAGCTTATTACGCTACTTTTCGGCGTATGACAGTAAGTACATAGAAAAATGGTTTTAAAAACATGCCATGGAGTTGAAACAAAATGAATGTAGGACAAACTAGGAGATTGTAATTGATGATTTTTAAAACTCACAAACAAGAAGATCGTTAAAAAACACCGAAGAGTTTAAAAGGGGCACGTTGTTGAAATAGTGGCAACACACGGTAAAACCACACTGGCCCCGGTGATTCTACTGCCGCGATCGAAGGGAGCAAAAGTTAAAAAGAACATCCATGTACATCACTAAATATGAAGACTCTGATCAACCGTTAAAAACTCCTCTACCACTGACGCAGGTAGGTCTGTGGGAGGGGCGGAGAGGGAAGGGGAAGGGGAGCAGCACGGGACTCTGGGTAGAAAGGAGGGGAGAGGGGTGTGTAGAAAGAGGGGACTGACTCACCACAGGAGGGGGAAGGGAGATCCGAGAAGGATCCGAGAAGGATCAGAGCTGGTAGGATGGGCAGATATCAGGACAGAGAGCATCATCCAGGAGGGTATGGAAAACGCCCTCGTATAGGCTGTGGAGGGTGTGGAGGTGTAGAGCCGGTGGGATGCAGTGGTGGAGGCGCGGCAGAGGCCCAGGACGGTAAGCAGAGGAAAAACCAAGTGTTGTAGAAATCAGTCTTGCAGATGGTGTAGGGCAGAGCTTTCCAAACTGGGTGTCAAGGGCGTGGCAATACTAACAAATTTAGACCCTAAGGCTACGGACACACGAGCGTTTTTTTCACGCGCGTTTCTGCTTGACTTGACGCCGACATTATGGGCCGCTACCTGTAGAATGGGGCTGGCTACACGCGTTTCCGCACGCCGCGGGCCTGCAAAGTTGGGCGCGAACGCGCTGGGCTCCATCCGTGCTGCCTGTTTTCCACGCTGGGCGCTGGCCACACGAGCGGGAGGCACGCTGCGGTTTTACGACCCTGTAAGATTTGTTGCCTGTCTACTAGAGCGGAGTGCGTTTTTGCATTATCTATATTAGTATTATTTATATAAGTGTAGTATAATATACCGTTATTTATATTAGTATAGTAGGTCTGATGAAAAATTATCAATATCTGGGCAATGTGTCATCACTGAATTGGCAAGGGATACTGCACGCCTGTTGGACAAACTTGTGGGACAGCCTGTATGCAGGCGTTCTCGTGACGTAGCTGGGTTAATGGGCTGGGACTCGGCAGCTCGCTATTCCGACATACTTTACCACCATCGCTTCATTATCATTGTGGCCGTATTCTATAACGTGTTCTTTCAGATCAAGACTGTTTTATTGACAAAACCGATTGTAATTGATATTTATGCTTAAACAGACAAATAATTAAACCTTAAGGTTACTGCGAATTTTTCTTCTGCACTGATACATTCCCTCATATTTGTGTTCCTTTTAGAAATTTTGTCTCCAAACATGCTCAGAAGCATTTCAAATGAGTTAAAAGACATACTGTAGTATTCAAAAAACTTGTCCGGGTTTGCCTTCAGTTTGTTGTGTAGAAGCACAAATTTTCCTTTAGTCGATCTTTCACTTAATACAGGATGCATCCAATATTTCTTTTCACCTCGTCGTTTGCGGCGCCTGTGCGGCACATAATGCAAGAACCGCGTTCTTAGTTAATTCCATTGCACTCCCACAGTAGTTGATATCAAACTGCGCACATTAAGTATTGTCGCAGCTGGCACGGACGCGTTGCTAATGGGATTTCGCTGGCTTCACGCCGCGTGAGAGAGGCGACCGTGTGGCCATCACTTTCTGAGCTCTTCCGGCAGAAACGCGCGTCAATGCACGCTCGTGTCGCCGTAGCCTAAAAAAATAAATAAAAAAATAAATAAAAAATTGTCAAAACACAAAACATCCTCCTCCTCATACTACCCTGAAGACTCGCCTGCATACAATCATCCTTTCTTCATTCAGTGCACCACAGATCACTTATTAAAGGAATGATCGGTGCACATTAATTGCATGCTCAGCCGCTAGGCGGCAGCTCTGCTTCAACAGCAGTAGACACTCAGGGTTCGTTCAAGCAGCTGCCAGTTGCCGGATTCCAGGTAAACTGCGCATGCGCAGAGCTGCTGCTGGTACTCGATAACAGCTCTTCCCATGTGCAGTTTGCTGGAACTGGCAGCTGCTTGAACGAACCTTCACTGTAGTCTGCTTTCCTTCTCAAAAAGCTGCACCTGAGTGTTTTAATGGATTTATCAAAGCCACGTCACCCTCGGAAGCGTTCCTCGTTCAATCAATGACACAGTGGCTGTAAAAGCTGTCACAGATTGTAAAAGCAATCGTAATTGTCCACTGACTAAAGCTATTCAGTAGCGCTGTTTGGTATGGAGTATGGCCGGGTGATTAACTGACAGTAGTATTTTAAATGCAGTGATCGTTGGTTTAAACCCTGGTATGCGTTAATATTTTTTCTCTACATTTCCTGTTTGTAACAGATTCTGGGACCAGAAATGACATTCATATTCTTACTTGTCACAAATATTTATCCATTTTTTCCGAATATGTCGGGACTTCCGAGGTCGTGGTGAAGCAAGAACCTAACAATAGAAGTTAAATAATAATTCATCACTTGTCATAAATACATCCTCTTTATTTCTGAAAACAATGTGATAATATTGAACTGAAAGGGAACAGCAACTGCGCTGTCTAACTCAGAAATCCGAGCAGCTAATTTCCAGATGCTGTTTTCAATCGATCCAGAATAACCGTAAAGCGTTGACATGTACACACGACAGCGAAAAACGGCTTCCGAAATTCAGTTTTCGTGTTTCGGAAGTTGAGACGCACGTAGAAGAAGCAAGTACTACTGTGTGAGTTAGCCATTGTTGTCTGCGGTGTTATTCTGTTGTACATCTCCGTAATTCCTGATGTTTCCTTTTCTTACGATGAGTGTACGTAATTGCTGCAGTCAGGATGAACATTAAACATGTCAATAAATACGAAGATTTCAGTTTCTTTTACAAACTACATTTAAGCGATACTTATTTCCGCCCCCCTCCCTTCGCTAGAACCATCGAAATTCTACCATATGAATTTATATCAGTGAAAGGGTGTCACGCAAAACTTTAAGCTATAAAAGGGTGTCGCCATGAGGGAAAGTTTGAAAAGCACTGGTGTAGGGGATAAGTATGCTTTCAAGGAACTGGAGGATGTGGGGGGTGGGGGGAAGAATATGGTTATAGAGGATCCATATGTGGAATGAGAGAGAAATACGGTAAGTGAGGTAAAGTGTGTGGCATTCCAGGATTTGAAGGGCTTTGTAAAAGGCTAATCAGACGATAGGATTAGGTGTGAGATGGAGGTTTGTTAGGATTAGGGAACACGAGACTTTCCACAGGCAGGGCTAGAAGTCAGGATGCAGGATGCCATTCTAGAGGGTGGCGAGAACTTGGTGGAAGGAGGTGCTGCAGGCAAAAAGTACCTGTAGGTTAGGCACTCATGACTGGGAGCGGTGTTACGTTTAGTTAAATTGTTTGCTGGATGTTGAGGGCAATTATTGAAGATTTAGTCAGATGGTTCAAATTGTTCAAATGTTTGTATAGGTTTTGGGACTTAACTGCGGGGTCATCAGCCCCTAAACTTACAAACTACTTACGAACTAGGACGGCACAAATATCCATGCCCGAGGGAGGATTCGAACCCCCGACCGTAGTGGCCGTGCAGACCGTGACTGGAGCGCCTCAGTCCCCTCGGCCACCGCGGCCGTAGAAGTCAGATGGAAAGACGTGGTTCGAACACTGGAAGCTAGGGGCGAGCGAATGGGTGGAGGTGTCTGTGTGCTCATGGACATGGGAGAAATAGAAGTACTTAAACTGAGGATGTCCTGAATGCAAAAGGTATCAGTAAGGTAGGTGGTGAAGTGGTCTGATTTACTGGAATTGTCGCTGTGGTGGAGTAGCTGAGCAGTTTAAGGCGCCTCGCTGCTGAGCGCACGGTTGCTCGCCGTTAGAGGTTCTAGTCCTCCCTGGGGCATGTGTGTGAGTGTGTGTGTGTGTGTGTGTGTGTGTGTGTGTGTGTGTGTGTGTGTGTTGTCCTTAGGTTAGTTTAACTCAGTTTAAGTAGTTTGTAAGCTACGAACTGATGACCACACAGTTTGGTCCGATACATTTACAAAAATTTGAACTGGCATTGTCCGGGAAGAGATGGTTGTTGTGGACGAGGAGGAGGGGTGGCTGCTAGTAAGGCAGATGAAAGCTCTCTAGTTTTTAGGGGAGTTGACAGGGAGTGTGACATTAAGACAGGTGCATGTCTGTCGCCAGTTGTAGCGTTTATTCACAATAAGAAAGATGCAGATGAGTCATTGGAGTTTCCGGTGGCATTGTAGTGTGTCTCGATCATGAGTATGAAGGAAGGACAAATAGAGGCGCCGACATTCACATAGTAGTAGGATAACCTTTGGAGGGAGATTGGGGTTGTATGACTTCGGTCGTAATGTGACAATGGACAGCATCAGCAAGGTCTGATAAAGGACTGACGTGGTGTGATTAGCATCGTCTGGAGTTTGGAGCATTAGGGGGTGGCTGGCAATGCAGGTATTTATGGTGTGCGGTAGGCATCCCAGTCGTCACAGGACACGTTTTTGTAGAGGGGTAGATGGGAGTGGGGGTGGGGGGTGGATCAACGGTGATTGTCGATGCTAAGGAGGATAGGGGCATGGTTACTATCTTTAAGGTCGAAGACTTCTGCTGTAATGAGGCCCAGGATGTTGCAGCAGGCTATGACAGCATCAGGCTTGGAGTTGGTTTCCGACTGGAGCAGTTTCGGGAGGGTAGTGTTCGCTCTGGAGGCTGGAGAGGAACTGATGAGTTCGGCAGGATGGCGGGAGTGGAGGTTGAGGTCATTAGCTACCTCATAGATTGTGAATGAGTGATCAATATGGGATAGGAAGTCAGGAAGTCGTATGGGAGAGGGCTACCAGGCAGGATCTAAATTGTTTCACAGGTGATGGTGAGGGATGAAGGGAATAAGCTAAGGACAAAGTTTTCCGTTGGGTCGTTAAGGATGTAGCAAGACTGAGTGGTGGTGGAGGTGGCTGATGACAACTCTGTCTTGAGTGGGGGCTGTCCATACATTGTAGGGTGTAGGGATTGGTAGTGATAGGTTTGCAGGAAGGTTTCGTTAATGAGGAACGCATCCAAGCAGCTGGAGGAGAGGGTGTGCAGAAGGAGGTGTTTATGAGCTGAAAGGGTATGGATATTGTGGTAGAGTGGCATACAGGACGGTCTGACCATGCCTAAACTGGAGGTAGAAGAGGGGGAATTTAAAAAATGATGGGAAAGGAGCTTCTTAAGAAAGGGTTTCCAGGTGAGTGAAAGTTAAGTGGAACTGGTTCCTGGTGAAGGTGGCGAAGTTATGAAGGTGTAACATAGAGTGGGCAGCGAGGGCGATCTGTAAAAAAATGCAATGACTGTGGAAAGTATGTATGTTTTGCAGTAGAGTGATGATAAATTGGATGTGTCCTTGGCGGTAGGGCTGGTACAAGAAGTTGTTGTAATGCTTAGGGGTGTCTGAGGGTCGTATGAGGACCATGAGTTCAGGGTTGAGAGTTGGTAATAAGCATGACATTCATAGGAGTGGGATGGGTGTGGTCCTCTGCAGGTATTGCAGGTTGGGGGAGCAGTGAGGTTGGGACAGGGTTTGAGGAAGTGGAAATCTATACAATGTGGACAGTTTGGAGGGCTACAGCAATTTTCTGTGAGGTGATCAATATACTGTAGGCAATTCTGGCAGCGTTAGGACTGGGGTGGGGAGCAGGAGGGATCGATATTATACCTACGGTTTTAGAACATAACCCCCTGTTTGAGGAGGAGATCAATGTATGTGGCGGATTCCGAGAAGAGGCACACGAGGTAGGTGGGGCTGGTGGCATTGTGGATCCTCTTGGCGGATCCGATGTCGAGGAGGGGATGAGAAACGAGCTGCTCCAACACCTCACCCTCCATGATCCTGGGACTGAGTTTCGTGATTGTGGCAGTTAGGTTGGGCACGCTATGAGTGGTTGATGTTAACAGGGGAGGAGGAGGTAGGATGTGGGGAAGGGTAGTCTGGGGACCAAATAAGATCTGGGGGATTTTCGAGAGGAGCTTAGTGTGGAAAGAGAGATATAGTGACTTAATTAAGATGGAGTTCCAGTAAGGGATGAGGGATGAGCTGGGAGAAGGCTGTGGAAGTATTTACATATTTCATGTGAAAGGATATTATTGTCCAAAACTTTGGGATCCAGTTGGGAGAGGACAGAGCTATGATGGTCTTGGTAGAGGGTAGCTGGTGGGGAAAGGTAGTTTCGGCCCTTGGGCATTTTCAGCTTTTGTGTGTGTTTAATTTTTTTTTAAGAGTACCTGTGTTGTATACCCTGCGGGTCAGCCGCTGTTTTTTGTTATTTTTTGTATAACTCTATCTCTAGCTCCCAATCTATCTTCGGATGGATTTACAAATGATCGATAAGTCAGGGAATATTCAAAATATTTGACTCCATGTCAATGTGATCAATGGAACGTGACGTGAGATATCGTCCCTTGCATGATCCCTTTTTTACACGCAGCGTTTCTGAATATGTATTAAAGATTACAATCGAAGTGAAGCACTGAGCACTGAAAGCGGCTGGACGAATCAAAGAGGAAAATAAAGTGTGTGTGTGTTGTGTGTGTGTGTGTGTGAGAGAGAGAGAGAGAGAGAGAGAGAGAGAGAGAAGTACTGAGAAGAGAGAAAGAGATACTGGCAGCCGCTACAATCTGCAAATCTGCAAAAGGGAAAAAAAGCGTGTGTGCCATCGAAGCAATTCGCGGCGGTATGAGAAATTAATATTTTGATTCCGGTATGACTTTAATTCTGCCGTAGGTAAAGCAATTCGGAGGTGAATTGCGGAATGGCTAAACAGCCGGGAACGACGTTACGTGGCGCCCGGAATGTGCAGAAGCGCTGCGTCTGATGGTTGAGTTCTCCAACTGGCCATCTAACTCGAATTTTAAGCTGTAGTGCGTGTTCTGGCGCAGGACTCGGGAATGACAAATTCAATAGCAAACGAGACCAAGGCTAAGTGGGCATGTCAAGATACTGCGGCTTGTCATTTTTTGTGATTAGTTTGTTGCGCTTTGTACAATGGCACAAAAGGTGTACGCGCTTATACTTAAGCGTGAAGTTATAAATAAACGCCGGCCGCGGTGGCCGAGGGGACTAAGGCGCTGCCCCCCTGGGGCATGGATATTTGTGCCGTCCTAGTTCGTTAGTAGTTCATAAGTAGTTTGTAAGTTTAGGGACTGATGACCCCGTAGTTAAGTCCCATAGACTATACAAACATTTGAACATTTTATTAATAAACAGGTACGGCTCCCGGCCGCCGCCACCGCATCCGCCGGCCACGGCAGCGCCCCATTCTTGGACTCTACAGTGCCGCAGATGCATGCACTGAGTTAAAGGCTAAAAAACATTGCCATCTGAGTAACCTAAGCTTACCTTTATTTAAAGTAAATGTTTAAAATGATGTCCCTCTATGTAAAGAGCGGCCTGACATTTGCGAACACTCGACGAATTTCGGCTGCCGAAATCTGGGAAATAACAAGACGAATCCGAACTCTTCGAGTGTATGGGGGTGCTTGCATACACCTTGTCTTTTAAAATTCCCCAAAGATAAAAGCCACAGGGATTTAGCTCTGGAGAACGAGGAGGCCAGTCAACTATCCTATCATCAGAGACACTTCTTAATGCTGCCATAGAAACATTCGCAATGTGTGGTTATGTATTGTCCTGCATGAATTAACTGTACAGCATTTCGTTGGGTGAAAGTTCTAGAAAAAAATGGATGCAGGATATTGTTCACATATGTGTCAGAATTTATTGTTTCATGAAGAAAGGTTCGACTAGTCATTTCCTAGATTTCGGCAGCCGAAATTTGTCGAGTGTTCGCAAATGTGTCCAACAGATGTCAGGCCGCTCTTTCCATAGATGGGCATCATTTTGAACATCTACTGTAAATAAAGGTAAGCTTAGGTTACTGGGATGACAATGTTTTTTAGACTTTAACTCAGTGTAAGCGTTCGCGGCACAATAGAGTCCGAGAATAGGGTGCCGCTGTGGCTGGCGGATGCGGTGGAGGCGGCCGGGAGCCGTACCACGCGATCCGCGGACGCCTGGCAGGCCTCTTTCGTGAGACACCCTGTACTAAAGACGAAACAAACATCCATGCCCGAGGGGGGATTCAAACCCCCGACGGGCAACGGCCTCGCGCATCATAGCATAAATCCTCAATGCGCTCGGCCACTCCACCGCGGCTCGTCAAGGTCTTTAACAGGCGTGAAGGAAAATCGGCATTACCATACAGAAATGGAATATTGGGTAAAATCCTTTAAAGAAGGTCGGAAAACTGTGGCAGACATGCATCGGACAGGTCGTCCTAGTGTCACTGAAGAAGACGTGGATACTGTTGCCGCGTTAGTGGACAGTGATTGAAGATTTGTGAGTTCGCTCACGAAACTGGATTAGCGCATACGACTGTGCTTCGCATCCTGAAGGAACTCCTGGGCATACTAAAAACTGCATCACAATGGGCTCCTCATGAATTGACGAAAATGCAGAAATGAATGTGTTACGACGCTGCTCAGCTTACTTGGAGCGCTATGAGTGCCATATCGTAACACTGGATGAGAAATGGGCCACATCGTATGAGGCAAAAATGAAACGCCAATCCAATGAATGGCGTCATTATGGGTCGACGGGAAAGGCTAAAGTGCGTCATAGACTCAGTATGGTGAAATTTGGATGATTCTCGTGTACGATTGTGATGATATTATCCTAAAGCGTTACGTTCCTCCACGGCAGACCGTCAGTGCACAGTGTTACTGTTCATTTTGGAGCATCACCGGCCACCCGCTTTGCGAAAGAAACGAAAACAATTTTCTGCACAACCCACCCATTATTTTGCACGACAATGCGCGGGCAAATACAGAGGTCGATGACACTAGGAAGAACTGTACCATCCACCACACTCTCCGGATTTTTTCTTGTGACTTTTATTTGATTCGGAAGATGAAGGAACCATTTCCTGGCATTCACTTCAGAACTGTTGCAGAGTTTCGACAAGCAGTAGACCGCTCCATTCGCACTATCAACAGAACAGGCTCTGCTAACGGCATACTACGCTTTCCACGTCGCTGGCAATGGTTTCTACGCAATGCTGGTGACTACTATGAAGAACAGTAACAAGTGAAAACAAGTAACGTTTTCTTATCGGTTGTGAATAAATAGTTGCCAACCCTCGTATATCTGTCAAATATCTGAGTGATAGGTCAAACGGAGGCGGAATCTGCAGTAGGGTACCCCAGGTATACGTCGTACGAAATATTATGTAGACAATGATGTTTTTCTTATTTAGAAGCCCAAATATGCAAAATTTAGTCAGGATCGGATTTGTCTCGAAGTATCCTCCGACATGCATACAAGAAATTTAATAACAGTGACCTTCCTCTCCTTTTGAAGTTCATATGTGAAAGATTTCATAAACCTATGCAATAAAACTACAGATTGGTGTCTGTTGTAAAAAATTCGCCATGATGCACTAAACAAATTATTATGTAGATAGTGCCATCCCTCTAGTTTTGAGGGTGAAGTTTGCAAAATATTATTGAAATAGGATAAACGGCATAACAGCAGATAAAATACGAATCATCCGAAGTGCCCAGGTCGATGAAAAATACCATTGCCAGTGTTTCAGGTGCGTGGCGGAGGGAACACCGTACCACTACTAAGCATTTCCTTTCGTATTCCACTCCCAAATAGAACGACGAAAAAAAAAAAAAAAAAAAAGAATGCCTATATGCCTCCGTACGAGGCCTAATTTGTCTTATCTTGCCTTCGTGATCACTAAGCGAAATGTAAGTAGGCGGCAGGAAGATCGTACTACACTCAGCTTCAAATTCCGGCCCTCTTAATTTCCTCAACAGAAATTCACGAAAAGAACGTCGTCTTTCCTCTAGCAATCCCCATTTGAGTTCCCGGAGCATTTCCGTGACACTCACACATTGGTTGAACCTACCAGTAACAAACCTAGCTGCTGGCCTCTGAATTGCTTCTATGTCTTCCTTTATACTGATCTGCTGCGAGTTCCGAACACTTGAGCAATACTCAAAACGTTGTCGTATGTCTTCAAGATGGCTGCTATACTTGACGTTTGTCAGAAGCAACGTGCTGTCTTTGTATTCCTGTGCTGTGAAAATGAGACAGTGGAAAACATCCACAAGAGGTTAAAAAGGTGTATGGAAAACTGAAAGACTCTCTTCTTAGAACAAGATTTGATGATGACTCTCTTGTGCACGCTGCCAAACAGTGACTCCAACGTGTTGGTCCAGAATTTTACCGTGCTGGTATACAGGCGCTGGTAAGGCGCTGCGTAAGGCAGTTGAGAGGGATGGGGATTGTGTGGAGAAATGAAAATATTGTTCCTACAGGATGTATCTACACATTGTAAAACTTTCAAACATGTAGGATAAAAACTGTATTAAAAATGGTGTGCATTTCTTTTGGAGTGACCCTCGTATTTGCTGTAATTTCATATTAAAGTTCTTAAATATTTTTCTCGTTAGATGCGTTTGTTTCAATATTTGATATCATATATAAAGGTGGATATAATTTAAATTCAGTAATTGTTATGGACTGACTGAACACTATTCTCGGTCAGACTTGTATAAACTTTCTTATGACATGCAGACAGGTACAATTGACAGCAAGAAAAGTGGATCACTGCTGAATGCAACCCAACTAACGTAGCTGTGTTGCGGGTACTCTACATTCAAAACCCCTGTAGAGTACAGTAGTTCGACTATTCACAATGGGGACCAAAGAAGCAGTAGAGAATATTCCTCCTTATGGCAGTCAGTCTACAACAAAAGCATTAGAACGCAGGTTATTAGAGAAGAGAAAGCAACGTAAATTCAATTTCATTACAATAAGTGACAAATCGTATACCTAATCAAACTTATTCAATGACACAAAGAGTTTTTGTTCATGCTCTGAATTTGAACGCACTGTTGACCAAAAACAGCTTGCGTTTCTGATCGAGACTCGATTAGGCATAAAGAGACGAAAAACATGACGTTTTCATTGGTATCGGTTTACAAGACAAATGTCCGAACCCAGGAATGTACGGTTAACTTTAGCATTTCATCAGTATCTGCATGAAGTTGAAATTGTTGCTGAGACGTAACCACTAAAGGTATATAATACAGTGCAACTGAAAGGTGACAATATTAATCGTTAACTAAGCACTGTCATACGTTCAGATATTAAATAAATTCTGAAACAGCGCTATATTTCAACTTGAAACGACGATACAATTGACTTCTTTCCCGGCGTGGACTCAAACCCGGCTACATTCGCTACTTATTATTGCTTTCTCACTATTTGGGGGATGTGCACATGTTCCGCTATAAGTAGCGCAAACTGCGGCGGATTAGTCGTGCGCACTGGGGCGCTGTGCTGCGTTGCGCGCGGCCCTTCGCCGTCGGGGATTCGAGTCTCTCCTTCAGGCATGGGTGTTTGTGTTGTCCTTAGCTTAGTTTACCTTAGTTTAAGTAGTTTGTAAGGTACGGAATAATGACCAAGCAGTTGAGTCCGAGAGATTTACAAACATTTCCAAACATTTTGAAGTAGCGCAATAAATAACTTTGTGCTGCCTGGGACTCCAACCCCGCGTCTAATGTTTTTCTCGAGTGATCCAACACCATGGGAGAACATCTTTTGCACACATTATGCAATGACTCAATTACTTCTCTTACGACGTGATGTCGAGCATTGAAGTATTTACAGTGAGGGAGACGAATGGGAAGTTGCACAAATACATAAGAAAGAAAATAAAAGTAATTCACTTAATTACAGATGCATCGCATTGATATCGACTGTAGCAGGACGTTTGAACAAATACTTTTCCCAATGTTATGCAATATGTAGAAATATATCACGTATGAAGTAACATCAAACCAGCATGGATTTCGAAATATTTTCTCTTGTAAGACTTTAGCGACACTATATTTGCATGAATTACTGAGTACTCTCAAACTAATTCATTATTTATAGAGTGCCAAAATGATTTTTGGTATCTTCAGTCGTAATCAACTTCGAACCATATCACTTTCCTAAGGAGTATAGTCACAGTTGTGCGATTAGGATCGTGATGTCCTGTCTGCAAGGTAATAGTCTGCAGTAACTGACCAGGTGTCAACTAGTGAAAAGGAAGTGACAAGTGTAATTCTTCCAGCAAAGTGAAGTAGACTTCTCCTGTTTCGAATATATATTCGAAATATTTAAAGAGCAATCAGGACATTGCTCTTAGATTTGAGGCATTTTACGCTGACGACTAGTAAACTTCTCAGAAAAGGAAAGTCAATTGCGAAATGAATTTGAATTTGTATCTTCACGGCACAAATGGTGATAATTGACCTTAAAAATCAACATGCATTTGGCTCTGAACATGATTACCAAAAGAGTTTCGTCAGCATTCTGGACATCGACAGGCAAAATAAATATGAAGGTTATAACGAAATTCCTGGGGTGCAATTAAAAACAACGTTAACTGGGAATAACACGTATTTTGGCAAAGTTGAAACAAACGGTCTGTTATTGACCCAACCATGAGAAGATTTTAACGTCTCCTAGGGAGACTGCCAACCCTACAATTGTTCCACCTCTTCTACGGTATTGCTGAGCAGTGTCCCATCATTACCTGAAAGGATAGAGGGAGAACGTCGAAAATGTAGTGATAATATATCAGATTGTGCAATGTAGTGAATTATGGGCATCAGGGTCTCGGTTGTTTTCCGATTCTTTCCCTTCAAGTTGGACGGGGGGATGGGAGGGGGGAGAGGGAAGGGGGATGAGGTGCGGACACAAAATTAAAACAAGAACGTTTTCACTGCTCTCCGATTTTTCATATGTTCAAATGTTTGTAGAGCTTATGGGACTTAACTACGGGGTCATCAGTCCCTAAACTTACAAACTACTTATGAACTAGCTAATACTAAGGACGGCACAAATATCCATGCCCGAGGGAGGATTCGAACCCCCGACGGCGGAGTGTGATAACGTATCTGACTTTTCACTTATTGCAACGAAATTTAATTTACAAGTGTTACTGTCTCAACTCTAATGACGTGTATTCTAATATTTGTTGTACGAAAGTATTGGTTTGCACCTTGCCTGAATGCCATAAGGAGAAATAGGAGACTTACTTAGTACTTATTGTGGGTAGGTAATAACTGTACTCTGGAATGATTTGACGACCTGCGACACAACTATGCTATGGTGGTTGCATAGCGTGAGGTGCGGCCTCCACTTTGGAATTCAGGGGTGATCCACTGTTAAGTGTACGTATTTTAACATAATTACTTCTTGTTAAGTAGTTAAAACTTTTTGAAATCTGATACGATACAGAGAGCAATGTTCCACATTGTATGCTTTCATTGCTTTTCTCTCATTTTCCGTTCTCCACCATATAAGAATTTTCAGTCTGAAGCACAGTGAAGTTATTTCATTTAGAATTTTCAACTAGAAGTTACAATACCTCTCATTCACCTGTCGACCTTCCCACGCAGGATGTAAACTTTTTGTGGTAGTTTTCTGATACAGCGCTGAGGTAAAAGCTTTGCTGCGAAATTACATTTGTGAAGGGAAATTCAGCCACGTATTCTAATCTGTTAAATCCATTCGTCGCTTGCGACCTAACAAGAGTGGTTGCGTGATGCTTGCCTTCATAATAACGTAATTCTACGCCCGTGATTCTCTTCTTCAGGGCTAATGAACAATTAAATTATAATTTAATTATGAAGTAGTGATAAAATCTGTTAGAAGAGGGAAAAGTTTGATCTTGATTTTTTCACTAATTTTGAACAGTTTTTATAAACTGTGTTTAACATATACTTCTTTGTTTGCTGTGCAACGTTATTGACTGGCTGGCAGAGCATTTATTACTTTTTTGCAGTTGTAATAACATTTGGTGCTCATACTAAACAAATGTGCAGTAAATATTTTTCGTTACAATTGATTAGTACCATTCGAAAAGCGTTTGAAAATCTTTGTTGAATTATAGACATTCTCTTAGAGTGTTTCGATATCAGAAACATTTTAAGAACAATTTCTGCTTACAATTACAAACGTAAATAATGGCACATTTCGTGAGTAATTGTATTAATATTCGACATCACATGGCTTTTACACCGAGGAACTTTTATAGAATTTTATTAATTATTGATGCAGTGAAAGTGTTACCTTTTCACTTGTTGCTTTGTTTATATGAGGGTTGGCAACTATTTCTTTTTCTCAAACGATACAAAAGCGTTACAGGTTTGCATCTGTTACTGTCCTTGAAAGTACTCACCAAGGTCGTGTACAATCCGTTGCTAGCAATGTGGAAGGCGTAATATACCGTTACCAGAGCCTGTTCTGCTGATGGTGTGAATGGAGCGCTCTACTGCGCGTCGAATCTCTGAAACAGTACTGAAGCGAATGCTACGAAGTGGTTCCTTCATCTTCGGAATCAAATCGAAGTCACAAGGACTTAAGTCCGGAGAGTGTGTTGGATGGTACAGTACTTCGAAGTTCGATAGACCGAACAGAGCAGCAATGTCGTGAAAAATGATGGGTGGGTAGTGCAGAAAGTCTTGCCGCTTCTTTCGTTTCTTTCCTTGTGACTTTGATTTGATACCCGAGATGAAAATATTAAAATGTTTGTTCAGCTTATGGAACTTAAATGCGGGGTCATCAGTCACTAAACTTATAATCTGCTTATATGCCTAAGGGGCGATTCGAACCCCCGACGGGGAATCGTCTCGCGCATCGTAGCATAGCGCCTCAATGCGCTCGGCCACTGCGCCGAGGCTTCGAAGATGAAGGAACCACTTCGTGGCATTCGTTCCAGAGATTCGATAGGCATAGACCGCTCCATTCGCACCATCACCAGAACAGGCTCACCTAACGGTATACTACAGCTTCCACATCGCTTGCAATGGGATGTATATAACGCATGTGACTACTTCCAAGGGCAGTAACAAGTGCAAATATGTAACGCTTTTGTATCGGTTGTGAATAAATAGTCTCCAAACCTCTTGTCTAAGAACGGTAGAACTAGGCCAAGAGATAGAACAGTAGGTCATGTAATCCCTAATAAATTTCTAGAGAGAGAAGGAGTGAGGTAAACCGAATACGGTGTGAATTAGTCACCTACAAATTTTTCATCGGTTACGGACAACACTCTCTAACATGTTGTAGATAGTGATGAGGGAGAATATATAGTAGATTTTTCAGACAGAACTGAAAATACCCTTGCTCGAAGAATGAGTTTGAAAATGTTTTATGTTATGCGTGAAACCTATTTTTAATGAAAACAATGATAAAATATATATAAATCAGTTGTTACCTCCAGTAGTAACCTATAAAAACGTTGTGCCAGATTCATTACTGTCAAAAGCAAATATTTATGCAAATGTACAAAGTGCATCAGGAAAGTTAAATGGGAGCAAGATCGCAACTAATTTTAGGGCGATCTAAGATCTCCCATCCGATCATCTGGAAATCATTTGCAATGCGCCGAGCCATATTAGAACAAGCATTGTCGTGAAGCAGCAGAGCATTCCACGCTGCATGTTCTGTATGGCGCGTCCTTCGGCCATCGTTTTGACAACGACGAAGTGCTGAAGAAGACTGTTACAGGCTGGTTCCATTCACTGACTTCCACCAAACGGGAATACAAAAGTTGATGCCATGATATGAAAAGTGTCTGACTGCTTTTAGTGATAATGTCGAAAAATAGCTCGAACATTTCTGTTGCTGTTGCCAATTGGGTATTTCACGTAATTGTGTTGTATTCGTTTAAACAAAATAGGGAAACTTACTTTCTGGGTGCGCTTCGTAATAGAAAAAAGGAAATGGAGATATGTGTCGCTGGCTGATCCCTGGAATAAAAACTATAAGGCAGCTACTGTGCAACACACTAAAACCTCCAGCCTAAAAGTTTAGGGTTTTTTCCATACACATTACAACTTTTAAACCTCAATCACACTCGCGTCATCGTCAAATAAAATAGAGAAGAGCTTCGCAATGAAATTTCCCACTCAACACGATATAAAATTGACTCAGTTAAAAGGTGTCGTACAGCTATTTGTAAGTCACAGGCATCACAAAAGCGTCATTCTTATCGACGCAATAAAAAGCCTCGTGTAAAGGGGCAATATCCGACTCTGAGGCATGTAAGAGCCACTTCCTACCGCCTGAATGTCCCGTGGGAGGATGGCCATGGTCGAATAGTTGTCCTTCCCTACCCACCACTTCTCCTTCCAGAAGTGCATGGACCTCTCTCGCCACACAGGACCATGTCCTGCACGTTGAATAGCGAACTGTGTTACACAATATGTTGCGCACGTCTCCGTAGTAATTCATTACCTCAAATATCCCTATGCCCTTGGACCCAGGAGAATTTCACCTGATTCCACCGCCAATAGAGGGAATACAGTCTGTCACGTTTTATTAGCACTACCTTTTCATTTAGGTACAGGTTTTGCGGTAATTTTAGTGCACTAAAGGCTCATGGTTTTTTAATGTGTGCATTTTGGAGCCCATGTTTGCGAGAATTTTTTTCTTCTTTTGGCCTTTACTGCGTCCTTTCAAAATGTGGAAACCAAATAACTGACAGTAAAAGAAATATGTTTCACAGTATGTGGCGTCGATATTCGCCAAAACGCGGGCGGTCTACACACAAGAGGAGATGAGTCGCTCCACAGTACTTCGGCCGCAGGGGGCGCTCGCAGTCTCGGCACCTCTTTGCCTGTTCGCACGCCGGCCAATAGGAAGAAGGGAGCTCGTCTATATACGCCGGCGCACCACAGCAACGAGAGAGAGAGAGGGTACAGGACCGTTCCACACAGTTCGTCAGTTTCGATCCAGAAGTTCAACAGAGGAGAGCCAGCAGTCTTAGCACAGGCTGGAACAGTTTTCTGTTACCTTACAGAATAAATACTAGTTAGGAAGAATTTATACCAACACAAGCACATCAAAGTTAAGTACTGACTTCATAATGTTAATAAATCATTTGAGGACTAATCAATACTTTTAGTTACAGACCTTGCCCACATTGTTGCTTGTCAGGGCCCAACTCCTTAACCCACTGAGATACAAAAGAATAATTTCTCCAAAGTAAAACTAGGTCCCCTCTACAACTCATCGTAGTTTCTTCATGTATTTTGAAAACTCCCTTTACAAGACGAAGCAGTATATCCATTTGTTTGTTTGTAGTTGTTATCAGTTTAAAGTGTTATTTAGATCTTGATGCCGGCCGCGGTGGCAGAGCTGTCTACGGCACGCCAGATACGTTCAGCACGGCCACTACGGTCGAGGGTACGAATTCCCCCTCGGGCATGGATATTTGTGCCGTCCTTAGTATTAGCTAGCTCATAAGAAGTTTGTAAGTTTAGGGACTGATGGCCCCGTAGTTAAGTCCCATAAACTCTACAAACATTTGAACATTTTTCGATCTTGATGAAAGTTTGTACACTTGACGTTAAAAACAGGGAACATTTAAGGTCTACATAACATTTCGCACAATGATTGGCGGAGTGTACTTTACAACAATGTCGACAACTAACTACAGTTTTCCCTCCGATCTTGACGAAATTTTGTACACGGGTCTTACAAAACCAGAGGAAGATTGCTGTTAACGTAAAATTTGTACGCCGCATGGGGGAGGGTACTTTACTCAGACACCAGCCTACAGTTCTATTCTGATAAAGTTGAAAGTTTGTTCAATTGAGCTTAAGAAGACTGTTACACACTGGTTCCAAATCAGATGTTTGTAAATCTAGCGGACTCAAATGCGTAGTTATTAGTCCGCAGATTACAAACTAGTTAATTTAAGGTAAACTAACCTAAGGACAACACAAACACCCATGCCCGAGGGGGGACTCGAACGCCAGCGGCGAACGGCCACGCGCCCCAGTACGCACGGCTAATCCGCCGCGGCCGCTGGTTCCATTCACAGGTCAGTGACTTCTACGAACCGGGATACAGAAGTTGATGCCTTGGTATGAAAAGTTTCTCAAGCCTTTTAGTAACTTTGTCGAAAAATAGTTCTAACATTTCTGTTGATGTTGACAATAAGGAATTTCATGTAATTGTGTTGTATCATCTCCTTATAGTATTTTAAAATGTTTTTCTTTTATTTTTTATTTTAATTCTTTATTTTTTTTGTACTTCATGGACAAATGTTCTTCCTGTGGTACCACAGACAGCTTGGAATTTGTGTACTTTATTTTTAATTTTGTAATGGAAATCAAATTATATCACAGTCTAAATATGAGGTATGAGAGATTTGATCTAAGGGCGAATTATCCAAAACAGTTTTTGATCTGACTGGGTATTTTTCTATGAAAGCCGTTATTTTAGTTTACTAGAAGTTGCAGTTATATTTTCGGCATATTTCGTTCAGCTTATATACTGTAGTCATTTAAACCTTTTTATGAGAACGAAGAAAGTCGTGCGGCAACTGTAAGGCTACTTCGCGTGGTTGTAGCGTGAAGTGCGGCCCCTAATGAATGAACAGTTCCCAGAGTTATGAAGTTCAATCAAACGTGTTCAACAGTGAACATCAGAAGTCCAGGATGGCTTCTAGAGGCCGATCTGCATAAAACATTCCGTGGCAGTGTTTCTGTTAAAACCAAAGAAATCGTTTCTTCACCGTTACCACGAATTTGGTATAAGATCTTCATCAATACAGAGAATTCTCCAGTATGACCCCATTAGTGCCGTTCTAAACTTCATTTGATGGGCGGCTGAAAGGTCCGCTCATACGAAGAGGCTCAAGAACGTTGACTAGTTTCTGACAAGACGACATCGGGACGACAGGTTTCTAAGAAAAACAATGTTCAGTAGCAAGGCACATTCCCATTTAAAATGATAAGTGAATAAGTAGAATTGCCATATCTAGATAACATAAAATCCTCACATGATTCAAGAAAGTAAATGTATCCACAACCAAGTGGTGGTAACTCCAGGTACAAGTCAGAGGTCAAAGTCCCAGTTCGTCCACGAAACGGAGAGTAACAACTTATAGAGTTGGAAACTAAGTACAAACCATTAACTGTCACCACAACGAATAGCAGAGTTCCAGCAGTGCCTTCTCAGCGCGAAATGTGCTAAGGAATCGGAGGAGTGACTCATCTGGTCAGTGAACGTCCAAGTACATATACATTTGAGCCTGTAAGTTACGCACGAGACGTTCTGCCCCGCCGGTCTGCGTATGAAGAGGGCGTGTACACAGGTGTTGAGTGCCGTGCAGAAAGACTGCAACTGCTGGCTCGTAAACTGTCGTCCGTTGTCCAAGACCACAACTTATGGAAGTCCCTCAAGGGTAAAAAATTTGGACTGGGCCGAGATTGTGAAGGTGGAGGTAATAACAGAGCCACGAAATAACAAAGACAAAATGGGAGTCGTAGTGGCCGCCCGGGAGTGGACTGGAGCATCACGTTACTGATAGTGCGGCCTCCCACGTCGGAGGTTCGAATCCTCCCTCGGGCATTGATTTGAACATTTTGGAGTTGTCGTTGTTAACCAGGAGTTAGTGGCTCCCACGGAAAGGGCAGGGGAATTTGTTGTGGAGCTGCTCCAAGGGCTGTGCAGCTGGTGGTCAAGACTGCATCACCTGGGGCGGCTTTAGCATGTTGAGGGTGCACCGTGGGCAATGGCTGACCAACTCATCGACTGGCGATGAGAGACCTCTCAAGAAAACGTGGCGGTGGGCCAACGCCTTCGTACGGACTACAGCCCAGTGGCCGTCGTGGAGGACTTTCTGGACTGCTGACTGGAGCGCCGTCGGCACGACGACACGAGGTATAGAGGAAATGTCCGACCGGATCAGGACCCCAGCGGCAACTTAGAGCAGGTGCCTGATGGAAAAGAAGAACCAGAGCTGGCCTCGGAAGGAGTGCGGAGGGCCATTCAGAATGTACGTAGCTGCAGACCATGCAGAGAAGTGGGTCTCCAGACTTAATGGCGGCGACCTGCTAGGCAATGATTGAGAACGGGTGCAAGATGTTCTGCATCTCGGTATCGACAGCGTTCAAACCTCACTGAAACTTGGACAATGCGTTTGCGCTGACGTGTCGGTCTGTGGGACGGAAATGAAGGGTGTAATGGAATTTGGACGAAAAGAGGGCCCAACGGTGAAGGGGAGAGGGGTACCGAGGAAGAGAACAATTCTTGTAGGGACTTGCTGTCGTTTACTAAGTGAAAGTAAACGCCATTCAGGTAAGGGTAGAACTTTGTACCTGCAAAAGCAACGGAGAGTGCTTCTTTTTTCGATTTGTCAGTATTCAGACTGAGCGTCGGTGAGGGTATCTGGGGCGAAGGCAGTCAGCTGCTAGGAGCCGTAAGGGAAGTGGTGGGAGAGGACAGCACCCACACCATGGTCAGATGCGTCCACGCCACCCACAATGAAAGGGACGGTTGGTAAGGAATCAAGCAGAAGCAGATAGCAGTGCAGCCTTCAGGAACAAAACACAGAATCACTAGGAGGTGACCATTTGAAGGTGGGCCATCCTTTTTGCGCAGCACATACAGTAGTGCAGCGATGGAAGCCGCGGACGGCAGGAATTTCTGGTAGTAGGAGATTTTGCCAAAGAAGAAGCTAATCTGTGTAAGGGACATGGGCTGGGAAATGGTAGAAAACATTTTGACATTTAAAAAGACGGGAGAGATACCATCGGCAGAGATGATATGGCCAAGGTACAGAATGACAGGTTGAAAAAAGGAGCACTTGTTCTTGTTACACTTCAGGCCTGTAAGTTGGCGAAGTGTTGCTGTGGGGAGGGCCCGTCACCACGATATCATCAAGATAAGGAGTGCAACATCATGGAGAAGTTACTTATGGTACCTCTGGAATATCACCAGGGAATCCAGTGGCTCCTACCAAAACACAGGCGAACATTGTAGGTCGCACCACCCTTTCATTCTGCCCCAGTCACCTTCCATAACCGCCCCACACTCCTCACTCCCACCCTAAAGTACCTGGGACTCACCATAGATTACACCCTCTCCTGGACCCCCCACCTATGCTCCATCCAAGAAAAAGCCCACTCCCACCTCTGCCTCCTCAAACTCCCTATTGACCAAACCTGGGGCTTGAACCCTTCCACCATCCTCAACAAATCTCTCATCCGCCCCATCCTCTGCATCTCCCATCCAGACTGGATCTCTGCCTCTCCATCCTTCTTCAAGTCCCTAACTATCCTGGAACACCACGCCCTCCGCCTCGCCTTCCGAACCTCTCTTTACCCCCCATCCCCCAAGCGGCTCCTTTGTGACCTTCCCCCACCTTGTCCGCTTCACTGAGCACCAGAGGGGGCCCGAATGAACTGCGCAGCCCGAGGAACGAATTCGTCGTACTGCGCATGACGTCACCGCCGAAGTACGTCACGGCAGTTGTAGCGGTAGGCCTGCAGTAGCTTGTTTACTGTGTGTTAGCAGGAACATTTTGTTTGTTTATTCGTGTGTTTCACGACAGAAAATTCGATGCCTCTAATTAAGTTTAACATGTTGATGATTGGTTTGGCATATTGC
This sequence comes from Locusta migratoria, assembly GCA_026315105.1. NCBI lineage: Eukaryota > Metazoa > Arthropoda > Insecta > Orthoptera > Acrididae > Locusta > Locusta migratoria. The sequence continues at coordinate 411,995,632 of CM048746.1, read as the reverse complement.
ATTCTCGCAGAATCGTTGACAAAAAGACATTAGCAAATGCCTATGGAACAAAGGAGCAGCTCTAAAAATAATTCTCAGCAAAATGTATTTGTGATGTGAAACAATGCAGATTGGACACCGAAGGCAGCTGTTACCATTTCAGAAACGACTCTTAATGTCACTTCGTTCTGACCTTTCGACACTAGGCATTAAGTAAATATTAACAGCACGGCTGAACCAGAACTGTCTTGAAAATTTATTTCCCAGAGGTCTTGGCCCTTTCTGTCAGCATCCTCCCCCTAAAGAAGTAAAACATCGGCTGACTTTGTTGCTTCTGGGTAAGAATGCCCAAGACATTCCACTGTCTAATACTTTGTCTGTGAGACAGGAAGACAAAGCAACACTTCCTGTCATCTAATCTGCTGTGTGGAATTTTACCGGATATGTCGGATGCTATGGCCATGTCAGATGGGGAGGCAGGGATCCAGGACATAAGTTTTAGTTGTGAGTCTTCTGCCCTGTCTGATGTGACAAATGTTGAGTGCCCAGCTTAAGGATGCAGATATCTGGCAAGCTACATTGCACGCCGTGCTGCGAAGTATGACACCTCACTGGGGGTACAGTCTAATGAACTACTTTGTCTTCTTCCAAACACCTCGCAGAATGCGAGTGGATAGAATTTCTATCAGAAGGAGGTTTGTTAGTGCCGTCTGACGAGTGGATGCGACAGATGTCAGATCTGAGCTGTTGTTCAACGAGATTAACGGAAGTGATATACTTTCGAAGGAAAAAGGATATTTCTAAGAGATTAGCCGACACAATTTCGTAGAGATATAATCACGTGGCGTCGGAGGTCATGAAAATATTCTTACGGACCCCAATTTTTATTCGAGTGCGCTACTTCAACATGAAGCTGAAGAAAGAGAAAGCAGCGGCATCACAGATGCGAAAATCACTACAGTGGCATTTTTCAGTTGTCGGAAGGATTTAATGAGGTATGTAACTGCAATAAGCAATGCGTAAACAGTTAACTTTTGTGTGTTTAGTGTTGTTCTATGTGACGGTGCAGCGCCACTTCGCGCTCCTCGCTAGCAGTGCTGCTTCGCCACTGACGTCATTCCAACGGCCAATAGCAGGTCGTTTCGCTTCGAGCTCAACCTTTTATAGAAAAACCTTGCTGAGCACCTTCGTCTCCGTTTCCTCTACTGTAAACTGGATTCTCCTCTCCTCACCAATTATGACTGTATGTACCAGGCTCTCCACTTGTTCACCCTCCTTACCCTATCCTGTGGCAATTTCCGCACCCTCCCCCTCCCTGACGATGCCCTTCACCCAGGCATGTATTCCTCATCCAGCTCTGATCCTCCCTCTTCTCCTCCTTCCCCTCCTCGGTCCCATCAAGAGGACGCCACTCCCCTCCTTCCTCGCCCCCCTCTTCTTGTCAGTCCAACTGGAATCATTATCAGCTGCGTGTGCATCGTTTGTGTCTCCGTCGGAGAGTAAATCATCACTGGCTTTTTCAACACAACTGCAAACGGCCATCCCGCAGCCAACCTGTGTCTTTTAACTGTCCGTGTGACTCAGTGCTTCAGTGTAGTGTTTCTCTGTTTTGTGATTTTATGTAATACTGCACACCTATCGCTCCAATTAAGCGATGTTCATCTTTCATTTTGTCTCCGTGTTATATGTATTGTCTCTTTGCTATTTTGCTTATCTTCTTACAAAGATGTATGTAAAAATTCTGTAGGCTGAAGAGCGCCTCAGGTGCTGCCAGCCCGCCGCACCCTGGGAATGAAATAACAATAAAGGAAATATATATATATATATATATTTACATCACCAGGGCGATTGCTATACCGTACATCAGGCAGTTCAATTTGAAGAGGCCGACAGGCGTGTTAATGATTGCCAGGTTGGAAGATGCGTCATCAAAGTGAAGGAGGAGGCACGCCTCCGCGAGATCGAACTTCGAAAAGTAGCGGCCGCCTGCGAACTTATGCAAAAAGTCGTCTGGCCGTCGAAGACGGTTTTCTTCGACGCGAAGTTGAGGGTTGACTGTCGATTTGAAGTCACCGCAAAGGCGGAGTCACCCTGTCGGCTTCTTAACCAAGACCAACAGTATCAAATGTTCAAATGTTTGTTAAGCTTCTGGGACTTAACTACGGGGTCATCAGTCCCTAAACTTACAAACTACTTATGAACTACTTACGAATTAGGACGGCACAAATATCTATGCCCGAGGGGGGATTCGAACCCCCGACCGTAGTGGCCGTGCTGACCGTGACTGGAGCGCCTCAGTCACCTCGGCCACCAACAGTATCGCCCACTGACTATAGTGTGCTGGTGATATGAGGCTTCTTACACTACAATATTTTATTTTCTTCTTGAAACTTCAATACAGGAGGCAAGTAGACAATCCCAGGTTTGGGATTGAGGGGTTAAAGTGCCAGTTCGACCACAAAACTGAAACTAACAATTTCTACAGTCCTAAAATAAGTTCAAAATATTAACTGCTACCACAGTGAATAGCTGAGTTCCGGAAACCTCTTCTCAGGTTCTCAAGAGTGGAGATCAGTCGTGGAAGAGGGATCCGGGATACGTTAGGCTTCATACGCTGAGTGATCTGGCGAGGAAGGTTTTTTTATTATTATTTTTTCTTTCTTTGTAAAAAGAAGCCTCTACTACTGGCGGCAGGCTGGCAGCCGCAACTGCGCCGCTATTTAGTTTACAGACTTTTTAACAATGGACATGATGGAAATGATACGATAGAGATTAAAACGGTGACATTTAAAATAGACTCAATGGTATTTTGAAGATAAAAACATAGCCATAGGCGATAAAGAAACATGTAATTCCTAAAATAATGACCACTGTGGCGTTAAAAGCACATTGGGGGACACAAACAGTGGTTACGAAGAAAGTACGGAACCACTAGATAAAAAACACTGGTGATACTATTGTACTAGATTTGGCGGTCGCACTGAATGAATAAGACTCACTTCACAGCACTGACGACGATTCACAAGTGAAGGGTCCACGGGAAAAAGGGGGTAAGTAAAAAAAATGAAATTTTAGATTATTACAGCTTTAGAAAGCTTTCAACAAGCTGCTTTTATCGGTTTTTCTTTCATGGAAAGAAGGGGGGTAGTCTCAAAGTTACAGCGGTTTAAAAATATAGCGTCCACGGGAAAAAGGAGGTAAGTCAGTGTGAAACTAGGAAAAAAGGGGGTTAGTCAGTTGGCGGCACCTATCGCACCTGTCGTTTACGTTCCGTAGTACAGGTGTACAAGTGTTGAGCATCTGCTGTTGGCGAGGTTAAGATAGTGCTTTGTGTGTTGTGTGATTTTCTTTATTTTACGTTTTAACTGAACTGTGGAAGTGGACATAAAAATGAAGATGAGGAAAGTATCACCTGCAGTCAACTGTCACATTCAACGAAGAAAAGGAAAAGAACAGATCGACTTTCCGACGTGAGAAATAAACTTTTATCATCCACCCATGAATTAGGGCCAGATTGTAAATGTTCCACATTGAAATGTTTCCAGAGTATTACTGACGCAGAACGTGGATATATTATATCTAATTATAACAAAGTGGATATATTATATCTAATTATAACAAAATGACTGAGCCGAATGCTTACTTGGCAGGACTAATTAATGTAAATATTATATCACAAAGGAGACCTAGGCGACCGGAAAATGAAGCTAAATTTTGTGACAACAGTGATTCATATCGTGTAAGAGTGAAGAGTGAGAATTCTGTCACTAAAGTAAATGTTTGTTCTGAAGCCTTTACATCTTTTCATGGAATATCTAAAAAAAATTGAAGTAATACAACGTTATCTGAAAAAAGGTGTGAATCTTAAGGATGGTCGAGGCCAACACTCTAATCAGAAAAGAGCATCAAAAGAATGTGAAAGCATTACTATGGATTTCCAGAAGAACTTACCTGTCCCTAACATCAAACTAACGACTTGTAGTACAAGAGACAGTTAACATTGTGCATGTTTAATGTTCATATATTGTCAACCGATGAAACAGTAGGATAAAAGGGGGCTAACTAGGTCGCTTCCTTTTTGTTTTTTTTCTGATGTCAATTCTTGATCAGTCTGTTAGCGACATTCCCCGTTTCATAATGACTTATCCCCTTTTCCCCACAAAAAAATTAATGTCACTCGATATAATATTTTCTTTAGCTTGCTACAGTACATTTACAGGAAAACCTTGTAGAGGTATCTAATGACTATATGTAAGGCTACACTACACATAAATTTCAAGAGAATTGGCTAAATTTGCATTTGGTACATTAGGTTTGGTGTTAAAATCTTCTCTCCTGAAAAATTGAGAAGATCTGACTTACCCCCTTTTTCCCGTGGACCCTTCAAGTGTTAAGAAACCGTTGCACTGCGGGACCCAGCAGAGGAGGAGGGGATGGGGGGGGGAGGGAGAGGTAGGTCGCTGCCTGGCCTTGAGTAGAACTCTGCGACAAATCCCGGAGTGGCGGTGTAGGGATTTCCCTGTGACAGAGGCGAAGCAGCAGCACTCCCATGCTGAGGCGGTGCGCTCTGCAGGAAATTATTGCCGAGTTACTGCCGTCAATATTTGTTAGGCCAGCGTTGTCTGTGCGATGCCTGTTAGTCTGTTTTGGTGCTACAGGCGGCTGGAGTAGATTTGCTCGCCACGAGGTGCGGTGTGTGTGTTTGTGGGGGTCTACACTGCAGGGGCATCGACCCCGGCAGAGTGGAAAGAGTTGTTAGTGGAAGACGGGAGCCAGACTCCTTCCGATGCTTCAAGATCGAGAACTACTCATCAGGTCGTCAACCGTCAACCTTCACTTGTATTATCTACTAGCTTAAACCCACGGCTCCGCTCGCGTGTTGGTTGATTATGATAGATAAGCTATCTTTCAGTAGTGTGCTATGAGACTGGTTTTGAAGAATGAAATGAAATACAATGCCTTGTTTAGAAACAAATTGTAAACTATTCCTATCAGATTGCAGAAGTCAATGCACTTACTGTTTATCAGGAAAGTAAGTAGTGCAGGTCAAATCACACATAAAAATGCACTCGTTTCGAAGAATCAAATCACGAAATTCAACAATAAGGATTGTAATTATATCACAGATCGATCACTTGATGTAATACCCGAAACGTCAAATCGATTTTTTTAAGACATGCATTTCTTTTAAAATTTCTATTTTACTCTTTATTTATTTATTCTTATATTTCCATATTAGTATGCTTATCGTTATAGAGAAAGAGCTGAAGACATTGTAGCACACATAGACCAAAGATATAGTCTGTGGCATCACGATTCGCTGTATGTAACCTCCTTGCTATAGAGTCGCAAAAGTCATCGCTGGCCTTCAGTCCGACTTTTTTATAATTTGACTACTTTCAACCACCATATCTTCCACCCCCTTATAGCTCTCGGCATCGAACTGCTATGGTGTACATGGGAGGCTTCGGACAACAGTTTCACACAGATCATTCGTTTGCATTCAGTAGTTTTCGCTGCAGAGCGAAATACTAACACACACACAAGTAGAATTTTATATACACCAATAACTTTCCATCCCAGTATACTCCACCCTGTTATCATAATCAACCCTCAAGCAACAATGCAACCAATAAAACCATTCTCTAAGAGTAAATATAATTTTCAAAGAAAACTGTTTCGCATTTCCCGTTATATTCTTCAAATTACTAAATATCTATCAGATCGCTATAAAACCGTGCCTTATACCTTCCTCAGGTATAAATTAGTAATTGTACAAATATTTAAGTCTCTGCGTCTTGTCGTTCGGACGTGACAAGCGTACACCGAATAGACATTCACATTAATATATATAGATAAATAGCTATCCGATAGCCATAAAACCCTGCATAAAGCCTTCCCCGGGTAGACATTAGTAACTGTACAAATTTTTTCTCTCTATGTTTTGTGGTTCAGACGTGATAAACGTACACCAAACAGATATCCATATTTATAGATATAGATATGCTATACTGACAAGTACACCTACGGCGTCCCCTCAAAGCAACGACAACAACACCTACAGAAGTGCCACTCTCCGATTTTTCTGAAATTTCAATATAACACATGAAAAACTAAGGGACACGTAGCGGCAGTAAAAGATACTTAAAGGTTGAAACGGTCCCTTCGAAATGGCGGATAAAATGGGAAAACTACGATATCTTAGAGATTAGTGAAGTGATTTTAATGTTATGTTTTTGTTACGAAAGTATCTTTTGATAAATGAAGAAAATCAGCCTAGGTGTACTGGAAGACCAGTTTTTGGCTACAATGTTCATAGATTTAGAATCAATTAAAACTTCAAAAGGAAGGCTAATTAAGAACCAGTTTTTTAATTTTTTTTAAATTATTTATAGATAAGTATTTGAGGGGTAAACAACCCCGGTATTGCTGCATTCTTTTGATAAAATTAGAACAACAAATACGTTAATAATAAAATAGACGCAACAAATAATCTTTCATTACATCTGTGTATGATTTCAAACAATGAAATGTGTTCTGAAACACTAAAAGAAAATTCTGACGCGCAAGGAGACTCAAGCGGCGGGAGGAGATGTAAATGCTGTGTGACTTCCATTTCCTACATCACGAGAAATGCTAACGCCAGCGGTTAAAAACAATAAACATTTTAAATTGTTTCATTCACTTTTATTCTCTGTTATTTCAAAAGCAGATTTTACAGTATTTCGAAAGTCGTATGTCGAGTTATTGCCCATTCAAGCATTCTTTCGAGTCTTCGTCGGCTATTCCGGAATTTTTAGACTTCGATTTCAGATTCTGATTCGGCGACTTTCAATACGGTTTATTAAAGGGACGAGACGGTTGAAATATAAAAATACGTATTTCTTAATTACGCTTCCTTTTGAAGTTTTAATAGATTCTACTTCGATTAAATTAAACCTAATTTCTGTAGGAAAAAATTGGTCGATTTCGGAATATTTGGCCCCCTAATATTGACTCCCCCTCCAGTATACCTAGGCAGGTTTTCGTCTTTAATCAAAAGATACTTTCATAACAAAAATCATTGAAATCACTTCACTATTACATTGTTACCGCATTGTTTTCCATTTTAGCCCCCATTTCCAAACGTCCGTTTCACCCATTATACCTGTTTTACCGCTGTTAAAAATGTGTGTCTCTTAGTTTTTCATATATTATATCCAGATACGAGAAAAATCGGAGACTGGCACTTCCCTACGTTCACTTGTAAGTAATATTTGATTATTGCTAAGGAAGAGTATTGGTACTTGGGTTTCGTTATTACCTATTTACAGATTTATGGTGCCGTTTTGCTGGTGACCAAAAGCGACAATTCCCAGACACGTTTCTATTTCTTGAATAAAAGACGGCCTTCGTTGCAAAGATACGACACGTTTAGCCCAGTGAGGACATCTTCAGATATTTATCGAAGAAGAAAGAGCACAACTAGTACATACAAGACAATATTTACATGACTGTATTTTGAAAAAAAATTTAAAAGTCGTTAACAAAAAACAATATTGACATCGGTACTAAAGGAATTTAGTAACCTATGGTACTAATGTTTTGCCTACTCTGTGATAGAGGGTGTGTTCATTAAAATGTAGTCATCGGATTTCATATACACTCTCTGTTGCAGAGTAGGAAAATGTTTATTACCATATATTACTACAATTGTTTTACGGTTTTGAGTATTGTTTTACATCAAAAGAAGATTTTCTATATTTTGTGAAATTCTGTCATATAAATTTTATCTCTCCATTCTCCGACGGACATCTGAAGTTGTCCTAACCGGACGAAACGTGTCATATCTGAATAAAACAGATTTTGCATCCAAGACAGCCTTTAAATGAAAACATTTTGCTTTAGGCTTTACCGTGACTGTTTTACGAAACTGATTAAAACGCAAGGTATTTATGATACCAGTCGCTTTGTTTATTTTTTCCACAACGCGTTTCAAGGGTTTAAAACCATATCATTAGGTGTAATTTTATATTATACTGCTTACATGTGGGTGCTATGACAAAGTGATCTGTTGCAGTGGTCACAGGTTTCCTTGCACTGTCATAACCTCACTTATATATAATAAAACAAGGAGGTTAATGGAAGGGGAGATGACGCTACTACACGCAGCTTAGCTGTCGATTGAAGCCAGTCCACCAGGAGATATGTTTTCAGATTAAATCACTGTGTGGTTTTTGTCCTGGTAACTTCCATGCATTTAAATTTCTCTCATTTCTGACTATATATTTGATATAGTGTAGTTTTGTGGACAAATACAGACCTACCAAAAGCTAAACAGTGAATTTTTTAAACGCAAGATCTCATTCGATATGTATGACTTAAACATCGGCATAATACCCAAATTCTTTGCAACAACTGATATTGTCAGCTGTAATAGTCCATATGAAATGTAGAATAAGACTTTTCCAATAACGACAGAACCAAGCTGTACCATTTTTGTAAGTTCCTTACTGAAAGAACGATTTTTATGATAAATACATACGAAAATTCCTTTTGCAAGTTCCACGGCATTAAATATTCATACTAATATTCTGTACCATCAGGCCTTGTAATTTCAAGGCAACCTATATCTCGTAAAAGTGAAAATTAGATGCCATTGAGAGAAAACACTGAAAGAAATAGTAACTATTATTTTAGGAACGAAATATTTCTGTGTAAAATAGCAGATGACTTTCTTGTTCTGCTTGTACATCCATAGGTAATATAGGTAACACTCTCTTCATTTTTAGGTAAGTACCACTTTCAACCTAGGGTCCAATGAATACAAACCCGTCATTCCGAATTTTATTGGCTCTGCAATATGGCGACAATTGCTTCACTTCTGTGGCGGTAAGAGCATCTACCCCTATTCTAACCTCCTTGAATAAAACACAGACATCATCTTTGTTTTCTTCTAACAGATACAAAGACATTACAAGGAAAATTTGCCCACATGTAAACAGTATAGCATAAAATTCCACCTGATGATGGGGGTTTTAAGCCTTGAAGCACGTCGCGGGAAAAATAACAAAGTAACTGGTAATAAAAATACTTCGTGTTTTAATCAAAGACAAGCTTTTCTTCAAGAAATTTGACTTCATACTGTTACTGTACCACAGTAGAACAATGAAACAGGAAGAATTTTACTTTTTTGTGCCATGTTTTTACCGATTATTGTGTCTTAAATCTATTTCATCATCATAGTTCGTGTTTGTGTCCGTGTTTGTATTCATGTTGGTGCCGTATTGGTGTCCATGTGTGTGACCATGTTGGTGTCTATGTTTATATCAGTGTTGGTGTCCGTAATTGTGTCTGGGTTGTTGTCTGTGTTTGTGTCTGTGTTCTTGTCTGTGCTTGTGTCTGTGATGTTGTCTGTGTTTGTGTCTGTATTGTTGTCTGTGTTTATGTCCATGTTGTTGTCTGTGTTTGTGTCCGTGTCATTGTCTGTGTTTGTGTCCATGTTGTAGTCTGTGCTTGTGTATGTGTTGTTGTCTGTGTTTGTGTCTGTGTTGTTGTCTGTGCTTGTGTCAGTGTTGTTGTCCATATTTGTGTCCGTGTTGTTGTTTGTGCTTGTGTCTGTGTTGGTGTCCGTGCTTGTGTCTGTGTTGTAGTCCATGTTTGTGTCTGTGTTGGTGTCTGTGTTGTTGTCTGTGCTTATGTCTGTGTTTGTTGTCTGTGTTTATGTCTGTGTTGTTGTCTGTGTTTGTGTCTGTATTTGTGTCCTTGTTGTTGTATGTGCTTGTGTCTGTGTTGTTGATCGTGTTTGGGTCTGTGTTGTTGACTGTGTTGGTGTCCGTGTCAGTGTTCCTGTTGGTGTCTCTGTCGTGTTCCTAGTTTTAGTTCCTTTTCTGCTCCACTCTGTGCACTATATTTGCTCACTGCATACATTGTTCTGTACAATCTGTATATTTCGTACCGAGCGAGGAGGCGCAGTGGTAACACACTGGACTCGTATTAAGGAGGATGGTGGTTCAAATCGACCTCCAGTCATCCAGATTTAGGTTTTCCGTGATTTCCCTAAAATCACTCTGGCAAATGTCGGGATGGTTGCTTTGAAAGGGCACGGCCGATTGCCTTCTATATCCTTCCCCAAACGCTCCGAGCGTTAGCTCCGTCTCTATTGACCACGCTGTCGACGGGACGTTAAACTCCAAACTTCGTTCCTATATTTCGTATTCGCTGTATTTCGCTTGTCGATATTATTTTTCTGTTGTGTACTGAGTGCTGTCCATTGGTCCTCTTGTGTTACGGCCTCGTTTATTTGTTGTTCTGTGTGAGCGCGCAGTGCTGGTAAGGTGATGGTAGGTCCCCCGTGGAGAGTGGAGTGGCTGGCGCCAGCGGTGGCGGGTGGCGGTAGTGGTCTGCGGGTGTCCAGGCTCTCATTAAAGCAGGCGGCGCTGATGGCGGGATCCCCTGCTCTGGAAGAAGCTGGGCGCCGCCTTGCGCCTCCGCGGCCGCACCTCATTACAAATTCCATTAGCGCGATCAAACATGCACCACGAGCGCGAGCGTGCCGCGGTCGGCCGGTCCGCTGGATGAGTGGTGCATCATGGGAAGGGGGCGGGGTTAGACGAGGGGGGGGGGGATAGGGGGGAGGCTTCGAGACGCCCAGCCGCGCCGCGCCGTCCGCTTTCGTCAGACTCCCTTTTCTTTTCCCCCCTTCTTTTCCTTCTTTTCCTTTTTTCCCCCCTTTTTTTTCTTTTTATTCAGCTCGGCTTCGTCCCCTCCCCTTACTCCTTTCGCCGTGTTTGGTCGACCGTCTTTGAAGGACGGGCCGAGCTGCCCACGTCGAAAACTGTGTGCTGCTGGGGGGAAGAACCTGTCTTTAAGATGGAGGCCCCCCCTCCTCCCGCTACTTCTCTGCTCTGCCGAATATATGGAACGCAGACACACACACTCACACACATATACACACAAGCTGTTTCACTACCCGTGAGATGGGCTGTTCATCTCTCAAGGGACTGCTTATTTCAAAATGCATGCTACTTTCTTGCTTGTATTGTATCTTAATTTTCGAAGCAGATTTCTTTTTATTATTACTGATTAATTTAGATTAGTACTTTCTCCATAGATCAGATTAATGAAAGGTTTTTAAACTTCATAAGTTTTTTAAATATTTTTATTATTTTTTTTTATCGTTTCAAAAATTACCAATATGTACCTATTAATTCCTCTAGTGAGGAGGAGTTGTCATCATTCAATTTTTTTATTTATTTATTTTTAAATGGTAGTTGGCTCTCTGTCGTACATTTCACGCTTTTGGTACATGACAAACCTTCGCCGTCGGAGGTTCGAGTCCTCACAGGAGCATGGGTGTTTGTGTTGTCCTTAGCGTAAGTTACTTTAGGTTGGTGTAAGTAATTTGTAAGCCTAGCGACTGATGACCAAAGTAGTTGACTTCTTTAGATTTACAAACACTTGAACGTTTGTCGGACGCTGATGACCTCAATATGGAGCGCCCTATAACACCAATCATCACCATCTTGAATATTTGAACATGACAAATGACCCTTGTGGCAGCATAAATCACTCCTTTCTGGGTCCAAGTCACCTTGAACAATAAAGATCACCTTCCATCTTACTGTAGAAGTGATGTATGCTGCTATTTCTTTTCAAAGGATTGGTTGATTAATACCAAATTTCATAAGTGAATATATTATGAGGATCCCTTAAATAAAGGTCTACAGTATGATCTATTCCGGGTTACAGCAATTATTCTGATTACACGGTGTTGTACAATGAATCGTTTTTAGATCACTGATGAAATACCCCAAATTATGATATGAAAGAAGTCAATGAGAATGGGCATAGTAAGCTAACTTACTGAAATTTGTATCACCAATATTAGCAGTAACCCTAATAGCATAAGTAGCTGAATATATACGTTTCACTAATTTTCTGTCGAGGATAGAAAGTAAATCGCAATAATCTGACACGAACGGAGTTTAAAAGATACTAAAATGTTCAAATGTTTGTAAATCTATGAGACGAAACTGCTCTGGTTATCACTCACTAGGTTTACAATCTACTTGAACTAACCTAAGGATAAAACACACACGCACACACACACACACACACACACACACACACCATGCCCGAGGACTCGAACATTCGGCAGGAATGGCCTCGCAGTCCCTGAAAGGGCGCCTGGAACCGATTGGCAATTTCTGCGCGGCAATAGTGAACTTAGTCACTAAGGTTCTCAAGACGTTTCTCCTGTCGTGGTACAGTTTTCTCTGTTCATAGACGTCCACTTGCGTCGGGACTGCTTATTTCATTTCCGCATCTGTCGCAAGGCGTTGGAGATCCAGAAATGAGACCTGATAGATGAAAGTAAAATGGTGTGAGGTTGAAACGGTATTTGCGGGTCAACGTGGACAGCACGTTGCCACAGATCATAGAAATATTTAATCCGTCTGCTGAAAAGCAGGTTCCTGGTGTGGAGAACGGCTACTTGCAGTAAAGGGTCAGTCAAACTTCAGAGGATCCAAATAAAAAACAAATGCTGAAACAAAACTGATATTATTTTGTTCTTTATTCACTTAAACTTGTCAAACTGCTACTGCCGCATTTCTACTCGTCAATGTAACACTGCTGACAAATTGCTACAGGCAACTTCGCGATCAGACAACTTCCATCTGCCAGAGCCCCACATCTCACTTATATCCACCAGACACAACTCTTCGTCTCAGAGAGCCAAACATCCATCTCTCCCACCATCTGTACAAAGAGGATACACATTAGTTATCTTCGGAGAGCAACCGTCAAAGTACAGTTGTAATTAACAAATCGTTTTGATAAGTTACATTAATTTAGAAATACACTGAAATTTTTCATATGAAAATGTTTACTGTCTATACAATGCTTAATAATTGAGTGTTGAACGGTAGTAGTGCTGGAAGTAAATATCAGAATTACCAACGATCTTTATCCTGAAAATGCATTTATAAAATTACAGAATTTGTATAATGTATCTTTAAATATTGTTACTGACGAAATGGATAAGATAATATTATCAAGCAAAAGATGAACAGTTTCAAATGTATTCTATTAGTACAATCTCTTTCAGTGATAGAGATTCACTAAAGTAAATGTTTCACCTTACTCTAAATATTTCTATGTACCTTTACTGATGAAATATTAAATTCTCTGAATAACTGACATTACTCGATGGGATATTTTTGTAATATCTCGAATGATTTTGATTGTGTAAATACTGGAATTCTTCTAAATCACCTTACTCTAAATATCTCTATGTACCTTTACTGATGAAATATTAAATTCTCTGAATAACTGACATTACTCGATAGGATATTTTTGTAATATCTCGAATGATTTTGATTGTGTAAATACTGGAATTCTTCTAAATTAGCTTAAGTATTGTGGTATGACTGGGACAGTGCACAAATAGTTTAAATCTTACTTAACTGGAAGGGTGCAGAAAGTTGAAATAAGCGGTTCACAGTTCACACGAAACAGTTATTTCCTCTAACTGGGGATCTATAAAAATGGAATCCCACAAGGTTCAGTCTTGGGTCCTTTCCAATACGCTCTGAGTCACTACTATACGCCTTACAGGTCTCATTGAGTGTGATCAAACGTTGGTATTACGATTCTTGCCATCGTTCATACAAAGTCTACAAATACGCTACTAGCCATTAAAAGTTCTACACCAAGAAGAAATGCAGATGATAAACGGGTATTCATTAGACAAATATAATACACTTACACTGATATGTGATTACATTTGCGCGCAATATGGGTGCTTAGATCCTGACTAATCAGTACCACCTTTGGGCGCAATAACGGCCTTGATACACCTTTGCATTGACTCAAACTGAGCTTGGATGGCGTGTACAGGTAGAGATATCCATGCAGTTTCAACATGATACCACATTTCATCAAGATTAGTGACTGGCGTATTGTGACGAGCCAGTTGCTCGTCCACCATTGACCAGACTTTTAAATTGGTGAGATATCTGGAAAATGTGCTGGTCAGGGCAGTAGACGAACATTTTATGGATCCATAAAGGCTCGTATAGGACCTGGAACATGCGGTCGTCCATTATCCTGCTTAAATGTAGGCTTTCGCAGGGATCGAATGAACGATAGAGCCACGGGACACATCTGAAATGTAACGGCCACTGTTCAAAGTGCAGTCGATGCGAACAAGAGGTAACTGAGACGTGTAACCAATAGCACCCCATATCATCACGCCGCGTGATACGCCAGTGTGGCGATGACGAATACACGCTTCCAATGTGCGTTCACTGCGATGTCGCCAAACACGGATGCGACCATCATAATGCTGTAAACAGAACCCGGATTCATCCGAAAAAAATTACATTTTGCCATTTGTGAATCCAGGTTCGTCGTTGCGTACACCATCGCAGGCGCTCCTGTTTGTGATGCAGCGTGAAGGGTAAACGCAGCCATGGTCTCCCAACTGATAATCCATGCTGCTGCAAACGTCTTAGAACTGTTCGTGCAGGTGGTTGTTGTTTTTCAAACGTCCCCATCTGTTGACTCAGGGATCGAGACGTGGCTGCACGATCCGTTACAGCCATGCCTGTCAAATGTTCGTAGAACTTATGGGACTTAACTACAGGGTCATCAGTCCCTAAGCTTACAAACTACTTATGAACTAGCTAAGACTAAGGACGGCACAAATATCCATGCCTGAAGGGGGATTCGAAGCCTCAACCGTAGTGGCCGTGCAGACCGTGACTGGAGCGCCTCAGTCCCCTCGGCCACCGCGGCCGGCCATGCCTGTCATCTCGACTGCTAGTGATACGAGGGCGTTCCGTATTGCCCTCCTGAATCCACCGATTCCATATTCTGCGAACAGTCATTGGATTGCGACCAACACGAGCAGCAATGTCGCGATAAGATAAACGGCAATCGCGATAAGCTACAATCCGGCCTTTATCAAAGTCGGAAAAGTGATGGTACGCATTTCTCCTCCTTACAAGAGGCATCACAACTACGTTTCACCAGACAACGCCGGTCAACTGCTGTTTGTGTATGAGAAATCGTTTGGAAACTTTCCTCATGTCAGCACGTTGTAGGTGTCACCACCGGCGCCAACCATGCATGAATGCTCTGAAAAGCTAATCATTTGCATATCACAGCACCTTCTTCCTGTTGGTTAAATGTCGTGTCTGTAGCACGTCATCTTCGTGGTGTAGCAATTTTAATGGCCTGGAGTGTAATTTAAAGTAACCCTACAATGTGTACTGAATAAAAGTACGAATGTTACTGCCTCAGCTTCACTCAACGAAATGGCGCTATAAGTAAGTTTATTCAAATTTTACAGTTGAAAGAATTAATTTTTTCGAATCACGTCATAAATCTAGGTGATAAATGTATGTATGAAATACAAAGGTGATGCAAAATATTTTTGACTGGTGTTTATTCAGAGCATTCAACTTCAGATAAATTCTCAACATAATTCAATCGGAGATTAATCAACTACTGACCACACAACGGATTATAGGTAAACAGACTTTTCCACAAACTGTCTGAACGTCAGAAACGTGCACGCTGTCTATGGAGTAAATCGTGAACGGTTTTAGCGTAAAGACGAAATAAATCGTAAGCATCTGGGAGGATTATGCACTGTGCTGATTTTGACAAGTGTGCTGTCAATACTGCTTCTGTACAAATGGTACACCTACACGGATATTGACGTAATAGAACACTACTGAAACACAACCCTCGTCGTAGCAGTTGATATATGTACGAGTCTAAGCCTACAGAACAATGTTACTTTACAAAACTGTCCTCGTACCAGCACTCTGTCTACTCTTAAAACTATGTACAAACAAGTTATGTCTTTCCTACACAGTATTAGTATTTATGGATTAGCGCAACTGCGGCAGAAAATTAACAACTAGGGAGAATCAGCAAAGTAGTGTATAGGACTAGTTTTAATATTTGATTCTAGTTGTAACAAAACCTTCTTCCACCCAGTAGGTCAAAATCTGTGTGTATTAATCGTTACGTTTACACTGCAGTATATAAATTTTAACTGCACTGGATTGGCACGTTATTTAAGTAGCACAATTACGTAATATGATTTGCGTATTACTTAAATCTTTAACAACGTTTAAAGTTAATGTTATCCCCTCAATAACATTATTTATGTCTGTCCTACAAGTTGAACATACTACAAAAATAATAATACACTTAATGTAAATACTTCGTCTTAGTCGACGTATTTGCATACAAGTCCTTCCTTGACAAATTATAAAACTTCTATTGTCTCAGATGATTTCACTGACACTTATTTCTGTACGTTACCTTTACGGTAGATGGATGTTTCTGACGTCTTTAGTATAAGGTAGTTCGTAAGTAGTTTGTAAGTTTAGGGACTAATGACCCCGCAGTTAAGTCCCTTAAGCTTAATAAACATTTCTGGCAAACAAAGGTGACTAAAAAAACTTTACTTTTCTGTCTAATTCTTATTTTCTGAAATTATGGTTCAACTGAAGATTGAGCTTAGTGTAAGTCGGTTCTCTGTACAATTACGAGTACGTTGATAGGAATTTTAACTATTCAAAATTTACTTCTGGTAGTCTCACACAAATCACTATATAGCTTAGCACGTTTCACTTCATAAATATCCCCCCTAAAGCCTAATCGCAATACCATTCATACATTTCAGTGTGTGCTTTAATCTATAAAATATTGAGTACTCATCCCTGCATAGTAGGCTACTACGACACATTCAACACCTTCACTATATATTACAATATACTCATCATCAACAGAGTGATGGTACCAAATTATTCATTTGTGATTCGTGCTTAAATCACACTCAAAGATCATAAGATTACCACACTGTAAAATATTTACCTCAGTGCACATAACATAAATATAGTTTGGGTTACTTAAGAAACCCTTTTTCACTAAAAAATTGATGTATTCAATCAATAGCTCACATTACCTCGGAATCTTCCTCGAGAAAATGAACATCACTTGCACTTCTGAATAAACTTATCCATACCGTTCAGCCTGACCGCAATCAGAAAGTATCGAATGTTACCTGGAAACTCTTACAGTTCTCCGTGCATGTTGCAATCAAGTAGGAGACTTTGAGACAAACAGTACACCAGTTGGATCATTTGATCGTGAACCAATTAGTAGCGTCACCATTATTATTAACAATAGTTCCATTCTAGTATGACGTTCATTGATTTTCCGCGTAGCGGCGTGGTACATCTGCGATACTGGCTCGACGCCCGTTAACTGTAGAGTGCGACAGGAAGTTCTTTGTCACCTCTTTCTTACTGCCGACACCGGATTACAAAATTTTTCTAGAACATACATACATAAAAATACAGTAATAATTTGAAGTACGTCTTATTCCACTCCGACTTGGTTGAAAAAACTTTAGAAAAACTCCGACAACTTTGACTCTGTACAAACACAGCGATCACTCTCGAAAAACTGTTGATTACAAATAGATTTAGCAAGATTCCTAGCCATCAGTGTTATATCTACAATAAGAAAGTGTAAGTCATTTGAAACAGTACATAACATAACGGTACATAACATCCATTTATGCTTTCTAATTGTCGATATTACACTGATGGCAAGGAATAGATTAGTGATATACAGTTGTTCGCGACTGATCGCTATGTTTCTCTCAGAAGTTATATCAACAGTAGCTGTGTACATTCATCCAGTGATGGATTCTAACTTAAATAAAAATCGAAAACTTTTGCGTGATGGGGCGGTCTTTCATTAATCTAAAATTTTATGACCTCATATCTCATGAACTAAGTACATTCAGCAATATGCGTGTACACTGTCTATAAAGTGTCTTGAGAAAACAATTGTTAATACAGAATTGATGAACTGTAACGTCATGTTGAATGCCGTAGTTTTAATACATGAACATCGGAAAGGTAGTAAGTGACAACTTATTTCCTTACTGTATATTGTTGAAGTTGTCAGAGAGTTTCTCAAAGGTTTAAATTAGCATTAATGTTTGTTGCAAATGAGTTCTCTCATTCTCTAATAGTGGATGAATGACGTCTCGTTATTCACGCATCACTTGACGGGACAGTTTTCACTATTTATGACGTCCAATCACCTGAACCATGGGTCGTAGGTAGTTTTTATCCCTATAGCGATTGGTTCCAATCGTTAAAGAAAGTGTGAACTAATTTTAGATGAAATCGGTTCTTTAGCTTAGGAGGAGATTTGGAATATTGTCGCAGCATGTGGCAGTTTTTAGCGAATTGTATTGTTTATGACATCATGTCTCTCAAACTAGGAATCGTAGGTGTTTCGTAGCCCAACGGCGACTGTTGCCTGATTGTTGGGAGTAGGCTATGTGTACCAATTTTGGTTGAAATTGGAACAGTAGTTTGTAGTGTGGGACACACACACACACACACACACACACACACACACACACACAAACATACTATACATACTATTTATCGAATTTATTAGAGAGAAAATTTATGAAACGTTATAATTGAGATTTTCTTCCTTGCACTAAACATTTCTCCAAATACCGTAAAATAGGAAACCTCTTCATGGTGTGATTTAAATAATTATCTCTGTTTTGGTATTTCTCATATTGAGGATGAACTTTCGTTGAAATTCTGAATGTGAGTAATTTATAATACTCTAGTTAGTGCAATTCCGCTACTTACTGGTACAGTAATAGATTTATTACTCTGTCATATTACATTTACATTTACCTATTTTGCAAAAAACGCATTTAAAATTGGTTCTCTATTTTTATGTGAATCTGAAAGTACATTATGAAGACTTGATCTACTGAAGCGCATAAACATTCACTTGGAGACCTCAGTAAAATGAAAGAATTATCTGCAAATTTGACTAAGCTTTATTAGAAAAAGAGATTATCCTAGGGGTGTTTCACTTGAAATGGAGTTTCAGCAGAGGGGAGATTTCTGTTAAATACGGCTCTTTTTCCTGCTGAGAGAGGAAAAGGAAACATTAACACGTCACACGTAGGGTGGTGTAGAACAGGGCAGAAAGGGAACAAAGGGACGTGAAATACTTCGCATTTAATATGGGGGAGGATGTGTGTTGTGGACCAAGCGGAAATTAAACTTGGGAGCTAGCTTGCGCTACTTGGCTTGTCAGATCTCCCGTTCGATGAATATTTTTTATACAGTTTGATACTCTGAAAAGTTCTGCTGATAATCTGAATGATAATAACTATTTTCTCAGGAGTTATTAGCTTCGACAATCATTACTCATTACACACTATGGATTGCGACCTTGACCTTTGAGACATTAAAAAAAAGTATGAAAAACTACAATCGTTGTAGTCTTCAGGCCGGAGTCTGGTTTGAAATAGCTCTCCGTCCTACTCAATCTTGAGAAACCCTCTTCAGCTCCTATTTTAAGAATTTTAGTTTTTTGTTAATATTTATAAAACATAATTTATCGATTTAGTTTGATGTTCAAATATCTGTAAACTTATTATCTTTGGATGTAGGAGTTACGTTATTGAAAATTTATAAGCTACTAATGTAAAGAGTGTATAAACATTGTTGTCTTTTTTTATTTACAAGTGTCGGAAATAGGACAGCTAAAATAAACAGCCAGTTTCGTAAATTACATATATGTATATGTATATGTATATGTACATATATGTTATAATGTACGTACCAAATGGTATAAGTTATCTAAAATAATAGATGGTGAACCTATTGGTTTCTTGAATGGATGTATAGTTTGCTATTTGTAGTGATACATTTATTAACGCTGCTAATAGTTATGTTTTATGTACTGCACATAAACTTGATGATATAGAAAAGAGGTGTCACTTAGCTCTTGCAATTTTAACTTTTGGCCCCATAATAGTTAGGTGTCATTTTTATGTTTTACTTAATCTCGTCCTTTAAGGGGGCATATGTGACACCATAATTAATTTTTTTATGCCTATTTCATGAATTTTTATTCATTGGTAATATTTATATGACATAATTTATCGATTTAGTTTGATGTGCATATATCTGTAAACTTATTATCTTTGGATATAAGAGTTACGATATTGAAAATTTGTAAGCTACTAATGTAAAGAGTGTATAAACATTGTTGTCTTTGTACTATTTACTGTGTTAAATATTTTGTAAATTAATAACATTGTAGTGGTTCTCGCTTAGGGCTTTTATAAATAATGTCCATGTATGAAAGATGGGGGGCGTCCTTACTGCAAACGAGAGTGATGACGTGGAAGTGAAAGGTGGAAAATGCGCGCCAGATGGCCGGTTTGCGCGGCGAAACAATGAGTTACGAGAGAGTCGTAGTTTGGACGCTGATAAGTGAACAGTGACTTTGACTTGTGGCTATTTGCTTGAGGCTATACTTTTAAGAAGTGCTGTAAAATGGCCTCGGATGGAGAATATCTCTCAAAATGTCCACTGGCATAATATTTGTGGCTTATTATTGAAATTATTCGACGCCAAGAAGACTAAATTTGGCCATATGCTTCAAGAGCCAGTGACAGAATATACTATGCGACAATCAACTGCACTGCAGCGCCAACTTTCCACCACAGGCAATGTAGACAGTTTTGTTAGTATTTTAATAACAGCCTGAACCTCACATTTGTGAAAATTTTAATAATCAATTTCATAAACTGTAAATAGTGCTGTTAACCTGTTATTGTCTTATGCCATTAACCTACGTAGGTTCCTTTCCTTATTTAAAATGAAATACTTCCGAGTGACCCCACTGAAATAATAACATTTTTAATTTTATAAAGTGTAAGGAGTTATAGTAGATTGCATAATCAAATAGTGGGGATTAACGTAAAGTGTAGGCTAATGTTCAATTTTATCTCCACTAAGTACTTTTTTTTCAATCAGTGTTGCATCATTCATATGTTAACTTTATTCAAGCTTCATGATTGCAATAAGAAAGCGTGTAGTTGTTTGCATTAAATTGAAAGACTGCATATTAGATTCAGGTACCTCAGTTTCAAAGTGTGTTTGTTCTTAAAATAAAAACTTGCAATGCTGAAAGATTACTATTATTATGCAAGTAAGTCAATGAACAGAAGAATTTATCCTTATAGGTAAAGGAAAAGTGGAAATACCGGTGCTTATATTATGTTTAGACTGGGTTTCTTAAAAAATTTTCTGTTGCAGTAATTTTACAAAATTAATACAGAATAGTAGATTTGCTGAAGTTAATTAACTGTTTTTGGGACAGGCCTAAATGAAATATTTATCATTTTAATTTTGGTTCCAAAGAGTAATCTCTTTACTTACAACTCTAGTAAGATGTTGTAGACTAAGAACCCATAGCAAATAGATGAATGATGCTTCTGTTTTGTTCAACAACTACATCCAAGTGTAGATTGCTGTAATATTGTCTAGCACCCACGAAAGTGAGAGTTTCAAGTAGTGTTGTTTTTAAAGTCTGTTGTATCAATGCTATTTATTAGTTTACTAAAGAAACAATTTTTTTATTGCATGTTACATTCAGGTTATAAATCAAGTAGTTAATTATAGTCCATAGGGACTGGCGACCGTAATACAAATAGTGCTGTTTTGCTCTTTAGGCAAAAACGTTCTGAGTCCATGTGGTTTCAACACTATCTTATCTTCTGGTACTATATATCTTTGTAAAACGAAGGTTACCTCCGATGCTTTCATCTATTAGGAAAACACTCGATGAAATTAAAAAATCCTCTCGGAGGGGCACAATTCTGTAGGTGTAGGTTTGTAGTAGCGATTCGGTTCAGTTATTAATATTACAGTATGCGTAACAAATCTGTTGCGAATTGTATATTGCTAACTGTAAGCTGTAAGCTGTAAGCTGTAAGCGGCTGCAAAGCTTCAACAACCGACAGGAGTTTTGCAAGCCGATTAAATTTAGCTCCACTATCTGGTCGCAACGCGAGAAAGAATTCCTCTAAAAATATTAAAGAAAACTATAGATACATTAAAGATCTTTACTTTCAAGGAATTGTTTATTTGTTTGAGAATTTATGTAAAAAAGACACATGAAATTCCTGTCGGAGTTTCGAGTCCTTTTTCGGGAATGTGTATGTGTATGTGTGTGTGTGTTGTCCTTAGTGTAAGATAGTTTAAGTAGTTTGTATGTATAGAGACTGATGACAACAGCAGTTTGGTTCAACTGGTTTACAAGCATTTGAACACTTGAGTTGAAATAAAAGAACAGAATATAATTTGAAATACGGAAGACGTCCCGAGTCAGGAAAAACGGTTTGATTTACCTACGAACCACTATCTTACGTCCGCAGATAATTTTTAATAAATGTCTTACTGTAAAGTTAGTTTCAAGCCACTAGTTCTGTAGCAAATTTTACTAATAATGTCAAAAGCAGAAATACTTTCTCCTTTTCTTCTTTATTTACAGATAAGGAAATAAATTACAAAATACTGTAAAGCAACATTTAATACTGTTTCGACTGCACGTAGCGTAATATGATAAAAAAGATATATTTCTTTTCTCAAAGGTATCTTTCCATTTTCACCGAACTGTTCTCTTCATCATATGATGCATTTCTGCTGTAATCTTGGCGACTCGGTTGGTAGTGAAGATTTTAGGCTCTGTGTTTGTGTTTGTACACCGCTCGTATTTCATAATTTAAGCTCTGTATAATCTGTGCGTAGCGCGCAATTAAATACAACGAAGCTAACTATACTATAATTTCAGCTCTGCTAGGCCACGTCCGAGATATACTGCGTGTAGGTATGAAATAGTAGAGCTAACACATGTTGAACATTTTGTACTATGCGTTTAATTTTAAATTCAATTTAAGTTAAACGTTTTGATTGAGAAGCTGCATGATTATATGAAAATACCTCAAAACTTTTTGCTTCTTAGACTGGACTCGTTCATCAGAAATTGCGTAATTACAAACTGTTTTAGTCTTGTCTCACGTTTTACTGTTCTATTATGATGTCAGTGTGACATACGCCAAAAATCTTTACCGAGACTGACTTCGACCAAGGAAGCGTGCCCTCATAAACATTTAGCTGACTTGCATGTAAACTCGTAAGAACGGGTTAATAAAAAACTTGCTGTTGTTGTGGTCTTCAATCCGGAGACTGTTCGATGCAGCTCTCCACCCTACTCTATCCTGAGCAAGTAATCTTCATCTCATAAGAACTGTTTACTGTATTCGTCTCTTGGTCTCTCTCTCTCTCTCTCTCTGCGATTTTTACCCAACACACTTCCCTCCAATGCTAAATTCACCCTTCCTTGATGTCTAAGAATGTGTGCTACCAATCGATCCCTTCTTTTAGACAAGTTATACCAGAAATTTCTTATCTCGTCAATTCTCTCCTGTACATTCTCATTAGTTACATGATCTACCCAACTAATCTTCAGCATTCTTCTGTATCAGCCCATTTGCAATGCCCCTATCTTCTTCCTGTCTGAAATATTTGTCGCCCAAGTTTCCCTCCCGTACAAATTTACACTTCAGACAAATGTCATCACAAAAAGACTTCCTTACATCTGATATTAGATGTTATCAAATTTCTCTCTTTTGAATGGGCTTTCCTTCCCATTTTTATTCTGCTTTTTATATCCTCTGTACTGCGATCCTCATTTAGTTATTTTATTTCCCATGTAACAAAACTCATCTACCAACATTATTTTTTTGTTACTTAATCAAATTCCTTCAGCATGCCAAAATTTCTTGGATTACAGTTGTCTTGCTCTAGTTAATGGTGATCTTATATGCGCATTTCAAGACACTGTCCATTCCGTTCAACTGCTGTTCCAGATCGTTTGGTGTATCTGACAGAATTAAAATGTCATCAGCAAAACACAATGTTTTTAGTTCTTCACCCTGAACTTTAATTGCGTCTCCAAATTTATCCTTCCTCCACAGCTTCCTCAATGCACAAATTGAATAACTTTGGAGAAAGACTATAACCCTGTCTTACTTCCTTCCAAACCAATGATTTCCTTTTATGCCCTTCGACTCTAGTAACTGTTGCCTGGTTTTCTTACAAGTCTGAAATAACATTCCATTCCCCAAATTTTACTCCTGACTTCAGAATTGAAAAGATGTATTTCATTTAATACTGTCAAAAACTTTCTACAAATCTACAAAAGCTAGAAATGTAAGTTTGCCTTTTCTTAAAAAGTTATTTAACGGTTTAATCCACTAAGAATGAAACTTATCGGATACTATAGTAGTGTCTTTTGCGTATATAGCTTTTATTCCGAAGCAGTTGTCACTGACCTGGAGTTTCCCGTTTTAATTTTTCAAATTCCTCTTACTATGGCTATAAAATCAAAGATTGTCTTTTGTTTGGCAGAGACATTAACAGTTTGCTTATGTTTGTGTGTTATTTTATTTCTTTATTATTAATGAAAAAAGAAATATTTGTTACCGGTTTAGTGACACAAGTTCTCGTTCTGACCCTAAAAGGACTAATCGGGTCCTATTCACCACCGTGTCATCCTTTGCAAGTGACGTCACTGGATACGATGCAGAGGTGCATGTCATCAACACACCGCTCTCTCGAAGTTTACAATTTTTATTTCGATCCGCTGCTATTCGCTCAAGTAGTTGCGAGGTTCGTTTATTGGCATAAATTATTTCTGATTTTTTCCTGTTACCAGTTTCCAAATAAAAGCTACGTTTATTATTAATGGTATATTTCTATATAAATAACAATGCAAACATTCGATCGCTCAAAATGTTGAAACTTCGTTAGTTCATCTAAATGTAGGCCTACTGAAGAACGACCTATTGAACTCAGCAACAACACATGCAAGACTAAACGTTGCTCATACTGGCAGCGTGTTTCTCACGGAGGTGAACTCATACGGGGACTTCCGTAACACGACCTAGGTTCACTTTCTCCTAACTGGGAGCGCTGCAAGTATATCAGCCACTCATCTAGGTTCCTTATTGAATCATTAAATCCTTTAACTGGAAATGACGGATATATACGTCCGCCGCGTTTCTGTGGCTAAAAGCTCTTGGGAATGCAACTCAAACTAGTGGCACAAATGGGCATTTCGTACAGCTGTTTCAGAGTCATGATAGGCCTTGTCTTAATACAGCTGTCAGGCGTGTTAACATGGGGCTTGAGGAGGCGCTGATGACGGAGGACATGGCTCACATTGCAGTGATGCCAGTTGAGAGTCGTCAGACCAGGAGACATGTTTCCGGGCGCCGGCCGCGGTTGCCGAGGGGACTGAGGCGCTCCAGTCACGGTCTGCATGGCCACTACGGTCGGGGGTTCGAATCTCCCCTCCGGCATGGATATTTGTGCCGTCCTTAGTCTTAGTTCATAAGTAGTTTGTAAGTTTAGGGACCGATGACCCCGCAGTTAAGTCCCATCTATTTGTATAAACGTGAATGTCTATTCGGTGTATGTTTATCACGTCTGAACCACAAGACATAAAGAGCTAAAAATTTGTACAGTTACTAATGTCTACCTAGGGAAGGCTTTAGGCAAAGTTTTATGGCGATCGTATAGCTATTTATCTATATATATATATATATATATATATATATATTAATGTGAATGGCTGTTCGATGTACGCTTATCACGTCCGAACGACAAGACGCAGATACTTAAATATTTGTACAGTTACTAATTTATACCTGAGGAAGGTTTTAGGCACGGTTTTATAGCGATCTGATAGATATTTAGAAATTTGAAGAATATAACGCGAAATGCGGAACAATAATTACTCTTTGAAAATGGTTTTATTGGTTGCATTGTTGCTTGAGGGTTGATAATGATAAAAGAATGGAGTATATTGGGATGGAAAGTTATCGATGTATATAAAATTCTACGTGTGTGGGTGTTAATATTTCGCTCTGCAGCGAAAACTACAGAACGCAAACGAATGGTCTGTGTGTAGTTGTTGTCCGAAGTCCCCCGTTGTACACCGTAGCAGTTCCATGCCGATAGCTATAAGGGGGTGGAAGATATGGTGGTTGAAAGTCGTCAAATTATAAAAAAATTCGGACTGAAGGCCAGCGATGAATCTATAGCAAGGAGATTACATACAGCGAAACATGACGCCACAGACCATATCTTTGATCTATGCGTGCTATTGGTCTACAGCTCTTTCACTGTGGATAAGCATATGAATAAGAAAAATTAAATAAATAAAGCAGTAAAAATGAAATTTCTTTTAATACATCTCTTTAAAAAAATCGATTTCACGTTTCGCGCATTACATCAAGTGATCGATATGTGATATTATAATCACTATTGTTGAATTTCGTGATTGGATTCTTCGATTTGAGTGCATTTTTACGTGAGTTTTCATCCACACTACTTACTTTTCTGATAATGTGGATTAAAATGTATGTTTCTAAAGAAGGTATTGTATTTCATTTCATTCTTCAAAACCGGTCTCATAGCTCACTACTGAAAGATAGCTTTTCTATCATAATCAACCAATACGCGAGCGGAGCCGCGGGTTTAAGCTACAAAGCTATACACAATTTGAACATTTTTTTTTTTTGTTTCTGGGCATTAACAGTCCAATGTCAGTATTGAGAGGCGCGAAGCTTGGTGTCATGCAAAGACAGGGCCCATAGGAATGATGTTTCGGCGAATGGTTCACACACTGGCACTTGTTGATAGGCCAGCATTGAAATCCGCAGTTTGCGGAAGGGTTGTTGAACGATTCTCTTCTGTTCCCTCTGGGTGCAGAGATATAGAAATCCCGATATTCATGGTGTTCTCGTGGAATGGTTGTACGGTAAAATTCTAACCTAATCCCTACCTCGGGTATGCTACACACCTGGCAATTAAGATTGATACACCACGAAGATGACGTGCTACAGACGCGAAATTTTACCGACTGGAAGAAAATGTGGTGATATGCAAATGATTAGCTTTTCAGAGCATTCACACAAGGTTGGCATCGGTGGCGACACCTACAACGTTCTGTCATGAGGAAAGTTTCCAACCGATTTGTCATACACAAACAGCAGTTGATTGGCGTTGCCTGGTGAAACTTTGTTCTGATACCTCGATAAGGAGGAGAAGTGGGTACCATCACGTTTTCGACTCTGATAAAGATCGGATTGTGCCCTATCGCGATTGTGGTTTACCGTATCGCGACATTGCTGTTCGCGTTGGTTGCGACCAATGACTGTTAGCAGATTATGGAATCGGTGGGTTCAGGAAGGCAATACGGAACGCCATGCTGGATCCCAACGGCCTCGTATCACTAGCAATCCAGATGACAGCCGTCTTATCCGCATGGCTGTAACGGATCGTGCAGCCACGTCACGATCCCTGAGTCAACAGATAGAGATTTCGAATTACGAACAGGTGCCGTAATGAGTAACGTAGAAGTAGATATAATCGAAGTAGTGAGGCACTAAAATCACTTAACAAGAACAAGTCTTCTGGTCCGGATTGCATACCCTTTAGATTTCTACCTAATTCTGCTGAAGCTGCGTTAGCTCCTTCCGTAATAGCCATATACAACAGCTCTCTCTGAGAAGGATCTATACCAAAAGATTGGAAAGTTGCACAGGTCACACCTATGTTCAAGAAAGGCACTAGGAGTAACCCACTAAACTACAGGCCTACTAATTGACGCCAATTTGCAGCAAAGTTTTGGAACATATCCTGTATTCAAATATTATGAATTATCTGGAAAAGAACGATCTATTGACCCAAGGACAACATGTCTTTGGAAAATATCGTTCATGCGGAACACAACTAGCTCTTTATTCACACGAAGTGATGGGTGCTATCGACAACGGTTCGCAAATCGATTCTGTATTTCTTTATTTCCAGGTAGCTTTTGACACCGTATCTCACAAACGGCTTTTAATTAAATTGCGCGTTTATGGTAAATCGCCCCAAATTTGCGATTGTATAGGGGATTTCTTGACGGAGAGGACACAGTTCGTAGTAATCTATGGTAAGGCATCGAGCAAAACAGAGGTGATATCGGACGTTCCACAGGGTACTGTTATTGGTCCTCTGCTGTTCCTTATTTACATAACCGATTTAGGGGAAAATCTAATCTCTTAGGTTGTTTGCAGATGACGCCGTCATTCACCGTCTAGTAAAATCATCTGAAGATCATAACCAACTGCAGAATGATCTGAATAAGATATCAGTATGGTGTAAAAATTGGCAATTGAGTCTAAATAATGAGAAGTATGAAGTCGTCCACATGAGTTCGAAAAGAAATCCGATAAACTTTGTTTACACGATAAATCAATCAAACGTGAAGGTCGTAAATTCCACAAAATACCTAGGAATTACTATTACCTCAGACTTAAATTGGAAAGAACACGTCGATAATGTCGTGGGAAAGGCGAACCAGAGACTGCGTTTTATTGGCAGAACCCTTAAAACATCCAACAGAACTACAAAAGAAACTGCATACACTACGCTTGTCCGTCCATTTTCGGAGTATTGCAGCCCAGTGTGGGATCCTTATCAGGTGGGTTTAACGGAGGACATCGAAAGAGTCCAAGGAAGGGCAGCTCGTTTCGTATTGTCACGATACAGGGGAGACAGCGTTACGGAAATGATACATGATCTGGGATGGGAATCATTACAACAACGGCGCTTATCGCTGCGGCGTGGGCTACTCGCGAAACTCCAACGCCAACATTCTCCTCCGAATGCGAGAATATTTTGTTGACTCCCACTTACATATGTAGAAATGATCATCAGACAAAAATACGATAAATCAGAGCTCGAACAGAGAGATTTAGGTGTTCTTTCTTCCCGCGCGCTATTCGAGAATGGAATGGGAGATAAATAGTGTAATGGTGGTTCGATGAACCCTCTGCCAGGCACTTAAATTTGATTTGCAGAGCATCCCATGTAGATGTGGATAGGGACGTTTGCAAGACAACTACCATCTGAACGAACAGTTCGACGACGTTTGCAGCAGCACGGACTATCAGTTCGGAGACCATGGCTGCGGTTACCCTTGACGCTGCATCACAGACAGGTTTGCCTGCGATGGTGTACGCAACGACGGACCTGGCTGCACGAATGGCAAAACGTCACTTTTTCGGATGAATACAGGTTCTGTTTACAAAAGCATCATGACGGTCGCATCCGGTTTGACGACATCGCGGTGAACGTAATTTTGGAAACGTGTATTCTTCATCGCCTTACGGCGTGATGGTATGGGGTGTCATTGGTTAAACGTCTCGGTCACCTCTTGTTCGCATCGACGGCACTTTGAACAGTGGCCGTTACGTTTCAGATGTGTTACGACCCGCGCCTCTACCCCTCATTCGATCCCTGCGAAACCCTACATTTCAGCAGGACAAGGCACTACCGCAAGTTGCAGGTACTGTACAAGCCTTTGTGGATACGGAAAATGTTCGACTGATGCCCTGCCCAGCACATTCTCCAGATCTCTCACCAATTGAAAACGTCAGATCAATAGTGCCGAGCAACTGGCTTATCACAAAACGCCAGTCACTGCTCTTTATGAACTGTGGTATTGTGTTGAAGCTGCATGGGCATCTGTACATGTACACGCCATCCAAGCTCTGTTTGACTCAATGCCCAGGAGTATCAAGGCCGTTATTACGGCCAGAGATGGTTGTTCTGGGTACTGATTTCTCAGGATCTATGCACCCAAACTGCGTGAAAACCTAATCAAGTGTCAGTTCTAGTATAATATATTTGTCCAATGAATACCCGTTTATCATCTACATTTCTCCTTGGTGTAGCAATTTTAATGGCCAGTAGTCTGTGTTTATATCTCTCGTGGGCCGACTATAACACCAAGATAAAATTCACCTAAATCCTGATAACTTACTACTGTAGCAGCAGCAGCAGCAAACAATGTTTCAACTGCCCCAAACACCTGTTGTATTACAGAGGCGTTAGCCACCGCAGCGCTGTCCTCTGCGTGTTTACATATCTCCGTGTTTGCTTCAAATATTCAAATGTTTGTATAGCTTATGGGAATTAACTACGGGGTCATCAGTCCCTAAACTTACAAACTACTTATGAACTAGCTAAGACTAAGGATGGTGCAAATATCCATGCCAGAGGGGGGATTCGAACCCCCGACCGTAGTGGCCGTGCAGACCGTGACTGACGCGCCGCAGTCCCCTCGGCCACCGCGGCCGGCTAAGTGTTGCTGCGAAGAAGGGTAGACAAACTTGTTATTTCCACTTTCATTTATTTATCGGTTATTTCACAGTCTGCTACGACGGCGACAAAGTGAATGTCATGAGCAACTTTGGTGCAACACGCAACTAGCAGTAAAAATGGAGTTATATGTTTTGCGTTCCACAGTCGGTAATCCAGACAATATATGTATATTTACAAACACTGAGACAACAAAATTGTATTGTTTACCGACAACACTGTGAAACTGAAGATATTAAAAAAGTTAGCTTCAACTTTTTCCTGTTTGAGCCGCAGCAATTCGTGGCCATATACAGCTAGGCCTATCATCTATACGACTGATAACAATTACGGGTTCTACACTTTAAGAGTGGGAAGCAATAAGTTGGCTAATGTGTTTACGTACTAACACTCACCTCCAGGACTACCAGCACCCACCACTCACTGGTGCATGTGAGGTAGATAACTCTAGGTATCACGCAGAGCTGGGCACCATTAATCAAAAATTTGGCTTCGATAATCATTAATCAGTTACTAAGAAAGTTTACTTTGTTAAACTTTGAAGCGTTACTTTACGGAAAATTTAACGGAAGTTAACGTTTTCGTTATCTCGTCAAAGTACTGTGCATCCGCGAAACTTCGCCTTTAGTCTCCAAATTTATATACATGTGGTTGCTATGTTATTGAAGTGAGCAAGTAAGTAAAACGTATTACCCTATCTGATATGAAAAAAA
Source organism: Locusta migratoria (assembly GCA_026315105.1). Classification (NCBI taxonomy): domain Eukaryota; kingdom Metazoa; phylum Arthropoda; class Insecta; order Orthoptera; family Acrididae; genus Locusta; species Locusta migratoria. Next base: position 411,964,809 of record CM048746.1, on the reverse strand, counting down.
ATAGTTTTGGTTGGGCAACTGTAAGTAGGACTTGGAGTATAAATAAAAACTAATGTTACTCGGACACTCTATCCTGGCACTCGGATGCGAGCGTAGAAAAATGAGGAGTAATCACATACCACGCTGTAAAGATGCAAAACCGTCTTCGCTAGAGTCGTTCGCTTTGGTGTTATGTTCTGTGAGATGACTAGTCTTCTTGTACATACTGAATATTTCGTTATTTGTTTATGCTCGCGGCCGGCCGCCATGACATAGTGTCCTAGTAATATACAAAACTTAGTTTGTAATAACAATAATAATAATAGTAGTAATAATAATAATAACTGAACAATGAAATAATATTGACGGGAGCCTTGAAATATGTAACTTCACTGGATATAATTTAATATAAAGTACATATTGCCTTTAATGGCATGTTTGGGAGTCAAAATATCTTTTTCTCGTAGGAAAAAGACGTTCCACTGCAGCACTTGAAGGTGTAGCGGTAATGTATTTTATAAAAGTATCTATTAACATATTTTCCTCAAGAAATATCACGTCGTTGAATAAATATTTTGATTTCATGTCTATCCACATTTTCGTTACACCCTGTGCTTTACTTGTTAAAGATATTTGGCCTCTAGTCTCCTTAGAGTGAATTATAAAACTTTAAAAAAAAAAAAAAAAAAAAAAAAAAAAAAAAAAAAAAAAAAAAAAAAAAAAATCTTGCACAGAAGGTAAGTTACAAATATAAAACGAAACGCATCTGGTGTAATTGCAGTAAGCGTAACACGGGGAATCTATATAATTAAAATTATATGCTGATTTACTGATTAGGTTCGTCAGACATACCTCGATTCTCGCAGCCTCCATTATCGATTGTTTCATGGTATACAGTTTAAAGTTTTTCTTGTCAGATGCGACCTTCCTATCGGTTCTCACCAATAAGACTTGGGTAATACATAACTCAGAGTAGTAAAACTTTATGACTCGTTTTCTCTGTTCATAGGGGTGAGTTAAGTATGTCAGCTTCTATGCCCTAAACAGCTACCCAATCTGTTTAAAGAAGATCAATAATTAATCTGTAGTTTAGCCAGTCTAGCAATCTGCATGTGATGACGTAAAAATACATTTAACAAATATAAATTAAACCTGTGAATGACCAACAAAATGGATTATAAGATAAAGAAGTCATTCACTCACGAAGTAATTCTTTATAAATGGAGATTATTACTCTTCTTAGGCATGAAACGCGGATGTGGTCCTACTTTATACATGGGTAAATAACTTAATATTTCCCCAACTATTGTTCATGAGAGGCAGAATAATTATCACACGCATTCGAGGGTAAAAGTTTCTAATTATCACTCGTAAGTTAGAGTAGTCCATCTAACTTTGCAGTTCCAAATTAATCCGCGATAAAATTATTTTTTATAAAACACAGTTTGTCATCACACAAGTACACGATTGCTGAATTATCAGAGTTCCACAGTCCTACCACCGTGCATAGTTTATCACTTTTCAAGCAGAGACTAAGTTCTGCAGTTACAGTTCCGTAAATTTTCTGAGTCCACACATGCCTATCTCTTCAAACCACAAGTTCGTAACGCGGCTTCAGACCGCCCAGCGTCACAACCTTTCACTACCACGTCCAAGTTACGAGACCCTTCCCAAGCGTTCGAAAAGCGAGCTCTTCCAGCTCCGAAATTTGTATCCTTCCACGCATCCTAATGCCTCATCTATAAAATACAATTTCCCTTCCAAAATACTATACATTTGAATATCACAGAATTAAATGCTTTGGCCACCTTCCTACAAATATAGTTTACATTTAACAAACAAATATATATTTAACAATACTGCCGCGAGAGACCACGAACACCAACTGCCGGCGTGGCGCAGGGGATAGCGTAACGGACTGCAGTGCAGAAGGTCGCCGGTTCAATCCCGTCCACCAGCAAAAATTTATTTCTTTGTAATAAACAATTCCAGAAGGTTCGACATCTTCCTCATTTTCACTTGTAAATTCTACTTGTTTCTTATGTTAACTGTTCTTCTAATTTCTGGTAAATTCTATCCGTGTATAAATAGCAGAGCACTCTGCCTGAGAGGCAGTCAGTGCTGCGTGTATGTTGAGTTCGTAATAAACGTGCTTTCAGTATAAGTGCTGTGTTTAGTTGCCTTCGAAGTCAAGCCTGTTTCCATTTCAACGCGACATTGTTTGGTGGAGGCGCCGGGTACACTGTGCAACAGCTGCATCACCGTGGCTCCGATTAGGCAACGTAAAAGCCGTCGCTTACACGGACTGGAACCGAAATACAAGGGATACACCGAGTACATCCTTCCGAAAGTCCGTATTATCAGAAGACGATGGAGACGAAACCAGCAATAAGCCAGCTGCACATCAGACACCCGTCGGTGTTCTCTGGAGATGCTGGACAGGACCCCAACAAATGGCTAAAAGGGTTCGACCGAGTCGCCAAGTACAACAGGTGGGATCATACGATGTGCTTGGCCAACGTTTATTTCTACCTGGACGGAACAGCCCAACAATGGTTCGAAAACAACGAAGACAAGTTGAATGACTGGGAGACGTTCCAGGAGGAACTTAAGAAGACGTTTGGAGACCGCTAGCGACAAATCCGCTCGGCGGAAGAACAACTGAAGACCCGGGCCCAACGACATGGTGAGCCGACACAATCGTACATACAGAATGTTTTGGCCCTGTGTAACATAGTCAATCCGAACATGACTGGGGCGGACAAAATCACGCACCTGATGAAGTGAATTGCAGAAGATATGTACTAAGCTCTTCTGATAAAAGACGTCGCTACGATAGAAGAGTTCATCAAGTGGTGCCAACATATTGAAGAGATGCAACAAAAGCGGGTTGGACGCAAGAAGTATGACAGACTCCCAAATGTAGTCCGTATGGCCGTTGTGGAAGACCAGCATGACTTCGTTTCTCTCATAAGACAAATCGTGAGAGAAGAATTACAACAGTGCATGGCAGCCGGGACTATTAGACCGAGCGAACATCAGATTATGGCCATGGATGTGAGCCCTGTAAGTCACGAGGGAGCCGACGCCGCTGAGGACGAGGTATTTCAAACATTAGCTCCTGTCTGCCCCGTCAATCGCACCCGACGTGAAGAATGGCGTCGCCCTGCTATGACTTACGCTGCGGCCGCAAAACGGCAGCCCATGAACAGGCAGACGCAACCACAGCCAACTCCCCCGGTAACTATGACGCCCCGCAGAAGAACAGACGCCTGGAGGACAGAAGACAACACACCACTGTGTTTTTACTGTGGACGCCCTCGACATGTAGTACGCTACTGCAGAAAGAGGAGGATTATTTTGCCACAAGACGTCAGCCGTCTGAGCAGTTCTATCCCAGGCAGTCACCTGCTGATGAGTTCAGTCGACCTATGGGAAGAAGCCCATCGCCGTACCCCAGACGAGGTCCCTCCCCGGCGTGCTGCAGCCGTTCACTGCCGCCGTACAGAGGTACCAGCCGCTCCCCTAGCCGCCGCGTCTAGGAAAACTAGGCGAGGCGACCATCTACGGAGGTGAGGCCGCCGCAGATGAAAATCCTCCATGGACGACAGTCGCTAAGATGTCGGGAAATCTCATCGACGTCATAATCGATGGCCAAACTGTCCGGGCACTTGTTGATTCAGGAGCCTCTTTTTCTGTATTATCGGATAATTACCGCCGCACACTAAAGAAGACAATGTTCTGTGATACGGGGGCAACTGTTCTGAAGGTCGCGAATGGAAAGTACGTCCATCCAGCAGGAACTTGTGTCGCAAGAATAACCATCAACAACAGGACGCAGACGTTTGAATTTGTAGTGTTAACAGAATGTAGTCACAATGTCATCCTTGGGTGGGACTTCCTTCAGGCACCCCAAGCTATCATTGACTGTGGAAGATCTGAGCTACAAATTGAAGAAGTTGTTCCGCCGGATACACGTAATACAGAATTTTCTGGGAAGTTATTCGTCGTTGACTGTGTGACGATACCGCCGTTGACAATGAGAAGAGTTGCAGTCACAAACACAAATGACTGGTTAAACTGTGAAGTTCTTGTTGATAGAAAAAGTTTATCAGGCTCACAAAAGAAATTTACATACCAGCGGCTAACATAAGCATTACCGGTGGTCAAGGAGAGGTTTGGATCACAAATTGTCACGAGCAGTCACAACTTATCCCCAAGGGAATGTGTATCGGGACATCTGAACCAATCCAGGACGGTGAGCTCATCGTCATCGATGAAGACCCATGCCCTGCAGTCAGTACGGACGACACGCTGGAGGAAACAAACGTGGAACTGCCAATAGGGCCTGGACTGACCAAGGAACAACGCCAGCGGCTGTTACCTATACTACGCCAATTTTCGGGTGCATTCACACCTCAGCAGGGGAAAAGTCAGACGAAACGGCCCACGATAAAGCACCGGATCAATACGGGGATCATGCGCCAATTAGCCAGCGTTCGTATAGAGTGTTCCCAGCTGAAAGACGGATAATTCGGGAAGAAGTGGAGAAGATGTTGCGAGATGACATTATTCAACCTTCGGAGAGTTCTTGGTCGTCTCCGGTGGTCCTCGTAAAGAAGAAGGATGGCACGTGGCGATTCTGTGTCGACTATAGGCGGCTGAACAGAATCTTAAAGAAAGATGTCTACCCATTGCCGCGTATTGACGACACCTTAGACTGCTTGAAAGGAGCTACATACTTCTCAACTATGGACATGCCGACAGGTTACTGGCAAATCGAGGTTGACGAAGCTGACAGGGAGAAGACGGCATATATTACACCTGACGGCCTCTATGAATTTAAAGTAATGCCATTTGGATTATGTAATGCTCCAGCCACATTCGAACACATGATGGACAACTTGCTTCGACACCTTAAGTGGACGACGTGTCTCTGCTTTTTAGATGACATTGTCGTTTTCTCGAAAACATTTGAAGAACATCTGAGTCACCGGTTCAATCCCGTCCACCGGCAAAAATTTATTTCTTTGTAATTAACAATTCCAGAAGGTTCTACATCTTTCTTATGTTCACTTGTAAATTCTATTTGTTTCTTATGTTAACTGTTCTTCTAATTTCTGGTAAATTCTATCTGTGTATAAATAGCAGAACATCTGCCTGAGAGGCAGTCAGTGCTGCGTGTATGTTGAGTCAGTAATAAACGTGCTTTCAGTGTAAGTGCTGTGTTTAGTTGCCTTCGAAGTCAAGCCTGTTTCCATTTCAACGCGACAGTACTAAAAAACGGTCGAGACTGAAGTTATTTGCTCAGATAGCCATTAAGCATGGCATCTCACTGTTCAAATATACTGCTAACGTCGAAATATAGGTTCACAATTAATATTTATCATGACTTTTTATACAAATGTAATGTTATTGTCCACAAATAATTATAACTGTTTATATATAAATTATCTGCTGCATATGTACTATTTTTAGTCGGCCATGAAATATTTAAGTGGCAGTCTGTAGACATAAAACGAACGTTACTAATGATAATATTAAATATAATAATATAAATATATAAATGTAATGCGCTTTGCTGTGTTCATGTTTTGTGTTTCAATGGTAGAATCTATGTGCTGACATAAGAATATTATTACCTCAACGAAAAGCAGAACAAGAGAGTAAAACAAAGTTTATTGAAAGAATATGGAAATAACGTTGTACGTCATTTAAGATAAGTAGCGTGGTACAATGCTGCCCATTTGCTTCTTAAATCGTTACTGATAAACTCTACGTATCAATAATTGTAAATATAAGTCTTAGTCTATTATTATTGTGGTACTGACATTTGTCGGCTTCTTATCTGTAAGGGGTATTGAAATTGTAATTACGGAGTTTGATTCTATCAAGTCTCCTGAAGCCATTCGTATAATTATATTTGCCGTATGATCATTTACTGATTTTATATGGATTTTTATAATAATGTGTGTGGCTATATTGTATTTCAGTTGTATTCTAGGTTAGCCGCCCTCGCTCAATCAGGAGCATTGCTTCCGGTTTCCGACCATATTAGAAAAAACCTGACTACCTGCTGTATCCCATTCACTAGATACAAACTGGTAGCTGACTGGCTGGGGAACCCAACATACTGGCAAAACCCGCCTTTCACATGGAAACAATCAGCTTCCCCCTGTATGTGTAATATCACATCAGCTATAACAAAGAACGATGAAAAAACTGTAATGAGAATCAACTTTTCCTGCCTTCCTGTCCCTATTAACAGATAATCCATAAGTTAGAACATTAAAATTACTTATTTGTTTAGTACGTCGTCGCTGGACGTACTATTAATCATCAGGGACATTAGACAAACATTTATTTTCGTTGCAACGTTCTCGTTCGCCACTGTTACTGCTGATGGAAACAAGAAGAGGGTACAAAAATAACGGATTAACGGACTTAGGACAAGTTAACGGAAGTTAAAGAGTCCATTGCTGTTTTTTGAATTAACTTAAAATTTAATCCATTACTCAAAAAGTTAACTTCGTTAATTAACGATTAACGGGTTAATGGACTTGTGCCTAGCTCTGGTCTGAAGCTAGTAAGTATTCGACCGCAGCGGAGCTGCCGAGCGCGTGAGGCGTTACGCTACGATGCGCGAGGTCGTTCCCCGTCAGGATTCGAATCCCCCCTCGGGCATGGATGTTTGTGACCTCTTTAGTATAAGCTAGTTCATAAGTAGTTTGGAAGTTTAGGGACTGATGACCCCGCAGTTAAGTCCCATAAGCTGTACAAACATTTGAACATTTGAATATTTTGTGCTTCCTCGCAGTGTGAGGCAGTGGGTCAGTGTAACTAGCAAACATGTACGAAACATGGAACAATAAATTGTCTAAGCAAAAGCTACAGTCTCTGTGCCTTACGAACTATGCCGTACATGTAAAATGCTTTGATTGTTTCATTCGTCTTACATAATACAGTTTCGTCATTCAGACTTTAATAACGGCGTGTAATATCAAAAAGATAAAATTTTGTTCATAGGAGCGTTTTCGTCAATCGCGGTTTACCAACAAAAACCATAGATATAATGATAAAATTGCAGAGAGTTTTTAAGATATAATTAGTTTTATCTAAAACAGTCAAGTACGTCCTAAGATGTTAATCTGTGAAACTAGTAGTCGATGGTTCAATGAGTTCAGACTATTGCATTAAAATCTGATAGAGGAAAAAAGATTTCGTAATTTTAAGTTTTAAAAGTATGCTCTCTTTAGTAGTATGGCGTAGTAAATAAAAGAAAAATGGATTTGTTAATTTCGTCAATGTAGATAGCCTCGCTCTCTACTTCAAAGAAGCTATTGCGGCGCTAGTTTGTTTCAGCTCGCAGCAGGCTATTATGTCTGTGACTGGATTTTTTTTCCTCAGGGTATTCCGTCTCACTGAATTCGCTTGTTGTATGAAGAACTTAACGAAATTACTTTGCCTCTTTCGAGAGCTGGTTTCGGTAAAACAGAATTACTATCATCTGACTTGTAATTAATGTATATCTTACGTACAGTAATTACAGATGAAATAACGACGAATAAGATTAACTGGCATCACTAATCGTACCCTAAAATGCATTCTTTGTTGAGATGTTACCTTCTTTCAAGTGAAATACCACACAATATCCTATAGTACTCTTTCGATGTATTACATGTTTTCAGTAGTTAGGAAAAAAAGTAACACTCTAAGAGATTCTGTAAGAATTCCCATTATCGACTGACGTAGTAAACCCTAATAATCGATGGTAAACGATCCTTCTTTAATTCCCTTTGCTTAGCAAGGACATATAATTGGTTTCTGTATATATTTTCGTCTTGATGGTTACAAAAATACAGTACAAAAATACTAACAGTATTATCAGTTTTCAACATTGCACCCATAAAATGTACTAGAATTAATTGCATTCGATGTGCCTATTTGAGGCACTATTTAAGAGTATTTATGAATAAAAATTCTATATTTTTGAAGAGAAATATGGTATTAAAATAATTATGAGCTAGCAACGAGCATTAATGACGTAAACATTCCACCAGGTGCTAGATTTGCCTCCCTAGATATCAAAAACGTATATACCAATATCCCGATAACAGAATCCATCGTCACTATCAGGAATCATTATTTAAACCATAAAATTCTGACATCTGAGGAGATTATTGAGCTCATTGCACTCCTTGAGACAACCTTAAACTTCAATTGCTTTTACTTTAATGATAAAACTTATATACAAAAAGACGGATTGGCCATGGGGAATTCCCTCGCTGTCACCATAGCTGACATTTTCGTCAGTCATATCGAAACACTATTTTTAGAGACAATCCACAAATACTTAGGAAAATCATCTACTACAGACGCTATGTAGATGACAAACTACTTTTAAATGATGGCTCGGAAGAAGAATTAAATTCTGTGACCTCTGCTCTGAATAACATGCACCCAGACTTAACGTTCAGACGCTATTATCAGTGCCAATTCCTGCCGCCCAACCAAATATAAAAAAGCATTTTTCTTAACAATGATTAAGAGAATGATCAAATTACCTCTATCAGAAGAACAAAAACAAAGACATTATGACATCTTAAAACAGATTGCATATGTAAGTGACTACGATAGAAAGATAGTCCAAAAACATTTTCAGAAAACACAAACAAAATGCCCACAGCCATGCTCAAAAGAATTATTTTCTAAATTGAACTTTTTGGAAACCGTATCTAACAGAATTAATTGTTTAAAAATCCTGAGATATCAATTGCTTTCTCGACCACAAATTTACTTTTCAATAAATTGAGACATGCGTGTGAGGATGCCAAAAAACGTTATTCCGGATCAGGCGTACATGCAGTACGTGTGAAAAGGTTTATATGGGAGAAACTGGCGCAGCTTCATAACATGTTACAAAGAGCACATTGCAGTAGTGGCTCATAGCAAATCAATAGATGGACAGCACTTCACAAATGATAATAATTCTGAGGACGATATTACAAAATGCCTTAGCATTCTTCAGAAAGGTTGCTTTGGAAGAATTGTAAATCTTTGTCTACATAAAAACAACTCCTTGGTCCTCTTTGATGAACAATTAGACTTGCGGAAAAAAAATATTTTGACTTATTTGATGGCGTTATTTAAAAGGAAGCTGTTTTCTCAGGTATTTAAATTACAATTTGCTTACGTGTATCACTGCTTACACCCCTATTTTTTACCCTAATGTCTCTTAAAATTTCTACAGATTACTTGATTAAGAGTTTAACCAAGTTTTTATATTTTGATTTCTTTGATGGTCCTGACGTATAACTGACAAAACTTTTAGTCATATTAAATACTGTTTTGTAATCAATTTAAATATGTCTCCATGCAGTGCACAGTGATGCAAGTCCCACAGTTTATAATATTTAGGTTCATACGATGGAAAACCATCGACAAAGCTAACTTTTGGAACTATTCAAGTCACAGTTTTTATGTAACTAATAGACTTTCTATAACTTTATATGTGTGTAATAACCGCCAAGGTACTGGCGCCAGCACACTCTGCTAAGCAACATCGCCGTTGCCTGTGGACATCGGCGGTTACACGCCGTCGTCAAGACAACGAGGGGCATTTCCTATTACACCTGTTTCTTCAGGCGACGAACTAGATATGATACCTCCAAGAAAATGGGTTCCACGATGGTACATCCTAACGCCAGCAGACAGCGATCGACCAGAAGCTGCATCATCTTTGCAACAACCACGTACCATCGGCATGGCAACAAGTGGCATCCACTGTACACAACTATGGCGAGGGCAGTCATCTTAACCACGGAAACGGCGTCCCCAGTGGTACTTTCCGACGCCAATAGATGGCGATCGTTTATTACAATCTGCTGCATAAACCTATTATTATGTAACATAAAATTTTATCTTAGTACATTAGTATTTATGAACTAAGTGTTTCGGGACTACATTACGTATGGTACATTTTATTTCATGAAAATGTTTCTCTAAAACGTTTTTTTAACTTAGATTTTATCAAACTATGAGACGAATAACAAACGGTATTGTGTTTATAAAAGTGACATATCACCTTCAAATGCAATTTAATACTTCATTTCTATAAAAATACTTCCCAAAATAATATAATGTAATATTTTGTTCGTTATATCAACACCACGTCATGTGAACTTTTCCTATTGGCTAAGGGCATACTCCACGCGGCAAAACGCGCGTGCTTTCACAGTGGCAGCTCTGCCACTAGCGGCAGTTACCGCGTGGGACAAGCGCCTGACGTCAAGCCTACGCCACGTAGGTAATGCAACCTGTACTTATTTTAATCTTTATTTCATTTATAATGTTCTGACTTGCCTTACAACCTTGTATGTTAAATACCTTACAGATTTGAAGATTACCGGTTTTGTCCTGTTTAGAGAGCTATCATTTGTATAGACGATGTTTGTTTGCGAGATGTGATTGTTTTTATTAGTAAGTACTTACCTGAAGGTTGCTATTTTCCCAACAAAAAAAAAAAAAGTTTTCAAAAATATTTTCGAGTACTATAACACAGGACACAGTACGTTGTAACTGACGGTAGGTCATCCAGTAGATCAGAAGTAATATGTGGTATTCCCCGGGGAAATTTTATAGTACCCCTACTATTCCTTACTTTTATAAACGATTTAGACAATTTGAGTAATTCTCTTAGACTGTTCGCGGACGCTGCTGTCATTTATCGATTAGTAAAGTCACAAGAAGATCAAAAGCAACTACAAAATGATTTTGATATATGCATGGTGCAAAAATTGGCAATTGACCTTTAATAATGATAAGTGTGAGGTCATCCATATGACCACTAAACGAAATCCGTTACACAATAAATCAGTCAAACCTAGAGGCCGTAAATTCAGCGAAATACCTAGGAGTAACAATTACGAACAACTTAAGTTGGAAAGAACACATAGGAAATATTGTAGGGAAGGCGAACCAAAGACTACGTTTCATTAGCAGAACACTTAGAAGATGCAAGTTCTAGTAAAGAAACTGCCTACACTGCACTTGTGCGTCTTATTTTGGATTATTGCTGCGCATTGTGGGATACACACCAGGTGGGAATGACGGACGATGTAGAGAAAGTTCAGAGGTGGCAAGGGAAGAAGGGGAGAGAATGGGGCCAGAGATGGAGAGAGTCTGCCACCGAAATGATTCACGAATTGGGATGGAAATTATTATAATAAATGCTTATTTGTTGCGGCGAGATCTATTTTCGAAATTTCTTTCACCAACTTTCACTTCAGAATGCGAGCATATATTGTTAGCAGCCACCTACATTGGGAGACATAACCATAATAATAAAATAAATCAGATCGAAAAGAGAAAGATTCAGGTGTTCCTTTTTCCCGCGAGCTATGAGAGAATGGAACTGTAGAGAAATATCATAGAGGTGGTTCCAAGAACACTTTGCAATGCACTTCAATGTGATTTGCAGAGTATTCATGTAGATGTAAATGATATAGCATACTCTTCCTCTGAAATAAAACCCACAATCCAGACAACTCTCAGTTGAGAGCGACTATTAATGTTTCGTACAATGACCATGAAACACCGACGAGATTTTTGGAACGTAATTAGCTTGACTAGTCTTCGAGAGAAGACAGTGTCACTGGTCCGTCTTTCACCTGCAAAACACTGCCTAGCATCGTGTCGTTAACGAAACGAGCGAGACCTCTAATCGTAGGCCTTCGCGCCCAATCTGACCAGACCATCATTTTATAAAATTACCCGATGTTTCGGACACTGCTGCGAGTGGCTTCCGCAGGGTATTTTTATGAGTGACAATGCGATCGCTTATCCTGAAAAGATTTTGTTGACTGTGAAGACCACATTTGTAGTGGCATTGAGGGAAAAGCAGTCGATGAGTAGGCAGGCGAACAAACCACAAACTTCACTGGCAGACGCCAACAGACTGTGTCACGGTAAAAGCTGCAGCAGAAACCACTGTGACCATTGACGAACTGAATCAGTATTTCACAACAGCTACTATTACAATCGATCATCTAACGAAACATTTATTGACCACATCATGAGGTAAACGACGTAACCATGATAAGTTTTCTTTTAAGCTTGTTACTGGAAATACAGTCAAAAAAAAGCTACTATCCAAATGACAAAGCTGATTATTGTTCCAATGCTGCCCATCATAACAGATATATTTAATCAGTCCTTAGCCACAAGTGTTTATCTCGATGCATAGAAACGTGGACTAGTTAAGCCACTACCAAAATAGGACGTTGGCACAGCACCCTCTGATTACCGGCCTATCTGCATTCTTCCGGCACTATACAAAGACCTAGAATATACACTACACTACCAGCTAACCAGCTACTTGACTATTAACAACCTTCTTGACGAACACCAATCAGGTTTTCGTAAATATCGCAGCACAGCATCTGCTTTGATAAAAGTAACAGACGACCTGAAGCAGGCAATGGACAGACAAGAGGCGAATATCATGTGCTTCCTAGACTTTAGCGAAGCCTTCGACACTGTCGACTTCGATATTTTACTTGCTTAACGTAGCAGCCTAAATTTTTCTCAAGGTGCGGTGCAATGGTTTCGCTCATACTTAACATCGCGTCTTAAGTGCGTCATGTGCGGCACCGAAAAGTCACAGTGGAGAAAGTTGCTATCAGGCGTACCACAGGGCTCGGTATTAGGTCCACTTCTCTTTTCATTGCACGTGAAATACGTATCATCTGTTTTGTACTTTTGTGAATACCACATGTATGCCGAAGACCTCCAATTATATCTAAGTGCAAAACCAAAAAACCTGAAGACAGCGATCGAGAATTTTAATTCTGACCTATGTGCACTATCAAAATGGACACAGAATATAGGATTAAAGCTCAATCCAAGTAAAACACAAGCGATTTTGGTAGGTCATCCTATGCTCATTAACCACAAAGACCGCAAAACTCTACCATCATTAAAATTAAATGGCACACCTATCTATTTTTCGACCTCGGCAAAAAGTCTGGGAGTGATAATAGACGACAAACTAAATTGGGCTGAGCACACAGTCGCAGTGTGTAGGAAAGCATCAGCATCTCTTCATGCCCTACAGAGATGTAAGAAGTTTTTTTCCTCTCGATCTTAAAAAGAAACTTTTAATTCCAATTATTGATTACAGTTATGTTATCTTGCAAGGTCTTTCTTGGGAAAGCTCATGACGTCTGGAACTAATCATGAATGCATGCGTTCGATATATGTGTAACATCCGTCTCTTTGATCATATTTCACCATTTCACCGTCAATGTTTTTATTTATAACATCATCTGTAGCAGAAGGTGTCTCAGTGGTAAAAGACAAATAATTTCGTCATTTTACGGTTCTCAAGACATATGCACAAGCTGGAAACCGTCGCAAACTCTTATTTGGGATGTCTAACATCCATTAAAATTATTTTAAGCTTGTACATACTTTATTTATTTTTTTTATTTTTAGGCAGCACGGCCTTTTTTTCTGGCTAGTTTTTCTGGGCTGTTTATAATTATTTGCTGTTTGGGTACATTTTACCAATATCATAGTAATTTTTGTTATGTTTCGTGTTTTGCACATTTCGTTCTTATTTTTTTGTTGATATCCCATTTTTCTGGTACATGTTCTCGAATTTGATGTTAATTTCCATTTTACTGTTCTTTTTTGTCATTTATTGTGTTAAATTCCCGTTTTAAGATTTATATTTATAACAAATTTTCATTTCGTACCATAATTCGGTGTTTTTTCAGTTGTGGTGCTTTTTTTGACAATTTTCATGTAAAGTTTTGTGAAACTGGATGGTACATTTTATTGATGATTTTTTTTTTGACAGTTTCTGTCCTTTTTTCGAGTTTCATGGTTAATGTTTTCTCTATTAGGTTAATGTCTTATCCGATCTCTCTTTTGGTGTTTTTTTCTCCACGTGTGTAGCAAATTCTGTGTAATACATTTGCTAAATTCTATATTTTTTAATACTCTCTGTTTGTTTTAACGTCGCATTATAAGGAAATAGGCAACGACAGTTATCAATATGAAACAGTTACGGACTCGTGTGTTCAGATTTACATTATTTTCCTAGGAGAAAATAAATTGAATTGTAATTCGTTAAAACTATTGAGGTCCTTTTATTTCTAAAAATAAATAAATAAATAAACCTGTCCCAATGTATAATGTGGCTCATGCACATAGTCATTTGTTAAATATTGTGCAGTAGACTTTTGGGTTCCATATATGACATAAAATTGGTATTAAATGATCGTGTGAATCTGGTATTGACAGAGAACACGGGTATTTGAGCCATTGGGATTGATAAAGTTAGTGTAGTATGGTAATCTGTTCAGGATGTGTCAAATGTAGCATTCACCCTTTAATTTAAAAATACTCAGCGGTTACTGTTAAAGCTGAAAAATCCGTGTATGATGCCCCAACATTGCGTCTTATTTCTTTAATTATCTCGTAATATTTTATGTGTTATGTTGTATATTGCCCTGACTAACATCGCCACTGAATGATTGTGTGTGTGTGTGTGTGTTTGTGTGTGTGTGGAATGTGTCGCTATCTTGCGTGCTGCAATATCAATGTGGAGTGCTGCCTCCGCGCTCTGCTGACGAGCTGGTTACATCTCTGTAACCATGCAATCGTCTACTACAGTCCCCTCTGAAGCAACGCTTTCTTTGACACCAAAGTATCTCCTGTCCGGTGAGCTGCAGAGATGCTATGACACCGAGACTAATCTTCTGGTTCCGGCCGTTGCTGAAGGGCTCGCTAGCTGGTCACAACCCCCACCCCTCCCGCTAAAGACTCGCAAACTGTGAATCGCTCAGGACACGCGGCGGCCAAGGCATTTTCCGTCGGACGCGCTCGAGGTAAGCGGCTTTTACTGGACTGGTGCTCTGAGGAGCATTGCTGAATAATTTCATGATGTTAGGTTCTGAGTCGAAATGTTCGCAGCAGTCTTAAACTGCTTCAAGATTTCGTTCGTAATACGTGGTGGATATTTCGGTTAGAACTAACGAGTTTAGTCAGCCATAATTGTACCCCACTTTCTGAATTATTAGCTTTATTGATAGGTGGGCAATCAAATGAGCCGTTTATCAAGTTCAATGTTGAATTTTATGTGAGGTGTGTGCTTTTTAATGTTTTAAATTGGTCTCCCCATTTCATAAGCGTTTTTCAGAATACATACTTGTTAAACGCATTTAATGTTCCTCTCAAATTTAATTTAAATATTTGTCAGCCTTGGCTCTCACCGTCTGGGAGTGGCGAAGTTTTCCGTTGCGCTTTAACCTGTAGATAGGCTGTTCCTAAACTGTGTTGTGAGAAGGGTTAATTGATTTCGTTGTTCCACTTCGAAACCGCCAGAGCAAGTCATTTCATCCACTAACTAGTAATACAAGCATAGGACAGTAAAGTTTCAAGGTATGGGTGAGGTGGTATAACTTTTACGGTCCCGGTATATACCCTAACGGGCGTCATCTTGGAATCGATTATTTTGAATCCAGTTCTTCTAAAAATAAGGGGAGTTGTGTGATATATCAAATAAAATAAACATGTTCTGACAAGTTCATTACTAGAAACGGATTCTACGTAACAGCTATGATTGAAACGTAACAAGATCCCCTTTATGTACAAGATATCTTGTTCAGTGATGAGGCAAACTTTTTCGTCAAACTTGAAGTCAACCGACACAACCATGGACACTAGAGAGACCGGAATCCATACTGGATGGCAACTTAAAATGTGGGTGGTTAGGTTTGGTTGTGGTGCGCAATGTGGAGTACCCCTGCAGTTGAATCTGAACCTTAATGTTCAAATCTAGCTAAACATGCTGCAAGAACTATTGTTCCCTTAATTCTAAATGAAGCTGGAAGCTTCCGCTGTTACTTTTAACAGAATGGGGCTGCAACTCACTAAAGCTGTCCTGACACTGGACGTGTTGTGTCAACGAGGTGCAGGCCAGACGTGCTGTCTACTTAGCTACAATAGGCTCTGAAACGACCTGCTACATCCCACGGAAAGTGCCGCTCATCTTAATTTGCGACCACAGGCCTCTCCAGCGTCCGTTGTGGGGTTTACAAAGATGAATGTGTGTAGAATTAAACAACATCTTTGTTAGCGATCGCAGACAAAGAGAAAGAATCCGGAAACTAGCTTTTTTTTATGCTTGCATATGGCATGCAGTACTCTTCCAGTAATTTTATTGTTTTTTCAAGAAACACAAAGGTAACAGTTTTATCTGACGGCAGTTGAGAATGATAACAAAATGTTCGACCAAATATGACTTTTGGCCAAAAATGATTTAAAAAATTGTCAACGGTGTAATACATCTTCTCCACGAGCTCCACTTGCCTTGCTCTTATTTTCCCATTCTCCACGTTATACATATTTTGCATATTCAAATGTTTACTTTGGCATTCCTTCGGAGGTAGAGGATTCTGCCCGATACATATTACTTGATGACATACGCGGAACAAAGCCACAGCTCGACACTGTTCATTGTGGTAAGTGTTGCTTTTAGTACTGTATTGTACTTAAACATTTTTCCTCCTACGTTGCATCTGCTTCCGTAACCACGTGCTAGCCATGTTCTATTTGCACTGTGACAATGAAATATTCCAACAGTGTACTGAACTGCAACATATTTCAAACGCCGTGGGAAAAACTGAGTGACGTAGTGTACTGTCTTGAAATTTGTTGGGTCCTCAACAGATTCTCTTGTGGAGAGAGAGAGTTATTGTTTCTAATAAATAATATTTGATACAGGATACGATAATTATATTAAATTAACAAATAAGTTCAATACGCCGTAATTAATCCAAATTGTAAAAATGTTTGGGAGAGTGTAGATGCAAATCTGTTATTTACATCTCTTTTCCTCCACAGCTCTTAATGCTAAACATAATTCTAATACGTCGTCTGAAAAAGAAATAACAACGAATATCGGATATTATACTTCAATTATGAAGAAAGAAGCAGAGAATTTAAGGAAACGTAAAAGGTAAATACAAAAATATTTTGGAATTTTTCAGACTCGAATTGGGCCCGCATGCAACTTCTACACCGCATCCTGCGATGCTCCCAAATACGCTATTTCTGCATATTTTTCGCTCAGCTAGTCTTTTGGTATAGTAATACATGTTTTAATATATTATTTATGTATGATACAGCATCAAAAAGACGGTCCTTTGATAGAATGCCGTTACACCGTAGCAAAGGAACGATATTCTTCCACGGCATTCAAATTATAACACTGACACACATTAAATACGATAATCTTTAAAGCTATGCGAATAGTTTACGGTAATTTATTGTAACAAGCCGTATCTAAAATGAGGCGTTTTTAAAAGGTCATCACTTTTCTGACGCTTTAAATCAAATGTTCAAATGTTTGTAACGTCTATGGGACTTAACTGCGGGGTTATCAGTCCCTAAACTTACAAACTACTTATGAACTAACTAAGACTAAGGACGGCACAAATATCCATGCCCGAGGGGGGATTCGAACCCCCAACCGCAGTGGCCGTGCAGACCGTGACTGAAGCGCCTCAGTCTCCTCGGCCACCGCGGCCGGCCTGACGCTTTAAAAAGCATTATATTCATACATCGTATGCTACAACGAAAGAAGGCACGAAATAAGGAGTTACGTTTGCAATATTGCGGCTCAAAAGCTGTGCTTGTCTCGTGAAAACCAGGTCGCTTCTCATTGACCTCGTTACACTCTACGAAGCAAAAATATAACATGCCAGATCCTCAATTCCACGCTTCACAGGGTAGTGGACGTGGTATCCGCGCTGCGACGTCACCACTTCCTTCTCCACGTGAATTTCTTCGTCCCGTGAGAGGACGGCACAAGAAACAGTTATTAGTCAGTGGTTAGATGGACCATTTCTTGATCACTGGATAAACCAAAGTGGTGTTGTGGAATAGACACCTGATCTACACCACTTGATTTTTAACTGTGTGGTGATTCGAAGCAAATCACATATCCACAGAAAATAAGAAGCAGACATCATCTCGAGCATCGCACTGAAGAAACGTGTCCGAACATTTTTGTGGAAATCCTTTTGCTACTGCTCTACGATGCAATCAGCGGTTACAAATGTGCGTTGACCCAAAAAGGCACTATGTCGAACACATTAAATTATTGTTCATTATGGAGAACAGTCCAGTATGTACCTCCAAAAAATTGTGTCGTAACTTTCGAATCGTAACAGCTCTGTCGAATGTAATTACGGAAATGAACTTATCAGAAAATGCCGATTTTGTTATATACACCACACGACCCGTTTTCATCTTTAGAAAAACCATGATTTAGATTCAAGATGACAGACTTTAAAGTGGTGTCCATTTTCGCTGTATACCATCAATGAAGACTGTAATATTCAATTTTCCGAAATGACTGCTTAGTCATCTTCGTACAGGTAGAGTCGGGGGGGACAGGTTCATGCTTGGAGAGTTGACTCTGAACAAAAATCTTGTAATAAACATATGTCTCCGCGCGGAAGTAGCCGAGTGGTCAGGAGCGTCACGATCACGAGGTCTCCTGCGTTGGAGGTTCGAATCCTCCCTCGGGTATGGATGTGAGTGTTGTCCTTAGATTAGTTTAACTTAGTTTAAGTATAATTCAGTAGGCTTCCGCAGCCAGAGTCAGATGACATAAAAGTTTTCTGGGTGTTGTACCGCGTTATGATGTAAGGCTATTACTTAAATAACCGACGTTTCGGCCAACGTTACAGTGGCCTTCATCTGGGTGCGGTACAACACCCAGAAAACTTTTCTGTCATTAGTTTAAGTAGTTTGTAACCTACGGAGTAATAACCACGCAGTTGAGTCCGATGGATTTACAAACATGTGACTTGAACATATGCTGTTTTCTTAAGTGTTTGTGGAAAAACAACTAGGAACGGCAAACCTGTGGCCTCGTTTTATTAACCGTTTGAATATGCAGTTAATTTGCGCACCATACAGTTGTTTGCCTTAAGTTTCGTTCCTAGCGTGCCTTCGCAGTGCATGGTAATTCAATTTTGTTACGTGAGCAAAGAATACTGTTTTGTGAAGTGAAAAGTGCCAAAGATCTTCACACACGCAGGGCATGCTGTATGTTTGTTATGGTTAGAGCAATGGGAATTCCAGATCTGATATGCCAGAGTACCAACAACGATTTCCGAATCTGAAAGTGACAGATAGCTCGATGTTCAGTAGTGTGTCTCACGGATTGTGTGAGAGCGGTACACTCTCCAACTACTAGCTCTAGAAGAATTGCTGCCCAACTTGGAATTTCGGAAACCATAGTGATGCGACAATATACAAGCAAGGTCTGTATCCATTTATCGGCAGAGAATGCAACATCTGCACCAAGGAGACAGACAAGAATTCAATGGGTCACTGACAGTGTTCGATTAATACCACGTATTCTGTTTACAGATGAGTCCACATTTACCAGAAACAGAATCAGTAACACGTGAAACCCTCACGACTGGACAGATGATCCCGCTGAGCTGCCACGCCGGTGTCACTAGGCTACCTGGACACAGCGATCACCGCGATGCACGAGCTATCTTTGAATCAGCTGTGGTGCTTGTGACACTGTACTCCTTTTCTGGACGACCAGTGACCAAATGCCCGTCCAGTTATGCAGATTAAAGACAAACTCAAGCACCAAATTAAAACAAAAATGAAGCGGACACCTAATGCGCAAAACAGAGAGATCACCATTAACAGGCTAACACTGACACATCAAATACCAACACACAAACACACACACACACACAGAACACGTGCACAAACAGACATGTGCTCAAAACACCTCAATAACAAACAAATGCCGAGTGGAGTAGCCGAGCGGTCTAAAGCGTCTCGCTGCGGAGCGCGCGGTTGCTCGCCGTGGAGGTTCGAGTCCTCCCTGGGGCATGGGTGCGTGTGTTTGTCCTTACATAGGTTTAAGTAGTTTGTAAGCTACAGACTGATGACCACGCAGTTTGGTCCGATAGATTTACAGACATTTGAACATTTGAACAGACAAATGGAACACTCTCACTTAAAACAACAAAACAACCCACAGAATAGGCAACATACTCTAAAAACGAGGATTAAAAATATCCTACAGAACTGATATCTCAATACAGAGGAAAATAAGGGCAACCAACACAAACACAGACAAATACAACGGATCTGGTATTTACCGACTGACATGTCAGGAATGAAAATCCATTTACTTTGGACAGACATGCAGAAACTTTAATACATGATATACAGAACACAGAAGAGCACTAAAAGGTAACAGCTGTTACTCTACATTTACCGAAAATCTTATGGACATGAAACACAGTACAGCAGATAGCAACCCAGATTTGATAATCCTCAAATGCAACAACAGCCCCCCCCCCCCCACAAACACCGAAAGCCATGGTTGTAGAAAAAAAAAAAATGAATACACGGCTCTCTGCTATGCAACTATATTATCTGCATTCAAAGAACTGGCAGAAAATACCAATCTATAAAATAAATAAATAAATAACCCCCCCAACACACAGCTTTACACACAGAATCAATATTCGAACCTCCCATCCTCAACACAGACAAATGTGAACTCCAACCATCATCTTGCCAATATTCAAAATTCGCACTCCAAACACTGTCAGCTGTCTACTCCATCCGCCATCTTGCTTTTAACAGTTCATAAGCAGTAATAGTTCTCTTATTCTGCTTCTCTAGTCCACTGATAAAGACACCAGCAGATAAGTTGAACATATTTTATTAGCAAACAATAAATACACACACAGACAGAGACAGAGAGAGAAAGACAGAGAGAGAGAGAGAGAGAGAGAGAGAGAGAGAAAGACAGAGAGACAGAGAGAGAGAGAGAGAGAGAGAGGTGCTAGTCACATAAAATTCAGTAGTAGACATAACCTTAATGTAACACAAGAAAGCAGATCAAATGTAAACTGTAAGCAAAGACCCACAGGGATGATGTAAGAAAACCAACAAATTCAACAAGTAAAACACGGTATATATACATAATTATATGGAATTCTTGTACACATTTATAATTAACAGGATGAACTTGCAATAATAAAAAAAACTAAAAAATTTTCTGTTCACTTTAAAGCAATACAAAAAGTACCCACTAAAGGTGCTTATGGAATATCGCCCCAATTGTGCGATTGGATTCACGATGTCCTATCAGAAATGACACTGTTCGTACTAATTGACGGTAAGTTATCGGGTAAAACAGAAGTGATACCTGGCGTTCCCCAGGGAAGCGTTATATATCCCCTTCTCTTCCTTGTGTTTGTATACGATTTAGGATATAATCTGAATAGCTCCCTTAGACTGTTCGTGGATGATGTCGTCGTTTATTGGTTAGTGAAGTCAACAGAGGAACAAAAGCAACTGTAAAACGATTTAGACAAAATTTTTACATGGTGCAAAAATTGACAATTGATACTAAATAATGAAAAGTGTGAAGTAATACACATGACCACTAAATCAGTGAAACCTTAAGGTCGTAAATTCTACCAAATACCTAGGAGTTACAATTACGAAGAACTTAGACTGGAGAGAACACATCGAAATTATTGTGGGGAAGGCGAACCAAATGTTACGTTTGATTGGCAGAACGCTTCGAAGATGTAACAGATTCACCAAAGAGACTGCCTACATCACACTTGTGCGTCCTCTCCTGAAATACTGATGCCCAGTGTGGGACCCTCACCAGGCGGGACCGACGGAAGACATTGAGAAGGTTCAGAGAACGGCAGCTCGTTTTGTTCTATCACGTTACGGGGGGGGGGGGGGGGGTTGGGGGGGGGGAAAACGTCACGGAAATGTTTCACCAATTGGGATGGGAATCATTAAAAGAAAGACGTTATTCGTTGCGGCGAGATCTATCTACGAAATTTCACTCACCGGCTTTTACTTCTGAAAGTGAAAATATTTTGCTAGCACCCGCTTACATAGGGAGACGTGATCATCCCAATAAAATAAGAGAAATCAGATCGAAAACGGAACGATTTAGGTGTTCTTTCTTCCCGCGCGCTATTAGAGAATGCAACGGTAGAGACAGGTTATGAAAGTGGTTAATGAACCCTCTGTCAGGCACTTAACTGTGATTTGCAGACTGTCAATGTAGATGTAGTCATACATCCATGTATGGGAAAATAAAGGGGAAAAAACGAAGAAGGAAAAAAAACCAGCTTTTGATCAAGGCAGGCCCTAATGAAAGCAACTAAAAAAATTAATAATAATTGTAATAAAAAAAGAAGAACACAACCATTGCTTCAACATTAAGATGAGATTTACAAACGTTTTCCTCTGGCACCTACGTTGAACGGTTCATTTCTCATACTTGTCGAAATACTTGGCTTTTTTACTGTCCCTAATGACCGCATTGTGAACTGGACGCTAGAACTAATATTACAGTTCTTCATTTCCATCAACATACTTCTCTCTCTAGATCTGTCAGTTTTCTTTGTCTCATCCTCTTTCGAGCTGCTCCTCACACATTTCTTTGGCGCGTAAATGTTTGTTCTGCATCAGCCGGCAGCAGCCGGTCGAGTTCATCACGGGAGGAGTGTAACTTCTCCGGAAACGGCTTAATTTGAAATTCTTCCACCGCCGTAGACTCATCTGGTGGCGGGGAGCAGAACGCGAATGCAAAAGCCTGCCTAAAGAGCGAGCTCGGTTAAAGAAAAAAAGTAAAGAAAAAACAGAATTACGCTTTCTTTGACAGAGCACATCCGATCCCGGCCCGCACTGCTTCCCTCTTGCCTTTCGGTGTTCGCCAAACCGGTCCAAGACGGAGAAATTTACGAAGTTCACTTAATATTCCCTCCCCTTCCTGTCGCTGCCCCATATCCGCCCGACTTTCACCCCCTTCCCCTCCCCCTCCATCCCGGCCTACCCCCCCCCCCCCCCCACCAATGAGCGCGTCGTGCAGCAGTTTATTGAGGAAATATGTCGTCGCTTTGCAGAGCGGGGAGCTACAAGGCCAGCGAGCGACGGCGGCGGGAGGGGGGGGGGGTTTGCTGCGAAAGTTGTCGGTGGCCTGGGCTCGGGGGTTGGATACCCCTGCCGCTGTGAGAAGTAATCGGCGGCGGAGGCGGCGGGGGCGGGCTGTGGAGGGGGAGGGGGTGAGATACGAGCGCCACCAGTAGAGCGCTTATATGGAGTCAGAAATACAATTTCCGCATAAAGGCGCGCTGCCGTTTGTTAGGCGGGTTCGCGGCAAGGCGAGCGCGCTAAATCTCGCCGAGTGCGGCCGTAAATACCTGGCCCTGGCGCCGCCGCGGGAACATCTGTTTATCGCGGCGTTCTGAGCGGCGTAGCGACACGTGAGTTCCTTCCCCCGCCACAACAAACACGTGCGGCTTCCGTAATTTGGCCGTTATCGCGGGCTTAAAAAGTTGCGCGCGAGGCGTGCCGCATGTTAATGTCGCCCTGCTCTACACGTGCACCGCGCTGGACTCTACAGAACTGCTTTCTAATTGCTTTCATCTACATCTACATCTTGAAACATTTGTATGGTATTTAAGTAATTACAGTTTCATTCTACCACTTTCAAACAGAATACTCATCTTCTCAATATTTCGATGTATGGAAGTTCTGCTCGCTGCAGCCGGCCGCGGTGGCCGACGGGACTGAGGCGCTCCAGTCACGGTCTGCACGGCCACTACGCTCGGGGGTTCGAATCCCCCCTCGGGCATGGATATTTGTGCCGTCCCAGTTCGTAAGTAGTTCATTAGCAGTTTGTAAGATAAAAAAAAAAAAAAAAAAAAAAAAAAAAAAACCACTTCAGAAAAAACTCCAACTCCCCCACGCAAGGCGGTGAGGCAAATATATAATATTGGCAATAATGACCTTACATTAAGCATTGTTCATAACAATAGAATGTACTGATTTACAATTAACAAACATAACAGAAAAACATTTCATGTATACAAAAATAATCGCAATATAATATGAAAAATATGCATACAATAATTTTAGATGGCGCATGTATTTTTAAGACGAAATTTCCGATCTTTCTGTTGACAACAAAGCAAAATGTGAAATGTCAATTAATTAGTTAACGAGTACATCATACATGTTCCTAACATATATTGATCTATCTATTATACTGTCAGTTCTGAAACTAGTTTTAAAATGGCACGTCAGTCAATATATACAAAGAAACACAATATACAAATTTCGACTTTACAGTAATTAAAACAATTAGCTGATCTACACAACTTGTTTATGAGTCTAACATACATACAATGCTATTAATTTTCATTTCTTTTTGTTTTTACAAAAGATTTTACAATTCGTCTGTTTAAGTCTTGAAGTAACATACAACGACGCAACTATTGTTTATAGAACTGTCTGGAAAGCAAATATATGAATCTCCTAATTAATGAAAACTATCACTCGTTTTAATCACAGTATCGCCGAGACACTGTCCTACACTGATTCCTAAGCTGGCTATTTCGTTTTTAACTAACTTCACACGCAACTTTTATCACTATTTAACCACACGATTCCGGATCCGGCGCAGATGGTATCGTACGGTAACATTGAAATGAGAGGACCGGGCAGACGGTATCGTACGATAACATTTAGATGAGGGGGTCAGCAGTATCGTTACAATCTACATGGGATACTCTGAAAATCACGTTTAAGTGCCTGGCAGAGGGTTCATCGAACCACAATTATACTATTTATCTCCCATTCCATTCTGGAATAGCGCCGGGAAGAAAGAACACCTGAATAGTCTCTGTTCGAGCTCTGATTTCTCGTATTTTATTCTGACGATCATTTCTACCTATATATGTGGGAGTCAACACTATATTTTCGCATTCGGAGGAGAATGTTGGCGATTGGAGTTTCGCAAGTAGCCCACGCCGCAGCGATAAGCGCCGTCGTTGTAATGATTCCCATCCCAGATCCTGTATCATTTCCGTAACGCTGTCTCCCCTGTATCGTTACAATACGAAACGAGCTGCCCTTCTTTGGACTCTTTCGATGTCCTCCGTCAAATCCACCTGATGAGGATCCCACACTGGACAGCAATACTCCAAAACAGGACGGACAAGCGTAGTGTATGCAGTTTCTTTGGTAGTTCTGTTGCATCTTTTAAGGGTTCTGCCAAAAAACGCAGTCTCTGGTTCGCCTTTCCCACGACATTATCTACGAGTTCTTTCCAGTTTAAGTCTGAAGTAATAGAAATTACTAGGTGTTTTGTGGAGTTTAAGGCCTTCACATTTGATAGATTTATCTTGTAAACAAAGTTCAACAGATTTATTTTCGTACTCTTGTGGACGACTTAACACTTCTCATTATTTAAGGTCAATTGCCAATTTTTACACTATAGTATTTTAAGTTCTTTCCTTGCTTCTTGTAGGACATCAGAATGGAATAAGGTTGGTCACGAAACACTTCGTTCTGCAAAACGTTCAAATGTTTGTAAATCTATTGAACCAAACTGTGTGGTTATCAGTCCGTACCTTACAAATTACGTGAACTAAGGTAAACTAACCTAAGGACAAACACACACACACACACACACACACACACACACACACACCGATGCCCCAGAGAGGACTAGAACCTCCGACGGGGAGCAACCGCGCGCTCCGGAACAAGGCGCCTTAGACCGCTTTTTTGTTTTATTTATTATTTATTTTATTTTTTTTTAATTTTTTTTCTTCAGGTAGATCTATGATCTGCGGTCGTTTTTATTGTTCGTACTTGGTCGTACGTTAATCATTTGACTCAGCTTTTTTGTTACAGAGGACATTCAGCCCTCTGACCGGGCGCGCTGAGACACGGCGCCCAGCACCGCTCGGCTACTCCAACGCGGCTCGCTCTGACAATTTTATATCACTGACTACTGGCTCGAGAATTGGATAGATAGTTATCATCGCTATACTACCGCTAACTGTATCTGCGTATATCAGTACCTCACGACGTTTCTCGCCTCGGTGTAATGGACGGTGCCTGCTTGTCGCGAGAACAATCAGATAAGTGTGGTAGGTAGTAATTAAGCCGGGCAGGGAGTATCGCGATGACGGGGGGTTCGTGCTGATAGGCGAAGGGCGAGGGGAAGCGGGAAGGTTCGATTCCCAGCGGCGGCGGTTTATTGAGGCCGCGTGATGGAATACTGCCGCCTTAATTACCTGTCCCAAATTGGAGACGAGCGGGCTGAGCGCTGGCAGCTGGGTAGACAGGTGGCGCCGGTCCGCAGCGGCGGCGGCTGCGAGAACCAGACGCTCACACGCGGCGGCCCCGCGGCTGGCGTTTAATTCGGCTCGATCCGATCCGATCCGATCCGATCCGATCCGATTATATGCGAGTCGCGCTCAGCTTCGGCGAAGACTGCCGCTGACATGTGCGGGGACAGGTACGCCGGAATATCCGTGTCCTCTCGGCGCCGAGCGCATACTGATAGCGTACGATGGCCCCCTGGTGGGGCTCTGGCTAAACTGCGCACGGGGCCCGTTTGCGACAGAAGCTGTATCAGCTGACGTGTAGTGCTGGTGTATCAACACGTGGTCAAGTTTAAGTGGTAAACACGATCGTGGTTTCCAAGTGGTAAGCAGGATACTTGCAGATTCGCTTGTGCGCGTATATTAGTTTCGGAGTCGATGTTATCATCGGCAAACGCGATCTTCTGTATAACCTGTAGCGAGGCATGGTGTTCACGCGTTAGTCGGGCGACGACTGATGCCGTCTTTCCAGTTTCTTTACTTATATAGCCTGGAGAGCATGATGAAGTTATCTTATTGCATCGCCATTGATTACGTATAAAGAGCTGTTCTTGCCAGGCGCTTGGCCTCTGACCTTGAGTGATTAGTTTATAGCTCGCGCACGGGTCCGGGACAACCACCGCCCGCAGCTCAAAACTTATCTAACAAGAGAACATCATCAACTCGACCTCATATTTTCTTGAGAAAAAAAATACATAAGCTGGATATCAACCACAAAAATCGATATCACATGAAAATTTGGGCCTTATTCAGATACTACGCAGTTACGGCCTCCTCAAAGTACAGTTTTTGAACATCCGCGCGCTCGGGTTGTGCCTCACTCGGCCCGCTTCACTGCGGCCGCTTAATGCCCGAACACGTAGTGCTGTGAAATGGAGGGACAACCAATGAGTCCCCGGAAAAGTGAAATTTGAAGAGCTAGCGAAATGGAAGATATCCGATTATACGAGAGTCGCGCTCAGCTTTGGTGGGGACTGCCGATGCCATGTGCGAGGACAGGTACGCCGGATATCCGTGTCCTCTCGGCGCCGAGCGCATACTGATAGCGTATGGTGGCTCCCGGGTGGGGCTCTTGGATAGACTGCGCATCGGACCAGCACCCCCTATAGAAGAAAGCCTGCGCACGACGTCACAACATGGCGGCGGTGAGAAGCTTAGACTCCTCTCAAAGATTGTAAACATTAGCAGTGCACGCTGTTTATAGTGCATTTTTTCGCTCAGGAGAGTATATATTACGTAAATTGGTGTTGTGTACAGTGTAATCGCTACGCTGGACGATTTGTGTGTGTGAGAACAACGTGTGATCTCTTTTACTGACAAAATGCCGTTTCTCTGTTCTGTGCCGAAATGTATAGGAAATTACGACTGTGGCCCAATATTTACCGTCTTTAAACGTCCGGAGAAGAATAAGCTAATGGGGGTGGTTACGTAAATAAAATGAATCGCAATATCCAACGGTAAACAGTCATGACTTAAACTCTTTTTAAGTTTAAGCAAAAACGAAAACTTACTCATCAACTTGAAGAAGGAGCCAAGTTATCCTGGGAATTCTTGATAACCATTTCTTCTTCTCCGGACGTCTAAAGACGGTAACTTTGGGCCACAGTCGTAATTTCTCTACATTTCGGCACAGAACAGCGAAATGGTATTTTGTAAGTAAAAAAGAGATCACACATTGTTCTCCCACACACAAAATGTCCAACGTAGCGATCACACCGTAAACAACACTAATTTACGTAATAAATACACTCCTGAACGAAAGAATGCTCTATAAACAGCGTGTACTGATAATGTTTATAGTCTCTCAGAGGACTCTAAGCCTCTCACCGCCGCCATGTTGTCGTGCGCAGGCTTTCTTCTATAGGGGGTGCTGATCGGGCCTGTTTGTGACAGACGCCGTATCAGCTGACGTGTAGTGCTGGTGTATCAAAACGTGTTCAAGTTTAAGTGGTAAACACGATCGTGGTTTCCAAGTGGTAAACACGATCCTTGCAGGTTCACTTGTGACCTATATTAGTTTCGGCTTTTAATCAAATTGCGTGGTTATGGTATATCACCCCCAATTTGCTATTGGGTAGGGGATTTCCTGTCAGAGAGGACACAATTCGTAGTAATCGATGGTAAGGCATCGACTAAAACAGAGGTGATAACAGGCGTTCCAAAGGGTAGTGTTATTGGTCCTCTGCTGTTCCTTATTTACATAAACGATTTAGGGGAAAATCTAAGTAGCCCTCTTTTGTTGTTTGCAGATGACACCGTCATTTTCCAGTCAAGTAAAATCATCTGAAGATCAAAACCAACTGCATAACGATCTGAGTAAGATATCAGTATGGTGTAAAAATTGACAATTGACTCTAAATAATGAGAAGTCTGAAGTCGTCCACATGAATACGAAAAGAAATCCGTTAAACTTTGTTTACAAGATAAACCATTCAAAAGTGAAGGCCGTAAATTCCACAAAATACCTAGGAATTACTGTTACTTCAGACTTAAACTGGAAAGAACACGTAGATAATGTCGTGGGAAAGGCGAACCAGAGGCAGCGTTTTATTGGCAGAACCCTTAAAAGATGCAACAGAACTACTAAAGAAACTGCATACACTACGCTTGTCCGTCCATTTTTGGAGTATTGCTGCCCAGTGTGGGATCCTTATCAGGTGGGTTTGACGGAGGACATCGAAAGAGTCCAAAGAAGGGCAGCTCGTTTCGTGTTGTCACGATACAGGGGAGACAGCGTTACGGAAATGATACATGATCTGGGATGGGAATCATTACAACAACGGCGCTTATCGCTGCGGCGTGGGATACTTACGAAACTCCAATCGCCAACATTCTCCTCCGAATGCGAAAATATGTTGTTGACTCCCAATTACATATGATCATTAGAATAAAATAAGACAAATCAGAGCTCGAACGGAGAGATTCAGGTGTCCTTTCTTCCCGCGCGCTCTTCGAAAATGGAATGGGAGATAAATAGTATAATGGTGGTTCGATGAACCCTCTCCCAGGCACTTAAATGTGATTTGCAGAGTATCTATGTAGATATAGATCGTGAGGTTATCGATAGCTTTACACATCGGCAAACGCGATCTTCTGTATATCCTGTAGCGAGACATGTTGTTCATGTGTTAGTCGGGCGACGAGTGATGCCGTCTTTCCAGTTTCTTTACTTATATAGCCTGGAGAGCATGATGAAGTTATCTTATGCATCGTCGTTGATTACGTATGAAGAGCCGGCTTTGCCAGGCGCTCGGCATCTGACCTTGAGTGATTAGTTTGTAGCACGCGCACCCGTCCGGGACAACCACCGCCTGCAGCTTGATATCAACCCCAGAAATCGATATCACATTAAAATTTGGGCCATAATTCAGATACTAAATGTCTGCTCCAGAAATCGATATCACGTGAATATTTGAGCCATTATTCAGATACTACGCAGTTACGGCCTCCTAAAAGTACAGTTTTTACTGTGTATAGTACATCTAATAACTGCAAATGATTATGCTTCCCACTGACGACTTTAAAGACTTCTAATTCTGTAACTTTTAATAGTTTAAGATTAGTCATGTGGGTTATTTTACATCGTGAACACAAACCTCTTACTAGACTCTGCTCACAGTACTAAACGTTCAGGCATTAATCGGCCGCAGTGAAGCGGGCCGAGTGAGGAACAACAAGAGCGCGCGAACTTTTAAAAGCTGTACTTTGGGGAGGACGTAACTGCGGAGTACCTGAATAATGGCTCAAATATTCACGTGATATAGATTTCTGGAGCTGACATTTAGCTCATATATTTTTTCTCAAGAAAATATGAGGTCGAGTTGATGATGTTCCCTTTTAAGTCAAATGTTTACATTTTGATGTGCGAAATATAAGTAAAGAAACTGGACAGGCGACATGAGTCGTCGGCCGTCTACCGCGTAAACAACATGTCTCGCTACAGGAGATACAGAAGATCGCGTTTGCCAGTGTATAAAGCTATCGACAACCTCACGATCGATTCCGAAACTAATAAAGGTGCGCAAGTGATTCTGCAAGGACCTTCGATTTTTATTTTATTTTATTTTATTTTATTTTATTTTTTTTGTTTTGTTTTGTGAATGTGTTGTGTATTTCGCCATATTTACCAAGGATACGGTCGCTCAACATGGAAACGGATGGTTAACTGTTGGTGTTGTTCATTGTAATTGTGGTACTGTGAAAACATTGGCTGGTTTGGAGAGTACTAACAATAGAGATGTTATAGCTTATCGTATTTTTAATTTTATTGAATTAGGTAATAGGTACTATGGTAAATCATGTCTGACATCAAACATGATGCCTGTTCTTATCAGAACAAAGAATCGCCGCAAAATTACTGAGATGGAATCTGTCGCCATCTGGTATAAAGGATTTGCTGCGTGCTAACAGATTAAAATGATTGGTGATGTAACGCATTATTATATGGCGTGATGAAGTATGTGCAGCCCCTCTCCTCAAAAAACAAAATGTAGTGCAGTGAAACATTGCGGACACAAGAACATAACATAAAGTAAGACATAGAGATACAAAACTGTTGCGTTAGCCGAGAACCATTACTGTACATCGCAAACCAAGGGCACAAGGATGCAAGAGTTTGTTTTATTAACATTAGATTCGGGAATTTTAGGGGGGGGGGCTGACCATGTGATCACGATCTATTAAGTGTGAGATGCTGTTTCTGACTTTTCTTCAAGACGAAAAGGTAGAGGAAAGAAATATGGTCACACTATCGTGTCCAAGTCAATCTATGGACAGATGACTCGTTAGGCTTGTTTAGTAGACTGCGTGTTATAGCTCGTTTCACATGAAATACCTACCTTCACCGTAAGTGATATGGACAGTAGAATACGGGGCAACATCGACAGGGTGTCGGTATTTCGGGATGCTACATTGTCTCACAATAATATGTTTATACTTACAAGGAGTTCTTCCGGTCTCGGAAATTTGTTTTGGAGTCAGACTTCGAATATTAGTAGTATACGTCAAGTGTTTCCACTGATAGAAGTTTTAGACGCACTATCTAAAAAATTCCGAGAAAAATGGCTCTACATTTTAAGCGCATCTCATATGTAACTTATACGCTAATCAATGAGTGTCTACCGGCAATGTGTTAGGACAGCTCACGCAATAACAAGGTTGACTTTAATTCAGAAGATCTGGGTTTTATCCTACAACCAGGAAACATATTACGAGGCGCGTCCAGAAATTAAGTTCCGTTTGGTAATAAAATGAAATTGTACACAGATACAGAAGAAATTTTTATTGCACAAAATTCTACAACTCTTAAACTACTTTTCCACATAACTGCCGAAATTTTACAGGCATTTGTCATAGCGTGGCACTGGGTTTTGTATACCTTCTTCATAGAAATCTGCCGCCTTTGTCTTCAACCAGTTGGAAACAGTTTCTTTCAGCTCGTCGTCCTTAGCGAGAGCACTAATTGCAAACCTACAATTTTCCTGGATCTTGTCATCAATCGCGTGAACCAGTTCTTCTGTAACCAAACGTGGACGCCCACTTCGTTCTTCATTGTGCACATCACTACGCCCAACATTTAACTGTCGGACCCATCTTCTCACCACCGAATATCTCATCGCATTTGGTCCGTAAACATTGCAAATTTGCCGATAAATTTCATTTGGTTTCACTTTCCTCGCATTCAGAAACCAGTTAACCGACCTGATTTCACAGGCGGCGGGATTTTCTATCAGCGCCGACATTTCAAACAAGCACAACAAAGTGTACGTAACGACAGCGATCTCCAAATGGCACACGTTCTTCTCCTTGATACACATCTTCTACAGCGCATGTGCGGAACTGCAATCGCAGCGCTGCAGCGGAGATAAATTGAAACGGAACTTACTTTCTGGACGCACCTCCTAATTTAATTAACGGTGTTCGTTTTAAAAAATGTGTCAATTTTAAATAAAATTACTGATCTAAAATGTTATCAGTTACAACCTAAAGAAATTTATGTTATTTACGAAATGGTGATTGCAGCTACTTAATTTTTTTTCAATATTTTTTTCTGTTTGTTGGGCTATTGTGTTATCGCGCTATCTTGCAAAACCAGGTTACATATACATTCTTGAAAATGGGCTTCAAGGCGTATTGATGTAGATGCCTTTGGCTACAAGAAAGCGCGTATTCTTCCAGCATGATGGGGCTCCTGCACATTCTAGTCGTCAGGTAACACATCATCTAAAGCTAAAGGTGGACAAGTAGATATTGGTACGTTTTTCACCACCAAGGCCGACAAACCTTCATACAAGGAGACTTGTATGTATACACATTTATACGTATACACCCCGACGGGCACCAAAGTAAATAATTAAAATAGGGGACAAGGGTGATCTGGTCTATATGACAGCAGGGCTGACCTACCAGAACTCATACCACCGGATACAGTCCAGACGAAAATTCAAAACAGCAATCTTGTTAGGACAGATAATGATGGGAAGTACAATTTACGGCAGCAGAATCGACATTAAGAGGCTTATCCTGCCGGGGTTCAGACCAGAACTTGAACTTCAAGAACACCAGTCTGATCGATCATGCATCAGTGCAGCATACAAAAGCACCATTTATTCATGAGCGGTTTCTGAGTAAACCATGATCTGTAGAAATTTTCAGCAATCAGTCGTAAGTATTATTTATTGACATTTCTAGATTTCGACCATTGTGGGGACATTAGCAGTGCTTGAAAGCGATTAAAATATATAAAACATCTCGACCTCCATGTCGGACGTTGCGTTCTTACTGATGCAGCTGTTACAATTCTTAGAATTTTAACAACTGCAATAGTAAGAACGGAACCTCCGACATGGAGGTCGAGATGTTTTATGTATGTTAATGGTTTTTAAGTATTGATAATGACCAAACAGTAGTCTTGTAATTCCAATTATTGATTACAGTGATGTTATCTTACAAGGTCTTTCTTGGGAAAGCTCACGACGTCAGGAACTAATCATGAATGCCTGCGTTCGATATATATGTAACATCCGTCTCTTTGAACACATTTCACCATCTTATAAGCACCTATCCTCGCTCCGTGCTGACAAGCGCAGAGATTTTCATACCTTCTGTTTCCTCTACTCTCTTATCAACGTTCACTGTCCCTCATATCTTTCCTCGACGTTAACACTCTTATCTGATCAACATAACAGAGCTACTCGTTCCTGTCAGAGCAAAACCCTTTCTGTCCCTATCCATCACTCGGCCGGTTTCTCAAAATCCTTTTCAGTAGCAGGAAGCAGGCTCTGGAAAAATCTACCTCAGTATATCTGAGAACTGAATAACACTGCCAGCTTCAAACGACAGTTAATGGATTATCTACCAAAGCAATAATTACGCCAGTATTTAATATCCTACGGTCCAGTACGTCACATCCATTCCTCCTCCCAGATATTCTCCTACTGCCATTGCTCTCGCCAGGTACAGCTTTTTTAACTTCCTTCTATCAGAATTCCCCATGCCTTAACCAGTCTCGATATATTCAAAGTACATCTTGTATCTACTAATATCAATGTTGTTACTTCTATTATTACACCAACAGCAGCAGAAGGTGTCTCAGTGGTACTACTAGTATTAATCCTTTTAGAATTAAGTCAATATCTTTTATTTACATCCTTTTACATGTAATCAACTTGTATAAATTATGATATTAATTGTTTATCTGTAAAAATTATTGTTATGTTATAGGTAACTCACATGTAAAGAAATACATTATGTGTAAAACACCGGTCCGATGTAAGAGAGGGCCTGATGGCCCTAATCTGATCAGGATAAATAAATAAATAATTCTAGATCTACCAATAAATAATTCTTGCAACTGATTGCTGAAAATTTCTACAAGTCAAATACAGTCGTTGAGCACAAGTTCCACCATGGAATCGAGTCTGATAAAATCATGATTCTTGTTTACAGAAAACAGTAGTTTCGGTGATGCTCACTTCGATACTTTCTATTTATTACAAATCATTTTTTTACCATATGACCGTAAGATGATATTTTCAATATTCTTTCCAAATTTTTTCGATACCTAGATCTAGAGGTTCAATCAGAATCGTACTATTACACAGAATCACAAACCCGTTAGCTTTTATCGCAACGTCAGTCGCAAATATCAAAATAACTTACCATAGAAATTTGTTCAAATATTTGCAGTACATCCTATGGACAATTATCTCCGTTATCAAGATACAACCTGAAAACTGTTATGTTTCACTAGCAAAAGTGCGTATTTTTCAGAAGAAAACGGCGTTGAGGCTGCTCTGAAACTTACCATCTATTTAGAAAAAAATCTGATCAGCGGAAAAATTTGATTTTTGCACATCCTAGAAGTCGATAAATTCACTAGATGAAGGTTTCATTTTATTTTCGGTACCGATCACAGTTAATGTGCAACATCAAGTGCAGTCAAGTATTGAAATATATTTTTAAGAGTTTGCAGAGGTAAAACCACATTGGGTAGACTTTTCGAATGATTGATTTTTGGTCATACATATTTGTGTATGAAATGTAGATAACAGTTCCAAATTTTATTTAAAATTGAGAGCAGAATGATACCTCACTTTATCCACGAGATATCCTTCCGACTCGAACAGCATTCTAAAAAGCGATTTTTAAATCTTATCTAAGAGAGTAGTAAATGACTCAAATGTTATCTCTACGTGGTTTAGATGTTTATCTGGGAAATCCGTTATACGTTTTCGAAAATCTGTATTCTTCATCACGATACGCTAGAAAAAAACATAATTTTTGCTTTCAAAAGTACAAGAAAAGAAAGTGTCATAGACAATAACAAAAGAAGGCTGCCCAAATGGGTAGCAAGGGTTGAGGGCCGTGGCATTGGATACACAAGAAAGTGACACTCTGAGGAAAACGAGGCAGTGGGGGAGAGACAGTGGCAGTGGAAGGGAGTTTTTCTGTATGCGACCTTCTTTATGATGAGAGACTGGGTAAAAGGATTCAGCATGTTCTGTGTTTAAAGAGCTCTAGTATGTGACTACGTAGGCTTTCCCGGCGTAATGATTCATAATATTCTTCTCGGGTTTCCTGCCGGATCAAAACGTCAAATGGACGCGCCCTCGGCCTTCCGCGGCATATGTAGGGTCTGCCGCTCGCGGCTTGTACACTTCGCCTCGCCGACCGCATCCGCCTCCCCTCCCCCACGCGGATCCTTTACGACCTCATCCCATTCCCACACCTGGCCCAATTCCTTTTACACATCCGCCTCAAGTACATACATCGAAAATTAGAGTCCCGTAACCCACTAGTATCTCCTCTCCTCCTGGATCCCGGGCCCATGCCACGCCTCTACCGCCCACGTCCCTCCATCCCTCATCTCCACACCCTCTACGTCCTCTCCGAGGGTGGCTTCCGCCACCTACCTCTCCCAGACGACGTTCTCCACAAACGTCCCGACATCTATCCCTCCTTCCTAATTTGACCTCTCTCTGTAGTTTATCGCCCCCTCCTCCCTCCCCCTCCCGTCCCCTGACTCCCTCCTTTCTCCGCCTCCCCGGGAGTCCTTCCGGTTCCCCCCCCCCCCCACTTCCTCTCCTTCCCCCACCACCTTTCCCCTTCCCCGCACTTTCTCCATCCTCCCCCTCCCCTGCAGAGCCAGTACCGTGCTAGTGTTTTAACAGTGTTCAGTGCTTCGTGTGTATAGTGTTTCGTCACCCAGTGTTTTTTAACGTTTGCGTACACGTCTGTGGGAAACCAGTGTTCAGTGTTTTTTACCTCAATGTCGCCGTCACTTTATGTCTCGTTGTCTGCAGTGAGTGTTTTTTAGCCACCGTGGCAATGTCTTGTTTTAACAACCATGAATGTTCTAATCCACTTTCATGTCTCTTTTAACTTTCCACCATTTTCTCATCTTGTAGTTGTAAAAGCGCCATTTTATCACCTTGTTCAATTTTTATATTTCTGTTTGTCTATTGTTTTCATTCGCTCGGCTTGTACTCAGTCTAAGCGAGTCGGTGTACCAGCACTGTCACCTGAGGATGGCGGCCAGGTGGACCGCCGAAATATTGTGACAAGATGACGTTTTTATCCGGCAGGAAACCCGAGAAGAATATTATGGAGCCCTAGTATGTTCGTTAGTACGTTAGTATGTGGAATGAGGACTGAGGCAGCAGGTTCCCCGCTTTTGCAAGGTATCCCGAACATAAAAAACATTGAAAGTTGAATGGTAATGGACGAATACTGCGTACTACGTACGTGCAAAGCAGAACTTAAAAAAAGTA
Source organism: Locusta migratoria (assembly GCA_026315105.1). Taxonomy (NCBI): domain Eukaryota; kingdom Metazoa; phylum Arthropoda; class Insecta; order Orthoptera; family Acrididae; genus Locusta; species Locusta migratoria. The sequence continues at coordinate 411,928,286 of CM048746.1, read as the reverse complement.
CAATGTGGCGACTTCGGCCACTGAGGTAAGTCTTAAAAAACCTAAATTAATTTTGCGCAATGGACGCGCCCGGGAAATAGGGGAAACACAAATATTGAGACAAATATTGAAAATTATGGTATTGTAGAAAGTTCTCCAGAATTGTACAATGAAACTGAGTAACTTGAATAATGAAAAGGGGGGACAAGCTGGCTGCGACACAGATACAAACCAGAAAATTTGACTTAACTCGTATATTATCTTTACAAAAATTGGAAACAGGAAAGAGCAGACAGCTTGCAGAATGCAGGTTCAAAACTTGATCGATTACATTATTAAAATATGCAGAAACGATTGGTAGGTAATAATGAAGTTAACCCTAACGACAAATGAAGAAAATAAAAGGGAGAGGAAATTAACTAGAAAAATGAGAACGCAGAAAGCAAACTTAAAAGGAGCTCAGTCCGTCAGTTCACCTGATGATGGCGACATGTATGATCGCCGAAATATTGTGCCCGTTGGACACTATAGACCGGCAGTACACCCGTGGATATTTTGATTAGAAATTGTATAGTCTGAAATAAATGTAAAGTAGAAAAAAGTATAACAGAAAATTAAATTAACATCATGCATTACAATAATGGCGTGCCGCAAAACATACGTGACGAGTGCCTTCAGCAACAGCTTCTCCTTACCGCTACTGACTCTCTCGCGCTGCCCCACGCGACTGGCAACTAACTGCATTCTCGCAGTCAGAGCACTTACTTTACAATCGAACTTCCAAAGATTACTGCACCACTTACAATGTGTATCTGTGGCCAATTCATAAAATCCACTACATTGTCTGTATTTACTGTAATATATGTACAAATTAACTCACGTACAATGCAGAATAACAAAGAGTTCCAATAATCTGAAATAATATAACTTTCTAAGTATTGTGTGAACACTATTGTGGATTAAATATTATAGAAAATTAATTATACCTGGACCATAGGGACCTTACAACATATTTACGTGTTTGTGTTACGAGGTTTGTATAGATAACGACAGGAATACCAAGAAAGATCGCAAATTGTTACGACCGTCCAAAATTCTTGCTGCCGCGTGCAGACCATACAACACTCAACTACAATAACCAGCTAACACAGTCACATTATGTAGATCAACCATGAAGAAACAAACACTGACGAAAACCCCGAACCTTCTAGTTTGATAATTCGCTTCCGTTTATTACCTAGCTGCGATACAATGCTACACCTTGAAACACGTCCACTGATGTGTGGTCGTATTCCATTTTGATTTATTCATTAACCTAAAGTGTTTCTGCACCATTAGTGTTATCTATTTGTGTGTTAATTATTTTATTAATTATTTTTATTATTTTTATTATTTTTATTAATAATCAATGCCCATGTTTATGTAAGTTTGTCCCATATTTATATACGTTCCCACCCGTGTGATTGAACTTGTGTGTTCATGTGAATGTGAATGTTTGCTCTTAATAATGACAATGCCGCGCTGGCTTACAATCGTCGCCTCGCGCTCTAGGCCTCATATTCCTGTAGTTAAGATCGCATGTCTTCGTTTGTCGTCTGCGCTAGCGTCTGCTGGGTGGCCAGAAACAAGCTTACTTGGCAAGATGTCGAGGTGGCCGTGTTCTTAGTGTCGTACCAACCTAATCTTGGATGTTTCAAATGTTCAAATGTTTGTATAGCTTATGGGACTTAACTACGGGGTCATCAGTCCCTAAACTTATAAACTACTTATGAACTAGCTAATCCTAAGGACGGCACAGATATCCATGCCCGAGGGGGGATTCGAACCCCCGACCGTAGTGGCCGTGCAGACCGTGACTGGAGCGCCTCAGTCCCTCGGCCACCGCGGCCGGCTAATCTTGAATGAAAGAGTTGACAGGAGACCTCTCTGGGAGCGGTTGTAGAAGGAAGTGTCTCGGCCAGGTAGCAAGGGTTGGTAAACACTAGTCTCGAGTAAATTAAGTGTAAATTTATTATTTGCACTTTCATTCCAGTGATGATTGTGTGTTTGGTTTTGCTCAATTTAGAATACACGTATGTGGCCTTCAGCCTTTGTGTAAACTTAGTGCGTTTGAATTTCCTTGCTGTTTTTAAATGACTTTTCGCGTCATTTCTACATCGGCGATTATGCTTAATATTTCTCAGATTTTCTGATTTGATTCCGTCTTTCCTGTCTTGTATGACCGATTACACCACGTACTTTATAACGGTCGTTACTTCGGCCTTCAGCCATGCTTTTTTTAATACTAGCATTCTTCTATACGAATTCTCACCTGTGCTTTACGCGCTTATTCTAAATTAATTTTTGTTTGTAAATACCATGAAATTCGGCGTGTTCGCACACCACGTGGTACTTAAGAATAGTGAGCCTCTGCCTCCTTGAAAATGAGTTCGTTTACTGCACATTATAATTAAATTTTATGATCAAGACACCCGCCATCTCGTCAAGACGCCACCGACGCTTCGTTTCGCCGCTGCTGTCATGTGTTCCAGCATTGTAGTGTATCGCCAAGCATATGCGAGTGTCTGTGAATGAATGAATGAATGTACGTTTAGCTACCCATTGTGTATTTGAAAATTTCCTCCCACGTTACCTCTATAATCATAAAGGGCAGAAACAGTTTTATTACGGGCAGTAATTATATGATTTAATTCACTTTTTGTACAAGGTGTGTGCTTAATTTGGTCTTCCTACATTTATTTGCTTGTTATTTTACTGAATAAATTATGATTTTAAAGTGTCAAACCTCTGCTTCATGATTTCACGCTCCCCGTCCCATGTTTAATTATCTATTCATTTATTTTTTAACGTTGTTTTTACGTTTGTTAAAACGTTGGCTGCTCCCTTAAGGAGTGAGCAATTAATAAAATTTCCGTTGCGCATGTACTGTGGCCACTCATAATTTAGAGCAGCAGTGAGCTTTTTAACTTACATTTGCAGATTTGAACTGCCAGAGATCTTGCTTATGTTAACAACAGGCTACTTTCAATCTGAAGTACTCAGTATAAGAACAGTTAACTGCAATGTGAAGGCCATGTAGACTCGCAGCAATAAGAACAATCAGACTGGGGCAGAAAAAAGGTCAAGTGTAGGTGTTGTTGTCGCCAACGCAATCGGCCTTCGCTTTTACGTCCGGGAAATAGGAAATCCATTTCGATGCCCGTAAGAAAGACGCCAAGCCACCGACTCCTTCTGTCACGTTCCGTTCGCTACCGGGGTTCAACACTGATACCTCACCAGAGGGCCCCCACAAGTTAACACAAGGAAAATCACTCATATATGTGCTGACTTCCCGACCGTCCGACCCACCACCAAAGATGTACCGACAGATCGGCCACCACGTCGGAAATATCTCGTGAATGCCAAACGCGGGCAGGTGTTCCGGGAGACCAGATGAAACTTCAAGAGAATAACTGTCCGTGAACCATGGCGGTGATCATGTGATATTCCTGGCCTGTGGCCACTTCATATTTCTGGCCGCTGGCCGTTTCTTTGCTAACATTGTACGTGCCTTAAACGCGGAAGAAAGACAGCAGTGCAGCATATGTTGAAATGTGGAGTGGGGAGCAGTAGCATATGGTGCTGGTTCCCGTGGGAAAGCCCGCCTATGTTACTGGTGCTCTCCTCGCATTGGCTGCTGCATTTCACGTCACGTGATTTCTTTTGAAATTACTTTTGTTTATTATAAACTAAATATTAATTATTCAGAGCTGAGAATTTATTATAAATATCTCTTAAGGACAGGCTAGATTTGGACAGTTTAAAAAGTTTAAGTTGCCTTCTCTTATTGTAACAAGAGAAGAGCGATTTTGCGGAAGGCGCGCGACGGCCCTGTTTTGGCGCGAAATAGAGCGTCAGGTGCCCTCTCGCAACGCGCCGCAGTTTCAGTCTCAAGCTACTATACGCGCCGGTCATGAGTAAAGATTTTTGTAATAATGATAACAGTCGAGGTCTCAACATGAACTATGGGTAGCATAGACCGTATCATATTAACAATAGTTGCAAATTTTTTATTATTTATTTAATAAATGGCATCCCTGACAATTAAAAATCTCGCGGGACTGATGACCTAGCTGTTTAGTCCCCTTAAAACAACAACAACAACAACAAAAATCTCGCGGGTCGCTTATTATGCTTACATCATAAAGAACTTTAGCCTCACTTGTATGCTGTAGAAGAACCAACGACCGTTGTGCTGTCTTCTGCGCTGGGGACACAACTATAGAAGACAACAGGTTAGTCAGAAATCTATGCTTTCCATAACGACATGGACAGCAACTACGGCACCTCGTGCGTACTGTAGGGCGGTACAAACGCACACTGCTACGCAACAGCATCCGCAAGGATGCGGAGGTTTTAGGGGACTTGTGGGAGGAAGCAGTACTAACTTCTCCGTCCGCAAGTAAAACCTTAGGAAGCTAGTACATGGCATCCCTGGTGGGGAAGAACATTTCGGAACGTAATAGACATGCAGTGAGGCGATAAACGGTGGAAGTGATTCGCGAACTGTTAGACATCAAGAATTTTACAAATAAAGTGACTGTTAGCCAGTTGATGTACGCGAGTGAAGCAAGTGCAAGTGTTGAGTTCGCGGTCCATTGGATTACGTAACTTCAAGAATCGACGAGCTACAGAACGGCGGCGTCGCAACACTTCACTGGCCACGTCGACGGAACAGCAACGCTCAGCGCCATAGCAGACAGAAGAGGGGTGCGGTGCCTGAAAGGAACAGCCGTAAACATCGCCAGCAGCGGCAGACGACGACTCCATCTATTAGCGGAGCTACAAACACCAGCCTTCACGTCGCAACAACTGCATATCGCGACGCAAGGAAAACCGGGAGTAAGTGCCAACTCCTGAAAATTATAATTAATTGTGTATATCTGTTAGCAAAAGTTTGCTTAAAACTAGCGTAAACAGTAAATTAGAAGAACAGGTATTCTCTCAGAAGTAGGGACAGAGAATGTATTCAAAATAGAGGTAATGATCATTCAGGTCAACAACCTCAGATGCAGGGTGACAATATCAGTCCATATTTTGTAGCGAATATGAGTGAATTGCAATTTAATATTGTCCAGGATATGGATGTTAATCAGATCAATAGCATATATAATGTAGAACAAAGTGCTGTTGAAAATGTTGTAAGTAACGTGCAGAGAGATACAAAAGTTCGTCAATCTGTCGCTCCTAACCATACTGATGTGGTAAATCTGGATGCAGCTGTCAGAGAAAATGTGTCTGGCGCCTGCATAACAGAGGAGCGGATGGAGGTATCAAGTGACAGAAGCCATAGCACAGCTTCAGCTGATACGTTGCCAGTAGAAAATAGTGGGGAGAAGGAAGCTGGTATTGACAATAATAGTATATCAATGCTTATCGTCATGATAGCTAAATTAAATCAAAACATGTTTGCTAAGCTTGAAGAACAAAAACAAAGCATGAATAATTTGGTAAATGAAATTATTGCTAAACTTGACCAAAACAATGAAAAATTTGACCGTGAGATAGAGGAAATACGTACACCAGTGGCTAGTGTAAATAATAAATTCCAGGACTTAGAAAACAGTGAAATTGTTAATGAAGAAAAAACTGAAAAGTGTTTTAAACAATTAGATTTGAAAAATTGTAAAAATGACGTTGTGCATAGGACGGACTCTGAAGTAAGTGAAATTAACGAAAGATTACAGGTTAATAGTGACAATCTGTATACAGTTACAAATAAGGTAGAGTGTTTGAGAAAGGAACAGGCTAACGTTAGTATAATATGTATATCGGTCACAGCAATCAGACATCGAAAAAATGAACAGAAATGTAGCATTAATTGACTATAAAGTGTCACAGGTAGGCACATCATGTACAAGTAATGCAAATGCACTTCACAGTAAATTAACAGCGAACGTGCAGAAACTGAATGAGCTGCCAGATTCATGTAATTTAGTGGAAAATACTAGCACCAATGAAAATGAAAAGAGAAAATCTGAAGCGTATGTGGAACAAGAACGTAAGGAAGGTATAAGTAACATAGTTGATGTTGCAAATGATCCTTATTCATACAAATTTCACAATTTTTCAAAGACAGGTGATGTACATCCTGTTGCTTTCATCAGGCAGTTCGATGGTGTTATTCCTAATAACATGACAGAACAACAGAAGATGAAATTCGTAGCGTGCAAATGTGAAGGTGATGCAATTTCGTGGGGAACAGGGGCTATAAACATCTGTAAAACATATCAGGAATTTGTCACTGCATTTCTCAACCAATATTGGTCTGAAAGTACACAAAATAATATACACACTGAAGGCCGCATGAAAGACTACAAGTATAAATTTAAAGTCAGGCCCAAAATAATTGAGGAACTTGTTCAGAAGTTTCATGGAGTCAAGATATTAACAAGCACACACTTGACTTCTAGCTTCTGGCAAACACTTGTAAAGGAAAACTGTTGCAAAAACACTGCTTTTACGTATGGACGAAGGTGTTGTCAGTTCAGAGTGTTGCATTTTGGTCTGAAAATATCAACATATGCCTTCATATACAAATAGGTACATGTACCTCAGGGGGCAACAGCGTTCTTTGGTTTGCCAGGTAACTGACGCCTACTAGGTACCCTAGTCAACTAGCAGCTTACTTCCTTTCCTTTCACGCTGTTAGTTCTTCCTCTTACTATTCAGTCTGAACTCTTTTCTATCGTCTTTACTTTCTTCTCTATCCAAATACCAGATTGCACGAAAACATCAATTTAGATGAGTAAATAAAAACAGGATTTGACATCAGTAAGCAGGAATATGAGCTTTACAGACTTAATACCTACTGAATTTGGCTTAATGTGAGTATGTAACAATTATGAAGTGTGGTAAATATTGTAACTCAGCAGTAAACATCTGCATAGCACGAGTTACCTTTGCAAAGTTAGGTGGCAGACACAGATCTTCTCAGAACGAAACATAACATTGAAAATAGCTGACTACATTATTGGTGGATTTTTTTATTTAATTTATTCCAAGATTGTTTACGCTGATTATTATAATATAATATATGACTCTGAGAAGAGGACGGCGCAACAACAGGTGAGTGAACTTAGTGAAAATGGCTGTTGGACATAGGCAATGTAAAACATGGTTTTATTATGAATGATATGAAGAACGAGGTGTATGGTCTGCTATGTGTAATTTTAAGCAAGTTTTGATAAGGTAGTAAGAAGGATCAAGTACAGGTTACTGATAAATTCGGCCTGGAAATAGGCTCATTATTAAGAAGGTAGCAAGGTGGTAAGAAGGGTCAAGTACAGGTGACTGGTAGATCCGGCATGGAAGTCGACTCATTATGATTATATATGGTATTTCAGGCAGCAGTGAAGTCGTCATTTGTGTAATATTGAAAATAGGTAGGGGACGCAGTGTGTGCCTCACTCTACATTTTTTTAAATTAGAAACACACAGTAGCAGAAATGGCACCATTTTTTGAATACATTTGTCCTATGCTCTTACACATGCACGTCTTTGAATAATTATATGAGTAATTATATGATATTTTGACCCGTTTCGCCTCAACATAAACCTCAGCAAATCACAACACATCAGAGTGATAAACAACATGTACTACGGATTATGTATATCACACATAATGGAATTTCACCGTCAGCTGTCAATGAAAGCAACCATCCGTCAGTCGGAATTATATTTTGCCTTTATGCAGCAAATGGTTTCTGTTCATTTCTGTGATCTGCATTTTGCATTAAATATTAAGCATTATGACAAGCTATGTATAGCCTACTACAGTGAATATAAACATGACATCTATTTGCCAACAGTACGGTATTAAATATTAGACATGGCATGTGTTGCCAATTGTAATATGTGAATGGAGGTAACACTCGTTGACAACAGAGTATTGTCAATGAATGAAGGATCAATGACCCAATTAGGAAACAGATATATATGACTGAATGTATCTTGAAGTGTGTCACAAAAGATAATTAAACGTAAGTTTATGACTGAATGGGTAACTGAAGAAATATGGGAAAGGTCAATGACCTTAAACTTGATGGGTTATTACCAAACACTCAATGTGTATTATTCTTGATTCAATACGCAAAATGTCTGCATTGATTTCATTTGATAAGTGTATTTGTATGTATGCATTTTATGTACCACTTTATGTATATACTTTGAATGTACAATCGTGTGAAGTCAGAATAGCAATGTAGGCTATGAGATATGTTATTAAAAGTATAAAGTAATGAGTGCCTAGAGTTGAATTTGCACTCAATGCGTGTGTCAAAGCCGAAAGTGAATAGGCAATTCAATTAATAAAACGAGAAAGAGTTGAGAGGCTTGGTGGACGGCATTGTGCCGATATAAGTGATAAATGGCCTCGTGCCAAAAATAGTTTCATTTGTTTTATCAACAATCAGAGTTGTGGTTGTTTTAATGGACGGCAATGTGCCGAAAGTTAGTAATTTTATATAATGCAATGCACTATGTGTGGGGGTGGTACTGATGGACGGCAATGTGCCGAGAATTTAGTTGGTTATAAGCGGCCATGAGCCGAAAGTCTAATGTAATATATTCAAATGGTAAGGTCCCAATAAATTTTGTAAACAAGGACGGCAATTCGCCGATTTCAAATCACAACTATTGAGAGGCTTAAGCCTGCTGTATTTCCTGTAATTATTCAGTGTTACTTATCTATTGTTCAATCGTTTATTTTCTGCACATTTTCATAGAATGTGTTAAGTAATTTGTAACTTTGTGATTTTGTGTGTGTATTTTCAGGATATTTAGGGTGGATTTCAGGATTTATATGTAGTTTCATACACTGTAAACTTAGATAATTCATAGCTGCCCAAGTTCAATTTAGGCAGGGTTATAATTTTGATGTTTCTTTACCTCTTTGTGTAATCATTTTTGATTTAGATGGGGAGATTTAGAAGTAATGGTTTCAATATTTATGTAAGTTCTTGAGAGATAATGGGTACTATTTTTCAAAATTTAGAGGGTTCTTATTTCCAACTTGTCTGTTATCTTTGAGAACATTCCAAGTTTGGAAATCTCCGAAGGAAGGGGATGTGTGATATTCCTGGCCTGTGGTCACTTCATATTTCTGGCCGCTGGCAGTTTCTTTGCTAACATTGTACGTGCCTTAAACGCGGAAGAAAGACAGCAGTGCAGCATATGTTGAAATGTGGGGTGGGGAGCAGTAGCATATGGAGCAGTACTGTAGGGCGGTACAAACGCACACTGCTACGCAACAGCATCCGCAAAGATGCGGAGGTTTTAGGGGACTTGTGGGAGGAAGCAGTACTAACTTCTCCTTAAACTCCCAGTGCACATGCCTCGGAACACGCCGCTGGGCCGAAATCGCTGACGAAGTGCCGTAAACAGCCCCAGCGGAAATCACTTGTTCAACACGGCCACCAGTGCCCAGCAAACGCCCCGGCCGTCCGTCACCGCCCGTTCCTCTCAATAACAAAACGATCGCAATCGCACCGCTAGTCACTCGCTCTGGCCCGATGCTAACTTAACCTGGTTAAGATATACCTTGAAGACCTTCCCAGTGGCTAACTCACGAATCAAAATATTAACAGCCCCCAAAGGCTTCAAAATGAAGCACGGCCCCAGGAAACGGGAAGAGAACTTACAACTGGCTGTGGCTTGCCTTTCCCTGTCTGGATAATTGCGAATATAGACTGTATCACCCGGTTTAACAGCAAATGGCCTACGTCCCTGATTATACCTGAGCGATTGATGGCGGTGGGCTAGACAGATGTTAGATCGGGCTCGTTTCCAGTTCTCTCTAATGACGCTAGGGGTAAGGGTGGGGCCGGCCGCGGTGGCCGAGGGCACTGAGGCGCTCCAGTCATGGTCTGCACGGCCACTACGGTCGGGGGTTCGAATCCCCCCTCGGGCATGGATATTTGTGCCGTCCTTAGTATAAACTAGTTCATAAGTAGTTTGTGAGTTTAGGGACTGATGCCCCCGTAGTTAAGTCCCATAAGCTTAACAAACATTTGAACATTTTGGTAAGGGTGACTGGAAGCAGATCTTGAATGCCCCAAATATTAGACAAAGGGGAGTTGATAGGATAAGAAAACATTAACGAAGCAGGAGTAACCTTAAGCGCCTCGTGTTGGGTAGAAATAAAATCTAAGTTTAACCACTGCAAACTGTCATCCCATTTCCTAGGGTTATTACCATGATAAATTATGAGAGCAGACTTCAGGTTACGATTACCTCTTTCGGCAAAGGAGCCTAGAGGGTAATAAGGGGTGGTAGTGATATATTTAACGGCGTTGCCGGCATAGAAAGCACGGAACTGTGTAGAAACAAATGCAGGCGCGTTGTCGCTAGCCAACTGCCTCGGAGGACCAAAGAGGCTAAATATATTCGTAAGGTGGGTAATGGACGTAGTGGCATTAACATTACGGCTTGGAGTAATCCACAGAAGACGAGAAAAACCGTCAACCGCCACAAATATTAACTGGTGACCTATTTTAGTTCGTGGCAGTGGCCCAGATAATCAATAAACAGCTTATCCATAAGCTAAGTCTCTTGCTTCGAACTAAGGAAGCCAAGCTGCCCCAAGCTGTTAGGTTTCGCTTTATTACATAACCTACAACTACCGATCAACTGTCTAATATCATGCTTCGTAGATGGCCAAACAAGGTTCTCCTTAATCTTCTGCAAGGTTTTATCAACCCCAAGGTGTCCCCCTAATAAGGTATCCTGATAATAGCGAAAGATCGGTTCAACAAGGTCTCGAGGCACACAGATCTTAAGATCACCGTTGCCTCCCACCTTCTTACAAAGAACTCCCCTTTTCAAAACATAATATTGGGGGCCTTTGCCCTGGGTGAGATCTCTACGAATCGGTCCTAAGAGGGGGTCCCCATCTTTCCTAGAGCAAAGATCCGTAAACAACTGGGGTATTTTTCTTAACACCGGACAGATCATATCCTGGTCCAAGGGCTGAGGATCAGTAACCCGCTCTTCAGCTTCCTCGAACAAACGGCTTAAGGCATCAGCCAAAGCATTATCGGTTCCCTTAATATGACGAACCTTAAACTTAGTTGCTTTATCAGCCACCAGCATGGAATGGAACCAATTTTATTTGGAGGCGGTGGTGTCTTCTTTTCATGGAGGGGGCTTGCATCCCTTGTTGTTTCGCGTGTCACTATCACAGCACAGGCCTACATTGATGTTTTAAGCATCTTCTTGCTTTCCACAGTTGAAGAGCAATTCGAGAATTGCGATTGCAACACGACCGAGCACCTGTTCGTAATGCACGGCCTATGGTGGATTTGTTTCACTACAATAAAATGCCTATAATGGAGTGACGTGCACATATTCTTGACGTGAATCCTGAAAGAACATCTTTGGGACGTTTAGGATCGCCGACTTCGTGCCACAGACCTACATCGACACCTCTGCTCTGTACAGCATTCCGAGAAAAATGAAAGGCCATTCCCCACGAAAGCATCTAGCACCCGATTCAACGTATGGCTGCAAGAGTGTTAGCTGTCTTCAACGCTAAGAGTGGACCAATACTATAATTGAATTCCAGCATTACCGATGGAGGGCGCCACGAACTTGAAAGTCGTTTTCAGCCAGGTTTCCGGATACTTTTGCTCACATGGTGTATGATAGCACATTCTTTCATTGTATCGCGTCATTAGAGCCCTCATATTTGCGTATATTGTACACTTGAAAAATCAATACATAGATTAGATGTACTTTTCTTTCCAGTAGATCCAAATTGAGGAGATCCTCTTGGATGAAGAACATTTCAGGACAAAATACACATAAATACTTACAGAATGAGATCGTGGGTGTTATGTACTTTCCACAGATGTAATTACCCGTGTGGTTGTGAAATTGTTAAGAGAAAAACAATATCATAAGAATATTTATATTTTGAAGGACGTAAAGCTTATTACTACACACTAATTGTTGAATATAGTGGGTGCATATTATACAGGGTGTCACAAAAAGGTACGGCCAAATTTTTAGGTAACATTCCACACACGCAAAGAAAGAAAATATGTTATGTTGACATCTGTCCGGAAACGTTTATTTCCATGTTAGAGCTCATTTTAGTATTTCTCATGTTCTTCGACCTACGCTCAATGGAGCACGTTATAATGATTTCATACGGGATACTCTACCTGTGCTGATAGAACATGTGCCTTTACAAGTACGACACAACATGTGATTCATGCACGATGGAGCTCCTGCAAATTTCAGTCGACATGTTCTTACGCTTCTCAACAACAGATTCGGTGACCGATGGATTGGTAGAGGCGGACCAATTCCATGGCCTCCACGCTCTCCTGACCTCTACCCTCTTGACTTTCATTTATGGGGGCATTTGAAAGCTCTTGTCTACGCAACCCTGGTACCAAATGTAGAGACTCTTCGTGCTCGTATTGTGGACGGCTGTGATACAATACGCCATTCTCCAGGGCTGCATCAGTGCATCAGGGATTCCATGCAACGGAGGGTGGATGCATGTATCCTCGCTAACGGAGGACATTTTGAACATTTCTTGTAACAAATTGTTTGAAGTCACGCTGGTACGTTCTGTTGCTGTGTGTTTCCATTTCATGATTAAAGTGATTTGAAGAGAAGTAATAAAATGAGCTCTAAAATGGAAATTAAGCGTTTCCGGACACATGTCCACATAATATAGTTTCTTTCTTTGTGTGTGAGGAATGTTTCCTGAAACATTGGCCGTACCTTTTTGTAACACCCTGTATATAATTCTTAGGTTTTTGTAACAATTGTTGACAGTGGCACCATAACTGCACGAAATCAGTGCTTGATTCATCCTTATTATGTACAATAACATACATCAGCCCCTTCTGTTAAGAAATTAGTCAGTGGAGTAGAAGGTGTTGCCCAGGAAAAGATTGTTTAGACTATTTTACAAATGAAGTTTATTGTGAGTTAATTTTTCACGCCTGCTGGCATGTTATTGAAAACGTGTGGTGCTGAATAGTGGATACCTCTCTGAGCCAAAGTAAGTGACTTTAAATCTTTGTGCAAGTTGTTTCTAGTATTGTTTCCATGAACTGAGCTATTGGTTTGAAAAAAAGAAGAAAAAAAGGATGTACTTTTAATGTCAAATTTCTTAGAGAATAAATGTATTGGGAAACAGTAGTTAGTATCCCCACTTCCTTAAATAGCACTCTGCAGGATATTTTTGAATCGACAACACAAATGATTCCGGTCTTATTGCTACTGTCTTATGACTATGTCAAAGACAGCGAACGCGCGGCTGAGAACGTGAGTCGATTGCAGTGCCGTCTGCGATTTTTTAACGGTTGATCTGTGCCTGCGCACTAGGGTAATGAATTTTTGTCTGATTCGCTTACAACGCAAGTCAGAATTTTTTTTTTAGAACATCCCTTAGGCTGTGGCTAAGCCATGTCTTACTATATCCTTTTTTCCTTGCATGGTTCGCAAGAGAGCTTCTGTGAAGTTTGGAAAGTAGAAGGCGAGGTACTGGCGGAAGTAAAGTTGCGAGGCGGCATCGTGAGTCGTGTTGGGATAGCTCAGTCGGTAGAGCGCTTGCCCTCGAAACGCAAAGGTCCCAGGTTCGAGTCCCAGTTCCGGCCCACAATTTTAATCTGCCAGGAAGTTTCAGAATTATTTTGTTTCAAATTATGTTGTCCTTATTAAGGTGCCATGACAGTCTACGGCAGAAAAGGTAGGTCATACAGTGTTACCGATTAGTAGCAAGTCAATATACTATTTTGTTTGGTCAGTTTCCTTTCGTTTAAAGAAATACGCACATCTCGTGTAACCCCATGGATGATTATAGAGATGCAGGAATGCGACAGGAAGGAAATCGTTAGTATCAAACTGATTTACTAGCCGCCAGAGAAATGTCAGCGACTTGCGCGGTATATACATTAATTAAGCATAACAATTGTGGGGACACTCCTGTCGACGCCTCTGCTTTGACTGTTCTACTACGCAAAAGAAATAATCGGCATGTTGCAGTTATTGTGGTTGGATAGTTAACGATGTAAAAATGTGTTTTTTATTCTATGTTATGACCATGTACGGAACAGCACGTTAATCAACCATTGGATGTAGCACTGATACTGTTATTCCTGCAGTCACGAAGTCGGTAGTACGTTGTTGCAGGCCACGTTACTGCCAACCGTCGGTGATTTGTGGATGCATAGTTAAATACCGATGTCAGTGCAGATAGTCGAATTAGTATTTGATGTCCTAATGTTATAGATATTATTGACCCCGCCCCAAAAAATGTATGTGTAGCAAATAAAAATTTAAACAAAATTTCAAGACAGTAAACATGGCCAAAAACTTCCATAACTTGCAAAAAACGATTTTTCTAAAGTAGGCGGGGACTACTCAGGAGGATGTGATCATCAGGAGAGACAGTACTGGCATTCTACGGGTCGGAGCGTGGAATGTTAGATCCCTTAATCCAGTAGGAAAATTAGAAAATTTAAAAAGGGAAATGGATAGGTTGAAGTTAGATATAGTGGGGATTAGTGAAGTTCGGTGGCAGGATGAACAGGATTTCTGGTCAGATGAGTACAGGATTATAAATACAAAATCAGTTGGGGGTATCACAGGAGTAAGATTGATAATGAATAAGAAAATAGGAATGCGGGTAAACTACTATGACCAGCACAGCGATCGCATTATCATTGTCAAGATAGATACGAAGCCAACACCGACAACAGTAGTACAGGTTTATATGCCGACTAGCTCTGCCGATGATGAGGAGATGGAAGAAATATATGAGGAGCTAAAGGAAATTATTCAGACAATTAAGGGAAATTAAGGGAGAGGAAAACTTAATTGTTATGGGAGACTGGAATTCGGTAGTAGGACAAGGAAGGGAAGGGAAGATAGTGGGTGAATATGGTCTGGGCAAAAGGAATGAAAGAGGAAGCCGCCTGGTAGAATTTTGCACAGAACATAATTTAGTTATAACAAACACCTGGTTTAAGAATCACAAAAGAAGGTTGTATACGTGGAAGAGACCAGGAGACACCGGGAGATACCAGATAGATTTTATAATGGTAAGACATAGATTTCGGAACCAGGTTTTGAAGTGTAGGACATACCCAGGGGCAGACATAGACTCTGACCATAACTTGTTGGTTATGAACTGTAGGCTTAAACTGAAGAAACTACAGAAAGGTAGGAAAATAAGGAGATGGGACCTAGATAAATTGAAGGAACCTGAAGTTCTTAAGAATTTCAGAGGGAGCTTCAGGCAACAATTGACAGAAACAGGGGAAAATAAAACAGTAGAAGAGGAATGGGTAAAATTGAGAGATGAAATAGTGAAGGCAGCAGAGGACAAAATAGGCAGGAAGACAAGACCTACAAAGAATCCTTGGATATCACAGGAGATACTAAATTTAATCGATGAAAGGAGAAAGTATAAAAATGCAGTAAATGAAACAGGCAAAATGGAGTACAGACGACTAAGAAATGCGATTGACAGGAAGTGCAAAATGGCTAAGCAGGAATGGCTAGAAGGCAAATGCAAGGATGTAGAAGAATGTATAAATAGGGGAAAAATAGATACAGCCTACAGGAAAATAAAAGAAACATTTGGCGATAAGAAAAACAGCTCTATGAATATCAAGGACACGGATGGAAAACCAGTTCTCAGCAAAGAAGGGAAAGCTGAAAGGTGGAAAGAATATATAGAGGGGCTCTACAAAGGAAATGAACTTCGAGACATTATTGTAGGAAGGGAGTAAGACAGGGTTGTAGCCTTTCCCCAATGTTGTTCAATTTGTACATTGAGCAAGCTATAAAGGAAAGCGAGGAGAAATTTGGAGAAGGAATTAAAGTTCAGGGTGAAGAATTAAAAACATTGCGTTTTGCCGACGACATAGTAATTCTGTCAGATACAGCAAAGGACCTGGAAGAGCAATTGAACGGAATGGACAGTGTGATGAAAGGTGCATATAAGATGAACATTAACAAGAGTAAAACTAGGGTAATGGAGTGTAGTGTAAGAAAATCAGGTGATGCTGAAGGAATTAGATTAGGTAACGAAACAATAAAGGAGGTAGATGAGTTTTGTTACTTGGGCAGTAAAATAACAAATGATGGTCGCAGTACAGATGATATAAAATGCAGAATGGCAATGGGTAGAAAGGCGTTTTTGAAAAAGAGAAATTTGTTAACATCGAATATTGATTTAAGCCTAAGGAAGACCTTTCTGAAGGCATTTGTATGGAGCGTTGCCTTGTATGGGAGTGAAACATGGACGATAAGCAGTGTGGACAGAAAGAGGATAGAGGCTTTTGAAATGTGGTGCTACAGAAGAATGCTGAAGATTAGGTGGGTGGATCGCGTAACTAATGAGGAGGTACTGAACCGAATTGGGGAGAAAAGAAATTTCTGGCATACCTTGACTAAAAGAAGGGATAGATTGGTAGGACACATTCTTAGACATCAAGGAATTGTGAATTTAGCGTTGGAGGGAAGTGTGTGGGGTAAAAATCGCAGAGGGAGACCAAGAGACGCGTATAGTAAGCAGATTCAAGTGGATGTGGGTTGCCGTTCTTATGAGGAGATGAAAAGGCTTGCTCAGGATAGAGTAGGGTGGAGAGCTGCATCAAACCAGTCTCTGGACTGAAGACCACAACAACAACAGGTAAAGAACTATACCTCCTGTCGAAAAATTTTACAACAGGCATTTGTATTGTAGAATAAGGCAAGTTGTCTGCTTGTTTAGAAATATCGATTACTTCAATGCGTTTCGAGATATAAGAAAGAAATCACCCTTTTGAAAAGAGGCACTATCCATCATTCCCTGCTAGATCTTTCCTGTAGTTAGCCCAATAGTAAATCATATACTATGAGTTTTTAATCGGTTGTTCGTTAGACTTCATTACATTATTTCTATATGTGATAAATGATAAACCAGCCAAAGAGCTGCTCCTGTGGACCGGCACCTCCTCCCCCCCCCCCCTCCGCCAACGGCACAGTGGTGTACTAGAAATTATACTCAATAGGGCAGGGGAGGACAGCCAGCGCTGGTGTGACGTCAACCCAGGCCGCTCTGCCTGCTTACAAGGAAGGAGAATTGACCCTGTGACGTCACGCGTTCTGTACTGCTGCCGAGGAGAAATAGAATGCAGCGTGTGGAGCGCAGCAATTTAGGAAAGGCGGGGAACACATCATGTGTGAAGAATACTGTAATGGCGTAAAGTCAACGTCACACGCCAGAGGCACGAAAACGATCGTAAAGAAGGCGGCGGATGACCGGCAGCCAATTACAGGCCGGCACCACGCCTCCTGGAGGGAGCAACCGAGAAGCGCGCCCTCTACAAGCTGCTTTGTCTAGCCCCGACATGCGTCTGGAAGGGCACTCCGAACTGGTCTCCGAACTACACTGTACTATGATTCAGCGCAGCCAGCATCGTACAAGAAGTCGCCGCCGAGAGAAAAGATATAAACCAAAGTTGAGTATTTTGTATACCTTAGTAAATAAAACTTGTATTACTAATTTGTATAGCTGTTTTAGCTGTACACGTTTCCCATGCGTCCTGAGCAGAACCGTTCCTGGAATATAGGCCGACGAGGAGAAACAAATACAGTGACATCTACGATATCCTAATTTTAAAACATACTGTTGTCTTTAAATAATAGGCACCAATTACAGACAATTGTATATCGTCTGTATACCATGATAACATTAAAATATAGGTGTAATTTAATGTAAGGATAGCACTATTACAAAGTAAAGAGAATGGAACACAATACAATTTTCTCTAGAATTTAGAACAAAGCTGTACAGTACAATGAAGTTGACATTATCCAACATTTTCCATTTAGTTTTTCTTTGGTTAGTTGTTCAATGATAAGATGCAATGTTTCAGATATTTTTAATCGAAGATTGCATGTTAGGTTGTGATCTGACACGGTAGTTTGATATTGGGACTTTGCTAATTTCACAATAGAAAATAATGGCTGACACATACAAGTCGAACCGAACAACACAATATCCGTGAAGTAAGGGCCTACAGCCTCGGATATCTGTTTTGAGAAGAATTCTTATGAAAATCTGCCAAGTCTTCATCGTGTTTATATTTGTCCAATAAATCGTCAAAGAGCCGAAACATATTAGACAGTATTTCCACATTTTCAAACCTGGTTTCAAACTGGTTACGCAGTTTTTTCCACACAAAAACTGATTGCTCCGTTTTGCTTGTACCGCCGACAAAAGCGATATTGCTTACTGAGCAATCCAGCTTCGTACTCACAGCCCCGTTTATCTAGGCAAATTTGTGAACACATATCTCTCCTGACGTCACACGGATTGATAGGCTTGCTTTTCCTGGTCACACGTCACACCGCCTGCAGTTGTCTTCCTCTGCAATACACGAACGTTCTGCTGCGAATTCCAGCGACCCGGAAACGTGTCCATATAAAAACACGGAAACAACAATACAAATAAGCAGGTTCTTGTAGCGGGATGCGGCTTCAATAGAGAGTGCTGACAGACCGAATCCTACCCGGATGTATCCACACACTCACCGTCAATTACTACGTACTGTGTCTTATAACAGGAAATTGCGAATCCTATCACACAACTGCGGAGGTATTCCATACGTAAGTAACTCCATTAGAAGGCAATTGTGAGGTACAGTGTCAAACGCAGTTCGGAAATCTAGAAATACCAAATGGATTTGAGGTTCCTTGTCAATAGCATTCATCAGTTCATGCTTCAGAAGAACGATAGTTTCTGAATTCGTCTTGACTAGGGGTCAATATGCTGTTTTCTGTGAAATAGTTTATAATATTTGAAACTATAAGTTCTAAATTCTTGCCGCAAACTGATGTCACTGAAACAGATCTGTAATTTTGCGGATCACCCTTATTGTTTACCATGAATACTGTGCAACTTTCCACTTATTGCATACGGATCTTTCGCAGTGCGAGCGGTTGTATATGATAGCTAGGTATGGTGCTATTGCATCAGCATACTCTGAAAGGAGCCAACTGGTATACAATCTGACCGGTGAACCGGAAGTCTTGCTTTTGAGAAATGATTTATTTGCTTTACTACTCCAGGGATATCTACTTCTAAATTTAGCACGCTTGCAGCTGGTATTGATTCGAATTCTGGGGCATTTGCTTCGTCTTATTTGCTGAAGGAATTGGAATTACCCAATTGGATTACTGTTTATCGGGGTGGCTGAAGAGTGAAGGGTACAAGTGCAGAGTGGACACAAGAGAGGAACTTCTCGCTCGTAATTTACATGCTTGTGCTCAATAAAGGAATGAAGAACTGAGCTCCGATCAGCAACGAAACACTCGTCTACAAGAGTAGCAAAAGGCATTGGATTTGACGGTACGCTGTTTGAACGTCTTGTGGGAGGTAACTTAACACAATTAACAAACCATAACGTAACAATATCTTAATTTACTGTCGCCTGGACGTTTCCTATTACTGGTGGTTTTCATCGGTTTTCCCGAAAACAATTGAGAAAATGGCATATTTTTATAGCTACACCTTTTGGAATCGTCAGTCTCCTGAGTAACCATGTATATTGACTGCGCACCTTCCCCATCCCATATTGTTCCGGCCGATTCGTATGTTTTTTTTTTAAATAGTTTAACATGTTGGAGAATGACGCAAGTAGCTACAAACTGTGGTTGCGTCGTTCACCGACATTCATCATCTACTGATAAGTTCCTTAGTGATGAAACAGTTGCTTTAAATTTCCACTCCAGCTCACAATATGACTTAGGTGTTTAAAAATATTTATTAGCAACATGTTTCCATGCTGTGCATCATCAAGCTATAGGTATACAAAATCTTTTACTACAGTACACATTAATCTACAGTGACAAAATATTGATATTTGTGGCAAGGAACATTCATGTAGAATAGTCTTCTTCTGTTGACTGAGTGCATAGCAATTACACTTCTGGGCTAGCCCCACAACACAGCACTTCTCAACACGATTTCACTGTTATCACAAAGCTGACACACTAAACAAGATTGCAGTCAAAACGTAATTTCTTATTGATTAATCTATCGATATATCTATGTTTAGGATCGAGAGTCACTTCAAATATGGTGGCAAAATCAGCAGAAGCCATTTGAAGCTTTCGACGCTAAACATTGATATACTGATAGACTAATCGCGCATTGCGAACCACGGTTTAATTCGGCATTTTTCAGATATGGGAGAAAAATCAGAAGCAGACTTTTGAAGTGACTCTCGACGCTAAACTTCCATATATCTACGATAGACCTATCGATACCTACTTTGTTTCGATTGCCATCTTGTTTGATGTGTCAGCTCAATGATGACGGTGAAATCGTGTCGAAAAGTGCTGTGCTGTGGGGCTAGCAAACTCAGAAGTATAATTTCTAAGCACTCAGTCAACAGAAGAAGAGAGCTACTCACCGTGAATGTTCATTTCCACGAACATCAATATTTTGTCAAAGCAGATTAATGTATATCTGTAGTAAAAGATTTTGTATGCCTATAGCCTGATGATGATGCACAGCATCGAAATATATTCCTAATAAATTTTTAACGCCTAAATTATATTTGTGACTGGTAGCAAGCAACCTTTCAGTTATTTAGATACTGTCACTGTCGACACACAGTTAGCATGACTTTAAATTGTTAAGTTCCTTAGATACAAAATAACAATGCCACTTATTTTTAAGGTGTTAAACTGAGTATTTCCGTAAATTTTTCCTTACGCTTTGCTCACTAGGAATTTTACACTCGGTAGAGATTGGGCAGTTTCCTGAATTTCAGCTGGACATAACATGCAGTCAGAATCAGACCGAAACGGGTGACCTACATCTGAGCTGCACAAGCCACATTGCAGCGAGTAGTTGGAGATTGCTTCTGACATCACCATAAATTTTCCTCTTCCCTGTTCCGTTTTCTCAATTTAGTCGAGGTCATTTGGAGTGAAGCATCAGGCAGGATGCATTATATTTCCTACGACTTCTTAGAACATCCAACTTGGAATTTTCTGTGATGCACACGCACTTTTATAGAAACTTGCTTACTGAAGTAGCTTGTGTGAGACCACGCCGCTTTTCTTACCAATATCTCGATACTCTCTGTTAGGAGGCTCAGAGGATTAGTGAGGAGAGACCAGGTAAACACCTATACCGCTTAAGAAACGGAATCTATCATTCCTATAGAAAAATGCGTGGTATCCAAGGTGTCCCAGGAATCTTAGGCGGATAGCTGTACACACACACACACACACACACACACACACAAATAAATAAATTAAAAATCAAACATTTTTAATATACTAATAATTATATAAATATTTTCTCAAGTCTGAAAGTTGGCTATTCGTCGTAGCTCAATCCAGGAAATGCCAATGAAAAGATGAATCAGTTCACTAATATGTTTGTTGAATTCTAGTTGTTTTTAGTGTTTAAGAAGAGATCTTCCCAAGGTACGTATCTCGTTTGAATTTGATTTTAAACAATCAAAGTGTAATTCCTTCGATATTCAGTTCCTTTGGTTCGTTGATTAGTGACCTCTCTGACTCCATTAAACCAATATCTTAGTGTTTCTTTCAATCGTTTAGCCACATCTTTCTTTTTCTTGCACTGTCTATCTGAAATCTAATATATAAAGCAGTGTGTCCGTATATTTGTACGTGTTGCATACAAATCTACAGTTTTGTTCCAATATTTATGAAATTTTGTACACGTAAACTTCAGTCCATGAGGACGGTCGCCGTAAGTGTAAGAATCACATACGATATATAGTTCACGAGATATGACGTCATAAACAATGAGATGCGCGAAAAACTGCTGCATTTTGCGACAATGCTGCTCATTTTCTCCTAAACCATTGGACCGCTTTCAACCAAATTTGGGGCACACATTCAAATCAAACGTTCAAATGTTTGGAGAACTTATGGGAGTTAACTACGGTGTCATCAGTCCCTAAGCTTACAAACTACTTATGAACTACCTAAGACTAAGGACGGCACAAATATCCATGCCCGAGGGGGGATTCGAACCCCCGACCGTAGTGGCCGTGCAGACCGTGACTGGAGCGCCTCAGTCCCCTCGGCCACCGCGGCCGGCGGGACACACATTCCTTACCGTGCGGTAACAATTGCTGCATGGTTAAGAATCACATACGGCACATGGTTCAAAAGATATTACGTCATAATAGAAATCGCAAAAAATGCCATATAATGCGGCGAGACATTCGAAATACACAGTATGAGAATAACAGTATTTAGCGACTTGCAACAAACTTTAAACATAATTTCAATCCTTTATTAAACTTTTTCTCGCTGGCAAGCAGGAAAATGATGAAAGGAAAACAGTTTCTCGCTCGTTCATGGAGTCAAACTACGCCATTTGGTATGACTTTATAATGTATAATTTGTACCCTACAAATCGTAGCCGCAGGAAATTTTACTGACAGTATACACAAATATAGTTTAGTGTACCTTCTAAATCGTATCACATTACGACATGTAGGTCATGAGATATGATCACATAAACATAACGTTCCAGCAAAACTGCCCCATCACGCACCAACTTTTAATCAATTAATTCTTTACTTTCAGTCTATGTTTTAACCCATCCTTCACCTCTCAACGATGTGAGGGTTCCACGTTAAGCTGTAGGTCCTCTTTACCCGGTTGGATTACGGGGTAGGCTAGGGACATGCGAGTCGCCGAAGTGGCGTCCAATTGCAAGACTAGCACCAGGCCAATGAGCCACACGAAATTATTATTATTACTTCTAATTGTATTCCCATGAGATTTGACAGACATACAACCGTTACACAAATGAATATGTACCTGAAAAATGGCGGAATAAATTAATAAATACCCGGGCAAAGCCGGGTTTTCAGCCAGTTACTTATAAGACCTCATTAAATGTGAAGATATTATTGTGAGATATATAGCGTGGCGAAAAACCGATACACCGTCGATACTGTCCCATATTCGTCGCTCTATATCACTCACAGTAAAAAACAGACTTTCATGTATTTTACAATACGCATGCTGTGAGACTAGCTATAGCACGTACTAAAAAGGTAAAGCACTCATCAGTCCGTAGATTGGCTTGAGCTTTACAGTTATTTAATAGGCACTCTTCTGATGGAGGTGGGATGCTGTTGCCTTCCTCTGACCTTGGAACTATCCATCTGTTAATAGGGAGACCTATAGCTGAGCGCGCATTGCGAACCACAGTTCACATCGTCCAATTCGCTATTTTTCATAGCAGAATATTGCGAAAGTAAACGAAATAACTGTCTTTTTTTTATCAAGGATATTAAATCAAAGGAGAGGCATTGAATTAAAGTTTGTGCCACGGCCAGGATTCGATCCCGGGACTTCCAGCTTACTATGTAGGTGCTATAAATACTAAGCCATCGTGACTTACTTGATACGGCGACTACGCGGTGGCTTAGTGGTTCTAGCGCTTGTCTGGCAGTTGGAGGTTCAGAGTTTGAATCCTAGATGTGGTACAAATTTTAATTCAAAGCTTCTCCTTTAGTTTAAAATCGTTGATGTATATCGAGACAAAATATGTCTCTGGACATTGATTTATTATTTGATATTTGTATCATCTGTGCATGAGGTACAAGGCAAGATCGAACCCATTAACGTTCATTGCTTGGGTGCTATTCCACTATAGGAGAGTCTTGGCAACTTTGCTTCGTATTTATGTAAGGGAACATGTGGCTGAATTGCAAAAAAATACTCAAATATTTGTAATCCTATGGGACCAAATTACGTTGGTCATCTGTCCCTAGTCTTACAAACTACTTCAACTAAGTTAAACTAACCTAAGGACAACACACACATCCATCCCCCGACATGGGAGACCACGCGATCCGCAACGTGGCGCTCCAGACCGCTCGGCTACTCCCGCGCGGCGCAGATTGCACTATGTGTTGTGGAGGGAGACGTGCCCTAAGACCATGCAGTCACAATATCTATTAATTCACAGTGTCTTACTAATTACAGCCCCTGCCTAGTGAGAATGAGGTACCACGTTCGAATCTCGGGCGTGGCACAAATCTGAATTCAGGACCTCTCCTTAGGTTTAATATCGTTGATGTACATCGAGACAAAATATTCTCCGCACATTGTTTGATATTCTATGTTATGTTTATGATACTCAAGGTGTTGAAACACTTACTTTACACACTTATTAATAAGACAAATTTATCATCAGAATTCAGTAACAGATAATTATTATCAACAGAATAGAATCATCCGCTAAGCTGTAGTACTATCTGATACCGATAAAGCGTTATTCTACCAATAAAACAATGATGTCAGTATTCCTCTGATCTACCCAATCCGAGAATTTCTCGTACGAAAGTTTCATGAGCCATTTATTTCAAAGGTGCGTAACTTTCTGCCAGGTTTCTACGACTGAATCTTTCTCTTGTCTTTGTTTCTAATATAAATAGAAAACATATACGCTTATGATTTTATCATTATCATTGTGTATTTGACAACCACAGGGAACGTCGTATAGACGGAGCTACACGTTGACTGGTATTATTAGATACACAACAGTTCGACAGATCTAATGATGATTGCGAGATAGAAAAATGTTCAAATGCTTGTTAAGCTTATGTGACGTAACTGCGGGGTCATCAGTCCCTAAACTTACAAACTACTAAGAAACTAACTTATACTAAAGACAGCACAAACATCCACATCCGATGGAGGTTTCCAACCCCGGAGGGGGAAACTGCGAGATCAGTAGAAAAAGGGTATTGTGGTAGATAAAAAAAAAGTGAACAGTAACAAAGTTCCACAGAAAAAGGAATCAGACCCAGAAAATATGTAAATTAATATTTTAGACTAATTATGCTTTTAAGCGCTCAGGCTGGCATAAATTCCTCCATGATACCCTGTTGAGTGCAAACATTGTTGCCTCGTCTGACGTTAAGTCTGTTGTTGGCCAAGTCCAAGTATTTTCTCTTTGGTATACCTGGATTTCTTCCACCCGCTGCTGCCGAACTCCTAAGTCTCTTAGGTAACCTTCCTTCGTGTAACATGACCCAACAATCTAAGCTTCTTCGCTCTAACTGCTTCATATAAGTGCTCATTTCTAGTTTTCTTTGTCTTCATTTTTTTATGGATGACCTCCTGTCATTGTTGCCATATATCAGTACAAGCTGTCAACGTTACTAAAGTCGAGCCGAAATACGATGATCCCTGGTGCTTGCGCCAATCGGCTTAGAGAGCCGGCTGCGGCAGCAGACCATTGGAGTAAGTCAAACGCGAACTTTGCTCTGCGCATGCGTGCGTCCGGCTGCGCTGTGCACTTTTGTCAGTTCTGGAACACAACAGCGACCGTTAGCTGTACCAAGGGGGCTCAAATGGCCTGCGCAGTTCCAGGTATAAATTCCTCGTACTGCGCATGACGTCACCGCCGAAGCATGGAGCGGCAGTTGTAGCCTCCAAGTGTAACAAAATTGTATCATATTAGTTTACTCGCCTCGGTTATGGGCTATGGTGCGAGCTCCTGGGCTTATAGGCTCAGACTGGTCAGGCCCTCGTTAGCTGTCAAAATAGTGCAAAGGAATATCATAATTAGATCGGTTGGGGCGTTTGGGACCACACCTACGGATGGGCTCACGGTGATTATGGGGCTTTACCCTATTGATTTAATAATCAGGAAAAGGGCGGCGGTCTATTGGTTGAAAAGACTCGACTTCATTCAAGTAGAAAGGATAATTGGGAGGGTCTGTGAAAATAAAAAAGAAATTAACGAAGCCATTAACGATATTTGGCAACGGGACTGGGATTCATCTGAAACAGCCAGGCGCGAGAGAAAGGATGAAGTTAAAATTTCTTCCATCCAAAGGATTACTGTACTTTTGGACAGGTCATGGACCCTACCCGGTGCACTTGCACCGAATAGGAAAACGGCCTGATGCAGTTTGTGAATGTGGTGCTGAGATAGGCAGCCCGGAACACGTAATCTTCGAGTGCCCAGTACACGCACGAGTTGCCTCTGTAGAGTCCCTCCAGGGACATCTATGAAGTAATAAGGAACGACGAGTTAGTAGAGATCCTCATTATACTAACTGAGAAAGTATCAACCCACGCGCAGCAGATCTATCGAGGATAGTCTGCTGCGAAACAAAAGGAGAGAAAAGCCGTGAATGAGCAAGGTATAAGGGAGAAGTCACTGGAATAAGTTCTCTGGTGTTGGCTGCCTCGCTACCTTCCAAATCCAATCTAGACTAGAAATCCAGTGGTGCAAAGGAGATGGATAGTGTAAATCAGTGCACCACTAGTAGAAACAGTGTAATTTACTTTGTTATGTAAATGTAAAAATCTAATAAATTAATACGAGTAGCAGTGGTTACATTAGTAAGTAGGCCCCGCCCACGTCCACGTCGTAGGGATGGGTACTGGCCTCCCTTCAGGAGGCTTGCTAAGAGGCGGGAATTATACTTAGAGTTGTCATTAACTTATTACTAACAACCAAACAATTTGTAATGTATAATAATTGATTGTAAAGGTCTCTTTTAGTTATCCAGGTAACAGACCTAAATTGTTATTGTAATTATAAATAAATAAATAAATTCTATAAGTAGCTTGTTGTTTACTGTGTATTAGCAGGAACGGTTTTTTCCGAGTGTTTCACGACAGAAAATTCGATGCCTCTAATTCAGTTTAATATGTTAATGATTCGTTTGACGTTTTTAATTCTCGCAGAATCGTTGACAAAATGACATCAGCAAGTGCCTGTGGAACAAACGAGCAGGTCCAAAACATAATTCTCTGCAAAATGTATTTGTGGTGTGAAACAATGCAAATTGGAACCCGAAGGCAGCTGTTACCATTTCAGACAGGACTCAATGTCAATTCTTTATTTGGCCTTCATTCTGACTTTTTGTCACTAGGCATTAAGTATATATTAACAGCACGGCTGAACCAGGACTGTCTTGAAAATTTATTTTCACAGATTTCAATCAGCACCCTCCCCCTAACGAAGTAAAACATCGGCTGCTTATGGGAAAGAATGCCCACTGTCTAATACATCGTTTATGAGACAGGAAGAAGGCTCAACAATTCCTGTCATCTAGTCTGCTGTGTGGAATTTTGCCCGATATATCTGAAGCATTGGCCATGTCAGATGGGGAAGCAGAGAACCAGGACATAAGTTTTAGTTGTGATGCTGCTGCACCGTGCGCTGTGACATGATGAATGCCCAGCTGAAGGATTCAGGTATCTGGTAGGCTACATTACACGCCGTGCTGCGAAATATGATACCCTACTGGGGGCGTCGTCTAATGAACTACTTTGTCCTCCTCCAAAACACGTCGCAGAATACGCGTGGATAGAATTTCTGTAATGAGGAGGTTTGTTAGTGCTGTCTGACGAGTGGATACGACACATATCAGAGTTAGAGCTGCTATTCAGCGAGATTAACGGAAGTGACACTTTCATAAGAAAAAATATTTCTAAGAGATTAGCCGACGTCATTTCGCAGAAACATCCTCACGTGGTGCCGGAGGTCATGAAAATATTCTTATGGACCCGACTTTTTATTCGAGTGAAGCAACAAGAGAGAGAAGGCAGCGGCATCAACGAGGCGAAAATCACGTCAGTGGCATTCTTCGGTTGTCGGAAGGATTTAACTGGGCATGTAACTGCGTAAGCAATGCGTAAACACATTTTGAGTGTTTAGTGGTGTTCTATGTGACGGCGCAGTGCCGCTTCGCACCCCTCGCTGGCAGGTCTGCTTCGCCACTGACGTCATTTCAACGGCCAATAGCAGGTCGTTTCGCTTCGGGTCCATCCTTTTATAGAATAACCTTGAGCTTGGAGACAAGGAAAGCAGCTCTATGAATATCAAGAACTCAGACGGAAAACCAGTACTAAGCAAAGAGGAAAAGGCTGAACTGTGGAAGGGATATATAGAGGGCCTATACAAAGGAAATAAACTTGAAAGCAGTATTCTAGAAATGGAAGAAGGAGGAAGATGAAATAGGAGATATGATACTGCGAGATGATACTGCCGATGTCGTTAGGAGAGCCAGTCATGAAAAAATTGTGTAACCTGGTATGCAAGATGTATGAGACAGGGTGAAATACCCCCTGACTTCAAGAAGAATATTGTAATTCCAATTCCAAAGAAAGCAAGTGCAGACAAGTGTGAAAATTACAGAACTATCAGTTTAATAAGTCATGGGTGCAAAATACTAACACAAATTATTTACAGACGAATGGAAAAACTTGTGGAATCCAAACACGGGGAAGATGTTTGGATTTAGGCAATACTCACATTACGACTTATCTCAGAAGATAGGGCAAGGAAAGGAAAACCTACATCTTTAGCGTTTGTTGATTTGGAGAAAGCTTTTGACAATGTCGACTGGCATACACTTTTCCAAATTCTGAAGGTATGAGGGGTAAAATATAAGGAGCAAAAGTTATATTCAACCTATACAGAAACCAGACAGCGGTTATTAGATTCGAAGGGCAAGAAAGGGACATAGAGGTTGGGAAGGGAGTAAGACAGGGTTGTAGCCTTTCTCCAATGTTGTTCAGTCTGTACATTGAGCAGGCAGTGAAGGAATTCAAGGAGAAATTTGGAGAGGGCATTAAAGTGCAGGGCGAAGAAATAAAAACATTGCGGTTTCTTGATGACACAGTAGTTCTGTCAGAGACCGCAAAATATCTGGAAGAGCAATTGAATGGGATGGACAGTATCTTGAAAGGAAGATGTAAGATGAACATTAACAAGAGTAAAACGAAGGTAATGGAATGTAATGTCAGAAAATCAGGCGATGCTGAAGGAATTAGATTAGGTAATGAGACAATAAAAGTTGTAGATGAATTTTGTTATTTGGGTAGTAAGATAGCTTTTCTAAAGAGGCGAAACTTGTTAACATCCAATATTATTTTAAATGTTAGGAAGTCCTTTCTGAAAGCATTTGTCTGGAGTGTAGCATTGTATGGGAGTGAAACGTGGGCGATAAGGAGTACACATAAAAAGATGACAGAAGCTTTGGAAATGTGGTGCTACAGACGAATGATGAAAATTAGATGGGTAGATCACGTAACTAATGAGGAGGTGCTTAACCGAATAGGGGAGAAAAGGAGTTTCTGGCATATCTTGATTAAGAGAAGGCATAGATTGGTTGGACACATTCTAAGACATCAAATGTTCAAATGTTCAAATGTCTGTAAATCTATCGGACCAAACTGCGTGGTCATCAGTCCGTAGCTTACAAACTACTTAAACCTAGGTAAACTAACCTACGGACAAACACACACACCCATGTCCCACGGAGGACTCGATCCTCCACGGTGAGCAACCGCGCGCTCCGTAGCGAGGTGCTTTAGACCGCTCGGCTACTCCACCGCGACTCTAAGACATCAAGAAATTGTCAACTTAGCATTAGAAGGAAGCGTGTGGGGTAAAAACCGTAGAGGGAGACCGAGGGACGAATATAGTTAGCAGATTCAAAAGGATGTAGGTTGTCAAACGTATTCTCAGATGAAGAGACTTGCACAGGACAGGGTAGCGTGGAAAGCTGCATCAAACTAGTCTGCGGACTGAAGACCACAACAACAACAACGTACCGTCCGGCAGCGAACTAATTACTTGGCAACATGATTGAATTCCATTTCCGGGGCGGTCTCCCAGCTCAGAAGGCGGAGCCATTGATCATCGAGTTTCGTCCCGACTATACTTCCACATCCGTACCTTTACCTTATAATAAGTTAACAGATATCCATCCTGCTTTCACTCTCATCAAGAAAGTTGGTCGAAAGATAGAACGGCGCTCTGCTAACTTTGTCTTGGTACTTACTTCTTGCTGAAAAGAGCAGATCATAGGTTAGCACTCACCGCTGTATTCTGATTCCAGTCTTTCACTATGTTTCTTGTGTGAAAATACGTATTAATTACTTCAAACTGTCCACCTCTTCTATTTGACACTCGGTCTTCTTAAACCTCTTTCCCAAAAGTATTAATTTCATTTTGAAGATGCTGATCGTCATTACCGGTTCAATGGACCCTCTGCATTGCGCTTCACTGAGATTTGCAGAGTATTTACGTAAATACCGTAACACTTAAATCTCTGATCTAGCGCTGAAATGTTAGGTTTCGCTGGCACTAATAAATACTGGACCAATTTTTGTTACATGTATTTAATCTTCTGCTGGAATTTATTAGAAATTAATAAAGTTTTAAGATTTTGTGAAAAATAAAATCTTCGTGTGCGTGATTGGAACTCCAACCCAAGCGTTTCCCCCTGGAGTGCGATGCTGTTACCAGCTGCGCTCTACAGAGGCCTCTCCGCTCGCCTAGTAGCTTCTATCCATCATTTACTCCTCTCTCCTAGTTTCCAGACAACTCAGAAACTTCCTGGACTGGCGTGGCGAGGAAACCAAGAGTAAGAGGAGACGATGGGCGGGGGGGGGGGGGGGGGGGGGTGAGTGCCGATTTGCAGTCTGACGTGCTATAAAGCTTTATCTGACAAGACATTTCACAACAGAGTACACTCCGTTTCCAAGTGAAAGATTAATTCTGTACACAAAACCTACGCTGTGGCTAAGCCACTCTCCGTCTCCGTCAGCCAGAAGTTATAGGGAGACTCGGTTATGAGGAATTTGAAAGCCTGGAGGAGTGATGGAACTTCTTAGATGGGTTTCGTGAGATGCAGCTGTAAATCTCTGAATTTGTACCAGATTACAGTGTTATTTCGTGCAATCTGTGAGACATGTTGCTAAACTTTTCTTCTAGGTAATTTATCCAAAGGATCACTGCAGTATTAATTTATTATTTTCCTTCCCTCAGCGTAGTATACGAATAAAAAAGAAAAGAAAACGAATTGAAAAAATTACTCGGAAGGAAAACCGCTCTCAGAAGATTACATATAAAAATGTCCCTTTACTCGAATCAGTTTACTCAGGTGCCATTATCTGAAATGGAATGAGTACAGTGAAACGACCCTGTGTATATTGCTTCGTAGCCAACCATATATCCTAACCAGTATATACGAATACTGAACTAGTAGTGCAGTTCGGACTGCCACAAAGTTACTCAAAGTCGTATTTAGTGATTACAGGTTTGTCTCACGATTATCGAGGGCGGAAAATTGTTATAGTCCCACATTCATTCTCATTAATGTTTTAATTAATTTCAGTTACAGTTTCTTTATTTTGCCGTCGTCTTTTTTTATTGCGGTTGCTATACTGACAACAGGTAGTCTTTGATCTTGTCTGATCTGCGATGCATATGTAGTTTATACGTGTACTATCCTAAATCGACACAATGTTGTAGCTTGAGCTGACTCGTTGTTAACGAACTGAACAATTAATTCTTAAGGAGTAAGTAGGATATTTTGTCCTTATTATACAGTCACCTTTAAATAACCACGAAAGGCCGCGAAGTTACTTGTTCTTCACCCAAATATATTCACAACAAGTTCTTAAAGTTTGCTGCCAAACCATTCAATTTCACATCTTAAAAATGTTACGGCGCGACCAAGGTATTTAGGGATCTATTTCTATGTTGTAAAGTACCATGCCCCATGCACCGTATGAAACTTAAGGTAGAGGGTGACCTTACTTTTGTTTTGAAGTTCAAGCGTGTGAAATTTCGTGAAGATTGGAATGAAACTGTAGATTTCGTGAGTCTATAGGGGAAGTATGCTCCGCCATTCACCTATCACAAAATACTTTCTTATCTGACGTTTTCTACCTATAAACTACATTCCTACCAGATTTCAGCTTCATAGGTGAAGTAGTTTTCGAGATTTCCCGTTTAGTCAGTGAGTGAGTAAGTGTCCTTTCGCTTTTATAAAGATACAGATTAAGAAAACACATTGCTTAATTTGGGATGCAAGAGAATTAAGGGTGACTTGCAGGCAAAAATAAACAGTAACATGCAAATCTCTTATGCTAACTTTATTTGATACAAGATCATGCCTGATTCGACAGTTTTACGGCATCTGCAGCGAAAGTGTTGTGAGTGGTAGACTTTATTTCATCTTTTTGTGTGTGTGTTGGGGGGAGGGGTGGTCAGTTACGAAGCGCTTCATAAACGTCCGAAATTACATGCAAACTTTGTTGCAGGTCCCTAACTACTCCCATTTTTCAATAATTGACGCGTAAATCTGGGTATTCTCATGCGGTGGCCTCTCATTATTTATGACGTCACATCTCCTGAGCTATGTGTCGTGCTCTTTTGTTTCTGGATCAGAAACCTTCGTGGGCGCACGGTGAACAGTTCACCAGTCTCATTGCAATCGAATGAATGGTTTATGAACACTTAGAGGTCATATGGAAACAGGTGACGGCGAACGTTCTGGACGCCCTGTGGAGGTTACGATTCCTGAAATCATTGATAAAATCCATGATATGGTAATGGATGAGAGAAGAGTTAAGGTGCGTGAGAGAGCTAGTGCTGTGGGAATCTCAAATGAACGGGTAGAATATTGCCGCGAAAGACGTGGTACACCGACTGCCGGCGTGGCGCAGGGGGTAGCGTCACGGACTGCGGTGCTCAAGGTCGCCGGTTCAATCCCGACCCCCGACAAAAATTGATGTCTTTGTAATTAACGATTCCAGAATGTTCTACATCTTTCTTAAGTTAACTTGTACATTCTACTTGTTTTTTATATTAACTGTTCTTCTAATTTCTGGTAAATTCTGTCTGTGTATAAATACCAGAGCACTCTGCCGGGCGCCGTGTAATAAAAAAGCTGAGCCAACAACTCGTCGAACTACAACGAATAGTCACGATCAGAGTCCGCAAAGAAGAGAACAATCTATAGAGCAAAAAAAAAAAAAAAAAAAAAAAAAAGTTCCTTTCGAGGTATTTGGAGGCCCCCCAAGACCAGAGGCCTGGGGCGGTGGCGGTCCGCCCCCTGCCCCCCCCCCCCTTAGTCCACCATTGTGCACCAGCACACAACTCAGCTGTTGTGGTCGCAGAATTATTGGAAAATCGTTTCACATCCCCCATATTCACCGGACTTGGCTCCCTATGACTACACATTGTTCCCCAATTTGAAGAAATGGCTGTCGGGACGAAGATTTCATTCAAACGAGGTGATTGCATAGACTAATAGCTATTTTGCAGGCTTGGACAATTCCTATTATTCATAAGTGACCTACAAATTAGAACAGCGTTGGACGAAGTGTATAATTCTAAAGGGCCATTCCGTGCCAAGTGGTCTAATATCGAGAAAAGTTCCCACATGACCCTCATGGATTTTGATGAAATTTGGTATGAACAATCACGCATGTTCTCAATGAACACTGGTAAAGTTTCAGTTTCAAAAATTCAATACTTCTGGAGATACAGTCACTTGTTTAAGACCATAGCACAGCTTCCAACATTGCGTCCTTGAATTTTCAGCAACTTTGAGATGATATATCTCTGGGAGTTTTTGCATGAAAGAAACAAAACTTGGCCATCTTATACAACGTTTAGAGCTCTTTAAAGTAAGATATTAAGAACAGGATTTCTGAGCAATTTTCATATAGAAAATTTGGGGCAAAGTTGGGCGAAAAAATTGCTGGTTAAAAAAGAGCGAACTTTAGTTTTTTATATCTCCAGAAGTAATTGTGGGATGTACATGAAACTTGGCAGACCATAACTCACCAACACAAGGTCTTAGAATATAAAGTTTCATTCTCCTATTGCTTCCCATTATTTCACAAATCTAGGGTAAAGTTGACAATTTTTCAAAAAGTGCTAAAATGGATATTTTTAATCAAATTTTTAAAAAAAGTGTTTTCTCCAAACTCCTTTAAACTGCGCTCATTAGAAAGAGCATATTCTAAACTATCTAGAAAAGTGGATTTGGTTTTGCAATGCAGGCATATAAGGCCCTAAAAAGTAGCATAATCCTAGAGGAGCACTGGAAATTTGAACCCATTTTTCTGGCACTCAAATTATACCTAAAATCTTTTATTATGTCTAATAAATATTTGCTAATGCCTGAGATAAGTGAAATAAGAAGTCCTGATGAATAGGACGTAGCTAAAGTCCAAATAGAAAAAGGAATAAAAATAGAAACAATGATATTTCTTAACTGTCCCCCCCCCCCATCCCACAACTCTCTCTCTCTCTCTCTCTCTCTCTCATACACACACAAACTGAATGTAATTCATAAAATTTATTTACATAATCATTATCTAATTATTAGTAGCCTGTTTAATGAACAAACACTAGCTTACTGATGGAAAAGAAGTGTATAAATGAGTTGCTATGGTTTAACCACTGCTTGTTTCATTTCACCTGAGGAAACCAGCATCCCCATCGCCACAGGGGCAACAACAGTCACGGGTGGGTTCCTTTACCACAGGATATCCCAAGCGTGATAAGCATTTCTTTACACAGGTTCCCAAGCCTGATAATGAAATTATTGAAGTGCCCTGGGTAAGTGCTACTCATAGGTTGCTTAGTTTCCTCTAACCTATTTCAATTTTTGATAGGGTATGGTGGTACAATTTCAATCATTTCAGACAAATGTAATTGTAACTGCAAACACATTGAGAAAAGAAATAATTTCAACTATGGCACTTGTTCTTGAATGTTTAATGAATATGTAACACAAATATTAGACAATTACATATGTTGGTATGATCACAAAAAAAGGTTACAGAATTGAGAAAAATCGATAGAAAATGTACCACAGTAGGTACGATTATGATCACTTCCTCGTACAATTTTTATCACTGACTTTTCCCACATAAAAAGCACTTTTTCCTTCGGGCACCAGTGCATACTTCACTGTACCAAACGTTGCACAATTACGAGTTTACAAGCACGTGGAAACTAGAACATATATAAGAGCACATTCGATGAAGTAGCTCCAAGTACATCTTTACAGGAAAAAATTTGTCTCCTTAATACAGAGTGTTGTCTTGAAAAAGACAGGAGGAGCTGTAGAAATCTGCTACACTGCAACGCCACACAAAGGCAACTGCTAACAACAATGCGAGACTGAAAACTTATGTTGTTCGAAATTGTACCTGTATCGAATTTGTACCACCTTACCCTATGCTACATTAATTTTCTGATGAATATCAAGAGGAATGGTGTATTGTCAGACAGACAAATTTACTGTTGGAGCTGGAATAACTGCACCTTAAAGGCCTGAAAAACAAAGAGCTTGTTGTCCTAATGGATTTTTTGGAAAATTATTCTTTTATTATTCAGGATGCTGTGCAAGGCTTACACTGGAAAGCAACAATTCATCCATTTGTTATCTACTTTCATCAAAATGAGAAAGTGGAATCTTTAAGTTTCTGCATTATCAGTTCTTGTTTGTGGCATGACACAGGTACAGTTAACGTTTTTGTCAAGGAGCTCATCAATTATATATAAAAGCACAGTTTGCACTGATATCTCACATTCATAATTTCAGTGATGGCTCCAGTGTTCAAACTTACTCACCTAGACCTGTTTCATTTCTTCTCTGGAAACATTAATCGAATCATATTTGTTTTTGTCAGTAAAGATGAAATTGGGAGGGGGGGGGAGTTGTCACAAGATGTGAGGTTTTAAACTTGGACAAACTGTAGCAGGCACTAGAGAAAATAGTCACTTTTTACCTATTGATGAAACAATAATTCAGGCCAGCAGAGTTTCAAACGATTGATCATCTTTTCTAGCTACAATGGGTCAGAGAACTAAAGAAGGCATATTAATGTCTGCTCTCCAACCTGGACAATATGTTGCATGCATCTAAGAAAATTTTTGGTGGATTGGGAATATCTGTGAGACTTCCACTGAGCAAAGGGGTGTATTAATAAACTTTATGCACCCTCATGGTCCAGCAGATTCATTGTATTGACCACCAATGAGTGACAAGTGCTGGGTTCCATCACACCACATTATTGCAGTTATTCCAGCTCTGTCAGTAAATTCGTCTGTGTTGACATTCATCAGGCTTGGAAACCTGTGTAAAGAAACTCACCCATAGCTGTTGATGCTCGAGCATAGCCCCTTTGGTGATGGAGATACTGGTTTTCTCAGGTGAAATGAATCTAGCAGTGGTTAAATCACAACTCATTTATATAGTTATTTTCCTTCAGTAAGCTGGTGGTGTTAATTAAAAATGCTACTAATAATTAGATAATGACTCTGAAATAAATTTTACATTCATTCTAAATTATAATTTTGTGTGTGTGTGTATGTGTGTGTGTGTGAGAGAGAGAGAGAGAGAGAGAGAGAGAGAGTTGTGGGATGGGGGGGGGGGGCAGTTAAGAAATATCATTGTTTCTATTTTTATTCTTTTTCTATTCGGACTTTAGCTACGTCCTATTCATCAGGACTTCTTATTTCACTTATCCCAGGCATTAACAAATATTTATTAGACATAATAAAAGATTTTAGGCATAATTTGAGTGCCAAAAAAATGGGTTCAAACTTCCAGTGCGCCTCTAGGATTATGCTACTTTTTAGGGCCTTATATGCCTGCATTGCAAAACCAAATCCACTTTTCTAGATAGTTTAGAATATGCTCTTTCTAATGAGCACAGTTTAAAGGAGTTTGGAGAAAACACTTTTTTGAAAAATTTGATTAAAAATATCCATTTTTAGCACTTTTTGAAAAATTGTCAACTTTACCCTAGATTTGTGAAATAATGGGAAGCAATAGGAGAATGAAACTTTATATTCTAAGACCTTGTGTTGGTGAATTATGGTGTGCCAAGTTTCATGTACATCCCACAATTACTTCTGGAGATATAAAAAACTAAAGTTCGCTCTTTTTTAACCAGCAATTTTTTCGCCCAACTTTGCCCCAAATTTTCTATATGAAAATTGCTCAGAAATCCTGTTCTTAATATCTTACTTTAAAGAGCTCTAAAAGTTGTATAAGATGGCCAAGTTTTGTTTCTTTCATGCAAAAACTCCCAGAGATATATCATCTCAAAGTTGCTGAAAATTCAAGGACGCACTATTGGAAGCTGTGCTATGGTCTTAAACAAGTGACTGTATCTCCAGAAGTATTGAATTTTTGAAACTGAAACTTTACCAGTGTTCATTGAGAACATGTGCGATTGTTCATACCAAATTTCATCAAAATCCATGAGGGTCATGTGGGAGCCTCTAGACCACTTGGCATGGAATGACCCTAAAGGGAAACTTTTGTGTCCCTGCCTCGTCGCCGCTTTTGTGTCTCGTTTCCGTCGTAGGTGTCGGTGGCCGAGTAGAAAAGTATCGACACAGGGATAAAGGATACACGCTTGTGCAGGTAGGAGGTGACCAGCCAGTGGGACAGCAGAACCTAGTAACACTAGAGTAAATTAGAACGAGATATATATTTCTTAGAGACTTAGTAATACTTAACTTTTAGATAGCTCAATACTGCAGAATGGTGATACATAGTTGAGCTAGAGGCCTGCCTAGTGTCTGTCCGATAGCCAAGTCTTCACTGGTGCCTATCTGATTCTGAGGTGTTAACTGGTTCCTCAGTCCCAAGTGAACGATATCGTTCAGTGGTCGCCACGAGCGGAATTGTAGCAGAGGGCGCTCGTGGCTGACGTGCATGGCGGCGCGAGGCGAAAGTAGGTGGCGCGCACTTTAGACTTGTGCGACACCACAGAAACTATGTCAAAATTTGTTTTCCCCAAACACGTTAGTAGTTTTTATTTTTCAGACGCCCCTCTTTTGTAGTGGCGTTCTTTTGGCTATGTACGTAGGGTACCGATCCCATCATATTCAAAGTAAGCTATGACACGCCAATGATCTCTTTAATGGACATGGATACAACGCTCGAACTCTATGAAACGCCGCAATTAAGGAGTATAGTAGGAAAGGGCACCACGTCAGTACAGTGTGGGTGTCCATGGAAGTGTGGCGACTACTGAGTCCAGATGCAGTGGTGGTCAGCGCACTGCCGAGTGAGTAGCAGACCGTTATCGAATCCGGTTCCGGTGCAAATTTTCAGGTTTCGCTTCTGATGTATTTAAATGTCCACTGGCAGAAATGTCCACTCCGCGTTTAATGGCGTTAATGGGCATGAGCACTACTGTTGTAGTGTTTGGATGAGTTGTGCTTTTGGTCTGACAAAAGGTATGCTAGGAAAGTTCATGCAGTTGTGGTTACCACTGTTTCTCTTTGACATTGTGGTGAGCAAGCTGGTTAGCGAGCAGGAACACAGGTTTCGAATCCCGATACTGCAGAATTAGTGTTATCCGATCCCCCCGATGCCTATGATTCCTCTACGTCTCGATTTTCTGAAGAAGTGTTAAGTCTCCAGAGATGGAAATATATCTGCGGTGTCATTTCATTCACACGTTTTCATTACTTTCTATACGGTTTTTGCTTTAATTGCCGCGGCGGAGCGGCCGAGCACATTGAGGCGCTATGCTACGATGCGCAAGGCTGTTCTCCGTCGGGGGTTCGAATTAACCCTCGGGCATGGATGTTTGTGCTGTCTTTAGTATAAGCTAGTTCATAAGCAGTTTGTAAGTTAAGGGACTGATGACCCCGCAGTGAAGTCCCATAAGCTTTACAAACTTTTGAACATTTTGCTTTAATTTACATAACGAAAAAAAGGGAAGTTATTATTTGAGCACGTTTAAAAAGTGATTACGTTAGAATGTCGTATTTAGTGGTGGCACCGATGAAAAGCCTCACTGTGTGACACATATCTTGTACCGAATACCCGAAGGGAGATGAAAGAGTGCTAAATAAGAAATAGTGGCTGGAAGTGAGGTCACCTCTCCCTCCGTCTCCCTCCCACCCTTTATTTCTCTCTCTCTCTCTCTCTTTCTCCCCCCTCTCTCTCTCTCATTCTCCCCTCTCTCTCATCCGTACGTCACAGCAAGTAATGTGCTTTAATAATTCAGCCGTAGCTTATATTCCCATTATGTGGGTGTCTCGTAAGGCTTAAATAAAATAGATACCCGTTTCCCAGCGGAGAGAAAAGTCAGTCTTTCAGGAACGGTAGACGCAATATTGCAAAGCCCCAGTGTCTTTGAAAATAGACATACGTATCGGAGACTTTACCTATGAAAGCACGCCTGAGTCCCTCAATTTTATGCGTATATTTTACCTTTGAAACAGCTGGTCCGTTTATTTGTTAATTGTTTTAATTAATTACATTGGACATTTCATTTTAAATTGTTGTGACATGAAATAACTTATTTTCAAAGGCACAAAATGAAGCATCACATTTACTGATATGGTGTCTGTTCTTTCGGAGACATTCGACACCATCAGTTGACATTAACGGCCGTCAGTTTAAGAATTCGAAATAAATTCAATGGCGCAGTTGAAAATTTGCGCTGCAGCGTAATTCGAACCCGGATTTTCGAAATTTGGTTCTACAAAAAATACTGACTTAGATTAATATATGACGTAAAAAATGAAGGGGTGCTCATCAGAGTTGGACAATAGTGAAACTTGTGGCACATTTAAGAAAAACGGGATAAGTTGGTTGGCCACATTCTGAGACATCAAGAAATGTTCAATTTTATAATGGAGGTCGACCTTGGGGCTCAAAGACAGAGAGACTTGAAGAAACGATTACAGAAGCAGGTTCAATTACAAATGAGTTGTATTGTTTATTCGGAATTGAAGAGACTTGCACAGGATTGTGCGATCGGTTTCACCAGTCAGCAATAATACATGAATAATTTTCGAAATTATTTTGCTTTGTGAGGAACCAGTCATATAGCAATTTTCAACAAAATATCCTCCATTTTATTGTCAGTAATTATTCTTTTAATGCGAAATCATGATTTCGGCCATATTAGCCATTTTAAATTGCCCAATCATTGTTTCAAATTATCTCATGTGACTGAAAAATGTTTAATTATTAATTGTGCGCATAAAAAAGGTAATAGGCTTAAATCACGAATGTGCATTCAAATAACAATTATTATCAATAAAAAGGTACATATTTCTTTTTAAAAATTCGAAATATTTAAACAGTTGAAACATCGAAATGCATTACTTACGAAGTTGTGGAATTGCAATCCCAGACAACATAGGACGAAGAAGTAAGTTGAGCACACACATGATGGATTTGGGTCTGTACGTTAGATTTGAAATAAATTGAAACGAATATCTTAACGTTACCTACTGAGTATTTGGATCCCAGAAAATTACAAAGACAAAATCAAAGTTCACCTTGACATACTCAAACCATATTGTACCTTCACCACCTTTCAGCTGCAAAGTGTTATTCGCAAGCCATTTCTATGCTATTTTTACTCTTACAATATTCTTTTCTTTGTTCTGAACTCCACAGCTGCGACAGCATTCAATGCTTGAACATCAACCATTGGTTGAAAAACCCTGATGGGTAAGCGCTATTATCACGTAACTCCATGCCTGGCTAATTATATTTTGCAGTATTTTAGTCCCTATAACAATAGCGTCAGTTAAATGACGCAAGCAGTACAACTATTATCATAATTTTCCAGTTTAAAAAATCGTATTTTTGTACTCACTAACATATGCGGCTCTTGAGACTTTCATTATTAGCTTCAATGCACCCAACAAATATTTACGTCGCAAGATGCCAGTTTTTGGACCTTATAGCGGTGACAAACAACAAATAACTCTTGTATATTCTTTGACTGTTGCGCCGCCATTCATTTTACTCCACGACTCCATTAGTTTTTCCACATACTACTGTAAATGTTCTGTCTGTGTAAATATTATGTATAAAGTTTCCCACACAGAGATCCCGATGTTCTACAACTTACCTCTGTTTCCCCTTATTACAAGCCCAAAACACTTCGTCGAACTGGTTATATCACTATGTAAGTTGATGAGGGCTTCATTATATGTTGCTACATTATATGTTTCACAACTCTTAGTACAAGGAGTTGCCTGTCTGTCTATTTATTCCATTCTTATGCTAGCTACTCTGCTTCATTCTCGTTTGTCCCTCGCCTTATCCCCCACTCTCTGTGCATTTCGCCTCAGTCTCCAGCGAATTTAAAATAGTAGTTAGGTTTTCACGCAGCTATCACGTCATATCTCCCGAACAATGTGTCCTACGATATTGTAATTTCACAGGTAAGTATAGTGAAATTGAAGCAAACTGTCTGCGAAATGAAATTAGTACTGAGTTAGTAAGAAAACATAGTCTTATATGTGTTGGGGCTGTCTTTTTAGACTTCTTGTTGTTTATGAAATTAAATCTCCCGAACTATGTGTCGTAGTATGATATGGTATCGAAGGCAAATCAGTGGCATATGTGCATACTCTTTCTAAAATAATTTACGACTACAATTATCAGTGTAGAAACAATAAATTGTAACCTCATGCCGAATGCAATAGTTTGATTACGTGAACATCGGAAACGTAGTAATCTACAAAATTCTTTCCTTCCAGCATTTCGTTTGAGTTGTCAGTGAGGAAAAGCTACTGAAGGTTGGAAGTAATTTGTACTATGTGTTGCATGTCATTGAGAGCTCTTGTGTTCAAATAGTGAATGAATAAAGTCTCTTTATTTATGCGTCGCGTGCTGAGGATGTTTTTCTTGCATTTCAGTGTCTGCGACATAATATTTTCTGAACTACGTGACGTTTCTTACGGGCATAGTTATGGGTTTCTGGCAATATGGAATTTGCGTATCAAGTTTAGTTGAAATCGACTCAGTAGTTTAGGAATCGTTGGATTCAGGAGGGCAATACGGAACGCCATGCTGGATCCCAACGGCCTCGTATCACTACCAGTCGAGATGACAGGCATCTTATCCGCATGGAACAGTTCGACAACTTAGCAGCAGCATGGACTATCAGCTCGTAACCATGGCTACGGTTACCCTTGACGCTTCATCACAGACATGAGCGTCTGCGATGGTGTAAGCAACGACGAACCTTGGTGCACGAATGGCAAAACGTCGTTATTTCGGATGAATCCAGGTTCTGTTTACAGCATCTTGATGGTCGCATCCGTGTTTGGCGACATCACGGTGAACTCACATTGGAAGCGTGTTTTCGTCATCGCCATACTGGCGTATCACCCCGCGTGATGATATGGGATGCCATTGGTTACACGTCTCGGTCACCTCTCGTTCGCATCGACCGCACTTTGAACAGTGGCCGTTACGTTTCAGATGTGTTACGATCCGTGGTTCTACCCTTTATTCGGTCCCTGCGAAACGCTACATTTCAGCGGGATAATGCACGACCGCATGTTGAAAGTCCTGTACAGGCCTATCTCGATACGGAAAATGTTAGACTGCTGCCCTGGCCAGCACATTGTCCAGATCTCTCATCAATTGGTCAATGGTGGCCGAGCAACTGGCTCGTCAGAATACGCCAGTCACTACTCTTGATGAACTGTGGTATCGTGTTGAAGCTGCATGGGTATCTGTACCTCTACACGCCATTCAAGCTGTGTTTGATTCGGTCTAAAGCATCTCGCTGCGGAGCGCGCGGTTGCTCGCCGTGGAGGTTCGAGTCCTCCCTAGAGCATGGGTATGTGTGTTGTCCTTAGGTTAGTTTCCCTAGGTTTAAGTAGTTTGTGAGCTACGGACTGATGACCACGCAGTTTGATTCGATAGATTTACAGACTTTTTTGTGTTTGATTCAATGCACAGGCGTATCAAGGCCGTAATTACGTCCATAGGTGGTTGTTCTGGGTTCTGATTTCTAAGGATCTGTGCATCCTTTTATCATCTGCATTTTCTTCTTGGTGTAGCAATTTTAATGTCATAATGTTGTTGTTCCCACTCCGTAGAACCGGAAAAAATGTTCAAATGTTTTTACAGCTTATGGGACTTAACTACGGGGTCATCGGTCCCTAAACTTACAAACTACTTACGAACTAACACTAAGGACGGCACAAATATCCATGCCCGAGGGGGGATTCGAACCCCCGACCGTGCAGACCGTGACTGGAGCGTCTCAGTACCCCCTCCCCCCCGCAGAACCGACAAACAGACGTCGAACCATTTTAGTTCATTCGGCCAACGACAAGACTTCAGAACGTAGATATGTCATCTGATCTCCTAATTGTTTTGACCAGTGTTTATATAAGGTAACTTCTATCTGGCGGATCTAGGTAACGGATAGTATTATGGAAATTAATTAAGGCTTCCCGGGAAAATCATTTTAAGAACATACCTCATAAATGTCTTCAACTTGCCATGGATAGTAACTGTAGATGTGGTCATCCACACATAGTCAAAATTGATTATTTTTTTCTAGCGTATCGTATAACCAAAAGAGATTTTCGAAAAGGGAAAGTAGGTTTTCTGGTAAATGTCTAAAAACATACAGATAACACCTGAGATATTTGCTGCTCTAAACGATCTGCGTCCTCAAGTACTGTATTATCGCATGCGGCGTTTTCGAACATTTTGGTTTAGCGCACTTGGTGCACGGACCGACAGACCTATCTCGGGAACTAAATGAGATAACATTATACTCTCAACTTTAAATAAAATTTCTATTTGTTGTTTACATTTTATATCCAGCTACGTAGGACCTGAAATGGACCATACAAGAAGTCCACGTAATGTTTTTTTTTTTTTTTTTTTTTTTTTTACTTCTGCATATCTTTAATTTACGTTGCAATACTTTACAAATACAAATTTTCAATTTGTACATCGAGCAGGCGGTGAAGGAAAGCAAGGAAAAATTTGGAATAGGGATTAAAATTCAGGGGGAAGAAATAAAAACATTGCGTTTGCTGATGACATTGTAATTCTATCAGAGACAGCAAAGGACCTGTTAGAGCAGTTGAATGGAATGGACAGTGTGTTGAAGAGAACGTAAAAAAGGAACATTAACAAGAGCAAAACAAAAATAATTGAATGCGGTCTTAGAAAATCAGGCGATGCTGAAGGAATTAGATTAGGTAACGAAACAATGAAGGTGGTAGATGAGTTTTGTTACTTGGGTAGTAAAATAACATGCGATGGTCGCAGTACAGAGGATATAAAATGCAGAATGGCAATGGGAAGAAAAGCATTTTTGAAAAAGAGAAATTTGCTAACATCGAATATTAATTTAAGTGTAAGGAAGTCTTTTCTGAAGGCATTTGGGGTGTTGCTTTGTACGGGAGTGAAACATGGACGATAAGCAGTGCGGACAGGAAGAAAATAGAGGCTTTTGAAATGTGGTGCTACAGAAGAATGCTGAAGATTAGGTGGGTAGATCGCATAACTAATGAAGAGGTACTGAACAGAATTGGTGAGAAAAGGAATTTTTGGCATACCCTGACTGAAAGAAGGGATCGCTTGGTGGGACACATTCTTAGACATCAAGGAATTGTGAATTTAGCATTGGAGGGAAGTGTGTGGGGTAAAAATCGCAGAGGGATACCAAGAGTCGCGTATAGTAAGCAGATTCAAGTGGATGTGGGTTGCCGTTCTTATGAGGAGATGAAAAGGCTTGCTCAAAATAGAGTAGCGTGGAGAGCTGCATCAAACCAGTCTCTGGACTGAAGACCATAACAACAACTTTACGAGGTTGGATACTGCACACTAACTGAATAAAATTAAATCGCCACTTAATCGAGCGAATGATTACAATCTGTAAGACTTAAGAAATTAATTTAACTTTTAAAAATCGGATAGTAAGTTTTAAAGCTGTCTGAACACGCTTCTCAACACAATTCGCACTTTAGCTACGCTAACATAATGGTGTTTCGGATGTATCTTGGCAATGGATAAAGGTAATGGATAATGGAAGAATTATGTTCCTAGATAGATGGCTGCAGGATATATTAGCAATATTTGAGCAGTTTTATTAGATCGATATTTGCGACGAACAGCATAAAAACGGCTAAACATCGGGTTTTGTGATTTGTGCAGAAGTATGATACGGTTGTACCTCTGCAGCTTGGTAGCGAATAAAGATATCGAAAAAATTGCGAATGTCAAGAACAATTTATG
This sequence comes from Locusta migratoria, assembly GCA_026315105.1. Lineage (NCBI taxonomy): Eukaryota > Metazoa > Arthropoda > Insecta > Orthoptera > Acrididae > Locusta > Locusta migratoria. Next base: position 411,883,416 of record CM048746.1, on the reverse strand, counting down.
AATAAACAGTATGAAAGTGGCCATTCACACAATGTTTGTTTAGAGTGCCAAAAATATCGGTTTTCTCAGGATTTGCGTATGAAAACAATGGTTGTTTTATAAGCCGTATAAAGCCCACTATCACTCGTAGTGTTGGAAATCTAACATTTGATGAATTTCGGTGGTCTCCAGGAAGTTAGTAATATTTTAATTTTGACGAACTACCATTCCGTAGCTATAATTTCCGCATTCTTTAAATATATATACAAATTTTCCCAAGCGACGGGCAATCCAAATCATATTATTCCTTCTCTGTGATAATAGAACCCGAAATACGAGTTCCTGTAGAAACAAATTGTCGCATGCAGCGTTTCCGAACTTATTGCGCCGTGCAATTTGATTCCTTGATAGTTTCATTGTTTCCGTGAGAGTTTTTGTGTTTAAGACGTATCAGCGAGTGTGAAAACAGTCATTCTGTTCGGCTGTTGTCATTCATCTGATGATTTAGAAGAACCGGCGATTATTGCTTCAATTAGTCTCCCAATCACTAAGTTCCAGATGCCGCCTGTTAGGAATTAGCCGGGCATAGTTTATTTCTTAAGCTCTTTGCGTGATCTTATGTGCTTGTACTGATTAAAAATCCAAAATAATGATTCACACAGAGAGCAGGGAGGGAAAATGCAGTGAAATTGTTTCACTTTGTCGGAATATCGTTTTGAGCCGTTAAATAGAGGGTCGTGAAGTAATGATAACGCGATCTACTAATAACAAACATACAGAAACTTTTAGAGTCAGTGAGGAACAGGTCATCAATAATCATGTGGACGTTACAGTATCACGGAATACAGTTGTAAGTGGGAATGCGAAGAAAGGTAAAAGATTTTTGTGTTTAGTAAAGAGCGAGAAGGGACAGAATCAAATTACCACAGAGTTCATTATAGTGATGAGTAACAATGGAGAAATTACAAGATCATGGTAGAATATGCTTTAACAAGTATGTTCTGAGTAAAGTTGTGAAAGATAGGAAAGTTCCACCGTGAATCGGCAATCAATTACAAAACTGCTACGAAAGAAAAGAGAAGTTCACTGCAAATTCAAACGTAGTAAAAGTCTCGAAGACAAGCAGAAATTGGATTCCAAAATTAGCGTAATAAGGGCAACACGAGATGCGCCCAAGGAAGATGAAAGTAATGTTGTTTGTACTGACATTGAAGAAAATTCTAACAGGTTAAGGTCCTTTGTTAAATCAGTAAACAGTGTGAATAGTGATTCTGAGTCACGGTCTGCACGGCCACTACGGTCGGGGGTTCGAATCCCCCCTCGGGCATGGATATTTGTGCCGCCCTAGTTCATAAGTAGTTTGTAAGTTTAGGGACTGATGACCCCGTAGTTACGTCCCATAAGCTTAACAAACATTTAACATTTAAGTGATTCTGATACACGTCATAATACCTACCACACACTGTACGTTACGGTATGCAGTCGAAAGGTCAGTGGTATAAATGAATAATATGCCAACCAACTGTGGCAAAAAAGGCTGAATTACATAGCATATATGGGATACGTAAAACTTATACAAAAAACACCAAATTGAAGCCATTTTTTATGCTCCGAACGCTGCTGTATAAAATTAGGTAAACCTCCTGAATAATGTGTGAAAATATTTAAGGCGTTCCTGCAGCCAAGTGTACTTGCAGATTGTAGTTGCAGCATGATGATGCAAATAGCGAAATGCTTATTGATGCCTGTCTGCGTTGTTTAATTGTGGGTGATGTTTATTCATAAAGACGCTGCAATCCGAATCTTAGTTTGAAGTATTTGAGCTCTCCAGTCAATCCACTAGTGAAAGAAATCACTTTACCTTAATGGCTCCCATTCAACGCCGAAAGACCTGAAATTTCACCGGCGTCGCTGTATTTGTAATTAGTTTCGTTAAAAATGCTTCGCTCCTTCTCCCGCCTTTATTTTGTTGCCGTTTTTCTCACTACCTCTTTTTCCGGTATTTTTTCCCGATCATTCGGTATTTATCACCACACCGAAAGGTGGAAGGAAATCACTTCTTGCGACGAATTTGCTTCTCTGCTGTAAACACCTTATATAAAAGCAGCAGTTTATATTTTCTGGTATTTTTTTATGGTTCCTTAATTAAAAACACGATGAAGACTTTTCTATGCATGTGCGTAACATCGTGGAAGATATTCTAATGCTTAAAGCCAGCAGATTGATAAAGGACCTTTAGTGGCATTCGACAATTAATGTGGAAAACAAAAACCGTTGACTTCCTCATCCAAAGTCTTCTGGATATGATAATGCGTAAAACTGAAAATAGCTGTCACCTGGTTACTGGCCATTGTTATACAGAATTTATTCGTTGTACAGAATTTATTTCGTTTATAGATTGTGTTCGAAAAAATGAATGAGTACAGACGGAAGACAGTTGTGTGATCGCAACTGTAACACTAGTTATGAGAGGAAGGGATAGGCTGAGGAGGACGCGACAAACTCTTTAGAACCACTTTTACTCTTTTTCCAGCAATACCAAATCAAATCATCTAAAAAGACTAACATACAACTTCCCACTTTATCAGTGCACACAATGATTATTAAAAAGAAGATAATCCAGTACTCTTCTCCCAAGATCTCGTAAAATTGCCAATAAACATTGAGAATTATCTAAGCTTCAACATGAACAGAGAAACAATCAAATTATCTATATCGAACTAATACGTGTTCCTAGGTTTTCCCGGCGAATATGGTGAGTGAAGATCTCTCGGGCGTGCAGCCGGATTGATTGATCGTTTTGGAACGAATTTTCGACACCGTAACATGCCATCATCATAAGGTTACTCCCGCTGTCTGAGGTGCTGGACTCACGCTCACGCTTCTCTTGACAAACCTGGACCTTGGTCCGATGGGTTGCAGGCTAAGCATTTACTGCTGTTCCTACGGTACCTGAAACATAGGAAACACATATTAATGGCATGACTGGAATAAGGGTCTTAAGGTGTCAGATAATAACGATGTGGTTTCCTCCACAATTGCTACGAGATTAATATCGTAGCAGATCAGGGCAACGAGTTGTTCTGGATCCTCTGCATCGACTTGATGGGAAGGTCTGCGGCGTTTCCAAACACTGGGGACGCGTACTGAGCAATGGGCGAACCAGTGACAGGTACAGCGTGATCCCATGTTGCGGCGGCAGCGACGACTGCGGGTTGAGCAGCGGGTAAATTCGCGCAAGCGCCCAATGGCCCTCTGTCTTACATCACTGGCGTGATGTTTCCAGGTGAGCCTTTGATCTAGGGTAACCCCTAGGTATTTCGCCGCCGCGTTCCAGGGGATGCGAGCCCCCAGAATCTCCATCGGCGGTAGCCCAATAGGCACTCGTCTTCTAGTGAAGACGACTGCCTGGCTTTTCGCGGCGTTGAATTTCAACCGCCACTTAGTAGCCCATGCCGCCAAGGCGTCGCATCCAGCTTGCGGCGTCTCACCGTGTGCGCGTTCATGCTGCGGGTAAACAGCGCTGTATCGTCGGCGTAGAGCGCCAATTCTACGCGTGCTATCCGAGGTGCGTCGGCAGTGTACAATGAATACAGCAGGGGGCCGAGAACCGACCCCTGCGGCACTCTTGCACATATCTGCAGTTCCGTCGATGTACCGTCTTCTACCCTCACATGGAAGGTTCGTTCAGACAGGTACGACTGCAACAGTCTCCCATGAGACGTCGGAATTTCGTGCACAAAGAGTTTGTGCACGATTCCGTCGTGCCAGACGGAGTCTGAGGTGCTGGACCGGCGGTTGAACTATATATACCTGCGAACACCAGACTCCACTGACCGCGTGTGCGGACTGCGGGTTGCTGCGGTGGTGGGGGTAGCTCCTGCTCTGGACTCGAGTGGCGAACCTCAGTTTGCGCTCTGCCTTCGTCGTGCTCGGTGTTCTGCTTGCGCTGCGATCGAAGAAGCTTTAGTGCCGGATTCCACGCTTGGCTTTGTTGAAATCCACTGTCCTTGCTTATGAGATTCTCGCGTAGCCGGATTTCGATGGCCTCCTTATATAGACAGTCCCATTATCGCGATGTGTTGTGTAGGACCTCTGTGTCCTCATATTTCATCTTGTGGTTTGTTTCCAAGCAATGTTCAGCAATTGCTGATTTTGTGGGCTCTTGGAGTTCGGTGTGGCGCTTGTGCTCTGTGCACCTTTCTTCAATTGTTCGAATGGTTTGGCCAACATACGCTTTCCCGCACTCGCATGGAATGTGATAAAGTCCCAACTTCCGGAGTGCCAGATCGTCCTTCACTGTCCCTGGTAGGGATTTGATTTTTGCCGGCGGGCGGTACACGCATTTGATGTTGTGTCGTCGTAAGATTCTGCCGATTTTTCCAGATATGTTTCCTGCGTATGGAATGTAGGCAATCTTTGCCGGCGTATCCTGCTCGGATGTTGGTTATGGCGTGCTATTATGTTTGAAAATACGTCGAATATGTCGATCACTAAACCCGCTTTTCTAGAATACTTCCTTGAGATGGTCAAGATCTGTTTTCAGGCTTTCTTCGTCGGAGATCACACGAGCTCTTTGGACCAGCGTATTTAGAACCCCTTCCCTTTGGGACGGGTTATGACAGCTAGAGGCATAAAGGTACTAGTCCGTGTGGGTTTTCTTCCGATAGACACTGTGTCCCAATGTTCCGTCCGGTTTTCTGTGACTTGTGTCCTTATGACGTGAGGGGTTGTTAGTGCGTTGTTTTGTTCGATATACACACTTTAGTGGTTCATGGAAGGATAATTTTGGTTAGTAGATATATGTACTAGAAGGCTTATGGCTTGTTACGGATTCCCGGAGCTCCTAGTTACTGCAGGAACTGTAAAAAATAACGGGCATTTTACTGATAGGTATACCCCCTCTTTCTTTTTGTCTTTCAAATCTTACCTGCCAGGTTATGGATAGTTAAAAAAAGCTAATCTGACTCTTTAAGAATATTGGTTCACTCGTATTCTCCCTACTCCTGAAATAAACATTGATTATTATTATTATACATTGCACTTGAAATAACTTTAACTGCCGGCCGCGGTGGCCGAGGGGACTGAGGCGCTCCAGTCACGATCTGCACGGCCACTACGGTCGGGGGTTCGAATCCCCCCCTCGGGCATGGATATTTGTGCCGTCCTTAGAACTAGTTAGTACATAAGTAGTTTGTAAGTTTAGGGACTGATAACCCCGTAGTTAAGTCCCATAAGCTTTACAAACATTTGAACATTTAACTTTAACTGTCTGGATCGCAACTGCACTTTATAAAGGCCTCACGCGTTTCGACATGTCATTATCAAAGGCTATAAAAGACAGCGGTGTTAATATTCCATCAAACACAGATAAAACATAACATATGAGTTACACTATCCATATACTCATAACAACAGTTGAAAGCTTATTAAAAAGAAAAACTAAAAATTCCCTTTAAAACTATTACTGTCATAGACATATGTAATATATAAAAGAAGTTTACAGTTCCTCCCAGAACACCCCAGCAGGATGGTCAAGTGCATTCTGAAGCCTGTACCTGACCATCCTACAGGGGTGTTCTGGGGAATTTGTAAACTTATTTTATGTATTACATATGTCTATGAGAGTAATAGTTTTAAGGAAAATTTTTTAGTTTTTCTTTTAAATAAGTTAACAGTTATGGTGTGTCAAAAGATAGTGTTACTCATATGTTATGTTTTATCACTCTTGGATGGAATATTAATACCATTGTCTTTTATAGCCTTAGATAATGACGACATGTCGAAACGCATAAGGCTTTAATAAAGTGCAGCTGTGGTCAAGATGTTACAGTTACTTCAAGTTCATCAAAATGGCCACCACGTCTCACAGTAAGGTTTTATACATTGATTGTTGTGTTTTTATACAACATTAATGTTTACTAAAATGTCATCCACACCACTGCGGGGAAACAGCTTCCACTGCGACAGCCCTAATATGGACATAATCGAACGCCTGACGACTGTCCAACCCAACGTTAAGGATGTCTGTACGCTTAACTCCGTAGTCACTAATACCAGCCAACGACTTGGAACCTACGCTTCAGAACAAATTCACAATTATGACCTCTGCATAGGGTAGCCCTCCAACATTGAGTGAATTAAAAACAAAACAATTGACCTTACGGCACAGTCCACGAAAGCACACCTCTAAACGAACGTCTTCGCACGAAACAAACACCACAACGAAGAACAGAATACTCCACCTCTACAGAGAAAACCCACATAAAAGAGGATGAAATGTCTATGTCAACACTTTTGTATCAATCTGCAGTACGTTGAAGACGGAGGCGACGTAATTACTAAACAAGGATTCACAGAGAAAAGTTACGAATACCAAAGCACTCATAAAAGACACCTGACGATAGACAGAGGAGCACCATAGACTGGCAAACAGCAGACGTCAAAATTATTAGCAGACAAAAGCTATACTAACTATAAACATTGCAAAGAGTGCTCAACCACTCTAAGGTAAAGCAGTCAACAATCAGAAGATTGGTTTGCACATCACAGTGCTTTATTTGGCATGGTGCTGTTTGGAGGTGTTATGCCGTTGCCTTCCTCCGACCTTCGAACTAGCTTGCCCAGCCAGTTATAGGGGGACCTACAGGTTAACGTGGGTTCCGAACCACGGTGCTACTCGGTATTTTTCACATGATCAATATTGACAGAGGTGAAAGAAGTGGAAAGTGACAGATAAAAAACCCTAGAACCTGGGGGGGGGGGGGGAAGTTTAACGTGGGTTCCGAACCACGGTGCTACTCGGTATTTTTCACATGATCAATATTGACAGAGGTGAAAGAAGTGGAAAGTGACAGATAAAAAACCCTAGAACCTGGGGGGGGGGGGGGGGGAAGTTTAACGTGGGTTCCGAACCACGGTGCTACTCGGTATTTTTCAATCGAACCCGCGACCTTCGAATTTGTAGCCTGGCACTCTACCAATGTGCAACCGAGGCGCACGTTAACTTGTTAGAAAACAATAACCCAGTCAACCAAACACAATAAGCCATGAGGAAGAAAAAAAAATCCTGTAATTATTTTAAACCAAGACATTTTACAAAATTGAAATAATAATAACAAGACACAGCATAGTTACATAATTAATAATTATTATCTCATAAAATAGAAAGACATCTCAAGAAAGTTAACATAAAAACACCAGTTAACTATATGGCTGCAAATAAAATATCAAATTAGACAAGTAAATTAGCTTCCTATTCTAACAATTACGTTCACACCTCTCGCATTTCTTCATAGATCAACAGATATAGTGTGCAATATTCGAATGGTTCCGCGGTTCCTGGTGGTCCACATACCGTATGGGGAGCCAGTCAATTGCAGTCGGTATTATTATTGAGTGCAGGGTTGGGTGTCTGATCTGAACGGTCTCTCCTCCTCTTTTCGTTTGCGGGGTTCTCAGTCTCTGATTGTCCGAGAGTCTCCATTTCTGTTATGATTGTTCCATTGCTGACTTTACTGTGGACCCCATTTGCCATCGGCTTCGTTCTGGAAAAGCGGACACGATTTATGTCCAATGCCGATCTTGTTGGGAGTGCCCATTTTGGTTCCCGTGGTTGGCGTTATTTTGTCGCCCACCGTTGCGATTACCTCACCAGTTCCCTTGAACATTATTTTCTTTTTCGGTCTATTATTTCTGTTTCTGGTTTGTAATTTGTTACCATCAAACTTCCTGTCGGAATCACTATTGCTATTTTCCCTATAATGTGCACAATGGTTCTGCTCTCGATTATCCCTATTCCGCCAGCCTTTCGATTTTCGACATACTCTGCTTCTCTGAATACGCCAGTAAGTGGTCCATTGCCGCATCACATTTATCTGTCATGCTACGCTGACAATCTGTTGGAATCTTTGTGAAGCAATGCTTCATGATTTCTTTTTCGGTAAATGGGTAGTCTAAGAATCTGTTCTTAAGAGATTACAGGAATTTCTCTGAACTCTTATAACCCGTCCTCTCCATATCCTTTCCAAAGGTAGTTTCTTCCTTAATTGTTTGCTGCGTCCGGAAAGACGAGTACGCTGATATAAAGATGACCTGAATTGTTCGCTCTCCCGCGTCCGAGGTTCGAATCCCCCCTCCCCTGGGCCATGGATGAGTGTGTTGTCCTTATTTTAGTTTAACCTAGTTTACGTAGTTTGTAAGTCTAGGAACTGATGACCAACATAGTTTGGTCCCACAAGAATTACAAACATTGGAATTGAATTGTTCGTACGAGATGCAACTATCTGGAGCAGTACGCATGTGCTCTGCTGTACACAAATAAAATCAAATTTATATTGTAAAGGCCATGTTGCAGGTAACACCTTCTCAAATTGCGACGTAAATGATTTAAAACGCATCGAGTTATTTGACTCCTTATAGAAAGGAAGTGCTTCAGGTCAAAGGGTTGGTTCCACCAGTTGCTTCACAGAGTGGGACGCCTTTCTGTCGTGCATTTGCGAGGGCTGTCGACTGGTCAGCTGGCACACACTTCATTGAATCAACTGCTTCTTGGAGAAGCGTCTCAGTACGTCGGAGACAACAGTTGTCCTCCCGCTGATGTTCCACATACGAATGTGATGCTGGTTCACTGTGGGGAATACTGTCTTCCCTCACAGGTGATCCAAGTTCTGATATCTGAGCACTCTCAATACGGCAAGACACTACTGAAGGTTCTGTCCCGTGTTACGCACCAGGCAAAACATTTTAATCCCTCATGGCCCTTGCAGTTCTTGATGAGTGTGAAGAGAATAGTAGTAATTCCTCTGATTTTTTTGTTGATATGACGAGCTAACTCCTAATGTTGGATAGTAATTAGAGTCTGATCCTCTTCAATACCGGAGACATCAGACTGATTACTCTTCAATTCCTCTGTTGCTTTTGTCTCTTGTGACTCGCCGGCCGCGGTGGCCGAGGAGACTGAGGCGCTCCAGTCACGGTCTGCACGGCCACTACGGTCGGGGGTTCAACTCCCCCCTCGGGCATGGATATTTGTGCCGTCCTTAGTATAAGGTTATTGATAAGTTGTTTGTAAGTTTAGGGACTGATGACCCCGTAGTTAAGTCCCATAAGCGTAACAAACATTTGAACATTTTTTTTCTTGTGCCTCTTACACGACTTTTCCCCATATTGACGCAATATATCCATAGGATATCTGACTCCCGCTATGCCTGCAGCCTTTTTATGTATTTCAGTAACCTTCTTTGTCCCAATAGCCTCATAATGTGCCAACCTAGCATTCTTGTTTGCCTTCAGTGTGTCCTGTTTCGTCTCTTTGGGCGTTTTATTATCCGCATTCACACTGTTCTGCATCTCCAAAAGTCCCCCTCTCATTTCTCTGAAACTCTGCGTGTAGGTTGTTCCACTCCAACAGTTTCTGAGCGAAGCGCATTCTCTGTTCCTCCTGTTTCTTCAGGAATTGCATCAAATCTGCAAGTTGGATTGCGTCATAGTTACCCCCTGGTGTAGAAGGCCTAGGAACTCCTACTGTTTTACTTTTTAAATTGGAATATGAAACTCCATTGACGCTATTGTAGTATTTTCTGTTCACCTTCTGCGATGTTAGATGTGACATTTGAATATCTGTCTCCCTTGAATCACTGCGGTTGTCCTTTCATTTCTCATTTCGTTTGTGCTTCTCATTTCACAACATCGATGAGACAGACGACGTTTCGATGTGTCGGTTCCTCCCGAATGTTGCCCTGAATCACTCATTGTGGTGTAATTTACAGACTGAATCTCACTATCTATCAATCTAGCCTTCCTCCTCGTTATATCAATTCTAAGCCTACAAAATAAAATACTCACAGAAACTTTTATTCTTTCGTGGTTTACAATGTTACACGAGAGTGCCAATAAAAACTGCTAAATATGAAAAACACGGACATCGTAATTCCCAAGAAAATCTAATACCCCATATACAATACTAAAAAAAATTACATTAATATACATCCAGAATTATATATAAATTTCACAACGCAGTACAACAACGCTGTCAACAATGCAAAGTGACTCAGAATCCACAGATACAAGGAATCCTTTATTAAGCGTTGTGCATACATATTAAATACGGTAATCAATCTTATAAGTAATGGCCTGATAATAACAGAAATACATCTGAATACTTCTCAAAAGGGTGTACCGCCCGAAAGATCCTATGGCAGGGTACGCCATGTGCAAGAGGGCGATTTTATACTATGATTTTTGAAGGATTTATTATTATTCTTTTATATAGAGAGTTTTTACTCTTTGAGTGGGGACACGCTATTCACAGGTTGTTACGCAAATTAGTATTTAATATGCAATTTATTACTGATATACAAATTACTATTTGCTATTCAAATTAGAATTTGATTTTTCAAATGGGGACTAATAGTAATCTGAACATTTATTTACTTTAATTGTCATCAAAACAGAGTAATTGGGTAGCCACTATGTTTTCCTAAACATGGAAAAAATAATAAAATAAAATTCTGGCCTATATGAGCACAGTGGCGTCACTTGATCAAGTATGTACTTAGTTAACTTAATTCCTACACCTTACCCATATGTCAGTGGCTGTAATCTTCTCTTATAGAACACAATAGCTTAATTTACGCTGTCTCGCATGCGTAGACTAGATGGTCTGCATTGGTTGTTTCTACTTCTACATATAAATTTTCATAGATTTAGCTTTAAAAATGCTTTCTTCATCAAGTACTTTGATACAGCTTGCCGCACCTTATTGCACCATTGATGGCAGAATTCAAAACATCCCGAAATACTTATTTAAAAAAAATTCTAACCATGGTGCCAAATCCAAAGTTTCGCATTTCTAGCATTAAAATAGTCTTATTAGCACCCATAAAAATTTTCCCCTTATTTCAACAGCTTAATGGTTGAATTTCGAAAAATATCGAAACACGTGTTTTTTAAATTCCATCAAAAATCTAAATCCCAAGTTTTGTATTTCATGCTTGAAACTTGCCTGAATACCAACGTATTTTCAAAAAACCGTTCATCCCCTAGTTCACCCCCTTAAGGATGGGAACATCGAAAAACCGCTGATGCCTATAGTGTGAGATAAACAACGTCTACAAGTTTACATTTACTATCGTCTGTAGAGCACTTTTAAGCGCCGTTTTCTGTCTCTTAGAAACGGATCGAAAACGCGAAATTTCTTTCTTACGATTTAGCATTTTTCTTGGTAGTTTTATTTTTCAAACTGCAGTAAGCACTTGTTTTTTCTTTATTCGTACGCTTGTTGCGGAAAAATGACTGAAGAATGTGCATCACGTTTCGCCGTATGTAACTTCTTTGCTATTATAGTGTCAGAAGTCATTGCTGGGCTTCAGTCCGAATTTTATATAAGCTGACGACTTTCAACTACTATATCTTCCACCCTGCTATAGATATCGACACGGAATTGCTATGGTGTACAACGGGAGACTTTGTCTACAACAACACAAAGAAATCGTTTGTCTTCATTGTGTAGTTATTGCTGGAGAGCAAAATATTGACACCCACACGTAGAATTTTATATACGTCGGTAACTTTGAACTTCCATATCTTCCACTCCTTTATCGTTATCAACCCTCTATCACCATAGTGCACAATGGGAGACTGATACCTACTATTACATAGAAGCACTATTCGTTTGCGATGTGTAGTTTTGGCTGCAGATTGAAATATAGGCAAAAACACATCAGTTTGTATATGTATTATGGTAAGATATGCTAACGCCCAATACCTGTTTATCTGAAACAAAACTTCTGAGTCAACACAACTAACTGTATTGCCTATTTTCTTAATCTGATAATTATCTTTCCCTCCAAAATAGTGATAACAAATGCTGATACAGAAATCTGATAAAAGTGTGTTTTATTACCAAATAATTATGAACACCCTACCACTGGGCAATGCTAAATGACAGTCGTCACAATTAGGCACAAATAGATTTATAGTACTATCTAACAAGACACTCAACTATTCACAGATGAACACAAATACAATTAACTCTTTTAGATGAATGACTGAAAATAATAATGGGGGCGTCCTACCATTTATAGTAAAGAATCTAATCTTCACTAGAAATATGTAATCAGTCTTGATGGGGACACACACACCCTGTCTGTGAATATACCCAGTGAAAGAAAACAATCATAAAGTGCTGCACTGACTGTAGAATGGCTCTAGCAACTGTTTGAATCACATTACCCTTTCAGCATAAGTGGAAACTCGCAGGCACGACGTCGGAGTACGGCAGTCTGCAACCACAAGCTGTAAATTTCATCCACGAAATGAAATACACTTCGTTCTGCTAAGCAGCAACGACATTTAATTATTAATCTACAGCCTCATTAGGATCGCAGCCACAAAGGATACCTACTGAATCGTCTAGGACTTCACACATTTTTTTACCTTCAGTTGCAGTTTCAATAGAAATTCAGTTGCACAGTACGTTACCAGACCTGAAGAATTATCGCCAATAATGCGTCGGCACACTCGATTTGTGGGTGGCTGAAATATTTCAATGCTCAGCAACAGAATAGGCGATCAAGTATAAACTGCGAAGTCTAAAATTTTTCGGTGAGTCCAAACTACAATTCACACACCAAACAATAATAGTGACTACACTGAGTGGTTCTTGTAAACGAATTAAATCAACTCTTAAGTCCAACAGTGGTCGCACACATCAAAGCGCGGATACTCCTACAACTCTCTCGGTTGGATGCTGCCATCGGAGTCCCTTTCCTTCCTAGACACAAGTCAGCTGGTTTCTGTCCACCACCGTAGTCCAGAGGACAACTGCTGGCGTGGCGCAGAGGATAGCGTCACGGACTGCGGAGCAGAAGGTCGCCGGTTCAATCCCACCCACCGGCAAAAATTTATGCCGGGCGCCGTGGCTCAGCGCGCCCAGTCAGGGGGCTAAAAGCCCTCTGTAATAAAAAAGCTGAGCCAACTATTAAACGAACAACCACAAACGAACTAAACGAACGACCGCGAACCATAGATCTACCAGATGAAAAAAAAAAAAAAAAAAAAAAAAAAAAAAAAAAAAAAAAAAAAAAAAAAAAAAAAAAAAAGCGTGCTAAATTGCAACGCAGGGGGCGCGAGTTCGATTCATGATCGGGTGGGATATTTTATTCACTCGGGGAGTGGATGTTGTGTCGTCCTTATCATCACTTCATCGGCGCGCAAGTCACCCATGTGGCGCCACCTAAAAACTTGCACCAGGCAGAGCGAACACGATCCCAGCTGGGATCTAATGGCCAGAAATGCCACGCAAAATCATCATCAGCTGCTCTCTGGCCGTCTCCTCGAAGCCACGCTTATCTCACCTAGTAAACAACAGATCTCCTAACGGGCTTTCCAATGAAAACTATAGTCGCAATTATGGATCGCCCAACCTGCCGACCTAAAATTTCTTAGTCATTAGCAGACTGATCTGCGCACGCCACCCTAAGTACCGCTAGAGAGAGCGAAATTCTCACTATATTGGGCACATTACCCTGCACTGGCACCTAAACTTTATCGCCTCCCATCGTAGTCCTGCCAAACCAGCACCAAATTTTTGTACTATTGGCGTCAAAACCATGCAGCATCCGCCCCATACAAAAAAATTGCACTCATAATGTCCTGCTATTTATTTACTCGTAAAACGAGCTTCCTTAGGCGGACTGTTCGGAATACAATGGCCGCTGACAGCAATCATTCTCCATAAAATGAGTGGCTGCTTGGCTGTATGCGGCCTTCGGTATATGCAGACGCAAGACCTACCCTTGAAAGATAACAATGCTATCACTGCCGCACGCCTTACGGCGCCAGTGACTTACACAGCCCCGGACGTCATAGTGCCCATTGGCAAGCGGCCCTGCCGGACGCTGTCCAGGTGGTACGCGCGTTTCCTCTTGCTTGGAAATGGCTCTCCATATCTCATTCGTCACAACGTATCCCCCAATGGCCAATGAAGAAAGCCATTCGGTGGCACAGCTTTGACCAGTGTTCTGCGAAAAACAGTCAGGGGAACATTCCGAGTCTTCCCTGATGTGGGAAATAGGTCCCGTGTCCAGAGCTCGCCTCTTGTCTAAACAGCTTGCTCTGTCCTACTGACAAAAAATCAAAAGAAGAGAGAAAAATATGCTACAAACTGTTATTCGTAACATCTGTCATTAAAAAGAATTAAAAATATAACTAACAGAAAATGAGAAAATAAGAGTTACAAAATTGCTGCAAAAATTCCACCATCTCTCATATAAACTGTTCTCTGTCAGTGAGAGTCCATCGTCCTGCAGAACTGCTGTGTTAATTCTGAAGTGTTCAGAAACTCCTGCAGTAAAGGTAACGTTTTCGGTTGTATCTGTGAGTTACTGTTCAAATAACTTTCTGGTGATTATATCGATACATACTTCTTCCAGCTTTAAGAGTGTTATTTGTGTACGGATTGATAGGCTTTTTAAAATCCACGGATGTAACAACTGTGTAAAGTTTCCGCATTGTTTTGATGCTAAGAATTGTTTTTTAGGTAAAGATTTGCTCTGGACAAGATCTCTTTTTATGAACTAGGCCTGCTGCTCACAAGATGTATGTACTGGTTGTGCTTATTTAAAAGAAATTTAGATATAAATTTATATGTGTCCGGAAACAGAGACATGCGTCGGTAGTTGTTGGTATCTATTCTGTCGCTCTTTTCATATTATGGGTGAATTTTGGCTCGTTTCTAATGGTCTCGTATCCTTTCTTTTTCCCGGCAATCTCTAATAACCTCATAAATATTCATAGAATATATGACTTCATCTGCGAATGGGCAAAGCTGAAAATGTGTACCCACGGGAGGCGTGCTTCGGTAGTCCTTGCAGGTGCGGTAATCACTGTGTCCCCAGTCGTATAGGGGTCAGCGCAACTGCCTAGAAAGCAAGAGACCCGGGTTCGAATCCCGTCTGGGTGCACATTTTCAGCTTTGCCCATTGGCAGTTCATATATTCTATGAATATGAAAACAATAACAACTGCAGGATCTGAAGTGACGTCTGTTCTTTCGGAATAGACGCCCACTTCCTCCCAGTTTCCCCATCTCAGCTACTAACATGTCTTCACTTTGTGCTCTGTTGTTCTTCAAGTGGCCAATGTATTTCTCAGTTTGATGCCGTGACGATGGTTCTGAAGGGGACTTTACTTTTGAGGCTTACAAAAAGTTTGGCGTTGTGTTGGTTCCTCACAGTTTAGAAGGTTTTCGCAGTTGTCTTTGTTGTTGGTAATCAGTTTATTTGTCTCATCAGATTCTAACCTATAGTCTCTTCTATGAAACTTCGTAGAAATCCATAGTATTGTTCTGCCTTAAATTTGTATCTATTTCCTCTAACCGTTTTTATCACATGTTTGTTTCTGTGTTCTTATATTTTTCAATCTCTGTTTTCTGATCTCAGTGAATGTATTCCAGTCCCTTTCTTTTTGCAAGAGTTCTATCTCTTCCAGGCTGTTAATCTATTCTTTTGTGTCTCGTCTCCGCCGATTGTCCTGGGTGTTGGTGGCCGAGTGGAGAGAGACAGACAAACGGATGTAGGATGCACGCGTATGTGGGTACGGAGTCTGAGGTGACGAGCCAGATTACTACAAGATATATATATATATATATAATTTCGTAGAAATATTACAATACTTAACTTTTATGTAGTCTAATAGAAAGCAGATACATAGTTTATCTGAACTACGTAGAAGCCTGACTACTGATGAGAACCTTATCTAGTGCTTGTTTTATTGCCAAATGGCCGATGCAGTTCAGTGGTGGCCGCTAGCGGGGTTGTAGCAGAGGGCGCTCGCGGCAGAAGTCGTAAGAACGCCGCGACGTGCTTGCAAGGCGACGCGCGGCGAAAGTACGTGGCGCGCACTTCAGACTTGTGAGACGCTACATATTCTCTAATACTTCATCACGTGTCTTATTCCACCAATTCCACCACCTATGTTTCCTTCTTATTGGTGGTTTTTCTATTTCTTTTTTTGCCTCTATCATTGCTACTCTGATCTCATAACAGTTTCCCATAATCTTTATGTGAATCTTTTCAATGATCTCGTCCCTGTTGGCTGCTAGAAGTGTTGTGTCAATTCAGTGGATTTTCTTAATTTAGGGTTTATGTTTCATATGTTGAAATTTGGTTTTAATTTCCGTTAGAAAATGGTCCGAATCTATTCCCAGTCCCCTTCGGACCAATAAATTCATAAATTCTCCATGAGTCTTAATGTGAGTTATGAGAACGCCAGTTCATCTTGCTCCTTGGCAATTTTCTTATGAAGGTATGCATTGGTTTTAGGTTTTTCGACAAGCTATCTGCAGAAGTTGTTGAGCCTTTATCTTTTCTTATTTATGTGTTTCTGTGCAGGATAATTTCCTTATATTGCCTTGTATTTCTCTTCTGTGGCTACCTGTGCATTGGAATCGCCGACGATTAGTTTTTTGATACTTTGGCATTTTAAATGTCTCTTTTCTAGTGCTTTCAAAACCTGTTCCACTTTTTCTGGATTTTTTTCTGTTTTCCTTGTTGTTGGGGAGACGTATGATGGCATAGCCGTTTATCTGAATGATAGAAGTTATAGAAATGTTTCAATTATGTTAGTCAGCTGATTGTGGGTGGAAATTTAGGTAGATTTGACCATGTGCCTATCGACAACTATTCCCCTGAGCCGTTAATACCCGCCACCCCCCCTTACTTCCAAAGTATGCACTTCACCCTGATGCAATATCGTCGATAAGGGATTGTCATTCGTTAATTCAAGTTAATTCTATTTTAAGACCTATATTCAAAGCCATACAACAAGATTTGGTTGCACTGTAGCGAAAAAAATATAATATTATTTCAAAATGTTCAAATATTTGTAAATCTATGGCATGGCACTAAACTGCTTGGGTATTAGTCCCTAGCTTACAAACAAGTTAAACTAACCTAAGGATAACACATACAACCATGCCCGAGGGGGGGACTCGAACCTCCGACAGCGAACGGCCGCATGCACCGCAGTATGGCACCCCAGTGCGGACGGCTATTCCATCGCGGCTAATAACCGTGACGTTGAAAATTCTCACACGTTCTCAATTAATATTACACAATGCGAATGATTATCTGTTCGGTTCCAAAACAAATAGTATCTTGAGGTATTACGCATGTATTACAGTGTAAATTGATCCAATTTGATGTTCACGTGCGATGGCCGGCCGATATTAATTACAGCAATTGTTGACAGTTCGATATGCCCGATCACGACGCGGTTATCCGATAATCTTGATGTCGCGGTTGCGACGCAATTTCATATTTTGCGATAACAATATTCCACGTCAGCCAGATAGTCATGATTTAAATCCGGTCCGTATATAAACCTGTTACCGTCGGCGCGCGGTTGAGTGTTTCTCTAGACGACACAACACACGTTAGCGAACACTTTAACAATTATACACATTTCCAGTGACTGTAAAGATACGCGATAGTTCATAGTGGCTGTTCGATATGATTCGCTGTTAGATTAATTGCACCAGCTTCAGTAATAAAAATTCCGTTCGCACCACTGCTGTAGTTAGCTTGATACACCCGTTCTCAGCCACACACACCAACTGCCACTGTATAAAACTCGACTCCCCACGCGCATCCGAAAATGGATATCGCTCAAACAGTCAAAGATGTAGCATATACGTTTTTTTACCATTAAAGCTGTTTCAGGAATACTGACATTTGTTATACTGTAATACTGTAGGCCTCAGATTCAGATAAAATCTAATCTCTGTTTCTGTTTTCGCGGAGTGCTGGTAAGAATATGTTGTGTTTGTGTAATACGTCTGTCAGTTGTTTGGTAAGAATATGTTGTGTTTGTGTAATACGTCTGTCAGTTGTTTCAGTTTTCCAGTAATTATTAAAGTGTTGATATTCACAGTGACGAGTAGATGTTTTATTCCAGGTATAATGCGAGAAGTTCTAGGAAGCCGCAACTATTCCTTACATGATGTACTAGGCTCTCCAGAACCCTATGCCCTAGTTGCATCACTGTTTCATGTGATGGAGGAGTGTTTACCTCATGGAGTAATTTTCCTATTAGAATTTACCATCTTGTCTTGATTGAATTTAAATTGGAAAGGGGTGTTGAATCCCTTCGTGGGATGTTACATCTGTGCTCGTATTGTCCGATGGGTTTTCACCGTTCGCCTTCTTTGTCGTTGAGATTAATAACTTCATCTGGATAAGAAGCCATTCATCACCTTCACCTGATATGTTTCAGTGGCTCTTCCGCACTCTCCGCCGTTGGAAAGTGAAGTGTCTCTTCCGCCGTTGAGACCGTTAGCCCGTAACCCCAGGCTAGGCGAACTTAATGAACTATGTCAATGATTCCAATGGTGATGTACTTAATTTTGTTTCTTAAGTATATGAAGTTTAAAACGGTAACTCTCAACATTCTGAGGGAATTAATGCACTGTTGTATTTCTTCGAAAAGAAGCTGAAAATCGTTAAACTGCAGCAAACAACTACGATCCACTAATAAATTAGTACGGTCACGTGTATATCAAAAACTAGCTGAAAACCCGGTGTTGCCCGGTATTTATTTATTCCTGCCTTGAGTTAGTACTTCTAATACCCTTCTCTCTCTGTCAATCTCCTTTTTTCTAGAAACATGTTATATTTATCGGAGAGTATATAAGAAATAATGCTATCTTGCAGGATGTACAAAATTATAAGTGCAGTATCCAAACAAGGAAAAATAGTTATCAAGATACAAATAACATATAAAATGCGTACGATTTCATATTTATAGAGTTAAATGTTGTACAACTGTATAATTTTTCAGGTACCTGTACACCTATATAAGTGCTGTAAAATCTGTTGCGAAAATTGGTAATAAAGAAGTAATAGATTAAAACTTGGTGCGTGATGGGGCGGTTTTTCCTGAATGTTACTGTTTATGTACTTATATCTCCTAAACTACGTGTCGTACTGTGATACAATTTTCAAGGAACATGTTTGTATACCATCTGTAAAATTTTATGTGGCTAAAATTCGTAGTGTAGAAATTATGAATTGTAACGTGATCGAGAAAATTTTTTCCTTTCATAATTTTGCTATGATTGTCAGCAAGAAAAGGTTCAATAAAGATTTGAAACTATGTTTAAAGTTTGTTGCAAGTCCCTCAGTAATCTGATTCTCACATAATGTATTCATAAAATCTCATCGAATTATGTGGCTGCTTCTTGCAACTCATATTGTTTATGACGTTATATGTCCTGAACCATCTGTCATATGTGGTTAGTACCATTAGACAATTGGTAGCTCACGTATAGAAATATGTGTACCAAATTTGGTTGAAATCGGTCCAGTAGTTTAGGAGAAAATGTGCAACACTGTCGAGTGATGATGTAGTTTATGACGTCATATCTCGTGAACTGAGTGTTGTACTTGATCCTTACACTTACGGCGACCGCCCTCATGGGCTGAAGCTTACGTGTTCAAAATTTCATTAAGATTGGAACAACACTTGATTTTTATGCAATAGCGCCGCAGCGGAGCGGCCGAGCGCGAGGCCGTTCCCCGTTGGGGGTTCGAAGCCCCCCTCGGGCATCGATGTTTATCCCGTCTTTAGTATAAGGTGATTCATAAGTAGTTTGTGAGTTTAGGGACTGATGACCCCAAAGTTAAGTCCCTTAAGCTTAACATACATTTGAACATTTTTATGCAATACGTACACTCGAACACATGGGCACTCTTCTTTAAATATAAAGATTATTTTATGTTAATGAGTATTTATTAGTCTTTCGACTTAACAATATTTAAAGATGTGGCACAGTGAAGAAGAAAGATTACAACCTTTCTAAATAACAGTAGGAATACTCTACAAAAGCTGTTAAGTTGCTAAATTAACAAGTGGTCATGAGGTTGGAAAATTGCTGTTTTGAGATGAGTTTCGGGTGGCCCATCATCAGAGAAGTGTTTCATAGCACATTTTGTGTCTGTGCCATTTTTGAGGTATGATTATGGGCCTCCCGAAATGTGTCACATCAAAACCATTTTGCACCTAAAAGCCACTTGTTAATTAATCCACTTAACAGTATTTGTGCAGTACTCCAGTTATTGATAACACTTTTTTATCTGTTTTAAGTAAGTACTATCAACGGGAAAGCGTTTTTAGGTAGCTACCAAGCACCTAATTTGTCGCTAATGAAGGGAAAACATTAACAGACTGAAATAATTTCGTTTCTACGACATCAGTGAATATAGTTGAAATTTTGTTGAGTATGCAGGAGGCAAATAGGCTAAAATCATTCATAAATGAGTTTTGAAACCATTGTTTCCTATAAGGAAGACAGCAAGTTCAAAAATGAAAATTTCAGTTAAGTTCGCAAAAAGTTTTTACAATTTATTTTATAATAAGGTAACGATTTTTGATCTATGCAAATATCATCCGCAGATCGATTCGTCTCAACGTTGATGCCGAGATGACGAGCGTGCCGCGACTGTAAAAAAAATTAAAAACATTTTGCGAACTTAACTGATATTTTCATTTTTGAATAAAAGCATTCCTGTTTCTGATAATCCCACACAACGTAGAATATGGTTGGTGAAACTGAGACAGTTAGTCGTACAATTAAAGATGCGGCCACATTTTACTTTGCAGTTTGATGAATCTGAACGTTAGCATATTATAGTGTGCTTTCACGAAACCTTGTCACTTTCACGTGGAACTTCTATTATCTATTGATTATCATCCCGAAATTTAGGTATGCTGTCGTTAATGCTGCCACTGCAACATCCTGCGAGCGCGACCAACATGTTGAAAAACACTGCTCTATATCATACTAAATTATTCTTTTCCATTTTGAAATTTCATTGTGGTTGGCTAAGACGGCCAATTTTTTCGAAGGATCTGAAGGAGGACAGATTA
This sequence comes from Locusta migratoria, assembly GCA_026315105.1. Lineage (NCBI taxonomy): Eukaryota > Metazoa > Arthropoda > Insecta > Orthoptera > Acrididae > Locusta > Locusta migratoria. The sequence continues at coordinate 411,862,510 of CM048746.1, read as the reverse complement.
CGTGACTCATTGTGCCAGTTATTCTGAAACTAGGAGAGAAATTTAGACGAGCAGAGTAGGCCTACTCATTTAAAGTAACATATCTAACATGAGTGACATTCTATTCTTAATTTTCAGTCTTTATTTATAGTTCTTAAATACTTTCTCATGGCCCTGTTTTAAATTTTAGAGTCTGGCAATTTTAAAATATTCTTTCTCCGTTACGTTTTTCCAAAAATGTTCAAATTTTTGTTAAGCTTATGGGACTTAACTGCGGGGTCATCAGTCCCTAAACTTACAAACTACTTATGAACTACCTAATAGTAAAGACGAGACAAACATCCATGCCCGAGGGGGGATTCGAACCCTCGACCGTAGCGGCCGTGCAGACTGTGACTGGCGCGCCGCAGACCGCTCTGCCCCTGCACCCGGCTACGTTTTTCCGATCACCTTCGTTGTCTGTACTACTTTTATTTGTTCCGGCTCTTAGAACAACGTGCTCTACACATTGTGATAAGGATTTTCTCCGCCCAAAGAATAATGCTTTTCAATAACTTCGAATTAAATTTGATAAATAATACTTTTTAAAACCATTTGAACGACTTTATTATAGAAGTTCTTTCAATGAATTGCAGATTTTACTTGTGCCTTACTATATGCAATGTTCATTCACTTCCGTTGATGCATTTTCAGGATTTCATCACCTTTTAATTCCTGAAGGAAGTAAGATGAATTTTGATGTAGTATTTGCATGAAATATTTTAAATACGTTTATAGAGACTGTGATATTGCTACCCACCCCCATGAACGCCAGACATTGCCGAGGTGGGGTGGCTTGCGTACCTCAACGATTCAGATAGCCATACCATAGGTGCAACCACAGTGAAGGGATATCTGTGGAGAGGCCAGACAAACGTGTGGTTCCTAAAGAGGGGCCGCAGCGTTTCAGTAGTTACAGGGGCAACAGTCTGGATGATTGACTGAGCTGGCCTTGTAACATCAGCTAATGTGGCTTTGCCGAAAGCAAGGGGAACCTACAATCGTTACTTCTCCCGAGGACATGCAGCTCCACTGTATGAATATATGATGATGGCGTCTTCTAGGGTAAAATATTCCGGAGGTAAAATAGTCCCGCATTCGGATCTCCGGGCGGGGACTACTCAGGAGGATGTCGTCATCAAGAAAAACAAAACGTGCATTCTTCGGGTCGGAACGTGGAATGTTCTAACCCTTAATCGCGTAGGTAACCTAGTAAATTTGAAGAGAGAAATGGATAGGTTAAAGTTAGATATGGTAGGGATTAGTGAAGTTCGGTGGCAGGATAAACAGGATTTCTGGTCAGGTGAGTACAGGGTTATTAATTGGTGGTAACGCAGGAGTAGGTCTGATAATGAATAAGAAAATAGGAATGCGGGTAAGTTACTATGAACATCATAGTGAAAACATTATCGTAGTAAAGATAGACACGAAGCCAACACCGACCACAGTAGTGCAAGTTTATATGCCAACTAGCACGGCTAGTGATGAGGATATCGAAAAAATGTATGAAGAGATGAAAAAAAACCATTCAGAAAGTTAAGGGAGACGAAAACTTAATTGTGATGGGGGACTGGAACTCGGTAGTAGGAAAGGGAAGAGAAGGAAATGTAGTTGGTGAATATGGACTGAGAAAAAGGAATGAAAGAGGAGATCGCTTGGTAGAATTTTTCGCAGAGCACAGTTTAATGATCACCAATACTTGGTTTAATCATCATGAAAGAAGGCTGTATATGTGGAAGAGACCAGGAGACACTGGAAGGTACCATATTGACTTTATAATGGTAAGGAATTGATTTAGAAACCAGGTTATAAACTGTAAAACATATCCAGGGGCAGATATAGACTCTGACCATAACTTATTGGTTATGAACTGCAGATTAAAACTTAAGAGACTGCAGAAAGGTAGAAAGGTTAGGAGATGAAACCTGGACAAATTGAAGGAACCAGAGGTGGTTGAGAGCTTCATTAGGCAAGGATTGGCTGAAACGGGGGAAAGTAATACAGTAGAAGAAGAATGGGTAGCTCTGAGAGATAGGGTAGAGAAGACTGCAGAGGACCATATAGGCAGAATGACAAGGCCTAATAGAAATCCCTGGATAACATAGGACATACTGAATTTATTTGATGAGAGGAGAAAATATTAAGTTCAGCAAGTGAAACAGGAAAAAGGGAATACAAACGTCTGAAAAATAAGATTGACAGGAAGTGCAGACTGGCTAAGCAGGAGTGGCTAGAGGACAAATGCAGAACCGTAGAAGAATGCATAACTAGGGAAAAATAAGTACCGCCTACAGGAAAATAAAAGAGATATTTGGAGACAAGAAAAGCAGCCGTACGAATATCTAGAACTCAGACGGAAAACCAGTACTAAGGAAAGAGGAGAAAGCTGAACTGTGGAAGGAATATATAGAGGGCCTATACAAATGAAATAAACTCGAAGCCAGTATTCTGGAAATGGAAGACGAAGTGGAGGAAGATGAGATAGGAGATATGATACTTCGAGAAAAATTTGACAGAGCGCTGAAGGACTCGGGTCGAAACAAGGCCCCTGGAGTAGATGATATTCCGTCTGAACTGCTGATGTCGTTAGTTTACTAAGTCATGGTTGCAAAATACTAACACGAATTATTTACAAACGAATGGAAAAAACTTGTGGAATCCGACCTCGGAGAAGATCAGTTTGGATTTAGGAGAAATATCGGAACACGAGTGCCAATACTCACATTACGACTTATCTTAGAAGATAGGCTAAGGAAAGCGAAACCTACGTTTTTAGCGTTTGTCGATTTGGAGAAAGCTTTTGACAATGTTGACTGGAATACACTCTTCCTAATTCTGAAGATATCAGGGATAAAATGTAGGGCGCTAAGAGTTATATTCAACGTATACAAAAACCAGACAGCGGTTATTAGAGTCGAAGGGCAAGAAAGGGACGCAGAGGTTGGGAAGGGAGTAAGACAGGGTTGTAGCCTTTCCCCAATGCTGTTCAATCTGTACGTTGAGCATGCTGTGAAGGAATGCAAGGAGAAGGAATTAAAGTTCAGGGAGAAGAAATAAAAACTTCATAGTTTGCCGATGACATAGTAATTCTGTCAGAGACCGCAAAAGATCTGGAAAAGTAATTGAATGGAATGGACAGTGTCTTGAAAGGGAGATATAAAATGAACATTAACAAGAGTAAAACTAACGTAATGGAATGCAATGTCAGAAAATCAGGCGATGCTGAAGGAATTAGAGTAGGTAGTGAGACAATAAAAGTAGTAGATGAATTTTGTTATTTGGGTAGCAAGATCCGATGGCCGAAATAAAGAAGATATAAAATGCAGAATGGCTATGGGAAGAAAAGCATTTCTAAAGAAGCGAAACTTGTTAACATCCAATATTAATTTAAATGTTAGGCAGTCCTTTCTGAAAGCATTTGTCTGCAGTGTAGCGTTGTATGGGAGTGAAACGTGGACGATTAGGAGTTTAGAGAAAAAGATGATAGAAGCTTTTGAAATGTGGTGCTACAGACGAATGATGAAAATTAGATTAGATCACATAACTAATGAGGAGGTGCTTAAGCAAATCGGGGAGAAAAAGAGTTTCTGGCATATCCTGACTAAGAGAAGGGATAGATTGGCTGGACACATTCTGAGACATCAAGGAATTGTCAACTTAGCATTAGAAGGAAGTGTGTGGAGTAAAAATTGTAGAGGGAAACCGAGGAACGTATATAGTAAGATATTCAAAAGGTTGTAGGTCGCCGAACGTATTCTCAGACGAAAGAGACTTGCGCAGGACAGGGTAGCGTGGAGAGCTGCATGAAACCAATCTGCGGACTGAAGACCATAACAACAAGAACGATATTGCTACATCATGTTTGCCACTTTGAGCACAGAAAAATATTCCTTTACACTTACTGAAACGTACGTAACACTTTGATAGACGCTCATGTAAACCATTCCATCCATACCTTAGAATGACAGACATTCTGCCTGCAGGAGTGGACGAGCTGCACTTGAATTCCTTATCTTATGTCTGGCATAAAAAACTGTCTACTCTTTCAAATGAGCAAGAAGGTCCGTGTCCACGAAATATGAAAAGTAAACCAGAACTGAACACACAGCGTGTAATTCACATGCAACTCTGACGCCATGGGCCCCCTAAAATTGTCTATACTTCGCGAACAGTCTGTATGAGTCCAGCCCTCTGTAGAATCACTAGGATATGTTGCTGAGCCGCCCCTCTGTCTTGGCCTCCCCTCAGAACTGCCAGGGAGAAGATTTTGCGGTTCTACATTCATCTTGGAATCACTACCTTCATTTTATGAACGTAAAAACAAATAAAAAATCCATTGTTCAGGAAATTGAGAAAACAACGTTCAAAAAATCGGTTGTAGGATCATTAAACTCGAAATACTCACTAGAAATTTGACGCAATACATCTTGCACAAAGACTGGACCATAATCTGAATTGTCTATTTCGTCGTCCTCACTGTCATTATCAATAAAATCTTTCTCAAATTCATGCAAAATTTCGTCCAGCGTATGAGAGCGTGAAGCCATGCCCGTTCGTTTACCTTCTGGGTGAGCGTACACACACTTCCTACCTGCCCCGTTTCATACAACGTATGTGACCAGTCGACCGATTTAGAAACTGAATTTACAAGATCTATAGGCTGTTTTGGACATTAGATTTACCAAGTAAGGCATTTAAGATACATATATGTGGTGTCGCACAAGTACAAAGTGCGCGCCACCTACTTTCGCCGCGCGCCGCGGCGTTCTCGCGACGACGGCCACGAGCGACCTCTGCGACGACTCCGCTCGTGGCCACCACTGAAGGACATCGTTCACTTCGGACTTCGGACTGAGATAGCAACGAGTTAGGACCTTCGTAATCCGATAGGCACGAGTGAAGACTTTGCTATTGTACAGGCACTAGGCAGGCCTCTAACAACTATGTATCAACGTTCTGCAGTACTATGTAAAAGTTAAGTATTGTTACATTCTGTGCAAAATATATCTCTTTCTAATTTACTCTAGTGTTTGTAGTTTCTGGCTGCTCCCCACCGACACCTACGACGAGGCTGGGACACAAAAGCGGCGACGAAGTCGGGACACAAAAGTGGCGACGAGGAGTGATAGACGAACCTAGGACCAGCCCGCTTACAGCAGCCAGACAGCAGCAGTCGGAGCACGCAAAAATTGCTCCCGCCCACCCACCCTTATTATAAGAATTTTGGGGGAAGATATTTTGTTACGTGTTTTGTGGACTTTTTTGTTGCAGAGCGAGCCCTCCTTTCATATTGCATTTGTGTTTTGTACTAAGTTACTTGCATACGCGGCGCCTAATCGGTCAGCATGGCCACTACCCCGAACCCAAACTTAATGGAAATTATTCAGTTACAGACGGCGCAAATTACCCAGCTCCTCCAGGCTGTGTCCCAGCTCACAGCGCAAGCAGCTAACCAACAACAACAGCCGTCGCATCAGCAGCCCTCACCTGCCGCCGCACCGCTTCCGACGTTCCGCCAGTACAACGAACGTGAGGAAGAATGGAGCGACTATTTCGCACAGTTTCAAGAACTCGTCGCGGCTCATCAAATTACAGGTCAGAGAGTGAAGAACCTTTTCTTATCGATTGTGGGCCCCCAGACTTTCGTACTATTGCAAAAACTTTTCCCTCTCGCATCTCCTCGTGATGTAGACTTTGAACAAATTGTAGATGCACTGAATGCTCATTATGAGAGAAAAGTTCTTGTAGCCGCTGCACGATACCGATTTTTCAGACTTAAAAAATTACCACAGCAATCACACCAAGAGTGGATTACGGAACTGAAGGGCTTAACCCGCCAATGTAAATTTACTTGCTCTTGTGGACTTTCGTATAGTGACGTGATGTTGAGGGATGGGATTACGCAGAATATTCAGGACCCCAGAATTAGAGCAGCAATTCTGAAACAGTCTGACCCTTCATTAGACAGTGTACTGCAGCTTATTGAAGCGCATGATACTTTTGACTTAGCTGATGTAGAAATGCAAAGCCATAGTGTAAATTCAGTGCGCCGCAACGGACGCTTTCCTAGCCGTAGTTCTCAGTATAGCACTAGTGATTCTTATTTTTCTACCGGCCGTGCTGAACAGACAGTGAACAGTAGCCAATGTAAAAGTGCGACGCAAAGGTCGCCCCGTCGTGTTAGAAACAGTAATTTGAATAACGGGCGCCAACGCTCATTTCAGAAAAATGTTCGTAAGTCTTGCCCCCAGTGTGTGTCTCGCCACAAGCGTGCTCATTGCCCTAGTCGCAACGCAACCTGTTATCAATGTGGCAAATCGGGACATGTGCAGTCTGTGTGTATGCAAATTAAAAACTCAAAGAACAGTAACGTTAGAAACAGTGCTTCGCAGAGTGCGAGAACAGTTCATTCTGTAAATGTTATACGGGCTGTGGAATTGAACACTGCTTTAGTTGGTTCTCCATTACAAGAAAGTTCTTTTGCACCTATTGCAAAACTATATAGTGCACCACGTAGCACGCGCCGACGAGCGCGTAAAACAGTGCAACGGAAAAGGGTTCGGGACAAGCAAAATGACTATGAACAGTGCATTCCTGTAGTGAAAATAGTGCCTTCTGCAACTACTAACTGTAATAGTGCCCAGTACTGTGTAGCTAGTGACAGTAGAATTGGTATAGCTACTCAAAGTAATTTTAGTGCAGTAGCCTCGCATTGCGTGGACGCCGATCCGGCGGTAGTGTCATCTAGTGACAGTGTGGTTACTCCCCTGTGTGCCGAGTATGCGCCGCTTCCTACCGCACGCAACCCGCGCAAGCGCAGAAAACAATATGTATTAGACGTTGCCCACATTCGCGCACCGGTCGTGCGCCAGAAGCACAAGCTGTTTGTTACTCTCTCTATAGAAAATAAGACTGTGCAATTTCAGCTTGATACTGGTTCCGCTGTTACATTAATTAATAAAGATACTTATGAACTTCTGGGTTCGCCAAAATTGTCGCCGTCACAGCAAGTGTTAACAGCGTACACAGGTCAAAATATTCCCGTGCTAGGAACGTGTAGCCTGCCTGCCTCTTTTCAAGGTGTAACGAAAACAGTTTCTTTTGTAGTTCTTCAGGCCAAATCGACACAGAACATTTTTGGACTAGATGCTTTTGACTTGTTTGGTTTATCAATTCAAAGAGATGTGCTTCAAATTTCGTCAATAGTGCCTCAGGATAAAATCAATGCATTGTGTGACAAATATAGTGACTTGTTTTCGCCGGAACTAGGTTGTGCAAAAGACTTCGTGGCACATGTAACTTTAAAAGAATATGCAGTTCCAAAATTTCGTAAAGCTAGACCAGTGCCTATCGCCTTGCGTGATACAGTTGCCGAAGAACTTAAACGTTGGCAAGATAGTGGGGTGATTTCTCCTGTTTCTGCGAGTCAGTGGGCCTCGCCTATAGTAATTATACCCAAGCCGTCAGGAAAACTTCGTCTCTGTGCGGACTTCAAATCAACAGTGAACAGTCAAACAATTGTAGACACTTACCCTCTGCCCAGACCTGAGGAACTAATGGACAAATTAGGACAGTCTCGCTTCTTTTCCAAGATTGATTTAGCAGAGGCATACTTACAGATTCCGCTTGATGACGAATCAAAAAAGTTTTTCGTCATTAATACTCACATGGGCCTTTTTCAATTTCAACGCCTATCTTTTGGCAGTTCTTCCGCTCCCGCTATTTTTCAGCGTTTTTTGGAACAGCTGACAGTTTCTGTACCGTGTTGTTCGAACTATTTAGATGATATTGTGGTATCCGGACGTACAGTTGAAGAACATTTAGCAAACCTGGAGTGTCTTTTCAAAGTTTTGACTACAGCAGGTCTACGTTGCAATAAAGCAAAGTGTTCGTTTTTTCAAACTGAAATAGAGTACCTAGGCCATGTGATTAATGCCCAAGGAATTCATCCCTTACAGTCACATCTTCGAGCAATCAAAGACTTGCCTCCTCCTAAGAATGTGCACGAATTGCAAGCAGTGATGGGAAAGCTGAACTATTATTTCAGGTTTATTCCCAATGCCTCTCAGATTGCAGCTCCACTGCATCGCTTACGTAGGAAGAATGTTCCTTTTGTATGGTCTAAAGATTGTCAGGTTGCCTTTGACAAACTAAAGTCTTCACTACTCAGTGATGCATGTTTGATTCCAAAAAATGTTCAAATGTTTGTTAAGCTTATGGGACTTAACTACGGGGTCATCAGTCCCTAAACTTACAAACTACTTATGAACTACTTACGAACTAGGACGGCACAAACATCCATGCCCGAGGGGGGATTCGAACCCCCGACCGTAGTGGCCGTGCTGACCGTGACTGGAGCGCCTCAGTCACCTCGGCCACCGCGGCCGGCTGTTTGATTCCCTTTGACCCACAGAAGCCTGTAGTGTTAGCAGTTGACGCCTCGTCGTACGGTGTGGGCGCGGTTCTGTCACATCGTATTGGATGTCACGATCGTCCTATTGCCTTTGCATCCAAGCTACTGACGCCGACGCAACAGAATTACAGTCAGATAGAAAAGGAGGCCTTAGCAATCATTTACGGCGTCACAAAGTTTCATCATTATCTCTATGGCAGAAAATTCTATTTGTTGACAGACCACAAGCCTCTCACGTCGTTGTTCTCACCCACAAAGCCGATTCCGCCCCGTACGGCACAAAAGCTTCAGAGATGGTCCTTGATATTGTCAAATTATCAGTATGAGATTTTGTACCGACCTACCACTAAACATGCCAACGCGGACACCCTTTCCCGACTTCCGGTTGGGCAGGATGTATCATTTGATTCTTCAGAAATGGCATGTTGTCAGATAGACTCCAGAGATGCTTCCGCTGTCGCAGACTTTCCTTTGAACTCTCGTCGGGTTGCACAGGAAACAGCTGCAGATGCAGACCTAAGTGTGGTAGGACGTTTTGTTCACTCAGGGTGGCCTACCAGAGCCAAAGACATTGATCGGCCTCTGGTTCGACGTTATTTTGCACAACGTCATGCATTATCTTTAAGTCAGGGTGTACTGTTGTTGCATACCGACAACGACCAAGCAAGAGTGATTGTTCCTCGTTCCCTGCAACGAGAAGTGTTACCCCTCCTGCATCAAGGACATTGGGGCATTGTTAGGACAAAGCAATTGGCCAGACGTCATTGTACCTGGGTTGGTATGGACGCTCAGATAGAGAGCATGACATCACAGTGTACAGTTTGTGCAGAGCATCAGGCGGCTCCTCCACAGCGTTTCTCAGACTGGCCACGCCCCAAGGGACCATGGCAACGTTTACACATTGACTTTGCCGGACCTTTCTGGAATACGCGCTGGTTAATCGTTGTAGACGCTTTCAGCAAGTTTCCTTTTGTGATTGCCATGAACTCAACGACAGCTTCTAGTACAATCAGTGCCTTAACATCAGTGTTTTGCATCGAAGGCTTGCCTGAAACTATCGTCAGTGACAATGGACCTCAGTTTGTTAGTGCGGAATTTCAACAGTTTTGTCGTGTGAATGGCATTCAGCATATTTCCACTGCACCTTTTCACCCTCAGTCCAATGGTGAAGCAGAACGTTTTGTTCGAACATTCAAGTCTCACATGGAGAAGATGAAAGGTCAGCACTCCAGGCAGCAAGCTCTTCAAATTTTCCTGTCTACGTATCGGTGCATGCCACGTGACGGCCCGTCTCCTGCCGAGCTGCTACACGGCCGCCGTCACCGCACTCTCCTTCACCTGCTGCAGCCTCCCACGCACCGAGTCGGTTCGTATGGCGCTACGCGTTTTCAGGTTTCCACGCCGGTGCTGTACAGGGTGTTTGCTGGAAACAAGAAGACATGGTTGCCGGGCACCATTCAGCGCGTGCTTGGTCGCAATATGTTTATTGTACGTTCTTCCACAGGGTCGGAGCTGCGGCGCCACGCAAACCAATTGCGCCTGCACAGGCCGCGCGATCCTGTCTCCGGTTTCTTGATTCCAGACCCAGTTCACCGCCAGGGAGCACAGCGACATCGTTCGTCCCCGGACTACGAGATCGTCCCCATGGAGGTCGACGCACCTCCGATGCAGTCGTCGCCGCCGCTGTCGCCGCCGCAGATGACAGCGTCGCCGAGAGGGACTCCGGGACCGTGCGGGCCCCCCCAGCTTGGGCCACGCACCTCAGAAGAAGATGACCTGCTCCCTCTGGGCGGGGGCGGGCGCCCTTCCCCAGGTTTCGGCGGGTTCCCTGGAGGATCTCAAGGCAGATGCCGGGGCGCGGACGGCGTCTCGATCCCGGCCTCAGCTACGACGCCCGTCCCTCCAGTAACGCCCCCGCCCAGGCCCTCTTCCCAGTGCCGTCGCCGTGGCCCTCAGCCCTACGCCACGACGGCGCGGCGGTTTGGGGGGGAGGGGTGTGGTGTCGCACAAGTACAAAGTGCGCGCCACCTACTTTCGCCGCGCGCCGCGGCGTTCTCGCGACGACGGCCACGAGCGCCCTCTGCGACGACTCCGCTCGTGGCCACCACTGAAGGACATCGTTCACTTCGGACTTCGGACTGAGATAGCAACGAGTTAGGACCTTCGTAATCCGATAGGCACGAGTGAAGACTTTGCTATTGTACAGGCACTAGGCAGGCCTCTAACAACTATGTATCAACGTTCTGCAGTACTATGTAAAAGTTAAGTATTGTTACATTCTGTGCAAAATATATCTCTTTCTAATTTACTCTAGTGTTTGTAGTTTCTGGCTGCTCCCCACCGACACCTACGACGAGGCTGGGACACAAAAGCGGCGACGAAGTCGGGACACAAAAATATAGCCCGTCAATAAACTTCATTTTGTGTTTAAAAGCAGGTAAACGAAGATAACGTCAAATGTGGTGATAGTCATTCTACAGAAATTTGCATTTCTCGTTAATTGACGTGGTTGGCAGTCAAAATTTTAAGAAGGCACAGAAAATTTGCCAAAAATAGTATTTTTCATCTTATCAGGAAATGCAGTTTCAGCTTAAAACAAAAACGACTTCCACTGCTAGCGAATTTGTCATTTTTAAGTAGTAAGGTCTCGTGTTTTTATTTTTATTTTTTGTTGTTGTATTTAATGTAAGAAGACGGTCATTTATTCGTTGATGGTGCATTGTGAAGTTGCAAGCAGTATAACAATTCGTGCCGTATACACATAGTTTCGGCTTGTGCTCTTAGACCAAAAATTTTAAAATTACTAGGATGCGGGACGCTTTTGTCATTTTGCAGCATATTTTCAGTAACTATCGCAATGCGGGACAACGAGTCAAAATGCGGGTCTGTTCCTACGACGGTTGGCCATGAGCTGTTCTTTACTTGTCTCAGAGCTACCGGCTTTGATCAAAGACTATGAAAATCTATAAACGAAACCGGTAGCTCTGACCCAATTAAAGAACAGCTTTTGGTCAACGGCAATAATATTTCAAAATTATTTGATACTTTTCAAGCCCAAAGATATCCCATATTAATAATAATAATCATCATCATTATCATTATCACAATCATTATCATCATCATCATCATCATATGTATTATTTTTCATTGGTGTTTCTTTGTGGGTACGCCATATCACCCGTATTACTTACTCCCATCAGCCACCGTCCCGAGCATCAACTTAGTTTTCTTGGCAGATATAGAAACAATGTAGAAGGTGTCATCTATTGAAAATCTGTTTAACTAACAATGAACGACAGCTCTTGCAGTTGTGAATATTCTTTACACAAGCCAAAGACTTTCTATGATGCAAGCATAGTTTATCACGCAATTTCGGTTATACACGACGATGTAACGACAAAAAACAAAACAACAGAAAAAAAATTTAAGTAGTAGTCACGTCAGATCTTGCATTTGTTTAGATTATTTACGCATTAACGTTACACTTTCTGATCCAACCATGCCTTTCCAAATGATAAGAAGACAATTCCCAATCACAGTAGCCTTCGCTATGAGCATATGTAAAGGTCAGACGCTTCAAAGGGCAGGATTCTATTTACCAGAACCTGACTTTTCCCCTGGACAGTTATACGTGGTTTTTTCACGTGTTCGCTCATTCAGTGTTATTTATGTTTGTGCTAAAGACACATACAGCAAAAAAGTAAACGATGATCAAATTAGAACTACTAAAATTGTTTTCAAAAAAGTTTTGTAAAATAAACAAGTTTTAAAAAATAAAATTAACATGAAAAAAAGTCAGTATCTAATTTTTATATGTTTGACAATCATATTGTATTTTTTACAATGAGACTAATAATTGTTAATCTTTTTCAAAGTTATTATCTTTTCTGAAATGGAAATTCCAGGAAGGATTCAGTAATATTTTTGAGAAGGATAGGTTGCTTACTCACCACAGAGACGTCCGATGAGCAGCAGAAATATCCTACCAAATATCCACCACATACCCCCCCCCCCCCCTACAGCGGTATTCCACCGCCCACCAAACCTAAGTAATATCCTTGTCCATTCATACTCTATCCCTGCTCCCAATCCCTTACCCCATGGCTCGTACCTCTGCAATAGACCTAGATGCAAAACCTGTCCTATCCACAATCCTACCAGAATCTGGAATTTCCTGTCCCATATAAGGCAGGGCAACCTGTGAAAGCAGTAATGTTATCTACAAACTAAGCTGCAACCACTGTGGAGCTTTCTATGTAGGCATGACCAGCACCAAGCTGTCTATCCGAATGAATGGCCATCGTCACACTGTGGCCAGGAGACAGCTAGACCATCCTGTTGAAGAGCATGCAGCGCTGCACAGTATGAGTCACTTCAATGACTGCCACACAGCCTTTGCCATATAAATCCTCTCCACAAACGCCAGCTTCTCTGAATTGCGCAGATGGGAACTCTCCCTACAATATATCCTACGCTCCCGCAGTCCCCCAGGTCTAAATCTTCGCTGATTCCTGCCTCTCCCACCCTTCCCTTCCTCTCCCTGCCACTGTCTAGCCTTACATTCGTCTCCCATCCCGCCACACATTTAATTCCCTTCCTTCCGCACTGTCCGTCAGAGAGCACTGGCATATTCCTCCACCCATGCCGCACATCCCCCTCCCCTCCTCCTTCCCACTCCACGCCAGCTCCTCATCCCCCCCCCCCCTGCCGCTGGTTCCTTTCGCCTTGATTTCGGGGTAGCGCAGATCGACCACTACAGCCAGAGACCGCGGTCGTGTTTGCGTGTGTGTGTGGATGTTTGTGTCTCTAACTGACGAAGGCCTAAATGGCCGAAAGCTATAATGTTGTTGTCCGTTGAAACTTCCTGGCAGATTAAAAATGTGTGCCGGATCCGGGACTCGAACCAGGGACCTTTGCCTTTCGCGGTCAAGCGCTCTACCGACTGAGCTATCCCGACACGACTCACGATGCCGCATCACAACTTTACTTCCGCTAGTACCTCGCCTCCTACTTTCCAAACTTCGCAGAAGCTCTCCTGCGAAACTTGCAAGACTAGCAGTCCTGGAAGAAAGGATATGGTGGAGGCATGGCTTAGCCACAGCTTAAGGGATGTTTCCGGAATGAAACTTTCACTCTGCAGCGGAGAATGCGCTGATATAAACTTCCTAGCAGATTTCGCAGGAGAGCTTCTGTGAAGTTTGGAAAGTAGGAGCCGAGGTACTGGGGGAAGTAATGTTGTGAGGCGTCATCGTCAGTCGTGTCGGAATAGCTCAGTCGGGCAGTGTTCTGCTGGCGGCCGCGCTGGCGGTAGGAAGTGTGCTGTCCGCTGCGCCTGCTCGCTTCCGCGTGGGTAAGTCTTCGCGCTTGCTGCAGCTTGGTGCTGTAATTGTATAAGTTTTTGAGGAATTATGAATAGATGTCAGTGATGGCACAACCTACAAGGAAAGATACGTTGAAATTAACGTTTGATAACCGATATGCGCGACCGAGGTCTTTCGAAATCGAGAACTGGCTGGAACAAGATGTGAAGTTATCAGCAAACGATCTTATTGGTATCCATATTTCGATCGTAACCTGTGTAGTTTTCGTGAAATTGAGTAGTGCCGAGCTATGTGACAAAGTTGTTGAGTCTTGTGGAGGCAAGTTAAAATTTAAATATTCTGATGGGAGTGTTGGAGATGTTACCGGTTCCCATGCAGGATTTGGCATTCGGACTATCCGAATATTTGAGCTTCCGTTTGAAATAACTGAAGAACAGATAAATGCAGTAATATCACCGTTCGGGACAGTGCTTTCTAACGTTGCAGAGAGGTGGTCGAGCGCCCACAAGTTTCCTGTTCTCAATGGTGTACGCCAACTTAAAGTTGAGTTACGACAGCATATCCCGTCATACATTAATGTGTGTGGGTACAGAGGTATTGTCATCTATGACGACCAACCGCGTACTTGTTCTTTATGTAACAAGCCAGGACATGTCCGCATTAACTGTATACAGAGGCGCGTGGCGCAACTGTCGGCAGGCGAGCCCGCCAGACCCCAGACTGTGACGTCACTGCCCGTCACTTACGCGGCCGCAGCTCGCGCGCAGCCATCTGCCTATCCGAGCCCGGAAATGACTGCAGCTACCGCCGATGCTGAGACTGACATATCTATGGATGTAAGTACTATTGTGCCGGAAGACGGACCTGAGCCCCATCCACCTACACCAGTTGCTGCAACTCTGTCGACGCAGGTGACTGAAATTTCTATGGATATAAGTGCTATCGTACCTAAAGACTCCTCTGAGCCCCTACCACCTCCGATAGCTATTGCCGCTCTGCCGACACAGGTGAGTGCAGCCGAAACGGTGGCAAACCCCCCGGCAACTGAGGAAGAAGAACCTGTGAATGAACCGGACATAAGCATCGTAAATGAAGAACGCCCGTCAAAGAGGAATTCCCCCAGACGGACTAGGAAACGGAGGTTGGCACGCCAAGGTGCAAACGAGACCGCCCCCCCTCCCCCCCCCCCTTTGCGTCAGAAGGTGAAGGAAATAGGAAGCAGCCTCCGCCAGAAGGACGGCACCGAAATTAAAGAGGCTCCGGCTAAGGAACAAAACCACATTTCCGTGCCGGGAAAACAAGACACAGAAGGAACGACTTACAAGACCACTGAAGAACGAACGAAAGGAAGTCTGTCTTCGGAAGCTCCCCACGACCTTCCGCAGGCACCCAAAACTAACTGGGCGGACGACGACGACACCGACACGGCGGATGAGGATATGCATGATGACTCAGGAAGCGAAGCAGTAAGCACACCACCCTCAGACCAGGATGACAAATTAAATGACGATGTCGCAATGAAAGATGAATCCTCTCTTCAGAGACGAATCCCCGACCCCTTTGACACCGACGAATATTATTGAGATGTTTTGAAAACGTGACTTTCATATGAAGAATTTGAAGTTTTGTTTTAGAAGATCGATAACTTAAGAAGAAACATGCCTGACCGCCAAGCATACAAAATTGCCACAATCAACCTGAATAAGATACAAAGCTCGTTCAAATTACAAAATTTAAAGGATTTTATATATGCCTCTGACAGTGACATCATTTTATTATAAGAAGTGACAGAAATTGCTCTTGACCACATAACTGGATTCAACGCAATAGGAAACCCTGGTAATAGTACAGAAATGGGCACAGCTATACTTGTAAAAGAGGGCTTTATCATAGAAGACATTGTCAAGCTACCAAACAGTAAAGGAATAGCGGGTACCATACATAAGACACGTCTGATAAATGCCTATGCTCCCTCAGGTTCAAGCAATAGGCAAAACCGGGCAAAGATTTTTAAAGAGGACATTGTTCCCCTGTTTGGAACCCGGTACGACCATATTATTATGGGAGGGGATTTTAATTGCGTTCTCCATCCCAAAGATCAAACTCCCAATTTTAACAAGTCAACTGAATTAGAACGCATAGTTACTGATTTACGACTAACGGACTCCTGGGAGCATATGCACGGTGCAGCCCCTGGTTTTACACACGTGACCAACCACTGGGTGAGTAGACTTGACAGGATATATGTCTCGCAAATTTATAAGACCACGTATTACAGTCCGAAGTATGGCCTACAGCATTTTCGGATCATGCTGCGTACATATGCACACTTAATATGGAAAAACAGGGGACTTTTCGAGGGAGAGGTACCTGGAAACTAAATGTATCCTTTTGTGTCCCAACTTCGTCGCCGCTTTTGTGTCCCAGCCTCGTCGTAGGTGTCGGTGGCCGAGTGGAATAAGACCGACACAGGAATAAAGATAGCCCGCTGGTGTAGGTACGGAGGGGAGCAGCCAGAAACTATAAACACTAGAGTAAATTAGAAAGAGATATATATTGCACAGAATGTAACAATACTTAACTTTTACATAGTACTGCAGAATGTTGATACATAGTTGTTAGAGGCCTGCCTAGTGCCTGTACAATAGCAAAGTCTTCACTGGTGCCTATCTGATTACGAAGGTCCTAACTGGTTGCTCTCTCAGTCTCAAGTCCGATGTCCTTCAGTGGTGACCACGAGCGGAGTTGTCGCAGAGGGCGCTCGTGGCTGTCATCGTGAGAACGCCGCGCCGTGCGTGCATGGCGGCGCGCGGCGAAAGTAAGTGGCGCGCACTTTGTACTTGTGCGACACCACATATCCCACCTGAACGATCATGTTTGTCAGGAGGCATTCGAAACCCTGTGGCGAGAATGCGAACGCAAATTCACCTCTTACAACTCTGGTATAACCTGGTGGCTACATTACGCCAAACCTAAAATACGAAAGTTTTTCATCAATTATGCGAAAGAAAAAAGCTTTTGGTACAAATCAACAATGGAGTTTTACTTTCAGTGTCTAAGGGATCTGCACACGTCAGATGCAACAATTGTTGGGAATTACGAACCAATTAAAAGGATCAAAGCAAAAATTCTGGCACTTCGGCGCAAACAATTAGAAGGATACCAAATAAGGTCGCGGGTCCAGAATGTAGCACCACAAGAGGGCACTTCAATATATCACGTGATACGTGAATCCAAAAGAGCATCGCGCAAAATATTAACTGAATTAATAACTGCTGACGGAAGAAAGCTGACGAAGCACTCTGAAATCAAAGAGGCACTACTACAACATTTTACCTCCTTATTGTCCAGCCAAACGATTGACGAACAGCTTCAGGACGAATTATGGACCAACCTGCAAGGCAGAGTAACCCACGCGGAAGCGCTCAGTCTTACTTCAGAAGTTACTGAAGACGACGTTCTCGAAGCAATCAATGACAGTAAGAAAAACAAGTCGCCGGGACAGGATGGAATCCCAGCTGAATTTTATCAGCAGTTCAGGGAATTTATAACACCTAAATTCACAGTCATATGTAATGAACTTTTAAACCCTGACGTTGTTGTTCCGACAGATTTCCGGGAAGGTATGGTAGTTTTAGTGCCTAAGACCTCAAATTCCAAAACCGTCGGCCACCTGCGCCCAATCTCGCTACTAAACAGCGACTACAAAATCTTTGGTCGCATTATAGCGCGAAGATTGCGTAACACCATGACCAGCGTCATCGGCGCATACCAAACAAGTGTAGGCAAGGACAGAAAAATTCTGCAGACACTCTGTGGTTACAGGGACCTCATTTCAACGGCCGATGTCTGCAAAATCAAGTGTGCCATAGTGTCGCTGGATTTTGACAAGGCGTTTGATAGAGTTAATCACCAGTTTTTGCTTCGAACTATGGATGCAATGGGATTCCCATCACGGTTCATTGCCGTCATACGCAACACACTGATGAATAACTCAGCCAGGGTTGTAATCAACGGACAGGTCAGCCGTCCGATTCAAGTCACCAGTTCCATCAGGCAAGGGTGTCCGATGTCAATGGCACTTTTTGCGATCGCCATTGAACCCCTTCTCGCCTCTCTTACAAAGAATCTACGGGGTCTGTATATAAGAGGAGAAAAGATTGTGTGTCATGCATACGCTGATGACGTTGGTTTCGTAGTTACGGATGGTAATGAGGTACAAACCGCACTACAAATAGTAGCAAAATATGAACAGGCAAGTGGTGCGAAACTAAACAGAGTGAAGTCCGGGATATTCGATATTGGTCGTGGACTAGCCTCGCAGACACAAGGACAGTTACCTACTGTTTCATCCATGAAATGTCTCGGAATTGATTTTAAAAGAACTATACAAAGCACTGTTGCTGTGAATTACAGAAATATACTTCACAGAATCCGTGCCAGTGTCCAAGAGCACAGTATCAGGAAACTAGACGAACTCCAAAAAGTATCTGTGGCTAATATATACATTACTTCGAAAGTAAACTATGTTGCACAAGTGCTACCCTTGCCGGCAACGATGGCTAAATGCATTACATCGGCACTAGGACATTTCGTGTGCCGAGGCCGCATATTTAAGGTCACTTATGATACTTTGATGCTTCCAACGTATAGTGGCGGTTTAAATCTCACAGATGTGAGAATAAAGGCGCGGGCCTTATACATATCCAACATGTATAAGCACTGGCAACAGCCAAATGGTAGCCTCGCTGGATATTTGCTGCATGAAACTGCCCCTGAAGATCTCCATGCACCAATCAATGTTGGACATATACCCAACGGCCTGTACCACCTCAAATATTTTTTAGTGGAGTATAGCTACCTACATTCCAGAATCCCCGAAAAGGACATCGTTAAAGTAAAACATCTTTACAACAACCTGATGAAAAACAAGGCAAGGAACAATATAGAACAAAAATATCCGTTCAACAATTGGAATGCCATCTGGGAGAACATACACAGTAGACACCTGCCAACTTATGTGAAGTCGAGCTGGCATTTCGCTGTCAACAGAAAACTGGCCACAAACTCCCGACTTCATGCTATTCATTTGTCGGAGACACCGATGTGTGCATACTGCAATATAGAGGACGATGATGAACACAAGTTGTTGTGTGCTAAGGTCACAGACATATGGCACTACATCAGACGGAAGATAGCGAGCATCTGTAGGACCTCGCCCAATGTCATCACGCCAGCTCGATTTTTATACCCAGAAGAAATACCTTACCCCAGAACAAGGAGGAACGCTATCAACTGGCTGAAAGGCCAAACGATACATTACCTCCTAACCAGAGAATCACCCTCCAGGGAGGATTTCACGGCATATCTCACAATTGAGCACCATACGTTAATGCGTACCACAAAATATAAAGAAAACTTTGCAAACTTTCTAATTAAAACGATAATGTAAACAAACGATAGAAAGGAAAATTATTTACACAGGAAAGGCGATATCTGAAGAACATATTTGTGATTAACAGCCTTTAGACATTACGTAAATGCATATTTGATGAAGTAAAAGACAGTAGAGAAAAACGTAATTCAAAAGAATAACGATACTAAAAATTACAAGTTCAGTTTTTGTTTGTTTACTTTGCTTTCAACATTCAAGAAACCTTTGAAGAAACTGGATAATATTTATTTAATTATCCAATTTTCCATTTAGCAGAGGTAAAAATTATTTAGTTTTGAGACGAAAAATAGTCTCACCTTCACACAGCTGAAGGAAGATTTTTTTTTCCCTTGTATCCTATTACACTGGACCAAAGAAGCAGTATATTTTCTGTGTTTTGGAGGAAACTTAAAAAAAAAAAAAATAAAATAAAAAAAAAAATAAATAAATAAAACTAGATAAACTAAATAAATTTAAAAAAAATCATAAAGTGGAATGAAAGATGAAGTACATATATAGTTTTCTCAGCAACACATATAGATACAAAATGGCAGTCTGAAGCCGACGCCGAAGAAGGCGACCATGGTGAGCGCAAGGAAGGGCTGAAGGGGAGGAAGGAGGCACTAAAAAAAAAAAAAAAAAAGGTCGGTAGAGCGCTTGCCCGCGAAAGGCAAAAGTCCCAGGTTCGAGTCCCGGTTCCGACACACAATTTTAATCTGCCAGGAAGTTTCATATCAGCGCACACTCCGCTGCAGAGTGTACGTTTCATTCTGGTTGTTGTCTGTTATTTGTTCCTTTCTGCGGCTCATCGGATGTCTCTGTGGTGAGTAAGAAACCTATCCTTCTCAAATATATTATCTTTTGTACATATGTACTTGCAGCTGTCTTTTCTACAATAATAACTTATCTGATCAGGATAGGGTGCGAATTATTCTCACTGGTCAGCTAGTTAATTATCATTTTCCTCAGTTGCCTAATCCTTGTACATCCACGAGGTATGTCAGCGCTATCTGCGAGCTTCCTGCCTCACCCAGCCTTGCTCAGCCTGTCAGCAGAGGGACGCACCACCCCGCCGTTCACTCGCGTCTGCCGCGGAGCTCGGCAAGCAGATTTTGGCCAGTGGGTTTGATGGACGCCTGAGGCACAAAGCCATTAGACGCGCCGCGCCGCCCTTCGCTTTTTGCGCGCGTCGCGCCGGGAAGATGGATTCCGACTGGTCATCGCGGCACTTGTGTGGGGCAACAATGGAACCCATAAATCACAATAGGCTGCCGGCTGCCGAGTGCCCGCGATCGATTGTATCGACACCGCCTGAGAGACAGACGGCCGACAGCGGGCCGTCCGAACAGAAGGCGATCCGATTAAACGGCGGCGGCGCTGCGGGCAGTCGTCTCTGAAACGCGATTAAATGTTAATTGTGGACAGCCAGAATCGGATTCAGTCTCGTTTGGTTCGCACTGAGATACAACACTGCGAAATTGGGGTTACGTTTTAAAAACATTTGAGATTTTAGAGGACGATATGTCGAACAATTTGATGCCATGTATCTGTAGCCAGATGAATGTTTAACTTACACTAGCGACAAAACGCGACCAATATTTTTAATGCGAGATAGCATTACGTTACGGATGGCAATACCTGTGACGGCTGCTGCTTCAGATGACTCGTGATTCACTCCTTTCAGTGCTGGATTTTGATAGTGGCGCTCCCCCTGTAATGATACTTTTTTTCTGGATTTTATCGCTGGCGTTGTCACAAGATCAAAGTTGAAAACCGGAATTGAAATTTAACTAACCCTAAGATCAGCAATGAATTTTTGAAATGGTTAATACACTGAAAAAACCAGAAAAGTTTCCGCTGTCAGGTCTCAGTAGCAATGTAAGTTAAAAATTACAACACCAGGAAAGCACCATTACATAAGAAAATAGCGGAATCAGTTACCTGGTATGCATTCATTGGTGGAAGCCGTGACACTGCAGTTGAATCTGTATGAACTGATTAACCCCCCCCCCCCCCCCCGCTCGACGCGACCATTTTTCGGCGCACCCCCTCCCCCCGACTTTAGATATATTTTTGCTTTTTCCTTACAAGACCTGCAGAATGTCTTACCTCGTCTTGTTTGCGCTTGCTTCAACTCGAGCTGAGGCGTTGGCCTACCAAGCTTCATTATTTCACACATCTCTACCAAGCTTAAAGCTGAGTAATTTGTTTCTTAACCCATTTCTTACCAGTGTTGCGTACACGCAACACAAAATTTAGCCTTAAAAATGCAGTCGAAATGGACTTACTATACAAAACTCACCACACATGAGTTAAAAGGCATTCACAGGCTCTCTGTACATGTGTTAAAGTTTCACAATTACCTTAACACTTCGTAAAAAGATGCAAGATTGACAAACGTCATACGATCTACATACACAAGAAATGACAAGTTCAGCTTCGCACAGAGTGTTTTTCAATATTTCATGAGTGATACCATCAATGTAAGTCAGAGTTATCATATAATAGACAATATTGCACAGTTTCAATAAATAGAAGAATGTGATCACAAAAACTAAATTTTTCTATTTTTTCACTAGGAAACATCAGAACATTATGGATGGTGCAAATTACAACACATACTGCTAGTTTGTAATATTTGTAATGTTATTTCAATTACTTTAGAGAGAACCTGATGACTAAATATAACACTTTTTCACAATTTCTATTTTTGGGAAGAAATGGGTTAAAGATACTGAACGTTGTTCATTTTTCTTTGATAATAAACACCAAGAACCTATGTATATGCACGTGAAGACTAAAACACAGTAAGTAACAGATTACACTGTTACGTGACTGTAACAAAATGAATCTGTTACGATGAAGAGGCAAGCTATCTTTGTCTTACGTGACACTGTAAGCAGCACCCCCTTCTAACCTGCGCCACCCACAACTTTTCAACAGTTAAGTTTTGGTTACAATGAAGAGTATAAAATGTCATTTACCCCGCAACACATTTACAAAAACGTCCAAAGTAAGGCAATTAACATTACAAAAGTCATTGCTTTTTTCGTATCTCTTAAAACCAAGAGTGGGTTAAAAAAAATTGCTTGTAGTCGGCCTCGAACACACTACTTACGACAGCACATAGTGATCACGCTAGCCACACGCCTATTCTTACTAGGTGGAGAGAAGTGACTTAATTATTGTTCATGAACGTATCTCCCGAAGGCTTTTACAGTTGATGCGTATGTTATTTACAGTAATTCGATTTTTACGAAATATGACTTTTTGATGAATCTTCAATGCGACAAAAACAAATATGAAGGGCGGATGTTGCTTTCATGTAGCATTTACGCCTGCGCAAGGCGAGGTATACAGTAGCTTCATTGTTTTGCTTCGGAACCATTCGTGTGTAACCGCCAGTGCTCAAGTAGCCCGGAGCTGGTGTCTCTACCAGCTCCAACGCCAATGTTAAAGGCGGCGGTTGATCCCCAAAGTCCCAGATAATTCCACATTATTTATTAATGATTAATTATGTTTTCTCATCTCAGACGTCGTTGACAAGTTTTAATATCAAGAATTTAAGTACAATTTTGGCCCTCTAATTCGCAGCACAATCTGATCCTGTGCGTTTTTGTAAATCTGGTTGTTGTTGCCACTTCAAAATATTTAATTTTACCTCTCCAAAATACGTGACTGTGTACCAACTTATGAATGATTCTGTCGCGCTGCAAACTGCGGGTGGTCCGGAATTCAAAGGCTGGTCGTTAATACAGTACGACACTTTACACTTAGCACGCGTTTATTGCTAACACAAGCGTACACTCAGTACAGACTGACTGCTGCTTAGAGTGCTCTACTATTTATACACAGAAAGAATTTTCTGAAACTTACAAGTACATCAAACGTAAGAAACGCGTGGAACCGCCTATAAATAGTAAATACTAAGAAATACATTTTTCTTCCCATGGTGGGATTTGAACTGGGGACCAATAGCACGCTGATCTGCGATGCTAACCACTGCGCTACGCGAGCTGTGGAAGACTCGTAGCAATATCCTCAATAACACTTATTCAAATAATGAAAAATATATTCTGACGTATATCACGAAAAAAACGACCAAAACAAATATAATGAATACAAAAGTGGGTCGACACAAACAATTAATAATGAACACAAACGATATCTTAATCCTACTGCTGTTGAGTACAAAAAATGATAGCTGTGATGTTATTCCTACATCACTGACTAGCAAGTCAAACCTATTCTAATGATGTTCAATATTTGATAACGTTTTGATACTGTACACGTGAAACATTCGGTACGGATACCTGTTTAACAACTCTCTTCCGTAAATTAGAAACCCGGTGTAATTCTTGTCTGCTGCAGGCGTGAACAGAGGTAATTCACCCAAACGTGGAACGGTGGTAAGATCTCGTTGAGCAGCTGTGGAATGACACCTGACTGCTGATTTCAATAAGATTCATGGCCACGAAACAATGTCTTGCTCCTAAAATCAGAAGCTGTTACTTTCTAATGCCGCGGCAGAGTGTCCGAGCGCATTGAGGCGCTATGCTTCGAAGCGCGAGGCCGTTCCCCGTTGGGGTTTCGAATCCCTCATCGGGCATAGATGTTTGTGTTGTCTTTAGTATAAGGCAATATATAAGTAATTTGACCGAGCAATTAAGTCCCATAAGTTTAAAAACATTTATTTATTTATTTATTTTACTTTCTGAAATCAGCCACTGTGCTCCTGACAAATCAGAATGCCAACGACCTCAAACAATTGTGCAAAGTCTGTTCCACTTCAGTCAGCGTTTACTGGTACGCGTAAATCACTGAAGGGTAAGGTGACTCCAAAATGATTAGCAAATCGTAATTATAGCATCGAGGCTGACTTTATTCTCGCTTCACTATAACTCGCTGCACAAGTTCAAACTTGCACCAAGATTATAAGTTCAAGTTAAACGAAATAAGCGTTCACCACAACTGGAGCAGTCGTAGAAGTTACTCATTCTCTGGTAGGAGCCGAAGTAGCAACCCCTCCTCCTCACTCCTCGGAGGGAATAATGAAGTCCCCGGTTTGCTATTTCACATCACCTCTCTCTCTCTCTCTCCCGCTTGAGTGTGGGACACGCCCTGCAGTCTCTCAAAACCGATGAGCAACCCGATTCCGAGCGCTGACCAGTGAGAACGATGCTCTCAGATGATTAATATCTAAAACTGTGAAAATTAAGACAAGAGCCGATTAGAGACGACCATGCATTTCCCTCGCTAGGCTCCTTTCCTTCCGTCACTCTTCAGACACTCTAATAGGAATACTCTGGTGGAATTTGGAGTCCATTAAAAACCACATTCACTGGGGGCCAACTTCGGCGTCCACCGTCAGAGCTAAAAAATGTTCAAATGTTTGTAGAACTTATGGGACTTGACTACGGGGTCATCAGTCCCTAAACTTACAAACTACTTATGAACTAGCTAAGACTAAGGACAGGACAAATATCCATGCCCCAGGAGGGATTCGAACCCCCGACCGTAGTGGCCGTGTAGACCGTGACAGGAGCGCCTCAGTCCCTTCTGCCACCGCGGCCGGCCAACGCCAGAGCGCCAAATGTTTGCATCAGAGTGTTATCTTTTTGAAAACACGCTTGTCAGATTGCTCCTCATAAAAGAGCTAGAAGGGCCGCCGCAGTAACTTTCTATACCTGAGGACACGGCCCTTCCAGAAGTTTCGTACAGTACAGTCGCCAGCCTCCACCTCTCAGCTCAGAAATGTTGGCGGAATGTTTTAAACCACTATTCTATCCTTGCACATGCTGCAGAACACTTTGGCAAGTAAAGACTGACAGTATGATGGACATGCCCGCGACAGGTAATGTGTGCCTTCAAGAGGCTGAAGTGAGCAGGTACTGTCGTGAAACGGTTAGTCCAGCATTCCCTTCACTGACTACTTAACAAAAAGTTTCTCCTTCCCTCGCCGACACGTCAAAGAATGAGCCTCTCCGTCACACATAACTGAGGCCGACCGAAAATTGATTTTTCCATACAAAACTCCACTGCACTGAATATTTAAAAAAAAGTTCAAATTTTTGTAGAGCTTATGGGACTTAACTACGGGGTCATCAGTCTCTAAACTTACAAACTACTTATGTACTAGCTACAACTAAGGACGGTACAAATAGCCATGCCCGAGGGGGCATTCGAACCCCCGACCGTAGTGGCCGTACGGACCGTGACTGAAGCGCAGCAATCCCCTCGGCCACCGCGGCCGGCTCGAATGTTTCACCTTTGGCATATCTCTTAAGGCGTGTAATGAAACAATTACGGAATTTAACCCAAGTAAGTTCGAGAAATAATAATGAGAGATGGACTGCCATCTCTCAAAATTTTTTACAGCGCTACATACTTTTTTTTTTAACATTCGGTAGACTGAGACGAAAATTTCGTTGTTTGCACAATTTCAAATGTCGTGTGACGGGCATCACATTGGACATATTCATAGCAACCTAGAATGACAGTTTATCTGATTCTCTGTAAGATTTCACCCTCTCCTCTGATTGTTCCAAACGCTGAAAATATACGTTCAGTAGTGTGTAACGACTTACCTTAGGAGATAGGCTAAGGAAAGGCAAACATACGTTTTTAGTTTTTGTAGATTTGGAGAAAGCTTTTGAAAATGTCGATTGGAATAAACTCATTCAAATTTTGATGTAACAGGGGTAAAATACAGGGAGCGAAGAGTTATATTAAACTTATACAAAGAGCAGACAGCGGTTATTAGAGTCGAAGAGCATGAAAGGGACGCAGATGTTGGGAAGGGAGTAAGACAGGGCTGTAGCCTTTCCCCAGTGTTGTTCAATCTGAACAGTGAGCAAGCTGTGAAGGAATGCAAGGAGAATTTTGGAGAGGGCATTAAAGTGCAGGGCGAAGAAATAAAAAACGTTGCGGTTTGCCGATGACATAGTAATTCTGTGAGAGACCGCAAAGGATCTGAAAGAGTAATTGAACGAAATGGAAAGTGTCTTGAAAAGAGGTTGTAAGATGAACATCAATAAGAGTAAAACAAGGATAATGGAATGTAGCGTAAGAAAGTCAGGCGATGCTGTAGGAATTAGATTAGGTAATGAGACAATAAAGTAGTAGATGAGTTACGTTATTTGGGTAGCAATATAACTTCTGATGGTCGAAGTAAAGAAGATATAAAATGCAGATGGCTATGGAAAGAAAAGCGTTTCTGAAGAAGCGAAATTTGTTGACATTCAATATTAATTTAAATTTTAGGAAATCCTTTCTGAAAACATTTGTCTGGAGTGTAGCATTGTATGGGACTGAAACGTGGACGATGAGGAGTTCAGACAAAAAAATTAAAGAAGCTTTCAAAATGTAGTGCTACAGGCAAATTATGAAAATTAGATGGGTAGATTTCGTAACTAATGAGGAGGTGCTTAACCGAAGCACGAAGAGATTGGTGGGACACATTCTGAGACATCAAGGAATCGTTAACTTGGAATTAGAGGGAACTGTGAGGGGCAACAATCGTAGAGGGAGGCCGAGTGACGAATACAGTAAGCATATTCAAAAGGATGTACGTTGCCAAACTTATTCTCAGATGAAGAGACTTACACAGGATAGGGTAGCTTGGAGAGCTGCATGAAACTGGCCTGCGGACTGAAGACCACAACAACAGTAGTATAAAGGTTCTGTTTCTGCTGGTGTTGTTTACTCAACGTACGCAACATAAACTGAGTGGAAAAAGACAATAGTGGAGAGTGCAGATAAATTGACAGCGCATTCCATTTCAATTACTCTCTGCCTGAAATTGTCAAGGAGAAGAGGAATCTACGCTCCTGCACATTCTATGTAAAACCACAACGCTGAAGCTCTGGTAGATCCTCTGGAAGATCAGGCATGGAAGCGTCCTGAAAGTTCCACCTGCATATGTGACCTCCAAGAATCCCAATGCAGATACTCAGTGAGAACCTCATCTGGGAAGTTTTAGTATAGGTAGTCAGTGGATTTTCAAGAGCCAAGTCGGGGAAGAAAACCATTATTCCACAGTTCCTGCTACAGATTGCTGATATCGAAACGTTTAAAATTTCTTCCTTTACAGTGACTCAAGTTTATAAATGCTGTTAGTGTAACACTTTGTATATCCTTAATGGTGTGAGCCATTGGTTGTTTGTGGCAAACAAAATGTTCAGTCACTGGTTGCAAGAAAAAACTTACTAATAGAAGCATGAAATGTATAGGTATGACCTCGTCCATGTCCTTTCCCATGTATCTTTCTATTTTACTTTAATATTCTCACAAGCGGATTTAGTGAAAACTTTTCGCAGTATTTAAGATGTTTATTCATTTTTATTCTTTGGATATGAAGGCGAAGTAGAAACTGAAAAGTCATAAAACGTGAATCTGTTTGAAATGAAACGAAATTCTCAAAACGTCTCTCACTGACCTTCCGACGATTATCTTTTTTCCAAAAAATAGTTTAATACTGAATATTCTTTGTGGGATTCATTATTAGGGAGTTAATAGAGAATAACACATATTTTGCACTTCCTTGCATTGCCTTCTTACAGCAAACAATCCACCATAGACTAATAATTCAAAATCTGTTTTATCAGCTAGGGTACGTTTTGTGAATTTAATGTCTTTTGGTAGATGAAAATACTTACACATCAACTCGTTTCTCAACATCGTTTAGTTTCGTCCAGTCACGGGGTTGCAGTGTACTGCTTGACAATTTTCGTTTATTTCCATCCTAACTGTCTTCTGCTCCCCAAAGTGTACTTTGTGCGCGGAGAAACCGTTGGGCTGAAGAACCGCATGAGACAGCTTTAGGACTGCTTTCAAACCAACTAGAGCATTGCCAGGTGGCAACTTGGGAGAACTGTCAGTCATAACTGCTTTGCGTCTTCAAACAGATATTATTCCCTTTATTTCCATATTCCTGCCTCCTCATTAAAAGACTCTTCAGACTTTACCGACTTTTTTCAGTACTCAAACTAGAGAGGTTTCATTCGCTTCCGGAACGAATGTTTAATATTTCAACGCGGTTTGAACCGGATGATTGATAAATACTGAAATCCATAAATTGATTACCAACTCTGTTTCCGGCAGCGAACATGTAGGTAAAGCTCTGCGTCCGGGAGGTATCAAATCGATATTGCAGAGTAGCCGCAAGTTTCGCATTCCGTTCAGGCCCAAGAAAGATCCCGTAGATGACCTCCACAATACAAGTGCCTTTAAACTACAGTGTGAATGCGGGGACAACTATGTCGGTGTAGGAGAAAGACCCATTTGCACTTGCGTATCGGAGCGTGGAAGTCACATACGACAGTGCCGTAACAACGGGTCAACTGTGGCAGAAAACCGCAGGGAATGCGGCGGTACCGCTAAGTTTCTTGCGCACCTTGCTGGCAACCGTGAAAGTAGCAACGGAAAAACGGAAGATAAGAGATTCCACCGAAGTAATTAAAGACCCTAATTGCATGTATAGGGAGGATTGTTCCAAGGATACCTTCGTCGTTGCTGCCAAGCGATCTACAGGTCGTATTACACTACACTAGTAACGTTCGCGATACGGCCAGCCATCTAGCGGCAGAACTGCTTAAGCTACGCTTTTAGCAGACGGTTTATCCGCCGTGGAGAAATAGGAACGGTTCTATTCTGCCGTGGATGCGCGCATGCTCAGTAGAAGTCCATTCGCGCATGCGGAGAAGCTGTTTACAGCGGGCTTTCTGCTACTTTCTTCAGCAGAGTGCAGATGACACGAGTGTTCTACTAGCCTTCGGATACGAGCTATGGAACAGCCTTTCATAGAGGCGGCCACTGTCAGAGCAGATTCATCAGAAATAACTGCGTTCTCCACATCTAATATACAGTGAACCGTAAATATTGATAAATAATATGCGTGTACCATCACAGCATAAAACATAGTTTACAATTCTGTATATGCTTAATCATAGCCGGCCGCGGTGGCCGAGGGGACTGAGGCGCTTCAGTCACGGTCCGCACGGCCACTACGGTCGGGGGTTTGAATCCCCCCTCGGGCATGGATATTTGTGCCGTCCTTAGTGTTGCTAGTTCATAAGTAGTTTGTAAGTTTAGGGACTCATGACCCCGTAGTTACGTCCCATAGACTATACAAACATTTGAAAATTTTTGAGCGTAATCATAACGTATTTCATGCTTGGCGCGCATAGTAATAATAATTTGTACCAGCTTGATATAAAACTATTTGGTTCATTAGTCTGTATAGTAACGAAATGATGAGCTAACTGCACAAGAGAATCTTAAATATAATCCGATATTGACTGTAAAGCGAACATCTAAATTAAACTGTATGCCAAGGCTAGGATACAATAAGAGGCTAAAAACTGTTATGGTATTACCCCACATTGTTCCTGCCGGCCGCGGTGGCCGAGGGGACTGAGGCACTTCAGTCACGGTCTGCAAGGCCACTACGGTCGGGGGTTCGAATCCCCCCTCGGGCATGGATATTTGTGCCGTCTTTGGTATAAGGTAGTTCATAAGTGGTTTGTCAGTTTAAGGAATGATGACCCCGTGGTCGAGTCCCATAAGCTTAACAAACATTTGAACATTTTTGAAACATTTCCCACATTGTTCCCTATTTTATTTCGGGATTTATTTCATTACACTTTCATTTCTTTTCGTGTTTTGTTTCGGATAGCTGGCCATACACGGAAGCGAGCCGACCTGATTCATACCGGCCGGACATATGGTGCTGTCATGAATGGTGCAATACCGTGGGAAGATTTCGTTCGCTGCGGCAGTCATGGCGGTTCTTCCCGGCCGCTGTCTAGGCGGGAACCGCGTGCTTTTCATTTCATTATTTTGCCAATAATATTTTCTGAGACATAACTCCAACCTACCGAAGGATTACGATCATGTCTTATTAGAACAATTACAATTTCAGATTCATTTTAAAGTGCAGCTTTACCATAAACTAAAAGTAATAGAAAGTGATTTGTTATTGGCTCGTACAAATGAGCCAATCGGGTGAAAGTTTCTAACATCTAGGCGCCAAGTCAGAGCGTGGGCTCTGTACCCAGTCTGCGACAGACCACAGGACGGTCAACACGTATGTGAAAGGCTAGGGTCATAAAGTGTATAATTAGGCGTAATTAACCGCCAGATAAACTGATATTAATGGGAATTATCTGCTCTACAGTGAGGAGCAGTGTGTGTGAAGTTTTGGTGCTGATATTGTGTGAATTAGACGAGCTATGGCTCCGAGGATAGTCTGCAAAGGAAAATAATTTAATATTGTCATTGCGACCCAGTTGATAAATTTAAGAATTAACAGATTCAATATTGAGAAGGTGCTCAACAGATTTAATTACCGGTATATTTCTGAAGTTTGTAAATCTTGTTCCAACGTAGTTAGCCACACTAAAGTTAATAAACAAAATTGTTCAGAAAGGCCGCTTTCATTTCATGTAGGCAGAAACATTTTCTCCTGTGATATTAATTTCAAGCATCACACGACGAGATTTACATTCCGTCAGAGTCCACGGCCGGCGGAGGAAACACCCAATGCGACTTAATCGAGTCTGCATAATCAGGTAAGCAAGCCTGAACGGTGTTTGAATGAGCTAGGAGGAGAGGGTGCACACCTCAGAGAGTTGAAGACTGTTCTTGAGTGTGTGTGTGTGTGTGTGTGTGTGTGTGTGTGTGTGTCCGCATCCGCGTGTAACCCCACTCGGAAAATTAATTACAAGGTGCCGCGGTGGAGTAGCCGAGCGGTCTAAAGCGTCTCGCTGCGGAGCGCGCAGTTGCTCGCTGTGGAGGTTGGAGTCCTCCCTGGGGCATGGGTGTGTGTGTTTGTCCTTAGGTTAGTTTACCTAGGTTTAAGTAGTTTGTAAGCTACGGACTGATGACCACGTAGTTTGGTCCAATAGATTTACAAACAATTCCGAGGTACGGCGGCACTTTCCCATACTAGGCATAACCGAAGATGGACTGTGTTGGATTTCAATACT
Organism: Locusta migratoria; assembly: GCA_026315105.1. Lineage (NCBI taxonomy): Eukaryota > Metazoa > Arthropoda > Insecta > Orthoptera > Acrididae > Locusta > Locusta migratoria. Next base: position 411,831,337 of record CM048746.1, on the reverse strand, counting down.
GAAAAATAATAATAATAATTTACACACAGGGGATATTGCACAAGTTGTTTGTATTGTAGAACCCGAAAATAAGAAACTACACAAATGGTTGTCCGAATGTCCGTGTGTAGACATAAGATAGGAAAGTATCTGCTATTAGTGCTGATATCTCGCAAAAACAAGTAAGTGATTTTTCAACAACAAGTCTAGCTTATGATAAGTCTACTGACATCCAAGATAAACCGCAACTGGCGATATTTGTGAGGAATTCGGAAAATTACTTGGAGGTGGTGGAATAGCTCTTAGACCTTGATATCTTGAAGGATACTACTCGACGTTGTGACATTAACGGGCCCTCGACAGTGTTTTATTTAAATATTCTTCTAGGGAATTTGCTAGTATTGCTACTGATGGTGCACCGTCTATAACATTTAAAAACCAACGCTTTGTAGGGCTTTTAAAGGCTTTCATACCCAGAATTCTCACCTGCCGACTGCATTATCCACAGAGAACATTTAGCTTCTAATTACTTTCATTTTAAATATCCGAATGTCATGCAGGTGGTACTAATATTTGTGAGTATATTCGCTCAAATGCTAAACAGACTGACTGTTCAAATTCTTCATAGAAGAAATCAGCAATGACGATCTCCCTGATTATGTGTCTAGGCATTGTTTAGTGAGATAGGTAATTTAGTCAATAATTACGCGAAACATTGAAAGAATTACTTTTTTATTTTACTCTGTAGTTTTTAATTAATTAAATTTTTTATAATAATGATAATAATAATGATGATGATGATCGTGTGGCATTTATGACCGTTAGACCCCAACTGGGGTCGTGTTCAGCCTTCCTGGTGCAAGTCTCTTTATCTGACGCCACTTCGGCGACTTGCATGTCAAATAATAATAATAATAATAATAATATCGGACGTTAAAAAGAGCCACGATCCCCATTGAGAACATTCTCTGCAGATGGTGACGAAACGTTGGGTTTTAATAAAAAATCCACAAGAGCACGGCATAATAGCCAGAAAAATTTTAACAATACGATCGCAACTTGCTCTAACTTCCTGTTGAGGCCACTACAACGGTCAAATTCAAGCGTAGAACTTGTAGGTTTGGGTAACATCGGCAGTTACGTACGAGAATGCATTTCTCGTTCATATTTCTGTACAAGCTTTGTATGTGTGTTGTGAAAACAGCGTCTTTTCGTGCACCCTCCCTTTCGTCTTTCCTTCTCGCTTTGTGTGTGTGTGTGTGTGTGTCCGCGCGAGCTCTCCTTGTGCGAGGAATGCAGCTCCGCCTTTCCTGGAAGAAAGTGCGGCCGTATTTCTGCCGGGTAAAGCGGACCGGCAGTTTATGAAATCGTCCTTCCTTATTTGCCATAAAGCGCGGGCCGCCTACCGCGGAAAGAACGCAGGGATTATGTTGGCAGCGTGGAGATGAAACCGTAAAACAGCCGGCAGCGCGCCGTGGCCGTCCCGTCGCCTCAGGCGCGGCAGTGCAGTGCAGCCAACACTAGCGACACCACGCGGAGCCACCTGCGGCGTGAGGGGGTAGGGGTGGGGTTGGCGGATGCACAGTGGCTGTTGGCGCCACGAGCAGTCTGCTTCTTTACGGCGCGTGTACTACAAAGCTGCGCGAGCAGCCACATCGCCCAAATTCACACACCTACTCTCGTACACTTCCTTTATCACTACCGCACAGATTAAGGTCGTAACTTACTCAAGAAAATCCTCTGGAATTATCATTTTCGTAAATAAAAATAACACTCTATAGCTTCATTTATTGTTGTTGTTATTTTCAGTCCAAAAACTAGTTTCATGCAAATCTCCACGCTACGCTATCCCTTGAAATCCTCTGTATAAGAACGGCAATCTACATCCTTTTGAACCTCTTCTTCCTCTTCTTCTTTTGAAACGCTACAGCCCTTTATGAGACATGGCTTCTTCAGCGATTTTCCTCCACATTACTCACAAAGAAAGTACTTGGGCTGGAACGGACACATATACACCAAAATCGTATGAGAGATAATGTAAAGGTCCCTTATTGCACTAGTTATACTCCCGCATCTGCAAAACTCTGCAGTCGTCCCTTTTGAGGCCTCTGCGTGTGCCTTGTCACACTGCACTTTGACCTGTCGGTTAGCCAGTAGGGACTATGATTTTTAATGCTTCTGTTTCCATTGCCCGGTATGTTTCTTGGAGTATATTGGTATTTCTTCCTATTATAGCAATATCATCAGCGTACGCACAAATCTGCCTGGTTTTCATGAATATGGTACCTCTTTTGTTGATTTTATTTACTACACTATGTAGGGCTATTTTAAATAGAACTGTGGAGAGACTGTCCTGTTGCTTCGCGCCTTTATTAAAGCCAAACATTTCACTTGTTCTGCTAAGACCCTTACTTTCTCTGTAGTCTCTGCCATTGTCATTTTAATTAGTCTCATTAGTGTGGCACATATACCAACTTCTTACAGTACTCTGTATAGTGGTTGCCGGTTTATACTGTCAAAGTCTTGTTAGAAATCGCGTTTTGTGACGTTGTGGTGAAGCGTTAGATGGGGCAGCGATTGCCAATCAATCCTGCTAATGCATTGCGATTGGATGAAATGAAGTTACGAAGAACCCTTCTTCGTGAAGATGGTATTAGTGTAGAAGATGAATCATTCGCATGCTTTCTCGTGTCTGTTGTGGTACAGAAATGAGCATAAGTTAGATACTGTTGTAACACTAACACATAATGATGATAATAGGTATGATAATGACGAACAACTCATTGCAAGCGGTAGTGCTACGGTAAGTGCGAGAGGAGGCGATGGAAGCAATGGCAGTGAATACCAACATTCTTCCGAGAAGAAGGTTAAAGTTGCAACTATCATCTCGGCTTTTGATGACAATAAGCTCGAGAACATGTACGATGATTATCACATAAGTTAAAGTTAAGATATCTGCATTGCGTATGACGTCTACAATTACATCTACAGTGTTATCTAGAGCATATTGAAAAGTTTTGCATAAAATCGGCACCCACCAGCACACTGAGGTATACGTAGAGATCCTGTGTGTGTGTGTGTGTGTGTGTGTGTGTGTGTGTAAGGCTTAAGGGACTTAACTGCGGGCTCATCAGTCCCTAGAGATCCTGTAAGCAAACGTTCATACAGATATGCTTTTTCGAACCCAAGTACTCTCTTGTCAGTTGTATGCTGCTGTTTTCCACCCCTGGACTCCCATACAGGTGAGATCCTCTATTACGTCATCAATCCATTTTCTTCTCTGTCTCCCTCTTCGCCTAGACGAATGGATTTCACTTATCATCATTTTCTTTGGAATTCAATCATTCCCATATTTCACTATCCTTCCCGTGCCCCTCCTTGGTCAGTACCCCGTCTGCAGCTTCGGTTAAACCTCTATCGTGACTCTAAAGCCTCTGTTGCACCGTTGAATCTCCGTCGCCAGTTTCAAGCGGTACTTGATTCTTTCCACGGTGCGGAAATTGTATATACAGACGGGTCTCTAGTTGATGGCCTTGGTGGGTATGCCTATGCCAAGGGTGAGCACGTTGAACGGCACTCATTACCCTGTGATAGTAGTATCTTTACTGCGGAGCTGATCGCTATTAGTCGGGCCCTTGAGCACCTCAGAGCCTGTTGCGGGGAGTCGTATATCATCTGTAGTGACTCCCTGAACGGCTTACAAACCCTTGGCCAATGCTTTCCAACACATCCCTTGGGGCGGTCAATCCAGGAATCTGTTTCCCATCTTGTTCAATCTGACCGCTCTGTGCTCTTCGTTTGGACCCCGGGACACATTGGAATTTCGGGGAACGAACGCGTGGATAGGCTGGCTAAGCAGGCAATTCCTTCAAGCCCCTTAGAAATTGGTCTTCAGGAGAGGGACCTCCGACAGCAGTTACACCAGCACTTGGGCTTTGGAACACTGAGTGGGCTGACTCAACTGCCCCAAACAAGCTCCGTGCAGTGAAGCTTTCTACAACTGCATGGAAGTCCTCACTGAGGGCCTCTCGGAAAGAGTCAGTTGTCCTTTGTCGCCTGCATATTGGCCACACATGGATGACACATGGCCATCTACTTCGCCGGGAGGATCCGCATTATTGACAGTGGTCCACATTCTGTTGGACTGTCCACTTTTAGCTGCCTTACGACAGTCTTTTGACCTGCCAGCTGCGCTTCCTACTATGCTTGGAGACGACACTGCTACAGCTGATCGTGTTTTACGTTTTATTAGTGCAGCAGGATTTTATCTTTTGAGGTGGGTACCTAAGCCCGATCTCTCAGGCGCCCATCTCTAAGATTTTTAATCTGTTTTTATTTTGTGTTGTCTGACCTGCTTTTATTTGTAGGTTTTAGAATGTGCAGAGTGGCTGGCTCATCCTTTATTGTCCCCGTGATCAGCCAACCACAATAGTCTGCTGTAACAATTTAGTCCAGTTACGTCTATTCTCTTCTTTGAGTTTTCTTCTTTGTGTTCCAGACCTCTTGTGGGTTTCCCTTCGGTGTGATTCAGCGCTCGTATTTTTCTGCTTGCATTACACTGTATTGTCTTTGTTCACAACAGAGGACTGATGACCCAACAGCCTAGTCCCCTCTAAACAACAACAACAATTGTGTCATCTGGCATTCTCTCCACCTATCCTAGCTGTGATTCGCTGTGATTTCACAAATTTTACTAAGTCTCTACTCTGTTTTTATACTTCAGTGTTGTATTGTATTCTCCAGCCTTCTTCTTCCCTTAATGGGCCATAGATTTCGCGTAGTATTTTCCGCTCAAAGGTTCTTACAGTAGTTTTGTCACGTTCTGCCAGTGTCCAAGCCTGTCAAATGTTCAAATGTTTCTAAATGTAAAGGACTTAACTACGTTGGTCATCAGTCCCTAAGCTTACAAACTACTTACACTAACTTAAAGTAGCTTATGCTAACGACAACACAAACACCCATTCCCAAGGGGGGACTTGACCCCAGACGGCGAAGGCCGTGCACACCGCAGCTGGGCGCCTTAGTGCGCACAGCTATTCTTCCTGGGCTTCCATGCCTCTGACCCATTTGTAATAATTGGGCGAACGAGGTAGTTGTATATTAACAGTATTCTTTTTCTTGTAATAAGGGTTATATGTTATATGTTTCCAAAGGAAGCCCTATTTCCTGCTTGTGTTCTTACTCTTATAGTCTTTCCAATACTGTTATCACTTATTAGGGTTCCTAAGTAGTTAAAAGACGACACTCCTCTAAAATTTTTCGCATTGATAATTAGGTCTTTAGTGGTTCTTCTGACCTCAGATTGTGACATTACCATACATATATTGCTCTCATTTACTATGAGGCCGATTTTTAATGGTTCTGTTTCCATTGCCCGGTATGTTTGTTGTAGTGTATTCCTATTATAGCAATATCCTATTATATTCCTATTATAGCAATATCATCAGCGTACGCACAAATCTGACTGGTTTTCATGGATATGGTACCTTTTTTGTTGATTTTATTTACTACACTATGTAGGGCTACATTAAATAGAACTGTTGCGAGTCTGTCCTGTTGCTTCACGCAATTATTAAAGCCAAAGATTTCAATCGTTCTGCGAGAGACCCTTGCTTTCGTTCTTGTCTCTGTCATTATAATTGTAATTAATGTTATTAGTTTGGCACAGTACTCTGTATAGTTGTGGCCGGTTTATACTGTCAAAGACTTGTTTGAAGTCGGTGAACAGGAAATGAAGATCTGTATCATACTAATAGAACTTTTCCATCATTTGTCTTACCACGAATATTTGATCAGTTATTCCTCTATTTGGTGGAAAGCCACATTGATATTTCCTTAATACGCCTTCCGCGTATTTCTGTATCCTTTGGAAGCTGCTTACAATATTGGTCTCTCGGTCTCCCGGTCTCCCCTGCGGTTATTACCACGCACACGTGTAGTTCCTCTTGTACGCTTGTTTATGTGTAGCAGAATCTTGGCGGAAGAATCAGCCGGTGCTAACCGATGCTCAGGATCGCATGTCTGAAGTCACAACAATCTTCGATGAGTCTTTTTAATGAAACGAAGTGCTCTGTGTACATAGTTATCACGGGTGATCGGTCCTTGAAATTCAAATAACAGTACTTAAGGATTTTGAAGACACTTGGCTCAAGAGTAAAATTACTTTAAGACTGCTGGACGCAATTTGTTAAACGTAGATGAAGTTAGTCTCATTTGAGGTCTGTGATGTTGAATGTCTGTTACTAATATCTTTGGCTCCGCGAGTACACTCTTTGGCGTGTGCTGCATCGTCCCGCCACCACCGAGTGAGCGGTGGCACTGTGTTATATGAGCAGTCTAGGAGTCCAGTTTGTAGTGTGAGCATGATGCAGAGAATTTTTTTTTTTTTTTTTTTTTTTTTTTTGTTGTAAAGAATCGAGGTAAGAAAAATCTTGCTTGGATTATTAGGTGCTCCGCGTAGTTATTGTGAAGCTTTTGACAGACATTTAGCCTGAAGGGCCAAAGCTTATCTTTTAATATTAACTTTTTATATAAACGATAGGTAGTATGGGAATTTAACATGATTTTTTTTGGAATATGTATTGATGAGAAAAGGTGTAAGTAAAATGTGTATATTAGGATTTCGTTAATACGTTAGGTATAGACGAAAGAAAAGGATTGTTTTCATAATGATGAAAAAATAGGAATTTCATGTACAGCTTCGTTGAGATGCAGTCTTACGCTCATTTTATCACCGACTACAGTCTTGTAAGATGTTTGTCAAAAGCGTCCATCGAAACTTCTCTTATACAGAATTTGTAAACAATTATGTTTCTTTTAAATTAAAACTTCGATACTTTATCATTCCTACCTAAGACAATTGTATTTTTTTTTCCTTTGTGGAACTACAGACATGGAGAACTCGTAATATATGTAGCTTGTGGATTCCATTTACACATCGGCGAATTCCGTTGTTAATTCTGTCTTTGCAGCAGTTGCAGTAGCAGTAGTTTTAAGAGCAGTGTCACATATGCAGTTTACTTGCTTACAGGTGAGCCATAAATCATTGTTAACTGTCAAATAAACTACGACAAGAATGACTGTAAAATTGCGACCTAAGTTGCCTAAGTAGCTTACACAAAAAATTATTTTTTATTGTTCAGAAAGTTACAGTCATTAATGGGTAAGTTTGTTTCCTACCAGATTTTAAACTGTTTCGACTCAATGAATGAAGTACCAGGGTCTATACATTTAGTTTTTGCTCTAAGTGCAATTAATCACTTTGATAAAGTTTTCAATAAGATTAGTGAAATCTTAGTTGCAGTGCAGAATTATTATCTAAAACTCATAGCACAAAAAACAACATAAGACACGATTCATAAAGAATCCCCTCAGCTACAGTTCAAGCAGCGTCTAGGGCGATAATTTTATTGATAACTTTCAATTAGCAAAAACAAATCTGAAGTATTTTATCCATTGCAACAACTGTTCAGCTTATTAATCCACAAAATGCAGCAACCAGTTGCTTCTAATAATTTATTTGTGACGACCGGTTTCGGGCGCTTGAGTGCCCTTCTTCTCGTCTATTTTATTATTGTTATTGTTATATTAGATTATGCATAAACTCTGCACTTAGCGTTTAGTCACCTGCTAGCATGTACACAGATTAAGCTACAATACTGACATAGACCAGAAGAAGGGCACTCAAGTGCCCGAAACCGGTCGTCACAAATAAATTATTAGAAGCAACTGGTTGCTGCATTTTGTGGAATAACAAACATATTTTATTGTTAACTTTCATTGACGCCGATACCCTACTATCCGCTACTCTCGCGCTTCTATATTCTGCTGGGGAATACTGCGCACCAGTGTGTGAAAGCAGCGCCCAAAGTTTAATGAAGCCACGATGATTATCCCTGGCACTTTTAGATTTACACCCATTCAAAGAAGGAAGGAAACTTAGCGTTTAACGTCTCATCGGCAGCGTGTACACCCACTCATTGGTTACCTAGCCTCGCTGTAATTTCTCCCCAAGATCTAAGGAGAAAAGCAGCTAATAAAAAGTCGCTTAATAACATCAGCGATCACAAGAATCTTCCCTTGTGTGATGCTCTACACGGCCCCCCTAGCATGTTGTTTCAAATCACGGAAGACTCCCTCGTGTGGCACAGTAAGTATCAGTTCCTTCGACGTGACCTCCAAATGGGAAGAACGCTGGAATGAATATACACCACACAACGCCCACCTGGTTCAAGATCCATAAAAGAATACTGAGGGATTCCATGAACCACAACAAACCTCATCGAGGGTGACCGGCATCATAACGGATCAATGGTGGAGCGATGTCACCATGAAGAAGTGAGTATCGTTCCATCTTATGACCATGAGCAGAGGAGCAAACCATACAACGCCGAACGGCGCCAATATTGCTCGAAACACCGTCGAAAATCGGTCGCATTTTATCTGATACCATATCAGCAAACTCCGACCCGTAGCAGCGGAATGTTGGAAAACAGGTGCCGGCAGTCACCACACCTAATATCAAGCCGGGGGACCATGCAGCTGCGGAAGAACCACCAGAATTACAACTCGTAGGTAGGGAGAAGCATAGTTACACGGAGAATGGCGCACAACGAAAGGCTGCCGCAGTCAGTCTACTGAACTGGACAGATGACGGGGAAGATGTGGCAATGGAGCAAGGAACGGATAGCGCTGGACCACCAACAGAAGATGTGTCAGCCACATTATGCGGAGTATTATACCTGCCTTTACAGTCCCGACGGGTGATGCAGACTATCTTTTCTAACAAATATTACTGCCTTTGCCGACATCGTTCCTCTGCGCCCTGGATGGATTTGAGGATTACAAGATAGCCACCGATCTGCATGGCCACGAGGGTTCGAATCGCCTCACGGGCATGGATATTTGTGCTGTCCTTAGTATTAGCTAGTTCATAGGTAGTTTGTAGGTTTAGGGACTGATGACCCCGTAGTTAAGTCCCATACGCTCTACAAACATCTGAACATTTATTGATATCCATATACGGACGAATTCTCTAGGCGTGCCCACCTATGTCTAATGCGAAATATTTATCGTTCAATTTCAAGAAAACAATTCCATGAGAAACTTAATGGAAACATCTTACGGTCTGATATCTCTTCTTATTGAATGTCTTTTTGTTATTTCTCATACCCTGAATATAAACGTATCGAGGCATGGAAACAAATTATCAGATCTTCAACAATACAAAGAATTTGTTTTATATAAGCAGTACACTGTTGTTCCAAGGAAAAATGGAAGGAGATACAAAAGGCTTCTGTCGGAGCACGAACAAGACAAATATGTTCCTTTTTAAATAACGCTGACAAAAAAGTGGAGGACCAGCTGGCTTAGTCCTCATTCCGCCTTTCTCATCAAAAATTTAGGCTTGCGAAAATATTCGCGCTTTTTTGTGCTGAATGAGACTAGCAGATTGAATGTGGAAGAAAGCCTGAGTAAGAAAAAGGGAGAAAATAGGTAATCATCATGGGAGAGAGGCAGTGAGGGTAAAAATGTTAACAGTGAGAGCAAACGAGAGTGCAGACAATGAAACTGATAAAAGGGAGATCGATGTAGACTATACATAAGGTTGGAGATCTGGATCCTCCAACCCGGCGAATGGTAACAAAATTTTGTCTACATTCCCCCATCTCCCATACGTGATAGCTCTCCGGTCAAGCAAGGCGAAGCCCGAGCAAGCCACCCGCAAGGGTAGGTATAAAGTGGATTTAATAGTGATTGAAGAAACAGGAGGAGACTGTGAGAAAAAATGGGCAATATCAACGTAAGAGAAAAATAATGGGGCATAGACAATGCACAAGAAAGCAGCCAAAATGGAGAGAAATGGAAGAAGGGAATAGCAGTGGGAGACAGACAGACGAAAGTGCTAATGGAAAGAAAACGACTCATTTTGAGAGATACATATTTAGACAGCGACAGTGGAAAGAAGATGTGTATGAAATATTCCTTTTGATAAGAGACCGGGTAATAGGAGATTTACCATTTTTTGTGTTACAAGAACGCGAATAAGTTTGCGTGCTTTAATTTCTGCTGAGGAAGGCGGAATGAGGACTGAGGCAGCTAATTCCCCTCTTTTTAGTCAGTGTTGTTTAAACAGCAACATATTTGTTTTTTTGTGCTTCAACATCTCCATCTACATCTGCAAGCCACATTGAAGTGCATGGCAGACAGTTCATCGAACCGCTTTTATTATGTTTCTCTACGGTTCCATTCTTTAATAGCTCGCGGGAAAAAGGAACACTTAAATCTTTCCGTTTACGATCCCATTTCTCTTATTTTCTTTTCATGGCCATGTCTTCATATGTAGGTGGATGCTAACAAAATATGTTCGCATTCGGAAGAGAAAGTTGATGAAAGAAATTTCGCAAATCGATCTCGTCACATCTAATAACGCCTTTCTTTTAATTATTATCACCCAACTCGTGCATCATTTCTGTGACATAGTACAAAACGAGCTGCCCTTGTCTGAACTTTCTCTAAATCGTCTGTCAGTCCCACTCTGTGCGGATCCTACAATGGGCAGAAATACTCCAAAATAGGACGCACAAGTGTGGTGCAGGCAGATTCTTTAGTAGAACTGTCGCATCTCCTAAGAGTTCTGCCAACAAAAGTAATCTCTGGTTCGCTTTCCCTACGATATTTTCTATGTGTTCTTTCCAATTTAAGTTGTTTGTTACTCCTTGGTATTTAATTTTAATTTAAGGCCTGTAGTTCTGATTTATCGTGTAAATGAAGTTTAACGGGCCTCTTTTAGGGGTCATATGGATGACTGTACACTTCTCATTATTAAGGGTCAATTGCAATTTTTTGTTTTTGCACCACGCAGATATCTAAATCATTTTTCAGTTGCTTTTTATCTTGTGGTGATTTTACTAACCGATAATTGACAGCATTATCCGCGAACAACTTAAGAGAGCTACTGAGATTGTCTCCTAAATCGTTTATAAAAATAAGGAACAGCAGGGGCCCATAACATTACCCTGGGGAGCGCCAGATAACACTTCAGTTCTACTCGATAACTCTCCGTCAGTTAAAACGTACTGTGTCCTGTTTGACTGGAAGTCACAAATCCAGCCGCACAATTGTGACTGTTTTCCATAAGCATACACTTTGAATGCAAGACGCTTGTGAGGTACAGTGTCGAAAGCCTTCCGGAAATCTATAAATACGGAATCTATTTGACGTCCTTTGTCTATAGCATTCATCACATCATCTGAGTAAAGAGCTAGCTGAGTTTCACAAGAATGATACTTTCTGAATCCGTGTTGACTATGGGTCGATTGGTCGTTCTCTTCGAGGTAGTTCATAATATTTGAGGAAAGTATATGTTCTAAAATCTTGCTCCAAACCGTCGTCAATGATAAAAGTCTGTAATTTTGCGGGTCATTCCTATTGTCTTTTTTTAATATTGCCATAACCTGTGCAACTTTCAAGTCTTTAGGTACGCAACGTTCGATGAGCGAGCGGTTGTACCTGATTTCTAGGTATGGGGCTATTGTATCAGCATACCCTGAAAGGAAAGTAATTGGTATACAATCAGGACCGGTAGACTTACGTTTGTTAAATGATTTAAGTTGATTTAATACACCAGGCGTATTAACTTCTATATTACGCATCCTTGCAGCTGTTCTTGATACGAATTCTGGGGTTTTTGTTTCGTCTTCTTTCGTGAAAGAATTTCGGAAGGTTGTGTTAAGCAATTCTGCTTTAGCAGAACCGTCATCAGTAGCATCACCGTTACTATCAGGTAGTGAAGGTGTGTTTTACCGCGGGTATACTTTACATACGACCAGAATTTCTTAAGATTCTATACCAGATTACGTGACAGGGTTTCGTTGAGGAATTTGGTATAAGCTTTTTGCATTGAAGTTCGAGTTAAATTTCGAGTTCGAGACTGCCTGTCTTGAGAATTTTGTGTCCGTTTAAATTTGTCATGCTTTTTTCTTTGCTTTTTCGATAGTGATGTAACCTGTTTTGTGTACTACGGCGGGTCAGACCGTGACAAAAGCATTTTTCAGATTTTGACAAACTGATTCTCTATTTTATCTGCAGTTTCACTTCTGACAGCTATCTGTTTTCTTTCGACGCATGTGAAGCTTTTGTTGTCAGTTCATCCCTAATTTTAACTCGTAGTTCGAAACATTTTTCTTACTTTAACATAAGTAATATGAAGCTTTTCTGTGTCTGCCGGGCTCTCGCAACAGCAGTCTGACAACACAATAACGAATCCTTAGCAATGATTAAGCTATAATCTATAGCATTTCAAGATAGATTTCCTTCACATCACAAACTTTAATTCTGTTTCTGTGTTCCATAGAATATTGGCACTACTGCCAAGGCTCTCCATACAGCGGAATAGCACTTCGGCAATGGACCTGTTGGAACATTCCTGTCTAAGGTGATATAAATATCGATGTAAATAGAAATATACAGTCACTCAGACGCTTTTTCGTCTCGAATATGTCAAAGACATTTAAAGATAAATCTGAAGCATTGAACAAAAATTTGTGATGTGACCGGGAATCGAACCCGGGTCTCCATGCTTACTAGGCCTTGGCAGTAGTGGTAATATTCTATGGAACACAGAAGCAGAATTAAAGTTTGTTATGTGAAGGAAATCGTGCTTAGGCTATTCCGAAGTGCGTTAGGTGCTAGTGATGTGGTGGTATAGCGGTAAGACGTCTGCCTAGTAACCATGGAGGCCCGGGTTCGATTCTGGGTCGCATCACAAATTCTAATTCAATGCTTCAGACTTATCCTTAAATGTCTTTGACATTTTCGAGACGAAAAACCGTCTCAGGGACTGTATATTTCTATTTACATTGATACTGTAATCTATGCAAATTTCTACTCGAAAACTTACTGTTTATTGTTTACATCCAGTTCATATTTTCGTATTTTTCTCCTCTGTTTATTGTTTACATCCAGTTAATTTTTCGTATTTTTTCTTATCTACCATTTTCCACTATCTAGTTCCAGTCTGACAATTAAATATTCATCGCCCTTAAGGATCAGAATAGTTTGTTTAACTTATAGTAACTTAGTTCATTCTCTCCATCATAAACGTAACTCGGATGCACATAAAGTTAACAAACCGTGGTGTCTTAATCAGAGCAAGTTGCGTTATGCAAATGTTAATAACACTGCAAAATGTAAGACACTAACCACATTTTATGTAATCGTTACTATATGCTCTAGCAAATCATGGAAGTGAGAAAGGTGAAGGTGCAAAATATACCTCTGAGAGTTGAGGACCAACAAAACAATAGAGAGCAGGAATAGGTGCTCACTCAAAGCAGGAAATCTCATTACAACTGATTTTTCGAAGAAACGTTTCTCATCATCAGGTACAGACGCAGAAGACAGATTTATGGCACAAGAGAAATATTGTTGGTGGTGGGGAGTGGGGCTGGAGAGCTCCACTCGGAACCTACGGATAAATGATACACAGATGCGGTCCTACAACACTATTGTCAGAATTTATGTTTCCCACTGTGCACAGATCAAAATCACCACGTATGTGACTTACAGAGGTGATCGTATCTCTAGTTCAACGTCCTAATACCACCACAGAATTTTTTGTGTAATTTATCGCTCGTAAAGGGGATCGATGTCATCCTCAGAGGAAGCGATGTTTTTAAAACAAACGGAGCTATGGACGTGTTTTTCAAATGAGATATCGTATAAAACGTATTCGGTATCTTCTTTAGAAGTCAGATTCTGTCCGACAAGTGATTAATGTCACTCTTTATGGTTTATGGGGCCGTTTATCCCTCACGGGATAAAGTAAATTCGACTTTATTTAGTTTGTGACTCATCAGAGAACGAGTCGTATACTGGAATGATATTTCCACACTGTAGGAGAGTATGCGCTGATATGAAACTACCAGTCATAGTAAAAGTGTGTGCCGGACTAAGATTCAAACTAGGGGCCTTTGCCTTTCGACAGCAGGTGCTGTATCAATTGAGTTACCCGAGCACGACTCACACCCTGCAACACATCTACCTTGTGGAACGGAACAGGCAATACTACATCTGGGCACCCACTTTCAGTCTATGTGTCATCTGATAACTGCCTCGCATGAACCATGGACAAATGTGTCTTCACATTTTTATAGTCCGTTTCTTTTTTATATGCTGTACATTGCTTTCACTTTCACTTTAAACCCTAGCTGGTGTTTCAGTCTGTTATGGGACATGCGTATCTTTCATTGCGAAAACTTTAACTCTATAAAACAATAAATGTATCCGCAATAGCGAAAAAGCATCAGCATCAGCTGTACAGTTGAGGGGGTCGTACCGCCCCATCTCAACAATAATTAGGTATTAAGTACAACGTTTTTTCACGGAACTGTTGTGTTTATAAATGTTGTGTTTTTATCACGCATTCTCGCGGGTTTTGTGATTGTCTTGCTCTACAATAACTTTAAAATAACAGGTAGAAAGAAAGTTATGATTTTTTACCCTAAACATATAATTTAATTTCTTGAATTTTAATTATTACATTAAATACTACTAAAGTAAATAAAGTAGGGCTGCATCATTTTACTGTCTATGTTATGAGGTAAATAAATAATTGATGCAGACTGAGAAGTTTCTGAGAAAAAGGGGCATTTACACTGAAAAATATCAATTTGACAAATTGAATTTAAAGAAAAAAATTAATATACAGCCAACAGATACATAACAAATATGTTATAATCCTCCTGTTTGGTAGTCCTTATCTCCTCCTTCATCTTTCTCATCTAGTGCTGCCCTCTTTTCTTTGGATCCGACTTCTTTTGACGTATTGTTTTTTGCAATCTCTGCCTTTATGATTCGAAGTTGGTCCAAGTCCATTATTGGTGTTTAACCTTTATGAATGATCACATATTCCAAAATCTGTAGTCTTTCAGATAAAAACTATCACAAGAGACGCACAAACTAAAACATGGCTAGTGGATAACTGTTGTCAAACACAAACAAATATACAGGTATAAAAGTTTAGTGCGAAGTACCGCGACTGTACGCAACTTACCAAACGGACAGTTCTGTACAAAACAAAAGAAACCGCAGTCTCCTCTACTATATAGATCCAGAGAAAATGCCTTATGCTAAATGATGGGAAACAAAATTCAGAAATGTCAGTGCATGATTATTTTGAAATATTTATTTATAAGTACAGAAACGAATATTTCAATAAAAACCAACTCCAAATTAAGCATAAACATCCATATTTTTATAATTTGCATAAAAGGAAAAATGTGAAATTTTGTCACTTTGAGTGGTACGACTCCCCTGAATGGTGACGTGTGGAAATGTTTGCCGGATCGGGGATTCAACCAGGATTGCCCACTTTTCATGAGCGGTAGCGTCAACCATTACGATATAAGTGCCCGCTCCTCAGACTACTGCAAAGGCCCATATGCGACACATTGCTTAATGTCAATAACTCCTCATAGTTTCAACTGTGTAAGTCCCGCACAATCAGAGACGTTTATTTAAACTGTCTCAATCCTTGGTGTGGCTGATTTCAATATTTCAAGATTTAAATATGATCGTATGACTCAACAAGTATTGCGTTTCTAGTAACATCAGATTGACGGTCGTGTCTGGATACATCGTCATTCAGGCGACTGACTTTTAGAAATGCGCACGTGCCAAAGAGGTAAACCACCGGTAACAGTACTTTGTTATAGTGGACTTTCGTAGGACCCGCGGTAATACGTAAACATAATATAGTGGACCACATGCATCTCTGCATGTTTATTGTCTTCAGCTACCTAGATGACATTTGCAGCCGAATAATTTGGTCAAAAGTCTAGAACAGTGGGGTATGAAGCGTAAGATGATCTCACTACATCTACATTAATACTCTGCAAATCACATTTAAGTGCTTGGCAGAGGGTGTTTCAAATCGCTTTTGTTATATATCTCTACCGTTTTATTCTCCAATCTTTCCGTTTTCGCTCTGATTTATTTTATTATGATGATCATGTCTGCCTTTGTAGGTGAGTGCTAACGCAGTGCGAACATGTTCGCATTCGGAGGAGGAATTTGGTGAAAGAAGTTTCACAAATAGATATCACCGCAAGGAACAACGCCTTTCTTTTAATGGTTTCCACAACAGCTCGTGCATCATTTGCATGACCCTCTCTCCCCTTGTGTCAGTATAATACAAAACGAACTGCCCTTGTCTGAATTTTCTCTAAATATTACGTCATTCCCACTTGCTGGGGATCCCACAAAGCGCAGCAGTACTCCAAAGTAGGATGCACGAGCGTAGTGTAGGCACTTTCTTAGTAGGACTGTTGCATCAACTAAATTTTCAGCCAACGAAACGTAGCCTATGGTTCGCCTCACCTACGATACTTTAACTGTTCTTTCCATTTACGTTCAGTCGCATTTGTAATTCCTAGGTATTTAGCTTAATTTAATGCCTTTAGATTATATACTGATATATCGTGTAAATGAAGTTAAACAGATTTATTTTAGTACGCATATGGATAACTCAAGTTGAATTGTCAATAATTATTTTGCATCAATTGCCATTTTTTTGCACCATGCAGATATCTTACATTAATCGTTTTGCAGTTACTTTCAAAATTCTAGTGACTTTACAAACCGATAAATGGCAGCTTCATTCGCGAACAGTCTGGGAAAAGTGCTCAGATCCTCTCTTAAATCTTTTATAAAAATACAGACCGTCGTATACTTCGACCTGTGTCCTTTCGCACAGTGAAACACGAAACCATTCACACAACCAGGACGATATTCCATAAGCTTTCCGGAAAACTAGATATATGAAATATAGATATTTGAGCTCCCTTGTCGATGGCACTCACGTCTTCAAATAAACGATTCTTTCTGAATCCTCGTTGACTATGCTTCATAAAGAAAGTCCACAATGTTTGCGAAAAGTGCATGTTCTAAAATTTTGCTACAAGCCGACAATAACGATAAAAAATGTTCAAATGTTTGTGAGGCTTATGGGACTTAACTGCGGGGTCATCCGTCCCTAAACTTATAAACTACTTATAAACTAGCTTATACTAAAGACAGCACAAACATCCATGCCCGATGGGGGATTCGAACCCCGACGGGGAATGGCCTAGCACATCGGAGAATAGCGCCTCAATGCGCTCAGCCACGCCGCCGCGGCACGATAACGATATATTTGGACATCACTCCAGCTGCCTTCCTTGAATATTGGAGTGACATGCTTTAATTCTCCAGCGATGTCTACTTCTAAATTACGTATGCTGACAGCTGGACTTCATTCAAAATCTGGAGTATTTCCTTCGTCTTATTAGGTGAAAGAATTTCAGTAAGCCGTATTTACTACTTTCATCAGTAGTATCACAACTGGAATCGCGGAGTGAATGTATTGATTGTCTTTAGCCACTAGCATACTTTGCATACGACTAGAATTTCTTTGGATCTACTACAAAATTACGTGACAAGGTTTCGTCGTGAAAACTATTATAACTTCACTCTTTGGAGTTTGTTCTAAAATTCGAGTTTCTGTCGATGATTGCCAGTCTTCAGGTATTTGTGTCTGTTTAAATTTCGCATGTTTGTTTCTTTGCATATGCATGAGTGATCTAACCTTTTTGTGTACTATGGCGTTTAGGCCCACCCTTTTGCTAATTTATGTGGTATAAATCTTTCAATATTGTTTAAATTATCTCTTTGAATGTCAGCCACATCTGATCTGCATTCACACTGTTAATTTCGACAGAAAACGTTGAGCGAATTTTCATCAGCTTCTTTGAACAAGTATATTTATCGTTTAATTTTGTTGGATTTGGGAATTTCGATATTCAGCGTCGTTACGACAGCTCTGTGTTCACTAATCCCTGTGTCTACTTTCATGCTCTTTATTAACACAGATTTATTTATTATTGTGGTCAAGTACGTTTTCGCATTCATTAATTATTTTGTTGGGTTGATGGACTAACTGCTAGCGATAGTTTTCGGAGAATGCTTTCAGTATAATTTCTAACGAAGTTTTACGCTGTCCTCCAGATTTGAACATGTATTTTTGCCAACATATCAACGATAAGCTAACAACCAATTAAAACTGTATGCTTTGCGCACGTTTTTGAATTTTAATCCAAACTTTCTTTGAACATTTTTGAAATTTTATAGGCTGAGCCAGTATGTCGGTAAAAAGAATCAATTATTAATTTCTTCCTGTTATCGTGTGTAGCGTACATCCATACCAGCTGACAGGAACTACCTACTTGATTTTCGTTACGGAATAAAGCGCTTGTGACTGCAATAAATAAGCCACCACCCGTTTTATTCATCTATTCATTCCGAGAACCATTTGTACCTTTGTAAAAATTTCGGCTCAACTTCGCTTCTAGCCAGTTTCTGTGGCCTATAATTAATTATTTGTGCATCATTTCTTCATACTTGCTCTTGGAGCTCTGATACTTTTTCCGCACAGCAAAGAGTTCAAGTTCAAGTGTTTCTATAGCTTATGGGACTTAACTACGGGGTCATCAGTCCCTAAACTTACAAACTACTTATGAACTACTTACGAACTAGGACGACACAAATATCCATGCCCGAGGGGGGATTCGAACCCCCGACCGTAGTGGCCGTGCAGACCGTGACTGGAGCTCCTCAGTCCCCTCGGCCACCGCGGCCGGCCACAGCAAAGAGAGTTTACAGTTATTACACCAATGATCTAATCGGAAACATCGCCCAGTCCAAGCCACACTGCCCCCTCTACTCGCATAGCCACTTGCTGCGTGTAGTGGACTCTTCAGCAGAACACGGAACCCCACCACCCTATGGCGCAAGTCGAGGAATCTGCAGCTTACACGGTACCAGAAACGTCTGAGGCTAATTGAGACCCTCCACTTGGCTCCCTTACTAGAAACCCGCAGTCGGTCCTATCAGCTATGCTGCAGATGGTGAGCTCTTCTCTTCATCTTGCAAGCCAGACTAGCAGTCTTTACTGTGCTCTTAATCGCATCAGGAAGTACTAGTCAAAGGTCTGGAAAGACTCCACCCCGTATGCACAAGTAGTGCACATGGGCGTTCTTTCCGTCCCTTGGTAGCTTAGCCACGTGATTCGTCCGAGCCGCGCGGGAGTAGCCGAGCGGTCTGGAATGCCACATTGCGGATCGCGTGGCCTCCCGCGTCGGAGGTTCGAATCTTCTCTCGGGCATGGATGTGTGTGTTGTCCTTAGATTAGTTCAACTTAGTTTAAGTCGATTGTAAGGCTACAGACTGATGACCAACGTAGTTTGGTTCCATAGAATTTCAAACATTTGAATATTTGATTCCTGTGATAAGAACTTCTCGCTTACCAGGCGTGTTTGTAGTCCACGAACACAATAGACTCTTGAAAAATTCGTGACCTCTGCTGTGCGTGATATCTGTTGCCATATACATTTGAAAAGTCATCGAGGACATAACAAATTCAACCCTTGCAGAATCAGTCCTGTATTCTGTTCGAAAGGCGAACTAATGCACTGCTAAGCATGTGGTCATAAGATTTATCCTGACTTAAGGTAAATAATGACATCGTTACAATGTAAAAACATATCGTTCTGCATATTTCTTATTCTCCGTCTCTTATTGATCTTACCATAGAACCCTGTTTATTGACAAATTAAATCCCCAGTTTACGGCTGTAGTAAATGCGGGAGAAGTGACTTTCTACGGAACAAGTGTGGATTATTTCTCTAAATTACCGACAGAAAACTCATAGATGCTAGTGTGTCTCACCAAAGAGCGTTAATACGGCACAAGTAATTATTTCATCCGACTATGATACACAATTTTGTCTCGTAAACTCTGTGACCTTAGGAAACAATCTTCTGTTTCTTAGCAACGATAAATGAGGTCACGATCATAATGTTTGAAATGTGGTGCTTAGGTTAGAGAGAGAGAGAGAGAGAGAGAGAGAGAGAGAGAGAGAGAGAGAGAGAAAGGATGGGAAGAAGATTAGGGCTTAACGTCCCGTCGACAGCGTGCTCAATAGAGACGGAATTCATGTCCAGTTTTTCGCCAAGGATGCGGAAATACTTCGTCCGTGTTCTTTCAGAGGAATTATCCCGGTATTCGCCTGTGGTAATTTATGGATGTTACGGAAAACTTCTAGATGGCTAGAGGTGGATTTGAAACACAGTCTCCGAAATGCGAATGTAGAGAGAGGGACTAACTGATAGTGCCGATAATTCTGTTTCAATTTCGTCTTACAAACTAAATATCGGTACTAGGTAGAGTTAAAAGCTACAAGTGGAGGATCACCTTTGTACCGATGAATTTGAAAATTGTCAGCGTAAAGTTAAGAGATTCTACTTGGTAATATGAATATCTGTAGAACAGTACTTGGTCGTAACAACTAGCTGCTGATAGCAACGTCACAAGAGTCCTAATGGAAGGGAACGCCTGAAAGTTAAGGCAAGTTCACAAGTTAGGATGTGATTTCAAAGTACCGTGTTCGATGCAGTTACGACCAGAACTGCCTTTGAAGTTATGTCGGATTCTGAGGCGAGATGAAATTCCGTTACCGAGGCCTGGGAGTAGCCGACGGTTCTAGGTGTCATGTCAGGGATCTTCAAGGCCGCTCCCACCGGAGGTTCGAGTCCTCCCTCGCATATATACGGGGATGATTCAGTAACTAAGTAGCAATTTGAGGTTAACACGAAAGTACTGAACGCTGTGTATTTCTCTACCAGTACGACACATCCATCTTGTGAGTTGCAGCACATTTAGGAACCAAATAAAATTACAGGATAGTAAAGCAATTTTCAGACTTGCATTACAACCTCAGTTTGCGACTTATTTACTGACTCAGAGCAACTGAAAAATGATTTAGATAAGATATCTGCATGGTGAAAACATTGGTAATTGATCCTTAATGATGACAAGTGTGAAGTAATCCATATGATCACTAAAAGAAATCCGTTGAATTTCTGTTACACGATAAATCAGTCTAACCTACAGGCTGTAAAATCTACTGAATACCTAGGAGTAACAATTACGAACAACTTAAATTGGAAAGAACACATAGAAAATATTGTAGGAAAGGCGAACCAAAGACTACGTTTCATTGGCAGAACACAATACGTGTGCGTCTTATTTTGGAGTATTGCTGCGCATTGTGGGATCCACACCAGGTCGGACTGACAGACGATTTAGAGAAGGGCAGATCGTTTTGTATTATCGCGATATACGAGAGTGTCACGTAAATGATTCACAAATTTGGTTGGAAATCGTTAAAAAAAGGCGTTATTTGTTGCGGTGAGATCTATTTGCGAAATGGATTGGATTGGATGTGGATTCGAAGTTGCCATTCCGAATCAATGATGACAGTGCACAAAGTTGAAAATATACTATGAAATATAAAATTTAATGGGGAGAAAAAAAGTGACGTGTAATGATGCGCCCGAAGCAGCAATAAATGTCCTTACAATTCCTAGTGCTGTGTAAGTGACTATGATCCTAAAATTACCGTAATGGTCGTGTTCACAGTAGTTACGTTTGTGAACGTAGCCGATTTTTTCTTTCTTTCTGATCCCACCATATCGAGCATGAGGTTTTCTTTCCCTAACGACGTATTTTCTACATACCTGGACTAAGTGGTGTTTCGTACTAGTAATGAAGTAAAAGCATGTGACCGAAACTGTATGAATATGTACTGTTAATGCTTGATGAAGTCAAGAGTACTGTCAGCTGCAAGGATGACTCAGCTCTTGATCAAATACATAGAAGCAAATGTGACAGTGATTCAAAGATAAGCGACGAAGGTGACAAAAGCGAGGACGCAGGTGGTCCTGAAAGAACTACACCAAAAGACAAGAAAAAACATTTTCATGTGTTAATTGAGACACAAGAATATGCAGTAAAAGTGCGAAAAGTGTTTGTGTCAACTGTGTATACATAATTTTTGTTTTGTTTACTTCTTGTTGAAGTCGTTTTCAATTTAAATTCTGCTGTTTCATTGTTAAGTTTCCTATTGAACGATCAATAATTTGTGAATCAATAGTTTTTTCACAATGAAAAACGTATTATTTCTATGCCTACTGAATTTTCGTTATTTCAAATTATATATTCAAACAAGAATTATCGGTGCTTGGAGGAACACAAATTAAAAACTTCAGTGCTGTATTCAGGTAAGACGTCAGAGGTACTTGATGGCGAACTGAAATCTACGAAATATACTCCAGGATTTTACACCAGATACCATTTTCCACAATTTGTTCAACAGAGTAGGGCTTATAAAATTAACTGGAATGTTTGTAGCAAATTATATGTAGGACAGTCTCGTAGGGCTATAGCTGGACTGAGAGAGCATGAAAATAGGCGGACTTAAAAAAATAAAGAATAAATAAATAAATAAATCTGTCTTTATGCATATCATTCTTATGACACTAAATGTGATGTAATGTACTCCAAAGGAAAACTAAGGACAGAAAATGTAAATTATAAAAAAAAAATCATTTTATCAATAAACTTCAATCTAAGGATCCAGACCTAGTCCATAATGACCAAACACAATTTCATTATTGCACCTTAATGAAGTAGGCCTAATGACACTTGTTAATGTTTTTCTCAATATGTGGTGTTAATTTGGTTATAACTGTTCCCTATCCACATTCCATGTACCTACATTCCATAGACTCCCCTGTTCCATTATTCGCTCCCCCTCCCCACCCCCACTTTGTGCCCTTGAGCATGTTCTTCACTACTCAAGTATACAATTGTCTCTTTCTCACTCTTTCATAGACTTTTAATTACTTTAATGAACAATGTACTCTGTTAATTTATTTAAAATCTTCTCTGGGATTGAATTTACACTTTTAATACGCACCTTAATAATATTTTAACATTAATGGTATCCATAGCTTTAATATTCAAATTCAACGGAACCTATATGCATTTATTCAGATTACATTTATGATTCATATTATGCTTGTTTTCTGGGGCCGGTATATCTTAAAAAAGATTCACGTATCTTTGGAACACCATCTTTGTGTAACTAAGAACTCACACCGTTGTGTGGACTATCAGTTCAGCACTATATTATCTGATAATGGCCTAAGAAGCCGAAAGCCTGCTTATCACAAATAAATAAACAAATATTGTGCAACGGAAAAACAAAGTGCTGAGGTGTTTAATAAAAAGAAATTTACCATTCGTTGGAACTAACATTCTTCATAGTACGTTTACCTTCAAATGTTCATAACTACTAAGATTTAACTGGTTAAAAGAGATTATTTTACTTTTACTCCTTATTTAGAAATAAATGATTAGGGTTGTGGTGCTCCACCATACTAAATTAGCAACAAAACCATTACTATATATATATATATATATATATATATATATATATATATATATATATATATATATATATATATATATATATATTATAGAGGGAAACTTTCCCGGTGGGATAAACAAAAATAAAAATAGAAAAGAGATGACTTACCAAAAGGACCTGCTCGTCGAGAGAAACAAATAAAATCACACACAAATACACATACAAGCTTTCGCCACCACTGGCAGCTTCTTCAGGAAAAAGAGGAAAAAAGGGGAGGAAAAGGAAAGTTCTTTGCTTTTCACAAATGTCTGTCTAAGTGTGTTTGCGTTTTGATATGTCTGAGTGTGTGTGTATTTGTTTACCTTCCTTTTTTTCCCCTAAGGTAAGTCCTTCCACTCCTGGAATTGGAATGACTCCTTTTCCACTTTCTTAAAATCCATATCCTTCCCTTTTCCTCCCCTTTTTTCCTCTTTTTCCTGAAGAAGCTGCCAGTGGTGGCGAAAGCTTGTGTGTGTGATTTTATTTGTTTCTCTCGACGAGCCGGTCCTTTTGGTAAGTCATCTCTTTTTCTATATATATATATATATATTTGTCAAGAGTAATGTTCCAGTAACATTCCCTGAGGGTACGTCAAACGTTACTTTTACGTCGGAAAACATCTCTCCTTTGAGAATAACGCGCTTTACACAAATGACTCTAAAAACGCCTTTCTGTCTTTTGTAGAGTCATTTGCATAATTGAATTTAATAATGATAGTATATCTTATTATGACCTTCAGTCACATGTACGATATAACGTGCTTTGTTCTTTTTGACAGTAAATTTCCAGTCCAATCACGCAGTACGCTGGTATTTTATACATTAGGCGTCGTCGCGGAACCGTCAAGAAACACGGTGTCTTCTTGAATCCTAGTGCTTTCTGGGTCTTATGGGCGGATTGAACCAACTGGGGTACAAATAACTGCTGCTTTCGGAATAGATGTTAATTACAACGAAAGTGATAACCGCTATCGAGAAAATATAATACGTCAACATACAATCTGTTTCAAAATTCAATAACAGACTTAACTGTTCAACTGTTTGGTAAGCTTATGAGACTGAACTACGGGGTCATCAGTCCCTAAACTTAGAAACTACTTATCAACTACCTTATACTAAAGATGGCACAAATATCCATGCCCGAGGGGGATTCGAACTCCCGACCGTAGTGGCCGTGCAGACCGTGACTGGAGCGCCTCAGTCTCCTCGGCCACCGCGGCCGGGAATAACAGACTTATGTCAGAGATATATGGTTTTAGTTAGGCGCATTAGATAGACAAACCTTATTCAAAAAGGGAATAAGCTACTCTTATATTTTATTCATTAGGAACACATCTCTTCATCAGAGACCTAAGGAATGCTGCTATTATGAGGGGTCGGTTTCCTTGTTCTATCCTGTGTAGAATCGAATTATTACCAGATCCGCTCCTCTTTCCTCCGTTGGGTGATTTCATTTGCTTCACTGTGGTCGGACGTTTATTTCGTTATGTGCCATTCTTACTTTCATGTGACGTTTAAGGTTTTGGAAACCCGTGCGCCGGCCGCGGTGGCCAAGCGGTCTGCGGCGCGCCACTCACGGTCTGCACGGCCACTGCGGTCGGGGGTTCTCATCCACCATCGGGCATGGATATTTGTGCCGTCCTTAGTATTAGCTAGTTCATAAGTAGTTTGTAAGTTTACGGACTGAAAACACCGTAGTTAAGCTCTACAAACATTTGAAACCCGTGCACCTGCAGGAGTTACTGATCCTAACACGTCTGAGATCAGAGGATTAATATGACTAAGAATAGCTAGTGACAATCTTGGTGTGAAACAAAAGAAAGGATTTGATTTACTGGAACTCCTGACGACGATGGCGGAGATTACCATCGAAAGCTCGAGTATTTTATTGAAAATGAGACAGCTTGAGAAAGAATGTTTTTATCAATGAATGCCGTCGTGAAAGACTTCGAGGGACACATAACTGGAATTATAGACATCCTACAAGACTAACCACTGAGTTAGATTTGCTGAGTGATGAGCGAGAAATCAGTTTTTTAATTTCTTTTTTGTGCATGGCTATCTTGATAAGGGAAACGAGAATCACATTTTGCCGCGGTGGAGTAGCTGAGCGGTCTAAAGCGTCTCGCTGCGGAGCGCGCGGTTGCTCGCCGTGGAGGTTCGAGTCCTCCCTGGGGCATGGGTGTGTGTGTTTGTCCTTAGGTTAGTTTACCTAGGTTTAAGTAGTTTGTAAGCTACGGACTGATGACCACGAAGTTTGGTCCGATAGAATTACAAACATTTGAACATTTTTTGAATCACATTTTTATAGATTCAGTGATTTATTGTGTTCATTATCATTTCCCTTTTTATTACTCTTTTTCCGCGGCGGAGCGTCCGAGAGCATTGAGACGCTATGCTGCAATGCGCGAGGCCGTTCCCCGTTAGGGGTTTGAATCCCCCCTCGGGCATGGTTGTTTGTGCCGTCTTTGGTATTACGTAGTTCATAAGTAGTTTGTAAGTTTAGGGACTGATAACCCCGCAGTGAAGTTCCATAAGCTTTACAAACTTTATTACTCATTTTCTAGTATTGCAACGACAACACGTCCATTGCAATTAACCCTTCGACGGTTGGATGCATAGGCAGATAACACTGGTTTTAAATTTTCAACCGACAAGTCTGTGTGTGTTCTTTTTAACCGATACTTCAATTGGTATCCAATGAGAAAATTCTGAAAGCTTCAATCCTTTTCATTGGTATTTGTTACCATATTCCGAAATAAATAAGAACTAGAGGAAAGGAAGATATAAGATGAACATTAACAAGAGTAAAACGAAGGTAATGGAATGGAATGTCAGAAAATCAGGTGATATTGAAGGAATTAGATTAAGTAATGAGACAATAAATTTGGTGGATGAGTTTTGTTATTTGGGTATCCAAATAACATCTAATGGCCGAAGTAGAGAAGTAAAAAAATGCATAATGGCTATGGGAAGAAAAGCTGTTCTAAAGAAGCGAAACTTGTTAACAGCCAATATTAATTTAAATGTTAGAAAGTCCTTTCTGAAAGCATTTGTCGGGAGTGTAGCAGTGTATGGGACTGAAACGTGGACGATACGGAGTTTAGATAAAAAGATGATAGAAGATTTTGAAATGTGGTGCTACAGACGAACGATAAAAATTAAATGGGTAGGTTACATAAGTAATGAGGAGTTGCTTAACCGCATTGGGGAGAAAAGGAGTTTCTGGCATATCCTAAGAGGAGGGATAGATTGGTTGGTCATATTCTGAGACATCAAGGAATTGTCAACTTGGAAGGAAGTGTGTGGGGATACAGGGAGAGGGAGACCGAAGGACGAATACAGTAAGCAGATTCAAAAGGATGTAGCTTGCCGAGTTTATTCTCAGATGAAGAGACTTGTACATGACAGGGTAGCGTGGAGAGCTGCATCAAACCAGTCTGCGGACTGAAGACCACAACAACAAGACCAGTGTTATGAAAATTACTTCGGTCAGAACTTCCAAATACCTGAGGCATATCACTCTTTTCTCTTACAGTTGAACCATTATTTTGTAAAAGGTTCCCTACATTTCCAGTTTTCTCTTATCACATATTGGAATATTACATTTCTTGCTTTTTATCTCATTCAAAGCTTGGGCTTCTTGCAACTTTGAAGTTTTTTCTCCTGCATTTGTCACATCTACAACTATTTTTGGGTCTTAATTAATCCTTGTAAACCCCGTACTAGAGGCCTCGAGAGATCCACCGGGTACCGACCGGTTGTCGTGTCATCCTCCGCTCTAAGGCGTCATCCGATGCGGTATGGATGAGACGTAGACAGTGCCCCACATTTCCAGCCGTGGTGTCGGAGCCACTACTTGTCAGTGTAGTAGCTCCTCAGTTGATACCACAGCGGCTGAGTGCATACAACTTGCCACAAGCGCTCGGGAGACCCGGACGGTGACCTATTGAAGTGCTAGCCAGGACCGACAGGGCTTAACTTCGGTGATATAGCGGGAACGGATGTATCCACTGCTGCATGTATAGTGCATTGGTAATTAAAAGAAGTCGCGGTGGAGTAGCCGAGCGGTCTAATGTGCCTCGCTGCGGACCGCGGAGGTTCGAGTCTTCCCTGGAGTATGGGTGTTTGTGTTATCCTTAGGTTAGTTTACCTTAGTTTAAGTAGTGATGACCACGCAGTTTGGTGCGATAGATTTACAAACATTTGAGCATTTGTAATTGAAAAAATACTGGTTTACGTACTCCATTGTTACTGCACAACATTAAGTTTCATTATTCGTTGCTGGCCGCAGTGGCTGAGCGGTCTGTGGGGTGCCAGTCACGGTCTGCACTGCCGCTGCGGTCGGTGGTTCTAATCCCCCCTCGGACATGAATATTTGTGCCGTCTTTAGTATAAGTTAGTTCATAAGTAGTTTGTACGTTTAGGGACGGATGATCCGTTGTTAAGTCCCATAAGCTGTTCAAACATCTGAACAGTAATCGTTTCACTTATGTGTTATTCACTGTTAAATACTTCATAATCCAACATTCAGGGCAAACTTGTTTCAGTATGTCTGTTCCGAATGTTTGCGATAAAGTGCAGATGTAGCTGAGAGCGAAAAGGGGCATTGGACGGAAACACAACAATAACAGAGTGCGGCAATTTGATAATTTGAGTAGGATGGGTGACGTGGCTGTATGTTCGGAGGGTAATGGCAACTGCATGAATATCTGATTTCCGGTCCAAGTTTCATCTGGCGCCAGTGAATGTTTTTAAAAGTCCAGAAACAAATAAGACATCTGAATTTTTGTATAGTTTGATATTTAAGTTTAGGTATAATTGTTAACATAGTATATTTTATTTGAAATTCTTCAAGATTCTACATATAAAAAACTCGGTGGATTTATTTTTAGTATTTAGTCTTCATAGCTTCTAGAACGTGTTTATTTCTATGCATGGTTATTTATAGAAGTTATTAGGCATAAAAATACTTTTGTGCGTCACACAGGGCAACTAACACGCTTTTCTATTACGACCATAGCTGAATTGTTTTGGCTGAGGGGGAACTCAGTCGAATCAATACAATTAGGTGATATTTGTAAAATACTGCCTTTATGTGTATGAAGTTAGAGCAATTAACCTATGAGGAGCAACACTGGACAACGATACTAAACAAATTGTTATTATTTATTTATGTATCGTGCGTCATACATCAGTCGTCTCATTCACTTTATGATTAATGTAGTTAAAAATTTACATCGGATCAATGAATATAATCAGTTCCTCCTCTTTCGCAACAGGGAATTTGACTAGGGTTTATTTGTAAGCTCCGAATGGGCATTCTTACACGCATTTATAATATGCAGTTGTACTTTTTCCCATTTTGTACTTCCAGGCAGTACGAATGCGGTTTAAAGGAGGCTACACTTCACTGATTGCAGCTGGGTGGTTTCTCATTTATCATGAAGCTTTGGCATATTGGGGGTCTGTGTGTTACTGGTATTGTATCCAGAGATTGTGTATCTGAAGTGGGAGTACGTCATCTCTTTACTAGAGAGTAATTCTGGTCGTCTTGACTTGCGTCTTCTGTGTTCAAGGTTAACAATATCGTTATATATTGTCAGATGAGAGTTAGTAATTACCAATTAACATGTTAATGACAGATTTACTCGATTTCCGTTTGAAATTCGTACTGTTCATTGTCCTGGTAACAACGTATATGATATTTGCTCAAGCACCACAGATCAGGGTGATGTTACGAAATATTTTCAGTAGCACGAAGTTGATAGATAAGTCTTATTTAACTAAGCACAGGTGCCAGAGCTGCATGGATGCAATGAAATAAACATTGTGAGTAACATAACTTTCGCAGACATTGTCATTATGTCATGCAACAGAACCGCGTTCCTGAAAATTACGGCAACTGTGTTTTAGTAGGTGACATGTACACTATATTTACACTCAGTGTCAGATGCATAAATTTTGTCTTTACATTTATGTCTCCGCAAAAAGTTATATTCCTATCTAATTCTACCAAATATTTAATATTTCCACAAAGAGAGAATTGCGCTGCAAATTGGTTTTAGGTTTACAGGAAAACCCCATCATATTATTGGTGTTGAAATATTTTACAGTGACAGATGTTAACGTACAGTGAATACAAATCAGTTCAACATTAATTAGAACATTTAGCAATGTGTGCTTATTTTCTCTAGTACGGGTTTTATTGCTGGTGCTGCGAATCTGCTCTTGGTGGAATACGTTATTTAGTATCCCCATTCTTTGTTTAGCATATAATAGTTTCACTTACTCTGTAAAAAATTACGTGTTTAGTCTAACTTTTTACATTGTACCTGTTCTTAATGCTTGGCCTTGTAAAGTAAAACGTATCTTGTGCCTTCTCCCCATTCGAACATATAACCAAATTTCACCAACTATTGTTCAACTAATTTGGCCTCTCAGAAAAATGTTGCTATTTGTGATGTAATTAATTATATCTATGTTGCACGTTTTTCACTTAAACTCCTTGAAATCATATGTTAACTGAAATATTCCCCGTCATCGCTGTCCTAAGTGGAACATTCACAAAGATCACCCCTGTAAAACAATTGAGATACTCTGTATGAGAAGTGTCTTAAAATCTTAGATGTCATAAAAACGTCACAACAACAAATATATTTCTTTGTGTCTGACGAAGGCGCAAACCCGAAAATCGCTTTGAAAATAGATTTGTATATAATATTTCATAAGTTTCGTAGACTTTCCATTCATGAATTTACCCATAAATCTCATTGTAAATGAACTTCAGAATGGCCGAATAAGAGTATTAATTCATAGCTTATACCATTCAGAAATACCCCTAACCCAGATGGAAGTAATAATTTGATAGTAAAACCTACTCACGTTTTAGTATCATCTTATAAAAGATTACACCTCATACATGCTTCACTTACACGTTTATAAATAAACGCTAAATATTCAATAGTATTGGAATACCGCATCCAGAACATTCTCGCTTTTACAACAAAAATACAGCAGGGAAAAAAACGATGTAAAATGAAGGCCTATACTACCAATAGGAAGAAAAGTATATTAATATAGAATATAAATTGAAGAGTTTGGAAGTCACTCCTCTGCAGCATAGTAACAGACGAAAATGAAACATGGAAGGTAAGCAGCACATATAAGAAAAGAATAGACGTTTTTGTGATGCGACGCTACGGAAAATTTACTGAGCTTGGTGGATAAGTGTGAAACGTAATTGGCACAACGCGAGTTAAAAAGAAGGTAAATTCCATTGACGCATACCGAAGCATATTGTAATATCGCGTAATAGTTCATTTGTTAATGTAGCACTCCAGGTAAAACCTGTAGATGGAAGAACGCTTTAATGCAGTAATCATATAGCCGTTTCCGCTCGTGGTTTTTTCCCCCTCAGATTCCTTCTCTTCTTCCTTTTGCCCTATGGCCTCTTGTGATGCGGAAGTTTTCTTGCGCGCATGTCCTTATCAATACTGCGTGATCTTGACTGAAATATCGCAGAGCCATCTTTGGAAAAGTTAAAGCGAGCTGTGTGGAGTGCAATTGGGAGAGACCGCTAGACGGACGACGGAGAAAAACGACTCCAACAGTTGACTGCGGCAGCGACCCTTGTTTGAAGGCAGTATGCGGCTACTTGCTGGAGAGAGTGCCACCCAAGTTACCAAGTGAAGAAAATGTTCAAATGTTTGTATAGCTTATAAGACTTAACTACGGGGTCATCAGTCTCTAAACTTACAAACTACTTAGGAACTAGCTAACACTAAGGACGGCACAAATATCCATGCCCGAAGGTGGATTCGAACCCTCGATCGTAGTGGCCGTGCAGACCGTGACTGGAGCGCCTCAGTCCGCTCGGCCACCGCGGCCGGAGCAAGTGAAGATCCAGTATCTGTTGTGCGTACAAGTAGCGTCAAAGGCTTACTCTGATAAACGTTTGTCAAGTGTCTTCATTCAACTCGGATCATTGAAGCTATACGACTCCTTATGTATTCATTCTCTCGCAGCGTTACGGTTCATCGAGCGACAGTGATTAAGATGTAGTGGATTTTATGAAGCTTAATGCCTTTTAATTGGTGAAAATTACTTCTGACCTGTTGGTACCCTCTAGTGTCGCTGTTGCTATTCAGGCTGCGGAAGTAATCTAAAAATAGCCGTGGTTGACGAGAATTCCTTTCGCCTGGTTTGTACCCACTCGTTTCGATGCTGCTATTCTGCCTGCGGGAGTAATGGAAAATACACACGTCAAAACAAGGGATCAGGAGAAATATCTAGGTTATAAAGTATTGGCATCAGCAGAACGAACTGAAATGGTTTGACGTCTTTTTGTCGGTACAGAATGGAGATAACAACATTACGACAACCGAGATAGTGCTGATAACATAATCTTGCTGCAGAAGGGGTTGTGTTGAATTGTGTTTACGAAGCGAATTGCAAAGTTTGGTTCAGATAGTGTAATGAACAGGTAGTGCAATGCACCAATATCGTGACTTACCATGTCGCGGCGGACGAGTCGAGCGCATGGATGTATGTGCCGTGTTTATTATAAGGTAGTTCATAAGTAGTTTGTAAGTTTAGGGACTGA
Source organism: Locusta migratoria (assembly GCA_026315105.1). NCBI lineage: Eukaryota > Metazoa > Arthropoda > Insecta > Orthoptera > Acrididae > Locusta > Locusta migratoria. The sequence goes on along the minus strand of CM048746.1, from coordinate 411,799,407 downwards.
TGACCCCGCAGTTAAGTCCCATACGCTAGACAAACATTTGAAAATTTTGAACATTTGGGACTTACCTGAAGCAGTGGGACGGAGAGCGAGAGGAAGGTTGGAAGCTGGACAGACACAGAGCTATTGGAGTGAGCAAAAGTGTAATTTCCAAAACCTGGATGCATTTTCAAACAATAGCAACCGTTAAAAGAAGGCAAGGCCAAGGTCGACCACGGAGAACATCAGCAACATATGACCATTATCTCTGGTTAACAGCCCGTCTCGGTAGGAGACTGATGCAAGTCAGCTGCAACGCACCCTCTGGGTAGCTACAGGATGCGCAATATCAACACAAACAGACAGAAATCGCCTTTGGGAATGTGGGCTCTACGCAAGGAGGCGACAATCGTGAGTGTTCCATTAAAACCACGATACTGTTTATCTGACAGAAACTGGGCTTAGGAACATCAGGATTGGAATTTTAGCGAATGGCGCTGGACTCTGTTCGTAGTTGTACCAAAATTTTGTGTTCAGCGGGACAATCGTCTTTCCTTCACCTGAAGAAAACATGGCACTTACGTGCAGGAAACATTACCAAATTGTGCTGGTGGATGAATGGTGTGGACACGAGTCAGCACTGGTGGAAGTACGGACCTCTATGTCGTTCAAAATGGCGCTTTCGCTGTTCAGCGGCCTGGAGACGAAATCCTTCAAAAATGTTCAAATGTCTGTAAGTCTATCGGACCAAACTGCGTGGTCATCTGTCCGTAGCTTACAAACTACTTAAACATAGATAAACTAACCTAAGGACAACACACACACCCATGCTCCAGGGAGGACTCGAACCTCCACGGCGAGCAACCGCGCGCTCCACAGCGAGGCGCTTTAGACCGCTCGGCTACTCCACTGCGGCACGAAATCCTTCGACCTTTTGTTGTGCCCTACGCTAGTGCCATAGGAGATGGGTTCCTTATGGTTGAAAATACACTCGTCCTCACAGAGCTGCACTGGTGGACAACATGCTTGTGGCTGAGGGAATTGAGCAAATGAAGTGGGCAGCTTGTTCACCATACTGATACCAGTCTCTGCATGTCTGGAAAACCCTTGGCAGACGCATTGCACCCAGACCAGCACCTCAAACTGCAGTTGAAGAGCTGGATGTTGCACTCTTGGAAGAATGGCCAAATATCCCTCAAAAGCTGACTGTTGATAATCTCATACTATCCATACCACGCAGAATGCAACCCTAAGGGCCGACGAATGTGATCACACACAACAAGAGGTCAAGGACAATGACTTTTTCACTAATATGGTAGCCCCATGATGCCTCGCTCGAAGTAAAGAGATAGCAAGGTATAGCACTGTATCACACACAAATTACATTTGAAACCAATATGTGAATAAAGTACTTTACCAAATTTGTATTGTGTATGATGTCTCTCCTGATGTAATTTTTACGAGCAGTATAGTTTGATTAGGTAAACAGTTGATTTCAAATATTTATTACGACCATGAATAAACTACCAAATAACTGTAAACATTAGCATGCCAGATTCTTGAAGATACACATTTCGATGCTTGGTAAGTGGAATAGAAACATGCGGTAGGCATACGAATGTTTGAAGCGGCGGAGCGGCCGAGCGCATTGAGGTTCTCTGCTACGATGCGTGAGGCCATTCCCCGTCGGTGGTTCGAATCCTCCCACGGGCATGGATGTTTGAGCCGTCTTTAGTATAAGGCAGTACATAAGTAATTTTTAAGTTTAGGGACTGATGACCCCGCAGTTAAGTCCGATAAGCTTTACAAACACTTGAACATTTTACGAATGTTAGGCGATAAAGTTCTGAATGTATTAAAATGTCCGACATATAGTAAAAACACTTGTGGAACGCAAAAGTTCACACAATGGGTTTAATCGTAATCCTTTTCTGAAATTAAAACTCATGAGATTATAATTCATTTCTGGTCTTCAAAAGTTGTTGGATGATACGATTACGTGTTATGGTTTTCAAAATGAAATGCCAAAATCGCACATTAATAATTTATACACTGACGACCAGTTTCGGTGAACTGTGTCACCATCATCTGCTCAAATACATATTGCAAGCTGGTCATCTTGTTAAAAAATTGGGTATAAAATAACAAGTCCAACATTGCACAAGACGATCAGTTTGTGATATGTATTTTACCAGATGATGGTGACACAGTGCACCGAAACCGGTTGTTAGCGAATAAATTATTAATGTGCCATCTTGGAATTTCATTTTGAAAATCATAAAACGATCAGATCGCCTTCAAACCCAATTATGTCAGGTTACCTTAACGATTACGCGTGTAGCATTGTAAACTTACGATGTGCACTTCACAGAAACTTTATAGCTTTCGAATGACGTCAAAAGGAGACTGGTGATTAGGTTAATTACATTTTCGTATTTGTTATTGGAAAATTCAAGACCAGGTTAAGTGAGTAGGAAACATGAGATAACGGATTAAAAAATCGCAAGTTCTCTCTTTGTATCTTTCCTTTCGTCTCTTATTCAGTGTTACCCGTTTGGAGTGCTAGCATCGCTTCATCTCTCAAAAGACCGCAATTTTTCCCCTCCTGAATTTCACAACCGTTTGTTTTAGACTGAGCTAACATTTCAACCCTTTCATCAGTAATGCGATCGCTGCCTAGCAAACTGCCTCACCGCAATTAGTTTGCAGTATTGAATTTAACATATTAGCGTGTGGAGGTAGTATAATTATACAAAAAAAATTGAGCATATTTTTAGAGCGAACGAATCGAGCAAACGAGGAATATTGTTATCGGTTTCAAAAAACGATGACAGCAGCAGGTAGAGTTACCGCTGGCGATGTTCTGTTAATAGAATTCCCGGAAGTCTGAATCGGAGCTGTGGAAGTAGCTGTCGCGTTCAGGCAGGGCGTAATTCGCATGTAGGCGGCGCGAAAGGTCACGTTGGGCGGCGTCGGAGGGCACACGTTCTGCAGCCGGCCGTTGCCGAGCGTTCAGCGGCGCACACCAGCGCTGACGGAATGCCACAGCAGCGCAGTGCCGTTGATTACGTACGCTCGCAGCGCGGTGGCGTGAATTAACGCCTGCTGCCCCGTAACAAACGCACTCCCAACGTGACTGGGCGTCACTGGCTGCGGGGCTGACTGCGACCGGAAGCCGTTGCTCTTCTGATCAAGAACCCCGGCAGTAAACGAGGAGGTGGTTACGTCCTCCACTTATTCTCGTCTCTGACTTTGCGGAGAGATTTACAAAATAGTAGTATTAACCATCCAGTTCTGAGAAAAGAAGGGAAAGCTGAAAGGTGAAAATAATATATAGAGGGTCTCTATAAGGGAACTGAACTTACAAGGGAACATTTTCAACTCGACCTACGTCTACATGTGATACTCTGCAAATCACATTTAAGTGCCTGGCAGAGGGTTAATCGAACCACAATTATACTATTTATCTCCCATTCCATTCTCGAATAGCGCGCGGGAAGAAAAAACACCTGAATCTCTCCGTTGGAGCTCTGATTTCTCGTATTTTATTCTGATGATCATTTCTACCTATGTAAGTGCGAGTCAACAATATATTTTCGCATTCGGAGGAGAATGTTGACGACTTGAGTTTCGTAAGTAGCCCACGCCGCAGCGATAAGCGCCGTTGTTGTAATGATTCCCATCCCAGATCCTGTATCATTTCCGTAACGCTGTCTCAACTGTATCATGACAATACGAAACGATCTGCCCTTCTTTGGACTCTTTCGATGTCCTCCGTCAAACTCACCTGTCAAGGATCCCACACTGGGCAGTAATACTCCAAAAATGGACGGACAAGCGTAGTGTATGCAGTTTATTTTGTAGTTCTGTTGCATGTTTTAAGGGTTCTGCCAATAAAACGCAGTCTCTGGTTAGCCTTTCCCACGACATTATCTACGTGTTCTTTCCAATTTAAGTCTGAAGTAATAGTAATAGTAATTTTGTGGAGTTTACGGCCTTCACTTTTGATTGATTTATACAAATTTTAACGGATTTCTTTTCGTACTCATGTAGACGACTTCACACTTCTCATTATTTAGAGTCAATTGCCAATTTTTACACTATACTGATATGTTATTCAAATCGTTCTGCAGTTGGTTTTGATCTTCGGGTGATTTTACTAGACGGTAAACAACCTAAGAGAACTACTTAGATTTTCCCCTAAATCGTTTATGTAAATAAGGAACAGTAGAGGATCAATAACACTACCATGTGGAACGCCTGATATCACCTCTGTTTTAGTCAATGCCTTATCATCGATTACTACGAACTGTGTCCTCTCTGAGAGGAAATTCCCTATCCAGTCGCAAATTTGGGGCAATATACCATAACCACGCAATTTGATTAAATGCCGTTTATGAGGCATGGTGTCAAAAGCCTTCTGGAATCCCGAAATACGGAATCGATTCGCGAACCCTTGTCGATAGCAGCCATCACTTCGTGTGTATATAGAAGTAGTTGTTTTTCGCTTTGTAGTAATACATTAATGAATTCTTTTTTAAATAACTTGTGCGATGGTTGTCGCTGACTTCTGCCCTCTCTCTGCCACCGTATCGATAAACATATGACATTTGTCACGTTCAACTTTTTTTGCAACCAGCTGAAGGGAGAGAGCGGAACTGTTCGTCACTTACTGTTTTCTCATCAATGTAATAGGACGTATTCCAGGACTTTGCCTGATTAATGTAAGTGTGAGCTTAGTTTTTTTATTAATTTCAATAAACCCCCACAGTTAATTTGAAATATCTTGTTTACTTACAATCCCTTCTCCTTTCTCAATAATTTTAAAGTTCTTTATTTTCAGCAGATCCAGTACTTGATAAAGTGATGCTCGGGTATTGTTGCGATTTATTTCGTGATTGTACTAGAACATTCTCTGTGCAACTTTTATTTATTTCGTGTCTATGAATGGTTTATTACAGTTTAATGCCTGCAGAAAAATCTTCGCGATATTTATGAAGTCAGATAATTTTGCAATTTTTGACGACTAGCATTATTAATTTTCAACACGCTCGTAGAACAATAATAAACGAAATGCACAATCCCAGCATCAATTTATCGATGTAATATTCCAGCCATATCATCTTGAATCACAACAGAATATGACCGAAATATTAGTACCAGCTCTCAATAAGGTAAAATTTAGACTGCGCCGACTTCTTCTGTAATGTTGCTTTCTGGTGTTGTATTTGCTACCGACATTACGACCGCTACCATTTAATGGCGGAATCCAATAATTTTGTTTAAATTGTCTCTTCGTTGTCAAAATTGCTCAGTATTTTCACTTATAAATATTTCACTACCTGGTAAAATTTCATTTGCGGTCTCCAACCATAACTTTAATACGCAACACCCATTTTCATACGAAAGCAGCATTACAGCATGAACGATATTTTCTAAATCCGCGTTGACCTTGGGTCAATAGATCGCTCTGTTCGAGATAATTCATAATATTTGAATACAGGATATGTTCCAAAACGCTGCTGCAAATTGAAGTCAATGAAATAGGCCTGTAGTTTATTTTCTTGAGAAAAATAAGTGAGCTAGATATCAACCCCAGAAATTGATATCACGTGACAATCTGGGCCATTATTCAGATACTACGTAGTTACGTCCTCCTCAAAATACAGATTTTAAACATTCGCGCGCTCGGGTTGTTCCTCACAGCGAGCAGAGTCTAGTAAAAGGTTTGTGATCACGATGTCAATTAAACCACAGACTGTCGTGCGACACCTCCAGGAGCGGTATGGAACGATGACTACTCTGCAACGATTACATGTCAAAGAATTAGAGCTCATTAAAGTCGTCACCGGTAAGCATAATAATTTGCAGTTATTAGACGTACTATACACGGTAAAAGATAATACGTGGCGCTTTCTTTATGCTTTTCCTTATATCTTTCAACTGCGTAGCAAATATAATAGACAATTGCACTGATGAAGACGTGCTGTATATCGTAAAAGAAAATAGCGAGTTGACGTTCGGTGAAGATTTACAAGAGGATGACGTCGACGATAACGACACTGCCATTTCACCACCGTCAGATTCGTCGAGCACTTTCATTGCTTCAACGGAGCTTGGGCGTGGAACAGAGGTCGTCAGTGATGGTGAAAGCTGCTTTGATGATTTTAAATCGTCGAATACTACTTTACTTGTCTCCGTAACAGAAGAATATATGCAACGAGCCGTTTGCGTTCTATACAGCGCGTCACAACTGCAGTGGAAACGAATGACACAGTTTTTGAACAAGCAATGAAACTAATTTAATTTTCAATAGGATTTTATCCACATTATTTTGTTATATGTAAATCTGACACTATTGGAGTGGAGTAAACTTTAAAGAGTTACAGTACACGTTTTCCATTTTGTAATATTATTTCCTCCTCCACATCCCTAGCTTTTCAAATTTTACATTTCGGGGGACTCGCTGTTGTCCCTTTATTGCACAGCACTTCGCGTTCTGGCATTACGCAGCCGCAGTGAAGCGGGCCGAGTGAGGAACAAGCCGAGCACGGGAATATTCAAATGTTTGTTAAGCTTAAGGGGCTTAACTACGGGGTCATCAGTCCCTAAACTTACGAACTACTTATGAACTAGCTAAGATTAAGGACGGCACAAATATCCATGCCCGAGGGGGGATTCGAACCCCCGACCGTAGTGGCCGTGAAGACCGTGACTGCAGCGAGTCCTCGGCCACCGCGGCCGGCAGCACGCGAATGTTTAAAAGCTGTACTTTGAGGAGGCCGTAACTGCGTGGTATCTGAATAATGGCCCACATTGTCACGTGATATCGATTTCTGGAGTTTATATCTAGGTCATATATTTTTTTCTCAAGAAAATATGAGGTCGAGTTGATGATGTTCTTTTGTTAGAGACAGTATTGTAGTAAGGGAGAAGAAGTAAATGAAGATGAAGTAGGAGATACTATACAGAGAGATGAATTTGACAGAGCACTGAAAGACATAAGACGAAACAAAGCCCCTGGGGTAGATGACATTCGCTCAGAGCTACAGAAGTCTCTGGGAGAACCAGCAATAACAAAACTATTTCGCCTGTTGTGTAAGATGTATGTGACAGGCGAAACGCTCCCAAACTTTAAGAAAAAATAATAATCCCCATTCGAAACAAAGCAGGCGCAGACAGGTGTGAAAATTACAGAAAAATCAGTTTGATAAGTCATGGTAGCAAAATTTTAACGCGAATTATTTACAGAAGGATGGAAAAGCTGGCCTCGGAGAAGATTAGTTTGATATCAGGAGTAATGTAGGAACACCGGAGGCAAATCTCACTTTACGACTTATCTTAGAAGACAGATTAAGGAAAGGCAAACCTACATTTCTAGCTTTTGTAGATTTGCAGAAAGCTTTTGAAAATTTTGATTGGAAAACACTCTTTCAAACCCTGGAGCAAGCAAGAGCAAAATATAGGGAACGGAAGGTTATTTACAACTTGTGCAAAAACCAGAAGGTGGTTGTTACGAGTTGAAGGGCATGAAAGGGATGCAGTGGTTGGGAAGGGAGTAAAACAGGGTTGTAACCTTCCTTCAATATTGTTCAATCTGTACATTGAGCAAGCTATAAAGAAAAGCAAGGAAAAGTTTGGAGAAGGAATTAAAGTTCAGTGTGACGAAATACGACATTGTGTTTTGCCGACAACACTGTAATTCTGTCAGAGACAGCAGAGGACCTGGAAGAGCTGTTGAACGGAATGGACAGTGTGCTGAAAGGTGGGTATAAGATGAACATTGACAAGAGCAAAACAAGGGTAATGGAGTGCAGTCTAAGAAAATCAGGCGATGCTGAAGGAATTAGATTAGGTAACGAAACAATAAAGGTGGTAGATGAGTTTTGTTACTTGGGCAGTAATGTAACACGTTCTGGTCGCACTACAGAGGATATATATATATATATATATATATATATATATATATAAATAATAGCTTATGGGACTTAACTACGGGGTTATCAGTCCCTAAACTTAAAAACTACTTATGAACTAACTAATACCAACGACGGCTCAAATATCCATGCCCGAGGGGGGATTCGAACCCCCGACCGCATTGGCCGTACAGATCGTGACTAGAGCGCCTCAGTCCCCTCAGCCACCGCGGCCGAGTAGGAAATATGATATGTTAGATATACAAGGTACGTCTGATATGTTCGGTGAATGGTTTCACAAGGAAAGTACATGGGCTCGAACAAACATATCTGTATGAACGTTTGGTTACAGGATCTCTACGTACACCTCAGTGTACTGGTGGGTGTTTTTTTCTGCAAAGCTCTGCAACCATGCTCTAGATGGCACTGTAGATGTAATTGTAGACGTCATACGTAATGCAGATATCTTAACTATAACTTAAGTAATAATCATCGTACATGTTCTCTAGCGAATTGTCATCAAAACCCGTTATGATAGTTGCAACTTTAACCTTCTTCCCGTTGGTATTCACTGCCACTACTTCCATTGCCTCTTCCCGCACTTACTGTGGCACTACCGCTTGCAATGAGTTGTTCGTCATTATCATCCCTATTATCATTATTATGAGTTTGTAACAACAGTTTCTAACTTATGCTCATATTTCTGTACTATTACAGATACGAGAAAGCATGCAAATGATTCATCTTCTACACTAATACCATCTTCACGAAGAAGGGTTCTTCGTAACTTCATCTCAACTAATCTCAATACATTAGCAGGATTGATTAGCAATCGCCGCCGCATGTGACGCTTCACCACACAAATAACATCGCAAAATACAACTTCGGAGGCACACTGCACCGTCCCTACTGGCTAACCGACAGGTCAAAGTGCAATGCGGCATGGCACACACAGAGACCTCTAACGGACGGCTGCAGAGTTTTGCAGATGCGGAAGTATCACTAGTGCAATAAGGGATCTTTACGTTATCTCTCATACGATTTTGGTGTGTATGTGTTTGTTCGAGCCTAAGTACCTTTCTTGTTAGAAGGAAACAAGAGTTACAAACAAAATATCTTTACTGGCCTTCAAAGTTTAGTGACAGTGACAGAAGTACACTTCCGTCATCGGTTGAATAACTGTTGGAAACTGACAGCAAATGTTTCTTGTGTAATCGCTCGCCGCACTGAGGTTACGCGTTGTAGATCTCCGCAACAGTTGTTGTTTCTCAACTCGTATACTATCATTGTCAAAGACAGCCCCAGATCATCCGCGAGCATCCGTCACACTCGTACTATGATGTCTGGGACTGTGATTGTGCCGTGGTGGAGTGGCCGAGTGCTCTAAGGCGCCTTGCTTCCGAGGTTCGAATCCTTCCGTGGACATAGACGTGCGTGTGTTGTCCTTAGGTTAGTTTAACTTAGTTTACGTAGTTTGTAAGCATAGGAATCAATAACCAAAGAAGTTCAGTCCCATGGATTTAAAAACATTTGTTTTGATTTTGTCTGTGATTGTGAACGATGGACCCGAACGTGGCTCATCCTCCTCATCATCTAAAGCGATTAAACCACTCAGACACACAGTTTTTTCCTTCTACTTTAACACCATACACTTGCACAAACGTTCCATGGGCCTTCGTCACCATTTTGCCTAATATTAAACAAAACTTGATGTTAACGCGTTGCTTCGTTGAGCTCCATGTTGCAATGACATGAGTTCTCACACTGATCTTGTTAGCTGGGTCGAGGCGTCTATCATCGCTTCACTGCCGTGCTTTTCACCATAGTGGGAGCTTGTTGAGGTCTCAGTGTGTATGTGCGGGCACCATCACCAGCGCGGTTGGAAAAATATGGGGCTGTTCACCGAAATTTTCAGACGCACCTTGTAAACACATATACACAATTTTATAAAACAAAAGACAGATTTGTACTGGCTATAAATAGGACAACTTGAGTTGTAGATATCACGATGAAAGTACTGTAAGGTCTTTGAGCTTTTTTCCAAAACGTCTTCTCGGGAAATGGAAATTACACAAACAATCATACAGCAATAACTGATGCGCTCATAATCACAATCTCCAAGCTGCTTTGGCCAGATTGAAAGTGCATAGCGTGTAACAGATGTAGCCGTTTTGAATGGGAAGGGGCATGGATCACTGTGGTACGGGATTGGGACTGCGACTACATAGGGAATGTGTATGATTTTGCGTGGCTGTCAGAACACTACTTTAGGAGACAAGAAGTGTTTAGGATGTCCCTCATTTCAGTGCATGATCATTACGAATAAGGGGATATTTTGGTATTTGGTAACAGTTATCGGTTTCTGAAAGAGGTCAGCATAATGTCTGTGTGTGAAGCTCAGGGCGGAATGTGGTCTCCACATGGCTTGGGTTGTTAAAGAGTCATGTAAATCAGGTTTATAAAGATTAACTTCATTTTGGCACATTGTGGTGTACTATGCCGCTTGATATAGGATATTTCGTGTGGAAGTGATGACAGATGTCGAGAAAGATACTACTGGTAGTTTGTGTGTATAATGTGGACAGACGAATGAATGGAGTAATCAAAATAGTCGTGGTCGACGTCCAAGAAAGTAACGCGCTGTTTTTTAGAAAGAGAAGGTGAAAGGGATGGGATAGAAGGTTTTAGGGGTTGGGAAGCAATAAGGAAAGATAGCCTTGTTCGAGAATGAAGGTCACGAAGATAGCACTAGATTAGGGGTTTCATACTTCGAGAGACTAGTGTGTTTTCGCCTTGGCGAATAATAAACAGTTTGTTCTAGGAGGTAACCAGGCAGAAGACCATAGCTGTATGTATTTGCCTAAGTTTCCTTCAAAGCAGAATTCGTTGTATTTTAGGGTGCAGTTAACAACGTGTACGAGCAATGAAGTATTTTTATTTATTTGTCGTATCCATTACATATATTTCACCAAATCGGATTATAGTGCAAGTGAAGGATTAAAGAAATTACTATGACAGTAAAATAACCGAAAATTAAGTAAAATCATATGAAAAGCAGAGAGAAATAGAGGTGGTTTAATTATATCTGGGATTAAAAAGTTCGTAACCCACATGAAACCCAGTATGTCTCTTCTGAAAACGCCACAACCGAGCATGGGATCGGGACATCTAACTTTTTTTTTTGCATTAGTTTGACATGCGACTCCCCAAAATTTCTAAGAGCTCAACCTTGCCCTTCTCTTCCCCAAAAATATGCGCTATATTCTCCACTACCTGTATGTAATGTTGAGTCCTACCAGCCTCCATACTGCGTACGTCGAAAGCAAAGACATGGAGTTCAGCTAGCTTTGGCTTCAGGTGGTTATTATTATAATAGCCAGCTACAATCTCAAGCGCTATTATTACATTTATTTCTCTCTCTTCAAAGGTTTTTCCCGAAAGACCATTCCTTTACCAACCGCGTAGTTGGAGGGGCGTGCGTCTGTGCTGATCGGCTGATAATTAGTGTAGATATTAGTCATCAGGGGTCGAGTACGTTGCTTTGCGACAATTCGTTTTCCTAGGTCTGCCATCGGCTCCTCTTTCTGAGGAGGATAAAAAAGTAGCTTGTGATCTACAGCAGGCGCAGATTAATTTCACCAGCCTCTAATCATGTGAGGTATTATTTATTTATGATATTAACTTATCATGTTCAAATAAATAATTGCTGTATTCAGTCGTATGCGTCTTATGTGATGTTCAAGATTTGCCCGCAGCAAATGTTATCGCCCAGGGATGAACCCTGGTTGTTCTTTAATTATATTCTGTTCTCCATGTGCAGAGAGGAGTGTGTGGATTATTCCTCCCAGGACTCTATAGAGATGACAGAGGGAAAGCGGCCGTAAAGTTTGAGGAACTGTGTGGCTCTTCCGAGGCCTCGATATAGCCATTCTCTTTGCCTTCCACGAGAACTCGTGAATCTTTATTTCAAAGATGCATTTGTTCATTACAGCTAGTAAGTACAGTCTGGTTTCACTTCTGAAGATTTTTGTTTACTCCCAGCGTTGATTATCGGTTTTAATTAGTTTTCATTTCAGAGATGGAATCTACTAATTATTTCAGAATTAGACATCATTACAGCTAGTAAGTACAGTCTGGTTTCACGTCTGAAGATTTTTGTTTACTCCCAGCGTTGATCATCGGTTTTAATTAGTTTTCATTTCAGAGATGGAATCTACAAGAGTAAGGTGGTACAATTGCGATCATTTCGCACACTTGTTATTGTAACTGGAAATATATTGAGAAAAGAAATAATTTTAACTATGTCATTTGTTCTTGGAGTTTTAATGAATATGTAACACAAATATTATACACTTACAAAAGTTGGTATAAACACAAAAATAGGTTACAAAATTGAGAAGAATCGATCGAAAATGTACCACACTAGGTATAATTGTGATCACTTCCTGGTACAATTTAGATCACTTGCATCTTCCACATATAAAGCACATTTTCCCTCGGGCACCAACGCATACTTCGTGGTTCCAAACATTGCATTTTTGGCAGCGAATCCATTCACCCTTAGCTACTGATTCTGCACTATAATAATTCAATAAACAAAATCCACAATTATTTTCGTTGTTAGCTGGCGAATTGAAGCTTGGTAAACTTCTTTCATCATTACTCACAGACGTACATTTCCGTTTATTGTTCTTGTTGCATTTGTTCTTTGTTTTCCTTGTGCCCTGTTGAAAAAGTTTCCTCTTGCTGCGGAGGTTATCCACTTGCATTCATGCATGCAGCAACAGTCACATTTTGTCCTCTTTCCACGTTAGTTAGTGAAACAACTCCTCGCTTTCCTTTACGATTTACTACTTTTGTGGGTCTGTTGTTAAGAGGAAAGCCGGATTCATCCATATTATAAATACACTCTGGTTTATCAAACAAATCATAACCCTTTACATTTTTTTCTAAATTCTGAAAATATTTACTTACTTCTGCTTTGTTTAAGCCTTCAGCTCTGGCTCGCGAAAGCCCCTCGGGTTTTCTCAGGCTAAAGTGAGTGTGTCTCTTAACAAATGCCCTAAACCAGTCGATTCCAGGAACCTTGCTTTCTAAGTTCCATGGATGTTTCAAATTATTTTTCTCAGCTTACCGAAATGCAGCTTTCCTTATTGTAGATTTTCTTTTCTGCTCGTTTTCGTGGCATGTAGAAAATAAGAGGTGGCTTTAAAAATTGCGTAGGAAAATCTTTAAATATAGAGAATTTATTTGCAATAATTGTGTATAATATGTCTATGGTAAACAATCGTGACGAACTAAACTGAAAAACTGCATTGATCCAAATTGTACAAGGGTATCGGAATTGTACCATTTTTCTGATCGAAAATGTACTACTGGCGTGAGTGAATTCACGAGTAATTAGTAGTGAATTCTGCCAAGAAATGGCAGCACATGTCACAGAGGCTTTCTCTGTAGGTGCCTCAGAACACGCCCGAATGGAAAACAAGTTTCTTAGCTCACTAATATAGAATTTGCAAGCGCGTGGAAACTAGAAAATTTATAAGAGCGCGTTAGGCTAAGTAGCTTCACTTACCTCTTAACAGGAAAAAATTTATATCTCCGTAGTACAAAGTGGTGTATTCTTCAGGAGGAGCTGAAGAAACCTGCTACACTACGACGCCGCACAAAGGCAAGTACTATCAACACTACGAGACTGAGAAATATCGCGAAACCTTATGTTGATCAGAATTGTACCTGTATCGAATTTGTACCACCTTACCCTAATTATTTCAGAATTAGACTTGCGATCTTTTTGAATGAATCTCTGTATTTTCTTTGCTGCTTGGCTGCTTTTGGTGGTCCCGTCATGTAGTAGTTGCTGTGGCATAGAAGGGAAGCAAGCCTTTCCTGCTCTCTCGTATGCTAGTTGAATATCACGACGAGATATGTGCCTGCTGTATAGCCAAAGTTACAATCGATTGGACAACTGGACATGAAGTTCACATCAGCACGTGAGAGCTATCTAATAGACACCTTTACGAAGAATTAAACAACTGTGCACAATATTCAGGTCTCCAATGTTAATGGTACAATCGTATACTTTTTAAATTTATGTCTGAATTAATGTAAAATAACTGGAGAAGTGTTTTGTGATTGCATTTTATTGAATTCACAATTTGCCAACACAAAACGAAATTTGTTCTGTGGGAGTATAAAACTGTGCGAAAAGTTAGGAAGATTTGAGAAATAGAAAAGGTACAGGAAGTTAGAAAAAGAACTGTTCAGCAGTCTTACTTTACTCTTAGTTCCCAAGATATTTATTTCAAAATTTGATGTAATACTCATTTTAGTGCTTGCTACAAAGAGAAAAATTAGCGACTGTGTACGTTTTCAATCTACAGCGATATTAGTACCGTTTTTACAATAAAAGAGGGATGCCGTGCACCCGTGGTCATTTGAAAACCCGCGTGTTCAGCAACTTCTTCACTTTTGAGGCGAGCACTATTGACTGTAACTGTTTGATAATCGGGACAGTAAACCTAATTAATTGTCAGTAAGCGTGGAATAATTTAATTGACAGTTTAATCTCTGATGTGCGCCTGACGTTTTTAATATGTCAATTTATTGAGTATTGTGTAAATTCATTTTCGTCGAAATACCCGATTCCTCTGAATTTAATAGAAATTAGAAACATTGTATAACAATTTTGACAAGGTCAAACATGGACTACCTCACCGGAGATTACGAGCATTGTGTCCTCCATCGCTACCTGACTGCCGGTAGCATTAATTTTCAGGCGTTAGAGAAAGCAACCGTAGATACTAATCACACACACGAACAAATAATTAATTACAGGGTCCAACGACAGAGCGAATGGAAGCAAATAAGCAAAGCTTCCCATCGTCACACAACCTAATACAAATTTTGAATGTAAGTTGAAAGGTCATCACTGATGTTTTTATGAAGTTTCCAGGCCATTCAACAAATTTGTTTCATGTCTAGGCTTGTGATTGAGTTAAGCAATTTCGCTGCTCTTGAAGTTGATATGGGCAGAAGGAATTCTTCTCCCACCACAATTGTTTCTGTTGCAAATGGATTTTCTTCGAAAATCTATTGCTGGTGATCCAAAAGCTTCTTTTGATTTTCTGTGGAGGGCAGTATATACGCAATTCTTCAGTCCCATGGGATGTTTCTACGTGAAACAAATTTAACTAACTCAATAAATGTCATGTTTCTTGGGACTCGAGTGAAGATTTTGCACGTCTTTGTCGAGCTATTTAGAAAACATAGCTGCTTTGAAATGATCAGGAATTTTCCGTTACCGGATTTTTAAGTGCAAACTGTTATGGGAATGAGGAATGAAATGGATCAAGAATAGAAATTTCGTGAATGCCGTAAGAAACTCGGCAAGAATTGGAGATCATATTGAATTTCCGAGATGAGATCTCATTGGTTGTGTTCCTAGAAATAGGAGTCAGACCATTGGATGTATGGCTGATAGTGAACACTCTCGTTGAAAGATTAATTGCAGTGATCCGCATTATGAATAATTCAATAGCACTGTTAATAACTTCACCAGCAAAATTTTGGCCAAAATGTCAAATGTGTAAGGCTGTTTGTCTAGCTGTCTCCAACTTAGCTTGTGATAATTACCATAGAAAGTATCGCTTTCATGATGTTTTTGGTGTGCCAGCTTTGACTTTCGGTTGGTACCTCTTTCAATACAGTGCTCACCTCTTTAACTGATGTAGCTTCCATCACTTTATATTTTCAACGTTTTTCACTTATGGATAAATCACATTAAATTTCTTTGAGTTTCCTTATGTTTCCATTGAGGTCTGAACTGTAATTTTGGTACAGGTTTCCCTTTTTAATTCAGCAGTGTGCGGATTTGCTGTGGCTACAGCACTGGACTCCACCTCGGGAAAACGGAAATTCCAAACATCCATAGTTGATTTTTCCTATGTTTTCGTAAATAGCTGCAGAATAGTTTCTGGATATGACCTTCGAAATGGCACGCTCTGTTTTCTTCCCCATCTTTAGCGGAAAGAGACCTGAGGTTGTGTTCCGTCTCTAATAATCATGTTGACGACGGGACATCTACCTCCCTTGCTTCTAATTTTTTTTAATCACCAAATTATTGCTTTCAAATATATTTATCATTATACTACACACCTCTTTTATCAGCAACTCGGAAGTAATAAATGTCAATGGTTATGCCTACGATCGTTTCCACATGTATCTATCAAAGCTATATTTGCACCTTAAATTCCTTATTAGTTCAGCAAGTCATATCACGTACTGTGCAAGACCATTATCCATGTCTCGTGCTTGGTTTTGTTCTCAAGTCATCCAAGGTGTTATGGATCTAGCCGTTGTCACTCCCTGAATCCACTGCCTCTTCCCGATCTTCCCATTTCACCTGCACATAATTTTTGACGTCTAGTAACATTGAATGCAACTTTGGTAGCTGTCAGCTTCGTACGGTGCTGTTTAATTCGTTCGTCGCTCGTAACATTGACCTTTTGCTTCTAAATTTTAAATTACTACTTCTCACAAAAGAAATCCGATGTCAGCAGAACCTGTGGGCTAAGGAATTCATTACTTCTGTGCTGACGTCGTTATTACCATTCCAGATTTTATTAATATTTTTCAGCATGCGCAAAGCGTCCCTTACCTTGCATCCGCGTTCCGCTGTCTGACATTGTGATGCCGGTCTGTCACCTTCAATAGCGCAATCGATACTGCTCCTCGCGAATTCCGTAGGGAGATGAAATTGCTTGTGAATTTCTTTGCGAGGCCCGCTGCAGGTATTCGGACCGATCCTCAGACGACAATTCCGGGACTGCGCCTCCATTGATACATGTGAACGACCAGCAACGACGAAAGCGCGGCAGAGTGCTAAAAGAAGTGTCGAGTCACAATATGTACCCCATTGCGCACCGAAACGTCGCTTTATACTGTAAGCGGTTCTCGAAATTCGATAGAGGTATTTTCTGTGATTCGTCAAAGAATGTTGCAGATAATATCACGAACTGTTCCTTATCAACTACCATTTCCACAGTCTCACGGCGGTCGGCACGAATAATGCCATCAATTTGACTTCCAAGTGAGTGACTTGAAACTGTTACTGATCGGCGAGAACAGTGTTCGCCACTCAATGAGTCGCGAAAACATTTTGAACTGCTCTATCCACGTTTAGAAATTTGCACGATTCATACATTCTTCACCATAAACTACAGACATTCCACAGTATATATTCACCGGTTTCTTACTTTCAGCAAGTAAAAACCGAATAATAGAATTTTGTTCAAATAATGTCGAATTTCCACCTGACTCGCCACCTTGAAATGTATTCATGAGGATATAAACAAAAATGTTGATACATTCGCTAATTTGGGCTCATGCCAGTGATGACAACTAGAGCCATAAAAGTAGCAAACTTGCCCTGCCTACAGTTTCCCCCAGACCAATTCTACTAATTATAATCGGCGTCAGCTACAAAGGCGTCCCAGTTTTCAGCCGTTCTACGCATCCCCCTCAAGTACCGTAATGACAGCCAATAATGTTCATTCTGTGGGCGCGTGGCTGCTTCTCCTGCAGGCGCAACTGTTGTTGCTCGGCCGTAGCTCCTCCCCTCCACGCTTTCCCTATCGCTCCGCTTCTATTCGAGAAGGCGCCTTCTTATATGACGCCAGGTATAATTATTGAATGACAGTGCCAACGGTCGTGCCGCAGTAGATACACTGGTTCCCGTTAGATCACCGAAGTTAAGCACCGTCGGGCTTAGCTTGCACTTGGTCGCTGGTCTGCCGAGTGCTATTGGCAAGTGGGGTGCACTCAGCCCTTGTGAGGCCAACTGAGAAGCTACTTGATTAAGAATTAGTGGCTCCGGTCACGAAGACTGACATAACGGCTGGGAGTGCGGGACGCTGACCACGTCCCCTCCATACCGCATCCGATGACGCCTTTGGGCAGAGGATGACACGGTGGCCGGTCAGTACCCAATGGGCCTCTCGAGGCGTGTCGGACGGAGTTCTAGTTTAATTACTGAATGACCCTAGTAGCATATCGATCATAGTTCTAGAAGTGTATGCTAATAGTATTTTCGTGTACATTAATCAATTGTTTGAAACCAACTGCTTGACATTAAACTTTGAAAAGACTCACTACAAGTAGTTCAGAACATGTTTCCATCCAGAATATAAATAAAGTATGAAGAAGACCAGATTGAAGAGGTTGACAGTACTAAATTCCTGGGATTACAGCTTGATAATTAATTCAGTTGGGAGGACACACTGCAGAATCGCAGAAACGACGTAACAAGTATGTATTTGGAATTCGAGTGTTATCAGACATAACAGATATCAAAATTTAAAAAAAAAATAATAATAATAAAAAGAAACCTTGCATAATTCGTTTGGTTTCATTCCACAAAGTCATACGGTATAATATTTGTGGGCAACTTTTCAAGTCAAACAAACGTTTTCAGAGTCGAAAAGCGTGTAATACGTATATTTGTGGAGTAAATTCACGGACATCCGGTAGAAGCCTCTTCAAAGAATTGGATATTCCAACTACTGCCTCTTAGTGTATTTCTTCCTCAATTAAATTTTTCATAAATAATTTATCCCTTTTTTCCAGCGAACAGCTCAGTTCACACATTCAATACTAGGAATACAAACGACCTACAAAAGAACTTAAAAGTACTTTCTGTAATTCAAAAATGGATCCACGACTCAGGAACACAGGTTTTCCATAATTTGTCAGAAAAAAAAAAAAAAAAAAAGATTACAATTAAAGAAAAGTTTAAGAAAGACTTACTGTACTAATAGTATTATTACTACAGACTGAAAGAAAAAAAATATATTGACATATTACACATTCTCGAGGATCTCCTAAATAAGGATCTAAAGCTTCCAAGAGTA
Organism: Locusta migratoria; assembly: GCA_026315105.1. Taxonomy (NCBI): domain Eukaryota; kingdom Metazoa; phylum Arthropoda; class Insecta; order Orthoptera; family Acrididae; genus Locusta; species Locusta migratoria. The sequence continues at coordinate 411,780,605 of CM048746.1, read as the reverse complement.
TTAACAAAAGTTTCCTCTTCCAGTACTTACTCAAACGCGAAACTCTGTTGTATAACGTTAAACCTAGATCTGCTGAAGCTGGTTCGCCGTTGATTTGTGTCACCATGGAATATGTTGACAACACCGCTTAAAACGGCTAGCAATATGAGTATTACACTTCTGCCTCAGATATTAATCGATACCCAATATTTGTTATCGAAACTTTTATGTTGTAAAGATGGAAGGAAGCAAACAAGAAAAAGAGTTGTACTGAAACTTCTCCCATCACAAAACTATCTACTTCCATAATTGTTTGAGGCGATATAAGGACAGAATAGAAAGGAAAGAAAAAAGGCAGATATATCGAGCTAGACGATAGAGGCATTGAAAAAAGTTTCAGCTGTTTTAATTTGCACAATATCGGAACAGATAGTTTGAAACTGTTATGAAAATTTTAAGAAGAGGAACACGAAAGCCCTTGCCATTCTGTTATTACGGTACATTTCATCTTTCAGTAAGTCGTGCATATTCGAAAACAAAAAGGTGAAATAGTAGCCTAGAATGCTCTGAAAGCTAACAATACGCTTAAGTCATGCATTGGTGTATTAAGGTATGGTAGTGTTCTTCTAGTTATCTTTCGTGACCAAAGCAGTAGAGACCACTCTTGGTAAGGAAGGAAAATATGCAGCATGTAAGTAGATTCGGACCCGAAAACCTTTTATATCAGATTTTACAACAACGCAATCACTTTTAGCCGTGGTACGGGTTGTTGTCTTCCTTGTAGTCGATGACGCGTTCGTTCGATGTTTATTGAGGAATTCTCTACTATTTTTCCTCTCTTTTCTTCTTCTTCTTCCTTTTTTTCCCCTCAGAGGGTGGCTAGTCCACTGGCCGAAATCACTTACCCACCATCAAGTCCGCCTGTAGCATACTCGTTAACAGTACATCCGTAAAAGCGTAGTTGTCTTTTAATCATCAACGTGCTTCCACGTTTCATCGCACAATCCGTTAAGAAGTGAACAACTTACTACGGACTGCATAGTTACTGCTACTCCAGCTAAGAGAGCACGTGTGAGATGCTGGATCGTTATTTGGTGCTTATCTGTTCATTGCAAATATTCATTATGAACAGTGACGGAAGCGATGTTACTGAAGACTGACGGCTGGCTATTTCTCCTCTACTGGGCTACAGTCGTTCCAAAAGCTAGACGTAAACTTTTTGTTAGTGTTAGTATAGATCCTGATTCGATTGCTGCCAAACTTCAGAGGATTCACCACTAAGCTAACCTGAAGATTTTTTTAAAGATTTCATCGATATTACTCCAGCTCTATTTGTATATTCGCACCAGCTGATGGAAATGAGCCCGTCTTACTTACGCTATACACGAATATTCCAATATGGTAATGTCTAATCCTCTGGATAACAATCATAAGTCGAAAAGAAAAGAATTTTTTTCCAGGATTTTTTTTTCTGTATCACCACCACGACAGTTTCTGTCGTAACTGATTGCAGTCAAAAGATTTTGAAGGGCTGCCGTCATAACGTCTTCGTACAGTTTTTCGTTTATCAATATGTCCCCCCCCTCCAAAATGTCGTTATAAGTGTAGTCTTAGCTATGAAATGATAGTTTAAGTAGCTAATATTTTGATTCATTTTGTGATCAAATGTTACGAGCTACTAATTGCCTAAAATAGTGCTATTATACATTTTTCTTTTTTAATTTAGTTCTTAGCCACCTTTGCAATAACTTCATCAGTAAAATGACAAGTTCCGTGTTTCCCTCTAGACTGCCGAAAACTAATCCAAACTGAGTAACTCCAAAGAAAGAGAAAAGGCGGAACGAAATAAATATAAGGAAGGCGATTAGTGCAGTTCAAAGTTCAACTAAATGAACAATGAAGTCCACTTAAACGTTTACCTTTCAATAAACACCGTTAAACGCATTTAGAAAGACTGAGTTTCTACAAAAAACATCACGCGAAACTAGCAGGAAACAGATGCAGAACTGTGAAAAGATAAAGAAAGTATCATCTTACCACTTCACATAGACATGCTTTTCCTTCACAAACAGTGACCTATGTCAAATGACTTACAGGTCCTTGTAAACTTATAAAGAAACGAATAAGCATTAATTGATCAACAGGCAAAGTCACAAATCATGCAAGACCAAAGTAAATCAATGTGGAATGTAATACAATGTCGGCGAGTGGAAATTTCATTTATATTGGTTCCTGGAACAGGAACTAAATGCTTTGATAGACACTACCCCTAACCGAAAACCGCACGAATTTCGTCGTCTTGTATTCGTATCATTGAGAAAATATATTAACACGCTTGTACTTATGATTCGAGATAGTGCCACAATCTATGCAAAAGAATCCATTGGTACCTTTAGCTACACTATTGGATCAAAGGTATCCGGAAACCAGGCTCAAAATGACTTTAAAATTCGTTGTGCCCGTCATCGGTAATGCTGGAATTCAATGTGGTGTTGGCCCACCCTTAGCCTACATTAATGCTTCCACTGTCGCAGTCATATGTTCAATCAGGTGCTGGAAGGTTTCTGGGAGAATGGCAACCAATTTCATCGGACGCAGAGGATACCGCGCTCCCGGGTGCGGTTCCTCTAGGGTGACGCTTGTCCACTGTTGGTCGAGCTGATCTACAGGAGTTTACGAGAGTAACTCGGGCGTCAGATCTTTGGTTAACGTGTGTGCACTCGTGGTTCTCCGTTAATCCATTTTAAGTCTGGGGCAACGTCCCATAGATAAATTGTTCCCAATTCCCCGGTTCCGACCAAGGTTTTCGGAAGGTTTTCCTTGGTTGTAAGGCGTATGCCGGAACTGGTAACCCATCCCACTTATTCCCAATTGGGATCCTCCTTTGCCCCACTATCAGTTTCTCTGATAATTGGATGAATAGAACCGCGACTCTTTATGGGCAGGATCTCAAACAGCCCGCTCCACTCCTCGGAGTGGAGAATGAAAAGAATAATTTTTTAAATTTTTTTTCAGCCCATTTTTCACGGAGTGCTGCATGAGGAGCTGTATCGATGTAGGACGGTGAGGCCTAGCACTACGTCGGCCTTCCAAAATATCCCAAAAGGTGTTTTATGGTATTCACACACTGATTTCGGATCGCCGCATTGTGTACCGTGATTCATGATTCCATATAACGTTTTCCCACTGTTCAATCGTCCAATGTTTACGCTCCTTACTACAAGCGAGGATTCGTTCGGCTTTGACCTGTACGATGTGTGGCTTATGGGAACCGTTCGACCAAGTATCTGAATTTTTCTCACTTCCCGCCAAACTGTCATAGTACTTGTAGTGGATCCTGATGCAGAATGGAATTTCTGTGTGATGGCCTGGATAGATGCCTGCCTGTTACACTGTACGACCCTCTTCAACTATCGACGGTCTCTGTCAAACAGACAAGGTCGGTCTGTACGCTTTCCTGCGGTACGTGTCCCTTCACGTTTCCATTTCACTATCTCATTAGTAACAGTGGAACTAGGGATGTTTAGGACTGCGGAAATCTCGCGTACAGGCTTTTTACACACGTGACACCTAATAAAGGGACCGCTTTGGAAGTCCGTGAGTTTTGCAGAGCGCCCCATTCTGCTCTTTCATGATGACTAATGATTACTGACATCGATGATTCGATGATATGGAATATTTGGCAGTAGGTGGCAGCAAAATGTACCTAATACGAATAACGTATGTTTTTTTGGGTGTAGGAAGGAAGTTTAGGGTTTAGCGTCCCGTCGACAGCTTGGTCATTAGAGACGGAGTTCGCGCTCGGATTTTTGTGTAAGGACTTGGAAGGAAATAGGTCGTGCCCTTTTAAAGGAACCATACCGGCATTTACCTTGGTGTGATTAAGGGAAATCACTGTAAACCTAAACTTGCATGGCCGGAGGTAGATTTGAACTACCATCCTCCAGAATGCGAGTCTAGTGTGTTACCACTATGCCACCTCGGTGGGGTGGAGGGATGTCTGGATACTTTTGATCACGTAGTGTGCATTTCACTAGCAATGGTCTCGAGGTTTGCCATCGGCAACAAGGACGCTGTCAGAATTTTGTAGTTCAAGGTTAGTAAATTAAGTTTACATGCTGCACAAATAGCGTCATTTAACGAATTATGAAGAGACTAATAACACTTTACTCAGAAGGTAAGATTTCATAATACAAAGTCCAGAACAATTTGATTCTGCTTCTTGCACTTTGTTCACAATCGTTTGAGTAATGTTGCGAAACTGAAGAATTAACAGAAACAGAAATTAGTTCTCCTTTCCCTGAGGGGAGTAGAGCAACAAAAATAAAGAAATAAATAAAAAGAATAAAAATAAAAACTTTCTTAAAAGAATCTCACAAAACGATAGTCGTGTATAAGCGTAGTCGTATATAAGTTCAAGCGGATTGATAGCATGAAAATCGGACCAGAGTTGACAATCAGGCTATTCGAACATAGCCATCTGGAACGAGCATCAAGAAAATCAAATGCCTTTGCTCCCTGCTCGCAAAGCAACTACATTGACATCTGACGGACTGTCACGGAACTACACAACGTAGGTCTGGGTATTAACGTTAGAGGTGTAGTGGGTGATTCTTTAGTCAGTATAAATTTTGTAGTTAAACAAATTTTATTAACCAGTATGTAATGGCACTGCAACTTATTTCCGTACATTTCAATGTGACCACTTTGCATGTGTAGGCACACCCACCCCCACTCCACTGTAGATCGAGAAACCTGTCCAAGGTTATATGGTGTAATTTCAGCTGTTGCGACAAGAATTCGCCGTGTTAAGTGTTCAATGCTGCTGATCTTCACCTGGTATACCTTAGACCCCCTTGCAAAAAAGTCTAAGGATGTCAAGGTGCCGCGGCGGAGCGGCCGAGCGCATTGAGGCGCTATGCTATGATGTGCCAGTCAGTTCCCCGTCGGGGGTTCGAATCCCCTTTCGGGAGTGGATGTTTGTAGCTCTTTAGTATAAGGTAGTTCAGAAGAAGGTTGTAAGTTTAGGGACTGATGACCCCACAGCTGAGTCCCATAAGCTTTACAAACATTAGAATTTTTGGTGTAGAGGCACGACGAATCCATTTGGCGCGAAATGTTTGATCCAGATAATACCGAACAACGAGGGCAAAATGGGGTGGTGCTCCAACCTGTTCGAAATAAAAAACGGTAGTATCGATAATCCCATTAGATATCAACTGGGGCTCTAAACACTGTTCCAATATATCTTGGTATGTGGTTTCTGTAACGGTGTGTTCAGCGATGAAGGGACTGTACACTGTTGACTTCTTTTCCCTACCACACTTTTGCTGTGTCCCGTTGCCACTCCTGCAACACACTGGGTTGTTTGTCTGCCCAGATCCTGCAGTTGTGCCTGTTCACATGTCCACAAATATGAAATGTAGCTTCATCACGACATTTTGCATCAACTTATCATTTTCCACAGCTTGTAACTGGCCATGACACATAGTTTGTCTGGTTGCATGGTTCTTCGCTTCAAGCTTATGAACGACTAGATATGGTACGCACATTGCGCAGCTTCTAATGAACTCTCCATACATTGGTTTGGGGAATACCAAGCTCCCTACTAAGTGCCGTGGTAGACGCGGAAGGGCTACGTGTGATCGCATCCTGCACACTTTGCACGGTGTCTGGCGTTATGACCGGCCTCTCTGGACGTTCTTCATCTGTAACACTACCAGTACGCTGGAATTTTTTGATTCGGGTCTGAATAGCAAGGCTGGTGGGGCCTGTTTTCCGGTATCGACAGGCAAAGTCTGTCCGCACCTCTTCATACGGCAATCCACGAAGACGAGCAGAAACAACAGCGATTCGTTCTTCCTTGGTTAGCATTCTGTCGTAGTATTTGCAAGAAACAAATATTCCGTTACTATATCACTAACATGTATTCTGTCGTATGACCAGCAAGAAACAAATATTCCGTTACTACTTTTCTGGCTATTAAACTTGCTACACCACGAAGATGACGTGCTACAGACGCGAAATTTAACCGACAGGAAGAAGATGCTGTGATATGCAAATGATTACCTTTGCACAGTATTCATACTAGATTGGCGCCGGTGGCGACACCTACAACGTGCTGATATGAGGAAAGTTTCCAACCGATTGCTCATACACAAACAGCAGTTGACCGGCGTTGCCTCGAGTGAGGAGGAGAAATGCGTACCATCACGTTTCCAACTTTGATAAAGGTCGGATTGTAGCCTAACGCGATTGCGGTTTGTCGTATCGCGACGTTGCTGCTCGCGTTGGTCGCGATCCAATGCCTGTTAGCAGAATATGGAATCTGTGGGTTCAGGAGGGTAATACGGAACGCCGTGCTGAATCCCAACGGCCTCGTATCACTAGCAGTCTAGATGACAGGCATCTTATACTCATGCCCGTAACGGATCGTGCAGCCACATCTCGATCCCTGAGTGAACAGATGTGGACGTTTGCTAGATAACAACCATCTACACGAAAAGTTTTACGACGTTTGCAGCAGCATGGATTATCAGCTCGGAGGCCATGGTTACGGTTACCCTCGACGCTGCATCACAGACAGGAGCGACTGCGATGGTGTACGCAACGTCGAACCTGGGTGCACGAATGGCAAAATTTCGGATGAATCCAAGTTCTGTTTACAGTATCATGACGGTCGCATCCGTGTGTGGCGACATCGCGGTGAACGCACATTGGAAGCGAATATGCATCATCTCCATACTGGCGTATCACCTGGCGTGATGGTATTGGGTGCCGTTGGTTAAACGTCTCGGTCACCTCTTGTTCGCGTCGACAGCAATTTGAACAGTGGCCGTTACATTTCAGATGTGTTACGACCAGTGGCTCTACCCTTTAATCGATCACTGCGAAACCCTACATTTCAGCAGGATAATGCACGACCGCATGTTGCAGGTCCTGTACGGGCTTTTATGGATACGGAAAATGTTCGATTGCTGCCCTGGCCAGCCATTCTCCAGATCTCTCGAGATCTCTCACTAATTTAAAATGTCTGGTCAATGGTGGCCGAGCAACTGGCTCGTCGCAATACTCCAGTCGCTACTCTTAATGAACTGTGGTGTCGTGTTGAAGCTGCATGGGCATCTATGCCTATACACACCATCCAAGCTGTGTTTGACTCAATGCACAGGCCAGAGTGGTTGTTCTGGTAACTGATTTCACAGGATCTATGCACCGAAATTGCGTGAAAATTTATCACATGTCAGTTCTAGTATAATATATTTGTCCTATGATTACCTGTTTATCATCTGCATTTCTTCTTTGTGTAGCAATTTTAATTACCAGTAGTGTAAATCACTGAAATGTATAGTGACTTTAGAATCACCCTTTATTCCCTCGGAGATTCTATGTGCGCAATGCCTTTTTCATTTACTTTTCGGTTCATTTCAAATCTTACAACAGCACAGTGAAGCGTTGTCGGTTTTAGTTAGTGCTAATGATTCTCGTCGTAGCGAAAGATGAATCGACGCTAGTGGGCCGTCTGAGACTTAGGCGCCCATAAAATTAGCATTAGGTGCGGTCTGGCTCGGATTACTGCAGCCTCAGTCGGTCGCAGGTGCATGCCGGTAGGCGTGCTCGCGGCGGTCGGCCGGAAACCTGAGTGAAATATCGGCGGGGGCGGCGGCGGCGCCGGCACTTGAGCCAGCCCAGCCGCCATCGATCGGCCCGCAGATTGGAAGTTCAGTGCGCGCCACTCGCCAAATGTGCGTCTCTTTCACTTACTTGAGCCGGCCCGGCAAGTGCTCTTTTATTTCTCCTCAGTTTTCTTTGGCAGCTTAGGGAGAATAAAAGCCGCCCTGTCGGGACCTCGGCTGTTCCCGGCCGGGGCGCCAACTTTTGCGAATTATTCGCTGGCTTCAGGCGAGGCCTCTTTATTAGTTGGAGGGTTGAGCCGAGTTTTACCGAGATTGTACCGGATCCGCCCTTTTACACGCGACGTCGCCCGGCTAGCCCGTATCCTGTCCGGGAAAAGTTAGCGGCGCCACTGAAACAACGAAAGAGAGCTAAGAAAATACACTGCCTACAAACTACTTGCTCGTTTCGGTGGCGATATCGTTCTTACAACTAGCAGGGGAAGTATAGAAAGCTTTTAAGATGTAACGACACTTCATCGTTTGTTCAGATACAATAAAACATGAAACGTGGCTGTATTTCTAGCATTGTTTCACTTCTCTTTCTTTATAACGGTGAATAGATGGGGCATAACAGCTTTCAGATAATTACAAAACGACATGTTGACCATAGCTGTTTATTAATACTCAGTGCTACCGGTTTCGGTTTTGTACCATTGTCAAGCGTTAGCACAGATTAGCTAATAGCTTAACATGTCGGAATATAAAAATGCAAAATTATACCACAAGTATTCGTTGTCATTGTTCAAGTTATTGTCCCAGTAGCTGACTGCTATAGAATCCTTCATTCTATAGCAGTCAGCTACTGGGACAATAACTTGAACAATGACAACGAATACTTGTGGTATAATTTTGCATTTTTATATTCCGACATGTTAAGCTATTAGCTAATCTGTGCTAACGCTTGACAATGGTACAAAACCGAAACCAGTAGCACTGAGTATTAATAAACAGCTATGGTCAACATGTCGTTTTGTAACTTCTCTTTCTCTTTGCTCCTGATGCAGTTGACTCTCACTGCACATATAACAAAGAGCAATAGGAGGGTTGGTTAGCCCTCCTCAGTCACGGTCTGCACGGCCACTACGGTCGGGGTCTCGAATCCCCCCTAGGGCATGGATATTTGTGCCGTCCTTACTATTATCTACTTCATAAGTAGTTTGTAAGTTTAGGGACTGATGACTCCGTAGTTAAGTCCCATAAGCTCTACAAACATTTGAACATTTGGTTAGCCATTCCCCTCGCTTACCGCTACCGCCTCCTCCCCCTCTCCAACCCTCGCGAATCCTCTACGGTCTCATTCCTTTTTCCACACCTTCTAAAGAATCTAGAACACATCCGAATCCTCTGAACCACCCGCAAAATAAAATCCCGTCAGCCTGTGGTCTCTCCTCTTCTGCTGAAACCTGGGCCTATGCCACTCCCTCCCTACACCTTCACTTTCTCCACATCCTCTCCGAGGGTAACTTTCGCCAGCTCCCTCTTCCCGGTGACGCCCTTCTTCCTGATATTTACCCATCCTATCAGCCCTAATGCCTCCAAACCTCAAATGTTCAAATTTTTGAATAGCTTATGGGACTTAACTACGAGGTCATCAGTCCCTAAACTTAGAAGCTACTTATGAACTAACTAAGACTAAGGACGGCACAAATATCCATGCCCGAGGCGGTATTCGAACCCCCTACCGCAGTTGCCGTGCAGACCGTGACTGGAGCGCCTCAGTCCCCTTGGCCACCGCGGCCGGTCCTAATGCCTCCCCTCTCCATATATTGCGTGTTCTCCTCCCGTCCCACTCCCCTCCCTTCCTTCCCTCACTTGAGTCTCTCTTCCCCTCCCTCGGAGTTCTTACGTTTTCCTTCCCCAATCCCCGCCCCTCCCCTTCCTGTACCTCCCTTCTTTTTCCTCGCCCCCCCCCCCGGAGGGTCACAGTGCTTTACTTTTAACCCTCGCGTGGCAGCTCTGGTGCAAATATGCTACCACTTTTCTTTAAATGCTCACTTTTCACGCAATAAGATGCCGTATTTCCGTTTTAGCTATACCTCAATTCAGCCTTAACAATGATGTCAGTGAAGATTATGAGTTGCTAGTGCACAGCTGTGTCCACCCAAAAAGAGGTTTGTTAGGAAGCGCACCACTGGTAGCAGATTTGCACCGCGCTGCCTGTCATGTAAGTAGATCTGAATTGTTTCGTGTTACGTCAAGTTTCCATTGCAAATGGATTTTTGGCATTTTCTAGTAAATATTTATTGCATAACTTATACCCTACATATTAGAATGCTCAAAAATTTTAATTTATTTTGTAAATAAAAGTTTAACTCTCGATAAATTGACCTCTAGTTTCTCCTGATTACCCATGCTGCAGTTTCCGTCAATCTCGTTTTTAACTCTTTTTAAGCATTGAAGAATGAGAAACTGAGTGTTATTCAAAATGTTCAAATGTTTGTAAAGCTTATGGGACTTAACTGGGGGGTCATCAGTCCCTAAACTTACAAACTACTTATGAACTACCTTATAGTAAAGACAGCACATACATCCATGTCCGAGGGGGGATTCGAACCCCCGACGGGCAACGACCTCGCGCGTCTTAGCATAGCGCCTCAACTCGCTCGGCCACTCCGCCGCGGCGAGTGTTATTCTACTACATAACTTAATCTCCAGGTCGAGTAAACATGGTCTTGGTCTAACAGATGAAGAAATAGACTTCTTTCGACAAGAAATGAAGATCTTAGTGATTTTTGTCTAGATTCCTCATCAGATCATGTACAGGATACTATTATTCTAATTTAAATCCTAGTTCCGATCCCGAACAAGATTTCAGACGCACTGAATCCACTATGTGGAGTAAAACGCCATACAAGCAGCACTCCAAAACACTGAAAAAGAATATAATAAAAATCTTCCCTGTTTCAAAAAGAAACGCAAGGAACGTGAGGTTAGAGACGTAAACTGTCTCATTCATGAGAGATGATAATATGATTGATGAGGCAAGTATGTGTACTAAGTTCCACATAACACAGAAAAAGGCTGACACTAATTACTCAAAAGACACTACAAAGATGTAACGAAAGAGGAAATGATGTTACTGCTGCGTCTATTATACATTATTACTGTCCACTTTTGGAGTAATGTTACATTTGTTATATTTATACACAGAAGGTAATTGATACTCTAATTCAGATATTAATAAATGTGATATTTCTACCGCTACGTTAAACTATTTTTGTCATTTCGATTACTTAGTAGACATATACTAGGCTTGTAATTTGAAATACACAGTGATAGCAAATCTGCATTGCGCTGCTGCTGAAGTTATAATAATTGGCGCTGCCGCCCGAGGGTTAACAGTGTTTTTAACAGCGCACAGTACTGAAGTGTTGTGTAAGTGTCAAGTTAGACGCTTGGTTTTAAGACTTCAGCAACCGCCGCATAGGCAGAACAATGTGTTGCCATGTTTTTTATCGTCTCTCTGTTCTCGTCGCCATTAACTGTGCAAAGTGTTTGTTTTTATAAACCGTGGGAGTTTTTAATACTAATTATGTGTGTTTAAAGCGTTCATTTCATTGTTTTTAATTCGCCAATTTTATCTTCTTTTGTTTTGTTAAATTAAACATTCATTATCTCCTGTTTTCAAATACTTTTGCTGAATGTCAAACTCATGTGTACACTGGGCTGAACAGCAGCGTATGAGACTGATGCCAGCCTGCCCCACTCATATATAACTTGACGTGAACTTTGTTGTAATATGTACTGTTGGGGCACATTGACCCAAGCTCTCCCAGGGCACGATGAGCCATGTTTAATTGTGTCCCAACTGATGCACCAGAGAAAACTTTGTTACAAGACACAGAAAATCCCAATAAAATGACATATCAGAATCTTCATGATCCGGAAGCTGATGAAGAAAATAGTGAGTTTCATTAGAAAGAGAGCAACGGCAACTTGGATGAGTCTGCTGAATATGTATACAATTTTGAAGAATTTCGTAAATTATCAGAAACAGATGATTTCGTTTGCCCAAATTTGAACTAAAAACAAAATACTAGCTTACTGTGTAGTGACAATTTTGTTACCAAAGAATGACTCTTCAACAGGTATCATTTTTGAGGAAAGGTAACGATGAAGCAGCTGTTCCAGCTAGCAATATACTTTACATGCTTCCAAAACCAATTAATGATCGTGTGACAGACAAAAGACATATTTCATATCTGGAATTAGCTTCCTGTCCATTGATGTTCGGTAATTTCAAAAGAAGACATACAACTTTGTGCCTACAGGGTTAATGATGTATAAGTGGTATATATGTAAACATAATTTTAAAAATACATTTAAAATTCTTCAAAGATATGTAGTTTGAAACAAATTACTCTTAGAGCAATCATGTAACGCCATTTGATACTTGAATAATTAAACAGTAGGAACTAAAAATCACAAATCTGAAATAAAATTATTGGATGAGTAACACAGAGAAATAATTTTTGTGGTTCAATGTTCCCCACTTCCCCCTAGACGAAAGAAGTAGAGTTCAATATAAAGACATTGTTCACACTTTAGTAACTGTTCAAGTGAGCTGTGTTTTTATATCAGAAAAAAGTAACTTTGTAGGATTATTGTGTGAAAAGAAGAAGAAATATTTGACTTCAGTAATTCTAGTAATCTTTGACCGATTTTTAAAAATTTTGAAATGCTATCTTATTCTACTAACTTAGGGATATAACCTTGTGTAAGTTTAAACACAACAAGACAAGAAATATAACTAGCAACTGCGTCATTATTTTAAAATTGATGGCGCACAAACTTGCAAACTTCGTTAATCCATTAGTCTAAAATGACAGCAGTTAGCTACTTCCAACGAACTTCGCATATAATTTCAGACGGTTTCGAAACATTTTCTTGATGACATCCCACACATAATGATACATCGGAGAAAATTATCACGTTACATTTTCGCTGTTCATGCGGACAAATTTCAGCATTTGCCATAGCGTTTTATCACTTTTTAGCAGTTAACCCTATTCGCAACACACTACTCAGATAGTACATACACTATGTGATCAGAAGTGTCCGCATACCTAACTGAAAATGACTTAACAAATTCTTGGCGTTCTCCATTCGCAACGGTGGAATTCAATAATCTGTTGGCCAACACTTTGTGTTGAAGGCAGATTCCACTCTGCATTTGCTGGAAGGCTTCTTGGAGAATGGCAGCCCATTCTTCACGTACTGCTGCATTGAGGAGACGTATCGATGTAGGTCTGTGAGTCCTGGCACTAATTCGGCGTTCAAAAACATGCCAAAGGTGTTCTTTTGGATTCAACTGAGGACTCTGTGTAGGCCAGTACATTACAGGGATGTTATTGTCATGTAAAAAAAATGTTCAAATGTTTGTTAAGCTTATGGGACTTAACAACGGGGTTATCAGTCCCTAAACTTACAAACTACTTATCAACTATCTTATACTAAGGACGGCACAAATATCCATGCCCGAGGGAGGATTCGAACCCCCGACCGTAGTGGCCGTGCAGACCGTGACTGAAGTGCCTCAGTCCCCTTGGCCAGCGCGGCCGGCTAGTGTCACCTAACCACTTCGCCACAGGCCGTGCATTATGAACTGGCGTTCTATCGTGTTGAAAGATGAAATCACTGTCCCAGAATTGTTTATCAGCTGTAGAAAGTAAGAAGGTGCTTAAAACTTCAATGTAGCGATGTGCTGTGATAGTGCCACTTAAAACAACAACGGGTGAAAACACACACACACATACATACTGGGAGATGACCTTCACCGGGCATTTACCATAAGCACACACTGTCATCGAATCTGCAGTCAGTCAACAGCCTGTACGATATCGTTCTCTATGTGTCTCTTCACGTTTCCATTTCAATATCACATCAGTAACAGTGGACCTAGAGATGTTTAGGAGTGTGGAAACCTTTCGTACAGACTTCTGACACAAGTGGCACCTAGTCACCTAACCACTTTCGAAGTCCGTGAGTTCCGCGATGAATCCCAGTCTGCTCTCTCACGATATCTAATGACTACTTAGGTCGATGATATTGTGGAGCTCGTACAATGCACATAACATGAAAAATGTATGTTTTTAAGGGTGTACGGGTACTTTGATCACATAGTGTATATCACCGAACGCACAAAAAAAAAAAAAAAAAAAAAAAAAAAAAAAAAAAAAAAAAAAAAAAAAAAAGAGAGAGAGAAGAAAGCGGTGAGCTAAAGCCTAGAGACAGCGCCGTCAATTGCAGTGTATTTTGTAACCTCCCAATTGCCCCTTACCCAAATGCGCCAACTCCATTTTCATAAAGAGACGAATTCCACAAACTGGTTTGATGAAGCTCTTGATGAGGCTCTCCGCCCTACTCTACCATGAGCAAGCCTCTTCGAAAGAACGGCAGCCCATATCCATTTGAATCTGCTTACTGTAGTCGTTTCTTGGTCTCCTTCTGCAATTGTTACCCCCACACACTTCCCCTCAAAGCTAAATTTATGATTCTTTGCTGTCTTAGACAGTGTGCTACGAATCGATCCTTCAATCGATGTCAAAAATTCCTTTTCCTCCAATTTTGTTCAGTACCTCCTGATTAGTTATGCCATCAACGCACTTAATCTTCAGCATTCTTCTGCCGGACCACATTTCGAAACCTTCCATACTATTCCTGTCTGTAGAGACCCTGTATATACTCTTTCCACCTTTCAGCTTTCCCTACTTTGCTCAGAACTGGTTTCACATCAGAGTTCTTGATAATCATACAGCTGTGTTCATGTCTCCAGATGTCCCTGTATTTTCCTATAGGCGGTATCTATCTTTCCCCTGTTTATACATTTCTACAGATTTGCATTTATTTTCTATCCACTCCTGCACTACTTGCACAAATTTGATTAAGTGGCCCTTTTCCTGTTAATGTGCAGAATTTTATGTAAGTATATCTAATCTGCTTTAAATCTGTTTACTTCATTGAAATTTGCAAACTTGTGTGGGAGGTGCCTCGTGTATTGTAAGAACCTCATTACTGTGTATTGCCTTAGGCATGAGCCCGCATTTACGTTAGATAATTACAAATTGTTTACATTTACTTAGTTTTGAGAGTGTTAATGAACCGTTTTGCTAAATTATTGAAAACTTCTTATTACTTCAACTGTGCCACTTCGTAAGATAACTAGATTAATATTGTTATTTCACATTAGAATTGAATGTGTTGGCCCTGTCCTTGCATTCCTATCTGTCCACTGGTGGTTTCTTCCTTGCCACACTCTGTGACCTATCAAGTTCTTATTATTAGTTCCACCCCTATGAATCACAGAAATTTCCAAGGTGGGGTTGCTTCTGTGCCTCAATGATACAGATAGTCGTACCGTAGGTGCAACCAAAGCGGAGGAGTATCTGTGGAGAGGCCAGACAAACGTGTGGTTCCTGAAGAGGGGCAGCAGCTTTTACAGTATTTTCAGGGGCAAAAATCTGGATGATTGCCTTAGCTGGCCTTATATCGTCAGCTAATGTGGCTTTGCCCTACAGTTGCTGCGAACCGATGAAAGCATGGGCAAACTACAGTCATTACTTCATTACTTTTCTTAAGGACACACAGCTGTACTGTATGGATTTATAATGATGGCATCCTCTTGGGTGAAATATTCCGGAGGTAAACTGGTCGCGCAATGAGAACTCCTAGCGGGGACTACTCAGGAAGATATTGTTATCAGGAAAGACAACACAGGCATTATACGGATCGGAGCGTGGAATGTTCTATCCCTAAGTCGGATAGGGAGGTTATAAAATTTAAAAAGGGAAATGGATAGGTTGACTTATTGTGGATTAGTGATGGGCGAGGAACAGGATTTTTGGTCAGGTGAATACAGTATTATAATATACAAATTCAGTTGGCGGTATTACGGGAGCGGGTCTAATAATGAGTAAGACAATAGCAATGAGGGTAAACTACTATGAACAGAGCAGTGATCGCATTATCGTACGCAAGATAGATACGAAGCCAACACCGACCACAGTAGTGCTGGTTTATATGCGACGGTTGCACTGTTAAAAGAACATACACTGATAATTATACCATAGGATGCATAGGCAGTGTAAGCAGAGACGATGCACCACGTTAAAATGGAACATTATGCACACCCCGCAGGGGGAGGAGGGAAGGAGAGGACGCACGAGTTGGGGGCGGGGGGGGGGGGGGGGGTTGCGTACCGGATGGGAAGTAGGGAAAAGCGTAAGAACTCCTAGGGAAGGTGATGGGTGATCCAAGAGGGAGAGGGAAAGGAAGACAGAAGGAGGTGAGGGAGGCACGTAATATATGGGTAAGAGAGGGGAAGTTCTGTACGGTGACGGCTAACAAATATGTCAGTAAAATTTGGAGCCGATTGGAAACACGTTAAAGATATACAAACGGATAGGGTCAAATCACCGTTATTTGTACGAATATCTTTTATAGTGTGCAACATATGTACAGAAACATAATATAGCAAATTCATACAGAATATTCACCCCAACAAATAGGTTCATTTAAATTTAGTGTAAGATGAATGGTTAAGCTATTATTTGCAATAAAATTGCGACCTGTCGAAAGGCATCGGAAACGGCCCACTTTTAGTATTACTGCCCTAAAGATTGCTTAAATACCTGTCTCACATTTTGACCTAGAATAAAACATTCCAAGTTAATCAGAATCAACGACTAGTACTTAGGGAGTATTTACCTCTAGGATGTTGGTTTCAGTATACTGACGCCTTGAAGTCTGTGTCATCTTCGATTTGCGAGGCACACGTTCCAGTGTCACGCAAGTTTGGCGCTTATTACTGCGAAGCGAATACGTCAGAGCAACAAGGTTATAGATGGGTGCGGGAAGTTGCGCGGTCGGGCAGCGTCGTTATGGTAATCGCGGGGGCGGCGGGCGGCAGCTGCAGCCGGCAAACTGCGCACTTGCCGGCGATCCCCGCAGGCCGCAAGCGCACCCTGCCACCAGCCAGCCAGGCAGCCCAGATCCACTTTGCAGCGCCTGCCAGCGCCGCTTACCCGCGCTGCGTTAACGCCTGCACGCCGTACTCCAACAGTGCCAGCCACTGGTTCTTCGCAATTGAAAGGGTAAGCTTTTACTTTCATCTGCGACTACATCTAGATCTACATCCACATGGGCAGCCTGCAAATTACACCTAACTATCTCGGAGAGGATTCACCAAGCCACATTCGTACTTCTTATCACTGTGCTCTCGAGTAACGTGAGGGAGGAAAGAACACCTCAATCTCGCCGTTGCCGGCCGCGGTGGCCGAGGGGACTGAGGCGCTCCAGTCACGGTCTGTACGGACACTACGGTCGGGGGTTCGAATCCCCCCCCTTGGGCATGGATACTTGTGCCGTCCTTACTATTAGCTAGTTTATAAGTAGTTTGTAAGTTTAGGTAGGGACTGATGAATCCGTAGTTAAGTTCCATAAGCTATACAAGCATTTGATTTGAATCTCATCGTTCGAGTTCTTTTCCTTCCTTCTCCGTCGTGGAGGTTCGAGTCCTCCCTGGGGCATGGGTGTGTGTGTTGTCCTTAGGTTAGTTTACCTAGGTTTAAGTAGTTTGTAAGCTACGGACTGATGACCACGCAGTTAGGTTCAATAGATTTACTAACGTTTGAACATTTGATTGGAACCTTCCTTCTCTCCAGGAGCGATCCGCAAAATTAAATGCTCTTATCACTGGCGCCGATTTGAAGCACGAGTTTGGTACATATAAGTTGTTCTAGCGTTATGAACTACCTAGAACAGTACGATTCAAAATCATCCCGGATTCAGTACGTGTCGTTTCATGCGAAACCTTCCCAGCACTTTACTCACAGGAAGTGATGAGTGCTACCGACAAAGGGTCTGAAAACGGTTCCATATTTCTAAATTTCTGGAAGATTTATTTTATTTTACCCCACAAGCTCCTTCCAATGAAATTGCGAACCTATGTAATCTCGTTCAGTTGTGCGATTCCATTCCTGATGTTCTGTCAGTAAGGATTCAGTACATGCTGACTGACGGAATTATACAATTACAAACAACTTACATTGGAAAAAAACACATACAAAACATCGTGAGACAGGCGAAGCAAAAGCTGCGTTTTATTGGAAGAACGTTTAGAATATGCAACAGTTCTACTAAAGAAACTTCCTACACTACACTTGTGCTTCCTATTTGGAGTACTGCTGCGCGCTATCGGATCCTCACTAGGTGAGACTGTCGGAGGATATAGAAAAAGTTCAGAGAACGGCAGCTCGTTTTGTGTCATAGCGATACAAGAGAAAGAGTTGGGGTGGTAATCGTTAAAAGAACGGCGTCACTTGTTGCGGCTATATCTATTTTGTTAACCCCCTACCTACATAGGGCGACAAGATCATCGTAATAAAGTAAGAGAAATCAGAATGAAATATGCGTTTGTTTTTCCCATGCACTGTTAGAGAATGAAAAGTAGAGAATTTTTTTCAAAGTGGTTTGATGAAACCTATACCATGCGGTTGAATGTGAGTTGCAGAAGAAATATGTAGACGTACATGTTATTTTATATTTACCGTTTCTCACTAAATAAGCAGAAGTAAACAATATATTGTCACATTCTGGGAAGTAACTAAATTTTATAAGTAGATTTCACCGTAACGAAAAACGTTCTTGTTGTAACGATTTCAAATCCGTGAATCATTTCCGTGAAACCTCTACTGTATCGCAATAATATATAACGAGCAGCATTTCTTTGTACTGTATGTATGTTCACCATAAATCGTACCTGTTAATGATCCCACACCACGCAGTAGTCAAAGATGACGTGTAGACACTGCCTTTTCTAGTTCTGTGTCATTTCTTTCTGTCAATAAAACGAAATTTTTGGATTGTTTTCCCAAAACATTTCAGATCTATTTCTTCCAATTAACGACAGTCAAAGTAGTATTCCCTACTCATCTCCTGTGAACAGCGCACTGATAGTGTTTCTGTCATTGGATTATTCAGGAAACCATCGCCAGTCATGATAGTTCAGGTATAGTTCCAACATCGCAACTAGAAGAGGAAGAGAAAGTAAATGATGGAGCACAATAGTAGCGAAAGAAATACAATGTAGAGCTGTGGAAGAATATTGTCTTGGTAGTACGAAGGAGATACAAGAAAAACTAGAATTCTGCAGCAAATCTTTCCTTGTTATTACTAATATATTGTTCAAAACTCAAAAGAGGAAGTGGCATACTTGAAAAAGATCGCAAGGAAAGGATAATTTAAGATAAAGAAATTCGATGTTACCTTGAAAGATCTAGCATGGAATAGTTTTGTAAACTGGACTCTCAGTTTAGTAATTATGAAGCCCAAGTTTAATTTTTCGATAATCGTTCAGAACCTTGCTCCTCAAGTCAGTTATGCGGAACATGAAAAATAATAATAATAATAATAATAATAATAATAATAATAATAATAATAATAATAATAAAATACATTCATCTGAAATGATGTGGTGCATGAAAATATCTATGGAGTGATGCGATAAGTTTGAAGTTCTGTTAGGCTGTAAATATTTCAGTAATAGATAGATAAGGTACAAGCAAATATAAGTGCAACAAAGGTAATATAGATAATTGTTGTTATCGAAATATATACTTGAAATTATCGACTAATGTATACAACTTCATTTGTATCTACACCTTCTATAACAGTGAGCAAGCTGTCGCATTAGATAGCGCACTGGACTCGAATTCGGAACGAAGACGGGACGGTTCATATTCGCCTTCAACTTTCGAAATGTAGTTTTTCCTTGATTTCTCTAAATCGCTGCAGGGAAATGGCAGGATGGCACCGATGAAAGGGCAAGGCCGATTTCATTCCCCATCCTTGAGAAAACTGTCCAAACGTGAGCCCTCTCTCTCTTTCTCTCTCTCTCTCTCTCTTTCTCTCTCTCTCTCCTTCTCCTCTCCAATGACCACGCTGTTGACGGGACATTAACATTAACCTTGACTTTTTACTTATAGAGCGATATAAAACCCACCCCCATGAACCACAGACATTGCCGAGTTGGAGTGGCTTGCGTGCCTCTACGATACAGGTGCAACCACAGCGGAGGGGTATCTGTGGAGAGTTCAGAAGACGTGTGGATCCTGAAGAAGCGCAGCAGCCTTTTCAGTAGTTACAGGGCAACAGTCTGGATGGTTGACTGAGCTGGCTTTGTAACATCAGCTAACATGGATTTGCCATGTAGTTACTGCGAATGGCTGAAAGCAAGTGGAAACTACAGTCGTTACTTTTCCCGAGGACATGCAGCTCTACTGTATGAATATATGATGATGGCGTCTTCTTGGGTAAAATATTCCGGAGGTGAAATAGTCCCCCACTCAGATCTCCGGGCGGGAACTACTCAGGAGGATGTCGTCATCAAGAAAACAAGACAGGCATTTTACGGATCGGAGCGTGGAATGTCATAACCCTTAATTACGTAGGTCAGTTGAAAATTTGAAAAGAGAAATGGATAGGTTAGATATGGTAGGGATTATAGAAGTTCAGGGGCAGGATGAACAGGATTTCTGGTCATGTGAGTACAGGTTTATAAATACAAAATCAGTTGGTGGTAACGCAGGAGTATGTCTGATAATGAATAAGAAAATAGGAATTCGGGTAAGTTATTATGAACAGCTTAGTGAACGCATTATCCAGATTGACTTTATAATGGTAGAGAACAGATTTAGAAACCAGGTTTTAAATTGTAAAATATACCAGGGGCAGATATAGACTCTGACCATAACTTGTTAGTTATGAACTTCAGATTAAAACTTACGAGACTCCAGAAAGGTAAATATTTTAGGAGATGGAACCTGGCTGAAATGAAGGAAGGAGAGGTGGCTGAAAATTTCAGAGGGAGCATTAGGCAAGTATTGGCTGAAACAGGGGAAAATTATACGGTAGAAGAAGAATGGGTAGCTCTGAGAGAATAGTGAAAGTCGCAGAGGGTCATATACGCAGAAGGACAAGGACTAATAGAAATCCCTGGATAACACAGGGTATATTGAGCTTAGTTGATGAGAGGAGAAAATATAAAAATGCACCAAGTGAAGCAGGCAAAAGGGAGTACAGACAGCAAAAAAATTAAGTTGACAGGAAGTGCAGACTGACTAACAAGGAGGGCTTGCGGAGAAATGCAAGACCGTGGACGAATGTATAACTAGGGGAAAGATAGATACCGTCTAAAGGAAAATAAAAGAGACATATGGAGACAAGAAAAACAGCGGTATGAATATCAAACACTGAGATGAAAAACCAGTACTAAGCAAAGATGGGAAAGATGAAATGTTGAAGGAATATATAGAAGGCCTGTACAAAGGAAATAAACTTGAAGGCTGTATTCTAGAAATGGAAGATGAAGTAGAGGAAGATGAGATAGGTGATAGGATACTGCGAGAAGAATTTGACAAAGCGCTGAAGGATTGAAGTCGAAACAAGGCCCCTGGAGTAGATGATATGCCGCCTGAACAGCTGATATCGTTAGGAGAGCCATTCACGAAGAAATTGTTTCACCTGGTACGCAAGGTATATGAGACAGGGGAAATACCCTAAGACTTCAAGAAGAATATAGTAGTTTCAGTTCCAAAGAAATCAAATGCAGGCAAATGTGGAAACTACCGAACTATTAGTTTAATAAGTCATGGGTGCAAAATACTAAAACGAATTATTTACAGCCGAATCGATAAACTTGTGTAATCCGAGCTTGTGGAAGATCATTTTGGATTTAGGAGAACACAGGAAGCAATACTCACATTACGACTTATCTTAGAAAATTGGCTAAGGAAAGGCAAACCTACTTCTTTAGCATTTGTGGATTTCGAGACAGCTTTTGACAATGTCGACTGGAATACACTCTTTCAAACTCTGAAGGTAACGAGGGTAAAATATAGGGAGCGAAGAGTTACATTTAACTTATTCAAAAATCAGACAGCGATTATTAGAGCTGAAGGGCATGAAAGGGACGCAAAGGTTGGTAAAGGAGTAAGACAGTGTTGTAGCCTCTCCCCAACGTTGTTCAGTCTGTACATTGAGCAAACAGTGAAGGAATGCGAGGAAAAATTTAGAGAGGAAATTAAGAAATAAAAACTTTGCGGTTTGCCGATGACATAGTAATTCTGTCAGAAACCGCAAAGGATGTGAAAGAGCAAATTAATGGAATGAACAATGTCTTGAAAAGAGGGTATAAGATGAACATAAACAAGAGTAAAACAAAGATTATGGAATGTAGCGTCAGAAAATCAGGCGATGCTGAAGCGATTCGATTAGGTAATGAGACAATAAAAGTAGTAGATGAGTTTTGTTACTTGGGTAGTTAGATAACTTCTGATGGCCGAAGTAATGAAGATATAAAATGCAGAATGGGTACGGGAAGTAAAGCGTTTTGAAGAAGCGAAATTTGTTGACATCCAATATTAGTTTAAATCTCAGGAAGTCAATTCTGAAAGCATTTGTCTGGAGTGTAGCATTGGATGGAAGTGAAACGTGGACGATAAGGAGTTCAGACAAAAAGATGATAGAAGCTTTCGAAATGCGGTGCTACAAACGAATGATGAAAATTAGTTGGGTAGATCACGTAACCAATGAGGAGCTGCTTCACCGAATTGGAGAGAAAAGGAGTTTCTGGCGTATCCTGACTAAGAGAAGAGATAGATTGTTGGGACACATTCTGAGACAACCAGGAATCGTGAACTTACCATTAGAGGAAAGCGTGTGGGGTAAAAATCGTAGAGGGAGGCCGAGGAACGAATACAGCAAGCAAATTCAAAAGAATGTAGGTTGCCGAACTTATTCTCAGTTGAAGAGACTTGCACAGGACGGAGTAGCATGGAAAGCTGCATCAAAAAAAAAAAAAAAAAAAAAAAAAAAAAAAGCTTATGGGACTTACTACGGGGTCATCAGTCCCTAAACTTACAAACTTCTTATGAACTAGCTTATACTAAAGACGGCACAAACATCCATGCCCTAGGGGGGATTCGAACCCCCGACCGCAGCGGCCGTGCAGACCGTGACTGGCACGCCGCAGACCGCTCGGCCACCGCGGCCGGCAGCTGCATCAATCCAGTTTGCGGATTGACGACCACAAGAACAACAACGATATAAAATCCACATCCGCTAAACTACTGAACCCATTTAAACCGATATTGGTACACATACGTCTTATGGTCGGGCAACAATTTATTGCTGTTGGTGTAAGAACCATATACGACACACGGTTCAACAGATATGACTTCGCAAGTAATGAGATGCGTGTAGGACTGCCGCATCATGCGATCCGTAGATCACGAGAATTCATTCATCCACTGATTGACAAAATGGGTCACCTAATGACTCGCAAATAAATAAATTTATGACAATCCCAGAAAAATGATGAAAACAATGAAGTTGGTCGTTTACTACGTGTCTGGTCATGCTGTAAAACTAGCTTATTCATCATGACCTTACAATATATTACATCTATTACATTACAAATTGTATTCACGAGTAATTTTATAGACAATATGCGCATACACTACTGAATGTACTTTCTAAAGTTTCAGTTCAGGAGGAAAAAAATCATAAAGAATGAGATGGATGAAAATTCACCCCATTGCGCCTGAGGTTGTAATTGATTACTGTTGATTCTATTCACAACACATCCTGCAGTCAGTTTGCTAGTATTCCACTCCGCGTATTTGTAAAATTGTATTACTTCCGGACACATTACTCAAGAGATACGACGTGATATAGCCTGAAATGTACAAACAACGGAGCAGTAGGAATTTAGTAGAAGTAGTAGTTGGTACTTTGCTTCTAAAGGAGTCGAAGATCCTGAGCTGAGCTCACATGATACGTCCAGATGCCTCGGTCTTGTGCTGCCTCTTTCCAATTATTTTTTCGAATATTCTTTTGCATATATTTTCCCTTTCAAGGATCCAAGTACTTCTGGGTTTCCTCTTTGCTCTTTTACAATATGACAACTTCTTGAATATTATTGGCATTATTAGGTCCTGTTCCATTCTCATTAGATGGCCCGCCATTTGAAGTATTGCGTCTTCCTTTCCATCATTGTGATTCATTATCATAATATGGACCAAAGGTTTTCTTGTAATTTTTATTTTCAAAATGTTGTAACTAGAGGTCTTCTGTTTTTATTAGGCTCCAAATTTCTGTCCCATAGGTTAGAACTGGTCTGCTCACTCTATTATATAACTTTAGTTTAATTTTTGCTCTCAGTAGTTTAGATCCAGGAAGATTTTGTACTGAATAGTAGTCTCGGTTAGGATTTTGGAGACTCATTGTTACGTCAACTTGTCTCTGATTTTGCTCGCCTTTTAGTGCTTCCAGATATTCGAACTGTTCATTACGGTCAAATTTATGTATAACAATTATGGAATGTTATTGGTAGTTCAGTTCACCTCTACATCATTGAATTGTAATTTTTTTTTTCTTGTGGTTTACCTACAAGTCAAGTTTTGAAGCTTCTGCTGCGAGCTCTTCAAATAATTGTTTAATCTCTGGTGCACTGCTTCCATAAAGAAATATATTATTTCATTGCTATCACCTTCATTTTATTTCCTTGGGGGATACCAGCAGGAACTCGTTCGAGTTTCGTCACTACTTTTTTCGAGGCTAAAAGAGAAGAAAGAGCATCTGCTTGTCTCACCGCGGTAGAGCACTGCGTCTAAAGGGGGGCGGGGGGGGGGGGGGGGAACAGAAATTACTTTGTCATTTATTGGTTAGTAAAGTCTCCCTGGAGATCAAATACAGCTGCAAAATGATTCAGATATCAGCATGGTGCAAAAATTGGCAATTGGACCTCAGTAATGATAACTGTGTAGCCATCTATATGACCCTAAAAGAAATCCGATAAACTTCTGTTAGACGATAAATCGGTTGAATCTACAAGCCGTCAATTCCACTAAGTACCTTGGAATAACAATTAAGAATAACTTAAATTCGAAAGAACACACAGAAAATATAGTTCGGAAGGCGAACCAAAGGCTACGTTTCATTGGCAGAACACTTAGAAGATGCAACAGTTCTACTAAAGAAACTGCCTAACTACACTTGTGCGTCATATTTTGGAGTATTGCTACGCATTGTGGGATCCACACCAGGTGGGAGTGACGGAAGATGTAGAGAATATCCAGACAAGGGCAGTTCGTTTTGTATTTTCGCGATATAGAATAGAGAGTGTCACAGAGATGACGCACGAGTTAGGGTGGAAATCATTAAAAGAAAGACGTTATTTGTTGCGGGCAGATCTATTTGTAAAAATTCTTTCACCAACTTGGTTTTCCGAATGCGAACATCTATTATTATAAATGTTTGTAAAGCTTATTGGTTTTAACTGCGGGGTCATCAGTCCCTAAACTCACAAACTACTTATGAACTAACTAACAATAAAGACTGCACAAATATCCATTCCCAAGGAAGGATTCGAACCTCCGACGCGAGAGCGCTGCGCGATCCGTAACGAGGCGCTCCAGACTGCTCGGTTACTACCGCGTGGCTAAAATAGGTTCGAAAACCCTCTGCCATGCACTTCAATGTGACTTGCAGAGTTTCTGTGTACTCATAGATGTGGAACAAGAAATTCTAGGCGTTACATTCGGGCAAAGCTGCGACCACAAAATCTTGGAGGGATCTGTGGCAGCAATCCTGGAATAATGAGAAATCCGCTTCACATCTACTGCTACTATACAGGATCCAGGTTTATATAGTTATCTGTAGGCAAACTCCTTTAATTTTAGAAAACTTACTTTGCCAAGGGTATTCTTCTCTTTATATTTGTTATACCTTTATTATCATCAGTGACTGTGCTCTACAAATAACATAAGCTCCCAACTTGTTCTGGAATGTCGTTTTCCATACTACAATAGTTTTTATTTCTTCTTATATACTATTAAATTAAATTTTTCAAATTTTTTGCAAAATATTAGGAACATAAATTCACTTTCTTTTAGTCGAAAAATACTACCGCATCATATTCATAAAGATACAATATGTGTGTTACCTGTTAATTTTAATTCCTTTCGTTTTTTTTTCAGTTTTCGATGGATTTCTAAATAATTATGTTAAAGAAATATGCGGTTAATTGGTATCCTTGTCATAATCCCCTCATTATTTTTCCTTTCACCTTCACACCATTCACGTTTTTCTCTGTTTGCTGCCTTTTATAAAGGTTCCAAATTAATCTTCTATCTCTCCAATAAAGATTGATTTCCTTCATTGTTTCGAGTAACTCTTTCTAATCAACCATGTCAAAAGCTTTTTCTAAAGCATTTTGAACATTAATTAATTTTCACGAAATGTGAGACATTAACTGTGAATGGGTAAAATTGAAAATGTGTACCCAGCCGGGATGCCAATCTGGGTCTCCTGCATTCAAGGCAGTTGCGCTGACCCCTTCACCACTGAGGACACAGTGATCACCAAAACTGCAATGGATTACTCAAGCACGCCTCACGTTAGATAAAAATTCTCAACTTTACCCTGCCCACTATTACTCAAACTTGTAATTATGTAAAATGAGTCCCGTAAGAGTAAGAGTCTAGGAGTGCCTCATCACTAAAGAATGGATAATTGGGCGTCATCGGAATATTGTATAAGTTATATACAGGGCTATTCAAAAAGAAGGAACAAATTTCAAACATACATATATTCCAAACTACAAAAGATATAGCAATAAATCCAATGTTCCTGAACAGATAATAGTGCAAATTTTGAACAGTCAAAGTAGACGTTTCATTCATGGCACTATTGCCTGTAATGTTGATAGTCTATAGTGGACAAAGTATTGTCAAAACAGGAGAAAACATTTTGTGTGCTGCAATATTAAAAAATGAGGTTCATTATGATTCGCACTATCGGTTTAATAAACTACCTCCATGGTATAAGCATATATACAAGTGGCATTGAAAATTTGTAGCAGGTGGTTACATTTGCAATGGGGAAAGCACGGGATTTTTACGCACATCAAACAAAAGTGTCAAGCATATTCAAACAGTGTACACAAGAAGCCCAAAAATATTCATGGGTATAAGCAGACTAGGAACTTAATATTCCTTAACCAATGGTATGGCAAGTTCTGCAGCATTGTCTGCACCTGAAGCTGTAAAAATTGCAGTTATTTTAATCATTGCGCCCCGGTGACAGCATTAAAAGGTACCAATTTTTCATTAGCAATTAGATTATGTGGAAGAATAATTTTCTGAATAATTAATTTTCTCCGTTGAATCCACTTTTCTTATTTCTGGTAAAGTTAGTTGGTCTAATGTTTAAGGACCTTTCTTCTTGAAGAAAATTGTGGCAGGACTAACCTATCTAGATATGTTTCAAAACTGGTTTTTGTCTACTGAAAGATGATTAAGAAGACTTCATCTTCAACGAAGATGGTGTCTTGCTTCATTTCTCTATATACTCCGATGTTAGCTGAATGACACCATTCAAGGATTTTGGATTGGACAAAGATGAACAGAGGATCAACTTCATCGCCAATGACCCCTCACATGTTAGAGCTCATTTTATTACTTCTCTTAAACTCACACTAATCATGGAATGGAAACACACAGCTACAGAACGTACCAGCGTAACTTCAAACACTTTGTTACAGGAAATGTTCAAAAAGTCCTCCGTTAGCGAGGATACATGCATCCACCCTCCGTCGCATGGAATCTCTTATGCGCTGATGCAACCCTGGAGAAAGGCGTATTGTATCAAAGCCGTCCACAATACGAGCACGAAGAGTCTCTACATTTGGTACCCGGGTTGCGTAGAAAAGAGCTTTCAAATGCCCCCATAAATGAAAGTCAAGAGGGTTGAGGTCAGGAGAGCGTGGAGGCCATGGAATTGGTGCGCCTCTACCAATCCATCGGTCACCGAATCTGTTGATGAGAAGCATACGAATACGTCGACTGAAATGTGAAGGAGCTCCATCGTACATGAACCACATGTTGTGTCGTACTTGTAAAGGCACATGTTCTAGTAGCACAGGTAGAGTATCCCATATGAAATCATGATAACGTGCTCCAGTGTGCGTAGGTGGAAGAACATGAGGCCCAATCAAGACATCACCAACAATTTCTGCCCAAATGTTCACAGAAAATCTGTGTTGATGACGTGATTGCACAATTGCGTGCGGATTCTCGGCAGCCCACACATGTAGAATGTGAAAATTTACAATTTGATCACGTTGGAATGAAGCCTCATCCGTAGTACTGTAGAGCAATTAGTTGCATGTCAACACAAGCACTGAAGTCAACTTACCTTCCTTCAATTGGGCCAATTGTCGGTGAATCGACGAAGTACAGTACATATTAACGAAACAATTGGGTATTTTGACAATTGTCTGCACGAATTATTTCAATTTACATTTAAAGAGAAGTAATAAAATGAGCTCTAACATGGAAATTAAGCGTTTACGGACACATGTTCACATAACATATTTTCTTTCTTTGTGTGTGAGGCATGTTTCCTGAAAGTTTGTCCATACCTTCTTGTAACACCTTGTATAACTTAGTTAACGTAATAAATTAATCACTGTAGTTCTGAGTAGATTATTAGTGACTATTAAACGTGTGGTGATTGGTTATAAGCATTGTAACATAGTAATAAAGGATTGAAAAATTACCCATTCCGTAAACGATGTGTGGAGGGTACACCAGCCAACAGCATGCGACCGCGCTACAAACCGCAGAAAAGCCACTTAAGGCACCTAACTGCCATTCCAACGGATCCCACAGCTCCCAAAACCGCTTCCTAAGTTTTTGAGTACCATTGAGTACCATTGAGTACCACATTAAGGTCGCCATCTTGCGAACGTGCAGCCGCTATTGTCTGCGTTCAGAGAGCACATTCCAAGGGTGTCCCAACGATATGACCTCAGCTGATAGAGCAGGAAGAAAACAAAGCTGACATTACGCGTCCTCCCTTTATCCGAACAATCACCGCCCAGTCTTCCGTTTTATGAGTGTCCTTGTACGCCGTAAAAGGGAACGTCTGCAGTCACAGGCGGAAACAGGCCAAGGGAAGTGAAGCCTATACACCATCGAGTGGACATCAGACGTTACTAGATTTACCACCGTCTGATAAACGCATCCCGAACTCAATTACCGTGCCTCCAGCCAACAGTCCTTCAGAATTGTGCACATGCAGTTTCAAATACTGTTTTATCCTCCCACACAACATACATATATTTAATACCCATACCGGAAAAATACATACTGCCATCAGGAAAATATAAGAGAAATTTGGAGAGGAAGAGCAGCTGTATAAATATAAAGAACTGTGATGGAAAACTACATTCAGCAAATACGTGAAAGCTGAAAGGTGGAAAGGGTATATAGAGGAGCTCTACAAAGGAAATGAACTTATAGACAATGTCGTAGGGAGGAAAGAGGAAGTAGATGAAGGTGAAAAAGGCGATACTATACTGAGAGATTTATTTGACAGAGCACTGAAAGTCCTAAGTGACAACAAGATCCCTGGAGTGGATGACTGTCCCTCAGAACTACTAAGTGTCTAGAAGAACCAGAAATGACGAAACTGTTTCACCTAGTGCGTAACATCTATGAGGCAGGTGAAATGTAATAATCCCCAATCCAAAGAAAGAAAGCACAAGCAGGTGTGAACATAACCATCAGTTTAATAAGTCATGGTTGCAAAACTTCAACACGACTTATTTACAGAAGGATTGAAAGGCTTGTAGAAGCCGACCTCGGGGTAGGTTTGCTTTCAGGACAAATTTAGGAACATGGGAGGCAAAACTCACTTTACGATTTATAAGATAGTTTAAGGAAAGGAAAACTTTAATTTCTAGCTTTTGTAGAACTGCAGAAAGCTTTTGAGAATGCAGACTGGAATACACTATTTCAGATTCTGAAATCAGCAGCAGTAAAATATAGGGAGTGGAAGGTTATTTACAACTGTACAAAAACCAGACAGCATTATCAGAGTTGAAGGGCATGAAAGGAATGCAGAGGTTCGGAAGGAAGTAAGAGTTGTAGCCTTTCTCCAACGTTAATAAATTTATACATTGTGGAAGCTAAAACGGAAAGCAAGAAGAGATTTGGAGAAGGATTTAAAGTGCCAGGGGAAGAAATAAAAACCTTGCTTCTTGTCAATGACGTTGTAATTCTGTCAGTGACAGCAAAGTAAGTGGAAAAGCAATTGTACAGAATGGACTGTATGTTGATAGAAGAGTATGAGATGAACAGTAACAAGAGCAAAACAAGGGTAATGGTGTACAGTGTAAGAAAATCAGGCGATGCTATAATGATGTTCGCAGTACAGAGGATATAAAACGCATATTGGCAATGGTAAGAAAAGCATTTTTGAATAAGAGAAAGTTGCTAATTTCTAATATTAATTTAAGTGTAAGTAAGTCCTTTCTCAAGGCATTTGTGTGGAGTAAAGCCTTCTGTAATGATTTACAAAATTAAGCCCTCTCTACGACGTCAAGTACTGCAATGAAATACAATATTTTTATTTTTATATAGATCGTAGAACTCATCTTTAGGACATCTTTGTGTATCTTAAAGTCTAATTTATTACACATGCACTTATAATGCCCACCTTGTAGCTGTAGACCAAACTGCATAAATGTACCGGTTTGCACGAATAATGGAGGAAGCCTACGACCGTGTATGGCATCGTGGTCTCGTCTTCAAATGCCAGACCTACGCCCTTCCCAACAATTATGACTTTTTTTTCCGCCTCCTTCCTATCCCACCGCCCGTCCTACGTAACTGTCTTCAGTTCCCACTACTATACGCTCTACCGTATGCTGGGGAACCCCAAGGCTTCGTCCTCTAACCCCTCCTGTATCTCTTTTATACGGCAGACATGCCACAGCCCCCATGCCCAGTTTTCTTCCCGCCCCTCAACGGTCCCAGCGTCTCCGTCAGACTGACCTCTCCCGCTTCTCCTCATGGTGCAACAAACGGCTCCTCACCGTAAATCGTGAAATATCCCAGGCAATCGTCTTAGGTCGTACTTGCCACATCCAAACCCTCAAGTTTCCTCGGCCTCACCCTCGATCGTTTCTTACCTGGATCCTCACCAACCAAAATCATCAATACCATCTAACACAAGGCCCACAACCGCCGGCACCTCTTCAAATATCTTGCCAGTCCAACATGACCATCCTTCACATTTACCGCTTCCAAATGCGTCCCATCCTCTTGTTTCAATATTGCCTGGATCTCTCCACCTCATTCATCCTACTAATACTTCCAGATCCTTGAGCGACTCGCACTGCGCCTCGCCTACCACATCCTACCCAATCCCAAAAGCAGATACTTGAAGAACTCATCCGCGTTCCCCAGCTTCTCCTGTTATTCGGGCATCTCCGCACTGTAAATAACAATCGCAGACTAGACTCCCATAACCCCCTAGTCTCCTCTCTCCTTATCGACCTCGGGATTCCGCCACGTCACCAATGCTGTTGCCCTCCTCTCCCCTCCCTTCCTCCTCCGGGTTTGCGCCTACACACAAAACACATAATATAGTAGGGCAATTTCTGTAACCTCATGGATGATACCCTCCGTCCGTACATGTATCCGTCCTACCAATTCTGAACCTTATGCTCCCTTGTATAGGTGCTCCCTCTTCCCTTCCCTTGCCATCCCCTCGCAGGAATCCCCGTACTCCCTACCCCGCCCCCCTCTCCCTCCCCTGCGATCCACCCATCTCCCCTCCCTATAGGACATCCTCATCAGTGTCTAGCGTCGTCATCGACCGTACAGGAGCCCGTTGAATCCGGTAGAACAACATAGAGAATTGCGTTTTTTATGTTTCCAGCTATGCTTCACTGTTTCTTTTCTCAGTGTACATTCCATTTCGTCGCGATTTGTTTGTATACACATGCCGTCAGTGTTTTACCTCGCTTGACTTGAATGTCTCCCATACTGCCCCGTGTCTCCAATCATTTCACTTTTCTGTTGACTGTTGTTATATCGGTGGGCTTCTTTTTAAGGAAAAAAAAATCTAGCCTGCAAGTTCATGGAGCTCTTTGATCGTTTCTTTCTCCGTGAGAAACGTCTCTATTACAGCACAATATTGAGGACATCTTCGTAGACCGCTCTTACCTCGTGTAATTATTGTAAACATAGCACGCGTATAGAAAAAGCATCAAATCAGAGCAAAAAGTTTTTCTGTTAGTATAATCGACAGTATAGCGGATTATCTGAGGCATTATCTATAGAACTGCTCTTGTATTAGGACAAAGCAATTGAAACTGTTCCATTACATTAAGTTTAAGATGGTGCATAACGTATTATGTTGCACAGGATGCGTGTAAATGGATTTAAGCGGCAGAATTTGACAGGGGCCACATACGCACCACTCAGACGTTTAGGTTTGGGAATGGGTTCAGTCAGTTTTCAGAGCGGCGGTATAATGGTGGCCTGGGGCGCGGCCCAGTATCTGCGGTCCTCAGGTTATGTGGCGGGCTGCCGCCGCCGATGCTGACTCGGCTGGGCCGCGCTGCCGCCTCCCTCCTCGGGATGCGACGCAGGCAGGCGGGCGGGCGCCGCCCCCGCCGCCCCCGCCGCCCCCGCCGCCCCCGCCGCCACCCAGCGCCGCCCCCGGGGCACCAATGAGGCCATTCAGCGCGGCTGCGGCTGCCAGTGCGCAGGTAGGCACGTCGCGTGTTTAGCGCGCTCTGCGTCTGCGGCACTGCTGCCGAGGGCTGCGCGCGCTGCGGCCGATAAAGCCAATGGCGTTCTGCGGCTAACAGGTGCCACTCTCTAATGGCCAACTAGCGTCGCTGAACGAAATACGTACGTCACCATTTAATAGAAAACTGCACCAGTTACGTATTTTTTCCATTCTCCATATGTTGCAATTGTTTATATTGATACTTTTTGTGATGTTTATGTTTTGTATTAGTTTTCTGCCTGACTTGCACTTCAACCGTTTTCTTGAGGTTATAAGGCACTAGCTTAAAGATTTGTTGATTAAGATAGATAAGCTATCTTTCAGCAGTGTACTAAGAGACTGGTTTTGAAGGATGAAATGAAATACATTATCTTTTTCTTTTAAAGAGATGTATTAAAAGAAATTTCTTTTTTACTGCTTTATTTATTTACTCTTATATTTCCTTATTCGTATACTTATCCTTACAGAGAAAGAGCTGAAGACACTGTAGCACCTTTTTACCAAAGATATGGTCTCTATCATCACATTTCGCTGTATGTAACCTGCTTGTTATACAGTCGGAAACGTCATAGCTGGCCATCAATCTGAATTTCTTTTAATAATTTGACGACTTTCAACTACCATATCTTTCACCGACTTATAGCTATCGGCATGGAACTGCTATTGTGTACAACGGGAGACTTCGGACAACAATTACACACAGACCATTCGTTTGCGTTTTGTAGTTTTCGCTGCGAAATATTAACACACACACACACACACAAACGTAGAATTTTATGTACACCGATAACTTTCTATCCCAATATACTCCACCCTTTTATCATTATCAACCCTCAAGCAACAATAAAACCATTTTCAAAGAGAAAATATAATTTTTAAAGAGTAATTATTGTTCCGTATTTCGCGTTATATTCTTCAAATTACTAAATATCTATCATATCACTATAAAACCGTGCCTAAAACCTTCTTCAGATATAAATTAGTAACTGTGCAAATATTTAAGTCTCTGCGTCTTATTTTTTGGACGTGATTAGCGTACACCAGACAGATATATATATCCTTAAAACCATGCCTAAAGTATTCCCCAGGTACACATTAGTAACTGTAAAATTTTTTAGCTCTTTATGTCTTGTGGTTCAGACGTGATAAACGCACACCGAACAGACATTCACATTTGTAGATATAGATTTACTCTACTCCAATATCCAAAATATCATACAACATACACACTTACACACACACACACACACACACACACACACACACACACACACATACATACACACAAACGCACAGACACACACTTTGGAACTTCATACCACCCAACCTCTTCTACTCTCATTCATTTAACCCCCCCCCCCCATGTCCTCTTCTTGCTTATCTGTTCATCTTTCTTTTCCTCACACTCCCCAAACCTACATCTCTCTTCTCTCCACTCCTCAATCCGCTTATGATCGCGCCTGTCTTTGCATCCACTCCTGCCTCCACTCTCTCTTGCCCATACTCTCTTCCCCCACACTCCCCCAGTTCACCCACTTTGCCCGATTTTACTCTATACCCTCCTTTGCCCATCTACTTCCCTCCTTGCATGTCTATCAATGTAACACGTCAATGAAGCCGGATAACAGTACTCTTGGAATAATCATATCTTGTATACTCTCCTATAAAGCTTCGCCTTCAATTCTATCGATTGGTGTATTAGGCACATACTTTCTGTGTCCACTAGTTTCTCTCTTTCCGCCTGTATCCCTACTTCATCCCACCACACTCTTTCTCTACATCTGCAATTCCTCCTCCTCCTCCTTCTCTCTGTCTCCCTTTCTCTCTCTCTCTCTCTCTCTCTCTCTCTCTCTGTCTGTCCATCCCATTTCTCTAATTTGTTTCCTCACTATTCACATACAACATGACCAGTTCATGTAAACCAGTTCATGTAATAAGGACTGAAAAAATGTTTCGACCATATCTTCGTTTGTGTCGAAGTACTAACTTTTAAAATCCACGATGCAAATAAGGATTTAATTGTAATCGATCCAGAAATATATACAAAATTTTTCGTGAAATAAGTTTTTGCCATGTGGCTTCTCCCACATACATATCCGCCTACATCTCGATTAGTCAATCTCCTCCACGTCTCTCACGCATATCTTTTTCTGACCTTCCACGCTACATCCCTTTGTCCAGAATCTCTTCCACAATTTCCCTCAGCTCCCTCCCCCTTCGTCCGCTCTGCCCCTTTCTTCCCTTATTCACTGCAACTTCGCCCCTCCCCTGTCCTCATGCAACCCCACAAATATCTTGTACATGTATCGTACTTGTGTCTGTAATGTGCTTATTTTCTCACATGTCTGTAAATGTCATCCTTCCACCTCTATCTGTTCACGTAAGTCTTCCTTCCTATATACTAGTCATTTCCTACTGTCTCATCTTCCAAGAACCAAACCTCTTCATCTTTTACCAAGATAAGATCAGAGAGAGTAGGGCTCGCACAAAGGAATACAAGCATTCGTTCTATATGCGCTTGAAACCGCTTGATGCCGCTACCTCTCTTTCAGATATATCCTCAGTTAGCATCAAGAGGCTAAGTAAATCGCAGTCCAGTCCGCGAACAAAGAATCCTCGGCAGTATTGGCATTACAATTAGGTACAAAATTTAAGGTGAAATAAGTTGCCTGCTACAGCTATCAAAGAGGATGCGGCCTTCAGAGACGCCGCCACACGCAGCAGCTGAGGAGTATTTACGTGGACCCTTCAGAGCTGAGCGGAAGTCTAAGTCGCTCCGGTACTGCGGTACTGATTTTGCGACGAAGACAGAGTGTGGTTACTGTCAACGACAGGCCACATGAACACAGAAGAGTTCAGCTACTCCACGTCCAAGTTGCGTAGTAATCATATGAGTCGCCTGGACTTAGTTCTCTGTGCAAAGTTCTGTGTAGGACCCCATAATGGAAGATCTAGTTGTCACCTAAGTGAGTTCGAAATAAACCTATTTAGGTCAGACGATCTCACACTTACTACCTGATTCGGAAGGTGTACTTCTACCACACCGTAGTGACAAGTTGATGAAGTTAGTCCTACCTTATCTTTCTTTCATCTAGGTCGATGTCCTCTGATTTTTGTGTATTACTGTGTAGCTTCACAGTATATATATTCACTTCTATAATTTGTTATTACCAATCCTACCCAATTCAAAAGCAATAGCAGTGTACATAACTACAACACTAGAAGAAATAATGATCTTCTTTATTCAAGGTTAAATCTAGCTTTGTCACAGAAAGGGGTGAATTATGGTGCCACAAAAGTCTTTGGTCACCTACCAAACAGCATCAAAAGCCTGACAGATAGCCAACTAGCATTTATAAAGAAATGAAAAGTATTTATGAATGGTAACTCCTTTAGATATAAATTAGAAAACCTGAAAAAATATAGGAAAAATAATAATAAAAGAAATTGAGTCATGTAATATTTAGTACAAAGTAATAATTTGTAAAGACACCTTTCATTAACCTAACACGTCCACATCATTACGAAGTGTCGTATTCATGATCTATGGAACAAGTACTAATCTAATCTAATCTTAGTGAGCAGGGACTATCATGTCAGTGGCACTGCAAGTTCTCAGTCTGACGTGGTCAACCTTCAAGGACAACAACTTCAGAAAGTGCTGCAGTGCGTCACACAGGTGACGCAAGCAGAGACAATGGTAGCGACAACCTTAAAACAATAGCCACAACCAAATTTCCTTGACTGCCACGGCACAGAGAGGAATGGTCTGAATATTGCACTCAGCTAGGACTGCATTTTTCTGTAGACCTCCTTTCAATGCTAATGCACCCGATTACTAGCACCTGTAGTCTAGGGGTAGTCTTTGCTACATAATCAATACGTCTTTGGTCCGCATTCAAACGCTGCCATTGGTGAAAACTCCCTCATAAAGGCAGAAAAATCAACTATAATCAATGGACTGAGGATGCGGGAGGCAATGCGAACCACTTCATTGAAAAAAGATTAAATTTATCCACAGATCATTTGGCCCCTAATTGAAAAATTTGGTTTCATGACGTCTCCAGTGGAAAAAGATGCCGGACTAGTCCACATTCGATTTTGAGGAAGGTACTGCCAAGGCAGAAGTGACAATGAGGAAAAGATTTCATACTCAACGAAGGGACAACATTGTGAAAGACAGGGCAAGGAATGTAAGAAGTATTAAGGAAGTAGGGAAGCTAGAAAATGTGAAACCGGTAACGAAAAAGGCTTAATATACACATAGGGCATCAGTGAATCCAAATAGTAAAAGAAAAAAAAATTATGTTCAGACGAATATAGTGATACGAAATGCAGTAGGAAATATCTTAACAGGAGTAAGTCTAGTTATGAGCACGAACGTAGGGCAGAGAATGAGCTACTGTCAACATTCAGTGACCGGATTATGCACACCTGATTAAGCAGCAAACCACACCAACAACGATAGTTCAGCAAGGCATGCCGACACCACCAACATACCATGAAGAGATATAGAAAATCAAATGTTTGTAAATCTATCGGACCAAACTGCGTGGTCACCAGTCCGCAGCTTACAAACTACTTAACGAAGGTAAACTAATCTAAGGACATCCCCCAGGAAGGACTCGAACCTCCGACGATGAGCAACCGCGCAGTCCGAAGCGAGGCGCCTTAGACCGCTCGGCTACTCCACCGCGGCAAGAGATATAGAGAGTGAGTCGTGGTGCCATGTGCGAAGTACACATTCTACTTCTGTGGCGCCACTTGCTCGTTCCATGAAGGGCGAGTTTGGTCGTCGCTATTATTAAGATCTTTGATGGTTAGAGGTGCTTCCAGAGTCTGTGTTTTGGCAGTTAGTCCGAGTGGGGCAACGGTGCGGAAAGTCGACGTCCGTGAGGCCTGCAGTTAGGGTGCGGTGTCACTTTCTGGTTGGAGACGCTTTGGAACTAGCAGCAGAGGACGTTGCACGCAGCCTGGTTAGCCATCACTTGGAAGGCCTGAAGTTTTGCACCGTGTGCAGCCCTTTTATGATGGATTGGAACAGCTTTTGGATCCAGGAAGCATTTTCTCCGACACACACCACTGTGGCGTCAAGTAACTGTGTATAGTGCATCAATTACTGTGAACTGGGTTTCTGTGTTATACTGTCCTTAATTTGCATTTCTGTGTTAGTACAATCTTCCCGAGGTTCAGTGTGTTGGCTGTATGAAGTCTCTATGTAACTGGAACTAAATCAGTAATCCTTTTGTTATTATCTTTCTGAAACCGTGCGCCATCGTCTGATCAGTGAGCCAGGTGTTTCTAAGATACTATTGACATAGGTACTGGTAGATGAAGATTATGTACTGTTATTAGAACACGGCTACTTGAAAATCTAACAGTTGTATTTTCTAAGGCAGTTTACCTGGACAAATTTCTATTCTTATCTATAATAGTTTGCTGTTAAAGTATACCTGTTGTGGCGTATTACGGCGAGAAACTGTGGAACAGTCGATAAGCAAATGTTAGGACCGCACTTAGAAAATGAATGGACGTCGTTTAGTTCCGATACAATGGATGTAGAGGAATTGTGGACTAAATTTAAATGCATTGTACATCAAGGGTTAGAGAAATATGTGTCTTTTGCTTGGTCCCGAAGCACTGACTGTACGCCGTCTGCGTTGTCGACATCCCGTATCCCGTCGTTGTGCGAGGTCTAACTGACCGGGCTTCTAACGAGGTGGGGAGGGGGTGGGGCTGGTGGGAGGTTGTTGCTCTTTGCCGGTTAAGTAACCCTCGTACCTTGTGGCACGACGGAGTGTCGTCTACTTGTCCTAAACTTCAATAACTATCCTCATTTGGGTGCTTGCTAAATCTTGCAGGTTTAATGTATGCTCTTCCTCTAGTTGTTTCGTACTTTGCACTTCTAAGAAATTTAGCTTCTTTTTTAACAAGCTGCAGCTGGGATTATTATTGTACCTGGTTTAAGTACTGTATTCACACTGTCAGCTTCGTCTCTTACCTTCGCGGTTATTGTGGCGTCGGCTAACTAATTTCAGTGAGCCAGAGACATTGTGATTGAATTTCTGTACCTGCACTTCAAGGGTAGTTGGTGGGCTTCAATGTCGTCTTAGCATATGTCAGTATACTATTTATGTTCCATGGTAGGACATTTTGAACAGCAACTAAGAGACTTAAATGCTGCCTTTATCAGTCCCTAGGCTAACAGGACAACACACACACACACACACACACACACTTACACACACACACACACACATGCCCAAGGGAGAATTCGAACCTCCGACCTCGAGCAACCGTGCGCCCCGCAGCAAAACACATTAGTGCGCCCAGCCACTCCACCGCGGCTCTTGAACAGCAATTCTGATCGACGTTTCTCGCTACTTTCATTTGTACTACTACTCATAACTTTTGTCGTTTTGCAGTTTTCTCCCTGACCACATTCTGTATTATGTGGACTCTTCACTTCATTCAACATGTCTTGTAATTCTTCTCTTTCATTAAATACAGGCCTAAAATTGTTTGCTAAAATTGCACAAATAAGTAAGAAAAGTGTGGTTCAAAGTGATTACGTTGTGTGGAAAGTTATTTTTGTAGTCTTGGCCAGGCTATGTTGAGTATAAATTGCTCAGTCAGAAATCAGAGTAACATTTCGGAGCCCAGGTGCATTAGGAGTTGCTAGAAACAAGTTACCACTCCGAAACACTTACTACAGCATACAGAAAAGCAATTGGTGTTAGAACGAAGGGCCACGCCCTGAAGTATGGGGGCGCCACGTTACGCATCGCGCGGCTGTTCGCGTCAGTGGTTCGAGTCGTCCTTTAGAATTCTTATACCATTCTCAAATTATTCCTTTATAGCCGTCATTGCAAATTTGACGTATATATTGAACAAAAGGGGCAAAACACGCCATTATCATCTTATTTACATCAGATTGTGAATTTTCTGTTCCATTTTACTATTTGTACTCGTCAGTAGCTTGGCTTGAGCTGTTAGGCTGATCGTCCGATATCACACTTATCTTATTTTTCTGTCTTTGAATTCCTGTAGATGATATTTTTTCCGGAAGTATGATGATACGTCGCCAGCCTCAGAGATTCTTCTCACCAATTGAAAAGATATTTGATTGCCTCTTCAACCAATGATTTTATAACTTCTGGTGGAATGTAATTTACACTTATTCCTTAGGTTATTTAATGCCTCCCTCCCCCAGAATTCTTTAAATTTGAACTCTAATACTGAGTGCTCCATTATTCCGCATCAACAACCATTTATTCTTCTAGCACGTTGTTAGACCAGTCTTACTTCTCAAAGGAGCCGTCAATGCGCTTTTCCCACCTACCCGCTCCATCTTTTCGAGCTCATCAGCAGAATTCCCATTTGACTCTTAATATTAACATCATTGCTTTTAATTTCCCCCAAGGTTGTTCTGTATGTTGTGTCAGTCTTAATAACGAACATTTGCTTTTGGATTCCTTAACATTCTTTTTTGAGGCATTTTCTCGTTGGCTTCCTTGCATTTGGTATTTACGTTTCCCTGTGTCACTTGCATTTCAGTATTCTTGGATTTCGCTGAACATTTTTGTACTTCCTTCTTACTTCGATCATCTTCAGTATTTCTTCAGTTACCTATGGTTTCTTCGGCGTTACCATCAACCTATGTTTGTGTTTGCAGCAATTACGATCGCCCTTTCCTGACATGTCCGTTTCTCATCAACTAAACTGTCTTCTCTGATACTTGTTATCGCTTTATCCACATCCGTGGCGGACTTAAAATGTGTCTCCATTCACCAACACCGTGGTTCCCCATTTCCATCCACTCTGGTTCTTTTGGACGAGTTTCTTAATCTAATCATCATCTTTTCTGATTTGTGACCTGAGCCCATATCGTTTCCCTAGTATGTTTAAAAATCCAGATTTGATTCATGAGTCTCTGTCTGACCATGATGTAAACTCTTCTAATCTTCCCGTATCTATCATCTACTCTTGTGATACATAGACAGGGCATTCGATCTTAACATCTTACGTTTATTACACAACTTCATTACTCTTTCTCCTTCCACATTCCTGCTGTCACGCTCATATTCTCTTAAAATAGTTCCTTCTATTTCCTCATCTTTGGACGCATTTCTATCCTTTTCTCTTGACACACAAAATTCCCTTTTCTATGTCCTCATATACTCTCTGATACTGTGAATAGGATAAGGAAAATTCAAGTGGAAAGGAAGACACGCAACTAAATCGTTTGTCATTTTCCGTTATTTCTTTCATTATACATTATATCAAACTGACAAGCACTAACACGTTGGCTGCCGGCCGCGGTGGCCGAGGGGACTGCGGCGCGCCAGTTACGGTCTGTACGGCCACTACGGTCGGGGGTTCGAATCACCCCTTGGGCATCGATATTTGTGCCGTCCCTAGTGTTTGCTAGTTCATAAGTAGTTTGTAAGTTTTTCTCATAAAAAATAAAAAAAATAGCAAAAAAGTTGTCTGCTCTGTAACTGCAGCGGCCACACCAGGTGGCTCTGGCGCTCCTCTGACGTCATCGCGGCAGTCAACGTGTTAATTAATTTAATTATAATTGAAAAATATAGATAACGATAAAATTTTGAGCAAACTATACGAAACATTGATTCGAGAAAAAAAAATGCCCAGAAAATTACGAGTAACTGCACTCAAATTACTAGGGATATCTAATTCAGACATTAAACAGAGCTTCACCTTTAGTTTAAGTGAGGTCAGATTTACAACTACTCATGACAGATTTAACATAAAGTAAAATAATATAAGGCAGGGTAGCATTATATCATAAATAAATAACGCCAGGCTCAGCTACGGATCTAATTTAGGTGACAAGGGTGAGTAGGAGCCCTAGTCGTCGCCCTGAAGAGCAACTGCACGGAGGATAGGTGAGGAAAGTACCAGTATATAACGTTACCCTACAATCAGAGTTTCCATCATCGAACGTTAAGGTAATAGAAGCCTTCAGTATGTAATGACGGCCAAATTGCCAATGAAACTCACGATAACATATAAAACCTAAGAACACATTCTAACCAAAATACAACAACAGCATAGTTGTTCCAGAACGGCGAGGTTAAATACAACTGACGCTCTAACAAAAAGATCGTAATGTTTGTAAATCTGTCGGACCATATTGCTTGGTCATCAGTCCGTAGCTTACAAACTACTTAAACTAAGTTAAACTAACCTAAGGACAACACACACACACACACACCCATGCCCCAGGTAGGACTCGAACCTCCACGGCGAACAACCTCGCGCTCCGCAGCGAGACGCTCTAGACCGTTCGGCTACTCAACCGCGGCAACAAAAAGATTAAAAGGAATATTTGACAGTAGTCACCAATTAATTACGATAGTTACAGTCAATAATAATCAATTTAAAGACAAGTAAGGGTAATATATAATGTAAACATGATTCTTTTAAAAACTCAATAGACAACTGGCAAATTTTCTTAAACACAGCATTTACCCCAAGACAGTTAAAAAACATAGTGCTAACGACAAAAGTTATGAGTAGTAGTACAAATGAAAGTAGCGAGAAACGTCGATCAGAATTGCTGTTCAAGAGCCGCGGTGGAGCGGCTGGGCGCACTAATGTGTTTTGCTGCGGGGCGCACGGTTGCTCGAGGTCGGAGGTTCGAATTCTCCCTTGGGCATGTGTGTGTGTGTGTGTGTGTGTGTGTGTAAGTGTGTGTGTGTGTGTTGTCCTGTTAGCCTAGGGACTGATAAAGGCAGCATTTAAGTCTCTTAGTTGCTGTTCAAAATGTCCTACCATGGAACATAAATAGTATACTGACATATGCTAAGACGACATTGAAGCCCACCAGCAGTCTACCGGAATCAATCGTCATAAACGTGAGGGAGAAATTTTTGAGAATGTACATAAAAGATGGATAGCGTAAAACTGGAAGAGTAGGCAACCTAAGTATTTAGATGTGGTTGAAGCTGAAAATAAGGTGAATTGATTAAATAATGAATGAGGAGATTCTCTGTAGCCGCGGTGGAGTAGCCGAGCGGTCTAAAGCGTCTCGCTGCGGAGCGCGCGGCTGCTTGCCGTGGGGGTTCTAGTCCTCCCTGGGGCATGGGTGTGTGTGTTGTCCTTAGGTTAGTTTACCTAGGTTTAAGTAGTTTGTAAGCTACGGACTGATGACCACGCAGTTTGGTCCGATAGATTTACAAACATTTGAACATTTTTGATTCTCTGTAGAATTGGTGAAGAAAAGACCGTATGGAAACCACTGACAGGAAGAAGAGACAGAGTGCTAGGGTATGATGTAAGATA
Organism: Locusta migratoria; assembly: GCA_026315105.1. Classification (NCBI taxonomy): domain Eukaryota; kingdom Metazoa; phylum Arthropoda; class Insecta; order Orthoptera; family Acrididae; genus Locusta; species Locusta migratoria. The sequence continues at coordinate 411,737,994 of CM048746.1, read as the reverse complement.
TCACGGAATAGAGGGTAAAAACCTTACGGAAAGTCAAAGACTAAAAGATATAGGCTATAGCAAATAATTTAAGAGGTATGGTACAAGTCCTATTCTGAAAAGTAGAGGTTAGAGAGAAATTGGTGGTGACTGCGCACCAAATCGGTCATGAAATTGATGCATAAATAATGCAGAAGGTGAGAAAAATAAATAAAAGTGTGCCCTAAAGTTGTGTGAACTTGACATTTAGACGCCCAGGTGCATTAGGAACTGCTCGATACAAGTTACCACGCCGAAACTACTACCAGAGCGAACCGTGAAACAATGGGACTCTGAACTAAGAGCCGCGCGGGAATGGCCACGCGGTACGGGGTGCCACGTTACAGATGTCTCGTGTTGGAGGTTCGAGTCGTCCTTCAGCCGTGTGTGCATGCGTGCCTGCGCGCGCGTGTGTTTGTGTGTGTGTGAGTGAATGTGCGTGCTGTCCTTAGTCATAGTTTACATAATTTGTCATTCTAGGGTCAAGTGACCTCAGGAAACCTGTATGTTTATTTCGACTAAGTAAGTGACATCATGTTCCATGACGAAAACGCAAAAAAAGTTCCAAATGCTACCGTGTCCAAACTTAGACTATTCTTTTACTTAAAGCCATTATGCAATAAAATTCTAATTGTTGCTTCAAAGAAAAAAAACAGCATTCAACAATCAGAAGATTGGTTTGAACACCGCAGTGCTTTACTAGGAATGGTCCTGTCTAGAGGTGGTATGCCGTTGCCTTCCTCCGACCTGACTTACCCAGCCAGTTATAGGCGGACGCAGAGTTCAACGTAGGTTGCGAACCACAGTGTTTTCCACATCAACAATACTGCCAGAGGTGAAAGAAGTGGAAAGTAACAGACAAAAATCCTAAGACCAGGTGGAGATCGTACCCGCGACCTTTGGATTTGTAGTCTGGCACTCTACCACTGTGCTACGGAGCCACAGAACTGCTGCTTTAAGACAAGTGTATTAATTACACTATAGGACCTGTTTCGGCTTTAGAGCTATCTTCAGTTAACGTAAGTTGGTCGAGACATCCACATACATCATTGGTTTTCATGCAGTCAGTTTATTTATTGTTTCGTATATTTTATTATATAAAATCGCTGGTTATCTGTCAAGAAGATCTCAAACACCGATAAGAAAATCGTAAAACATTTTCACAAAAAATATTTCTTTAATAAAATCTACGAAGCAATAAATAAATTGACAGTACGAAAACCAATGATGTATGTGGATGTCACGACCATCTGACATTACCTGAAGATGGCGCTAAAGCCGAACTAGGCCTATAGCGTGATAAACATACTTTTATTTAAAGCAGCAATTGGAATTTTATTGCATAATGGTTTTAATTGACATATATAGTGCTGCAGGCCCAGGAGAGACCAAATTATTCTTCTATTAATGAAACTCATAATATCGTCGACGTTGCTGAAGCAGATTTGGAGGTTCTCATTATTTCTGCAGTTCGTAATGCACAACTCGCTTATTTCTTCCTCAGAGTTAACGGGTAAGCGAAAAGCATTGCCCGGTGCTAAAAACAGTCCTTGGTACAAGCCACGTGTCAGTCCACAATCGAATACGTCAGACGTGCCCACAATACTACATAGAGCTTGACCGCAAACAGTGGCCACGCGGAGAGGTAAATTGCTTTTCCTGTCGAAAGCGGGGCCATGTTATAACGGTATGTTTGCCAAACTGCTGTGCTACGCGTCAGTTAACGGTGCCCCTCAATCTAAATATCATTTCAGCTTAGCCAGCGCAGGAGACACAGATAGTGACTCAACCAGGCAATATAGAGTGAAGTCAACAGCCAGTCCACTGCTAAGGTTAAGTACATTTGCGTTTGGCTCAGCATACTGTGGGATGAAACTGAATACAGGTCCATCCGAAAGATTGCTGAACAGACACACTTACGAACTGTTAAAAAGTCCACTACTCCAGCAGTCCAGTTCCACATTTTCTAAGCACAGTGGACGAAAAATACCAGTTCTGTGCTTGTACAGCCTGCTAGTGACATTTCGTAATATTACCAGAACTGTGCTATTCCTCGTCTGGTATTAGACATTTAGATTTCGTGGAGACCGTTTGTAACACACTTTAATTGCTAATAGGTACGCATATAATAAATGTCCTTTTGTTGTCCCAACGCATTCCACACTATTGCCAGCAACGTGTCGGCCCTCACACCTACATTGAAGGTTTAGCCAAGATCAATTTTGTCATACAGCTTGCAGCAACCTAACTTTTTCGCCCTCCCTCAACTGGTGCAGATGAAAGTTTAGTGCCTACGATTAAGACACAAATAGAAGAGCTTCGTTCATCCCTGCGACCATGCAATAAAACGTTTCTGTCATTTACTACATTTTACCTCATGAGGGAAAGTCGCCAGCCGAACACTTAAATGGTCTTCAGAAACATATTCTATTATCCCATTATTACAAACATACCTTCCAAGGTTCCGAACAAGTTTTGAGCACAAGGACAGTAATTTTTTTTCTTCTATTTTTCTTTTTTTCTTTAGAGTATGGTATTTGGTAAAAATAGATTTTGTGAATGGACTGTTTTGACGGAAGTCCGGACCGACGAACATACCTTGTTCAAGGCTCAACAACGCTACACTGGCGGTACAAGAATCAACTCCATTGTTGTGAAAGAGGATCGTTGTTCTCAGACTCAGAGTTCTTCAGGGTTTTACTGCGGCGTTTTTCATTCACACCCCCTCGCCCAGTTTGTTGAGTTCGGTGCCATGAGCTTCCCTCAAGAATCAGCGTCATTGATCTTGGAGTCTTGATTCTACAACAGGCGTTTTGTTCTCAGATTCAGAATTCTTCAGAGGCAAGGCAATTTAGTAATACTCCGATGTATTTATTACTTAATGAGCCGGTTTGCGGCTTTCACATTATCATTGGGTTCCTTACGGCGCGCAGACGAAAACCAGTTCGTTAAATAACAAATGCCGGCCGCGGTGTCCGAGGGGACTGAGGTGCTCGAGTCACGGTCTGCACGGCCACTACGGTCGGGGGTTCCAATCCCCCCTCGGGCATGGATATTTGTGCCGTCCATAGTTGTAGGTAGTTCATAAGTAGTTTGTAGGTTTAGGGACTGATGACCCCGTAGTTAAGTCCCTTAAGCTTAACAGACATTTGAATTTTTTTTTTAATAACAAATATTGTCATGTACTAGAAAACACCATGTGTCTTACATTCATATTGTGTCCAATATTCCATCAAGAACCAAGGGAAAACTTAGTCCATATTATTTAACAATTACTTTATATGATTCATGGCATTTATAAACTGGATACAGAAATCAAATGTTCAAATGTTTGTAAATCTGTCGGACTCATTTACGTGGTTATTAGTCCGTAGCTTAAAAACTAATTAGAGTAAGGTAAACTGACCCAAGGACAACACAAACACTCATGCTCTAGGGGTGGGGAATACAGAATGTCGTACGCTGCTATGTATGAGGTAAATCTCAGTTAGGGGTAAAGATAGCAAAATAAAGGAAATGAGGGCTATAAGGGAGATCAATGCAGATAACAGTATCATCGTACTTTCCGCTGTCAAAGGAAATGCTACAGATTCGCTGAAGAGCGAAGAATATCGCAAGTAGATCACTGATCTCTTGGATCCCACAAGTTATATATATATATATATATATATATATATATATATATATATATATATATATATATATAAACTTTAGAAAGGATGCAACTCAGAATCTTTTTAGAACAACGGACGTCTCTTCAGACCTTAAAAAACAACTGTGTAGAACGGAAGATTATCCACCCAGACTATATGGCCATCAAAAGTGCATAAGCCTATGGTTCCGTTGAGACCGATTGTGAGCGCTATAGAATCTCCCACCCATGAGGTGGCCAGATATCTCGCCTCTCTGCTGCAGCCGTACATTGGAGAAACAGACAGCTACATTGAAAAAAACCCAGAATTTTATTGAGAAACTAAGAGAGATTAATATCAACCCGGGTGCTATTCTGATGAGTTTTGATGTAGTGTGCTTGCTTACTATGGTTCCTGTAAACGAAAGGTATTTCATACGTAACGGATATGTTTCCATCTGACATTTTGGTCTAGTTCAGACACTGCCTTACCACAAAATTATTTCCAGCACAAAAAGGAGTTTTACAAAAACAAATTGTCGGAGTGGCTATGGGTATCTCAGGGCGCTGATGACCTCGCGGTTGAGCGCCCTAATACGCCAGTCATCATCATTATGGGTACCCCTCTTAGTCCAGCTGTTGTCAATTTATTTATGGAGTTTTCCAACAGCAGGTGATACCGACGGCCAGAAAGAAACCAACCAAGTGGTACCGATATATTGACGACACCTTTGTAGTGTGGAACCATGGTGAAGAGGAGCTTGATGTCATCTTAATGCATCTTAATAGCATTAATCAACAGATACAGTTCACTATGTAGAATGAGAAAGGGCCAACTCAACTTCCTGGATATATCCATAATTAAACAGGAGGACAGGACTCTGGGTCATAAGGTATGCAGAAAGGCCACACATCCTGATCGATACCACCACAAGTTGTTAAAACATCATCCGAGGCAAAAAAAGATGTATTAATAAAACCTTGGTGGATAGAGCCAACAAAATCTGTGAGCAGGTTTACTTGGAGGATAAACTAAATCACTTACGATCGACCTTCAAGAAAAATGGATATGGTGGCAAGGAAATTGATAGAGCTCTCCATCGAAGACGAGAAGAATCCAGAAGTTCCGAGCAGCAACAACTGCAACCATCTGGAAAAATTTTCCTTCCGTACGTTAGCAGAATTACTTATCGAAACGGGAAAGTGGTGGCCAAGCATGGCTTCGAAACGATTTACAGACCCACCAAGATGATCAAAGAATACTTGAGATCAGCAAAAGACGCCTGGGGTATATAAAATTCCTTGTAGCTGTGGTCAAGTATACTCTGGAACAACTAAAAGAAGCGCCAGCATCCGCTTAAATGAACATAAAAGGAACGGTTGTCTGGGCCACACGGAAAAGTCGGCAGTAGCAGAACATGTTTTTTCGACATGAGAAAGATTAAATAAAAATGTAATGAGACGAGCGGTGTAGCTAGGACATCACATTACCATTCACGCATGTATAAAGAAATAATAGAGATTTTCAAACACCAGAAAACTTTTTACAGAAAAGAAGAAGGTTTGAAGTTAGATAAAATATGGTTGTCGATATTGCACCAACAAAATGACAATCGATTACTTTTTATTGGAAATGACGACGTCACAGTCAGCCTCACGTTACGTATGGTGGTGCTCTCTATGCCCTCTATAAATGCGAGACCCCCTCGGGACGAAAGTGGCAGTAGCCGGAAGACTCTGGAAGATCTCTCCCTCTATTGGAGACGAAACGTCGGAAGGAAGTTTTACACCTGGACCACGGCCTCTCAGCCCGGAGGTTTTAACTGAAGAAAGCATATGTTTTTTTTATCACAAACTTTTGTGTTTATTAATGGATACCCGTTAAAAGCACACATGATGTAGTTTCAGAATGTTACAAAATATTTACATTCATGTGCCCCTGTCTCACATTGATAATGGTGAAAGTCGTATCACAATAGCTGTCGTTGTTCCAGAGATATTTTAAGACGTCAAGATAAATGGGACATCCATTGTATATGCGTTATATTTGCCTGTGTGGTTATTGTTGTAAATCTATGGGACTTAAATACTCTCGTTATTAGTCTCTAGGCTTACAAACTACTTAAACTAATTTAAAGTGGCCTAAGGACAATCACACACACCCATGCCCGAGGCAGGACTCGAACCTCCGACGGTGGGCAACCGCTCGCTTCTCAACAAGGCGCCTTAGAACGCTCGGACACTCCACCGCTGCTGCCTGTAGGAACGGGTCTAGCGAGGAGAAAACATCAATTGTCGTATTGTCAGTACAACGGCTCTTTGTTTTGGCGTTCAACTTGCTTGTATGTGTTTGACTGTGTGTGTTTGAGAAAGAGATAGATAGATACAGAGAGAGAGAGAGAGAGAGAGAGAGAGAGAGAGAGAGAGAGAGAGAGAGAGAGAGAGAGAGAGGGGGGGGGGGAGATAGAAAGAGCAAATAAAAAAGGGGGAGGTACAGAGAGATAATGAGAGGAAGAGGCGAAAAGGAGAGGACTATAGTCCTATTAAAATCAGTTGATAGTTGACAGTGTACTCGCTGGAGCTGCTTTCCTCCAGTCAGATTACTCAACGCCGCGATCCAACCGTTCACAGTTGCCAAACTGCCACAGTTGGTCATTTCACTTCCATTTCCTTGCCTGGCTCTGTTTCGAGGTTTATTTCATTCCTGATTCACAGGTCTGCCCATTGTTTGGCATTTTCTCAGATATACAAGGAACAAGACTTGGACAATGTTGCTAACGAAATACGTACTCATACACAACACAAATCCAAGTGGAACCTTTAGTACAAACCATAATTTAACGACACATTGAGAAGTATTATACCACAGATATCAATCTATATTAGATGGGTTTCGTATGATTTAGTGAAACGAAGATCTCAGTAACTTACAATGCACCGTTCCTACTGGTGTGTACCGTCATTCAGACTTTTATAACAGCTCGGCGTTATCTATCAGCGTTCCGTTCGAAAGATCGTCGGTACGATTCCCTCGTAATGCACAATTTTAATTTCTAAATCAAAATTAATTTCAGTGTAATTTTCATTAAATAGGTGAATTGAATTTTTTAAAGCTATAATATCTTGTTACGTTATTTCATGATAGTATTGACTCATCGCATGATTCTTTTCTTCAACCGATCGGCTCCAATTTTACAGATATAACTCACTTTTTCAAATATTTTGGACAAAACATAAGTTAGTAACACTGAAAAAGGCCGTTTCTCGTGGTCTTTTAATAGCAGGAAATTTAATTTAAAATAAACTGTTCATCTGAAACGAAAATTGAATAAACGCATTTGTAGTGGAGAACATTATCTAAAACTTCGTTCCCTTGCGTTCTTTTCATAACTTGTACCGTTACATAGATATATGCAAAAATAACGACGATTTGACACAGCACTTGGTTTTACGTAAACCAGGCGTTTGGAAATACCGCGTGTCATTCCTCGCCCAGAACTCTTTCTGGCATACGTTATCACGTTTCCTGTTTTTTATGATTTTCTTATTATAACTTGAGTTATCATTTCAAAGCAATGGCGCACTGAAGACTTAAGAAAAACACGCTGTCCTTAGTACGATAAATGATAATGTAATGTCTAAAAATGCCATATTAGCACTAGTTAACAACTGCCATCAATAGCAGAGAATAAAGCAACAGTTTCGTAATTGTTCGCCGTAGTGTAGTGGGCAGCACGGCGGATTGTAATTATAATGCACGTCGACGGTAGTTCGAAACCGGTCACTGTGAAAATTTGTTCGCCTTTTATTCTTAAAAGGGTTTCGGGCACTGTTCTTAATTAAATACAGCTATGTTCCGCAATATTCAGAGTTGTGCATATATAAGAATGCTCCCTCTAAAATGCGCGTTTGTTCTATTTCGTGAACATGATATAAAATACGTAACAGCGAATTGAACAATGGTCTTCTGTAGCATATGCACAAAAACTTAGAGGATATTGTAATAATGATATTCTGATCAACTTGCTGAGACTGTAGTTTCATATATAAATGAAGTCTCATATTTCTGTGACAACTGTCGTTCCTTAATGAAAGGGAAGGGAACTGTATACATTGCAATAAATTACCTTGCTTCTTGTTTTTCTACGCAGTCATTCACTACATAATTATGGAATACGTTGAATGTCATGAGTTATAATAAATGCATCTACTAAAACAGTTGTCTTTCGCATAGTTGTTATGGATCCTTTTAAGTAGATTGTATTACCTTTTATATAGTTCAGATATGACCTTTTTTCATGTTACTTTGTTCTGCGGTAAAGAGACGATATTATGTTGCAAACCGTGACTACGTTTTCTTTTACATCTAAAATAACAAACTGAATAAGTCTGCTAATACAGAATTCCACATAAATCTAGTACTTAATCTATATACAAAGGTACCGCTATTATTACATCATTGTGACAGTATCTCCACAGTTTATGTACATATGAAAAAGAAGCCTACGTTTTCAGTTCGTTGGGTTGTATTTCATGGCATGCTCTCTAAACAGAACAAATGCACTTTTCATAGAAAGTGCTGTTATCTTTGAACAACTCGGAATCTTGCAGAATAATTCTGAGCTCATAACGAGCATTAAAACGGATACAGGTATTTGTGAACACAGAGCTGTCGTAGCGAAATTGAATATCGAAAGTCCCAAAGTTACCAAAAATAAACGCAAAGTATATTTGTTCAGGAAAGCAGATAGAAACAAAATACATTGCTTCTTGAAAGACAGCTTCCATTCGTTTCTAACACTAAACGTAGGTGTAGACCAGATGTGGCTCAAATTCAATGACAGCAATTGACAGTTTTATACCAAATAAATTAATAAAGAAGGAGGCGATCCCCCTTGGTACACAAAACAGGTCAGGACACTGTTGCAAAAGCAAAGGAAAAGGCATACTAAATTTAAACGAACACAAAATCCCCAGGATTGGCGATCGTACTCAGAAGCTCAAAATTTAGCGAAGATGTCAATGCGAGATGCCTACAATATTTATCACAACGAAACTCTTTCTCGAAATTTGACTGAAAACCCAAAGAGAATTTGGTCATATGTTTAGTATACTCGGGGCAAATCACAAACAATACCCTCACTACGTGATAGTAATGGCGATCGTGCTGATGACAGCGCTACTAAAGCAGAGTTACTAAACATAGCTTTTATAAACTCATTCACCAAAGAAGACGAAACCAATATTTCAGATTTCGAATTACGAACAGATACCGTTATGAGTAACGTAGAAGTAGATATCATCGGAGTAGTGCAGCAACTAAAATCACTTAACAAGAACAATTCTTCTGGTCCGGATTGTAAACCCATTAGATTTCTATCTGATTATGCTGAAGCGATAGCTCCTTACTTAACACTCATATACAACCGCTCTCTCATAGAAGGATCTGTTCCAAAAGATTGGAAAGTTGCACAGGTCACACCTATATTCAAGAAAGGCAGTAGAAGTAACCCACTGAACTACTGGCCTATTTCATTGACGTCAATTTGCAGCAGGGTTTTGGAACATATCCTGTATTCAAATATTATGAATTATGTCGAACAGAACGATCTATTGACCCAAGGTCAACACGGATTTAGAAAATATCGTTCATGCGAAATACAACTAGCTTTTTATTCACACGAAATGATGGGTGCTATCGACAAAGGTTCGCAAATCGATTCCGTATTTCTTTATTTCCAGAAAGCTTTTGACACCGTACCTTACAAACGGCTTTTAATCAAATTGCGTGGTTATGGTATATCGCCACAAATTTGCGATTGGATAGGGGATTTCTTGTCAGAGAGGACACAGTTCATAGTAATCGATGGTAAGGCATCGACTAAAACAGAGGTGATATCGGGCGTTCCACAGGGTAGTGTTATTGGTCCTCTGCTGTTCGTTATTTACAAAAAGATTTAGGGGAAAATCTAAGTAGCTGTCATAGATTGTTTGAGATGACGCCGTCATTTACCGTCTGGTAACATCATCTGAAGATCAAAACCAATTGCAGAAGGATCTGAATAAGATATCAGTATGGTGTAAAATTTGGCAATTGACTCTAAATAATGAGAAGTGTGAAGTCGTCCACATGAGTACAAAAAGAAATCCGTTAAACTTTGTTTACAAGATGAATCAATCAAATGTGAAGGCCGTAAACTCCACAAAATACCTAGGAATTACTATTACTTCAGACTTAAATTGGAAAGAACACGTAGATAATAACGTGGGAAAGGCGAACCAGAGACTGCGTTTTATTGGCAGAACCCTTAAAAGATGCAACAGAACTACAAAAGCAACTGCATACACTACGCTTGTCCGTCCATTTTTGGAGTATTGCAGCCCAGCCTGGGATCCTTATCAGGTAGGTTTGACGGAGGACATCGAAAGAGTCCAAAGAAGGGCAGCTCGTTTCGTATTGTCACGATACAGGGGAGACAGCGTTACGGAAATGATACAGGATCTGGGATGGGAATCAGTACAACAACGGCGCTTATCGCTGCGGCGTGGGCTACTTGCGAAACTCCAATCGCCAACATTCTCCTACGAATGCGAAAATATATTGTTGACTCCCACTTACATAGGTAGAAATGATCATCTGAATAAAATACGAAAAAATCAGAGCTCGAACAGGGAGATTTAGGTGTTCTTTCTTCCCGCGCGCTATTCCAGAATGGAATGGGAGATAAATAGTATAATTGTGGTTCGATGAACCCTCTGCCAGGCACTTCAATGTGATTTGCAGAGTATCCCATGCAGATGTAGATCTGTTCCATTAATAAGAGTGTGCGAATACCTTCTGGGAAGCAAGAAGAAAAGAAATTGTCAGTGGTGGTTCTATTTTATTTTTATTTTATATTATGTTATCTTCAGGGAGATCGATGCTTTGTTCATGTTCGTTCTGGATTGTTCGTTGAAATTTTGCTCAGTTTTTTATTATAGATGGTATTGAACCGGTTTTCTTTCTCATTCTTTTAATTGATTCTTCGGTTTAATCGGCCCGTTGGGGACGTTGGTTCCTTTTGTAGTACTTCGATTGTTTTGTCGTTGAGTCAGTTTTTTCGTTACAGAGGGCGTAGAGCTACCAAGCCGGAAACTCTGACCAATCGCGCTGTCACCGCGCCCCAGCAAGTTTCGAACCACCGTCTAACATGTTCATACATCACAAATTGCCGGCCTCAGTGGCCCAACTGTCTGCAGCGCGCCAGTCACAGACTGCACGGGCGCTACGGTCGGAGGTTCGAATCCCTCCTCGGGCATGAATGTTTGTGTCGTCTTTAGTATAAGGTAGTTTGTAAGTTTAGGGACTCATGACCCCGCAGTTAAGTCCCTTAAGATTAACAAACATTTGAACATTTGAACATCGCAAACTAATTCTTCGCCCATTACGCCTGGCGAACAGCTGCGAGAATATTCCGTAATTCGCGTACTATCGACGGCAGTTGTTAGCTGCTTACATGGCATTTTTAGACATAAGGTTATAATTCATTGTTCATAGAACGACATGGTTTTGATCATATTCAGTGCGCCATTGCTTTAAAATAACAAAGGTTGAGCTATAGTAAGAAAATAATAAAATACATAAAGCATGATAGCGTATGCAAAAGAGTTTCTGGAAAGTTGAAATGTTTGCAATCCTATGGGAGGAAACTATGTTGGTCATCAGTCTCTAGTCTTACAAACTACTTAAACTATGTTAAACTAAGCTAAGGACAACGCACACATATCCATGCCCGAGGGAGGATTCGAACATCCGACGCGGAAGGCCACGCGATCCGGAACGTGGCGCTCCAGACCGCGCGGAGCTCCCGCGCGGCGAGTTACGGGCAAGTCTCTGGCGAGGGATGTCACGTGACTAGTTTCTGAACGCCAAATGTACGCTACGTTCCTTCCAGGCTATAGTCATTAGTAACCAGTACAGGCAAAGAAAGTAAACCCTGAACAAACTACCAAAGCACTAAAGGTGAAAATATTTTACCGGTAAAATATTATGAAAATGTGGGAGAGATTTTAAAATAATTGTTTAAATAGGTAAAAGTTAAAAAAAAACCAGTATGTTTGTCAAAGCTAAACTCAAATATAAAATAATTTTTCCTGTTTGTTAAAATGCAGTCAGAAAGAATATTAAGTCCTGGGTGATTAGATATTATGACAATGGTAGATTAGTAATCGTATCGCCCATAATTTTTTATTATTTACATTTTTATTGTTTTTGTCCGACATGTTTGCAAAAATTCATAAAACTACAAGAAAATCTGAAGTTGTCCGGAAAACATGTCAGTGCGATTTTTTATACGTTTTTATGTCGTTCGCCGTTTTCATGTCCCCGCTACCGGCGGTTCGCTTACAACGCGGAATTAAAATGAGGACTGCAAAACAAGCCTTTTGTTGCAGTTAAGTCAATGATCCTGTAAAATTAACTGTCGATAGAGAGTTGTGCATTGTTGCCATTAACTCTTTGTGGCCTTTACCAACATTTGTCCGCGTTACGAAAAATATCAACAGCAATAATGAAATGATCCGGCGAGTTTCTGTGTTGCCTGTAGCCGAGCGGTAGTGGCAACACTGTAGGTCCACGAGACCCGTCAGGTATCAGGTAATTTTAATCGGACTATATATTGTAGATGAAGGGTATAATGTCGTCAAAATTTATCTATTTTGTATATTCCAATTTTTTTTATGAAACCATATTGGAAATATTTATTAAGAAATTGCGGCCTCTGTTCTAAACAACAGACACCGCAAATTCTTAATTATCAAGTTTCAATGTCGAGGATTAATGCGATTTTGAGTGCGGATGCATACGGCGCCAGGACTCCACGCGGAAATACCGGGCCAGCTGCAAGCCATTGAATACAACGGGCGAGGCACGAGGAGATAATTATGAAGGTTTGGGTCAAGCGGGTTACGTGCTTGGGTAGTCAGCGCCAGTGTGTTAGGCACGCGTGGCTCGGTTGGGGCAGGGATTTAGCGTAACTGCCTCACGAGCAGGATGTCTCGGCAATTAGTTTACGAAAAGGGAGACAATAAGGAGAACCGAACGGTGTTTTCTTGAGAGAACCGAGGTAACCCATTTCGCGTTACTCAACAAAGAATGAAAGTTAAGAGACTGTAAGTATGGTTACACACGCCGATTTTGGACGGCCTGTAAAAATCGGGCGTCCGCAATCTAGCAGTGGCCCATTGGAGGGCATTGTAGGTTACACACTGGCCGGCCACGAACAGCACCGGCAAAAAGCCGGTCACCTGCTGGCGACTGCCAGTGCAGACCGCCGAGGCCGGGCCGGTGTCGGCGAAACAATGACCCGCCTGAATTTGGGTCCTGGACCAGCGTCCTCCCAGTCTCTTTAAAGAGGGCCATTTGCAAGAGCTCCTCCTGCTGCGAGGTGATGCTCACCAGTGGGTACCCTTCTTGGACAACCGCCATTCTAAAGACCGAGACTGCAGTACTATAGGCCTGTTTCCCTATTTCCTGCCTCAGCCTTTTAGGATCACGCTTGTCCAGAGAGGAAGGAGTCTTAGATTCCTCCCTAACCCTCTTGCTACCTGTCTTTGACATCGAGTGGTCTGTGTATCCTCTTCGACCTGAGGCAGTTTCTTTTTGGAGGTCTTGGGCTCAAGCCCTTTTGATTCCTTCCACTTATGCTTAGGAAGCCATTCTTTTCCTTCCTTTTGCTTCTGTTCCTTGAGAAGTTTCCTCCTCTGAGCACCAGACAAGGCCTTAATCCTAATCTGGTACAACTTCTCTGTTACAGTTCCCACTTCTTGCTCAGGTCTAGACACTGATTCAGAAGTAGGAGTGCACTCCACCGGTCGTGATCCCGATGTCTGAGCATCTGAGGTCTCAGATTGCCCCTCAGATTCTTTTAAAATACTTTCTTTCTCTGTGTTCATCTTAGTCCCACGAGATTTGGGGATTTATATGGTCCACACCACAATAACCCCGCGCGGTGCAAGGCTACTTACTCAGGGAGGTCGCCCGGTATCCCTGAGGCTCCGTTCGAGACACATCCACCCACGTGCCACGTACCCCTTGGCACGGATCGCATCACACCTTGGGTTGGGAAAGGAATTGGGACAGGACTGGGAGAGGATAAGGAAGACGGGACGTTGTGGGGCACGTTTCGTCTGATCCATCAGCTGAGGCCTTTCCGGCGATAGGTTCTCTACCTTCGGTATAGCCCTCAGCTTCACACGGATACGCAAGCCTCTCCATCCGCACGAACAGTGCTTCGTCAAGGTGGTGTCCCCCCGGAGAGGTTCTTGTCTTTTTCTGGGCATTCAATGAATTTCAATGTCGAAGTTGACATTTTATGCTAGACTGGTACTCGAACCTTGTTTTTTGTGGAATTTTACTTTTTTCTGTTCCTCAGGAAGATTGTGTCTTTGTTCAATGATGTTTTGAGATCTTCACTCTGTTTTATTACGGAGCCCTCAGAGCGAATGGCTATCCAGATTCGTATACAGTCCTGCCAGAATCATCAACTTATCACGTACTAAGTATGTCCACTATTCCATTTTCTCGTAAATAATCGGTCAGGTTGCTATATCCGCACGAAAATAGTCATTTGCCTTTTTCAGGCATAAATACATACATTCAGTGGCGGAAATTCACATTTGCCGCTAGCAGGCTTTTCAAATTTTGCCTTCTCTAATAACCTCTAGAATTCTATACCCTATTTCAGTCATAGTAATTATAATGTTTTGTACACTATCGTCCTAATTATACCACCGTTATCCTTAATTAGTATAACTGTGAACTAGGAGATCGAAGTGTCACTTCGCAGATTATTTTTAGAACACAAGTATTTGGATACGATTGTACAAAAAATGGTTTCTGTATATATTTATGAGCTAATAAAAGTACAGTCAAATAACACTAATAATGTGGGGTAAGTTATGCGTTAATACTTCTTACAGAATAATGTGCATTCTAAAAACGTAATTAAATGTCTTTTATTGCCGTACTCTTACTTACAGTTAAAGAATTTGGCCCCAAACTTACCGCCCATAAAATCTACCACCCTAGAGTCAAGCCTACTCAGCCTACTGATAAATTCGTCACTGCATATATTCATATATGGGTACGTTTGCAATGGATTCAGTGACCAATAGACAACATATGATACACTTATTTTGTTAGTGGCAGCACGACCAGTTTTGTGGAAGAAAAATACAGAAATACGACTAGAGATACGTAACAACAAGTTTCCATGTGAAGTGAATCAGGGTTTTGAGGAATCGGAGAGCAAAGAAAAAATTTATCTTGTAAGTGGTACACTAATGTACGATACAGTGCTTAAGTAGTTCTTTGTATCATGTCAGCAATATCTGTCATATAATATTGTGTAGAGTCGTTTGGGATTCATTAATTTATGTTTGTAATCAACTTAACTCTTCCACGACAGCGAAGAAACTGCTAGTTTGACTGGTAAAATTTTGGCATGTGTGCAAGAAGTGCCGCCGATGAAATACCGGCCGATATTTTAACGGCGTCCAAAATCGACTTGTGTGCAGCCAGCCTAACGCATAATGCACTTGTAGGTAATTAGTATCATAATATCACCACAGTTTAAAGGAATCATTCACAGAAATTCACAGCGAAACCCAGGTTAAGTCGCTCATGTTCTCTGGTGTTGTCTGAGCTCTCCATTCGCCCACTGTGGAGTCGCTTACACTCTCCTCAAATTTCTCGCATTCTTGTTTCGTAAGAAATGCCAACATCTTACTTCTTAACTGCAGTGCAGATGTGCTTCTCTTGTGTCTGGTTTATATTGTTGGAACACACACACTCACACACACACACACACACACACACAAACACACTGCTTCGCGCTCGCGCGCGCATACTACGGCTGGAACGTTAAGCAGGTAACCAACTCACTACCTCATGATACTTTAATTAGAAAAAATTCCAGAAATGCTTTTAGTTTCACTTTTGACTACACGCACAGAATGAAAGTAAATGTGAAAGTTTGCTGATGTTACAGTCAACAATGTTGTTATAAAACACAAGTAACATTACATGATGTCATTCATTAGTCATTTGTTTATAAAGGTAATTATTAATAGCTGCTACACGTTTTACAAATGCATGTGAACCATCAGCTGCTTTGTTGAAAACTTTATTATCAACCGGTTTCAGTCGTAAAGTATTTAACACTAGAATACTCTTAGGGGTTAAAATGACCCTATCCAGTTTTTAAGTGATAGTTATGTTTTGAAGAATTACTAGGACAATATTTCTCTCTATTACATTTATTTATTTGGCATGTACTTTCATTATTTTGAAAAACAAAGCACTTCGCCAAACTGATTATCACTTCCTTCCAGTTTTACTTTTAACGCCCAGAGGGGTAATATTGACCCCATCGAATATATATATATATATATACCGACACATGAGAATGCATGAGATGATTGTAAAGCATATATATATATATATATATATATATATATATATATATATATATATATATATATATATATAATTTTGTTTACTGTTATGCCTTACAATCATCTCATGCATTCTCATGTGTCGGTGACGGTACTTTGTGGTTCAAAGATTTACTTTCGTACATATTATTGCGGTATGAAATGACAAAAATGGCATCAGTTGGACATTGGTCATCATAGTTACGAAGATTTATGGAGTGGGATTCAGATGGTCCCAAACTTTTTCTGACGATTCAGAGGAAGTGTTTGTAATCCAGAAATTCAGACAAGATATACTATTACATAATGATAAGTTTGCATTATTTTCTGCCGTTTGTATCAAATTCATAGAAATCTGTACAACGTGTTACAAACCTTAGACTTACATAACAATACATGAGAAGCTCTTCTCAAGTAAAACTAGGGGCCCATTCAAAAAATTCCTGGCTTCAAAGCCTGACAAGTACGTGCAAAAGTTCTGGTTAGCTTAGACGCTGAAAGCAAATGTGTACTCAATGGTTTCCCTTATCTTGGTAAGGACACAAACGATCCCAAGACAAAAGGATTTAACATTATGTTGTGATTCATCTTATGGAAACATTTCTGGGCAAAGGCATAGATGTTACTTTTATTCACTCAAACTAGCCAAAAACTGAAAGAAAGATCAATCTACATTGTAGGAACAGTGAATGGAGCAAGGAGGAAAATACCACATACTCTGACGTTCTTCAAGTGTCCTCTGGATTCGACATAAGTTTAAACCCGTGAGTATATACCCTTGTCAGTCTATCAAAGAAAGAAAGTAAAATATCTGCTAGAATTATCTTCATTTCATCATAGTGCTACTCTAAATACAAATGAGAAAAACTCCAAAAACAAAGTTTGTCCGTTGACATGGTAGAGACGATGGCCAGACATTCCTCAATAAGATGGACAGTGCACTCCTCCCATAATAATAATGACCTGGCAGGAATAAATGCATGTATAGTATTCACGGCTGTTATTTGGCACAAGATCAAAAGAAGACATTTTAAATGCAAACGTAGGCTTCCGCGGCAGTTGTCACTATCAATAAAATTCTTCTGGGTATGATACCGCGTCGTCATTTTGTAAACTTTGCCGACGTTTCGGCCACTTTTGCAGGCGGCCTTCATCAGGGTCTGTGTCTGACTGCTGACTGTACGATCGCTTGGTGTTTATATACCAGGAGATGAAGGAGAGGAAGGGGGCGTAGGTTATCCTTTGTTGGTGCTTATACAAAATGACGACGCGGTATCATACCCAGAAGAATTTTATTGATAGAAGACATTTTATTCAGCAGCTTGCAGATTAACTACGCTCTGAGTGTTTGTAGAATTGCTTTCCTCGACCACAGACAATTTGGGAAAGAATGAAAATATAGTTGAGGACGATACACCAATGAAACTCCGAAAATGTCAAGTTCTGTAAATGTAATAAAATTCCTTTCAAGTGCACTGTTTGTAAAATGATGGTTTGTGGAAAATGTACAAATAAAACTGAATATAAGTGTGTCAGTTGTCTACAGCAATTAAGCAGATAAAATTTAACATGAAATATTCAGTTTTTATGCATTCAGAACAAAGGAAAACCTGTCACTTTCTTGCTCTTCTTTGGCTTTTTTACTAGTTTCAGCGAAATAAATGATGTAAACTGTGCTTTTTATTTACAATTCTGTATCTGAAGCGGTGTATATATATTGTAAAGATAAAATATAACAATGTATAATAATTTCTAATTAATAGTTCAGAACATGATTGTTAAATGGCAAGGGTCAAATGACCCCTCTGTGTATTCGAGTGGGCATGGGAAGTCTGAGCGTCCGAGTGTTAAAATATTTCAGGAAAACACACGTTAAAAATGATAACTTGCTGTTTTGCTGTTAACAGCGGTAGTTCACTAAAATGTTGTGTGTATAACGTGAGATATAAAATTGACAAATGAGTACTACCAGTAACCTTGTAGAGTTGTCTAAGAGGTTACTGGATTTGTTCATGTGTTAATTTTGTATCTGGCGTTACATATACCACATTTTAATCTTAATAGACTATAGCTGTTACCTACATGATTTTTAAGATGTATTTTCCTCAACAACATATTTGTCAGGTAGCCAAACCGATCCACTAGACAACAGTAACACACATTTAACCTGTCCATGGTGACTGGTGAGTAACAGACCGACAGTTGCAGTTAATCGTTGCGCACGGAAGCAGCGCTAGAGAAGTGAATTCGTATACAATTCAGCAAATTATTTGCATGGAAGATGAACGTTTCTCTCCACTTCTCTGCCTTCTGCGAAGCAAGTGGTACACTTGGTTCCCTTGTGCAAAGGAACAGAAACCGTCTTCGGAAAATATACATAATGGCTTAGAAACACTGCGAAGTGGACTGGCGTATTCTTAAAGTACGCCGAAGTGACTGTTCAAATGTTTGTTAAGCTTATGGGACTTAACTACGGGGTTATCAGTCCTTAAACTTACAAACTACTTAACAACTAGCTTATCCTAAGGACGGCACAAATATCCATGACCGAGGGGGGGATTCGAAGCCCCGACCGTAGTGGCCGTGCAGACCGTGACTGAAGCGCCTCAGTCCCCTCGGCCACCGCGGCCGGCAAGTGACTGTCTTCCTCAACGTTAAAACAATATGTGGTCTGGCTCTGCATTCATTTTTACTCTATCACCAGGATCTGTTCGTAGTTCCAGATAAACACAGATGGGTAGAAACCATTCCATCTGGCACAACGCGCCTTGTTCAACTTTTGGATGTATACTTCTTTTGCCAATATTCGCTAAAGGTTTTGTGAACGAGTTTCACGCGGCAACCTTAACACTGAACTCCACAGTCACAACATAATCATCAACCATGTACTCATCCATAATCCGTTTAGTGCACCCATATTCAACAACATGCATACCTGAAACGAAGCTGCATTCCAGTTGTATGTGATGCTTTCGATGCTCCTGACAGTGTGATTTGGAATCAGGAAGTACAAGTTGCTGAATATTCAACTGCACAGCTGCCGAATAACATAATTTACCCATTGCGCATATGATCTGTTGAATTTTTAATTATCAGATTTATAAACTACAATCGACAAAACTGCTTCACAATAAGTACATATTGCTAAACAGAATAAGCACATGAATTATAATAATTTATATCCTGGTGTCTGTGTATTCTGTTTTATTCACCATTACACCATTATCTGTGTGGTTGACGAACATGTACAATTACTGCTATGGGTAGCTGCGATTATTAATTAAACTTAAAGTCTACATTGTAATTAACTCATTAAAGCATGATCTTTTATTTGAAGCTATAAGAACTACCACGATTAATGTATAGTGCATATACACTGAGAAAAATATTTAAAAAAAATTCCTTAAAATTATTATGTACTACTAGCAACAAATAATTCATAGCTGGTCAGTTAAATAGTGCTATGATACAACCGATGTAGTAAAAGTCACTACCAAGCATCTCCTGCTCCGAATCACTTTCTTCACTTCTTTGAGAAACGTTATCAATTTCTTCTTCACTCTCGGAGTCACAGGAACTACCACTTGAACAGTTTTATAAACCTTCTACTAGTAGTTCTTGTAGCTGACGTTTATGTTCTTCTTAAGACATCTTGAGAGACATAAAATCTAAAAATAAATCAGAAAATAGTATAAATAACTATATATCTCGTAAAATTGCTGACAGCTCAAAAATGTAACACCGACTACGAGGTCAGGTATGACATACCTTAGCCACGTTTGCACACGTGTGTCTCCCTCTAATACTGGCGCAACATTAAACTCAATGCTGCATCTTGCCACCCTCTCCCTTACGTCCAGCTCCTGTGAAAGCAAGATCTGTGTGGCAACAATGACATTCAATAACCAGCATTTAAAAACACCTCGGGTATGACATACCCAACGTCACTCAGGCCGGGTTAATAATGGGCAGTACTTTTATGCTTTGATTCACTTTTGTACAAGGTGGGTGCTTCATTTG
Source organism: Locusta migratoria (assembly GCA_026315105.1). Classification (NCBI taxonomy): domain Eukaryota; kingdom Metazoa; phylum Arthropoda; class Insecta; order Orthoptera; family Acrididae; genus Locusta; species Locusta migratoria. Next base: position 411,717,851 of record CM048746.1, on the reverse strand, counting down.
GTGTCCTCACATTTATTTGCTTGTTCATTTTATAAAATAGATTATGATTTTAAAGTATCAGACCTCTGCTTTATGATTTCATGCTCCCTGTCCCATGTTTATCTATTCATTTATTTATTTTTTTACACTGATTTGTGTTTGTTAAAAAGTTGGCTGCCCCCTTAAGGAGTGAGCAGTTAGATAAATTCCCGTTGCTGTTTTACTGTGGCCACTCATAAAGTAATTTATAGCAACAGTGAGCGGTTTAACTTACATCTGCAGATATCAAATGCCCGAGATTTTTCTTATTTCGATAACAGGCTAATTTAAAGTTTGTTTACAGGGTATGAAAAAGTAAATAAATAAATAAATAAAAATTGTTAATCCGGAAAAAATATCCGACTGTACGATGTTCAGTTTTGAGTGAATAGTTTTCTTAAAACAAAATGACAGCTATTTTGCAATGGCCCACAAGTTTCTTCAAACCGGAATAGCACGTCGGATATGAAACCAGTGACTCGAGATAACATTGAGATATTGTTCAGCTCTAAATTTCAATTAAGATTGTGATTTTTCATACGCTACTACATAAGAGCTACGTCCAACCACACGCAATGTGTTTTTACTTCTGCACAGTGTTTAAAATGTGTTGCATTATATTACTTAATTTGATATCGCACAATAACTGTGATGAACAAAGAAAAAACAATAAAAGCTTAATCAAGTGACTGTATAAAACCGTAATATGTTAAAAAAGTTTAATTCCTGAAAAACGGACTTTAGGTTTTACAACTGGTTTTCTCAGCAATCACCACATTGAACTAATTTAGCTTTTTTAAACTGTATAAAACTTAAACTTCAACACACTTGCTATACAAGAACAAGTGTATTTGCTCGAGTTGGCTAGGATGCAGGTAGTTAGTAATGTTCAAATTTCGACCCAGAACTAAAGGATAACTAGTATATGCCTATTCTTATGATAGCTACAGATAATATGTCTAGGATCAGGGCTATCGAAAACACTCTAGTCGTTTTTTTTCTGTGAATAATAGAACATGAGATATGGTACCCTTTATTTTCCGAAGATTTTAATTCAGTCTACTATCTTCTACGATATGGTTAAAGGTTGATTATTTTATGTGAAAACTTCCATACAATGAGGTTTCATGTCTAAAATTTGGCAATATTTGGTAGTCTTTCATGGAGTTGGTCTACATATTCGTATGTTTCTTGTTGAGAATGGCTTCAAGTGCCGCCAGCAAATGTTAGACAACAAAACCGCAATATTTTCTGCGTACTTCGAGGAATAGTTTTTCCTTTAGTTTCATTTTTCCATTTTCTCACACGTTACAACATAAATAAACTAAATAATAATCTTTATAATCCATGCCATTTCAAAACACTGTTATGATTTAGTACAGTTCAAGAAGTTCTGTATACAGTAAATAAATTATGATGTACTGAACAGGGTTTGTTTGATCGGTTTACTTATGGAAGTGATATACGTTTTGCGCATGATAACATACAAGAATTAATACTGTTATTAATGCCAAATTTACTATTAATTCATTTTCTAATCTAGGAAAGAAATGAGAAATGTAAGCACACTTCCTTACATTTAAAGATTTCAGAATTCTGTATAATAAAGGCATCCACAAATGGCACTTTTAGTGGGTAATGTTAACAGGTTGTGTGGTTCTGGTCTACTTAATATTTTGATTCAGAGATTTAATCTAACTATTATTAATATTTGCTGCCGTATTCTTCAGTCAAATTGTATGTTACTTTAACGATATGAAAATTTCCGTCTTTGGCTATTGAATTTTTTCCTTCTGTACCAGACATGTATTGCCTATGCAGTGCTGGACATCTTGCATGGTCTATCATACATGCAAGTTTTTCTAAATTATTTAACTGTGTTTTGATTTGGATCTCGAATGATTCATTTGCCAGCTTATTTAATCAGCTACAGTTAAATAAAGCGTCAATACAGATGTTAGCCAAAATAGCCGTTGTTAAATAATTATATACAATGGTATGAATTATAGACCATTGAAGATTGTTAGCACTGAATAGGCGAAATGTCTGGTAATGAAGGATAAAAGCAAATAGTCCGAAAATACGAGAATTTTTGTATCTTGTTGATTCAGCATACCTATTTCTTCTTGAGTTGTGTTGGGAAGGCTCAACAGGAATACCTCTTTAAGATGTCAAACGTAGTTCTCAACAAGACAAACTATCCGGAAGTTTCACCAGCACGTAATATTATAAATGCACTACCTGGTACCAGTCGCGTTGCTATCGCAGAAGAAATAATTGTACAAATAACGATTGAAATTTGAAAATTTTAGCATCAAAATTAGTAGGACACAAAAAACGCAGATCTGAGTTTATGTTCTAGGAGGCGATCCAATTATGATATTGTAGAATGATATAAAAAATCCAATATCGCTGATCATCAATTTTTATTTAAGAAGATTGGTTTCGCTGAACTATGTCAGCATCATCTGGTCCAATAAAATCATTTTACTGGGCCATAATCTTGTAATGTCAATAAGTTGCTATATAACATAATTTAAATGTTACATTCAAACATCTCAGTACCTCAAGGGCCCTTCAAATACATTTGGCGGTACGACACGTGCGCCATTTACTGTAAGTTAACTGTACTATGTCCTTCACCTTCGCGTAAGAGCAAGAAGTAAGTTGACGAAGATTATTGCAATCAGATGAACGTTATGACAGCGCATAAAATACGAACAAAAGAACAAAAATACGAGGTTTCCGATGTTCCATTAGTCCATCTCCTCCTTTATCTTCCGTTCACCTGCTCCTCCCCCCGCCTGCTCCTGTCACTTTCTCTTTACATTTCCTCCTCCCCTCAGTCTGTTCATATCATTTCACCTGTGTATCTTCCTTCTTTTATTCTCCTCCTCTCCCCTCTCTCTGTCCGTCTCCTCCTCTATCTTCTCTCTGGTCTCCTCCCTCCCCTTTCTGTCCGTTTCCTCCATCTACTCCTCTCCCTCCTATGTATGAAAACATACATATACGGGCAAAGTTTCATTGTGACTGGTCAAAAGGTGTCAAAGTAGCAAGCTACCCCCCGCCATGTTAAATTTAATAGCTTGTGGAATATAAAAATCTCCTTTATGAAAACATACAAATATATGCTGACTTTCATGGTGACCAGTCAAACACCTGCAGAAGGTTACGAAAGGTAGCTCATGTATTAATTCTTGGTTTAAGCTACCTTCCAGCCGTTTCTGAGTGAAGAGTAACAAACATGTTAAACCACTGTAAGGTACAATCCGCCACACACCGTAAGGTGGCTTACGAAAGGTGGCCCATGTGTTTATCGGAGTATAAGCTACCTCTGTTCCAAATTTCATTCATATCAGTCAAGCCATTTCAGCGTGAAGGTGTAAGAAACAAATTAACTAATTGTAAAGAACCCTCCCTCATGCACCATACCAAGTTAATTTTAGTATGCCTATAACCTTCGCGCGAACGCAAGCAATGAGTTTACATAGTCTTATAGCAATTGGATGGACGTTATGGCCGTGCATAAAATACCTGGTTAGCCATCACTTGGAAGGCCTGAAGTTTTGCACCGTGTGCAGCCCTTTTATGATGGATTGGAACAGCTTTTGGATCCAGGAAGCATTTTCTCCGACACACACCACTGTGGCGTCAAGTAACTGTGTATAGTGCATCAATTACTGTGAACTGGGTTTCTGTGTTATACTGTCCTTAATTTGCATTTCTGTGTTAGTACAATCTTCCCGAGGTTCAGTGTGTTGGCTGTATGAAGTCTCTATGTAACTGGAACTAAATCAGTAATCCTTTTGTTATTATCTTTCTGAAACCGTGCGCCATCGTCTGATCAGTGAGCCAGGTGTTTCTAAGATACTATTGACATAGGTACTGGTAGATGAAGATTATGTACTGTTATTAGAACACGGCTACTTGAAAATCTAACAGTTGTATTTTCTAAGGCAGTTTACCTGGACAAATTTCTATTCTTATCTATAATAGTTTGCTGTTAAAGTATACCTGTTGTGGCGTATTACGGCGAGAAACTGTGGAACAGTCGATAAGCAAATGTTAGGACCGCACTTAGAAAATGAATGGACGTCGTTTAGTTCCGATACAATGGATGTAGAGGAATTGTGGACTAAATTTAAATGCATTGTACATCAAGGGTTAGAGAAATATGTGTCTTTTGCTTGGTCCCGAAGCACTGACTGTACGCCGTCTGCGTTGTCGACATCCCGTATCCCGTCGTTGTGCGAGGTCTAACTGACCGGGCTTCTAACGAGGTGGGGAGGGGGTGGGGCTGGTGGGAGGTTGTTGCTCTTTGCCGGTTAAGTAACCCTCGTACCTTGTGGCACGACGGAGTGTCGTCTACTTGTCCTAAACTTCAATAACTATCCTCATTTGGGTGCTTGCTAAATCTTGCAGGTTTAATGTATGCTCTTCCTCTAGTTGTTTCGTACTTTGCACTTCTAAGAAATTTAGCTTCTTTTTTAACAAGCTGCAGCTGGGATTATTATTGTACCTGGTTTAAGTACTGTATTCACACTGTCAGCTTCGTCTCTTACCTTCGCGGTTATTGTGGCGTCGGCTAACTAATTTCAGTGAGCCAGAGACATTGTGATTGAATTTCTGTACCTGCACTTCAAGGGTAGTTGGTGGGCTTCAATGTCGTCTTAGCATATGTCAGTATACTATTTATGTTCCATGGTAGGACATTTTGAACAGCAACTAAGAGACTTAAATGCTGCCTTTATCAGTCCCTAGGCTAACAGGACAACACACACACACACACACACACACACTTACACACACACACACACACATGCCCAAGGGAGAATTCGAACCTCCGACCTCGAGCAACCGTGCGCCCCGCAGCAAAACACATTAGTGCGCCCAGCCACTCCACCGCGGCTCTTGAACAGCAATTCTGATCGACGTTTCTCGCTACTTTCATTTGTACTACTACTCATAACTTTTGTCGTTTTGCAGTTTTCTCCCTGACCACATTCTGTATTATGTGGACTCTTCACTTCATTCAACATGTCTTGTAATTCTTCTCTTTCATTAAATACAGGCCTAAAATTGTTTGCTAAAATTGCACAAATAAGTAAGAAAAGTGTGGTTCAAAGTGATTACGTTGTGTGGAAAGTTATTTTTGTAGTCTTGGCCAGGCTATGTTGAGTATAAATTGCTCAGTCAGAAATCAGAGTAACATTTCGGAGCCCAGGTGCATTAGGAGTTGCTAGAAACAAGTTACCACTCCGAAACACTTACTACAGCATACAGAAAAGCAATTGGTGTTAGAACGAAGGGCCACGCCCTGAAGTATGGGGGCGCCACGTTACGCATCGCGCGGCTGTTCGCGTCAGTGGTTCGAGTCGTCCTTTAGAATTCTTATACCATTCTCAAATTATTCCTTTATAGCCGTCATTGCAAATTTGACGTATATATTGAACAAAAGGGGCAAAACACGCCATTATCATCTTATTTACATCAGATTGTGAATTTTCTGTTCCATTTTACTATTTGTACTCGTCAGTAGCTTGGCTTGAGCTGTTAGGCTGATCGTCCGATATCACACTTATCTTATTTTTCTGTCTTTGAATTCCTGTAGATGATATTTTTTCCGGAAGTATGATGATACGTCGCCAGCCTCAGAGATTCTTCTCACCAATTGAAAAGATATTTGATTGCCTCTTCAACCAATGATTTTATAACTTCTGGTGGAATGTAATTTACACTTATTCCTTAGGTTATTTAATGCCTCCCTCCCCCAGAATTCTTTAAATTTGAACTCTAATACTGAGTGCTCCATTATTCCGCATCAACAACCATTTATTCTTCTAGCACGTTGTTAGACCAGTCTTACTTCTCAAAGGAGCCGTCAATGCGCTTTTCCCACCTACCCGCTCCATCTTTTCGAGCTCATCAGCAGAATTCCCATTTGACTCTTAATATTAACATCATTGCTTTTAATTTCCCCCAAGGTTGTTCTGTATGTTGTGTCAGTCTTAATAACGAACATTTGCTTTTGGATTCCTTAACATTCTTTTTTGAGGCATTTTCTCGTTGGCTTCCTTGCATTTGGTATTTACGTTTCCCTGTGTCACTTGCATTTCAGTATTCTTGGATTTCGCTGAACATTTTTGTACTTCCTTCTTACTTCGATCATCTTCAGTATTTCTTCAGTTACCTATGGTTTCTTCGGCGTTACCATCAACCTATGTTTGTGTTTGCAGCAATTACGATCGCCCTTTCCTGACATGTCCGTTTCTCATCAACTAAACTGTCTTCTCTGATACTTGTTATCGCTTTATCCACATCCGTGGCGGACTTAAAATGTGTCTCCATTCACCAACACCGTGGTTCCCCATTTCCATCCACTCTGGTTCTTTTGGACGAGTTTCTTAATCTAATCATCATCTTTTCTGATTTGTGACCTGAGCCCATATCGTTTCCCTAGTATGTTTAAAAATCCAGATTTGATTCATGAGTCTCTGTCTGACCATGATGTAAACTCTTCTAATCTTCCCGTATCTATCATCTACTCTTGTGATACATAGACAGGGCATTCGATCTTAACATCTTACGTTTATTACACAACTTCATTACTCTTTCTCCTTCCACATTCCTGCTGTCACGCTCATATTCTCTTAAAATAGTTCCTTCTATTTCCTCATCTTTGGACGCATTTCTATCCTTTTCTCTTGACACACAAAATTCCCTTTTCTATGTCCTCATATACTCTCTGATACTGTGAATAGGATAAGGAAAATTCAAGTGGAAAGGAAGACACGCAACTAAATCGTTTGTCATTTTCCGTTATTTCTTTCATTATACATTATATCAAACTGACAAGCACTAACACGTTGGCTGCCGGCCGCGGTGGCCGAGGGGACTGCGGCGCGCCAGTTACGGTCTGTACGGCCACTACGGTCGGGGGTTCGAATCACCCCTTGGGCATCGATATTTGTGCCGTCCCTAGTGTTTGCTAGTTCATAAGTAGTTTGTAAGTTTTTCTCATAAAAAATAAAAAAAATAGCAAAAAAGTTGTCTGCTCTGTAACTGCAGCGGCCACACCAGGTGGCTCTGGCGCTCCTCTGACGTCATCGCGGCAGTCAACGTGTTAATTAATTTAATTATAATTGAAAAATATAGATAACGATAAAATTTTGAGCAAACTATACGAAACATTGATTCGAGAAAAAAAAATGCCCAGAAAATTACGAGTAACTGCACTCAAATTACTAGGGATATCTAATTCAGACATTAAACAGAGCTTCACCTTTAGTTTAAGTGAGGTCAGATTTACAACTACTCATGACAGATTTAACATAAAGTAAAATAATATAAGGCAGGGTAGCATTATATCATAAATAAATAACGCCAGGCTCAGCTACGGATCTAATTTAGGTGACAAGGGTGAGTAGGAGCCCTAGTCGTCGCCCTGAAGAGCAACTGCACGGAGGATAGGTGAGGAAAGTACCAGTATATAACGTTACCCTACAATCAGAGTTTCCATCATCGAACGTTAAGGTAATAGAAGCCTTCAGTATGTAATGACGGCCAAATTGCCAATGAAACTCACGATAACATATAAAACCTAAGAACACATTCTAACCAAAATACAACAACAGCATAGTTGTTCCAGAACGGCGAGGTTAAATACAACTGACGCTCTAACAAAAAGATCGTAATGTTTGTAAATCTGTCGGACCATATTGCTTGGTCATCAGTCCGTAGCTTACAAACTACTTAAACTAAGTTAAACTAACCTAAGGACAACACACACACACACACACCCATGCCCCAGGTAGGACTCGAACCTCCACGGCGAACAACCTCGCGCTCCGCAGCGAGACGCTCTAGACCGTTCGGCTACTCAACCGCGGCAACAAAAAGATTAAAAGGAATATTTGACAGTAGTCACCAATTAATTACGATAGTTACAGTCAATAATAATCAATTTAAAGACAAGTAAGGGTAATATATAATGTAAACATGATTCTTTTAAAAACTCAATAGACAACTGGCAAATTTTCTTAAACACAGCATTTACCCCAAGACAGTTAAAAAACATAGTGCTAACGACAAAAGTTATGAGTAGTAGTACAAATGAAAGTAGCGAGAAACGTCGATCAGAATTGCTGTTCAAGAGCCGCGGTGGAGCGGCTGGGCGCACTAATGTGTTTTGCTGCGGGGCGCACGGTTGCTCGAGGTCGGAGGTTCGAATTCTCCCTTGGGCATGTGTGTGTGTGTGTGTGTGTGTGTGTGTAAGTGTGTGTGTGTGTGTTGTCCTGTTAGCCTAGGGACTGATAAAGGCAGCATTTAAGTCTCTTAGTTGCTGTTCAAAATGTCCTACCATGGAACATAAATAGTATACTGACATATGCTAAGACGACATTGAAGCCCACCAGCAGTCTACCGGAATCAATCGTCATAAACGTGAGGGAGAAATTTTTGAGAATGTACATAAAAGATGGATAGCGTAAAACTGGAAGAGTAGGCAACCTAAGTATTTAGATGTGGTTGAAGCTGAAAATAAGGTGAATTGATTAAATAATGAATGAGGAGATTCTCTGTAGCCGCGGTGGAGTAGCCGAGCGGTCTAAAGCGTCTCGCTGCGGAGCGCGCGGCTGCTTGCCGTGGGGGTTCTAGTCCTCCCTGGGGCATGGGTGTGTGTGTTGTCCTTAGGTTAGTTTACCTAGGTTTAAGTAGTTTGTAAGCTACGGACTGATGACCACGCAGTTTGGTCCGATAGATTTACAAACATTTGAACATTTTTGATTCTCTGTAGAATTGGTGAAGAAAAGACCGTATGGAAACCACTGACAGGAAGAAGAGACAGAGTGCTAGGGTATGATGTAAGATATCACGGAATAGAGGGTAAAAACCTTACGGAAAGTCAAAGACTAAAAGATATAGGCTATAGCAAATAATTTAAGAGGTATGGTACAAGTCCTATTCTGAAAAGTAGAGGTTAGAGAGAAATTGGTGGTGACTGCGCACCAAATCGGTCATGAAATTGATGCATAAATAATGCAGAAGGTGAGAAAAATAAATAAAAGTGTGCCCTAAAGTTGTGTGAACTTGACATTTAGACGCCCAGGTGCATTAGGAACTGCTCGATACAAGTTACCACGCCGAAACTACTACCAGAGCGAACCGTGAAACAATGGGACTCTGAACTAAGAGCCGCGCGGGAATGGCCACGCGGTACGGGGTGCCACGTTACAGATGTCTCGTGTTGGAGGTTCGAGTCGTCCTTCAGCCGTGTGTGCATGCGTGCCTGCGCGCGCGTGTGTTTGTGTGTGTGTGAGTGAATGTGCGTGCTGTCCTTAGTCATAGTTTACATAATTTGTCATTCTAGGGTCAAGTGACCTCAGGAAACCTGTATGTTTATTTCGACTAAGTAAGTGACATCATGTTCCATGACGAAAACGCAAAAAAAGTTCCAAATGCTACCGTGTCCAAACTTAGACTATTCTTTTACTTAAAGCCATTATGCAATAAAATTCTAATTGTTGCTTCAAAGAAAAAAAACAGCATTCAACAATCAGAAGATTGGTTTGAACACCGCAGTGCTTTACTAGGAATGGTCCTGTCTAGAGGTGGTATGCCGTTGCCTTCCTCCGACCTGACTTACCCAGCCAGTTATAGGCGGACGCAGAGTTCAACGTAGGTTGCGAACCACAGTGTTTTCCACATCAACAATACTGCCAGAGGTGAAAGAAGTGGAAAGTAACAGACAAAAATCCTAAGACCAGGTGGAGATCGTACCCGCGACCTTTGGATTTGTAGTCTGGCACTCTACCACTGTGCTACGGAGCCACAGAACTGCTGCTTTAAGACAAGTGTATTAATTACACTATAGGACCTGTTTCGGCTTTAGAGCTATCTTCAGTTAACGTAAGTTGGTCGAGACATCCACATACATCATTGGTTTTCATGCAGTCAGTTTATTTATTGTTTCGTATATTTTATTATATAAAATCGCTGGTTATCTGTCAAGAAGATCTCAAACACCGATAAGAAAATCGTAAAACATTTTCACAAAAAATATTTCTTTAATAAAATCTACGAAGCAATAAATAAATTGACAGTACGAAAACCAATGATGTATGTGGATGTCACGACCATCTGACATTACCTGAAGATGGCGCTAAAGCCGAACTAGGCCTATAGCGTGATAAACATACTTTTATTTAAAGCAGCAATTGGAATTTTATTGCATAATGGTTTTAATTGACATATATAGTGCTGCAGGCCCAGGAGAGACCAAATTATTCTTCTATTAATGAAACTCATAATATCGTCGACGTTGCTGAAGCAGATTTGGAGGTTCTCATTATTTCTGCAGTTCGTAATGCACAACTCGCTTATTTCTTCCTCAGAGTTAACGGGTAAGCGAAAAGCATTGCCCGGTGCTAAAAACAGTCCTTGGTACAAGCCACGTGTCAGTCCACAATCGAATACGTCAGACGTGCCCACAATACTACATAGAGCTTGACCGCAAACAGTGGCCACGCGGAGAGGTAAATTGCTTTTCCTGTCGAAAGCGGGGCCATGTTATAACGGTATGTTTGCCAAACTGCTGTGCTACGCGTCAGTTAACGGTGCCCCTCAATCTAAATATCATTTCAGCTTAGCCAGCGCAGGAGACACAGATAGTGACTCAACCAGGCAATATAGAGTGAAGTCAACAGCCAGTCCACTGCTAAGGTTAAGTACATTTGCGTTTGGCTCAGCATACTGTGGGATGAAACTGAATACAGGTCCATCCGAAAGATTGCTGAACAGACACACTTACGAACTGTTAAAAAGTCCACTACTCCAGCAGTCCAGTTCCACATTTTCTAAGCACAGTGGACGAAAAATACCAGTTCTGTGCTTGTACAGCCTGCTAGTGACATTTCGTAATATTACCAGAACTGTGCTATTCCTCGTCTGGTATTAGACATTTAGATTTCGTGGAGACCGTTTGTAACACACTTTAATTGCTAATAGGTACGCATATAATAAATGTCCTTTTGTTGTCCCAACGCATTCCACACTATTGCCAGCAACGTGTCGGCCCTCACACCTACATTGAAGGTTTAGCCAAGATCAATTTTGTCATACAGCTTGCAGCAACCTAACTTTTTCGCCCTCCCTCAACTGGTGCAGATGAAAGTTTAGTGCCTACGATTAAGACACAAATAGAAGAGCTTCGTTCATCCCTGCGACCATGCAATAAAACGTTTCTGTCATTTACTACATTTTACCTCATGAGGGAAAGTCGCCAGCCGAACACTTAAATGGTCTTCAGAAACATATTCTATTATCCCATTATTACAAACATACCTTCCAAGGTTCCGAACAAGTTTTGAGCACAAGGACAGTAATTTTTTTTCTTCTATTTTTCTTTTTTTCTTTAGAGTATGGTATTTGGTAAAAATAGATTTTGTGAATGGACTGTTTTGACGGAAGTCCGGACCGACGAACATACCTTGTTCAAGGCTCAACAACGCTACACTGGCGGTACAAGAATCAACTCCATTGTTGTGAAAGAGGATCGTTGTTCTCAGACTCAGAGTTCTTCAGGGTTTTACTGCGGCGTTTTTCATTCACACCCCCTCGCCCAGTTTGTTGAGTTCGGTGCCATGAGCTTCCCTCAAGAATCAGCGTCATTGATCTTGGAGTCTTGATTCTACAACAGGCGTTTTGTTCTCAGATTCAGAATTCTTCAGAGGCAAGGCAATTTAGTAATACTCCGATGTATTTATTACTTAATGAGCCGGTTTGCGGCTTTCACATTATCATTGGGTTCCTTACGGCGCGCAGACGAAAACCAGTTCGTTAAATAACAAATGCCGGCCGCGGTGTCCGAGGGGACTGAGGTGCTCGAGTCACGGTCTGCACGGCCACTACGGTCGGGGGTTCCAATCCCCCCTCGGGCATGGATATTTGTGCCGTCCATAGTTGTAGGTAGTTCATAAGTAGTTTGTAGGTTTAGGGACTGATGACCCCGTAGTTAAGTCCCTTAAGCTTAACAGACATTTGAATTTTTTTTTTAATAACAAATATTGTCATGTACTAGAAAACACCATGTGTCTTACATTCATATTGTGTCCAATATTCCATCAAGAACCAAGGGAAAACTTAGTCCATATTATTTAACAATTACTTTATATGATTCATGGCATTTATAAACTGGATACAGAAATCAAATGTTCAAATGTTTGTAAATCTGTCGGACTCATTTACGTGGTTATTAGTCCGTAGCTTAAAAACTAATTAGAGTAAGGTAAACTGACCCAAGGACAACACAAACACTCATGCTCTAGGGGTGGGGAATACAGAATGTCGTACGCTGCTATGTATGAGGTAAATCTCAGTTAGGGGTAAAGATAGCAAAATAAAGGAAATGAGGGCTATAAGGGAGATCAATGCAGATAACAGTATCATCGTACTTTCCGCTGTCAAAGGAAATGCTACAGATTCGCTGAAGAGCGAAGAATATCGCAAGTAGATCACTGATCTCTTGGATCCCACAAGTTATATATATATATATATATATATATATATATATATATATATATATATATATATATATATATATATATATATATATAAACTTTAGAAAGGATGCAACTCAGAATCTTTTTAGAACAACGGACGTCTCTTCAGACCTTAAAAAACAACTGTGTAGAACGGAAGATTATCCACCCAGACTATATGGCCATCAAAAGTGCATAAGCCTATGGTTCCGTTGAGACCGATTGTGAGCGCTATAGAATCTCCCACCCATGAGGTGGCCAGATATCTCGCCTCTCTGCTGCAGCCGTACATTGGAGAAACAGACAGCTACATTGAAAAAAACCCAGAATTTTATTGAGAAACTAAGAGAGATTAATATCAACCCGGGTGCTATTCTGATGAGTTTTGATGTAGTGTGCTTGCTTACTATGGTTCCTGTAAACGAAAGGTATTTCATACGTAACGGATATGTTTCCATCTGACATTTTGGCCTAGTTCAGACACTGCCTTACCACAAAATTATTTCCAGCACAAAAAGGAGTTTTACAAAAACAAATTGTCGGAGTGGCTATGGGTATCTCAGGGCGCTGATGACCTCGCGGTTGAGCGCCCTAATACGCCAGTCATCATCATTATGGGTACCCCTCTTAGTCCAGCTGTTGTCAATTTATTTATGGAGTTTTCCAACAGCAGGTGATACCGACGGCCAGAAAGAAACCAACCAAGTGGTACCGATATATTGACGACACCTTTGTAGTGTGGAACCATGGTGAAGAGGAGCTTGATGTCATCTTAATGCATCTTAATAGCATTAATCAACAGATACAGTTCACTATGTAGAATGAGAAAGGGCCAACTCAACTTCCTGGATATATCCATAATTAAACAGGAGGACAGGACTCTGGGTCATAAGGTATGCAGAAAGGCCACACATCCTGATCGATACCACCACAAGTTGTTAAAACATCATCCGAGGCAAAAAAAGATGTATTAATAAAACCTTGGTGGATAGAGCCAACAAAATCTGTGAGCAGGTTTACTTGGAGGATAAACTAAATCACTTACGATCGACCTTCAAGAAAAATGGATATGGTGGCAAGGAAATTGATAGAGCTCTCCATCGAAGACGAGAAGAATCCAGAAGTTCCGAGCAGCAACAACTGCAACCATCTGGAAAAATTTTCCTTCCGTACGTTAGCAGAATTACTTATCGAAACGGGAAAGTGGTGGCCAAGCATGGCTTCGAAACGATTTACAGACCCACCAAGATGATCAAAGAATACTTGAGATCAGCAAAAGACGCCTGGGGTATATAAAATTCCTTGTAGCTGTGGTCAAGTATACTCTGGAACAACTAAAAGAAGCGCCAGCATCCGCTTAAATGAACATAAAAGGAACGGTTGTCTGGGCCACACGGAAAAGTCGGCAGTAGCAGAACATGTTTTTTCGACATGAGAAAGATTAAATAAAAATGTAATGAGACGAGCGGTGTAGCTAGGACATCACATTACCATTCACGCATGTATAAAGAAATAATAGAGATTTTCAAACACCAGAAAACTTTTTACAGAAAAGAAGAAGGTTTGAAGTTAGATAAAATATGGTTGTCGATATTGCACCAACAAAATGACAATCGATTACTTTTTATTGGAAATGACGACGTCACAGTCAGCCTCACGTTACGTATGGTGGTGCTCTCTATGCCCTCTATAAATGCGAGACCCCCTCGGGACGAAAGTGGCAGTAGCCGGAAGACTCTGGAAGATCTCTCCCTCTATTGGAGACGAAACGTCGGAAGGAAGTTTTACACCTGGACCACGGCCTCTCAGCCCGGAGGTTTTAACTGAAGAAAGCATATGTTTTTTTTATCACAAACTTTTGTGTTTATTAATGGATACCCGTTAAAAGCACACATGATGTAGTTTCAGAATGTTACAAAATATTTACATTCATGTGCCCCTGTCTCACATTGATAATGGTGAAAGTCGTATCACAATAGCTGTCGTTGTTCCAGAGATATTTTAAGACGTCAAGATAAATGGGACATCCATTGTATATGCGTTATATTTGCCTGTGTGGTTATTGTTGTAAATCTATGGGACTTAAATACTCTCGTTATTAGTCTCTAGGCTTACAAACTACTTAAACTAATTTAAAGTGGCCTAAGGACAATCACACACACCCATGCCCGAGGCAGGACTCGAACCTCCGACGGTGGGCAACCGCTCGCTTCTCAACAAGGCGCCTTAGAACGCTCGGACACTCCACCGCTGCTGCCTGTAGGAACGGGTCTAGCGAGGAGAAAACATCAATTGTCGTATTGTCAGTACAACGGCTCTTTGTTTTGGCGTTCAACTTGCTTGTATGTGTTTGACTGTGTGTGTTTGAGAAAGAGATAGATAGATACAGAGAGAGAGAGAGAGAGAGAGAGAGAGAGAGAGAGAGAGAGAGAGAGAGAGAGAGAGAGAGAGAGGGGGGGGGGGAGATAGAAAGAGCAAATAAAAAAGGGGGAGGTACAGAGAGATAATGAGAGGAAGAGGCGAAAAGGAGAGGACTATAGTCCTATTAAAATCAGTTGATAGTTGACAGTGTACTCGCTGGAGCTGCTTTCCTCCAGTCAGATTACTCAACGCCGCGATCCAACCGTTCACAGTTGCCAAACTGCCACAGTTGGTCATTTCACTTCCATTTCCTTGCCTGGCTCTGTTTCGAGGTTTATTTCATTCCTGATTCACAGGTCTGCCCATTGTTTGGCATTTTCTCAGATATACAAGGAACAAGACTTGGACAATGTTGCTAACGAAATACGTACTCATACACAACACAAATCCAAGTGGAACCTTTAGTACAAACCATAATTTAACGACACATTGAGAAGTATTATACCACAGATATCAATCTATATTAGATGGGTTTCGTATGATTTAGTGAAACGAAGATCTCAGTAACTTACAATGCACCGTTCCTACTGGTGTGTACCGTCATTCAGACTTTTATAACAGCTCGGCGTTATCTATCAGCGTTCCGTTCGAAAGATCGTCGGTACGATTCCCTCGTAATGCACAATTTTAATTTCTAAATCAAAATTAATTTCAGTGTAATTTTCATTAAATAGGTGAATTGAATTTTTTAAAGCTATAATATCTTGTTACGTTATTTCATGATAGTATTGACTCATCGCATGATTCTTTTCTTCAACCGATCGGCTCCAATTTTACAGATATAACTCACTTTTTCAAATATTTTGGACAAAACATAAGTTAGTAACACTGAAAAAGGCCGTTTCTCGTGGTCTTTTAATAGCAGGAAATTTAATTTAAAATAAACTGTTCATCTGAAACGAAAATTGAATAAACGCATTTGTAGTGGAGAACATTATCTAAAACTTCGTTCCCTTGCGTTCTTTTCATAACTTGTACCGTTACATAGATATATGCAAAAATAACGACGATTTGACACAGCACTTGGTTTTACGTAAACCAGGCGTTTGGAAATACCGCGTGTCATTCCTCGCCCAGAACTCTTTCTGGCATACGTTATCACGTTTCCTGTTTTTTATGATTTTCTTATTATAACTTGAGTTATCATTTCAAAGCAATGGCGCACTGAAGACTTAAGAAAAACACGCTGTCCTTAGTACGATAAATGATAATGTAATGTCTAAAAATGCCATATTAGCACTAGTTAACAACTGCCATCAATAGCAGAGAATAAAGCAACAGTTTCGTAATTGTTCGCCGTAGTGTAGTGGGCAGCACGGCGGATTGTAATTATAATGCACGTCGACGGTAGTTCGAAACCGGTCACTGTGAAAATTTGTTCGCCTTTTATTCTTAAAAGGGTTTCGGGCACTGTTCTTAATTAAATACAGCTATGTTCCGCAATATTCAGAGTTGTGCATATATAAGAATGCTCCCTCTAAAATGCGCGTTTGTTCTATTTCGTGAACATGATATAAAATACGTAACAGCGAATTGAACAATGGTCTTCTGTAGCATATGCACAAAAACTTAGAGGATATTGTAATAATGATATTCTGATCAACTTGCTGAGACTGTAGTTTCATATATAAATGAAGTCTCATATTTCTGTGACAACTGTCGTTCCTTAATGAAAGGGAAGGGAACTGTATACATTGCAATAAATTACCTTGCTTCTTGTTTTTCTACGCAGTCATTCACTACATAATTATGGAATACGTTGAATGTCATGAGTTATAATAAATGCATCTACTAAAACAGTTGTCTTTCGCATAGTTGTTATGGATCCTTTTAAGTAGATTGTATTACCTTTTATATAGTTCAGATATGACCTTTTTTCATGTTACTTTGTTCTGCGGTAAAGAGACGATATTATGTTGCAAACCGTGACTACGTTTTCTTTTACATCTAAAATAACAAACTGAATAAGTCTGCTAATACAGAATTCCACATAAATCTAGTACTTAATCTATATACAAAGGTACCGCTATTATTACATCATTGTGACAGTATCTCCACAGTTTATGTACATATGAAAAAGAAGCCTACGTTTTCAGTTCGTTGGGTTGTATTTCATGGCATGCTCTCTAAACAGAACAAATGCACTTTTCATAGAAAGTGCTGTTATCTTTGAACAACTCGGAATCTTGCAGAATAATTCTGAGCTCATAACGAGCATTAAAACGGATACAGGTATTTGTGAACACAGAGCTGTCGTAGCGAAATTGAATATCGAAAGTCCCAAAGTTACCAAAAATAAACGCAAAGTATATTTGTTCAGGAAAGCAGATAGAAACAAAATACATTGCTTCTTGAAAGACAGCTTCCATTCGTTTCTAACACTAAACGTAGGTGTAGACCAGATGTGGCTCAAATTCAATGACAGCAATTGACAGTTTTATACCAAATAAATTAATAAAGAAGGAGGCGATCCCCCTTGGTACACAAAACAGGTCAGGACACTGTTGCAAAAGCAAAGGAAAAGGCATACTAAATTTAAACGAACACAAAATCCCCAGGATTGGCGATCGTACTCAGAAGCTCAAAATTTAGCGAAGATGTCAATGCGAGATGCCTACAATATTTATCACAACGAAACTCTTTCTCGAAATTTGACTGAAAACCCAAAGAGAATTTGGTCATATGTTTAGTATACTCGGGGCAAATCACAAACAATACCCTCACTACGTGATAGTAATGGCGATCGTGCTGATGACAGCGCTACTAAAGCAGAGTTACTAAACATAGCTTTTATAAACTCATTCACCAAAGAAGACGAAACCAATATTTCAGATTTCGAATTACGAACAGATACCGTTATGAGTAACGTAGAAGTAGATATCATCGGAGTAGTGCAGCAACTAAAATCACTTAACAAGAACAATTCTTCTGGTCCGGATTGTAAACCCATTAGATTTCTATCTGATTATGCTGAAGCGATAGCTCCTTACTTAACACTCATATACAACCGCTCTCTCATAGAAGGATCTGTTCCAAAAGATTGGAAAGTTGCACAGGTCACACCTATATTCAAGAAAGGCAGTAGAAGTAACCCACTGAACTACTGGCCTATTTCATTGACGTCAATTTGCAGCAGGGTTTTGGAACATATCCTGTATTCAAATATTATGAATTATGTCGAACAGAACGATCTATTGACCCAAGGTCAACACGGATTTAGAAAATATCGTTCATGCGAAATACAACTAGCTTTTTATTCACACGAAATGATGGGTGCTATCGACAAAGGTTCGCAAATCGATTCCGTATTTCTTTATTTCCAGAAAGCTTTTGACACCGTACCTTACAAACGGCTTTTAATCAAATTGCGTGGTTATGGTATATCGCCACAAATTTGCGATTGGATAGGGGATTTCTTGTCAGAGAGGACACAGTTCATAGTAATCGATGGTAAGGCATCGACTAAAACAGAGGTGATATCGGGCGTTCCACAGGGTAGTGTTATTGGTCCTCTGCTGTTCGTTATTTACAAAAAGATTTAGGGGAAAATCTAAGTAGCTGTCATAGATTGTTTGAGATGACGCCGTCATTTACCGTCTGGTAACATCATCTGAAGATCAAAACCAATTGCAGAAGGATCTGAATAAGATATCAGTATGGTGTAAAATTTGGCAATTGACTCTAAATAATGAGAAGTGTGAAGTCGTCCACATGAGTACAAAAAGAAATCCGTTAAACTTTGTTTACAAGATGAATCAATCAAATGTGAAGGCCGTAAACTCCACAAAATACCTAGGAATTACTATTACTTCAGACTTAAATTGGAAAGAACACGTAGATAATAACGTGGGAAAGGCGAACCAGAGACTGCGTTTTATTGGCAGAACCCTTAAAAGATGCAACAGAACTACAAAAGCAACTGCATACACTACGCTTGTCCGTCCATTTTTGGAGTATTGCAGCCCAGCCTGGGATCCTTATCAGGTAGGTTTGACGGAGGACATCGAAAGAGTCCAAAGAAGGGCAGCTCGTTTCGTATTGTCACGATACAGGGGAGACAGCGTTACGGAAATGATACAGGATCTGGGATGGGAATCAGTACAACAACGGCGCTTATCGCTGCGGCGTGGGCTACTTGCGAAACTCCAATCGCCAACATTCTCCTACGAATGCGAAAATATATTGTTGACTCCCACTTACATAGGTAGAAATGATCATCTGAATAAAATACGAAAAAATCAGAGCTCGAACAGGGAGATTTAGGTGTTCTTTCTTCCCGCGCGCTATTCCAGAATGGAATGGGAGATAAATAGTATAATTGTGGTTCGATGAACCCTCTGCCAGGCACTTCAATGTGATTTGCAGAGTATCCCATGCAGATGTAGATCTGTTCCATTAATAAGAGTGTGCGAATACCTTCTGGGAAGCAAGAAGAAAAGAAATTGTCAGTGGTGGTTCTATTTTATTTTTATTTTATATTATGTTATCTTCAGGGAGATCGATGCTTTGTTCATGTTCGTTCTGGATTGTTCGTTGAAATTTTGCTCAGTTTTTTATTATAGATGGTATTGAACCGGTTTTCTTTCTCATTCTTTTAATTGATTCTTCGGTTTAATCGGCCCGTTGGGGACGTTGGTTCCTTTTGTAGTACTTCGATTGTTTTGTCGTTGAGTCAGTTTTTTCGTTACAGAGGGCGTAGAGCTACCAAGCCGGAAACTCTGACCAATCGCGCTGTCACCGCGCCCCAGCAAGTTTCGAACCACCGTCTAACATGTTCATACATCACAAATTGCCGGCCTCAGTGGCCCAACTGTCTGCAGCGCGCCAGTCACAGACTGCACGGGCGCTACGGTCGGAGGTTCGAATCCCTCCTCGGGCATGAATGTTTGTGTCGTCTTTAGTATAAGGTAGTTTGTAAGTTTAGGGACTCATGACCCCGCAGTTAAGTCCCTTAAGATTAACAAACATTTGAACATTTGAACATCGCAAACTAATTCTTCGCCCATTACGCCTGGCGAACAGCTGCGAGAATATTCCGTAATTCGCGTACTATCGACGGCAGTTGTTAGCTGCTTACATGGCATTTTTAGACATAAGGTTATAATTCATTGTTCATAGAACGACATGGTTTTGATCATATTCAGTGCGCCATTGCTTTAAAATAACAAAGGTTGAGCTATAGTAAGAAAATAATAAAATACATAAAGCATGATAGCGTATGCAAAAGAGTTTCTGGAAAGTTGAAATGTTTGCAATCCTATGGGAGGAAACTATGTTGGTCATCAGTCTCTAGTCTTACAAACTACTTAAACTATGTTAAACTAAGCTAAGGACAACGCACACATATCCATGCCCGAGGGAGGATTCGAACATCCGACGCGGAAGGCCACGCGATCCGGAACGTGGCGCTCCAGACCGCGCGGAGCTCCCGCGCGGCGAGTTACGGGCAAGTCTCTGGCGAGGGATGTCACGTGACTAGTTTCTGAACGCCAAATGTACGCTACGTTCCTTCCAGGCTATAGTCATTAGTAACCAGTACAGGCAAAGAAAGTAAACCCTGAACAAACTACCAAAGCACTAAAGGTGAAAATATTTTACCGGTAAAATATTATGAAAATGTGGGAGAGATTTTAAAATAATTGTTTAAATAGGTAAAAGTTAAAAAAAAACCAGTATGTTTGTCAAAGCTAAACTCAAATATAAAATAATTTTTCCTGTTTGTTAAAATGCAGTCAGAAAGAATATTAAGTCCTGGGTGATTAGATATTATGAC
Organism: Locusta migratoria; assembly: GCA_026315105.1. Taxonomy (NCBI): domain Eukaryota; kingdom Metazoa; phylum Arthropoda; class Insecta; order Orthoptera; family Acrididae; genus Locusta; species Locusta migratoria. The sequence continues at coordinate 411,697,103 of CM048746.1, read as the reverse complement.
AATGGTAGATTAGTAATCGTATCGCCCATAATTTTTTATTATTTACATTTTTATTGTTTTTGTCCGACATGTTTGCAAAAATTCATAAAACTACAAGAAAATCTGAAGTTGTCCGGAAAACATGTCAGTGCGATTTTTTATACGTTTTTATGTCGTTCGCCGTTTTCATGTCCCCGCTACCGGCGGTTCGCTTACAACGCGGAATTAAAATGAGGACTGCAAAACAAGCCTTTTGTTGCAGTTAAGTCAATGATCCTGTAAAATTAACTGTCGATAGAGAGTTGTGCATTGTTGCCATTAACTCTTTGTGGCCTTTACCAACATTTGTCCGCGTTACGAAAAATATCAACAGCAATAATGAAATGATCCGGCGAGTTTCTGTGTTGCCTGTAGCCGAGCGGTAGTGGCAACACTGTAGGTCCACGAGACCCGTCAGGTATCAGGTAATTTTAATCGGACTATATATTGTAGATGAAGGGTATAATGTCGTCAAAATTTATCTATTTTGTATATTCCAATTTTTTTTATGAAACCATATTGGAAATATTTATTAAGAAATTGCGGCCTCTGTTCTAAACAACAGACACCGCAAATTCTTAATTATCAAGTTTCAATGTCGAGGATTAATGCGATTTTGAGTGCGGATGCATACGGCGCCAGGACTCCACGCGGAAATACCGGGCCAGCTGCAAGCCATTGAATACAACGGGCGAGGCACGAGGAGATAATTATGAAGGTTTGGGTCAAGCGGGTTACGTGCTTGGGTAGTCAGCGCCAGTGTGTTAGGCACGCGTGGCTCGGTTGGGGCAGGGATTTAGCGTAACTGCCTCACGAGCAGGATGTCTCGGCAATTAGTTTACGAAAAGGGAGACAATAAGGAGAACCGAACGGTGTTTTCTTGAGAGAACCGAGGTAACCCATTTCGCGTTACTCAACAAAGAATGAAAGTTAAGAGACTGTAAGTATGGTTACACACGCCGATTTTGGACGGCCTGTAAAAATCGGGCGTCCGCAATCTAGCAGTGGCCCATTGGAGGGCATTGTAGGTTACACACTGGCCGGCCACGAACAGCACCGGCAAAAAGCCGGTCACCTGCTGGCGACTGCCAGTGCAGACCGCCGAGGCCGGGCCGGTGTCGGCGAAACAATGACCCGCCTGAATTTGGGTCCTGGACCAGCGTCCTCCCAGTCTCTTTAAAGAGGGCCATTTGCAAGAGCTCCTCCTGCTGCGAGGTGATGCTCACCAGTGGGTACCCTTCTTGGACAACCGCCATTCTAAAGACCGAGACTGCAGTACTATAGGCCTGTTTCCCTATTTCCTGCCTCAGCCTTTTAGGATCACGCTTGTCCAGAGAGGAAGGAGTCTTAGATTCCTCCCTAACCCTCTTGCTACCTGTCTTTGACATCGAGTGGTCTGTGTATCCTCTTCGACCTGAGGCAGTTTCTTTTTGGAGGTCTTGGGCTCAAGCCCTTTTGATTCCTTCCACTTATGCTTAGGAAGCCATTCTTTTCCTTCCTTTTGCTTCTGTTCCTTGAGAAGTTTCCTCCTCTGAGCACCAGACAAGGCCTTAATCCTAATCTGGTACAACTTCTCTGTTACAGTTCCCACTTCTTGCTCAGGTCTAGACACTGATTCAGAAGTAGGAGTGCACTCCACCGGTCGTGATCCCGATGTCTGAGCATCTGAGGTCTCAGATTGCCCCTCAGATTCTTTTAAAATACTTTCTTTCTCTGTGTTCATCTTAGTCCCACGAGATTTGGGGATTTATATGGTCCACACCACAATAACCCCGCGCGGTGCAAGGCTACTTACTCAGGGAGGTCGCCCGGTATCCCTGAGGCTCCGTTCGAGACACATCCACCCACGTGCCACGTACCCCTTGGCACGGATCGCATCACACCTTGGGTTGGGAAAGGAATTGGGACAGGACTGGGAGAGGATAAGGAAGACGGGACGTTGTGGGGCACGTTTCGTCTGATCCATCAGCTGAGGCCTTTCCGGCGATAGGTTCTCTACCTTCGGTATAGCCCTCAGCTTCACACGGATACGCAAGCCTCTCCATCCGCACGAACAGTGCTTCGTCAAGGTGGTGTCCCCCCGGAGAGGTTCTTGTCTTTTTCTGGGCATTCAATGAATTTCAATGTCGAAGTTGACATTTTATGCTAGACTGGTACTCGAACCTTGTTTTTTGTGGAATTTTACTTTTTTCTGTTCCTCAGGAAGATTGTGTCTTTGTTCAATGATGTTTTGAGATCTTCACTCTGTTTTATTACGGAGCCCTCAGAGCGAATGGCTATCCAGATTCGTATACAGTCCTGCCAGAATCATCAACTTATCACGTACTAAGTATGTCCACTATTCCATTTTCTCGTAAATAATCGGTCAGGTTGCTATATCCGCACGAAAATAGTCATTTGCCTTTTTCAGGCATAAATACATACATTCAGTGGCGGAAATTCACATTTGCCGCTAGCAGGCTTTTCAAATTTTGCCTTCTCTAATAACCTCTAGAATTCTATACCCTATTTCAGTCATAGTAATTATAATGTTTTGTACACTATCGTCCTAATTATACCACCGTTATCCTTAATTAGTATAACTGTGAACTAGGAGATCGAAGTGTCACTTCGCAGATTATTTTTAGAACACAAGTATTTGGATACGATTGTACAAAAAATGGTTTCTGTATATATTTATGAGCTAATAAAAGTACAGTCAAATAACACTAATAATGTGGGGTAAGTTATGCGTTAATACTTCTTACAGAATAATGTGCATTCTAAAAACGTAATTAAATGTCTTTTATTGCCGTACTCTTACTTACAGTTAAAGAATTTGGCCCCAAACTTACCGCCCATAAAATCTACCACCCTAGAGTCAAGCCTACTCAGCCTACTGATAAATTCGTCACTGCATATATTCATATATGGGTACGTTTGCAATGGATTCAGTGACCAATAGACAACATATGATACACTTATTTTGTTAGTGGCAGCACGACCAGTTTTGTGGAAGAAAAATACAGAAATACGACTAGAGATACGTAACAACAAGTTTCCATGTGAAGTGAATCAGGGTTTTGAGGAATCGGAGAGCAAAGAAAAAATTTATCTTGTAAGTGGTACACTAATGTACGATACAGTGCTTAAGTAGTTCTTTGTATCATGTCAGCAATATCTGTCATATAATATTGTGTAGAGTCGTTTGGGATTCATTAATTTATGTTTGTAATCAACTTAACTCTTCCACGACAGCGAAGAAACTGCTAGTTTGACTGGTAAAATTTTGGCATGTGTGCAAGAAGTGCCGCCGATAAAATACCGGCCGATATTTTAACGGCGTCCAAAATCGACTTGTGTGCAGCCAGCCTAACGCATAATGCACTTGTAGGTAATTAGTATCATAATATCACCACAGTTTAAAGGAATCATTCACAGAAATTCACAGCGAAACCCAGGTTAAGTCGCTCATGTTCTCTGGTGTTGTCTGAGCTCTCCATTCGCCCACTGTGGAGTCGCTTACACTCTCCTCAAATTTCTCGCATTCTTGTTTCGTAAGAAATGCCAACATCTTACTTCTTAACTGCAGTGCAGATGTGCTTCTCTTGTGTCTGGTTTATATTGTTGGAACACACACACTCACACACACACACACACACACACACAAACACACTGCTTCGCGCTCGCGCGCGCATACTACGGCTGGAACGTTAAGCAGGTAACCAACTCACTACCTCATGATACTTTAATTAGAAAAAATTCCAGAAATGCTTTTAGTTTCACTTTTGACTACACGCACAGAATGAAAGTAAATGTGAAAGTTTGCTGATGTTACAGTCAACAATGTTGTTATAAAACACAAGTAACATTACATGATGTCATTCATTAGTCATTTGTTTATAAAGGTAATTATTAATAGCTGCTACACGTTTTACAAATGCATGTGAACCATCAGCTGCTTTGTTGAAAACTTTATTATCAACCGGTTTCAGTCGTAAAGTATTTAACACTAGAATACTCTTAGGGGTTAAAATGACCCTATCCAGTTTTTAAGTGATAGTTATGTTTTGAAGAATTACTAGGACAATATTTCTCTCTATTACATTTATTTATTTGGCATGTACTTTCATTATTTTGAAAAACAAAGCACTTCGCCAAACTGATTATCACTTCCTTCCAGTTTTACTTTTAACGCCCAGAGGGGTAATATTGACCCCATCGAATATATATATATATATATACCGACACATGAGAATGCATGAGATGATTGTAAAGCATATATATATATATATATATATATATATATATATATATATATATATATATATAATTTTGTTTACTGTTATGCCTTACAATCATCTCATGCATTCTCATGTGTCGGTGACGGTACTTTGTGGTTCAAAGATTTACTTTCGTACATATTATTGCGGTATGAAATGACAAAAATGGCATCAGTTGGACATTGGTCATCATAGTTACGAAGATTTATGGAGTGGGATTCAGATGGTCCCAAACTTTTTCTGACGATTCAGAGGAAGTGTTTGTAATCCAGAAATTCAGACAAGATATACTATTACATAATGATAAGTTTGCATTATTTTCTGCCGTTTGTATCAAATTCATAGAAATCTGTACAACGTGTTACAAACCTTAGACTTACATAACAATACATGAGAAGCTCTTCTCAAGTAAAACTAGGGGCCCATTCAAAAAATTCCTGGCTTCAAAGCCTGACAAGTACGTGCAAAAGTTCTGGTTAGCTTAGACGCTGAAAGCAAATGTGTACTCAATGGTTTCCCTTATCTTGGTAAGGACACAAACGATCCCAAGACAAAAGGATTTAACATTATGTTGTGATTCATCTTATGGAAACATTTCTGGGCAAAGGCATAGATGTTACTTTTATTCACTCAAACTAGCCAAAAACTGAAAGAAAGATCAATCTACATTGTAGGAACAGTGAATGGAGCAAGGAGGAAAATACCACATACTCTGACGTTCTTCAAGTGTCCTCTGGATTCGACATAAGTTTAAACCCGTGAGTATATACCCTTGTCAGTCTATCAAAGAAAGAAAGTAAAATATCTGCTAGAATTATCTTCATTTCATCATAGTGCTACTCTAAATACAAATGAGAAAAACTCCAAAAACAAAGTTTGTCCGTTGACATGGTAGAGACGATGGCCAGACATTCCTCAATAAGATGGACAGTGCACTCCTCCCATAATAATAATGACCTGGCAGGAATAAATGCATGTATAGTATTCACGGCTGTTATTTGGCACAAGATCAAAAGAAGACATTTTAAATGCAAACGTAGGCTTCCGCGGCAGTTGTCACTATCAATAAAATTCTTCTGGGTATGATACCGCGTCGTCATTTTGTAAACTTTGCCGACGTTTCGGCCACTTTTGCAGGCGGCCTTCATCAGGGTCTGTGTCTGACTGCTGACTGTACGATCGCTTGGTGTTTATATACCAGGAGATGAAGGAGAGGAAGGGGGCGTAGGTTATCCTTTGTTGGTGCTTATACAAAATGACGACGCGGTATCATACCCAGAAGAATTTTATTGATAGAAGACATTTTATTCAGCAGCTTGCAGATTAACTACGCTCTGAGTGTTTGTAGAATTGCTTTCCTCGACCACAGACAATTTGGGAAAGAATGAAAATATAGTTGAGGACGATACACCAATGAAACTCCGAAAATGTCAAGTTCTGTAAATGTAATAAAATTCCTTTCAAGTGCACTGTTTGTAAAATGATGGTTTGTGGAAAATGTACAAATAAAACTGAATATAAGTGTGTCAGTTGTCTACAGCAATTAAGCAGATAAAATTTAACATGAAATATTCAGTTTTTATGCATTCAGAACAAAGGAAAACCTGTCACTTTCTTGCTCTTCTTTGGCTTTTTTACTAGTTTCAGCGAAATAAATGATGTAAACTGTGCTTTTTATTTACAATTCTGTATCTGAAGCGGTGTATATATATTGTAAAGATAAAATATAACAATGTATAATAATTTCTAATTAATAGTTCAGAACATGATTGTTAAATGGCAAGGGTCAAATGACCCCTCTGTGTATTCGAGTGGGCATGGGAAGTCTGAGCGTCCGAGTGTTAAAATATTTCAGGAAAACACACGTTAAAAATGATAACTTGCTGTTTTGCTGTTAACAGCGGTAGTTCACTAAAATGTTGTGTGTATAACGTGAGATATAAAATTGACAAATGAGTACTACCAGTAACCTTGTAGAGTTGTCTAAGAGGTTACTGGATTTGTTCATGTGTTAATTTTGTATCTGGCGTTACATATACCACATTTTAATCTTAATAGACTATAGCTGTTACCTACATGATTTTTAAGATGTATTTTCCTCAACAACATATTTGTCAGGTAGCCAAACCGATCCACTAGACAACAGTAACACACATTTAACCTGTCCATGGTGACTGGTGAGTAACAGACCGACAGTTGCAGTTAATCGTTGCGCACGGAAGCAGCGCTAGAGAAGTGAATTCGTATACAATTCAGCAAATTATTTGCATGGAAGATGAACGTTTCTCTCCACTTCTCTGCCTTCTGCGAAGCAAGTGGTACACTTGGTTCCCTTGTGCAAAGGAACAGAAACCGTCTTCGGAAAATATACATAATGGCTTAGAAACACTGCGAAGTGGACTGGCGTATTCTTAAAGTACGCCGAAGTGACTGTTCAAATGTTTGTTAAGCTTATGGGACTTAACTACGGGGTTATCAGTCCTTAAACTTACAAACTACTTAACAACTAGCTTATCCTAAGGACGGCACAAATATCCATGACCGAGGGGGGGATTCGAAGCCCCGACCGTAGTGGCCGTGCAGACCGTGACTGAAGCGCCTCAGTCCCCTCGGCCACCGCGGCCGGCAAGTGACTGTCTTCCTCAACGTTAAAACAATATGTGGTCTGGCTCTGCATTCATTTTTACTCTATCACCAGGATCTGTTCGTAGTTCCAGATAAACACAGATGGGTAGAAACCATTCCATCTGGCACAACGCGCCTTGTTCAACTTTTGGATGTATACTTCTTTTGCCAATATTCGCTAAAGGTTTTGTGAACGAGTTTCACGCGGCAACCTTAACACTGAACTCCACAGTCACAACATAATCATCAACCATGTACTCATCCATAATCCGTTTAGTGCACCCATATTCAACAACATGCATACCTGAAACGAAGCTGCATTCCAGTTGTATGTGATGCTTTCGATGCTCCTGACAGTGTGATTTGGAATCAGGAAGTACAAGTTGCTGAATATTCAACTGCACAGCTGCCGAATAACATAATTTACCCATTGCGCATATGATCTGTTGAATTTTTAATTATCAGATTTATAAACTACAATCGACAAAACTGCTTCACAATAAGTACATATTGCTAAACAGAATAAGCACATGAATTATAATAATTTATATCCTGGTGTCTGTGTATTCTGTTTTATTCACCATTACACCATTATCTGTGTGGTTGACGAACATGTACAATTACTGCTATGGGTAGCTGCGATTATTAATTAAACTTAAAGTCTACATTGTAATTAACTCATTAAAGCATGATCTTTTATTTGAAGCTATAAGAACTACCACGATTAATGTATAGTGCATATACACTGAGAAAAATATTTAAAAAAAATTCCTTAAAATTATTATGTACTACTAGCAACAAATAATTCATAGCTGGTCAGTTAAATAGTGCTATGATACAACCGATGTAGTAAAAGTCACTACCAAGCATCTCCTGCTCCGAATCACTTTCTTCACTTCTTTGAGAAACGTTATCAATTTCTTCTTCACTCTCGGAGTCACAGGAACTACCACTTGAACAGTTTTATAAACCTTCTACTAGTAGTTCTTGTAGCTGACGTTTATGTTCTTCTTAAGACATCTTGAGAGACATAAAATCTAAAAATAAATCAGAAAATAGTATAAATAACTATATATCTCGTAAAATTGCTGACAGCTCAAAAATGTAACACCGACTACGAGGTCAGGTATGACATACCTTAGCCACGTTTGCACACGTGTGTCTCCCTCTAATACTGGCGCAACATTAAACTCAATGCTGCATCTTGCCACCCTCTCCCTTACGTCCAGCTCCTGTGAAAGCAAGATCTGTGTGGCAACAATGACATTCAATAACCAGCATTTAAAAACACCTCGGGTATGACATACCCAACGTCACTCAGGCCGGGTTAATAATGGGCAGTACTTTTATGCTTTGATTCACTTTTGTACAAGGTGGGTGCTTCATTTGGTGTCCTCACATTTATTTGCTTGTTCATTTTATAAAATAGATTATGATTTTAAAGTATCAGACCTCTGCTTTATGATTTCATGCTCCCTGTCCCATGTTTATCTATTCATTTATTTATTTTTTTACACTGATTTGTGTTTGTTAAAAAGTTGGCTGCCCCCTTAAGGAGTGAGCAGTTAGATAAATTCCCGTTGCTGTTTTACTGTGGCCACTCATAAAGTAATTTATAGCAACAGTGAGCGGTTTAACTTACATCTGCAGATATCAAATGCCCGAGATTTTTCTTATTTCGATAACAGGCTAATTTAAAGTTTGTTTACAGGGTATGAAAAAGTAAATAAATAAATAAATAAAAATTGTTAATCCGGAAAAAATATCCGACTGTACGATGTTCAGTTTTGAGTGAATAGTTTTCTTAAAACAAAATGACAGCTATTTTGCAATGGCCCACAAGTTTCTTCAAACCGGAATAGCACGTCGGATATGAAACCAGTGACTCGAGATAACATTGAGATATTGTTCAGCTCTAAATTTCAATTAAGATTGTGATTTTTCATACGCTACTACATAAGAGCTACGTCCAACCACACGCAATGTGTTTTTACTTCTGCACAGTGTTTAAAATGTGTTGCATTATATTACTTAATTTGATATCGCACAATAACTGTGATGAACAAAGAAAAAACAATAAAAGCTTAATCAAGTGACTGTATAAAACCGTAATATGTTAAAAAAGTTTAATTCCTGAAAAACGGACTTTAGGTTTTACAACTGGTTTTCTCAGCAATCACCACATTGAACTAATTTAGCTTTTTTAAACTGTATAAAACTTAAACTTCAACACACTTGCTATACAAGAACAAGTGTATTTGCTCGAGTTGGCTAGGATGCAGGTAGTTAGTAATGTTCAAATTTCGACCCAGAACTAAAGGATAACTAGTATATGCCTATTCTTATGATAGCTACAGATAATATGTCTAGGATCAGGGCTATCGAAAACACTCTAGTCGTTTTTTTTCTGTGAATAATAGAACATGAGATATGGTACCCTTTATTTTCCGAAGATTTTAATTCAGTCTACTATCTTCTACGATATGGTTAAAGGTTGATTATTTTATGTGAAAACTTCCATACAATGAGGTTTCATGTCTAAAATTTGGCAATATTTGGTAGTCTTTCATGGAGTTGGTCTACATATTCGTATGTTTCTTGTTGAGAATGGCTTCAAGTGCCGCCAGCAAATGTTAGACAACAAAACCGCAATATTTTCTGCGTACTTCGAGGAATAGTTTTTCCTTTAGTTTCATTTTTCCATTTTCTCACACGTTACAACATAAATAAACTAAATAATAATCTTTATAATCCATGCCATTTCAAAACACTGTTATGATTTAGTACAGTTCAAGAAGTTCTGTATACAGTAAATAAATTATGATGTACTGAACAGGGTTTGTTTGATCGGTTTACTTATGGAAGTGATATACGTTTTGCGCATGATAACATACAAGAATTAATACTGTTATTAATGCCAAATTTACTATTAATTCATTTTCTAATCTAGGAAAGAAATGAGAAATGTAAGCACACTTCCTTACATTTAAAGATTTCAGAATTCTGTATAATAAAGGCATCCACAAATGGCACTTTTAGTGGGTAATGTTAACAGGTTGTGTGGTTCTGGTCTACTTAATATTTTGATTCAGAGATTTAATCTAACTATTATTAATATTTGCTGCCGTATTCTTCAGTCAAATTGTATGTTACTTTAACGATATGAAAATTTCCGTCTTTGGCTATTGAATTTTTTCCTTCTGTACCAGACATGTATTGCCTATGCAGTGCTGGACATCTTGCATGGTCTATCATACATGCAAGTTTTTCTAAATTATTTAACTGTGTTTTGATTTGGATCTCGAATGATTCATTTGCCAGCTTATTTAATCAGCTACAGTTAAATAAAGCGTCAATACAGATGTTAGCCAAAATAGCCGTTGTTAAATAATTATATACAATGGTATGAATTATAGACCATTGAAGATTGTTAGCACTGAATAGGCGAAATGTCTGGTAATGAAGGATAAAAGCAAATAGTCCGAAAATACGAGAATTTTTGTATCTTGTTGATTCAGCATACCTATTTCTTCTTGAGTTGTGTTGGGAAGGCTCAACAGGAATACCTCTTTAAGATGTCAAACGTAGTTCTCAACAAGACAAACTATCCGGAAGTTTCACCAGCACGTAATATTATAAATGCACTACCTGGTACCAGTCGCGTTGCTATCGCAGAAGAAATAATTGTACAAATAACGATTGAAATTTGAAAATTTTAGCATCAAAATTAGTAGGACACAAAAAACGCAGATCTGAGTTTATGTTCTAGGAGGCGATCCAATTATGATATTGTAGAATGATATAAAAAATCCAATATCGCTGATCATCAATTTTTATTTAAGAAGATTGGTTTCGCTGAACTATGTCAGCATCATCTGGTCCAATAAAATCATTTTACTGGGCCATAATCTTGTAATGTCAATAAGTTGCTATATAACATAATTTAAATGTTACATTCAAACATCTCAGTACCTCAAGGGCCCTTCAAATACATTTGGCGGTACGACACGTGCGCCATTTACTGTAAGTTAACTGTACTATGTCCTTCACCTTCGCGTAAGAGCAAGAAGTAAGTTGACGAAGATTATTGCAATCAGATGAACGTTATGACAGCGCATAAAATACGAACAAAAGAACAAAAATACGAGGTTTCCGATGTTCCATTAGTCCATCTCCTCCTTTATCTTCCGTTCACCTGCTCCTCCCCCCGCCTGCTCCTGTCACTTTCTCTTTACATTTCCTCCTCCCCTCAGTCTGTTCATATCATTTCACCTGTGTATCTTCCTTCTTTTATTCTCCTCCTCTCCCCTCTCTCTGTCCGTCTCCTCCTCTATCTTCTCTCTGGTCTCCTCCCTCCCCTTTCTGTCCGTTTCCTCCATCTACTCCTCTCCCTCCTATGTATGAAAACATACATATACGGGCAAAGTTTCATTGTGACTGGTCAAAAGGTGTCAAAGTAGCAAGCTACCCCCCGCCATGTTAAATTTAATAGCTTGTGGAATATAAAAATCTCCTTTATGAAAACATACAAATATATGCTGACTTTCATGGTGACCAGTCAAACACCTGCAGAAGGTTACGAAAGGTAGCTCATGTATTAATTCTTGGTTTAAGCTACCTTCCAGCCGTTTCTGAGTGAAGAGTAACAAACATGTTAAACCACTGTAAGGTACAATCCGCCACACACCGTAAGGTGGCTTACGAAAGGTGGCCCATGTGTTTATCGGAGTATAAGCTACCTCTGTTCCAAATTTCATTCATATCAGTCAAGCCATTTCAGCGTGAAGGTGTAAGAAACAAATTAACTAATTGTAAAGAACCCTCCCTCATGCACCATACCAAGTTAATTTTAGTATGCCTATAACCTTCGCGCGAACGCAAGCAATGAGTTTACATAGTCTTATAGCAATTGGATGGACGTTATGGCCGTGCATAAAATACGAAAAAAGGACTAAGAAATGAACATTAATTTTTATATATCAGGCTAGCTTAATTCCCTCTGCTTCGCAGGCGTAGACTGGATGTTCTGCATTGGTTGTTTCTACTTCTCAATGTAAATTTTCATAGATCGTTGAAACTGCTATACTAATCAAGAATTCTGATACAACTTGCCACCCCCTATTGCAGCACTGATGGTAGAATTGAAAACATCTCGAAACACTTTTTTTTGTTTTAAATTGTAACCATGGTTCCAAATTTTCGCATTTCTAGCATCAAAATAGTCTTAGTAGCATCCTTACAAGATTTTCCCTTATTACACCCGTTAAATGATTGAATTTCAAAAAATATCGAATAGCAACGTATTTTCAAAAAAACCTTTCAGTCCCTATTTCACCCCTTAGGGATGAGAATATCGAAAAATCGGTTATGTCTACAGTGGAAGTTAAACGTCTACAAATTTCAAGCTTCTATCGCCTGTAGATTCACTTTCAGCACAGTTTTCTGTGTTGTAGAAATGGATCGAGAACGCGAAATTTCTTTCTTACGCTTTGGCATCTTTCTTGGTAGTTTTACCTTTTAAACTACAATGTGCACTTATGTTTTCTTTACGGGTACGATTGCTGCAGAAAAACAACTGAAGAATGTGCATCACGTTTCGCTGTATTAACCACTTTGTTATTATATTGTCAAAATTCATCACTGGCCTTCAGTCGTATTTTATATAAGCTGACGACTTTCAAACACTATATCTTCCATCCTTTTATAGCTATCGATGCGGAACTGCTATGGTGAACAACGGGAGACTTTGTACTACAGAAAAAAGAGAGAGATCGTGGTCTATATAGTGTAGTTTACGCTGAAGAGCAAAATATTGACACCCCACGTAAAACTTTATATTAATCAGTAACTTTAAACTCCCATATCCTCCACCCCTATCGTTATCAACCCTCTACCACCATAGAGCGCAAGGGGAGACTGATACCTACTACCACATACAAACACCTCAATTTTTAAGTACCGGGTGATGAAAAAGTCAGTATAAATTTGAAAACGTAATAAATCACGGAATAATGTAGTTAGAGAGCTAAAAATTGACACATATGCTTGTAATGACATGGGATTTTATTAGAACGAAAAAAAAAGGTACTGCTACATCCGTGAAAGATGTCTTGCGCGTGTCGATTGGTGACGATCGTGCGATTAGCCGCCAATTTCGTCATGCTTGGCTTCCCACGTCCCCAGACCTCACTCCGTGCGATTATTGGCTTTGGGGTTACCGGAAGTCTAAGTGTATCGTGATAGACCGACATCTCTACGGATGCTGAAAGACAACATTCGACAACAATGCCTCACCATAAAACCCGGGCATGCTTTACAGTGCTGTTCACAATATTATTCCTCGACTACAGTTATTGTTGAGGAATGATGGTGAACGTATTGAGCATTTCCTGTAAAGAACGTCATCTTTGCTTCGTCTTAATTTTTTATACTAATTTTTGCTTTTCTGACAGTTAAAGCGCCGTCTATCGGACATTTCATGAATTTTTTTTTTCTGATATACCCCATTTCTTTCCAAGCATGTGTGTCAATTTAAACCTCTCTTTGTACACTTGACAGCAAAACAAGTGGATCACCCCTGAATTCCTAAGTGGAGACCGCACCTGACGCTATGCAACCACCATTGCACAGCTGCGTCGCAGGTCGTCAAATCATTGCACAGTACAGTTATTACCTACCCACAATAGGTACTAAGTAAGGCTCCTATTTCTCCTTATGGCATTCAGGCAAGGTACAAACCAATACTTTCGTACAACAAATATTAGAATAAATGTCATTAGAGATGAGACAGTAACACTTGTAAATTAAATTTAGTTGCAATTAGTGAAAAATCAGATACGTTATCACACTTGTTTAGTGACATATGTTTTTGTTCATGATCTGAATCTGAATGCACTTGTAAGCAAAAAATAGTTGTATGCTTGATCTAGATGCGATTACAGGTCACGCACTTTTTGTGGCCTCTCTCTGATCAGCGGATGTCGGCTGAGCTCGTGTGTCAATGGAATATTTATGCTCTCTACCAACCTTACCTCGTAACAGCATTGTACACCGTAAACCTCGTCAATGTGTTGTTGATTTCAAAATTTTAAACATGTCTGCAATTCAGCAACGGTAGAATACGATCCAAAAGTCAACACAGTTTCAGCCGACCAGTTGCATAAAATGGTTTACATGTATAAACCTTCGGGAAAAATAATTTTTGCCTTCTTCAGAAGAATACATAAAGCTCACATTAAAAAATTTGTTAAATAAAATGTGGCTGACTCCATGTCAATAGATTAAAAAGTAAAATTTAAAAACAATGTCACATCATAAAATTGTGTAGTCCGTCCACACACAGGTCGAGTGAGCCCTGCGTACTGGCAGAGGCGTAGGAACCCGTGATCTCTAGGCATAAATAGACTTAAAACACTGATGTTTTCATTAGTTTCTTAGACTGATGTCTGAACCCAGAAATAAATGATAATCTTAGCACTGCACCAGGAGTTGCATGAAGCTCGTATTGTTGCTGAGAGGTAACCGCTGAAGATACGTAATATAGTGCAATTCACAGATGTCATACATCATAAAGTTGAGGAATAGAATACAGTGTCTTGATGATTTGTTAACTAAGCACAATCAGATGTCACATATCAAATATGTTCACAAATAGCGTTATACTGGTACCTGAAACGACGATACAATTAATTTTCCCCGGCAGGGACTCGAACCCAGCACCATTTGCTATTGTATAATAGGAAGGAATACTGCTGATATATTTATTGCTTCTTCCGGGCACTCCAACCCTGCACATACCGTCACTCTTGACCTGACACCATGAGGCGTCAACTATCACGTTGTCGTTCACCAGTAGTTCGGATCACACCGTTCGTAGATTCGTGGAAGTGGTTTGGAATTTTGCGAAAACTATGTTTAATTTAGTAGCGCATGGACATGTCCAATTTTGATTTGAAACAAGGCAGAGTCCTGCGCCCTTTATTGGAGTTACTGGAGATGTAGATGGTATTTTTGTGGCCGTTAAAAACTGTTACCCCCAGCGGTAATCGGACCCATACCTTAGCTATTACAAGTTAACCTCATCCCTGCCTCCAGCGAATTACAGATGCGTTGGCATAATGTTTTGTCATAATGGAGTACTCATTAGACAGTACGACCAGTCAAAGAGCTCAGAGGTGTCTGGCTAGGTAAGATAATCTTGGCCGCAAGGGATGGCCACGTAGTGTGAAGCACCTTATGGCGGATTTTGCATGATATTATACTACGTTTCAGTATACTACATTACGATTTGGTATGGCATTCTGTAATAAGTTTATTTAACTATGAGCTCATTATAATAAATATTATTGGGTAGCTGTTGCCACGATAACTTGAATATTAGGCATTTTTATAGTTATGAGGAACGTGGATTATGCGTTAAAAATTGAAATTCGGAAAGTAACTTCGTTTTGACATTTATTCACCACGTTCAGGAACACAAACAGACTTCGATGGATAAGTTTCTGTGATTTACTAGTATGGTCAGTGACAAGCTATCCGATAACTGACGAGGCCAGCCGCGGTGGCCGAGGGGACTGAGGCGCTCCAGTCACGGTCTACATGGCCACTACGGTCGGGAGTTCGAATCCCCCCTCGGGCATGGATATTTATGCCGTCCTTAGTATTAGCTAGTTTGTAAGTTTAGGGTCAATTGTCGAATTTGCATCGTGAAGATATAACTTCAATATCATTTTAAAATTGGCTCTGCTTTTCTGAGGTGCTTACTTGACACCAGCATAATCTGCCACAAATATTTCTCAATTCGATATAGCGGTTTGCAGCTCTGTCAGAGAGTGGGTAAAATGTTACTATCGCTCCAATTTGTAAGTGAGAGCTACTGCCTCTTAATCTTTAAAGAGCGTCGACATTTTCATGGAGGAAGCGAACAGCTGCAGCGTGAATCGCCTCCTCATTGCTCTTGTGAAGGCCGATGCAGATAATTCAGAAAGTAGGGATCGAGAATATTTGTAGTTGCTACATGAAATTCATCACCCTTGTCTATAATCATATATATGATAAGTAAATGACACACCGAAGTTCAATTTTCAGACATTTTAAATGGAATACCACCAATAAATGAATCTTGAAAGGTTCTTCTATATAAATATATGTGTCGTGACTGTGCTTTCAAAAGAACAGACACCACATAAATATACATAATTAAGAAGACGAGAACCACTCCGGCCTTCAGCGCAAATGCACACTACGCCTGAACTCTCGAGGTAATCGGCAAAGTGCCATGAGCAGTGAGTGCAAATTGGAAACGGCAACTACGTGAGCAGTGTGAGGAAGTTTGAGTCTTGTGGGTGAGTAGGGGGGAGAGGAGTGGTAGCCCGCGCACCTGCGATGATCGTTGTTTTTCCGCTCATGCAGTGGTTACAGTAACTGCTCAGACAGCAGTAGGAACTGGACCCGAATTCCGGCTGGGCCCAACTCTTCAACTTTCCCAATGCGTGCACTCAGTGGCCACAAGCACCTCGTGTCGGATTATTTCTTTTAATCTAGATTCTTCTGTCATTCCAGGAAGCAGTATAACTATCACCAGACATGATCCACCGTGTTGTCATTTCACTTCCATAGTCGTACCAGGAAGATCATTTGTCTACAGGCAATGTCTTTCTCGATTGGTCCAACACCTTAGGAGAACATCTTGTGCACACATTATGCATGGCTTAATTACTTCTCCTACGACGTGAGGTCCAGCATTGACGTATTTACAGTAAGGGAGACGAATAGAATGTTGCACAGATATATAAAGAAAATAAAAGTAATCCACTGAGTTACAGATCTATTGTATTGATATCGACATATAGCAGGACGTTTGAACAAATACTTTTTCCAGCGTTATGAAATAACATCAAACCTGCAAAGGTTTCTAAATCTTTACTCTTGTGAGACTTTGGCGATACTATATTTTCATGATCTACTGAATACTCTCAAACTAATTTCATATTTATGGAGTGCCAAAACGATTTTTGGTATCTTCAACGCTGCAGTGGAGTGGCCAAGCGCATTGAGGTGCTATGCTCCGATGCGCGAGGCCGCTCCTCGTCGGGTGTTCTAATGCCCCCCTCGGGCATGGATGTTTGTGTCGTCTTTAGTATAAGGTAGTTCATTAGTAGTTTGTAAGTTAAGGGACTGATGACCCCGCAGTTAAGTCCCTTAAGCTTTTTTTTTTTTTTTAAATAATAAAATAAAATTACATTCAGCCATAATCAACTTCGAACCATATCGCTTTCCTAAGTTGTATGACTGGACTCGTGATGTCCTATCTGCAAGGTAATAGCTTGCAGTAACAGACGAGGAGTCATCTAGTGCACAAGGACGTGGCAAGTGTAATTCTTCCAGCAAAGTGAAGTAGACTTCTCCTGTTTCGAATATATGTTCGAAATATTTAATGATAAATCAGAATATTGCTCTTATATTTGAGGCAGTTAATGCTGCCCCCCTACTAAACTGAGAAAAGCAAAGTCAATTGCGAAATGAATTTGAATTTGTATCTTCACGGCGCAAATGGCGACAACTGACCTTTAAACATCAATATGCATTTATCACTGAACATAAGTACTCAGAGTTTCGTCAAAATTCTAGATATCGATAAGCAAAATAAATTTGTGGGTTATACATATAACGAAATTCCTGGGGGTGCAATTAAAAACAATGTTAACTGTGAATAACACATGGTTTGGCGAAGGTGAAACAAACGATCTGTTATTGACACTACCATTAGGAGATTTACACGTCTCCTAAAGAGGCTGCCAACCCTACAATTGTTCCCCCTCTTATGCAGTACTGCTAGGTAGTGTGCGATTATTACCTGATGGAATAGAGGGAGGACGTCGAGAAAGTTGAAAGAATATATCAGATTATAACTCGCACATACGCTATTTGGCACTTGTATTTATTATTATTATTAGCAGTAGTAGTAGTAGTAGTAGTAGTAGTATTTCGAGCTTAGTATAAGCGTAGAACAGTCGAGAAACTGAAGCGATTATATGAACCCATTACGAAACACTTCACTGTGAATAATAGAACAATCGTGCAAATGAAGAACCCCAGCAGAAGGTAATTTCCGTTGTGTAGCACTTATTGTTTACAGACACATTGAAAACACTTTATAAGTACACAAAACATGAATGATATACCACATGTATACATTTGTGTTGTTGCCACCAGAACTGTTTAATTTTACACCATGCTTACATTTCTGAGATAACTACATATTTCATTGCGTCTAGATCTAATGCAGAGCGCTGAAAAGAGAGAATAATTTTCTGTGTTATATGATTGCTATCTATGTGAAACATTATGTGGTACTACGTTTATCATGATAGGAGGCGAGGTACTGGCGGAAGTAAAGTTGTGAGACGGCATCGTGAGTCGTGTCGGGATAGCACAGTCGGTAGTGCGCTTGCCCGCGAAAGGCAAAGGTCCCAGGTTCGAGTCCCGCTTCCGGCACACAATTTTAATCTGCCAGGAAGTTTCATGATTCTATTCTTTCACTTCGTTAAATATTTGAATGAAGTGTCAAAAGATAGGGTGGCTGCTCATTTGATAGCAAAATAGCTCTAGCTCGTTACTGTATATCAGTCCTCTCTATAAGAGCGTGTCCTTTTATACCCCCTTACCTATAATACATTCTTCCTTCTGTGAAATACGGAGCTCTGGTGTTTCGATTCACCTCCTCTGCTTTCGTCCTAACAGACTATATCGTTACACATGGTATATATTTCCTGTTTTAGAAACCGTTTTCTAATGCGTAAACGACGCTCCTTGCTACTTTTAAGATGCGTAATATTTCATTTATTATCGTAAGAGCTATGTTACATTCTTGAGCGCCGCGCAGAGTAGCTGTGCTGTTTAAGGCATCATGTCTTGAATTGGGCTTCTGCTCGCGTTGGTGGTTCGAGTCCTTCCTCGGTCTACGGTGTCTGTGTTGTCCTTATGTTAAGATAGTTTAAGTAGTGTGCAGGCTGATGACGTTAGCAGGTAAGTCCAATAAGATTTCACACACATTTTTCATACAAACTTGAGCGAAACGAGACTATAGTTAAATAAGCATACAGCAACGTGTCATACAAAATCACCACAGAGCATGCTAAAACTTAGTATATTATCATACACAATGCTACATAATACTACATACTGTATATAACTTTTATGTTATAGTCCTAATGGACAAATCACCTGAGGTCATTAGTCCCTACCTAGCCTTACATCCTACTTTAATTAATTTACGCTAATGAATACACACACACACACACACACACAACTACACATGCCCGAGGAAGGAGTCGAACCTCTGGCTGGAGCGACCACAACTCCGCGACAAGACGCCTCAGACAGCGAGGCCAAGAAATTACTGTTACGTAGACAGATATCACCGAACTATTATACTTCTCGTACCATGTGTTCTGCACTCCATTTTGACGATAAACGTTATACTACCACATCTGAAAATCGGTAGTTGATCGTGCCGATGCCATCTTGTAATGGCTAAGATATGGTTTGATTCCTGTTGGGGAAACAGTTTTTAACAATCACAAACATCTCCCTTTCCACCTCCAATAGCGGCAATTAAGGAATTTAGGACTGTGGCGTCTTTCAAATCACATTAAAAATGTCCATTCGCTACTGACTAGAACAAACTTGGATTAGTTTTCATTGTTTATTCAAAATGCCAAACCCCTCCAGGTCTCTACGAACGGCGCGATCCTAATTACTAGTAAACGAGATTGGGAGAGTTGTTACCTAGTCGTCTGAGGTCAACGCTGAAGATAGGCGCGGGGTTGTAGTCCCAGGCAGCACAACGTTATTTATTTCGCTACTTCAAAATGTTTGTAAATCTACTGCTTGATTATTAGTCCGTAGCTTACAAACTACTTAAAGTAAGGTAAACTAACCTAAGGACAACACAAACACCCATGCCCGTAGGGGAGACTCGAACCCCCGACGGCGAATAGCAGCGCGCACCGCAGCACGCCGTTCCAGTGCGCACGGCTAATCCGCCGCGGCTTGCGCTACTTCTAGCCGAACATATGCACAACCCGCTAATGGTGAGAACAGTAACTATTTCATCTCTTTGCGTATATATAATAAATAGCGAATAGAGCCGGTGTTGGGTCCCTGCCGGAAAAGAAGTCAATTGTATGAAGTTCAAATATAGCGCTATCTGTGAATTTATTTAATATCTGACGTGGTTACCTCTCAGAAACAATTTGAACTTCATGCCATTCCTGGTGGAATGCTTAAGTTAACCTGGTTCGGACATTGGCCTTGTAAACCGATACCAATGTAAACGTCAATATCTTAGGTCTGTTCATGCCTAATCTAGTCTCGATCAGAAACGCAAGCTTTTTTTGGTCAACAGTGCGTTCAAATACAGAGCACGAACAAAAACTCATTGTGTCATTGCATGAGTTTGATAAGGTACCCGATTTGTCACTTATTGTAATTAAATGGAATTTACGTTTCTCGACTCTAATAGCTTGTATGCTAATGTGTTTTGTATGACGGTATTTAATTACATGTGGACCGACTGCCATAAGGAGCAATGTTCTCTACTGCTTCTTTGGTACCCATTGCGAATAGTCGAACGACTGTACTCTACAGGGGTTTTGAATGTGGAGTACCCGCAACACAGCTACGTTAGTTGGGTTGCATTCAGCAGTGATCCACTTTTTTTGCTGTCAAGTGTACATTATTCCGTGATTTCAAAAAATGTTCAAATGTTTGTTAAGCTTATGGGACTTAACTACGGGGTCATCAGTCCCTAAACTTACAAACTACTTATGAACTACTTACGAACTAGGACGGCACAAATATCCATGCCCGAGGGGGGATTCGAACCCCCGACCGTAGTGGCCGTGCTGACCGTGACTGGAGCGCCTCAGTCACCTCGGCCACCGCGGCCGGCTTCCGTGATTTATTAAGTTTCAAATTTATACTGACCTTTTGATCACCCGGTATATAAAGATTTAATGGCACTGTCGAGACTAGTATTCTAGGTGTATTTGTACACATAAAATAGTAGTCACCTGAATAAACGAGGACAATGCAAAGAAAGGCGAAAGAAGTGCAGTGCGCAGTATTGCCCTGACAGCGGGGAAACCCCTGGGCGGTCTGCCTTCAGACGGCAGTGGGCTGAGCACACAGCGGCCGCCCCGGCGAGGACTCAGCTCATGGCGGCATCACGGCCGGCATATTGATGTCCGGGGCGAGCCGAGGTCAGGAACTCCTGATATTGCCGCCATTCTTTTTCTTGCCGGCGAAAGGCCGCTTGATTTATGTGCGTACTAAGGCCGTTTTTATGTGCGGGTCATCTTTCCTAACTTATTGACATCTCCCTCCTAGTCTTGTTTACCATCTCATATTCCCATTATTTTATTCGATAGTGAATAAGTGGTATAATATTTACTCTCGTAATAAAATGATTCTTCTTCGTAATAAAATTTCTTTTTTAAAATTTCGGTATTGCATGTTAATCGTCTGGCTTCCGTTCAAAGACGGTATCGTTGTACTTAATGTGCCGTTGTGTATATTACCACTATGTCTTATGGTACCATCCTAAATTATCTTTTATGTGCACTGCTTTCTTCTTCTCGCAGGCGTGATAACAGAAATAAAGTTCTCTTGAATTCCTTTTCTGTTTCAGACGTCAGCATGAAATGTGACGTAATGTCTTTGCGAAAAGAATTAAAAAAATTAATTTAAATCTAGATGTAATGTATTTTATATCAATTTTCTGTAGTTTTAAAAGTCTCTCGAATAAATAGTTTACATCGATCACCATGACCAAAGCTCTTCTCTCTCTCTTTATCTTTCTTTAATTTATTTCACCATTAGTCGTGCCACCTGCTTTTCCGTTATAACTCCTTACTTGTGTGTTACTGCATCCACTTTATCTCCGTATATCAAACCTTCCTCCGTACTCAATGTCGCTAACAGCCACAATATAAAAAAAACCGCTTTTTATACGTGATATTTTCTTATTTATCAAATACGAATATAAACTGTTTGTATATCTTTTTGTTACCTTTTACATATGAAACTTTTAAATTTTCTTATTTAATATAAATACTGTTATGTTGGATATATATAGATTTACCAGAGGACCTCAAGGCCCTAACCTTGCCAGGTTAAATGAATTTTTAAATTTTATCACATAACTCACATCCAGTGTAGTCTTCGCGTTTTTATATTGTTTTTTATCCCACAATACACGAAAGTTTAAGCTGTTGTGAGCTAGTGATTAGATAAATTTGGTTGACCCATCGATAAAATATGGATATTGTCCGGGAGTGTGGCAAATGTAGTGTTTGTAGAAGCAATAAAGTTCTGAAACGTGTAGAGAGAGCAGTGATCGGCCAAGGGAATAACCCTGTTCATAATTAGTGGTAGCTATGAATCTATATTTCGCAACGGACTTTAAAGAAGGGCATTTGCCTTACGGTATGTTTCATGGTTTAGTTCGCTAGTGGGTAAAAATTGCACGCTTGAAGGATATATCAGGGAATTGTCAATACACTTTAACTAACCAAGAAGTCAAAGATAAATAAAACCTATGTAAAGATATTTTACTAATTTTTTAATGCAAAAAGCAATATAACTTTAGTAGTACATCCTACTTGCATAAATTCAGTGTTAATTTTTATTGAACAATGGAAATTCCATGTTGAAAGTCTACAGTATATTGATGGATAGATTGCAATTCACCCCAAGTCGCTTGCTGAGACTTAGGGAAGACCATAACATAAACACACATCTCAGCTTTCGCCACAACCCTCGTCAGACCACAATACACACTGATACATACGACCTCACTCTCACGACTCTATTACACACAATCGTCATTTCCGGCCACTACCTTCCGAAGACTTCTTAATTAGCTACTCAGAACGCAGCGGCCGGAGATGACCATTGTGTGTTATGGAGTTATGCCATTGAGATGGCATGAGTCAGTGTGTGATAAGATCTGACGAAGGCTGTGGCGAAAGCTAAGTTGTGTATGTTACTGGTTTCTTTAAGTAACTGTATATGGCTTAACGATCGTCTTTGTGGTGTTTTCCAACTTGTTCTTACTATATTGTTAATTTGTGTTATAAGAATAAGGAGATTGTTCTCAATTCTGCCAATTACATAACATTCCCAAAATATTACTAAGGTACATAGGTAAAAAATGTCATCAATTAGTTATTCAGTTTACCGTTGTTATTGTGGACTTCAGTCCAGAGATTGATTTCATGTGGTTTCTCCACGATAGCATATCCTGTGCACGTCTCTTCATCTCTGAATAATAATAGTAACTATGTGATTCTCGAGTTTCTCCCGGCGTATTTGATAATCAAAATATCCAAGGGTGTACTGCCGGTTTATAGTGTCCAACGGGCACAATATTTAGGCGATCATACATGTCGCCATTATCAGGTGAACTGACGGACTGAGCTCCTGGAAACGCGCCGGCACGGAGATTCTCACGCTACGGCGGCTCGAAGGGAACTGGGTTCTAGCCCGGTAGCGGGCCATTTAAATACCCTCGGCCCGCGGAGCGACCCCTCCGTGGTTCACGCCCCGCGCCGGGGTCGCGCAGTGGAACCGATTGCGATGGCGTCTGAGATGATGTCGATGTGAAGGCTCTGTCCACCGTGGTCGTCACTTCTTTACGTTTGCTAGTTTTACTCTTAATTAACCAAATCGCTGCCACAGTCACGGTGTATGAGGTCGTCACTTATGCGAATTTCAAGGGCCTCTCTAACGACGCAGTCCCAGTATCTCAACGTCTGTACCAGAATCCTAATGCGTTCATACTCCATCGCATGATTCTCCGACAAACAATGTTCAGCGACCGTCGACATGCTCGGATACATCAATCGTGTGTGCCTCTTGGTGTTCAACGCGTCGATCCTCGAAGGTACGCATCGTCTGTCCAATATATGACTTTCCACACTGACATGGAATCTGGTACACGCCAGCCTTCCTCAAACCAAGATCATCTTTGGCGCTCCCCACCAGTGCAGGAATTTTATTCGGCGGACAAAAGACAGTTCCAACCTGGTGTTTTTTTTCAAATGCGGGCGACCTTCCCTGAGAGTGCGCCGGTATATGGAATGAACGCAGTGCCTACATCCTCCCTCGTGTTTTCATCCGTTTCCACAGGTTGTGCTGTAGTGGTTTGGCGGAGAGTCCGCTGAATCTGCCACTCTGAGTATCCATTTTTTCGGAATACAGTTCTCAGGTGTTCCAATTCGTGGGGTAGGCTCTCTGCGTCGGAGATAGTGCGCGCCCTATGTACTAGAGTTTTAAGTACCCCTGTGAAGGGTGGTGACAGCTGTCTGCGTGTAAATACTTCATCACTTTGGATCTTCTTATTGTATATGTCCCACTGCCTCCCCTGCGATTTTACTGCCATCCTCCTCTTCACTCCAAGGCTAAACTGACGGTTCTAAATTGACGATTTCTTTAATTTCTCAAAATGTGTTTTAACAGTCGATAATATCTTTTCAATATATCCTCCTGAGACCCCCGGTACAGTATACTGTACTTCACTATTTTTCTGCTAGATATCACGGTTGAACTGAGCATTAGTGGCTAAGCACTCACGTGCGACTTAAAGAACTACAAAGACTTTACTTCTTATCCACCAAAGCTCAGTGCATCTGTGATATTTAGCAGAAAAAATTAATTTGTGAAGTACGGTATGTTTTACTGTGGGACTCAGGATACACCAGAAACTTTTCTTTCACCCCAATTCTGTTCAGTACCTACTTATTAGTTACACAATTTACCCAAATATATTCAGCATTCTCCTGTATCATCAAAATTTAGAAACTATAATTTTTCTGTCTGAAATCATCGTTAACATTTTATTCAAGTACATTTCCAAACTCCAGAGAAATGTCTCCTAATTACTATTGGATGTCAACAATTTTTATTTTTATTCCCAAATAACAAAACAAATTTACAACTTTTATTGTCTCGTTACCTAATATAATTCCTTCACTATTCACTGATTTTCCTAGACTACATTCCATTACCTTTGTTTTCTGCTGTTTAAAATAATCTTATAACCTTTCAACACACTGTCCATACCTCAATTGCTCTTCCAGGTCATTTGCTGTCTCTGTCAGAATTACAATGTCATCATCAAACCACAAAGTTTTCATTTCTTCTCCCTTTACATTTAAACCTTCTCGAAATTTGTTCTTGACAGAATAACACTTTGAGAAGGTTAGAACCCTGGCATATTCTATTCCCAACCACTGCGGCAGTTTTCATGCATTTCGACTCTATAAGTGTTCTCTAATAAATACCATTTGTATATAATTTCAAACAGTGTTTTCTAGTCAACACTGTCGAAAGTTTTCTCCCTATGTACAGCAGGAAGATCTTCCAAGATTAGTCGATATGTAAGTACTGAATCACGTATTCCTACATTTTTGCTAAGTCCAAAAAGATGTTCCCTTAAGTTGTATTCTGTAAGTAATTCAAGTCAGAATTTACAATCTCGACTTATTAAACTCGTCGGCTGTAATTTTCTAACTTGTCTGTCTTGCTATCTTCGGAATTGGAATTATTATATTATTTTAGTATCGGTCGGTATTTCCACTGTCTCATACATCTCTTTGCATAAGGCAGTACAGTTTCTTAATGAATGACTCTCCCAAAGATATCAGCAGTTCAGAGGGAATATCTTCTACTTCAGGGGCCTGGTTTCTACTCGCCTTACAATGCTCTGTCAAATTCTTCTCACAGTATTGTATCTCGTTCCTAATCTTCATCTACATCCTCTTCCTTTTTTCCTTTTCTATAGGATTGCCTTCATTACTCATTACCCTCTATTCCTTCCAACTTTCAGCTTTCCTTTCTTTGCTTGGTTTTCCAACTGTGCTCTTGATATTCATACAGATGCTGTCCTAGTCTTAAAGTATCTGTTTTACATATATTGTAATAAAAAGTCCAGTATCAGTGCTCGAAGTTTAATAATTAATGCGACAGCTCGTTTAGTAGTTGGCCATTCTCAAGAGCGTGTACGATATCTCTTTCATTTTCCTGTTGGTGGTATCTATCCTTCCGTCAGTTATTCGTTCTTCTATAAACTTGCATGCGTCCTCAAGAAACTCCTACTTAGTGAATATGCCGTCTTTACTTCCATTCGAACTTTCTGCATTTTTGTATTTTCTTATTTCATCAGTTTGTTGTCCAAGGTTTTCTACTAAGCCTTCTCCTACCTATTTGATCTTCTGCGCCCTACACTATTTTATATCTCTTCTACTGTATTACTTTTCCCCGGTTCACTCAATCCTCAAGTGATGCTCTCTCAGCAATTTTCGACAACCTCCGGTTTCTTCAGTTCATGCAGGTCCTATCTCTTCACTTTTATACCTTCCTGCAGTTTCTTAAGTTTAATATACAGTTCAAAACGAAGAAGTTGTAGTCAGTATTTATATCTGCCCCTGGATATGTCTTACACTTTACATCCATGTTTCGAAATCTATGTGTTACCATTATGAAATCAGTCTGGTACTTTCTGGTGTTATAGACAACAAAAGTGTGGTCGGAGCAGAAATATACCAAGTGGCTTTCTCTTTCATTCTTTTGCCCAGTCCATTTTCAATTTAATATTTTTCCTCCAGTCTCTCTTCCTACTACCGAGTTGCATTCCTCCATTACAATCAATTTTTCCTCTGCTCTTCTCGTCCTTATTTTTTTTTTAGTCTCTTAATCATCGTTAGTACTAGTCAGCATATAAATTTTATCTTTCAGATGTTCGAATCGCATCTATATTGGCTACGGTAACACGTGCAATATTATGTCCATATTCCTATTTTATTATTCATTATTAGACCAACAGCTTTTCTTTACAATTTATAACCGTGTTCTCACCTCATCAGAGATCCTGTTCATCCAGTCACCGAATTTCAGATTTTATTATACAATCCATACCATGATTTTGATTTTTCACTGATTAATATGTCGAAGAAAAATAACCATAACCATAAATGTATTTGGAAGTGTTTATAATAATTCTTTCCGTTTTATGCATTAATTATTAATTCATTTTAGATAAGAAAGACCTCATTTCTCAAGCTGAACAACTGGTTAAAAATATATATATAGAGCTGCAAACCCGGCGTTGCTCGGGACTTATTTATTCCAATCTCCATATCTTCATTCTCTCTCTCCGCCTCCTCTTTCCTTTGTCCATCTCCTTCTCTCTACTCTCATTGTTCATCTCCTCTTTTCGTTTCCTCCCTCCCCTTTCTGACCGTCTCCTCCTCCACCTTAAAACCATAAGTTGGTAACAACAAATTCCTTCTTCTGTTGGTTTTCAACCCAATGATTCGGTATGCATCAAAGCTCACAGCTAAAAACCGTCATTTCAAAATCTGAATGAAGTATGCTTTCCACTGAAGAATTTTTTTTAAAATTTTCTTACTTTAAATTGCTTACAAAAATTCACATGGTGTGAACAATATTTATGTTTTAAGTGTTTCTTTGCTGATTATCACCCTGAAAAATGTAACGTAACTTTTAGAGAGAGCTCCTAGATTTTTCAGAAATTTTAATTCATTCGAAACTTCGATGCAATCTGAAAATTAACTGTTTACTCACGTAAAGTAATTGAAATGATTGTAGGTAATCTGAATATATTAATACTGCACTGATAAACTGAATTGTTCAGTCATATTTAAAATTTTCATCACGATCGGAATACAACTGCAGAATCTGACGAAGTCCTTCGTCATGCACCAAACAAAATTTTATGTGACGGTGACCTTCCTCTTGTTTTGTGGGTCAAGTGTCGAAAATGTCATGAATATTTTAGGATGAATAGTGTCTTTATTCGCACGTTGCATGATGCCGCACATTTTCAACCATATAATTGTTTATGGCGTCATATCTCCTGAACTGTATGCCGTAAGCAGTTCTTACCCCTACGTCAATTGTTACCTTATGGAAGGAATGTATGTATCAAATTTGGTTGAAATCGGTACAGTGGTTTAGAAGCATACGTCACATGATGCAGGACTTATTCCGCGCATTTCATGTTTTATTACGTCGTATCTTCTCAACCAATTGTCGTACAGTTATTTAATGGTACCTATGACCATTGTGAATGTTCAAGCAATACGTTGACAAAATTTCTTCACAATCGGTTGAACGGTACGGCCGCGCATAAAATACGAACACACAAACATTCATTCATAAACATCTACCGAGCTAAGGATTTACCAGCGGTTATTAATAATTAAATGTCCATATTGACACAGCAGGAGCTGCTAATGAGCACACAGTGTTGGGCCTGCAACGAATGAAACGTCGCTGAGACGTTAAGGCGAGACGCAGACGGCCACGGCTTCAATTCAAACTGTTTCAAAACTCCTGCTACATCCTAATGACGAAGAGTTTCTAGTTAAGTAACTCTTTATCTTCTTGTACATATACACTTCACAATTAAATGAATCCTACGAGGACATGTATCTGATACCAATATAATTTATTACCTAAACCGGGGAATGTTGGTTACACGAAATCAGGAAACGTCATCTCAATGATTCGACGGTTATAAACTATGTAATAAACAATGACTTCGTAAGGACCTGTGCAAGATTTTGTCTAAACTGATTATGGAATATCAAGCCGGCCGCCATGGCCGAGGGGACTAAGGCGCTCCAGTCACGGTCTGCACGGCCACTACGGTCGGGGGTTCGAATCCCCCTCGGGCATGGATATTTGTGCCGTCCTAGTTCGTAAGTAGTTCATAAGTAGTTTGTAAGTTTAGGGGCTGATAACCCCGTAGTTAGGTCCCATAGACTCTACAAACATTTGAACATTTTACATTTTGATTATGGAATATCAAGGACAGGCTAAAGTACTATGACATACATAAGCATGTAGTATCTTGTCACAATCGTCACGTATCACTTTTGAACGAAGTAAGATACCTTGGGTTCACACACACACACACACACACACACACACACACACACACGTTAGCGCTCGCATGCTTTGTCTAGGAATGTTTACTGGTGCCAATACATCACTTACTGACCTACATGTAAACATGAACAGTCTGAAAAGAGATAAACAAAAATAAAAATCTAACCAAGAAGAAGTTAAAATAGGTCACAAAGCAAAAGGCGTACACATATCGGCGGAGAAGCTGAAATGTGTGACGCTGCAGAATAGTTTCATTGCGCTCTTGGGTGAAAGACAGTCAACAAAGAAGCAGTTGACCTAGAGAGACGACAGTATTTGAGAACAGAGCGATGATCAGAGACAATCACAGTCCATCCGAATAGGCAGCTCTTAACAAAGGCAGAGTTCACGGAGTCCTTTGCGCCGACTGCCAGTGACCTCTGTATATCAACAAGCCAATCTGCAGTAGTGTCCGGCAAATTCAGCCTAGAATCTCGAGAGAGCAGCTTCAAGCCCTGAAAAGTGTATACGTATCTATAGAAGCCCCGATCATCAGGGTGACGCCGGCCGCGGTGGCCGAGGGGACTAAGGCGCTCCAGTCACGGTCTTCACGGCCACTACGGTCGGGGGTTCGAATCCCCCCTTGGGAATGGATATTTGTGCCGTCCTAGTTCGTAAGTAGTTCATAAGTAGTTTGTAAGTTTAGGGACTGATGACCCCGTAATTAAGTCCCATAAGGTGTACAAACATTTGGACATTTGAATCAGGGTGACACTAATGTGTCACCTACCATACGACTAATTTCGTTTGGTAGTAGGACCATTAAGATTGTTCACTCGGCACGCTCAAAGCGAAATGGTTGTTGTTGGGTTTTTAAAAGGGACTAAACTGCTGAGCTATCCGTTTTGATGTGTTTTTAACCTGTGCCTCGCCGACAAATTTTTTACCGCGTGCACCGTCCACCTATCTTCGTTTTGTGAGTGTGTGTCCATCAATGTACTTTTAATCGTCACCGTGGCTCTAAACAGTTTTATGAATATAATGTGTGTATTTTATCTCCGCCTTCTTGTCTCTGTCCTCCAAATATTTTGTCTGAAAGTTAGTCTTTTTATTGTTCTCCAATTTTCACCTCGTATGTCATTTTAATTCTGCAACTTTTATTCTGTGTTTCATGTTCATTCCCACGTGTCATTTTGTGTGTCTCTCTGGGCTGAAGAGCAGCCACCGAAGCTGCTGTCAGCCTGCTTCCTGAAGTTACAGGCAGCATTAAAACATCAATAAAGAAAAAAAAAATGAGTTATCAGTACCCTCTTCCCAATTAAGAGATCACATCCAAAACTTAACGGTTCATTATGTAGCGCTCCGCACACAGTATACTCAAAAAATGTTCAAATATTTGTAGAGCTTATGGGACTTAATTACAGGGTAATCAGTCCCTAAACCTACAAACTATTTACGAAGTAACTTATACTAAAGACAGCACTAAAATCCATGGCCGAGGGGGGATTCGAAGCCCCGACCGCAACGGCCGTGCAGACCGTGAGTGGCACGCCGCAGACCGCTCAGCCCAGTATACGCCAATTAATAATACAACGACAACATGAAAGGAAGGTACAGTAGAAGTTGACCTATTAGACAGCGGAGCTAAAATATCACACCAGAAGATTGTGGCTGGCTGATCATGAGGATAATACAGGATGAGCCAGCCACTCTGCAAACACTAAATTCCTACAGTAAAAAAGAAATCAGCCATGAAAGAGACAACAGAGTAAAAGTTCTGGACGTGTGGGGGTCTTTGAACTCAGGCAGATGAGTCCACCACTAAACAGAACAATAAAAGCTAGCTGCGTGAATAAAGTCTAAGATATTGCCAACCGTAAAGGCATCGGCAGCTAAAATCAAATGAAGCGCAGAAGGCAGGGTGAAAGACTACCCCAAACCAGCTAAAGGCGGACAGGATGTGAACACCATCAACAAAGAACAACATCGGCAGTTTGGTGGGTACTCTCGGCGTAAAATGTGGCCGTGCGTTAACCACTCATGGCCATTACGTAATGTGCAGAGAACAACTGGCTCCCTGTGAGCAGCCTGCTGGGAGAACCTCACTACACGAAGCTTATTCGGCTCGTTCAAGGCTGCCCATTCCGAATTCGAAAACCCAAGGTCCTTACGGGTCATTCCCAGTCAGAAATACCTGCCCTGGACCCCAAACTGCTTGGTCAGGCGATCTACTCGTTCGTTCCCCGGGATGCCAAAGTGTCCTGGACTGCAAACGAATACCACTAAACGACCTAACTTACCAAGGGTGAAGACGGCGTCCTGAATAGACCGCAGCAAATGGTACTTGGGAAGAAACTGGTGAAGTTCTTTTATGTCACTCGGAGTCACTGCAGATAACTATAGACTCTCCGGGGCAGACTCGGAAATGCTGAAGAGCACAGGAGATAGCCGCCCGCTCAGCTGTAAAGACGATACTCGCACAGGGCAATGAATGCCACTCAACGTGGCCACCATGAACGTAAGCATACACAGCACGACCGTCTACAAGGAAACCGTCTGCTTACACTACTTATGCACCACAAGGCAATGGCAAGCTACCCTGTGCTTATATTTCAGCAAGACGATTCCTGCTCGTACATGAGGAGAATTTCCACCGTTTTCTCGGTGCTTTCATAATCCTACCTTGAGGAGCATACTCGTCTGTTTTCTATATAACTAAAAGTTTGGAACACTAATACGAGTCCACCTAATAGGTCATGAGTTTGACCAAATTTTCGCGTCAGTTGGACATCATTTGGCACCATAACACTCAGTAGGACACCCGACAACTCTGTTAACCGAGACCAAAACGAGTGCGATATAAGGATCAAAGGTGAACCAGCTTACTGTTTGTGGTGTCGCACAAGTACAAAGTGCGCGCCACCTACTTTCGCCGCGCGCCGCCATGCACGCACGGCGCGGCGTTCTCACGACGACAGCCACGAGCGCCCTCTGCTGCAACCCCGCTCGTGGCCACCAAGGAAAGACACCGGTCACTTCGGACTGAGATAGCAACCAGTTAGGACCTTCGTAATCAGATAGGCACCAGTGAAGACTTTGCTATTGTACAGGCACTAGGCAGGCCTCTAACAACTATGTATCAACATTCTGCAGTACTATGTAAAAGTTAAGTATTGTTACATTCTGTGCAATATATATCTCTTTCTAATTTACTCTAGTGTTTATAGTTTCTGGCTGCTCCCCTCCGTACCTGCACCAGCGTGCTAACTATATTCCTGGGTCGGTCTCATCCACCCGGCCACCGACACCTACGACGAGGCTGGGACACAAAAGCGGCGAAGAAGTCGGGACACAAAACTGTTGACTCGCTCAGTTTGTGAAACTCATCTATGAAATCGTAAACGTTTCTTTCAATATACCTGTTCCATAAATTCTCTGAAATTTCGTACTCTGAGAGCAGTATCCGACACCAACAATCTCCTCTTGGACATGAATGCCCTCTTTTCCTCTGCCAGTCTACTTTTCATGTCCTGCTTGCTTCGTCCATCGTGGATAAACTAACATCCCAAGTACTATCTACGACGTAATTACCAATTTATGTGTTAAGTTTCTAGCTACTTTCATTTCTGAAAATCTAATTACTTTTGTCGTTTGACTGTTTACACTTAGCCCAAATTTGATAGTAAATAGACCATTCATCTCACCATTCATCCACTCACATATATTTTAATTCTTTTTTCCATTTTCACTGCGGCTAGTGATGTCATCAGCGAATTTTATGATTGATATCCTAGTATGAAACTTCCTGGCAGATTAAAATTGTGTGCCGGAACCGGGATTCGAACCTGGGACCTTTGCATTTAGCGCTCTGCCATCTGAGCTATCTCTGTACGCTTCACAGTCCATGTTCACATCTCTACTATTGTCAGTACCTGGCCTCCTACTTTCCAATCTTCACAAAAATTCTCCTGCGAAACTTGCCGGACTAGCAGCCCTGGAAGAAAGGTTCGAAGGAGAACTTCTCTGAAGATTGGGCAGTAGGAGGCGAGGTAGTGACAGAAGTAGAGCTGTGAACACGGACCGTGAAGCATGCCGGGTAAGGTCAGATGGTAGAGCGCTTGCCCGCGAAAGGCAAAGGTCCTTAGTTCGAATCCCGGTTCCGACAGACAATTTTAATCTGCCAGGAAGTTTCATATCAGTGCACATACCACTGCAGTGTCAAGTCCCATAAGCTCTACAAATATTTGAATCATTGGCTTCCTCGTATTTTTCTCAGTATTTAGATGATCTGGAAATAATTTTAATTGCTAACCACTCTTTCGAAGTCTACAAATTCTACGAATGTGTCTAAGTTTTTCTTCAGTCTTGCTTCTGTTATTAAATAGAATGTAAGACCTATCTTTTCAAAAGCCCCCTGTCTGTCATCTAAGAAATAATTATTTTTCTTTTCTGTTTTTTTTATTTTTTTTTTTTTTATGAATCTCATCAGTTGCCTGGATGCATGAGCTGATGGCCTAATTGTGCGGTGGTTCTTACAGGACGCTGTCATCCAATTTACGGCGTTTTGTCGACGATACTGTGTACCCCTATCTCTTACATATATCACCAGTTTCTTTTTGTTGCACGTCATCAGAGAAGTCTTAACATTCACAGAGGACTTCCGTGTATTCTTCCCACCTACGCACTCTCGTCAATGAACAAAAGTGGAACATCCATTGCACTCTATTCGTTGCTTTAAATTTTATCAAAGGTTGTTTTACACCTTTCTGTATGCTGAGTCAGTCCTACTGACGATATTTGTCTTTTCGTTATCTTCACGCTTTTCCTGCAGCCATTGAACCAAAAAAATGTTCAAATGTTTGTACAACTTATGGGACTTAACTACGGGGTCATCAGTCCCTAAGCTTACAAACTACCGATGAACTACCTAAGACTAAGTACGGCACAAATATCCATGCACGAGGGGGAATTCGAACCCCTGACCGTAGTGGCCGTGCAGACCGTGACTGGCGCGCCTCAGTCCCCTCGGCCATCGCGGCTGGCGCCATTGAACCTTCGATTCCCTGCAGTTACTATTTACTTCATTCGTAAGCGACTTATATTTCCATACTCTCGAATTTCTCGAAACATATTCGTGCGTTTCTTGCGTCAGATACTCAGACTCTTTAGGTTTAACTTCCCACTCTGCTAATAATCATACTTATTTAGCGAATTTCAAACGCGTCTCATCATTCTGTAGTATTTAGGTATCCTACTTTTTGCTATACTGGATCCTTCGGACGATACTTCGATACGGTGCCTGACTTCTTTTGATGGTGAAGAGCGCATAATTTGTTCAAGCTAGGAATAGGGATGAGTCGAAATCTGTAAGCAACCTTCTCCACACACCATACGAAATTTTACGTAGACAGTGACGCTCCTCTCCTATTGAAGATCAATTGCGCATAATTTTATAGTTATCGGAATCAAACTGTATATGTCTATTAATTGCAAATAAGCAAAAACACAAAGGGACACTTCTTTATACAGGGTGACTCCGGAGGAAAGGAACATATACTGAGGAGTGATACTACTGGTGAATCTGAACAAAATATTTGAAATAAACGAATGCCCTTTTGTAAACCGTTTCCGTGTAAACCAATGAAACCAACAAGGAACGGAAAAGTGCAGGTGAGAATTAAGGTACTGTTACGGTACTTCACGGTACGGTTTATACATTGTGCTACATTTGAATATGGTATACTTAATTACACTACATTATAGTTTTACAATTTTTATATTGTTTTTACATTAGTTTTATTTGATGAACAATGTAGGTAAATTAACTGTTTATATTCGTGTAGCGGTATTTTTATTGTCTACGAGATGACCCGGTGATCTTCGTATCACTTACTTCTTAATATAAACCTTATTAATTTAAATCATATGTATTTTAGACCCAATAGCTTTATAAAGTCATAGTAAGATAGTCTAAGTATCGGCTCGATAGTGGGCGGAAAGAGTGGGCAAATCACGCACATAGGTCCAGAATAATGTTCACGCCACATTCGTGGAAGTTGAGATTTACATGGTGATAAAATATGGAAAAATTGCGAGGAAAATTTAGATTTAAAACATGTAAAATAATGACTTGCTTGTTGTGTTGGATGCGTTCAGAAATATACTTGAAAAGAGTAATGTTCGCTTTACATGTGTGAACCCGTGTATGAACCGTCAAAGATAAAAATGAATTCTGTCCGTTAGCCTCGTTAAAACTCGAGAACGGCTGAATCGATTTGACTATATATCATTACATAATCCACTGAATCTATTGTGATGAAATCTGGTGTAGAGATAGCTCCAGCGCTGAAGTATCGGATAAGATACTTTAAAAAGTGCATAACTCAAGATTTTTTGATCTGAAATATATAAAGCGAAATACCGAACAATAACTACTCTCTGGAGGAGCTATTTACTCTGACTTCTTCACTATTTTTCAGAAGCTATAAGTATGTGTCAGTTTTTCACAAATTTTCCTATTTTCTGGCACACTATTTCAAACTTTTACTTCACTCAAACCTTCCTCTCGCTTTGCACGTCAAACGCGCAAAATTTTATCGTATTCAGATGAATAGAATCGATATTACATGGAAAAAATCTCTTTATATTTCTAAACTAGCTTAAACCCGCAGCTCCGCTCGCGTGTTGGTTGATTATCATAGATAATGCGCGAAACGTCAAATCGATTTTTTTTAAAGAGATGTATTAAAAGAGATTCCTTTTTACTGTTTATTTATTTTATTCGTATGTTTATCCTTACAGAGAAAGAGCTGAAGACATTGTAGCACGCATAGACCAAAGATACGGTCTGTGACCTCACGTTTCGCTGTATGTAACCTTCTTGCTATAGAGTCGCAAACGTCATCGCTGACCTTCAGTCTGATTTTTTTTTAATAATTTGACGACTTTCAACCACCATGTCTTCAATCCCCTTATAGCTATCGGTATGGAACTGCTATGGTGTACAACGGAAGACTAGTACAACAATCA
The DNA here is from genome assembly GCA_026315105.1 of Locusta migratoria. Lineage (NCBI taxonomy): Eukaryota > Metazoa > Arthropoda > Insecta > Orthoptera > Acrididae > Locusta > Locusta migratoria. The sequence continues at coordinate 411,661,212 of CM048746.1, read as the reverse complement.
CATACAGACCATTCGTTTGCATTCTGTAGTTTTCACTGTAGAGCGAAATATTAACACACACACACTTAGAATTTTATACACTGATAACTTTTCATCCCAATATACTCCATCCTTTTATCAGTATCAACCCGCAAGCAGCAATGCAACCAATAAAACCATTTTCAAAGAGTAAATATAATTTTCAAAGGTTAATTATTGTTCCTCATTTCGCGTTGTATTATTAAAATTACTAAATATCTATCAGACGGCTATAAAACCGTGCCTAAAACCTTCCTCAGGTATAAATTAGTAACTGTAAAAATATTTAAGTCTCTGAGTCTTGTCGTTCGGACGTGATAAGCATACACCGAACAGACGTTCACATTAATATATATGTACAGATAAATAGCTATCCAATCGCCATAAAACCGTGCCTAAAGCCTTCCCCGGGTAGACATTAGTAAGTGTACAAATTTTTAGCTCTTTATGTCTTGTGGTTCAGACGTAATAAACGTACACCGAACAGACATTCACATTTATAGATATAGATTTTCCAATTATCCGGGAAACATTTCCAAATTTTCGTTTCATAAGAACATTACTCTTGCTCAAAACAAAAAAGAAGGATTACCCCTCTCCGTCTTGCGTTATAGTGCTGGATTCAATCAAAAACACATTGAAAAACGCACTTTCAGTTTTTCTCAAGTTTTCCAATTATCCGGTAGATTTTCCAAAATATTCATTTCATACATATCTTGTCCTGTCAAGCCGTACTCAAGTGATACTCTTAAAAATATGCGGCAATTGATTGTTATACATAGCAAAAACTCGCTTACGGTTTTTCCTAATTTTTTGTACTTTCCGGGTGACTTTCCATATTTTTATTTGATGTGAACCTTCATCTACATATACATCTACATCTACATAGATACTCCGCAATTCACCGTAAGATGCGTGGGGGAGGCTACACTGTACCACTGCTAGGCATTTCCATCTATTCCACTCCAAAATTGAACGAGGAAAAAAGAATGCCTATATGCCTCCGTACGAGCCCTAATTTCTCTTCTTGTCTTTGTGGTCTTCACGCGAAATGTAAGTAGGCGGCAGCAAGATCGTACTACACTCAGCTTCAAAATCCGGCCCTCTATATTTACTTAACAGAAATTCACGAAAAGAACGTCGTATTTCTTCCAGCGATCCCCAATTGAGTTGCCGGAGCATTTCCGTGACACTCGCGCATTGGTCGAACCTACCGGTAACAAATCTAGCTGCTCGTCTCTGAACCGCCTCTATGTCTTACTTTAAACTGACCTGCTGCGGGTCCCAAACACTTGAGCAATACTCAAGACGTGGTCGTTCAAGCGTTTTATACGCGGTCTCCATTACAGGTGAAGTACATCTTCCCAAAATTCTCCCAATAAACCGAAGTCGGCTGTCCGCCTTACTCACAACTGTCCTTACATGCTCGTTCCATTTCATATCGCTCTGCAATGTTACGCCTAGATATTTGAACGACGCGACAGCATCAAGAAGATTACTACTAATGCTGTATTCGAACATTATGGGATTGGTTTTTCTACTCATGCGCATCACCTTACATTTTTCTACATTGAGGGCTAGCTGCCATTCTTCGCACCAACTAGAAATTTTGTCTAAGTCATCCTGTATGCTATTACAGTCAGTTACAGACGACACTCTCCCATACACCACAGCATCATCATCAAACAGCCGCAAATTATAACTTACTCTGTCCATCATATCATTTATATAGATAGAAAATAATAGCGGTCATATCACACTCCCCTGGGGCACGCCTGACGATACACTGTTCTCTGATGAACACTCACCGTCGAGAACAACGTACTGCGTTCCATTACTTAGGAAGTCTTCCAGCCAGTCACAAATCTGTGAACCTATTCCATAAGCTCGTATCTTTGTTAGTAGTCTTCAGTGTGGCACCGCGTCGAACGCCTTTTTGAAGTTGAGAAAAACACAATCCGTCTGTTGCCCTTCATCCATGGCTCGCAAGATGTCATGTGAGAAAAGGGCAAGCTGAGTTTCACATGAACGATGTTTCGTAAACCCGTGCTGATTCATGAAAACAAGGTTTTCCGTTTCAAAGAAACTGAGAACTGAGAATATGCTCAAAAATTCTACATGAAACTGATGTCAACGATATTGGTCTGTAATTGTGTGGGTCAGTTCTCTTTCCTTTCTTTATAAACGGGAGTCACCTGCGCTTTTTTCCAATCACTAGGAACTTTGCGTTGAATTAAAGATTCGCGATAAATTCAAGCTAAGTAGGGGGGCAATGCCGCAGAATAATCTTTCTAAAACCGAACTGGTATTCCATCCGGACCAGCAGACTTTTTCGTGTTTAGCTTTCTCAGTTGCTTCTCTACACCGGAAATACCTATTGCTATGTCCCCCATTTCGGAATTAGTACGTTGATCAAATGATGGTACATTTGTGCGGTCCTCCTGCGTGAAAGATTTCTTGAAGGTTAAATTTAGAATTTCAGCCTTTCGTTTGCTTTCTTGTATTACTGCTCTGGAATGATCAACGAGTGACTGAACAGTGGGCTTTGACTCGCTTATCGATTTTACATAGGACCAGAATTTTTCGCGTTCTCGGAAAGATCTGTTGCTAAGGTATGGCTGTGATAATTATTGTATGCTTCGCGCATCGATCTTTTTATAGATGCACGAATCTCTACTAACTTTTGCCTGTCATCATTTGCGTGTTCTTTTTTGAATCGAGAGTGCAACAGCCTTTGTTTTCTCAGCAGCTTTCTAGCATTATTATTATACCACGGTGGATCTTTACCTCCCTTAATCGTCTTTACTGGTACATATTTCTCTAACCCTTTATTAAGAATGCACTTAAATTTAGTCCACAATTCCTCTACATCCATAGTCCCGGAATTAAATGATGCCCATTCATTTTCTAAGTGCGATCGTAACATTTGCTTATCGGCTCTTCCCAACAAAAACACGCTCCTAGCCTTCTTGATTGGTTTATGAACTTTGGTCACCAGCGACGCTATGACGATATCATGATCACTTAATTCCTGTCTCTACACAGACATCGACAATAAGGTCAGGCCTGTTTGTGGCTATAAGGTCTGGAATATTTCCATTGCGCGTGGGTTGCCGGTTTAACTACTCAAGACAGTTTTCGGAGGATGTGTCCAAAAGTAGCTCGCAAGACGGCTTGTCTGTACCGCCTGAAATGTAACTAGCGAGGTCCCAATCTATAATCTTAAGGTTGAAATCTCTTCCGACTAATATTACATGGCCTGGATACCTATGCACTACCTGGTGTAAACTTTCTTTGAATGATTCTAAAACTGCTACAGCAGTACAGGGGGGCCGGTAAAAACAGCCAACTATTAACTTTACTTCTTTTAGATCTGTTATACGTGCCCAGATAACTTCACAGTTACTTTTAACATTGATCTCAGTAGAAGCAATATCTTTATCCACAGTGATAAACACTCCTCCGCCAGTTGTATCCGATCTATCTTTCCGATACACATTCCTCGCTTAGCTAAATATTTATGAACTTGCCACATCATGATTGAGCCAGCCTAAAACTATCTGAGCCAGCCTAAAACTATCTGAGCGCAATAACTTCCATGCAGTGCGGCAAATTCGGGAACTTTGTTTCTAATACTCTGTAAGTTCGCGGCTAATATTTTGATGTTCGAATTTTTGTTCCGAACGAGGCCTGAATTCGCTGTTTGAATGCTGATAGGCAAGTGCTCATCAGAGTTAGCGCCTAGCCTAAAAAACCCCCATGTGCTCTCCACAAGTACTCTGCTAACCGAGTAGCCGCTTCCTTAGTGTAGTGCACCCCTGATCTATCTAGGGCACCCTACAATTCCCCACCCGATAACGCAGATCCAGTAATCTGCAGAGTCGACGAAGCCTCTGGTTCAGATCCTCCACTCAGCTTCAAACCAATGGACCCCGATCAACCCTGGGAACAATGCTACAAATCGACAGCTCTGCTTGCACCCCGCGTGCGAAAGCAGCAGCCTTCACCAATTCCGCCAACCGTTCGTAGGACCTGAGGATGTCCTCAGAACCCAGGCGACAAGCGTCATTGGTGCCGACGTGAGCTACGACTTGCAGTCGACTGCACCCCGCACCTTCGATAGCCGCCGGCAAGGCCGCCTCCACATCTCGGATGAGGCCCCCCGGCAAACACACCGAGTGCACGTTGGAATTCCTTCCAGATCTGGACGCTATCTGCCTAAGGGGATCCATCACGCGCCTATCATTGGAGCTCCCAATAACTAATAATCCCCTCTCCCCGTGCACCTGCTCGGACCCTGCTGAAGGAATGGCCACACGTTCACTCACAGGACGAACGGGCGCGGACGGACGTCCAGCCTCCACATTGGCCTTCCGCCTCGAGCCACGCGAACGCCGTACAACCCGCCACTCCCCTTGCGGAGAAGGCGGCTCGACGACGTCCGGTACACCTGAAGGTGCCTCGGTAGCAGGGACAGAGAGCGAAGCGTGAGACACCTGAGGTGTCCCACTCGACGCATCAGACTCCCCACCATCGCTGCACCCCGAGACAGCAGCCTGAAGACGGCTGACCGTAGCCAACAGCACGCTCAGCTGTTCCCGAACTGCGGCCAACTCCTCCTGCGTCCGCACACAGCAGGCACACATCCTATCCATCCTATCGATACAATTAACTGCAGAAAGTAGAAAACTAAGTAAACAACTTTTAAGTAGCCTAGTACTCTAATAAAGGCGGCTGGCTGCTAACTGAACTGTGGTCAGTGGTAACTACACTGTCAAATGAACAAAACTGAGTCCGGCAGTTTTCAAAATAAACAAGAATATCTCTGGAATACACCGTTATCAAACGCGAGGGGAATATAAGCTTAGCGATGTTTACGATGTGGCACTGGTGGCAGCTGGCATTGGGCTGACTGATAATGAGCTTTAGTAATGCTCTCTGACTTGTTTTGAAATCCACCAGTCAAAGACTAAGACTAAACAAAGGTATTTATCAAATACGATAGAATAAACTATAAAAACAGTAATACAAACGAAATCTGCCAAGTACGCGGGAATAAACCTCTTAAAACAGAAGTATTAACGAAAATGAATTACACTGGCAAATTAAAATTCACACAAATTAAATTAAGATACTTAGCGCTGTTTACGATGTGGCACTGGTGACAGCTGGCACTGGACCTTCCTCTTGCTTTCAACATGAAATGTACAAAATTTTATCGCAATTGGACTAACGATATTGATACCTCACGGGAAAAAGCTGTTCCAGTTTTTCCCGATTTTCCTGTTTTTCCGGACAACTTTTCCATTTTTATCACCGTTTAAACCTTCTCTGTACTTACAGGAATATTTCAAGACCAAAATTTAGTCAAATCATTTCAGCCGTTCTCGGGTTTTAACGAGACTAAAGAACAGCAATTCATTTATATAATGAAATGGTGATGGTTAAGATGTTTTGTGCTAAGTGCCTGACTGAATTGCATTATGTGAAGCTTAATAGTTGGGATGTTATCATCTGTTGTTGGTCATTTAGAAACAGATGAGGTTTTTTAAGCTAGATGTTGGTTTGCCTCCAATGCCTCTACCAGGGATAGTTTTTGTTTTCTTCTTTTTTTTACACCTTCGTTGCCTACAAGTCGAACTGTTGTGTGGACTTGATATCTGTATTGTTCCTCCAGTAATTATAATACAAATGTAGAATCTGCCTACGCTCGTGTTCAGTTACCCTGTTTTCTATAGCCTGTCCTGTTTGTCCGATATATAGGTCGTTGCTGTAATTTCAAGTGATTTTATAAAACCTGTTGTAGCGTCGCCATTTACCACAGCGCTGACGGTCCGCGCAAATCGCCGCGAAAGTAGACTGCGAGCGATAAGTCGCCCCACAATACTTCATCCGCCGGGGGCGCCATAAGCCATCGAACATTTCTTCCTTGCTTCGCGCGCAGGCCAATCAGAAGGATTTTTTCCTTTGTTGTTATTTCATTTCCCGGGTGGAGCGGGCTGGCAGCACCTGAGGCGCTCTTCAGCTCTCAGAATATTTACATGGTAAGAAGGATATATACGAAACACAATCGCGAACAAAAGGAGACAATACACATAACATGGTGACATAATTGAAAATGAGACACATTTGAAATGAAGTACTGGTATGCAGTACATAAAATCACATGACTACGAAAATGGCGAAACACTATACCGATGCAGTGAATCACACAGACAGTTAAAATCCACAGGCGTCGACGGCGAGTTCGCCGTTCGCAGTTGCGTTAAAAAGAACACTCATTATTTACACACCGATGGAGACATAGACGAGGCACACGTAGATGATGATGAATGGGATGGGCGTACAAATGGGAGGAGCAAAACGTGGGGAGGAAGAGGGAGGAAGGGGGAGGGAGCGGAAGAAGGGCGTCGTGTGGGGACAGGGTGAGGAGGGGACGCAGGTTCGGGAGAAAGGAAGGGGGTTGGATGTCCTTGGAAGCTGTAAGGAGCGGGAGGTGAGAATCCAGAGGGACGGGCAAGTGGAGGGGCGGCGAGGAAGGAGGGGAGTGGGGACCCCTTGGCGGAAACAGGGACTGAGGGGGGTAGGAGGGGGAGGATCTGAGCTGGTACAAGGGAAAGATGTCAGGGCGGAGGCACAGACAAATATATACAGACGGGAAACCTCCGTAAGGGCCCGGTCCTACGCTCAGGGGTGCGGGGAGGGAGGGTTTCCAGCAGTTCCGTAAGATGTCCCATGATGGCGCTGAGGTCAGAAGCAGCCGCCAGAGCAGGCGGCAGGTAGCGGCTACCCCCACCACCACCTCCCCTCAAACGCCAGCAAACCGGACACAGCCGTGGCCTCGTGGCAGCTCTCCCCTCAGCCTCCCCTCCACGCTACCCTCTGACATGCGAGAGGCACCCTAAGCCAGCGATCCGCCTGACACCTGCTAGCATCTTACGGAACTACGAGGGAAGCGTAGGACAGTGGTTTAGAGGGGGCTGCGTCTCTGTATATGTTACTCTGTGGCGGAGGGCATCGTCAGGGAGGGGGAGGAAGCGGAAATTGCCACAGGGAAGGGTAAGGAGTGTGGACAAGTGGAGAGCAGGGGGGATACAGTGGTAGTGGCGCGGCAAATGACGAGGATGGGTGAGGAGAGAATGGACAATGGAGTGAGGGGGATCCAGCTTACGGGAGAGGAAACGGAGACGAAGGTGCTCAATGAAGCGGACAAGGCGGGAATCAAAAGGAGAGGGCTCGGGTAGATAGGTCGGCGCACCACAGCCACGACAGGGAGAGTAGCAGAAAACTACGACCAGTCTACAGAGTACAGCCGTCAGTACTGGAGAAATCTACCAGCAACGAAACCGTCTACAACGAACCAGCACAAGACTGTAGCTGTGATAGTATAGCAGAACTATGTACTATGTATCAGCCAGCCGTGCACCACAAGTACCTCACATAAAAGTTGAGTATTTATATTATTTCTAGTAAAAGTATATGTGAACTAATCGCTTCTTTCAGTTGCAGACCTTGTTCACAATCCCAGCTAGCCGCGGCCCACCTCTCAAATCTATCGTTCAGTGACAGCAACCTAATGGAGTACACAAGAAAAAACCACTGTTGCTTAATAAATCTCTGTTACCTTTGTTCTTTAATAAAAGATGAGCTGTTGTCACAAATACATAAAATGAAGTTTTGTAATTTGCAAGAATTTAGTGTTTTGGGTAGTTTGTTGGAAATATTTCCTAAATATGGGACTGCAGACCTGTTAGTTTTTGTTATGGCGGTTTCTGCAGAGGGCGCATAAAGGTGGGGTGGGATATTCGCCCATTGGTTTTCGTGCAGTACGTTGTCAGTTAGTTTAGGAATATAAAATCAATATACGGGACTTCACGTGCTCTGTCCAAGCAAAGAGTAAGACACATAACTCCAGAGAGAGCGTAAGGGATTTGGTATTCATTGTGAAGGACTTTTAAACCTATGAAGAAAGGCACTAAGTGAGAGAAACTGGTATCAGCAACATAACACTCGACCAAGATATCAATCGATGTATACCCCTTGCAATGAAATACAGGAGTGTAAGTTTTCTAACGTTCCACAAATGTATTAAACATAAGGAGAAGCAATGAATTAAAATTTGTGCTGTAACCGGGATTAGAAACCGGGACTTCCTGCTTATTAGGTATGTGCTTTAGATCACTCAACGAACACAGCGTTCGAGACAAAGCGACTACACGGACTTTCTTGAAGCACGTCTCCCTCCACATCACATACTTTAATTCTGCCTCAATGTTCCCTGTGAAATGTGTATCAAATTGCCAAGGCTCTCCTGTACTGGAATAGCACCCTAGCAAACAACGCGAATGGTAACAATCCCGGCTTGTTCCTCAGGCCGAGGTGATATAAATATAAAAAATAATACATTTCCTTGAGACAACATTGCTTCTTTATACCAAAGGTATTAAACATAAGGAGAGGCATGGAATTAAAATTTGATACACCTTTCACAGGGAACATTAAGACAGAATTAAAGTATGTGGTGTGGAGGGAGACGTGCTTTAACACAGTCCATGTAGTCGCTTCGTATGAAACGCTGTGTTAGCTCAGCGGTGGACTGCCGGCATGGCGCAGGGGATAGCGTCACCGACTGCGGTGCTCAAGGTCCACGGTTCGATCCCATCCACCGGCAAAAATTTATCCAGGAGCAAATCACTTTTAACCGTGTACTCGCTTCGGCGGTATATATACTAAAATTGGAACTATACAGAAAAGATTAGCATGGCCCCTGCGCAAGGATGACACGCAAAATCGTGAAGAGTGCCGCATTTACTTTGCCGGGGGCCGTGGCTCAGCGCGCCCGGTCAGGTGGCTAAACTCCCTCTGTAATAAAAGAGCGCCTCGGTTGCACAGTGATAGAGTGCCAGACTACAAATCCAAAGGTCGCGGATTCGATCCCCACCAGGTCCTAGGAGTTTTATTTGTCACTTCCCACTTCTTTCACCTCTGGCAGTATTGCTCATGTGAAAAATATCGAGTAGCACCGTGGTTCGTAACCCACGTTAAACTGTAGGTCTCCCTATAGCTAGGTAACTCGGTTCGAAGGTCGGAGGAAGGCAACGGAAAACCACCTCCAAACAGGACCATGCCTAGTAAAGCACCGTGGTGTTCAAACCAATCTTCGGATTGTTGACTGCTTTACCTTTAATAAAAAAGCTGAAACAAATCTGCAACGAACGACCGCGAACCATAGGTCTAACAAAAAAAAAAAAAAAAAAAAAAAAAAAAAAAAAAAAAAAAAAAAAAAAAAATTAAAACCTATTTAGTAAGCAGGAGGTCCGTGGTTCGGATCCCGGCCCTACTATAAATACCTTTGGTATAACGAGACAATGTTATCTCAAGGAAATGTGTTATTGTTCCACAAAGGTGTTCAAATGTTTTTAAATCTATGAGAGACTTACGTTCTTTGGTTATCAGCTCCTAGCTTACAAACTAGTTAAACTAACCTAAGGACAACAAGCACATCCATGTCAGAAGAATGACACGCACTTTCGACGGCGAAAAACTGCGCTCTCGGCAACAATGCACCTTAGAACGCTCGGCCACTCCACCGCAGCCCACAAAGGTGTAACCTTATTTCCGTCAATGTAGTCGGGCAGAGAGTAACCAGAAGACAAATCACTTTTAACCGTCCGCTACAACGTTCGTTAACTTTTACTGGCTCCGCGCTGAGCCGGTCCATCCGGCATATAAATTTTAATTGAGCCATTATGACGTCAGAGCACATGCGGGTGCCGGGATAATGGCGGGGGTGGGGGTTGGTGGCGGCGCGTCCAGCGGCGAGCGGCAGCAGCTGGCAACGGCAGCGGTGGCGGCGGGGGCGGCGGATGCCATTATAATTGGAATAGCTCTCAGCGCCGCGCCGTATGAACATTCCGGGAACTCCGCCAGCCCGCCAGGAGAGCCCGCCCCGCCCCCGCAGCTCACCTCTGTCCCTGCCCTCTGTCTCCGCCTCGGCCCGACCACTGCTGTCGCGCCCTCTCCCGCCTCCTACACAGGCACTTACGTCTCTGCTGCTGCTACTGCCGCCTGCTGGTTCTTGGTTGCTAATGGCTCAATTGCAAGCCACCGCCAAGGAGCACAGCCCGTTCTATAGACACCGTCCCCAAGTTTCCAGTGCAACTACCGCCAGCCACTGTTGACAAAGGCGTACCAGATTGGCGGTACGTTGTTGAGACGCCTACATCGTAGCGGACATCACTCGCTTCGGTTTGTGAAATGCAAACGGGATTTCTGTAAGATGTGCTGCATTTATTGTCATTTCTCATTCATCTACTTTTTAACATAAAACCTTTGTTGACGGACATCCACAGCTAAGATGATTCATCTTTAATAAAAGGGTCCACTGGACGTCCAACCAAGCCGCTGTCCGTGCCGCCTTGCTCTATCAGGTGCTTTTGTGTGAAGTGTTCTGACAGCCGGGGTTGCTGTTGATTGTATTGGCGAGCCCCTGGGTTTATGTTTTAACTGTATTTGATTCGAAGAAGCGACTTTAAGACGCGAAACCGGTCGTTTTTAAAAAAAAGTAAAACAGCTGAAGCGGACCCTTTTATTAAAGACGCATCTACTTTTTCTTTGAAACCCTTTATCGCACGCTCTAAAATAGCGGTTAAGGACTTGAAATCGAATTAGGTATAAGCAGCAGGTAACGTACCTATCGGAAACACTACAATCATTGGAATATTACAGTCGGTGTTAACGCTCTATGATACCAACAACGTATCACAACACTTCTGCAAAAATAAAAAGGTAAAGCAGTCAACAATCCGAAGACTGGTTTGAACATCACAGTGCTTTACTAGTCATGGTTCTCTCTGGAGGTGGATTGACGTAGCTTTCCTCCGGCCTCCGAACTGACTTACCCAGCCAGTTATAGTGGGACCTACAGTTTAACGTGGATTCCTAACCTCGTTGATACTCGATATTTTTCTCATCGTCAATATTGCCAGAGGTCAAAGAAGTGAAGAGTGACAGATATATATCCCAGGACCTGGCGTGGATCGAACACGCGTTCTTTGGAATTATTGGGATTATCGTCTGGCACTCTACCGCTGTGCTACCGAGCCTCGTGATTGCAAACATGGCAAACGCAAGTAAGTACGAGAACTATCGAGCAATATGATAAAGCAAGGATGGAATCTTAGGGTTTAACGTCCCGTCCACAGCGTAGTCATTAGAGGCGGAGCTGCCGGCCATGGTGGCCGAGCGGTCTGCGGCGCGCAGTCACGTACCGCACGGCCGCTATGGTCGGAGGTTCGAATCCTTCCTCGGGCATGGGCGTTTGTGTTGTCCTTAGCGTGAGTTAGTTGAAGTTAGTCAAGTAATTAGTTTGTAAGTCTAGCGACTGATAACCACGAAGTTTCGTCGCATATTACCTTCACACACATTCGAACATTCTAGAGATGGAGCTCACACTCGGATTTCTCGGTAAGGATGGGTGAAAGGAAATCGGCACTGCACTTTGAAAGGTACTATCTCGTAATTTACTTGGAGTAATTCAAGGAAATCACGGTAAACCTAAATCTGAATAACCGAATATGGATTTGAACCACAATGTTTCCGAATGCGATTTCAGTGTGTTAGCATTGCGCAACCTCGCTCGGTCAAGAAGATAAAGAGCTCATGCATTCGAACTAATGACGAGAATAAAACACAGAAGAATGCAAAGGAAAGTTAGGAAGCTACTACATGAGAATCAGATTCATTTTACGAACAGTAAAGGCACCACTGGGACAGAGTTTAAATGCCCTCCTATCCATACATGATAATATCACTGGTGTAAAGGAAATGGACCTCTATCTATCAATCATCAGATTATTAAAGCATTACGAATTCGAAATATTTTAACATTTAGACTGTTACAGGGCATGCAATAAATCCAACGGAAAAGTTCAAAATTTGTGGTGGACCGGGATTCGAATTCTGATTTCCCGACATAGGGCCTGCGGTACCCATAACAATTCTTTCTTAAAGTAGATCTGTTCGTTGCGGTCGTTTGTTCATCTTCGTTCTGGGTTATTCGGTAAGTACTTTGTCGCAGTTTTTCATTACAGAGGGCGTCTAGCTCTTTGACCGGACGCGCTGAGCCGCCGTTCAAGGCAATCAATTGGGCTATCCAGGCATGCTTTCCCTTCGAACCCAAATTCTCAGCTTAAAGCTGCCCATTAGTTCCTCTTGCTCGCAGCCTACACTGGATTTCCACAAGGGATCGAGCGTATTAACGCGTCCGCATTGAAATTGTTAGTTGCCTGTTGGGAGCATTTATACAATTGTCTTATTTTTACACATTATTTGTTGACATTAGGCCATTAATGTCAACAAATAGTGTCTGTTCTTTCGCACCTGTCTGTATTAACCCTGATAAAGACTACTATTTTGTCTCCAAACTACCTCTGATTCTAGCGCTCTTATAAAATTCTGCCTAACTGTGGTAGAAGTTGTATATAAACCTTTGCTGGTGTATTTTACTGCCCGTACTTTAAAACAGTGTCTTATCATTCGATGCCTTCTTCATTTTCCTGCGGGATGTGCATTAATAATATAGGTCATTGTGATGTTACTGTTGGAAGGAAGCAGTAGTATCAGTTTCGTAAGCGCCTGGCACATTAGCGTGCAAGATGCGTCTAACCTGTCTGTTATTTCACACTACCGCAGCAACACATAGACTCCAGAGGAAAATGAATGTATTTACTTATTTACCTTTGCACGGTCCATTTGGTTTTCAACTGTAGCCTGAGGGAGCGAGTACGTGATATCCAATTTGTTTTGTTCTGATTGTTGTTGTTGTGGTCTTTTGTTCAAAGGGTAGTTTGAAAACTCTCCACGCTACCCAGTCTTGTGCAAGCCTCTTCATCTCTGAATAAGAACGGCAACCTAAGTCCACACCGGCCGCGGCGGCCGAGGGGATTACGGCGCGTCAGTCACGGTCTGAACGCCCACTACGGTCGGGGGTTCGAATCCCTCCTCGGGCATGGATATTTGTGCCGTCCTTAGTGTTAGCTAGTTCATAATTAGTTTGTAAGTTTAGGGACTGATGACCCCGTAGTTAAGTTCCATAAGCTATTTGAACATTTGAACCTAAGTCCACTTGAACCTGCTTCCTGTAATCGTATCTCGGTCTCCCTCTGCGATTTTAACCCACAAACTTCACCCCAGTGCTAATTTGTTGTTTCTCTGATGTGTCAGAGTATCTTAGATTAATCGAGCCAAGGTATGCCAAATATTTCTTTTCTCCCCAATTCGAATTATTACCTCCTTAATTACGCGATTACCACCTAATCTTCATCACTCGTCTGTAACATCATACTTGAAAATCTTGTATAATCTTTCTGTCTTAACTAGTTATCTCTCACGATCCACTTCCATTCAAGGCTACATTGCAGACAAATGCTTTCAGAACGGATTTCCTAAAATTTAAAATAATTTTGGATGTCAACAAATTTAGTCTCTTCAGGAGTGCTTCTCTTCCCAAGGCGATTCTGAATTTTATATCTTTTACCTCCGGTCGTCAGAAGTTGTTTTGCTACCCTACTAAACAAACTCATCTACTACATTTATTGTTCATTAACTATCCTAATTACTTCAGGATCGCCTCACTTTCTTACATTACATTCCATTGCCCTTGATTTCCTCTGCTTCAAGACACTGCCCGTTCCGTTCAACCTGTCTTCAATGTCCTTTTATATCTCTGACAGAATTTCAGTTTCATCGGCAAACAGCAAAGTTTTTATTTCTACTCCGTGAACTTTAATTGTTTCTCCAAATTTTTCCTTCAATTCTATCAGAACTTGCTCAGTATATAGATTGCATAACATTGGGGAAATGCTACAAACCTGCCTTCTCCATTTCTACCACTGCGACGTTTTCAAGCCCTTCGACCCTTATAACTGATGTCTGATTTTTAGAAGTTGTATATACGTTTTCGTGTAACATATTTTACCCCTGCTACCTTCACAATTCCGAAGTGTATTCCAGTCAAAGTTGTCACAAGATTTCTTCAAATCAAAAATGCTGAAATATTGGGTTGACATTCACTTCACCAATTTTCTAAAGTCAGTAGTAATGTGATTATTGCCACATGTGTGCCAACATGTCCCCTACATTAAAACTGATAATCCCCAAGGTTAAAAAATCATATAACTGTAAAGTTATGAGACCTAACTGCAGTTGTTATCGGTCCATAAACTTAAAAATCACTTAAACTAATTTATCCTAAGAACAACGCAGAGAACCATGCCCGAAGGAGGACTCGAACCTCCGACGATGAACGTAACGTAGTAAGACAGCTATTCCACCGTGATTCCCCAAGATTAGATTCTACCAATTTTTTTCATTCGTCTGGAAATAATACGTGTTACTTTAAGCAACCATGACTGATGAAACTAACAGTTCTGTAATATCCACTCTTGTCGAAACTTGCTTCCATTGGAATTAGATTTATTCTTCTTGACGTCTGAAGGTATTTAGTCTGTCTCATACATCTTGCACACATGGAGGAACAGTTAATACTTAAATGGCTCTTCGAAGGAAGTCAGCAGTTCTGAGGGAACATCGTGTACTCTTGGGCGCCATGGTTCTACTCAAATATTTAAGTGGTCTGTGAAATTCTTCTCGCAGTATCGTATCTCATATCTGATCTTCATCTACTTACTCTTCCCTTTCTACAGTATTGTCTCGAAATTCAATACCTTTGTAGAACCCCTCTATGTATTACTTCCACATTTTAGCCTTCCCTTCTTTGCTTAGCTCCGGTTTCCCATATGAGCTTTGAATATTCATGCAGCTCCAAAAGCTTGTTTTATTTTCTCATAGGTCGTATTTGTCTGTCCCTTAGTTATACAGTCATCTACGGGTTTACATTTTTCCTCTAGCCACTACTGCTTAGCCAATTTGCACTCGTATCAGCCTAATTTTTCAGTCATCTCTACTCTCTTTTACGTGCTTCATTTTTATACTTTCGCCTTTCATCACTGATGTTCATTATCTACTATGTTAACGAAGGGTTCCTACTAGGCCTAGTCCTGCTATCTATATGAACCCTTGTGGTCCTTTTTACTTTGTTTCTCTGATGTATTCAGTCTTCTAATGTAATACTTTCTTCCATTTTGGTCAGTTATTGCCTAATACTCCCTCTGAAACTCTTGACTACCTCTGGTTCCTTCAATTTATCCATTTCCGTCCCCTTGTTTTTCTACGTTTCTCAGTTTCTTATGTTTGTTTTAAAGTTCATAATCAATGAGTTATGGTCGGAGACTACATATGCCTCTGGATATATCTTCCAGTTTTATGCTGTTGTTGATGTAATATTACAGTTTAATGAATAGCTCTATTTGCTGTGTATTGCTATACTTTTGTCAAATGCATGCAGAACTTCTAAGAAATGTATTATACCAGAATTACACGACATTCTTGTAATTGTTTGTGCAAATATCTGTCTTTGGGCTTTTCACATGATATAGTTTAAACAACAGAAATGTTAACTTTGATTATGAATGATACTAACTTGCATGAGGAATTCTTATTTGTTTCACATATTTTAAATTTGAAGGAGGTTGGCTAAACTTTGATCTACACCTCATAAAAAGATCCTTACTGACTCATTCTGAGCTGTGGCCCTACTGGAACTATATAATATGAAGTACTAAGTAGAACCACTGGCGTTCCCTTGTATCATATATGATACATCCATATACATTTCTTTACACTGGGTACCGTTTTCAAAATATAGCCGACTGTATCATATTCTATACTCAGAACCAGTTCATCTACACGTAGTTAACAGAATGGTTGTTAATAGTCTGGAGAATCAGTAACAATTTTATTTGAGGGTGTAAGTACGGCTTAAATGAAAAAAAAATTAGGACTGTCAATTGATCGATTATTTATTTTTAAGCCAGCGTCAAATGTAAATACTGACCTGACTACGTTATCAAAGAAATCGCCGCGGTGGAATAGCCGAGCGGTCTAAGGCGCCTCGCTGCGGAGCTTGCGGTTTCTCACCGTCGGAGTTTCGAGTCCTCTCTTGGGCATATATGTATGGGGTCCGATAGATTTACAAACATAATCAATCAAAGAAAACGACGTTAAAGATAACTTTCCTTCCGAAATATCATGTTTTATTTAATGTATCATGTATATTACAACTGGTATCTCTGATTGTAATTCATATGCTTATAGGGGGAGAGTGAAGAAAGGGAAAGGGGCATGATCAGTTCAGCCAATAGCAGCAATATTCAAATGATATACGTGTGTTTGTACATGCAAGAAATAGGTCCAAGAAAAGTCAGAGTGGAGAGGAATGGGTTCTTCAAAGTTGGCAAACATGAGGTGCTCTGAATGTAATGTGTTTTATGCCTTGATCAAGAAATAAATAATAGTTTCAACAAGTTTCATTAATATATTGAAAAATGTAAGATCTTTAGTTTTTTATTTTATATTTTAAACCATTTTTCAACAATAATTTATAATAACACAATTTGAAAGAATTTGCTGCATTTTATGGCACGAAGAATAATTGATGTCATGTTAATAGGCATGGAGAAACCTAATGTATCGCATGTCATACGTCGATTGCTATGATGAATAAAAATTAAAAACTTACTTATGAATATTTGACCATCAGAGGTGGTAACCAAAAAATTAAATATTAATTGCTTTAACTTACTTTATAAATCTGAGTCAGAACTGTAGAGGATAATGAGTAGCCCCATGCAGAAAATAAGTCACCTTCTTGTCATATGAAAGCGTGACATTGCGCTCTGATATAATATTGACGTAAGTCCTAAATTTTGTGTGTCGAAAATCGGCCTATCACTGACATTGTCATCATATAAGAATAAAACGGTATATCTTGTGTAGAAATTACATGCATATTACGAAGATTGTCTCACGATGTAACTTTAGCTATAGTGGATCCATAACAATATATTAAAACCCATATAAAATAGAAGCTATTTAGTATATTTACATAATGTCTCTAAGAGAAATTATTTACGCTGCGAGCCATTTGGATCGATTGTTTTTGTTTGTATACATAGTGGCTGCTGGATCAGAACGATGTCTTTCTTCGGATACGTGTAAAAAAAAAAAAAAAAAAAAAAAAAGAGAGAGAAAAGAACATGCACCACATTTAATTGCATGTATGCGTTTACATCGCGTCTTCAAATTCACAAAGTTTCTAAAAGTTTCCATAACGTCGATTTGGTGAGACGCTGGTACCAGTGCGGTACTTACGTAGATGGATGTGGGAAGCTACCTTACAACCACGTCAGGTTTAGTCCAATAACCAGCACTCGTTGTCAGTTGAGGTGCATTATTAATGGGGCAGGCAAGATTACCAGACTCCCCAAAAGTAATGAATTAACGAGCTATGTTATCCTGGCAATACAAATAGTGTGCACCATGTATAATTGTAAGACAGATTATACAGTGGGTTTTACAATACATGTTATACTATTTAAGAGGTTATAGAGAGGAAGTAATGGATCGAGTTGTACACAGGAAACCTTTTCGGGAATTTCAACGAACGATGTAATGAGCATTCATTCATCTTTGATATTATGAAGCAAATCTCTTCTACTGCATCTGTATTCTTCTGCAAGCTCTCCCTATGGGAGTAGTTACTATAGACCAAAATGATGAAAAAAGAAACTGCACAGTAAATATGAAGATGTCCGGCGGAGCTCTGGACGAAACGTTAGGTGAAACTGAAACGTTTTATGGACCACGGCGTTAGAAGTTTTATCTTGATGTCATTGCAAAACATCCACAATGCTGCAGGGCCACTAGAAATAAAAAGTAAATTAATTGAATGAAGACCGCAATGGCAGCGGTGTGCTCTGTGACCACATCATAATACTTAAAACCGGAAACTTCAGTATTGGTTGTAGTTTAAGCTGTTTATTTGTATTTCCAAATAGATTTAGACTACATTTTTGAGTCATCTTCAGTGCATGTACAGGCCAGTAACGATGACTTAAGCACAATCGATATTATAAACCAAGTCAAACACTTCGTACAACTTACATAAAGAAAATAAAGTTCTGGTATCAAACCATAACTGATGTTAGAGAGTGTCTGAATTCGTTTTTATTTTCTATCGTGCTTACGCTGGCGTTAATGGCTTGTACATGCAATTAAGATGGCCACTAACGTAGAAGAAATCGAGAATAATGGGTTTGACTGTCTTTAGCCGACTGCAAATAACGATAAATCTTCGTTTCAGACGCGTTTCGATTTTATTTACAAAGCATCTTCAGTGATTCTGTAAAGGTATAGAATGGATTGTACATATTGTTTTGTTTGTTTACATTAGAAAGAGTTTGAATCGATCATTACACCTTAAGAGTTTATAAAACTTATGTATAACGTTTTTCTTAGAGGTTTTTTTCTGTCTCCCTTATATCACACTGTTTTTTCTCTTGCGTTTTCGGCTGGGTATGTCACTTATAGTCGTACTCGGCATTTTTGTTGAATCTTTCCGCTATTTCCCGATTTTTTCTTCTTTTTCATTTCACATACATTACCACTTCACTTTTCCTTATGGAAGTATGATGTCACTGCACTCTACTTCTTTAAGGTTTTTCACGAACGTCACGAAAAACAAGTGAGAAGACATAAGCATTGCGACAGTGTACACTGTGTTGTGCATAGAACTAGCAGAAAAGTGAACAACCTTAGAAGGAAGAGTGAAGTGATATCGTATTTCCATAAGGAAAAGGGAAGTGGTAATGTATGACAGATGAAAAATAAGAAGAAACGGGAAATAGCGGAAAGGATCAACAAAAAACGCCAAGTACGACTATAAGTGACATACTCAGCCAACAAGACAAGAGAAAAAGCAGTAGGATAAAACGGAGACAGAACAAAACTGTACGAAAAACGTTATGCATCAGTTTTATAAACTCTTATGGTGCAAAGATCGATTGAAACTGTTTCTAAATTAAACGAACAAAACGATATGTACAATCCATTGTATACCTTGAAACGTGCCCATAAAATTTTTTTGTAAGAAAATGTCTAATATTGTGCCTCCTGTTTTGTGTCGAATAACTTTCTTGCAAGAAAATGTACAACGTTGCTTCTACTGTGTGTATCGATATTTGTACTTGAGTCTGTGAAGTTTCATCTCTGGCAAAGATTATGTGCTGCATAGCATCGTAACTCGCGCAGAGAGAGAGTTGCACTTGTGATTTAGCTCGCTTAGAGAGCAGTTGAGTTGTGTGTATGGCTCCGATGTAGAGCAGAGGCTGCTGTGCCAGCAAGTTGATTTGATTGTATTTGGAATATATATTGTATTTTTTATTACTGTCACTGCTGGAATGAAGGAAATTGCATTTGATGTCATTAGGAAAAAGTTGTATTATGTAGGTAATGTAATGGTGATTATTAATAATAAGTAACAAAGTTGACCTTTCTTTCCTGTTTCATTTACGTAATTAGAAGATTAACCTACTTCCTTCATTTGATAATTAGTTATTAGTGGATTTAAAGTGCAGCATTGATTTTGGTAATCTTGTTAAACAGATTTCGTTATTTGTGCTATAGTATATGATTATTATGCAACACTGCAGTCAATTGATTAGGATACTGAATTTTAATAATCAGGTACTGATCTGCATAAAATTCCCGCAATCAAACATTAAGAAAGTGGTTTGTGTTTTTTTTTTTTTTTTTTTTTTTTTTTTTTTTTTTTTTTTTTTTTTTTTTTTTTTTTTTTTTTTTTTTATTTGCTTTCTCGCAGTGAAATATTTTGAGTATAGTCAGTGTCTGTTTCATATGGTGACTTGCCACAGCTGTTTTGTTAAAATATCCGTTGCGCACATAATCAGTTTAATGCACTGTTTCTTATTTTATAGTATATACATTAATATCAGGGCCATAGTTAAACCAAATTGCTGTGTTAATGAACAATTTGTTGTCTGATTTAACGATAGGTTCATCATCCACAACACACACACAGCTTTTAAACTTTACAGAAACACTGAAGATGCTTTATAAATAAAATCGAAACGCGTCTGAAACGAAGATTTATCGTTATTTGCAGTCCGAAAAGGACAGCCAATCCCATTATTCGTGATTGAAACTGCTGCTGCGGAAGATGGCACACAAACATTGTAGAAGAAATCGATTTGCGATTATAAACAGCTAAAATTATTACCAAAGCTGAAGTTCCATCTGTTAAGTCAATTAATTATCCCCGTACAGTGAATATTTTTTTACCAACATTAGAAAACTACGCCGTCGACGCTTTAAGTAAAATTTAATCAAAGTATACCGATATGACTGTTAAGGGCAGCGATATGAGTCACGGTATAGCGAACCTCTGCCCTCGCCGGCCGCAGAGAGCGAGGAATGATGAGTGGAGAGGCTGCCGGGCCGCTACCTTCCGCAGACCTCTGGACAGGGAATATATCAGAGGGCAGCCAGCCCCGTCCTGTGTCGCGAGCCGCCTCAGATAAGCCAGAGCCCGGCCCGCGCAGACGACGGCCCCTTATCGGCGGCAACCCGCGCAGCACGCGCGCACAGTGGTAGACTGCGACCTGCAAAGGTCCGCCCTCTATCGACCTGGCGGGCAGCGCTTCTTCCGCCGGTGGCCTTCGGATTATGCCTTCCCGCCAGCGACAAACAAGTCGACCCCGCTCCTCAAGGCCACTCCGGACGAACCTTCCCTTTTCACATAAAGTCGACCGAGCACCGAATAAAAGTTCCGACCGCTTCCTTTCGGCCGACGGTAAGAGAGAGAACGATAGAACTAGCCGCACACACATCAGTTACGTAAGAAATTTATGAGCTGATAAAGATCCCTATTGGACGTTATATGGCAAGGTGTTTTCTGCGACTGACAGCACGTTTCTCCGAAGCTTGAGGGGATGGCCGGTCTTGTGAAGGACAAAGATCTGTTGTTTGCGCGCTCTGGCGGAACTGAGCTGTTGACTCGAGCCTGATCTCTTCTCATTCTCGTCCAACTTCTGGATGCCTGGAGATTACAGCGTGGCTATATCTACTACAAGAAAGCAAACGATATTTCTGAGAGAACCACCGATTGAAAATGATGAAGTATGAAAGTCAGAAACGTCTCTGTTCGAGTATTGCCACCACTGAAAATCAAAATGTTCAAATGTTTGTAAAACTTATGGGACTAAGCTGCGGGGTCATCAGTCCCTCAAATTAAAACTACTTATGAACTAGAATGAAACTTTTCACTCTGCAGCGGAGTGTGCGCTGATATGAAACTTCCTGGCAGATTAAAATTGTGTGCCTTTGAAATGCAAAGGTCCCAGGTTCGAGTCCCGGTTCCGGCACACAGTTTTAATCTTCCAGGAAGTTTCATATCAACGCACACTACGCAGCAGAGTGAAAAGTTTCATTCTGGAAACATCCCTTGGCTGTGGCTAAGCCATGACTCCACCATATCCTTTCTTCCAGGAGTGCTAGTCTTGTATGTTTCGCAGGAGAGCTTCTGTGAAATTTGGAAGGTAGGAGGCGAGGTACTGGCGGAAGTAAAGTTGTGGGGCGGCATCGTGAGTCGCGTCGGGATAGCTCAGTCGGTAGAGCGCTTGCCCGCGAAAGGCGAAGGTCCCAGGTTCGAGTCCCGGTTCCGGCACACAATTTTAATCTGCCAGGAAGTTACTTATGAAGTAGCTTATACTAAAGACGGTACAAACATCCGTGCCCGAGGGGGATATTCGAATCCACGACGGGGAACGGCCTCGTGCATCGTAGCAAAGCGCCTCAATGCGCTCGACCGCGGCCATCTTTGATTGAAGCTGAAAAGTGCAATTCACACCTGAAAGACACACTATATCTTTTACAGCCGCGTGGTATTTGCCTCGTTGCCTGGGATGCCATAGTAAATAATGCGTGGCTACTCCCAACCGAATCTTCTATTAGACATGGGTGCATGTGTTGTCCTTAGTTGCAGTATTTTGTATATTTACGGACAATTGATCGCAGCAGTTATGTGTACCAACATCTGAATATTATTTAAATAATTTTACAGTCTCTTCTATTCCCTTTGAAGAGGTTATATAATGCCTTCCGCCTCATAAGAAATCTGATGATAAGCGATTACAGCACATAGTTGTTGGTGTAATTAAAGTATCGTAAGGGAATTCATAGATGAACAATGTATTTTACTGTTCTATTATCAACTGCTGTTTACAAAATTACGTTTGCAGCATATTCTTTCGGAAATAACATAGGTTACATCGAGAAAGTAATACAAATAAGAGAGCCGGCCGCGGTGGCCGAGGGGACTGCGGCGCGCCAGTCACGGTCTGCACGGCCACTACGGTTAGGGGTTCGAATCCCCCCTCGGGCGTGGATATTTGTGCCGTCCTTAGTATTAGCTAGTTCATAAGTAGTTTGTAAGTTTAGGGACTGCTGAGCCCGTAGTTAAAACCCATAAGCTCTACAAACATTTGAACAAATGAGTTCCAAATCGAAACGGGAATGGCCTCGCGGTCTGATGTGCCATGTCACGAATTCCGCGACCGACCCTTCGGAGCTTCGAGTCTTCCCTCGGCACAGTGGTGTATGTGTCTGTGTATTGTTCTGAAGGAAATTCGTTTATATAATTTCTAAGTCTAGGGGCCGATGATCCAGAAGTTTAGTTTCTGAGGTCTACCAACATATGAACATTTTGAAGTATTGGAAAAATTTACTATGTTTGTCTACCATAAAATAAACTTAGAATTGAAATTTTAAGATACTGCATTTGGGAAAACCTTCTCAGTATTCTGTTTACTAGTCAAGCTCTTACGTTACTGCTTTATTGGACACCAATAATCAGTAAGATGAGATTTAGATGCTGTTTTATCAGAAAGCAGTTAAAAATGAAAAATCTACTGAAACCGAAGGTATTCGCAGCGGAAACAAACTTCTGATTTTATGACGGCGAGAGCTGCTACGAAATTAAGGTAAGTCCCTTAAATTGCATTTATTGTGTGCCTCATTGTAGGTAACCATTTTCTGCTTCAACGTTCACGACGTTACACGACCAAGAAAGTTTTGTTTAATCGTCTGAACATTGTGTAGCATTAATCAACAGAAATTTCTCAGTTTTATCGTATACTAAGGTACAAATATAGAGAACGCTTAACGTTTCCGAACACTACACGAAACACGATTTCATAACTCACAACAAAGAATGCTGGAAACGGCGTCTACTGAGCTTTTCATTATAGATTTAGAAATTTGTTACTAATCTGAAACTCCAATATAGTGTTCGTAGGTACTAACAATCTTTCCATTACTGTGATTTAATTTACTGTATGAAAGACATGTAATTTGTTAGGTAAACTTAGCGATAATCATATAGCATTTCTAAATAATTGATTATGAAACTACCCAGAGGTCAATATTGGCATCGACAAATTTTTGTTATATTTCTTGCCAAATAGCTGTAATAATGGATTAAAGACATAATAATTTGTAAAATCCTAGTGGGCTGGAACATTAATCCGGATCTTAATTTGAACATTGAATTTTTGGTTGCTGTGGCAGTCAGTTTTATTGTACCAAAAACTTTGTAGATGCTTGCAATTCCGCCGTAAAAAGAAAAATTAAACCTTATATTTTGGTTATTCCGGTGTTTCATGATCTCCTTTACCATCGTGAGGATATTGTGGGGATATGTTACTTCCTTTTGTTATGCTTCCCCATGTGAGTGCTCTAAATGTGGAGCACTTGATGTATCTCAGCTTTCAATGGCTGAGAAATCGACGATTGCAGGTTTTCACGTTGTCCTCTGTACCAGTGTGCCCTGCGCATGTTTCAAAGACCACCCTGCATCGCAGTGATGGAACGGTATGTCCGACAGGGAACGAATATTTAGGCATGACTGTCCAAATTACGGGAATAACATAAATTTCTACAAAATTCGCAGTATCATGGTTGCTGTGCGCCGATGAGGTGGACTGATATTGATATCAAATAAACGTTAGTGGCAACGTCTTTTTATAAGGTTCTGTCACAGTGCACATTTTTACCTTATGTGTTGATGGAAATGAAAGGGAATTAAAAAAAATATGTCCCCCGCAAATAACAAGACGTCAATCAGGGAAAAGGTCGAGACAATATGGTGTAAAGCCGGTCCCCACAATCGCTGAATTACAGAAAATCTGTCTGTTGCTGAGATATACAGTCGAAAGAAACAATGGTTCGCCGGCTAAAGAAAGCTAATTGGTATCATACATGCGCTTATTTCACGAAAATAAGTTAAAATAACTTTAAAAATACTCATTCGTATCAATATCACTAAACTTGCACTAAAATGCACTTGATCAATTTAGTTTTAAAAATTTTCGCGAAATACAGGATCATCCAGTGGTATTGTCAAGGCTTGCTTTGTATTTGGGAATGTTATGAGAACCGCACGAACAATGCGAGTAACTGTTGAATCTTTGTAATTTGGTAAGTCCCTGAAGACCAAATCATTGAATAATAACGATAAATTCTACACGAAGACGAGAGGGTTGGAGAGTCGAAATTTGAAGGTATTATTTCGAAGCCTAAATAATCTTTGTGTGCTTTAATTGGTCATGTGTAACGTATATAAGATCTATTGAAGGAAATACGCCATTTAAATTACACTTCTCTGGTAGTAAAGGATAGCAGCATTTTCACAGACCAAAGTAAGTTCAAAAATATAAATGCTTATTCTGTTCAGATTGGTCTTTCTGATTGCGCATGAAATAGCTCCACACATCAATTTCAAAAAGGCATCCAAAGTAGTGGGTGCAATTATGATAACAATTGCTAATTTTAGGGAAAGCATACAGCAGTTACATTGGGATGAGGTGTGGAAGGATAGTGATGGTAATCTGAAATATAATTTATGTGATGTTTCCCCAAGACAGTAGTTAAATATAACAATAAGAAACTATGTAAAAACCATTGCTAACTGAAGGATTAAAGTATATTGTAACTGGAAAAGGGAACTGTATCTGGAAACAAGAAAGAGTAATAACCCAGAAACAGTCAAATACCATAAAACTACTGTAGTATATTAAGAAAAGTTATTAAAAAGTCCAGAATCATGTGTAGTATGTCCGATATTAGTACTTGTGATAATAAAATGAAAACAATTCGGAATATTATTGAAAGTGAAACAGGGCAACCGAGTACACCATTAAAGTAAATAAATATTTGCTAGCAAAATGTCAGAAGATAAAAATATTTTAATGATAATTTTTTTAATGTGGAGAAAATAGTATCTACATCTTCAATAGAAGAGGAAAAACTATTCATTCTGATACAATTTAAATTCCAACCACCTCCCCCCTTTGAAATTACGAAAACAATGAACTCAATCAAAAGTAAAAGGTCATATGGAATTGCTGGCATTTTCGGAAGAGTACCAAAACTTGTTCCCAACACGTAAGTAGGATTTTCAGTCACATATGTAATGGGTGGGTCGAAAAAAATGAATTTTTGAGAAACGAGTTGTGATAGGGCTCAAAAGTTGCGTATTTATATGATAATTAACGGAAAAAGACTTGTAAAACTCTAACTTCATATCTTCAATTCGCGCATCGGGATTAAAGTTTCTAAAAAAGGGTAAAATTATTGAATTTTTGAAAGGTCACATAAAAATGTAACTTTGAGTATCGTGTCCTACTAGGGCTTAAAAATTGGGTATCTACGTACAGATTAACATAAAGTAATTGTGATAAACCTAGCTTATGTCTTCAGTTCGCGGTAAAGGCCTTAATTATCGAAAAATTCACAGCATTTCTAAATGTTCAAAATATT
Source organism: Locusta migratoria (assembly GCA_026315105.1). NCBI lineage: Eukaryota > Metazoa > Arthropoda > Insecta > Orthoptera > Acrididae > Locusta > Locusta migratoria. The sequence goes on along the minus strand of CM048746.1, from coordinate 411,635,400 downwards.
ACAGAAATTTACAGATACTTCATATTTTAATCTACTTTAAGAAAAATGTTAGGTTTTATTGATTGTGTATTAATTATTTAGAAAGACCACGTTATATCATAACTTAGCAGCTTCGCCAATTTCATCAGCAAATTAGGTTAAATGACCCAGAAGTCACCACGCGGAGGTGGCTGCAATTCGAGTTCCCTCCACGCCCTACCCAACTAACCAACTAAAGAAGGCGTACTAATGATATATTTACATTTACAGTATTTGAGATATATACATCTATTTAAATTTTTTTATATATTTATATACATACCAGTGAAAGATGTAGTGTGCTTGAATTCTGATGTGTGTCCAAATTTTGGCATTACTGATTTTAACAGCAGTCATCCTAATAATTCCACCTCTGCTACCTTGCCCACACACTTTTTATGCAGCCTCTGTTACTAATACTACACATCTTTCCACAGCCTGAGTGTGGCATGGAAAGTTCAGATATTATTCACATTTGGGCAAATTCATTCAGTATGTAGAAATGGTTTCTGTCTTTATTTTCTGCATCATTCGGGGAGCCGATGGCTTACATTTTCACCAATGTATAAGCTCACTTGTCAACAGCGTCAATTTAACAACCTTAAAATCAACAACAGGAAACTTTTTGCAATCAGTCAGTGTTTTTTCAATTATTTCAATAAACGAAGATGGTGCAGTTTAGTCTCCATCCCCGAACTGAAATAAGAGTCTGAAACATAATTAGATGAAGTGAAGTAAACCACTGTAATGGTCGCTGAATTTTTAGTTCTATACTGCGAATAACGCCATTTTTCCACCCAGTGTTTATTATAGTTCAATCACAACTAATGGCTTCTACCTCATTATTGTTAAAGTTATTAGCTTCGAGGTACCTCAGAATGCAATCAGCTATACCACTTCCACTTGAACTTCCTGGAAGCTATAGCAGCTGTAGCTCTATCTGAAACACGAAACCGATCACCAATTCAGTGGATTTCAGATTGAATGTTATCTGAGAGGAAGTAAGATGAAGCGTTGACAACTCGGCTCACTTTTTTTTTCAATAGATTTTTGTTGTTATTCACGAGTGTCTCTTGTAAAAGCATCATTTTGTCATGTACTTTCTCTTTGGGTATTTCTTCTTTGTTTTGAAGTCTTTTTGTTATTTTATCTACGCTGCCGTTACATGCAGCCCTAGATGTTCGCTGATCATGCATGAACTTTCTGCCCACAGCAGGTATCTTTCTCACATTCACAGGTATAAATGATACGGCCTTTGCAAGTGGAAATATCAAATAGTTCTAATTTGGTTTCAGGTACAAACATGTGCATTTATTTGTTAAAGTTATCATTTTCGCTATCTCTGTTGTACGATTTTTTTAATTTGTAATAACCGTCGTGACAGGATTTTATTAGTTTGACAACTCTTGTGTGAAATATAACTTATATGGATGCTTTACAATAAATTGCTTCTATCTTATTAGCAACGCTCTCTTGAATAATAGAAAATGAAACTTTTTTCTTTGAATATAATTGTGTTGAAATATTAAGTATGTCTTCAAAACGACGTAATAAAACATCCTCGTAAGTTGGAAGGGTTGTCCCACTAAGTCCTTTTGGGAAACCAAAAATAGGACATTGATACAACTGTCAATAACATCTTAGGCTTGTTCAGTTTCGCCATTTCACTCTTAGTACAAACAAAACAGGCAACTTAAACACCAATAGTGCACTTTATTAAACATCGGACACGTAACTAAGGTTAAACTAATCGAACACTTCAACTCGATGTTGTCACCAGGAATAACAAGTAACAACTGAGGGAGCCGTTAGCACCAGTGTAGCGGACAGTGATAGTGGAAGTGTGAAGGGGAAAAGGGGAGTTACGTGTCGCGACTTGTTTTTCTGGGCTGTCTGACACAACCACTGCTGTCTGCCACCCGCCTTTGTCTGGCAGTAGCTCAGCAGACAAGAACGTACATGCAAAGCTGAAAAGTTGTTTCGTTGCTTTATAAAATTATAAAAATTGCAGATTTTTTACAATTTTCGTGAACTTTAAGGCCCTCTGCACGAACTTAAGAAGTTAGATTTTTAAAACTAATTTTCTGTTAATCAGCACATAAATACGCAACTTTGGAGCACTATTAGAACTCGATACTCAAAAATTCATTTTTTCGGGCCACCCTAATATATAATAGATTTCTGAAGTAGGGTATTTTTCAAGATTGACTACAATATGCTATTGTTAAACTACTGCATAAAAAGGAGAAAAGCCCGTTATGAACAATTAACTTCCATTTTCAATTCTGATAGATTTATCCAAAGCTCTATAGATAGTAATGTATTTTGAAGTAGGGTATTTTTCAAGATTGACTACAATATACTATTGTTAAACTACTGCATAAAAAGGAGAAAATCCCGTCGTGAACAATTAACTTCCATTTTCATTTCTGATAGATTTATCCAAAGCTCTATCGATAGTAATGTATTCAGAAGTGGTTTCCAATATTTGTAAAAATAAGGTACTGAGAACATGTCAGTCTGGTTTTTCAGCAAGTATATTTAACAGAGAATGGTGTGTATACTTTTACAGATGATGTATTAAATCCTCTGAATAATCGATGATCACCTGTAGGGATATTTTGTGATCTCTCATATGATTTGGATTCTTCGAGATAAGCTTCGTCAATGTGGTATCAGTGAGTCAGTTCATAAATAGTTTAATTAATACTTAACTGGAAGATTGCACAAAGCTGAAAAAAGTTGTTCACTTAAACTGCAAGAAATTATTTGATTCCTCAAACTTGGGCACTATTAAGACTGGGTTATCACAGGGTTTGGTCTTGGGTCAGTTGCTGTTCTTGGTATATATTACTGACTTGCCATTCTATATTCAAGAAGAAGTAAAGTCAATTCTTTATGCTAAGGAAAGACAAAATGCATCACTATTTGTAAGCCATTGATTCAAGTTAAGGAACTACGACTGAGCAATCTTGTGAAAGATGATCGAAAATTTACCAACAGTGGTTAGTTAGACCATGGAAGAAGAAAGGTGGTATATGACAATGACAAGTAGAGAAAAAGTCAGCCAATGTTGCCGCTCATGATTCCTTCTTAGGTGCATCTGTAGACTTCAGAAAATTACGCTAAACAGCTAATTCGCTTACAAAAGTGAAATTAATTTCGAAGGACTCTTTACAGAAAGACTTTCTTTGGAAGTTGAGTTATCTGTACCAGATTTCAGAAAGAATAAACACTGCCTTATTATTTAGACTGTAATAATACTACGACAGATAAAAACCTTTCACTCATGGTAACTGAAAATCGGCACAACCGCGAATCGTGAAGTAGATGAATATGAACATCCCATTTTTAATACAGTAATTAAACTGACGCTTACATGTGCTGTTCCAGAATGAACTCGTTCCCCCAATAAAGAGAATCAATCCACAAAATAGACTGTCTCCTAGAGCTGCAGTTTTTTATTCAAAAGGTGCATCTAATTCTTCAGAAATCTTGCAAATCAGTGGAGACATAACAGCATTTATTTGTCTTATAACGTAACCACTACCTTTCAGCAATAGATCAACTGGATTTGAAACAACCTTAAACTGGATTTCAGTAACATTCGTCTACTATTTCTAACTGATGGAGTGAATGATTCCACCTCCGGAAAAATGTAAAACCATACAATAATAGACGTCACACACAGGGTAGCTGAAGCTTAAAATGAGTAGGGTAGGTCCAATACCTAGGTCATCTAGCAGAATTATTAATTTTATAACTCGAAACCTCGTAGTGCTATCAACCAGTGGTTTATGAACAGAAGTTACAGCTGCCTTATAGGCCAAAAAGTAAGGAGTGCATAAGATATAGAGTAATGATCAGAGGATAAAGTATAATGCATTTAGAGGGACTTTTCATATTTATATATAATTGGATTTAAAACCATAAAAGGACTTTTACTAAAAGAAAAGTTCTCCTGACAATACTACTGGACAAATGTGGATCGATTTCCAGATTTTGTGTGAGCTTATTTGTCGAAAATTCAGTTACAAAACATTTTTGTAAATAAAGCGACAATTCACCGAAAAGCAGAGGAAATTAGTGACTTACAGGGTCACACCAAAACTCAGAGTAGTATTTGATTTCGTGGAGTTGTCTTACGTTTTAAGCGATTAAATAAATAGAGACTCTTTATGCAACACACGCGTTTCACTTAATCTATATGGGAAACTTCATCGGTCTGTAATGTTGCTTTTGTGTATAACATTTCAATTTTATAATAGTTGAATTACTTAATCATATTACAGTATCACTTGCTTTGGCCTACTAGGCCAAGAACAAGTTCTAGAGTACAAGGTTTGGAATGTATATTTTTATCGTTTCTTATTACTTATCATTTCTTTTATTTCACGACTCTCTTCCTAGAGTTCCTTACACATGCGCCTGATGGTCTGCTGTTGGTGTTTCTTCACAACAACATTTATTTGGACACTTCACCGCACTGTTTACTGTGTTTCAAGTGTGTTTAGCAACTGTAGCAACTGTCTTTAGATTTTCTTGTATCTGTCTGTAACTTGTGTGTGTGTGTGTGTGTGTGTGTGTGTGCGTGCAGTTGTGTAATTAGTGGTTTCTTTATTCGAGTGCCATGGGTTTTATTTAGTGCACATAATTTGTGAGGGAATGTGTGAGAGGAAAAAGTGAGAAGGAGGGGATATGAAAACAGCCATTCCACCTTCGCAGAACACCACATCATACACGGACATCGCTCTTTCAACCATTAAACATCACGATCATGGCGAATTACGAAAACGTGCCATGGGCCTTCAGACAAGCAAGACACGTTTGAGCTGTGAATGTGGTAACATTACCTTGATCAGATTTACTCACCTGGTCGCAATATTTCTCAATAGTTGGTTAAAGTGCTTCACTATACCCTAGTCATAATTATATAGCTTGAGCTAAAGATTGTATGATAATTTTACTTTATGTTTGGAATTAAAGTTTTTGAATAAACCTTCATATTAAATTTGTAATCCCAACGAAAGCTGGAAAGTTAGTTCCACTGATGTGGCAGTACCTAATCTTAACTTACTCTGATTTATATAAAAATGAACTTTAAATTCATGCAACTTATGAATGAAAAAATATGGCGTCGGGGAAACTCCAGCTTCTGCAATTTATGGACACTTCAGTGTCTAAAGAAATTTACCGCATGCCGGTAAAGCCGTCTGAGGTTATCGTGTTCCACAGCAATCCTTCCTGTCAGTCGCACAAATAAAAGGGTCAGTTCCTTTAGATAACTACCGCATGGTTCGGAAGGCCAAATATAAGTTACTTATTTAAAATGGTTTAAATTTCTGGTAGACTTTTTGCAAAAATCAAAGAGAGTTTTTGGATATATCTCTGTCTTTTACAGGTTTTCATAAACACCGTGTGGTGTGAATTTCATCTCAGTCATGCAGAGTATTGAATCAGCAGCTCTTGAATGATTTAAAGAAATATTGAAAAATAATTGCAAACTTATGGGAAAAAGAAAAGTAGGAAAGGGGTTATTAGAAGGTGAATGCACATATAAAACACGACTTCAGTCATTTCCTGCACAATTTTTCCAAAATAATTCCGTTAATCCCAGCAAGTCTCTCGGAGTATTCGGTGTGTTCATAGTTCGGCATCAGAAAATAATACACTGAGCTGACGTCTCATGGGATAATTTACAATATCGCATTGGATACTTTGGGAAATTTTTTCACATGACTAACCGCCGTAAAAATGTTTGTTCTACCCATACAATGCCTTTTTGTACATCTTATAATGCCACCATATGTACGTGTACATACTGGTATCCCCTTACTTGTGTAATGACATGTATTATTGTACCAGATTTCCAGTGTGTGCTCGATATGTCTATTTGTGCAGGGAATTAATAGTATCTGTGTTCAAGGCAACTCTTAACCCCTGTGCTTACAGTTGATAAAACTCATTACAAAATTAGAACAGGAAGTATGACAACAAAGAGAAACTGGACCATTAAAAAAGTTGTCAAATGCATCAGATACTGAGATGTGAAGAGAGGTTTCAAAAAATGTTCAAATGTTTGTTAAGCTTATGGGACTTAACTACGGGGTTATCAGTCCCTAAACTTACAAACTACTTATGAACTACCTACAACTAAGGACGGCCCAAATATCCATGCCCGAGGGGGGATTCGAACCCCCGACCATAGTGGCCGTGCTGACCGTGACTGGAGCGCCTCAGTCACCTCGGCCACCGCGGCCGGCAAGAGAGGTTTGATAGAAAAAATGGGTGCAAGCATCAGGGCATAAAGGAGATGAAGTTCCCGTCGGAATTCCAGTAATGCAATGTCCTCTTGACTTTCAGTAAGTAAAATCGTATAATGATGTTGACGCTGAAAGTTGGGAAATAGATTCATAAGATTCTGGATGAGTTTAAACACACAACTGGGCTGGATATCAATTTTCGCGCTGATGTCTAACCTCTGGTTCTGTTGTTTACGCATTGTGAGGCCTTACACTGGCCTTGGCGAAGAACTTTTACTGATACGGGGAACTGTCTCCGGAACATAAAACGCAACTGTTGCAAGTGTATTCAGGATACTTCCGTAGAACATAAAAACCTAATTTTTCCAAAGCAGAGAAGACTTTCCTCCGGGGCTGCCTGTCGGATTGCTGGGTAAACTTCTGCTGTAAAACAGACCGTCAGGCGTGATGTGCTGTTTCCAGGAGAAGCGGCCACGTCCGAAAACACACCACTCGGCCTGACCTTGAACTTGCCTATCTGAGATCTACGTGGCTGTTTAGGAATTCAGTTACAGACCTTTCTTTGTTCTACATGATGGGATTTTTTTAAAATACTGGTGCTGAAAATTTAGTTCTCTTTATTTACAATAGTAGAATAAAAGTGGATTCAACATGTTTATTTATCCTACGAAGTGTTACGTAATTGCGTAATTCAATGTTTGTTTCGCAAATGTTTGTGGGTTTATTGCGGCTGATATGCATTTAACAGTAGAGAAATAATGACAGGCATTTAAATACACACAATATGTGAAAGTACTCGTATGCAGAGATTTTACTTACTTGACAGTCATTATATAAAATTCAATAACAAAATGGCTGTGTAGGTAATCCAGCCATAGGGTTATTGTTATGGATCATGGGATCTTCCTTTGTACGTTCATGTGCTTTCCACTTATACTTAGGATTTTTTACTATGCGTCTTTCCCTGCCTGATACTGTCGAGATAATGTAACCGTATACATCACCAATACCGTCCTTTGTGTCCTTTATTGTTATTATTTCTGCTATGACTGCCTTCCGTTGCACTCTTCTGTCTTTCCTTCCGCATTTTTTCGTGTTCTCTCCATTCTCCTAGTTATGAAAATTCTTCTATTTTATTTCCTCTTTTTTGTGAATTCCTGCATCTCTTTCTCACGGTTCGTATTTACCCTCTCATATGTCGATTGCTTGTCACCCACATTTTACAAATCTTTAGCCTATTGTGACCTGATATCTGTTCCTGCCCCCCTTCCCATTCTTACTTCACCTCGATCTACAACTTCACTATTTCCCATTATTTACAAGTTCCTGTACTTCTTTACAACTTAATGCGTCTTCTTTTCTTTCGTCTTCTATTTCACTGCCTCTAGTCTGATGGCCATCTTCTGCATCGTCCCTGATTTCTGATTTTGTTTCTGCCCTTACTTAAGATTTTTCTCCTCTCTCTTTGATTTCCCCTCTTGTTTGAATTCATCACCTCGTTATTAATGGCATATCCGGGATGTTTGCACTCAAGTAGTTATGAAATTTTTCTTTTCGAGGAAGTTTAAAACCAGTGAATGAGTTACTCAAAAGTAAAGGAATTAATTTGTAGTCAATCCGTATTATCCATCGACCAGCAGTCATTATTCTCTTTGTAGTCTTCAGACACATTCTTAATCGCATTATCTATTGTAATATATTAAAAACGGTATGTACGTAAGTTGAATATTTTCATTATCAAAATATATTATGGTTATTTTCCTTTACTGCAACTGTGGTAAAATAAGGCACCACATCACTTATCACACTAAGACGTTGTAGGCGCTGTCTCAGATCTATCCTGTCTATCAGTGTTTTAAGTTCTTCAATATCGCAAAATTTCTGATTATATCTTAACAAATAACATTAAGCAACAGATATGTTTGTACGTAAAACAGGATTAAAAATTTAAATGGTTTTACTAGGCATCTTCTATGATTTTTACCTTGATGTATGACTGCAAATGCATTCATAGCGAGGATGATTAATAACTTAACTCTTGTACTACAGAGTGAAATGTAGCGAAAGAACTATGTAATAGGTAATTTAGATTCATGAAACGGTTTCAATGTATTTTGATCACACCATCCAATGGAGGTAATATTATGGTGTTTCCCAGTGAAGGGAGTTTTCTCACTATTTTTCCCGCTAGTTAGTCACATTTCTGGCGCTGTACCTAAGAAGAATGTGAAGGTAAGCAAAGTAATTACTGTAGTAAAGGCTCAATAAAAGATACGATTTATCGTTACTTGTGTTAATAGTTGGTATTGTGGACAGATTCACCACTTGTAAATAGGAACTATTATCCGCACTGTCTACTTAGCTTTATTTTGATCCTTTCTTTATCAGTGTTCCCAATCAATTTTCAAAATACTTCAAGGAGTCTTTGTTATGAAACCCCACTGTGGATTGAAACTGTGCTTTTGACTTTTGCTGTACCGACTGAGCTACTCCAACATGACTTAAGTTCCACCAACGTAGCTGTAGTTCATCCAGTGTCTCGTAGCCTACCTTCCAAACTACAATGAAGGGACTGGTGCCTGGGTAGCTCAGTCGGTAGAGTGCTTCCCCGCGAAAGGTAAAGGCTCACAGTTTTAATCAGCCAGAAAGTTTCATATCCACTTACCACCTGTTGCAAAATGAACATTCCATTTGGATTCCAAAACAATGTTCAAATGAACGGGACGTAAAACCAAGACCAGTGGGAGTTGCATAAGGCAGTAATGCAACAGCATCCCACCACGGTGACCGACAGTAGTAGGTCTCAAATGTTGTAGCAGATGAAAACTGTGTGCCGGAACCGGGATAATAACCTGGGATCTTTCCCTGACAAACGATTTAAACTAACCTAAGAAGAACACACGCACCCATGCCCGAGGGAGGAATCTAACGTTCGACGACGAGCAACTGCACACCGAACAGAAAGGCGCCTTACAGCGCTCGGCCACTCCTCCGCGTCATCTGAATGAACATATGCACTGCTTGAATACTGTACGTATAACACAGGAGGTACCAATCCTCTTCCTGTTTAAACTATTTATCCTTCCAATTTTCAATCCTGTACACCACACAAATGCTTTCAGAAAAGACTTCGTAATTATTAACTTGGTATTTGTTCTATTGATGTTCATCATACACCCCACTTTCAAGACAACGTCCATTTACAGTAGTTCAGCTGTTCTTCCACATCCTTTGCTGTTTCATAAAGAATGATAATGTTATCAGCATACCGCAGACCTATTTATCCCTCCTGGGCTTTAATTCCCTTTCCTAAACTCGTTGTTATAATCACCATGGGAGCACAAAATTTGTGATATTTTACCGGAGTGCACAAACAAAACCACAAATCTGTTATTTCATTTACTGGTGATTGATGTTGCTGGAACTGTTAAATATTTCCATTGATGTAATTCGATTCCCACAGACAGATAATATCTTTAAGTCCATTTTGTCTTGAAATAACAAGTTCTGCGTCCTTCTGAATATCTAACAACTCATCCAAACGATACCTTGTGTAACATGTGTAAAATAAATACTTGAAACAAGTAACACAAGAAGAGCGCAGTATATTTCCCATCTTTTACGTATTTCCAATAAGTATTTTGGCTTTGTGCACTGCGATCAATGCATCTCAGCCAAGTAATAATACCCCAGTAAGGTGTAGAAATATTGTCACTTGTTACATTATTATATACGTATTGATTTTCGAACATATTATAAAAAAATCCCACTTATAAATTCCCCATTCCAACTCTATTCATTACGTCGTGGTTCATACCGACGATCATAATAGTAACCGTCTCATGTTTAACTAAATTACTGCGACATGAGAGAACGAGGTCGAAAATCTAAATGGGGTACGTGTCATAAAGCAGGAACTTAGGACGAACATCCTCTTATTTTATAGGACACACTGTTTTGCTGTAGTGGACGTTCTCTACTTCAACCAAAGCAGATGTAAGATATTTACCGCCTTGGTAACAAACTTATAAGAATAACCAACTGTTATTTCCGGCAATGCTAAGGTCATAACACATACCACAGTCAATGGCATGAAGACCAATCACCCCATGAGATACTTACAATTGAATCCAATGTATAAAATATAAATTAAAATAGTTCATAAATGATGTAATGATATACAATCATTTAAATAAGACAGTTTACAATAAAAAATACTTAACTTTCTAAGAAACTTTATGTTGTATGTATATATTTTATTTATTTGTTACACAAGGCTTCTGGTACACAGTATTTGTAATTTTATAGTTGGGCGTATAAGTAAACAATTTACCGCAAATAATTTCCAGCATCCAAAATTTCTTTTGTATAAAATTCATCACTGACAAAAATTCTCAAATTTTTGTCTGAAATCGGAGAACATAGTTCCAAAATATACTACAACATGCGGTTGTATTCTGTTATGGAAACTGAAGAAAGTTACCAACAACTTGGTCGTTATCATTTTCGTGAGCGGAAATTAATCGATTTCAGAATAAATAATTTCAGGATCTACTGGTTTTAGGATATTTTAGAATTTGGAAAGTTTTGTTAATTTTTGTATCTTAAATTGGAATGTATGTCTGTCACTGACACATGAAAAGCATTTAAAAAATTTTAGACGCTATTTATTATTTTTTACGCTATAGAGAAATAGGGTTTGGAATCCTTACTGCATAAACAGCGGAAATGTAGGAAGAGATAAAATTTCTTTCTTTCAACAATATGGAGGAGATGTCATCGAGACACCTTCACAACTGCTGGCAGGTGGTAGAGGGTCACCATAGAAACACGTGTGTCTTAACATATATACGTTAGCCTATTATAAAGAGCTTTGCAAGAGTATAACTGTTTATGATATCATAACTCTTGAATAGTGACCAGACAACAGCAACACTTTGAGGTTTATGGACCACTGCAACCGAGGTAAATGCTCATGAAACAAAGTGTATCTTTATGTACATAAACTTATTTTTAGAAGCAGTTTTTTCAGACTTTACATTATTTTGACGTCATATCTCCTGAATCAAGTGTCGCACAGCCCGCTATCATTCTTACAAACATTAGGACTTCGTTGTCTACCTACCACTGCAACAGGGAGAAAACGATAGAGGGTGGCCATAGACAAAAGTGTGTCATTACATACATTTTTCCGAATTAGGAGGCATTATATTATTTAGGAGTGTTATTTCATGAAGTATATCTCTATAGTGTACAAAACCAACTATCAGGCTTGATTCCATGGTGGAATTTGCGCTCCACGATTGTATTTGACTTGCAGAAATTTTCAGCAATCAGTCGTAAAAATATTTATTTATTGGAAGATCTAGATCTCGACCACTGTTTATCATTATCAATGCTTAAAAAATATACGGAGAGCTCATCTATTCCCATCGGGTTTGAGAACAGGATTCGAAAATAGGAATTAACTGGCTATCTGAGATTGGCTCTTGCGATAGGCTGGCTGAGATCTACGCCACTATCTTTAGAAGGAACTGCTGCCATGCTGATAAAGGAGTACTCAGCGTGTCATGTACTTGTAATGTTCAACCATTTAAAAGAAACTGATTATCGATATTTTAATTAAATATTTTATAGCACACAACCAAGCTGGAAATTTGTTATTTTTATTGTAATACTGTGGTGGTCTGGTTGACTGTAGTCGACATACAAAAAAAAAAAAAAAAAAAAAAAAAATCAAATGTAATTGGAACTATTTCCAAATCTGAACAGCCTCAACGCAGACTGTAGTCAGGTATAAAATGCGCAATTGTGATGCCTCTCGCTGCAGTAAGTCATCAAACATCGTTCTTGCATTGTTAAATATTTTATCACTCTATGTTTACAGTTAACAAGTTGATACCTTAAGCAGATTTTTTCCTTAATACTCTGTTATAACAATTATGCGTTGCCTTTTTGGTAAGTAGTTGTAACTGCCTCTTCCGTGTTTCTGAGCTGATTTCCAGGCAAGTAATAACCATTACTTTTACCACCGCCTTCATTGCCACTATCAACTTCTGAGAAATTAACGTCTTTGCGTGTGACAATGTAAATTGTTGCTTCAATAAGATCATCTTCCTTTTCCAAAATACGGCGTTGATCCACTGAATAAACGAATGTAACCGGAGTCCTTAAAATGCACTGTTCTGTTTGTTTGCATGTTTCGAAAATGTGTTAGGAAAGTAAATCTTAAGAACCTTGATATTCACAACTGTTGTGGTTGTTGAACTCACTACAGTATCAATGAAAGTGAATAACACTGTAAAAATCATAGTCATTTGAATTTTCTGGCAACTGTAGCACTATTAACTAATTTCTCTTGCAGAGTTTTTCGAGAAACGGATCTGTTAGAGCAGTGGCTGGTGGAAACCCTTTATGAATACTGGTAACTAAAAGAGAGACTTTGATAGAGCAACATCTCTAATTAAAGGTCATAAATTGCTCCTCCATATTAGATGGCTGAATCGGTAAGGACATTCCCCCAATGGATGAAGGTTTCAGAGTTTGAGTCCCACTACGGGACATCATAATACCGACGAAAGTCTGGAACAAATGTAGTCACCGCTTCTGAGTAAAAGATTAATTCCGAAGTTGTTCAGAACTTTTCCCTAAGAGACATTGTTTACTGTCATGTTGGGAGTACATTAGTTCATAGTGATGCAGCTACTGACGCATTGTTTCGCTAACAGTGAAACGATGTTCACCAAATTTCAGGATAAACTTTGTCACCTGTTACCAGACTGGTGCATATAAGATAAACAGTGTAATACTGCGCTCTTTAACCTAACCAGGTGTTGGAGTGATTGTTAATGTTCGGGGCGGCTTTTAAAGTTTCACTCGTGTTGTAATATTACGGGGAAGTACTCGGCCATATCAGGTACTTTTAAATAATTTTATAGATAACAGACTCAAAAAAAGTTGGTGGAATCTGACTTTAAAGTTTAGCGGCGGTGGTAATTTGGAATAAAAGCAACACCTGAACACTATGTTTCATTAAGAAATTAACAGATTCCTTTGTTACCCTTTTTATCGAAATATTTGCATCAAGTTGACTGGATCTTAGCGAATGAGGCTGTAAAACTCTTGCTTCATTGTGTAAAATGATGCTTGGTTTGCTTACAGCGGATTGTGCTAACCTGAATGGCCGTGAAAAAATATTAAGTTAGTTTTAGTGACAAAGGCTGTTTAAATCGATCGAACTTCCTTTAATTCCGAAGATTTCCTTGTAGGCATTACAATAAAATCACATTCATGAAAGTTACACGTTATGAATACTAGAAGTTTCTAGTAAATTGCAGATACAAGTCTAACAATGGCTCCAAGCATCATGTCAAATAATGAAGAATACTGCTGGAAAAATATAAACACTTCATGAATCATTGAAAGGTGGGTCATTTTAAGTAAGGAAAAAAAATCAATTTAACTGATTATATTTTCATCATATTTTACAGAAAAAACAATGTCACACACATTTACATTAGGTAGTGAAGAAATCCCTGATGTGCGACTGTCTTCATCGAGTGATGAAAGATGAAAAGACGAAGTGTACAACCGCGTTCTGGGCAGCTCGTAAAAGATAGTTGAACATCAGAAATATATGAAGAGCGTAATTAGCTGCCAGAGAAAGCGGTGGTCAGCGACCAGCGTCGCAGATATATTTTTTACTGAATAAAACTTTCAGTGTAATACTACAACAGTTACTGTGTAACAAAAAACCACGAAACACGGACATATCAAACTTCTCCTATTGCATGAATATTTTTAGCACTAAAATTAAAAAGGTGTCGGTTCTTTTCGACAACTTATTTCTCAAGTCTCTTATCTCTCCAGTGTCTTAATTTTTTTTAATGACTGATGTAGGTGTTTATTCCATGTGACAATTTTATTATTATTCTTTTCTGATTTCCACATTCAGTAAGGGGTTGAGAGACATGTGTGAGTCTTGTTCATTGATTTAATTGTTTATTAGAGTACTTCAGTTAATCCATTTCTGTGGTTACTCATGGCTGTGGCGAACGAGCTGTTTTGAGCTGTAGGAAGTTACGAATTAAGTCCAGACTTTTTTCATACGCGGAGAGAGCCTAGGAATTTGATGTTGTACGAGCCGGCAATTAGTTTTTTCGCGGAAGGGCCTCAAAGCAGTATTGAATCGAAGCCCTCTGCATTATTGCATGATCTGAGTGATGTGCAGTGAGGGACGCGAGGCACTTTTTAGGCAGACAGTCCGCTACCTGGCCCGCTCCAAGCAGCAAGCATTGTTGGAGAAGGCAATGCTCTACCGTGTAAGGGACTTGCGCCAGTTAGGCCAGTGTGCGCGAATTTCTTTAGTGAATGGCACGGTCGGCCACACGTTTCATGGTAAGGTACGACTCCCCGCTATCGTTGCAACCCAAACTGTCGGCAGAGGTTAGCTTGGTTTACAACATGATAAATGGCAGGATGCTGCATGTGCAGTTATGTGCGTGGAAAGGCTCACGCGCTCAGTTTGTGTCCGGCAGCCACGTTAATAAAAATGGCGCCAAGATGACAGCGAGAGATAATTTTGCAAATATTTCGTGTGAAAAATCTTCGCTGCGTGAGTTTATGTCAGAAAATTTCTGTCAGGGGCAGATTCTGGGGTGCAGACTGTAACTCGGTCTGCGATTGGCTGTGTGTTTTGCTGGATGACAGGTCAAATGATCCGTATTGTCATTGGACAGCCCATTAAAGGATAGGTGAGATTGCCCTCCTAGGTGTGAAGGGTGTGGCTTGGAGGTGTGGAGTAGGGACGAGTGAGATATACTACCGAGTACGGTTTCGTTAAGAGACACTCCTGCAGGAGATATGGTGGAGTATGGTTCACTTAGAATACTATTGCGAGAGGCTTTCAATTTTCAGGTGTGGGTTTGCTTGTGGCAAGTACACTGGTACTTAGATCTTGTTGGCTACGCTGTCTGCGGCCACACAGAGTGAATATCGTTACGTACGACGAAGTTATTTGATTTTGCAGCCGGAATCCACAGCCTTCAGCTCCAGTCTGTAAACATCGACGCTCAGGTTGGGATATTAATTGATTGTGTTTGTCTTCTTTCTTCTCCTGTCAGATTGTAATATTTATGAGTAAGTCCGTTAGTTTATAAAATTTATTTTAATGGTAAGATCTCCGACATTTTATATTGTGTCTCTTCATTTTGTAAATTTATACGATAGCTGGCGACCTTCCTATTGGTTCTCACCAAAAAGACTTGGGCAGTACACAACTCTGGGTAGTAAAAAGTTTATGACTCGTTGTCTCTGTTCATCGGGGTGAGTTATGTATGCCAGATTCTATGCCCTAAACAGCTACCCAATGTGTTTACACGAGATCAGTAATTAATCTTTAGTTTAGCCAGTCTATCAATCTGCATATGATGACGTGAAAATATATTTAACAATCATAAATTAAACCTCTGAATGACCAACAAAATGGATTCTAAGATAAAGAAGAGATTCACTCACGAAGTAATTCTTTATAAATAGAGTTTATTTCGCTTTCTAGACATGAAATTGCAGACGTGATCTTACTTTATATATCGGTAAATAACTCAATATTTCCCCAGTTATTCTTCATAAGAGGCACTATAAGTATCACACGCACTGGATAGTAAAAGTTCCAAATTGTCACTCGTAAATTAGTGTAGTGCATCGAACATTTCAGTTCTTAATTAATCCACGATTAAATTATTTGTTATATTTCAGTTTGTAATGACACGATTGCTGAATTATCACAGTTCCACAGCCCTAATAACGTCCATAGTTTACCACTTTTCAAGCAGAGACTAAGTTCTGCAGTCACAGTCTCGTAAATTTTCTAAGTCCACACATGCGTATCTCTTCAAATCACAAGGTCGTAACGTCGCTTCAGACCGCCCAGCGTCACAACTTTTCACCACCACGGCCAAGTTACGAGTCCCTTCCCAAGCGTTCGAAAAGCGTGCTCTCCCTGCTCCCAAAATTGTAACCTTCCGCGCATCCTAACGCCTCATCCTTAAAATACAATTTCCTTTCCAAAATATTATACATTTGAAGATCACAAAATTAAATGCTTTGACCACCTCCCTACAAATGTTATTTACATTCTACAAACCAATATATATTTAACAATACCATAAAACGGTTGCGACTGAAGCTCTCTGCTCAAATAACCATTAATCGTCTCGTCTCACTGTTCAAAAATACTGCCGCCGTCGAAATATAGTTACGTTACTAAGAATAATATTGAATATAATAAAATACATATATAAATGTAATGCGCTTCGCTGGGTTCATGTTTTGTGTTTCTGTGGTGGAATCTATGTCCTGACACAAGAATATTACTACCTCAACGAAAAGCAGAACAATAGAGTAAAACAAAGTTTATTGAAAGATTACGGAATAACGTCGTATGTCTTTCAAGATAGGTAGCATCGTATAATACTACCCATTTGCTTCTTAAATTGTTACTGATAAACACTACGTATCAATAATTGTAAATATAAGTCTTATTATTATTATACTATTGAAATTTATCGGCTTTTTATCTGTAAGGGATATTGTAATTGTAATTACCGCGTTTGATTCTGCCAAGTCTCCTGAATCCATAATATAATTATATTTGCCATATGATCATTCCCTGATTTTATATGAATTTTTAGAATAATGTGTTTGGCTATATTGTATTTCAGTTGCAATCTCGAATAGCCGCCCTCGTTCAACCAAGCGTTTCTGGTTTCCAAGCACATTAGGGAAAACCTTAATACCTGTTGTATCCTATTCACCATGTCCAAACTGGTAGCCGACAGGCTGGGGAATCCAACACCCTGGCAAAACCCGCCTTTCACGTGGAAACAATCTGCTTCCCCCTGTATCTATAATATCACAAGCTTATTTTATATTTTCATGTTGTTGTATTGTGACACTTCGTCACCTAGTATTGCAATTGGTTAGGTTATTACTTTGGATTTTGAAATATAATTTGAATTTATTGCAGTTACTGAATATCATCATTTAACAATCCCAATCACTATTTTGTAGGGAAATAAAAATATTTGCTTATAATGTCAAAGTGGAGAAAACAAATTCCTGTGAAGGAAGTAGGGCAAATAGAGTAAGTAATCGAGTCTTCATCCTAGTATGGTGTATGCTACTGGTCAGTTATATCAAAATGAACTTATTTATGTTTAGGAAGAGACAGTGGCGACCCAATTTATCATAACGATTAATAAGATAATTTATATATATAAAGATTATATAGTTCCCATGAACCACAGACATTGCCGAGGTGCGGTGGCTTGCGTGCCTCAACGATACAGATAGCCACCACAGCGGAGGGGTATCTGTGGAGAGGCCAGACAAACGTGTGGTTCCTGAAGAGGGGCAGCAGTCTTTTCAGCAGTTACAGGGGCAACAGTCTGGATGATTGACTGAGCTGGCCTTGTAACATCAGCTACTGTCGCTTTGCCACACAGTTACTGCGAACGGCTGAAAGCAAGGGGAAACTACAGCCGTTATTTTTCCCGAGGACATTCAGCTCTACTGTATGAACATATGAGGATGGCATCCTCTCGGGTAAAATATTCCGGAGGTAAAATAGTCCCCCATTCGGATCTCCGGGCGGGGACTACTCAGGAGGATGTGATCATCAGGAAAGACAATACTGGCATTCTACGGGTCGGAGCGTGGAATGTTAGATCCCTTAATCGAGTAGGAAAATTAGAAAATTTAAAAAGGAAAATGGGTAGGTTGAAGTTATATATAGTGGGGATTAGTGAAGTTCGGTGGCAGGATGAACAGGATTTCTGGTCAGGCGAGTACAGGATTATAAATACAAAATCAATTGGGGGTATCACAGGGTAGGATTGCTAATGAATAAGAAAATAGGAATGCGGGTACACTACTATGAGCAGCACAGTGATCGCATTATCATTGTCAAGATAGATATGAAGCCAACACCGACAACAGTAGTACAGGTTTACATGCCAACTAGCTCTGGCGATGACGAAGAAATCGAAGAAATATATGAGGAGCTAAAGGAAATTATTCAGACAATTAAGGGAGAGGAAAACTTAATTGTTATGGAAGACTGGAATTCGGTAGTAGGACAAGGAAGGGAAGGGAATATAGTAGGTGGATATGGTCTGGGCAAAAGGAATGAAAGAGGAAGCCGCCTGGTAGAATTTTGCACAGAACATAATTTAGTTAAAACAAACGCCTGGTTCAAGAATCACGAAAGAAGGTTGTATATGTGAAAGAGACCAGGAGACACCGGGAGATAACAGATTTTATAATGGTAAGACATAGACTCGGAACCAGGTTTTACAGTGTAAGACATACCCAGGGGCAGATATAGACTCTGACCATAACTTGTTGGTTATGAACGGTAGGCTAAAACTGAAGAAACTACAAAAAAATAGGATAATAAGGAGATGGGACCTGGATAAATTGAAGGAACCTGAAGTTCTTAAGAATTTCAGAAGGAGCTTTAGGCAACAATTGACAGAAAAAGTGGAAAATAGAGCAGTAGAGGAGGAATGGGTAAAATTGAGAGATGAAATAGTGAAGAAGTCTCTGGGAGAACCAGCCATGACAAACCTGTTTCACCTGGTGTGTAAGATGTATGAGACAGGCGAAGTACCCTGAGACTTTAAGAAAAATGTTATAATCCCCATTCCAAAGAAAGCAGGTGCAGACAGGTGTGAAAACTACAGAACCATCAGTTTAATAAGTCATTGTTGCAAAATTGTAACACGAATTATCTACAGGAGAATGGAAAAGCTGGTAGAAGCCGACCTCCGGGAAGATCAGTTTGAGTTCAGGAGAAATGTAGGAACACGGGAGGCAATACTCACTTTACGGCTTATCCTAGAAGATAGATTAAGATTTCTAGCTTTTGTAGATTTGGAGAAGGCTTTTGACAATGTTGATTGGAATAAACTCTTCCAAGTTCTGAAGCAAGCAGGAGTAAAATATAGGAGCGTAAGGTTATTTACAACTTGTACAAAAACCAGACAGCGGTTGTCAGAATTGAAGGGCATGAAAGGGATGCAGTGGTTGGAAAGGGAGTAAGACAGGGTTGTAGTCTTTCTCCATTGTTATTCAATTTGTACATTGAGCAAGCTATAAAGGAAAGCAAGGAGAAATTTGGAGAAGGAATTAAAGTTCAGGGTGAAGAATTAAAAACATTGCATTTTGCCGACGACATAGGAATTCTGTCAGATATAGCAAAGGACCTGGAAGAGCAATTGAACAGAATGGACAGTGTGCTGAAAGGTGCTTATAAAATGAACATTAACAAGAGCAAAACAAGGGTAATGGAGTGCAGTGTAAGACAATCAGGTGATGCTGAAGAAATTAGATTGGGAAACGAAACAGTAAAGAAGGTAGATGAGTTTTGTTACTTGGGCAGTAAAATATATAATGATGGTCGCAGTACAGAGGATATAAAATGCAGAATGGCAATGGGTAGAAAAGCGTTCTTGAAAAAGAGAAATTTGTTAACGTCGAATATTGATTTAAGCCTAAGGAAGTCCTTTCTGAAGGCATTTGTATGGACTGTTGCCTTGTATGGGAGTGAGACATGGACGATAAACAATGCGGATAGGAAGAGGATTGAGGCTTTTGAAATATGGTGCTACAGAAGAATGCTGAAGATTAGGTGGGTGGATCGCGTAACTAATGAGGTACTGAACAGAATTGGGGAGAAAAGAAATTTCTGGCATACCTTGACTAAAAGAAGGGATAGATTGGTAGGACACATTCTTAGACATCAAGGAATGGTGAATTTAGCGTTGGAAGGTAGTGTGTGGGGTAAAGATCTCAGAGGAAGACCAAGAGATGGATACAGTAAGCAGATTCAGACAGATGTGGGTTGCCGTTCTTATGTGGAGATGAAGAGGCTTGCTCAGGATAGGGTATTGTGGAGACCTGCCTCAAACCAGTCTCCGGACTGAAGATCACAACAACAACAAACAACAGTTCTGCATACGTAATTGTTAGATTAAAGAAATCATAACGTTTTTTTTTTTTTTTTTTTTTTTTTTTTACATTTTTCACATCAAAAGAGATAGCCTACAGCCATACAGTAACGACAAAAGAAAACAACTCATGTTACAATTACCTAAGTAGATGTGCAGGTCAATTTCATAAAATGTGACAAACTTAAAAGAAATAAACACTTTAGCTTAATTAAGAGAACCAGATAAACACTTACTACATAATTTCTTTGTCTCATTTTTGCTTCAGGTATTTGTGACCTGCATATTCGTACTTATTTGTTAGATTTATATCAAAACAATTTACATCTGGCAAAGCAAACGCCACCTACCGTAGGCGAATGTAATTCCAGTGAACATAGCCAATAAATCCTAGTTGGGATTCCTCTGCTGTATCGACGAGACCCAACATTGTAAACGTTCATACACTGCCGTAGTAAAGTCAGTTAGCCGCTCTTCCATGTCAATTGTTTGAACTCCGTTCAGTAGAACACTGACCGTCCTCGCTTCACCCATATGCGGCGCAAAAAAGAGCAAAAATAAAATAAACAAAAGCGCGATGAGAGACGAAAATAGCCATTGTTATCACAGTTGGCTGCGTTCGATTCTGTAAATGGAAATTACTGCTAATA
The DNA here is from genome assembly GCA_026315105.1 of Locusta migratoria. Lineage (NCBI taxonomy): Eukaryota > Metazoa > Arthropoda > Insecta > Orthoptera > Acrididae > Locusta > Locusta migratoria. The sequence goes on along the minus strand of CM048746.1, from coordinate 411,614,460 downwards.
GAACGACCCACACTCCACTAGGGCAAAGCGCAGTATATGGTTTGGCTCTGTCGGATTTTTAACAGACTACAAAAAAATAAAAGTAGAAAAAAAAATATTACAGTTCGGTGCGCGATGTTGCATAGTGTGGCAAAAGTTACGTTTGTAGGGGGGACAATTCAATAAAACTTTACACAGCGCATTCGCAAAGTCACAATATCGCGCTCTCCATCTTCCGTAAAAATAGAACTGAAAGGGGAGGGAAGCAGCGGTGAATATTTCGGCGGACGTAACGGGTCAGTACAAAGCGGCGCGATACGGCAGCACGGCGCACGTCACCGCTACGAGCGCAGTTAACTTCAAAAGCGAACCGCGCAGATGGTCCACCGCTGGTCGCCCGCCGACCAGCACTCTTGCATCCTAACAACTGCGCCGTAAAAGTACTTTTGACAGCAGAGGATACCGGGAAAAGGGACAGAGTTGTCGACACCCGCTGGTGCTCATTTAACGCATGTATCTGCTCTTCACACAGTCCTCGTATATAGTATTTCTTGGTAGGGCTAATATAACTCCGCAGTCGTTGACCACTACTGTCAGATATGTATCACTCACGCATCTCACGTAACCTGTACAGGAGCGACAAAGAAATGGCTTTAGTATTCGATAATAGAAATGCCATTATACGTGATGGAATATATGCGACGGGCAAACTTAAAGTTTTAAATTCAAATTTCAACTATACTGGGTGATCGAAAAGTCAGTATAAGTTCGAAAATTTAATAAATCACTGAATAATGAAGATAGAGAGGTAAAAATTAACACATGCTTCGAATGATATATATATATATATATATATATATATATATATATATATATATATATAAGAAACAAAGCAAAGATGATGTTCTTTACAGAAAATGCTCAATATGTTCACCATCACTCCTCAACAGTTGTTCTAGTCGAGGAATAATGTTGTGGACAGTACTGTCAAGCATGTCCGTAGTTATGTTGAGGCACTATCAGTTCCGACCGGAAGATTCACTTAAAAGCCAATCTTGTTTAAACAACAGTATTACAGCAGCGGTGCATACGCTGTTACCGAAACATTCAGCACCAGATTAATCAAGTTTTTAATGTTTTTACTCAGTCGTTTCTTTAATTTTTTCTAATAAAGCCCCACGTCATTCCAAGCATGTGTGTCAGTTTTTACCTCTTTGTCTACATTATTCCGTGATTAAGTTTTCAAATTTATACTGACATTTTGATCACCCGGTATATATCTCAAACGACTTTAGGATCGTAATCAGTGAACGTTACACTCCATATTTTCAGTTTCTGACATAAATAGCCTCTCTCACGCGACATCGGCCAGTACTTTAAAAATAGGATTCTTTCGACAGGATACTGTCAGTTAGTTTCTTAAGATATAGAGGTTGACTCACTAACTATTACCACCAAGAAGAACTCCAAAATGTATGGTAGGATTGTAGCCTTATACTTAAATTTTTTTTATTAAAATTATATTTGCGACGCTTGTCACTAGCATCGTTTCTCTCTGCCAGTAAATATCTGATTATTTTGTCTTATAAGATACTTTCAATTTTTTTGACCAGGCTAGAGGGAAAACGGAATCGCTCATCGTCTTTCGTCTTCTTATTGTTGAATAGATCGGACGTCTCTTTTTTGGGGTCTCCGTATTGGCTCTGTAAGTGTGAACTTACAATTTATTAATTGTGATAAATACCTCATAATTATATTATACAAATTGCCTTTCCCAATTTTCACTAGTTCTGTTATTCTTTTTCCAGCAAGACGCAGAAATCGTAAAATAATGCTTGGTACTTGTTACGAATCGCTTCGGTTTCTGGTAAAGATTTACAATTAATCTTCTCTCCTTTCACTTTACTCCCTTTCTTTTCAAAATCTCTAACGGCTTATCCCATTGCACACTATCAAATGCCTTTTCGAGATCTATGAAGACAGCACATACTTTCCCCTTTTCAATATATCTTTCTAAGATGGTTCTTAGGAGTCCAGTTGCATCTCGCGTTCCCTTTCCAAGTGATTCTTCTGGTGTTCCACAAAACCTCCTATGAAGAACTCGAAGAAGTACCTTTGCTGCTTGCGATATTAGTCTGATTTTCCTGTGATTTTCACACTTTTTAGTATTATTAGTCTTTGGGATTAGAACTATTATACTTAGGAAAAAGTCTTCTGGCCACTCCCCTTTGTCATAGATGTGGTTGCAAAGAGAGGTAAACTCACTTTCGTCTTTTTCTTTTAAACTCTTCAAGATTTCGGCTAGAATGCCATCTACATCACATGCTTTGTTATCTTAACTTCTCCCAGTGCCTTTTTTTACTTTTAATGGTATCTTCCTTTTCATCTTCGTTTACTGATTCTTCCTTCTCAATCGGTAGAACTGAAGGTTTTTGATCCGTTTCATAGAGTGTGTCAATGTATTCTTTCCATCTGTCCTGAGCAACACATGGGTTACTTAATAGAGTTCCATCTTTCCCTTCTATTTCCATATTAGTTTTGCTCTTTCTTCCCTGAAATATTAATTCATTGGCTACTCGATATATCTATTCGTATTTGCCCTCTTTCTCCAGTGTCTCAATTTATGAACGGATTTCTCTTGCCCAATTTTCTTTGGCCTGATCAGTTACTCTTCTCCGCTCATTGTTCAGTCTTCTGTATTGCCTTTTTCCTTCATCAGTTTGTGGGTTTTTCATTTCTTCCTTTCTGCCATCTTCAAGATAATGTCGTCGGTAACCCATGGTTTCCTTCTGCGCTTGCACTTCTCTACTGTCTGCTTTCATGGTGTCTCTGAACTGGTTCCACTGCTCATTTTATGGTCTCTGTCTTTTCTATAATTTTCCACTTGTCTCGGAACTCTTCTTCAAGCTTTTTGTTTGTCCCTTCTTCCTTTAGAGGATCCAAGTTAATTTTTTCTTTCAATTTACCAACCAACATTCTTTACAAATCAAATGTGCAAATGTTTGTAGAGCTTATGGGACTTAACTACGGGGTCCTCTGCCCCTAAACTTACAAACTACTTATGAACTAGCTAATGCTAAGGATGGCACAAATATCCATGCCCGAGGGAAGATTTGAACCCCCGACCGTAGTGGCCGGGCAGAACGTGACTGGTGCGCCGCAGACCGCTCGGCCACCGCGGCCGGCACATTCTTTTCAGTCTAACATGCACATCCGATACGCTACAACCAAGTTGTGGTCGGAATTAATATGGGCTCCAGGATAAGCTTCGGCATTACTCATGCAGGTGCGCAATCTACTCTGTATTAGAATGTAATCGACTGGTATCTGTTATTGTCTATGTTCGATGTCCATGTGTACCTTCTTCTTTTGTGATGTTCAAAAAGTGTGTTTCCAACTACGAATGCGTTTTCCTTACAAAATCTGACCATTCTCGCTCCTCTTTCGTTTCTATTTCCCAAAACAAACTTTCCAACCACATCTCCGTCTTTCCCTTCGCCAAACACCGCGTTCCAATCTCCCATTACTACGATGCAGGCCTTCTTCTTCTCTCTCTCCACCAGTGATTCAGTTCTGCTGTAGCATTCTTCAGTCCCATCATCACTGCGTTGGCTGGTATGTATGTAGACCTGTATCAGAATTACATCCTTCTTGTGACCTTTCAACCTCAGCTTCATCAATCTGCTATTAATGTATTCCACCTTCATTATAATGTTTTTAATTTTCTTCCTTATCAAGGGATCAAGAAATTAGAACAGCGTTGAACGAAGCGTACAAGTTTAAAATAAGACTATGTCGAAAAATAAAAACGGTTTCTCCCAAACACTTTATAAGTTTTTATTTCTGCACGAACTTTTCAAACATCCCTCGTACTTTACTGTCCTTCAAAATATTCACCTCCCGACACTATGAACTGCTGAGCTCTGCGATACATGTCCTGGAAACTTGCACGATGTCTTCCTTCAGGTCGTAACTGGAAGATTAAGATTTTCCGAGTGTGGCTAATGTTAAAGCTCCACTTCCTCCGTTTATGCCAGGAACTGTTTGACGACACTGGATGTGTGGGCGAGCATTGTGCAACTTTAACTGCTTATCCTCCTCCGCTAATACTGAGATCAATAGATTGAAAATCCTATCCAATTATGTTGGCCGTTCTACCTGCTTCGGCCTGCATATGCGTTCTCTAAGAGTGATTATCTAGCTGAACGTCTTGCCGCGGTGGAGTAGCCGAGCGGTCTAAAGCGTCTCGCTGCGGAGCGCGCGGTCGCTCGCCGTGGAGGTTCCAGTCCTCCCTGGGGCATGGGTGTGTGTATTTGTCCTTAGGTTCGTTTACCTAGGTGTAAGTAGTTTGTAAGCTACGGACTGATGACCTCGCAGTTTGGTCCGATCGATTTACAAACATTTGATTTTTAACGTCTTGCATGATTTGTAACTCCCAAGTACCCGATCTTCGATCATTATGGTGCGAACCTTTCTTATAACTTTATTCTTTCGGTGATCATGGTTCAAGCTAATGGTTTGTTTTTAACATTTATTTGATACCGATGACGTCCATTTATTGTTATGCAATACATAGATACCATAGTGTCTTGATCTCTGCATTTCCGTGGCATTCAGTGTCTGTCTTCCTCGTAATTCTTATTGGGTGTCATTGACAGGAAATATATTTACTGTCATAATTGCAAACACACCACTGTTAGATGAACCTTACTAGGCTTGGAAGTTCTGCTGTCCAGATTATTTTATTCAATATTATTAAATGATCCTTATGCAAATTTCAGGTTTTCCAGTAAAAAGTGAAATATAAAATAAATAAATAAATGAAGAACTAAAAACTCCAATTTATTTTATGTTCATGGTTCATCAACATTTGGCCAAAGCTGATTGAGACAAATTTGTTTTCACTATAACGCAATGTAGATCCATACGACCGTTCATGTGTATCTCCTATTGATTTCCGTGTACAGAACCCGTTCAAATTTAATAAATTAATGAGTTAACTACTTATCTCTTGGCGGCATACGGCAATGAAAGATATACGAGAGTAATGTTAGAGTACCAACAGTACAAGTGTGAAAATCGCCTCCAATATTGTTCAATAGCTTTAACGTGCAGGCGTACAAAGATACGGATAGACAGGCAAACAAAACTTCTGAAGGTAAACGTTTTGGCTTCTATTACAATTTCAAAACACCTTTCACATTAAGATTTCTTAAATTTCTCCCATGTATAGACTTCAGAAATCTAATTTTATATTATGTGTAATGGGGATAGTAATCTCTCATTACTTAATAATTCTTGAGGCCTTCTATTTTGCGTTGTTTATACATGGGATGAACTTTGTGAAGATAAACTTCAAATTTCGAGCTGGATGTTATAAGTTTAATAATAATAATGGCAGAGGGAGATTTGTCGAAACTGACAGGATTGGAGATTTCCTATCAAAGACGACATAGTTCGTAGTAATTAATGGAAAGGCATCGGCTAAAGGAAAGGTGATATCTGGTGTTGCCCAAGGCAGCGATATTGGCCCTCTGTTGTTCCTTATCTATATGATCGGTTTCGGAGAAAGTCTGAGCAGTCGTATTAGGTTCGTTGGAGACGACTCTGTCATATATCGCCTGTAAAAATCATCAGAAGATCAAAACCAACTGCAGGACAATTTAGATGAGATACCTGTATGGTACAAAAATTGGCGCACGATGTCCTCCTCATGAGTGCTAAAAGGAATCCGATTAACTTCGTTTATAACATAAATCAAACAAATATGAGTACCCTAAATTCAACTAAATAACTAGGAATTACATTTACGACCGACTTCAGCTGGGAAGAATAAATCAAAAACGTTGTGAATAATATGAAGCAAACACCGTGTTTTACTGGCAGAACACTTGGAAGATGTACCGTCTTTTCTAAAGTTGTCCGTCCTCTTATGGAATATTTCCACGCGGTAAGGGATTCTTATAAGATTGGATTTACGGAGTGCATTGAAAAAGTAGAAAGAAGGGCTGTCACTATACACGGGAGAAAATGTTCAAATGTTTGTAAATCTAAGGGACTTAACTACTTTATTCACCTGCCCTAGGCTTACAAACTACAGAAACTAACTTGAAGTAACTTATGCTATGATAACAAGCACCGATGCTCGAAGGGAGGACTGGAAACTCCGACGGCGAGCAACCACACACAAGACACCTTAGAACGCTCGGCCACTCTACAGCAGCACACACGGGAAAGGGTGTCAGAGAAATAATACAGGAGTAGATGTGAGAATCATTACGACAATGGTGTTTGTCGTTGCGGCGAAATGTACTTAAAGAAATTTCATTCGCCGAATGTCTGCTCCGAATGTAGAAATATATTGTTGCTACAGCCTGAATATGAAGAAATGCCCCTCAGAATGAAATACGATAAAAAAAATCGAACATAGAGATTTAAATATTCTTTTTTGTCTCTCGCAAATTGAGAATAAGGTAGTAAATAAAGAGTATGAAGATGATTCCATGAACACATTGCCAGGCACTTCAGTCTGATTTGCAGAGTAATGAATTAGATGTATCTGAATTACTGTGTTTAATTTAATATGTGTTCAAGTATGCATATTCTGTCGTAAAAATATAAAAGATTAAAGTACTCTAGTGATTTTTAAATACAGAGCTATTCGCTCCGTTGAGATGAATTGTTGCCAGTGAAACCTCTCCCCATGAAGTCATAAGAGATAAGACAACAACATATTTGAATGTTTAGAGTTTAAGAGCAAAGTTTGAACTGTCGAAGGCTTTCTTTTCGCTATGTACATGACTTCTTTAGAAGCAACACCAAACGCTATCTTGAGACCTCAGCAGATGTACATTAGCAAACAACTCAAAGAACTCCCCGAAATAAAGACATTCGTCAGCTTGATGAGATGTATTTATTCGTGATCATTGTCTGCTGTACCCTAAACATAATTTCATTCAATGTGAATACTTGAGAGGTCGCTTTTCCGCGTGAAATGTTGGCCAATTCGAGTGCTTACACCCATTCGTTAATATTTGAAGCTAAGTACACTTCACAGCAGTATAAAACTTGATTGAAGAGAGCTGTCTCATTACCTAATTACCACAAAATTATGTAAAACACTCTACCAATATTTGACTGCCCGCACAGGCACATAAATGAGTGACATCGATATTAGCACGTCACTGTTGAAAAACGAAACTGCTTAAAGCGAACGAGTCACTCGGTGGCGACAGAATTCCGTTTGGCTTTTAGTTTGATTACGCAAGGGAATTGGGCCGTTTTCTTGCTCATATTTGTCGAGAATCGGTTTCTCAGTCTGTAACTAGTGAAGAGCACAGAAACTCATGTTTACTGGAAGCGTAGTAAATATTGTGCACATATCAGTATGGGTAACATCTGCCTGTTACAGCCAGAAAGTTTAAATACACGTCCGTCGTATTTGAGGCAAATTCAACGCCATGGTTTTGGGGGTAGCAGCCGCTAATATTAAAAAGTATTAAAATACACGATAACAGAGAAACAGTGTAATCATGCATTTGAATTGCAAACTTACGACGTGCTACTGACTACTTCTTTAGAGTATTGGCTTCGAAACTGTTGCAAACTATCTCTCCAGACACTAGTCGTATGTTTTTGCTAACTTTATTCTTCCTTATTTTTAATTTAAAGGCAAAAAGTGATTGCTCAGACAAAAGACGCCTCTCATCATTTGAGTTGCACGTGCTGTAATCTTCAGAGAGTGTAAAGTGACTGTGCCAGGCTACAGCCGTAAACATTTCCATTAAAACGTAAAGCGTCTGTTTTATCTCACCTTATTAGTTTCTCCATCGTTGGATGGTTGCTGTTGCCGCAACTGTGGTTCAAATTTAATGAAAGTCCAGCTCCAGTTGCAATTAGTTGTGCTTTATTTAAGCCCACACTACCGGTTTCGGCCTCTATGTTAGGCCATTTTCAAGTGTGACAGACCTGCATATAATGTGTAGCAATAAGTTTACAAAAATTATATGGTAAAGATAGAATGATACATATGTAAAAAGGTACTGTACAGAAGCAGAAAGAAACTTACGTTATGCCATAGAGAAAGCAACGTCAAGTAATTAAAACGATAGAACTCAGAGAATTTAAAACTTTTGGCGCCCAATGGCGATATAAGAAAAATGGGCGTGTCATTTTTTAACATTCCAGAACATTATAATCGGCATGATCTGATGTGTTCTGATATCAACATTACATCATTGCATGCTTAAAATTACAAACATCAGTTGATAAAATGTAAAGGTCAATAGTAAAAAATTACAATTGTCAGTCAGGATAAAAAAAAAAAAAAAAAAAAACAACGGAAATGTAGCGGCCAATGAGGCTATGTGAAAAGTGGGCGTGTCGTCAATTTAAAATGTTTTTTATACAGGAAGTATAATAATTTAGCTTAAGGCCAATTGCATTCAATTTAGTTTACATTAAAGTTGAATGTATTGATTTATACAAGGTACAAAGATTCTTAGGTTGTAAAATGTAAAATGATTGCAACAAACGAGGCGTCCAAGCCGATAGTTGAGGGGCGGTCTCTAGAGAGCGAAATTTGAACCAGGAACGCTGGTGCGGGCTCCAGAGCTGTTTGGACGCGTCGTTGATTGCTTACATTGTACTGTTTACAAACAGTAGTATGTACGTATTTCAAAAACAGCCACGAACTTGTGGAGCATTTCTAAAAAATTTTGTCAATTACTGGGCGGCAGATATCTAAGAAATTGGTATTCTTTAGAGTGCATTGCTCGTTAAGCGTGTCTTCCTTGGACTTTTTTAGGTGAGTATATATGGCAACCTCTTCATAAAAATCCATAAAATAGCCTTTCTTCATTTTGTGGAGTATTGTTAGGTTGTTTTCAATACCGTGTACCTTGTGACTGTTGCGTATAAGGTGAGCAGCAAAGGTGGATCTGCTTTCAGCGTTTTTAAGAAATGCTCCACAAGTTCGTGGCTGTTTTTGAAATACGTACATACTACTGTTTGTAAACAGTACAATGTAAGCAATCAACGACGCGTCCAAACAGCTCTGGAGCCCGCACCAGCGTTCCTGGTTCAAATTTCGCTCGCTAGAGACCGCCCCTCAACTATCGGCTTGGACGCCTCGTTTGTTGCAATCATTTTACATTTTACAACCTAAGAATCTTTGTACCTTGTATAAATCAATACATTCAACTTTAATGTAAACTAAATTGAATGCAATTGGCCTTAAGCTAAATTATTATACTTTCTGTATAAAAAACATTTTAAATTGACGACACGCCCACTTTTCACATAGCCTCATTGGCCGCTACATTTCCGTTGTTTTTTTTTTTATTTTTTTTTATTTTTTTTTTATTTTTTTTTTTATCCTAACTGACAATTGTAATTTTTTACTATTGACCTTTACATTTTATCAACTGATGTTTGTAATTTTAAGCATGCAATGATGTAATGTTGATATCAGAACACATCAGATCATGCCGATTATAATGTTCTGGAATGTTAAAAAATGACACGCCCATTTTTCTTATATCGCCATTGGGCGCCAAAAGTTTTAAATTCTCTGAGTTCTATCGTTTTAATTACTTGACGTTGCTTTCTCTATGGCATAACGTAAGTTTCTTTCTGCTTCTGTACAGTACCTTTTTACATATGTATCATTCTATCTTTACCATATAATTTTTGTAAACTTATTGCTACACATTATATGCAGGTCTGTCACACTTGAAAATGGCCTAACATAGAGGCCGAAACCGGTAGTGTGGGCTTAAATAAAGCACAACTAATTGCAACTGGAGCTGGACTTTCATTAAAATTATCTCACCTTATTGCCCCCTTCCTGCATCAAACTTACATTAACGACCGAAGGACACCTACTCCGTTGTTTCTCAAGCACATTTGTACGGCTATCTTTAAATGCTCTCACCCAATTTCTTACCATTCCATCACTCATGGTGTTTTCTCCGTAAACTGCACAGATCTCACGATGAGTATCGATCGCTTTTAGGCCTTTAGCACTGAGAAATCTTGTAACAGCCCGTACTTCACAGTCGGCGGGACTGACGATTATCGGGGGCATCTTAAACACTCAGTACACAACGTAAACAAGGAAGAATCAGACTATAATTGTGTCAGTGCGTAGACAAAACATGTAGGTACCCAGTGCGCATAAAATTATTGAGATATCTTAGTACGTCTTTCTTTTTATTTCAAAACGGTACTTACTTAAAAAAACACGTCTCGTATTTTTTTTAAATATTTTTGAATTATGTTCTCCACGGACACGACCGACTGTGGCGCTGTCAAATGCTGTACTCACGAATCTATAAGCCCATCACGTTCATTCTACTGATTTGAGAGAAAGTGAGTGTTACAAAGTAAGTGTTGTGATATTCCCGGCCGTCTGCATTAGACATATCGCTCGCTAGTTTGTCGTGTGCTTTATCTTTGTTTACTCTTTTGTGATCGTGAAAATATTAGTAGTGAATTTTACTCATTGAAGTCATTGTTTCTTTGAAGGATATTCATGGGTAAACTTAGGGATTAGAAATCCTCCGAAGTGTAGTATCTGCCGTCAGTATTTACGCAGGGAAAGTTTTAAATGTAGCATCAATATGTGAATACTGTAGGTGTCAAAACATTATAAATAACGGGAAATACGAAATGAATTGCACTGCTAACCATAATGACCGCAATGGAGGAATGGAAGTGGCTTGTGATGCTTCTATACGTCAACGTTATGTAATGTCTGATAAGGTTGGTGGCGGTGAATCTGTAAGTTTTAAACGGACTCAAGAACTGAAGCTCTGCGGTGATGATGTTATAGTGCAGAAATTCGAGTGTATCTGTCACTTGCAAAAATTGCAAAAACGATATGCATCAAGATTTCGTCGGCTGACAGCTTCGTAAGAAAAGAAGAACAGAAAAGATTCAGTGCTGGTAAAAGGGCGAATGGGAAGGGAAGGTTAACTGACAGTGCAATTGAATAAATACAGAAATATGATGGATAGGCTTTGATGGCTATTAGAAAAACCACACAAAGTGTCGATGTAACGAAGAAGGCTGTGCGAGGATGTTTTTTTTTAATACTTTTCAAATGATGAAATTCCCTCCCATTACTTGTGTACCAAAGGAGAAAGATTAGTTTCACTTATTTCAAGTAGTTTGTAAGACTAGGGACTGATGATCAACGTAGTTTGGTCCTACAGAATTACAAACATTTGAACATATAATTTTGTGGTAATGGAGGTTACACCTAGCAACACCTGAACTGTTGAAAAACTTTGTTCATGGAAAAACTCAGAATCTCAAAGAAAAAGAGTGTTATGTACTCTAGAATCTCCAAGATTGAATTTGTTGCAATACAAATACATATTAGTGTTTATGATGCTATTGGTCCTTCGATGAATGCAACGTTGTAAGGTGTAAAGTATTTCGAAATACAGGAATGAAGATAGGTTTCAACAGAGTATGAGCACTGCTTGCATAACACAAAGGACGTTTTAGAACCGCTAAAAGGCTGTAAAAATCGAGAAATGCAATCAAGAGTAAACAGGAGGAGGAAAAGGTTGGAAGTTGGAGGAATAGTATGGAGAATATGAATAAAATTCGTCTTATTGACCTAAAATGCACTAAAAGGTAATCAAAATTCGTTGCTCGATTCCCAAAAGTTATATTTTTTGTCATATAAACTGCAGTTTTCTCATAATATACCCAAACAATATTGCTTGAAAATTTCAAGAAATGTAACGCTTAAAATCAAATGTTTGTAAACCTATTGAACCAAACTGCTAAGGTCATTAGTTCCTGCACTTAAAAACTACTTAAACCAACTCAAACTAACCTAAGCAAACACACACACACACACACACCCATACCCCATGAAGACTCAAACCTCCGAGGGCGAGCAACCGCACGGTACACAGCAATGTGCTTTAGACCGCTCGGCAACTCCACCGCGGGCTTACACAGTCCCTTGTGCGTAATTTGACAGAGTATTTCTTCAAAGACCTGTGTATTGCTGAATTTATGAACAAAACATAGCACAAAAAGTAGTCGGATTTCATTACAATATGAAAAGTTAATCTCAAACAATTGAATTAAAATTTTTAAAAGTTCCCGCGTTACGATGAAGTCAGTACTCTAATAAATAACTTTAAACTTCCTCGCTGTAATTCATTCAGAGAAAACATATAATTTATGAGCGCCATTTTAATATGGGCATTGCAGCTACGAGTTTTACTGAAATAAAGCTTAGATTTCTCTTGAAATGTTGGATCATTTGAAGTGCGTCCTTGATGAAGTGCACTGGAAAATGAAATTTGATTTAACTCAAGCAAATGAAACTTTCACTTAAGACAATACAACGAGAATGAGGTTGTATCACGTACAGTAGCTTCAGATGCGAAATGTTTTGTGTTACAGCACCTGCCCTGTCAATTCATTAAACCGCAACTACAACGGTGAACATTGTTTGGGAAGACCTTCAATGTGCATTTAAATGTGTCGTTCAACAAAACAGTTTCATTATCATTATGATTGACCACGTTCCTATTACTTCCTCTAAGGAAAAATTATGTCTGTCTAATTATGCGTCTTCCTCCAATCCGTTAGCGTTCTCCTTCTAGGCCAAGGGTATAGCCGCGGCAGAATAGCTGTGCGCACTAAGGCGCCCTGTTGCGGTGCGCGCAGCCGTTCGCCGTCGTGGGTTCGAGTCCTCCCTCGGGCACGGGTGTTTGTCTTGTCCTTAGTATAAGTTACTTTAAGTTAGTTTACGTAGTTTGTATGCCTAGGGACTGATAACCAACGTAGTTAACTCTCTTAGATTTACAAACATTTGAACATTTGATTTGCATAGGGTATAACAAATGTAGTTTCCATATATTAATGGAAGTTTGAAGTCGGAGCTGTTCAAATAAAGTAATTAAAACTTCAAGAAACTTACTTGAATTCTCTGTAACAGCTGCAGAGGACCGAAAATTTATGCTTCCAGGATAATGCGCGACATAGCGACGCCAAAATATAACGTTATTTCCTTATCACGAAATTTCGATTTTCACTTATGATAAAACAGTCGATCTCTACTTCCACTTCCACATATTCCACCGCTAGATGGCTGTCGCGCTAGTCCTGTACGTTTATTGAAGATTATGTTTCTTTTGTGCACATCTGTAGCTAATCCTTTTTCGGATTGTATAAGTGTCCTCGGCCTCCTTATGTAATTAATATAATACTATATTTTAACTGCTTCAGGTAGCATTTATTTAGAAATTGTTCAAGTTTATTGGTTTTTCTCGTTAGCCGCGTGGGAATGGCCACATGATCATAGGTTCTATACTACGAATTGCGCGGGAGGTCCCGCCGGAGCCTCAATTCTTCCCTTCGGTGTGATTGTGTCGTTCTTTGCGTAAAGTAGTTTATAAGTCTAGGCACGGATGACCCTTGCAGTTTTGTGCCTTAGATTCATAAATATTTGGTCTTTTTTCTCGTCAACAATATTTTGTCGATTGTTGTTGTACAAATTCAATTTTTTTTAAGCTTATGGGGTCATCAGTTCCTAAATTTACAAACAACTTATAAACTAACTTGTACTAAAGTTTCAACAAACATCCATGCCCGAGGGAGGTTTTGAACCCCCGACGGAGAACAGACTCGCGCATCGGAGCATAGCGCCTCAATGCGCTCGGCCACTCCGCTGCGACGATTGGTGTTGTATCTCATGTTTGTATACTTTCATGATTTTTGATTCTTGGTGATTCTGTGTTTCACAGACTTGTCGTGAATGTTTCCATCAACTCTGTTGCGCTGCGCCAAACTTTGAAGTCACTTAATGTATATAAAATAGGCTGTATGTGGATATATGTGTGTATATATGTTTCACATCTACTCCTAAACTACTAGACCGATTTCAACCAAACTTGGTACACATGTTCCTTACTATCAGACGGTAGCGATACATTAATATTTTTTTAATTGAAAATTATATCTGCGACGCCTGTCGCTGTCATCCGTTCTCTCTGCCAATAAATCTATGATTATCCTTGTTTTAAGTAAGACATTCAACTATTTCAAACGATCTGGAGAGAAAACGGAATCGCTTGTCGTCTTTCGTTTTTCTATCTTTATACTGAGCGGACGTATTTTACTTGACCTGGATAATCATGTAAGTGTGAGCTCTGGTTAGCACCCTTTACGTAATAAACTTTAACTTTCATTTGGAATTCCTATTTTATTTAAATAATGACTATTTCTCCCCATCTTTCATTTAATTGGTGACTTATTTTCAGCAATATTAGTAAATTGATGCTTGGTCATTGTTGCCTATTGTCTCATGATGACAAAAGAACATTCTCGATGCAAAATTCATTTACTCTCATTTTATATTAAAAATTGAAATCAACGCCTGCAGGAAATCTTCATTCTGTTAAAAGCGAAGTCCGATAATTTCTGTAACTTTCGATAACCATAGTGATCAAAACTTCACAAGGTCTTAAAACTTTAATAACTAATAGTCATCAAACCAAGCATCAGTTTACGAGAACGAAGATATTAATCAATTCATACAGGTTCAACTGCAGTGTCACGGCTTCCACCAATGAATGTATACCAGGTAACTGATTTCGTTATTTTCTTATGTAATGGTGCTTTCTGGTATTGTCGTAATTTTTAACTTACATTGCTACTGAGAACTGATAACCATTTCAGAAATTAATATTCATTGCTGATCTTACGGTTAGTTAAATTTCAATTCCGGTTTTCAACTTTGATCTTGTGACAACACCAACGATAAAATCCAGAAAAAAAGTAACATTACAAGACAACAACTGCTGTGAGAGGTAAGAACCACCTACGACACATACATCAGGAGACATGACGTCATAAACAATAACTTTAGTGAAAAACAACCGCATCATGCGACAATATTCTACATTTTCTCCTAAACCAATGGGCCGATTTCAACCAAATTTGGTACAAATAACCTACGATACATAATTTATACGATATCACACCATAAACAATGAAAATTGCCCCATTTGCGTAATAGCGTGATTTTATTCCTCAACTATTTGAAAATGAGAACATTTAGCTACTTGCAATAAACTTTAAACATAATTTCAAGTATTTAGAAAATTGTTCCCCTCTGATAAGCCCAAAAAAAATAATAAAAGGAAAAAAGTTTAGGGACTGATGACCCCGTACTTAAGTCCCATAGACTACAAACATCTGAACATTTTTGAACATGTTCTCCTCCCTTCTTCCTTAAATAAACGTGGATCTCTCAGTAACATTTTCTACATGTATTTATTTATATTTTCAGTTGGTCCCAATCAGTGTTGCCAAGCCGGCCGCGGTGGCCGAGGAGACTGAGGCGCTCCAGTCACGGTCTGCACGACCACTACGGTCGGGGGTTCGAATCCCCCCTCGGGCATGGATATTTGTGCCGTCCTTAGTCTTAGCTAGTTCATAAGTAGTTTGTAAGCTTAGGGACTGATGACCCCGTAGTTAAGTCCCATAAGTTCTAGGAACATTTGAAAGTTTATCGCCTGCTACTTTTCCGATGTTCATGATTTATATCTACGGCATTTGGCATGACGTTACAAGTTATTACTTCTACACTGTAAACTGTAACCGCGAGACGCTTCACAGATAGTACACATACATATCACTGAATGTTCCTGCGATATATTATTACAGTTAGACATATAGTTCATGAGATATGAAGTCATAAACAACATGGGTAATGATAAACCGCCTCATCAAGAATGATGTTTCGATTTATTACATCCTTACTACTAACACCATTCGCGACATATTTTACAGACATTAGGCACATATACTACTGAACGTACCTTCAAATTTACATCACAGTACGACACATAGTTCAGGAGATATGACGTCTTCAAGAATGAGCCATAAAAAGTTTCCCATGACGCGACGCGTGATTTACGCGACTTCATTCATCCACTATTTATTCATTGCAGGCGGTTTCCTAACATTAAACTCCACAAGCCGCGGTGGAGTAGCCGAGCGGTCTCAGGCGTTCCGCTGCGGAGCGCGCGGTTACTCGCCGCCGCAGGTTCGAGTCCTCCCTGTGGCATGGGTGAGTGTGTTGTCCTCAGGTTAGTGTGCCCTAGTTTAATTAGTTTGTATGCTACGGACTGATGACCACGCAGTTTGGTCCGATAGATTTACAAACATTTGAAATTTGAAACTCCACATATATGGGAAATTATATTATTGTAGGACATATAGTCAACGATAGAGATGTAAGTTTTGAGCTGCATGAAAACGAAACTTAATTGGACAGATAGTAAAGCAGAAGCCGGTGTATAGAAAGGGAGGACGAGATAGACTAAGATAAGAAAGGAATAAATACATGTAGTTCATGAGGTATGACGGCACAAACAAAAAGGTTAATGCAAAACCACGATATCACACAATCAATCTACAAGGAAACGGAGAGAATGAAACTGTGTAGATGCCACGAATACCCCTTATTCCGACAGAGCTACCTTTTAACTTCAAGAGACTTCAGTTTCCAGCGAGACTTGCATTTTCTATTAATGTTATTGTTATACATCATTTGTACTTTATCACTATTGTCTTTTTTCTTGGATACTTCACCTATAATCTTGTACTTTATGCACATTTCATTGTTTTACTGTTTCATAATTTCTAAGCTGTTTTCATGCATATATGAAGATCAAATTTTTTCCAAATTTTTATTTTCGTTTGTAATATAAGACTGGAAAATGCACATATACCCGGGCAATACCGGGTTTAGCAGCTAGTATAAGTAACGAAATGTGTGTTTCGTTTTTTTCTCCATGAGGATTTGGCTTGAACAAAACACTGGTTATTCTTCTTGTTTGGCTACAGTTGTAACATCTTCAGTTGGACTTTTTGCTCCTTTAAATTGAACAAGATAATTTATTTTGGATTCAACTTCTTATTTTAAGTTCGTATTGTTAGGTAATTATAAAGGTCATACTCGAATTTCATATATATGTTTCAGTTTTTACGGTTTTCCTACATTTTCTGTTCAGGTCTGCCTTCACAGTTAGTCAACTGCAGCTTGTATAGCATATATGTACAAAACTGATTACATCGTCCCCTGGCAGTGGCAGTGCACTCTAAGGCTCCTTGCTGCGGATTTCGCGTCTGCCCCCCGTCAGAGGTTCGGGTCTACCATCGGGCATGTAGCATAAGTTAGTTTAAGTAGTTTGTTTAGGGACTGATCACCACTGCAGTTTGGTGCCATAGCTTTTCAAACAATTGAAAATTTTTTGTTGTGTTTCAAATATTTGAGCTGCTTTTATCTCACTTTTATAGTTAGGTCTAGTATTACTTAATTTTGTGTGAAAAATGTGTCTCTCTGTATGTGTGTGTGTTTATTTGTTTGCTTATAAAATATGTTCTACTTAAATATGTTGCCGTCTCCATTGGTGGAATGGTGAAGGAAATAGACTATTTAAGTTTTGATTGTCACTGTTTGTGATCTGTGTAAACAAGATAGCAGGTGGAGTAGACGGTGTGTTGTGTGGCAAGTTTGGATGTTGACAAGATGACAGAAACTAGATAGCTGACTGTGTTGTGTGTGTGTCTAAGTAGGTCGATGTACATACAAGAACCTTGTTGGTGTTGATTTTTTAATTACCTTATAAATTTCGTTTTATTTTAATAATGTTGTTATTCTTAGTTTTGTGTGTATGTAGGTGTGGAAGGCTTGTGGGTATTAATTGCTTTATGTTTTAATTATTCATATTCTTATTTCTATTCTGCTTGTTTGCTTGTGTGCGTGTGGTATGTGTGTGTGTGGGTGGGTGAGAGAGAGAGAGACAGACAGAGAGTGTTTTTATATGTTGGTGTTGTCTGACATTTCATTGAGGGTAGAGAATATCATTGAATAGAAGAAAATTATTTATTCATTTGTTGTTTGTTTCCCTTCAACTATGGCTTTCGGTATTTGTCAGTTTTTCTCGATTATTGGTTTTTGTGTGTCCCTGCTGCTAAGTTTAAGGATTTTTATGCCTGTTATACTGTGTTTCATGTCAATAAGTTGTTCAGCGAATGTAGAGTGTGACAGCTGTTACTTTTAGTGCTCTTCTATGTCCTGTATATCTTACGTTGGTTTCTGCTAATCGGTCCAATTTAAGCAGAGTTGCACACCTGACATATCAGACGTGTTTAATTTGTCTGCGTTTGTAGTGGTAGGTCTCATTTTCATCCGTATTGAGATGTCATTTTTTGTTCTTATGTTTTGAGTACGTTTCCTACGTATTCTATATGTTGCTGTAGATGGGAGGTGTACTGCTCAAAACAGATCCACATAGAGGAAAAACGAAATATTTATTAAGCATTCACGAATCAAAAGAGCTTTATCATCATGCTGAATATGATAAAGCAGTACTTTTCTCTCGTAACATGACACCAACTTTTAACTATACATAAGAGAGGCGGAACACGTTTTTGAAACTAACACTCATACTCTGAGAATCAGTGATATGTTATGAAGAAATTCACGTATTGTTTACTGTAACAAGTTAGCAGTCAAACATAATTGGAAAATTTTTCAAATTAGAATCTACAGTATTTAACATACTTAAGAAACAAATGTTGAAATGTTTGTAAACCTATTGGACCAAACTGCTATGGTCCTCAGTTCCTAGACTTACAATATACTTAAACTAACTTACATTAACGGCAACACACATATCCATTGCACTGGGAGGACTCGAACCTCCAACAGTGAGTAACTGCGATCTCCTCAGCAAGGCTCGACCTCTGCACCTCGGCACTGAAGAAGGAAACTTTTTTTTTCCAACTTCAAACAATTACACTCAGAATTGGTAGTTTTCTGTTCCAATTAACTGTAATTGCAATTACGTTTTAGATATATAATCACACAAACAATTCTACTGAGGATTCAATCGGGTATTTCTTCCCCACGGTGATCATTTAATTTAAACATCTTTATCACTCCCTTTCAGTTACATTTCGGCAATAGTTCTTCCAGTACCAGGTGGAAAAAATGAGCGCCCTCTCCATTATTTCACATATACGTTGAGTTGACCATTGTTGAGAATTTTGCCGGCAGATGTCTACAGTAACGGTCTTAGTTCATTGATGTGGGGAGTCCATATGAGCACCAGCTAAAAATATACATCTACGCCTACATACACACCCACAATCCACCGTAAGGTGCTTGGCGGAGGATACACTGTACCGCTACTAGACATTTACATTCCTATTCCACTTCCAAACAGAACGAGGAAAAAAAGAATGCCTATATGCCTCTGTGCGAGTCCTAATTTCTCTTATCTTGTCATTGTGATCACTACGCGAAATGTAAATAGGAAGCAGCAAGATCGTACTACACTCAGCTTCAAATTTCGGCCTTCTAAATTTCCTCAACAGAAATTCATGAAAAGAACGTCGTATTTTCTCCAGCGATCCCGAACTGAGTTGCCGGAGCTTTTCCGTGGCACCCACGCATTGGTCGAACCTACCAGTAACAAACCTAACTGCTCGCTTCTGAACTGCCTCTATGTCTTCCTTTAAACTGATCGGCTGCGGGTCATAAATACTTGAGCAACACTCAAGATGTGGTCGTACAAGCGTTTTATACGCGGTCTCCTTTACAGATGAAGTACATCTTCCCAAAACCGAAGTCGGCTGTCCGTTTTACTCACAACTGTGCTTACTTGTTCGTGTCATTTCATATCGCTCTGCAATGTTACGCCTTGATATTTGAACGACGCGACAACATCAAGAAGCTCACTACTAATGCTGTATTCGAACATTTCGGGATTGTTTTTGCTACTCATGCACATCATCTTACATTTTTCTACATTGGGAGCTAGCTGCCATTCCTTGCCCCAACTATAATTTTTTTCCAAGTCATCCTGTATGATATTACAATCAATTAAAGGTGACACCCTCCCATACACCAGAGCATCATCAGGAAACAGCCGCAAATTACAAGTTACTGTGTCCATCAGATCATTTATCTCTATATATAAAAGGCAATATCCCAACTGACTGACTGACTGACTCATCATCGCCTAGCCCAAGCCACTGAAGATATAAACTTGAAGTTTGTAGAGGTGTGGATCTCACTCTGTAGGCATCATTTAAGAAGCGATTTTTCGATATTCTGTCCTGAAGGGGGTGAAACAGGGAATGAAACGTTTTTAAAATATATTGTTATTTAGGCAATTTTGAAGCAAAAAAACAAAATTTCTGATTTTAATTCAGGGTTCGAATTTAAAAGGCACATGTTTCGGATTTTTTTAATCAATCAATAAGGGGGTAAAATAGGGGATCAAAAATCCTTTTCTAAAACACATTGTTGTCCAGACAATTTTGATGCTAGTGATGCAAAAATTGATATTTGTATTGTTGGTTAGAATTTAAAAAACTCATTTTTCGGTATTTTGGAAATTCAACCATCAAGGGGGTTAAGTTTCAGAGGTGATGATTTTGGAAAATCTGTTGATGTTTAGGGAATTCTGAAGTTAGAACTACAAATTTTTGCATTTGGATTCGAGATTCGAATTTAAAAGACACGTGTTTGGGTATTTTAGGAAATTCGACCGATAAGGGGGTGAAATACGGCATGTAAAAATTGATTTTCAAAAATATTTTGCTGTTAACTCAAATTTCGAGCTGTTTTTCTTCTGTCCATCTTTTTATCCCTCCCTCCGCCCATTTTCTCGTCCTCCGTTCATCTCCTCCATCCCTGTTCTTTACGTCTTTTTCTTGAGCCTTTCCCGTCTTGCACAGGGTTAGCTTGCTTGACTATGGAATCTGCATGGTTAATTCTAAGGGGTGGCCGAATGCAATTCCAGTGTCAGCTCGTCTTCCACCTTGTTATGAAAAACCACTTGTTTCTATCGACTTTCGTGCTAAACAGGTATGTAGTGTAATGTATCGTCTGCCATGCACCATATGGTAGCTTGCTGAAGGTCAAGTGTACAAAATTTAATCAAGATCAGAATAAAAATGCAGATTTTTGCGAAGTCCGCTAGTATAGATAGAAAGTAATAGCGGTCCTATCACACTCCCCTGGGGCATGCCTGACGATACACTCCTCTCTGATGAACTCTCGCCCTCGAGAATAACGTACTGCTTTCTGTTCCTCAAGAAGTCTTCCTGCCATTCACAGATCTGTGAACCTATTCCATAAGAGTTGGTTTACGTTCTAGGAGGCGATCCAATTATGATAATGTAGAGTGATATAAAAAAGCCAAGATTGCTGATCATCAATTTTTATTTACAACGACCGGTTTCGCTGAACTATGTAAGCATCATCTGGTCAAATAAAATATTTTACAAGACCATAATCTTATAATGTCAATCAGTTGTTATATATCAATTTACAGTGCGTAGGTGCACTATGTCATTATAATAAATAAGTTTGCTATTGTCATTCACTGTGATAATTATTTTTTATTATAATGACATATTGCACCTATGCACTGTAAATTGTTATGTAACAATGGATTGACATTACAAGTTTATGGCCTTGTAAAATATTTTATTTGACCAGATGATACTGACATAGTTCAGTGAAACCGGTCATTGTAATTAAAAATTGATGATCAGCGATCTTGGCTTTTTTTATATCTTTCTACATTATCTTTTCCATAAGCTCGTATCTCCATTATCAGTGTGCAGTATGGCACTGCATCAAACGCATTTTTGAAGTCGAGAAAACACAGTCCGTCATTTGCCCTTCATTCATGGCTCGCAAGATGTCATGTGAGAAAAGGGCAAGCTGAGTATCATATGAACGATGTTTCCTAAACCCATGCTGATTCACGGAAATTTATTATATTCGAACTGAGAATATGCTCCAAAATTCTACAGGAATCTGATGTTAACGATATTGGCCTGTAATTATGTGGGTCAGTTCTCTTTCCTTTCTTATAAACTGGAGTCACCTGCGCTTTTTTCCAATCAGTGAGAACTTTGTACTGAATTAAAGATTCTCGAAAAATACAAGCTAAGTAAGGGGCCAATGCTGCAGAATACTGTTTGTAAAACCAAAATGGTATTCCATCCGGACCAGTAGACTTTTTCGTATTTAGTTCTCTCAGCTGTTTCTCTACACCGCAAATACCTATTAGTATACATGTCAGAATTAGTACATTGATCAAATGATGGTACATTGTGCGTGAAAGATTTCTGAAAAGTTCAATTTAGAACTTCAGCTTCCCATTTGCTTTCTTCTATTACTGCCCCGGAATGATCAACGAGAGACTGGATAGTGGGCATTGACCCGCTTATCGATTTTACATAGGACCAGAATATTTTCGGGTTCTCAGAAATATCTTTTGCTAAGGTATGACTGTTGTAATTACTGTATGTCTTTTTATAGACGCATGAATCTCTACTAACTTATTTCATCATTTGCATGTTCTTTTTCGAACCAAGAGTGCAACAGTCTTTGTTTGAGAATATGCTCCAAAATTCTACTTGAAACTGATGTCAACGATATTGGCCTGTAATTGTGTGGATCAGTTCTCTTTCCTTTCTTATTAACGGGAGTCATCTTTTCATCCAAGACCTAAATGGCTAGAAACGTAGTTTGAACAGGACTCCCTTTGTGCCTTACGCACGCACTGTGCAGACATGGCACACAGCAGGTTATTACCCGCTCAGTCCACCTACTGTCGCCGCCGGGCTTCACGAAGCCCGCTGCCTGCCGTCCAGTGCGCCGCGTTTTGTGCGGCCGCAGCAACTTTTGGCTGCCGCTGCCGATTTGCGCCTTCGGCATTCTGTGCACGCTCTCTGCGCGCTCACAACTTCGGTGGCGGCCACTTTCATTATTCCTTTTGCCGGCTCTCGTATTTCTGTTTTAAATGCCAGCCGAGGCGTCCTAATTGTTGCGGCGTCACCTCCTGCCTTTTTTATGCGAATTATTTTTCTTTTTTTTCGGAAAAAAGGGGAAAAACAGCAGAAAAAGGTGCCCAGCCGTCCGAGGATATGATGGCTCTCTAGCCACGGCAGTGCAGTGCACGTGAGCTCCACGGCTGATGAAGCGCCCCGCAAATTACAGCAGTAATTATTAGGCAATTCGTTTGTAGCGGATCCCCACTCTGGTACTGTATCACTTGTCATCTCTCTCTCTCTGCTCCTCCTTTCTGTAATTTTTTTTACTTTGGGCAGGAATTAGCTGAGACTGACACCGCTTCACGGTTGCTTATTAAAGGTACAGGCAATTTATGACAAAGCCCCAGCTTTCGTTAGGCATTATTTATATCCAGATTAATTATACTGTAAGTTGTGTTAAACGCACCTCGGTAACAAACCCTCTCAACGTTATATCATCATGTGTTTTCCATTCCTTCTCTTTCCCTTTCACATTTATCCTACTCTTTGTTTAAACCTTTCCAGTTCAACATACGAATTTGTGGCCCTGAGTTCACAGCAGAGGTGGCCACATGGTGTGGGGCGGGGTGGGAGGGTGGGGTGAGTCATGACGCAAACTGCGTCATTGAAATTTCTGTTGGTGGAGGATGGTGGAGGGGACGGTGGGTGAAAAATTATTACTTTTGGCCAGCCTGGGAATGGCGCCGTTATAAAACTATTTACAAGAAGTGAAATAAAAAACAGTAAACCAATGTTCATATACAAAATGAATTTATCTTTCCAATCCAGAACCTATTTTCTCGGGTGCGGAGGTTGGAGGGGGGGGGCTTTGGTCCCAGTTTGGAGGTGGGGGGTGAGTCATTTTGGCCAAGAGGGGGGTGGGCACTTATGGTTCACATTTAGTGTGCTGCAATTCAGTGTTGAACGTATCAACCATATGGAACAAAATAGCTTATTGTTTCGTGTATACTGCGTATTATCGCTTATTTGTTTCAGTTATGCATAGTGTTCCTCACGTTTTGGCAGTCTTATGTACTATATTGTCTTGTGTGAATCAGATAAGCTTAGTGTCATTTGTTTCAGTTGTGCATAGTTTTCCTCACGTTTTGGCAGTCTTATGTACTATATTGTCTTGTGTGAATCAGATAAGCTTAATAAAAATATTCATTGTTTTCTTTAGTTTCTTTGCCAGAAATATACAGATCTCTACATACACTTATTGGAAAATCACTTCTATATTCATGATCTCCTTACGGCCAACATGTGTACAGAAATATACTGTACCTTTTGTTGATATTTTTTCAAAATGTTTATACAGCGGCGCAACTACGGGGCGGGGAGGGGGGACGGCGCAAATTGGGCTGAAGCCACCTCCAACACGTCCCAGAAATTTTTAATATTTTATTATTTTTTGTTGTTGCGTTTTAAAAATTTTTTAAAAACAGGTTTGCACGGGAAATTTGCAATAGAACACAAGTAATAAATCAGGACTTAACTATGATTTGCCAAGCACAAGTGGACGTGACAATGGGCCACTGATAAGTGTCCTGCTGTTACTGTGAGCGGTTTTAATGGCGCCGCGACCAGCTCTGATACTGCCGCTGTTGTAACTGCTACGCCGAAGTTGCAAGCCGATTGTTCAGATGCAGCTACCCGCTGCTTATCAGGTCATCGGCGCTACAGAGTGGAATATTATGAACAATAGTGTCATTTTAATTCAATTTTAACACATCCAGTCTCATGTTAATTAAACTGAAAAGACTTTTCTCTTTGTTTAGTAACACAGAAGCTATTTAATTATTTTACGAGCTGATTATATACACTTTATTTCCACTACGTTGCTTCTCTTCCACTTTTAAATTCATGGGAGCCTACTCATTTTATTTCTTGTGTAATTGTTTTCGTATCATAATTGGCTAAATTATAAAAAAATGTAACAATAACTCATAGATTAATAAATTCAGTAGGAATTATTATTAAAAAATGATGCCCCCACAGAACTAAATCTATATATACATTTAGATTCTACAGAAATTATTTTATTTCACGTGATTTAATATGAAACGAGAAACACTTCATATAGTACGTGGATGCTTGTTACTGTTGTAATGGAAGTCACGACATTGTATTCGGCTGTTTCGTTGGAATCTAAAAACGTAAATTGAATCTGACACTCAACAGAGAACATAAAGAAAATATGTTACGTAACTTTTGGCAATATCTTCTATTTTCCGGCTTCTAGAAATGTGGAAGTGGAAATTTTGGGCTTACTTATATTCGCTGGTCGATGATGAAGACTTGTCACAAAATGCATGTGATGAAGAGGCAGCAGAAGAATTTATATCACTGGATGACTAAAATTTGTGAGAAGAGTACTTCCTCATGACAGCAAGAACTATAAAGAGAGGGGGAAAATATTCGTCACAAAAACCGAATCAGGAGTTTCTGGCACTCCTAATGATATGCGCAGTCGGAAAACGTTTTTCAACAATGAGCACGAGGAGGCAACGCAGGGAATGGAGCACACGGAAGCAAGTGGCGTGGGAAACTTTATTTCTGACTTCTGCAGTATACCAGTGTGAATTCAGTCAGGTTTTGAAAAATCTCGCAATATTTTAAGCTCTAAATAAATAAACATGTGTGACATAATAATGGTACTAACATTCTTATTTGTACAGATCGTAATCCTTACAATGAAAAAGAAAAGAAAAAAGTCTCCTCGAATCTAGTGAGACAGATGCGTCCCACATAGGCTACAATAATTGTAAAACTACAAACGAAATTTGGAAAAATGACCTGACTACTACTCTTTACAAAAGCAGTAAACCAGTTATTGCAGTTGCACGTTTCTACCTACCGAATTCGCCGAATTGCGCTTTTCATTGTACCGTCGCCGTTCATTATGTATATGTTTCTAGTAACAGATGTCTCTGTTGCTCGCTGCCTCACGTGTGATCACCTGTGCAGCACTTCCGCGCCTCTGCACTGTGTCCAGCGTTTCGCCGGCGTTGGGGTACATGCTGAACAGAGATGACCGAAATGATTATCATTTCTTCAGAACATAGTAAAAGAAAATATATTGTGAATGTGAGGTTTATATCTCTAATCTGATTTTTCTGCACAGCAGTATACAAGCAACACTGCATCAAGTAACAACAGAAGCCAGTATAAGAAGTAACGGAAACGTAATCGTTAAACCTGTTCGTGAGAATTTGGCATTAATGCGGAGACGACCAAGTCTAGTGTCGTCACTAACAACAAGACATCGTCGGCAGCGTTCCTTCGTTACTCGCGACAACGTCGGATACACCCTAAACGACTGGTAAACCGTGGCTTTGTCGCATCAATTACGATTTCAGTGAATTAGAGCTCAGTCTGATGCCACTGCCGAGTGCAAGCTGTGCGGCGGCACGTAGCGGCCAGCCACATTACTTCATTTTTTTAACCCGCTACTATTAACCTAGCACGTATTTTTATGAACAAACTGAATGTAGTTTAATACATGACCATAATATGCATTGATTTTTTACGTCTTTAGTACAATTTTATACTTATGATGACGACATCCTTCGATGGTGTTGAAATCTGGATAAATCTCTCTTATTTCAAAGACACTTGGGGGCAGCGTGTTTCCTTTTACAGTAAATTAGCTGATGGCAAAGTTGCACTGCGTGGTGGTGACTCCGTAATCGTGCAGGCTATTGCACACGGAATTGACTAGGTCTTCAGATCTAACTGAACCTATCGTTACATATGTAAAAAACATGACATGTTTCTGTCTATATCTCACTTTGCAGCCAACTACACAACGCAGATGAATGGTGTCGGTGTGTACTTGACGTGTGACGTGTCCCATTATACATCATGGTGATTGAGGATTAATAACAATAAATGGTTGGAAGATATGGGGGTTTTCTATAAGCTGATAGCGAAAACGCCTATATCGTCCACCCGTTTGTCTTTATCAACCCTCATCCACCATAGTGCACAATGGGAGACTGATAACTAATATTATACAACCACTATTTGTTTGCGATTCGTAGTTTTGGCTACAGAGTGAAATGTAGGCACAATTCTACGTGTCAGTCTCAATATTTCGCTCTGCGGTAAAAACTATACAACGAAGACGTATGGTTTTTCAGAGTAGTTGTAGTCTAAAGTCTTCCGCTCAACACCATAGCAGTTCCAAGTCGATAGTTATAAGAGAGTGGAAGATATGTTGGGTGAAAGTCGCCAAATTATTAAAAAATCGGACTGAAGGCCATCGATGACTTTTACGACTATGTAGCAAGGAGGCTACATACAGCGAACTGTGATGATGCCATAAATCATATCTTTGGTTTTATCGTGATACCAAGGAGGTTAAAATAAGGGGAGATGGTGCTACTATTCAAAGCTTATCGGTTGATTAAAACCAGTCGGACATTTTGAAGCGCCAAGGAAATATGTTTTCAGATTAAAGAAAACTGTGGTTACTGTCCTTTTTACTTTCATACATTTAAATGACTGTCGAGTACATATTTGATATAATATACTTATGTGGATAACTACAGACCAGATAGTTGAATACATACTAGTCACCACAAATGTTATTGACACCATGATGTGGCGGCAATGGCTTCACTTCTGTGGCGTTAAAGGCATTTCCCCCTATTCTGACCTTGCGTGATACACATTCTTCAGTTGTTTCTCTGCAAGGAGAAGCTCACGAATTAGGAAAAATAAGAATAAATGCATAATGCAGTTTCGAAAATAAATATATCAAGAAAGATGCTGAAGGGTAAGAAAGAATTTTCGCGTTGTCGATCATTATCGAAACGACAGAAAAGAACGTTGAAAAGTGTATCTACCGATGAAAGTGAAGCACGTCTAGCACTGCTCCGAGAAACCTATCGTCGACAGAGAGATAATCAATGAGATGAAAATTTTGAAAATTTTAGGGAAACACGAAGAAACAGGAAAATGTAACACGGAGAAAAAGAGAAACAAATGCACAGGTGGATGATTGAAGAAAACAGTCTAGAGCGAGGGCGAATAATCTTTATATATAACACGTTTTTAGAAAGCAGGAGATGGACAGAGAGAGAAGGGATACGAGAAGCACTAACTCAAGGCAGAAATAAATAAATAAATCCCCGGGAAACGTCAGGTTTTCAGCTAGTATTTAAATACAAATCTCATATTGGTTTAAATATTTATGATTCTTTAGGGATAACAGCATCATTGCATTAATTTTATATATACAAATAGTCTAGAGCTCAAAATTGATTATTTATTTCCAACTAGTTTCAACACAATGTTTCTCCATATTCAGACGACCTCTAAAACCGGAACTACATTTGTAATTACATTAAATTAAAATGGAG
The DNA here is from genome assembly GCA_026315105.1 of Locusta migratoria. Taxonomy (NCBI): domain Eukaryota; kingdom Metazoa; phylum Arthropoda; class Insecta; order Orthoptera; family Acrididae; genus Locusta; species Locusta migratoria. The sequence goes on along the minus strand of CM048746.1, from coordinate 411,586,231 downwards.
AGAATAAAATAATGTCACACAGAAGATAGTGTGGCATGGCACAGGAGCTGCGAGTACCTCAGTTGCTGTCACTGCTGGAGGGAGGGAGCTGTGGTCTGCTGCATTTAATAAACGAGCTCCGTCACTACGCCATCTCCACACATCATTAGCAGGCTAGGAAGTGACTACTTAATTAATGTTGTTGTTTCTTAAGCTTAAGGGACTTAACTACGGGGTCATCAGTCCCTAACTACTTAATTAAACATGTTAAAATGCTTACACCTTATTTAAAATATTGCTTTGTCATTAATAGCCGTAAAATTAAATATTGTCATGATTCTGATACTTTAAAATGGAACACACCTATTGGTGTGACTCTCAAGTTCTACATACTTCCTTCTACAGGAGGACCTGTGTATCCCTGAAGCTACAGACTACTAGCAACAAGTTCCTACCGATATTTTAAAGATGTTCCATAGCTGAATCTGAAATATTGCATGCTAGTGTATTGGAAACCAAGAAATAATTTATATTATTTACATAAGTTGAAATAAAAACATTCAAATATCTTGTAATGTCTTCAGAAAGAATATGTGCATTGTTTGTTTTGTTGAATGCAAAGCAACTGATGTTTTAGCAGAAGTAACAAAACTATGTTATTGTTTATGACGTCTTAACATAGCTGTTGTAAGTGGTTCCTACTCTAACGGCGACTGCTGCATGATAGTATGGAAAATGTGTACCAAATTTGGTTGTAATGGGTCCTGTATTTAAGAGGAAGATGTGGAACATACATAAACACATATAGACAATTTTAAAAATTACTAACTGCTACATCCGGTATTGCCCGGGTATATTGAATTTTTCCAGTCTTGTATTAGAAACGAAAATAAAAATTCGAAAACATTTTCATCTTCATGTAATCATTAAAACGGCTTATAAATTATGAAACAGTAAAACAAAGAAGTATGTATAATGTTCAAAATTATAGATGTGGTATCCAAAGAAAGAAAATTATTAATACAATTTATTTAATTCAAAATTTGACAATAATCTATATTTAGTCCATCTCGTTCTTCCGTTTCTGTCCATCGGCTTCTACCTTACTATCTGTCCAATTAAGTTTCGTTTTCATGCAGTTCAATTCTTATGACGTCATATACTCTTGACTATGTGTCGTACAATAATATAATTTTCCAGATTTGTACAGTGCGATGAATAAATAGTGGATGAACGAAGTTTCGTAATGTCGCAAGATGGAAACGTTTAAGTGACTCATTGTTTACGACGTCATATCTCATGAATTATGCCGTAGGTAGTTTTCAACCACACCGATTGTTTTCTGATAGTAAGCAATATGTGTGCCAAATTTAGTTGAAATCGGTCCATTATTTTAGGAGGAGATGTGGAAAAACAGCGCATGATGCAGAAGTTATTCGGAAATTTCATTGTTTATGACGTCATATCTCCGGAAATATGTGTCGTACTATGATGTAAACTTGAAGGAGCATTCAGTGGTATATCTGCCTAATGTCTGAAACATGTGTGGTGAATGGTGTTAGCAGTAAAGACGTAATAAATCGAATCCTCATGTGTGATGATGCAGTTTTTCAGCAATCAAATTGTTTAAGACTTCATATTTCATAAACTGTATGTGGGATGATATTGAAGCAACATTCAGTGGTATGTATGTGCACTGTAAATGAAATGTCTCACGAATACAATTTACAGTGCTGAAGTAATAACTTGTAACATCATGGCAAATGCCGGGGATATTCATCATGAACTTCAGAAAACTCTTTTCCTTTCATCATTTTGTTGGTGTTGTCAAGACGAAAAAAGATTCGGAATGATTTGAAATTATGTTTAAAGTTTATTGCAAGTAGCTACGTGCTCTCATTCTCCAATATTTAACGAATAAATTCAGGCTATCACGCGCTGCAAGATCGGGCAGTTTTCATTGTTGATGACGTGTTATCGAATGAACCATGTATCGTAGGTGATTTTGGTACCATAGAAAATGATTCCAGATCTTAAAGAATATTTGCACCCAATTTGGTTCAGATCGGTCCATTAGTTTAAAAGCAGAATATTATCGCATGATGCAACCGGTTTTCACGTCGTATCTCCTGACGTATGTTTCGTAGGTGTTTCTTACCCCGACAGCGATTGTTGCTATATAGTATGGAGCATGTGTATCACATTTGGTTGAAATAGCTCCATTAGTTTAGGGGAAGACGTGGAACATACATACACACATACAGCCAATTTTGTAGATTATAGACTAAATGCGTGCGCTTCGGTTGCACAGTGGTAAAGTGCCAGACTACAGATGCAAAGGTCGCGGGTACGATCCGCGCCAGGACCTAGGATTTTTATCTGTCACTTTCAACTTTCTTCTCCTCTGGCAGTATTGCTCATGTGAAAAATACCGAGTAGCACCGTGGTTTGGAACCCACGTTAAACTGTATGTCCCCCTATAACTGGCTGGGTAAGTCAGTTCGAAGGTCGGAGGAAGGCAACGGCATACCACCTCCAAACAGGACCATGCCTAGTAAAGCACTGTGGTGTTCAAACCAATTTCGGATTGTTGACTGCTTTACCTTTTTTTAGATTAAATGCAAATGGTTCTCTCGTTATTTTCAAACAATGTTTTAGTCATTAACGGACCTCATGTTCCCAAGCAATAACAATATTTTTACGGATGCCATAGTTGGTCCATCTTTCTTTGCTCGTCTTTGATTCGCTGTTCCAGTATATCTGACGCAGAAACCTCGTTCAACTTAAACGTCGACCACTGTACGTAACAAGAGCCTTGCTTTGTCACTAAAATTAGTAAATAAGGCCTGTGTGAACTACTGGTTACTCCCTGCTACGAAGCCTTGTTTCCTGGTCCAAACTGAGAACAGGCTCGTTTCAAATTACTTCAATAACAGGAAGTTAATAAATGTTCAAATGTTTGATAAGCTTAAGGGACTTAACTACGGGGTCATCAGTCCCTAAACTTACAAACTACTTATGAACTACCTACAACTAAGGACGGCACAAATATCCATGCCCGAGGGGGGATTCGATTCCCCGACCGTAGTGGCCGTGCAGACCGTGACTGAATCGCCTCAGTCCCCTCGGCCACCGCGGCCGGAGGAAGTTAATACTACAGTGGTCAATATACTTAGCAGCTCACACGTTATTACACACAGACATTAATAAGCAAGCCACCCCAATTAAAGTTATCTTAGTAGGGTGGCTTAGAAAACATTTATGGCGCAACGGAATTTAGATCTTAATTAAAATTGCATCTGAACTTGTTCTCAGCGCTTGTGAAGAACAATATTAAATAAAAGAGGCAAAGTGCTCTACAATTTATAGACAACTTAAGGTTTATGCTGGACTTAAACTTGTTTATTCAGATAAAAAACAAGCGAAATGGGGAACAAATGTTGTTAATACAATAAAATGCATCCCTTACATTGATTAATGTGGAGGGTGCCCAGCCTAAATTATACATGATTTCACGCTACTGGAACGAAGGGTTCACAAACAACACTCATTCTCCTGCAATGGCGCTGCGAAACTCACCATATTCAGCGTGCTGATACGAGGCGGAAGCAGGCGCCGCTGGTGAAGGCGAAATTCAGCAAGTAGGAGGTAGCACCAAACGCAATATACAAAACACTTTGAAGCTGGTTCTGGTCTGTCGCGCCTGTTTGAAATGGTGCATGTGTAGAGCAAGTTAAATTACATCTGAATTGGACCGCGAGCAAACACGCTAAGGGCGACACACGGCTACGTTACATGAACGCACTCCACTGAAGGTGAACTGGTTGAAAATCGGATTCTTTATACTGAATCACGGTGGATTCCTAGGTTGCAGTGCGTCAGCAATCGATTTAGGTACTGGTTTTTATATGAGAAGTGGCGTGAACTCAGGCGACTAGCTGCAAACCCCGGAAGTCGGAGCTCGGATCCACGTGGTTCCGAAAACCGATAAAATTGAATAAATTCAGTTTCCGAAAAATAAAGAAAATTACCTACAGCAAGCAACCCATAGAAATGCTTAGAATTACATAAGGAAGCGAACGAAATACAGCTACACGCGATACGGGGCGATTACAGAGACGGATGAAGTCCAGTCTTAAAAAACTTGTAAAAGTGAAATAATTACAAAGTCGGAAAAATAAAAGTAAGAATTACAGCATGCAACCCATATAAATGTTTAGAATTACATAAGGAAGCTGTTGAAGGAGGTCGTATAAGACTCAGAGAGAATTACTGACACAGAGAGAGTTCGTACTACAAGTTGGAGAAGAATCAGCAACATTAAAATAGGCTGGGAGAGAAGATCGCGAAATATTAGTGGAAATCAGAAGGATACCCGCATGGTTACTTGCGTGATGGGCATGGAACAAACAAGAGTGGAAGCTGTAGGCTTTGTTCTATGAACCAACCACGCGAAAGACACATCAGTCACGGAAGGAAACGATGAGATTTTTACATGCACTCTATAAAATGAACACATCACCTATTTGAAATCGGGCCCCACAAAGATAGAAAGTATTAACACAGAATTCATACACAGCCACATGATCACAAAAGGTATAAAATATCAGGCCGTTATCAAACTGCAACTAGAATCACACAGACGGCGTTTATCTATTGGATCTCACTGAACCGAAAATCGAGAGCCGTGGTGGAGTAGTCGAGCGGTCTAAAGCGTCTCGCTGCGGAGCGCGCGGTTGCTCGCCGTGGAGGTTCGAGTCCCCCCTGGAGCATGGGTGTGTGTGATTGTCCTTAGGTTAGTTTACCTAGGTGTAAGTAGTTTGTAAGCTACGGACTGATGACCACGCAGTTTGGTCCGATAGATTTACAAACATTTGAACATTTGATTTGAAAACCGAGAACACATTTCCGCACACGATGGGAGAAAATATTCCTTAAAAAATGATTATAAGTTCACGAATGTAAGTTAAACGTTCTAGTCAATGGAAGGCTACCATCTCCAGAACAAAGAGCAGAACCAACCTTACCTCACCAGACGACCAGGCCAGAATGATCAGCCGAGTGGCCACCGGGGCGCGGGTAAACAAGGGAAGCCACAGTAAGCTGTAAAATCCACGAATACAGCGGTGGTGGGGAAGGACAGCGATACTCGCGCTGGAGGGAAAAGTTCGCTATCTAGCCCGCAACCAAAGGGTGTGGAAACCTCTGTGGTAGCGTGAGCAGCTATCTATACAGAGCCAGAGAGAACGATGCAAAGCGAGCTATTACTCCCCACATTCAAACAGCCATAGATTCTCTCACACACTTGAAAGTACAACAACTGCACATTCTCACAGGGACAGTGGTGTAGCGGAGAAGACGTACTTATGCCACATTAATTAATATAATAATAAATTATTAACATAACAAAATGCAATAGCAATATTAACTAATATTTTACACATGAAATAGAGATGCCATTCCTCAAGCCTTGAAAAGAGTGAGGTTCAAGTTTTAACAAAATGATAAACTAACGACATTAATTAAATTATAACTTTACAGAAACTAAAAAAATATATGGGAGACGACAGACGGTCGTCTTTCAAACTTCGAATTCCTTCCTTTCCCTTTCTTTGTTTTCGGTTCTGAAAATATCCCACATTGTAAGAGAAAGGCGTTCGCAATGGAAGACGCTCTTTACTGTCACATTATTCCCTCCCTGTGGATTTTGCGCTGAATAATACCGAACACCGTAAACTTTGCTTGTGGCACCCAAGTTTTGGCGGAGAGGCGCAGATGTTGTGGGGGCGTCGCCGGAGGATTTTGGGCGATGAGCCGGCGTTGGGCCCACGCGGCGTCAGGCGTCACCCTCCGTGAGCATGCATACAAATGGAGCGCACAGTCGCCCCGTGGCCGCAGCCCTGGTGCCACATTCTACGCCAGGCCTCCCAGATTCGATTTCCTGCACGGCCTTGTTTTCGTAACATCGTCTCCTTCCGATAGGAGGGTATTACTTTCAACATATACAAAGTACAAACTCTGACAATACAAGTCGATGATGAGATCTGTAAAATCAACATAGATGAATTATGAACTACGTTACCTTTCTCTCCCTCGATATTGCCACCTCCCATAACTGTGTACCGCTGGGCTCTGTGATATACACTATGTAATAAAAGTATCGGGACACTTGGCTGAAAATGATTTACTAGTTCGTGGCGCTCTCCATCGGCGATGCTGGAATTCAGTATGGAGTTGGCCCACCTACATCTGATGACAGCTTCTACTCTCGCTGGTATATGGTCATGAAGAGGTGGCAGGTTTTTTGGGGAATGGCAGTCCATTTTTCACGGAGTACTACTCTGAGGAGACGTATTTAAGAAAGTGTGATGCCTGGGACGAAGTCTGAGTTACAGAACATCCCAAAGGTGTTCTATGATATCTAAGTCAAGACTGTGCAGGCCAGTCTATTACTGGATGTTATTGCTGTGTAACCACTCCGCGCCGGCCGCGGTGGCCGAGGTGACTGAGGCGCTCCAGTCACGGTCAGCACGGCCAATACGGTCGGGGGTTCGAATCCCCCCTCGGGCATGGATATTTGTGCCGTCCTAGTTAGTAAGTAGTTCATAAGTAGTTTGTAAGTTTAGGGACTGATGACCCCGTAGTTAAGTCCCATAAGCTTAACAAACATTTCAACATTTTTTTAACCACTCCGCCACACGCCATGTATTTTGAATAGGTGCTCGAACGTATTGAAATATGCAGTAACCATCCCCGAAATGCTCTTAAAAATGGGAAGCAAGAATGGGCTTAAAACATCAATGTAAAACAACAAGGGGTGCAAGCTATTTCCATGAAAAACGCTACCACACCGTGAAACCACCGCCTCCGAATTTTACTTTTGATAGTAAACACGTTGGCAAATGACGTTCTCTGCGCATTCGCCATACCCAAACTTTGCCATCTGATCGCAACAGATTGCTATATGTTAGTCACTCCACACAACGCTTCTCCACTATTCAATCGTATAATGTTTACGCTTCTTAGACTAAGGGAGACTTCATTTGGTATTGACCTGCATGATGTGTGACGTATGGACAGCAGCTCGATCATGAAATCAAAGATTTCTCTCCTCTCCCGAACTGCCATAGTACTTGGAGTGGATCCTGATGCAGTTTGGAATTCCTGCGGCGTAATGGTCTAGATAGCTGCCTGGCTATTACACTGTACTGGCTTCTTCAACTGTCGACGGTCTCTATCAGTCAACAGACGAGATCGGCCTGTAAGCTCTCGTGAAGTACATGTCCTTTCACGAATCCACTTCACTATCACATCGCAAACAGTGGACTTACTGATGTTATGAAGTGTGAAAATGTCGAGTTCACACTCTTGAGACAAGTGACACCCAGTCACCTGATCACGTTCAAAGTCTGTGAGATTCGAGGAACCCCTCAGCCGCGGTGGAGTAGCCCAGCGGTCTAAGGCGCCTCGCTGCGGATAGCTTGGTTGCTCGCAGTAGGATGTTCGAGTCCTCCCTGGGGCATGGGCGAGTGAGTTGTCCTTAGGTTATTTTACCTTAGTTTAAGTAGTTTGTAAGTTACGGACTGATGACTACGTAATTTGGTCCGACAGATTTACAAACATTTGATTTGGACCCCCCCCTCCCATTGTACTCTGTCATGATATCTAATGACTACTGAGGCAGTAGGTGGCAGCCCAATGCACCTAAAAGAAAACCGCATGTGTTTCGGGTGTCCGAATACTTTTTATCATATAATGTATGTCCCCGTATCTTTGCAAGAACATTTCCGTTTGGGAGGGTGTTTGAAAGCCGTATCACGTTTCGTTGGACGTTGCATATCGCAAATCTGTTTTCTTTCAAGGCGAGTTTGAGTCGAAGGAGAACGAAGAAATCTAGAGGACTGAGATGGGGCGAGATGGTGGGTGTTCAAGTTGCACCTCTCGAATCCCCCCTCGGGCATGGATATTTGTGCCGTCCTAGTTCGTAAGTAGTTCATAAGTAGTTTGTTAGTTTAGGGACTGATGACCCCGTAGTTAAGTCCCATAAGCTTTACAAACATTTGAACATTTTTCTTCTTTTTAGCAGGAGCTCTCTGACGATACTGGCTGTGTGTGCGTCGGTTGTCATGCAACTTAAACATTCACCATGCTCGCCGGATCTCAATCTTCCAGACTTCTTCCTATTCCCTCTACTCAAACACTCTTTGAAAGGAAAGAGATTTTTCAGCATTCCTGACATCCAGAGAAACGTGACAATGCTTTTGAACATCATCCCAGAGAGAGACTTCGTGCAAAGTTTCGAGGACATGTATCGCAGAGCTCAGCAGTGCATGGTTATGAGTGGTGAATATTTCGAAGGTTGTTGTTGGATTTTTGAAGGGACTAAACAGCAACGGTTATCAGTCCCTTGTTCCGTTCTGAGAGATAAAACATTGTTTTAGGTGTTCCGAAGGAAATGCATTAACAGGTCAAAGAGTAAAATTCACTGGTAAATATGAGAAAAGGATACTAGTAAAAACGAAGAAGAAAACACACCACCAATAAATCACATGATAAAAACCAGCTGCGCGAATAAAATCTAGCCGGCCACGGTGCCCGAGGAGACTGAGGCGCTTCAGTCACGGTCTGCACGGCCACTACGGTCGGAGGTTCGAATCCCCCCTCGGGCACGGATATTTGTGCCGTCCGTAGTTGTAGCTAGTTCATAAGTAGTTTGTAAGTTTAGGGACTGATGACCCCGTAGTTAAGTACCATAAGCTTAACAAACATTTGATTTGAATTAGATCTAAAATATGTTCAACCATAGCAGCATCGTCTCCTAACATAGAAGAAAGCGCAACTGGCAGATTAAAAGATCGTCGCAAGGCAACTAAAAGTGGACAACCCACCAGAATGTGGACCACTGTCAAGGGGACGCCACAGTCACACTGTGGTGCGTCCTCCCGCCGAAGAAGGTGGCCATGCGTCAGCCATGTGTGGCCGAAGGACAGTAAGCTAATGGTAGTTCATAGTTCATCTATGTTAAGGCTACAGAACTATTCAACGAACTTTTTCACAGGTTTATTATTTCTTCTGTTTTAAACGAAAGTTTATTACGCCCAATTTACCGACTGCTGTAGAATGTTTCATCACTATCCTAGGTACTGGCAGTAGTGTACTAAAAAAAATTTCTGACAGTTTCTTTCTCCTACTTATCCGAAGTCATCACGGAATCAGTCTTGTACAGATTCATTCTTTTTTCATTGCGATTTAATACAATCTTGCCATCTGTTGTAGTTAAACTTTTTGATTCCATAGAAATTATTTAGTTTTCTCTGAAACGTATTCGCCCGATCATATGCGGACATCATCCACACCGGTCGCTGCAACGAGTTGTGAATGTTGATTGGAAAGCGGGGAGTAGGAGGCAGGTGTGCCACAGGAGAGTGTCGTGGGTCCGTTGCTGTTCACGATGTATATAAATGACCTTGCGGATAACATCGGAAATTCACTGAGGCTTTTTGCGGATGATGCTGTATTATATAGAGAGGTTGTAACAATGGAAAATTGTAATGAAATTCAGGAGGATCTGCATCGAATTGACGCATTATGCAGGGAATGGCAATTGAATCTCAATGTAGACAAGTGAAATTTGCTGGGAATACATATAAAGAAAGATCCTGTATCATGTAGCTACATTATAGGAGGTCAGCAGCTGGAAGCAGTTAATTCCATAAATTATGTGGGAGTAGGCATTAGTAGTGATTTAAAATGGAACGACCATATAAATTCAATCGTCGGTAAAGCCAGACTTAGAATCGTTGGAAGAATCCCAAGGAAATGCAGTCCGAAAACAAAGGCAGTAGATTACGGTACACTTGTTCGCCCACAGCTTGAATACTGCTCACCGGTGTGGGATACGTACCAGGTGGGGTTCATAGAGGAAGTAGAAAGGATCCAATGGAGAGTAACGCGCTTCGTTAGTGGATCATTTGGTATTCGAGAAAGCGTTAAGGAGATGATCGATAAACTCCATTGGAAGACTACTGGAGAGACGCTCTGTCGCTCGGTACGGGCTTTTGTCGAAGTTTCGAGAACATACATTTATAGAGGAGTCTATCAGTAATTGCTCCCTCCTACGTATATCTCTGGAAGAGATCATGAAGGTAAAATAAGAGAGATTGGAGCCCACACAGAGGCATACTGACAATCTTTCTTTACGCGAACAATACGTCACTGGAATAAGAGAAAGAACCGATAGTGGTACCCAACATACCCTCCACCACACACCATCAGGTGGCTTGGGGAGTATGGATATAGCTGTAGATGTAGATTCAGGAAGTTAGGGTGTTACCATTGTAAGCTTCAGGAAGTAATTGTAGTTAGTTCAAATGCATAACAGACCACTTCTCAGGCTTCCTTTCGCTGTTATTAGGAATTACATTTAACGTTTAGCGTTGTGACTTGAGGGGCGGTCTGATCTAGACCAATATTACATAATGTGTCCTCGAAATAATTATATTCTTTGTTTTATAGATGGGACCGTTTCAGTAGCTGATACTGTCATAATCTTTTGTCTACAATTACTAATCTCACTATACTGGAAACTAACTGGATTTAATAGAAATGCAATACATCGGCAACATCATTATTGAGAAGTCGCAATGAAAATTAAATTTATACAACATCCTGCTATATACACCATCATGAACCGCACACATTGATGTTCATACAAATTAGTGTTGCAGATAATGCACTACACAACACTTTTACACGTTTCCAGACAATCTCTCAAAATGATGACAGGAGAAAGTCATTATACAAACAATTTTTAAATAGTTTTACTTCTAACAACGGGGACTTTTGGCATCGAACGCTCGGAACCGCACGAAACTATGGTTGGAATAGAAGGAAATCGGAAACAGGCAGTAGCGTGCGTCATCTCCATTCAAAACGTTGCTTTTCAACAGAAGGAAGGAAGGAAGCTTGGAGTTTAACGTCCCGTCGACAGCGTGGTCATTAGAGACGGCTTTTCAACAGAGAGAATCGTAATAACAAGATATAAATACCATACGTAGGAATCGAAATTTTAATGGCGTCAGTGTCTCATCATATATTCAATCAGCGGCGCGAAAAACTCTATAATTAAAGTATGTATGATACAGAAAAAAAAAAAACAGATGTATGTGCATATGCGGGATTTTGATGAAGTGTTTAAAACAAAGTGGGAGAGAACAATGTGCACACCTCGCTAAAGCCACGTTATCAAATTCCAAATCACTTTCGGATTCACGCAGTCTAAAATCAAAGTTACACAAATTATATTATCAAATGATGTACTGCTTGAAGAGTGAACTTCAGGTTCCGTATATATATCCAGCGTAACGTCGAGAACTCCTGCGTCATTGCCATTATATTTCTGAACTAGCTGCAGTAGCCGGCTTCGCTTCAGGAACTGACATAAGGTTTTGTGGTAGTCGTAATAAGAGGACATGCATTATAATATTACAGGTAAAAATATTGACAATGTGTTTTATTTTTAAATACCTCTCAATTAACGACATTTTTCATTTTATTATCAGGAGTATAAATAAATAGTTTTTCGGATTTTCTTCTCCAGAGCAAGCGACACATAGTTGTTCGTGAGAGAAGCAAGAGTCTTTTAGATTGTTGCCGCAATATTTAAAATTCGTCCTTGCGCTTTATTCAAACTATAAGCTAATGTTATTGGAAATTTCAATATTTTAAACTGGATTGTTAGTTCCGAACAGATCAGAGGTGATGAAGACTTCTCGGGTTATCAGCCGAGTCAGGGCATCGTTATGTGACAACGTTTCAGCAAGTTTCCTACTTTCCACTTTCATTCCGCCTGACTCGACTGATAATCCCAGAAGACTTCATCATTGAGATGCGCCAAGAAAGTCTAAATTCGCATACAGATCAGTGGTATCTTAGTGACAAACACTGTGTATCCTTTTTCCTATCCAGTCATAAGCTCGGTTTCGATGATGTGATGTGACAGCTGTTTGACAATCTTCGTTGATCCATCATCTAGTTTTGAGTATTTAATATTTCGGAGTATCCAATTTTATGAACATAGTGTGATGGCATTTGTGGCACTTGTAGAGTTTAGAAATTCTGTAAGGAAATTTATACTGTCTTAATTGTTTACCATCTAATCGATTGATGTATATATTCTCTCTTCAAAGGGAATTTTCTTTGAATGTTAAAGTTGATATCATTAACAACATTATTTTTAGTTGCGAAATTCGCCCTTCAAATAGTTACTCCGAATTTGTACAGTTATGAAAAACTATCCCTATATTATGTCCGTGAATTCGTTTTCAATAATGCCTTTGTTGCAAAAATGACTGTTGAGGTCGATGAGGAGAGTCGTCTGATCAGTAGGATATTGATCTTGAAAGACGGCATTCTGCCGTCTTCCCTAGGTTTTTAATTTTGTAGTTTATCTAAGTTCACTAGACGGGCTTTTTTTTGTTTGCTAAACGAGAACCCCTTTCGTGCGGAGCATGAGGAATAGCATTTAATTACATGTTTTTAAACGTTAGTTACTCTAATACTGTGTTAATATTGCTGGGATTTTATTATGCTAATAATTTATCATTGTGTCTATGAATGTCGCAGTATGAACGGTTTCTCCATGACGCCAATGTCCCTGTGAGAATGTGTACTTGCTTTATTCTGTATGTGCATGTAAGAGCATCTTCTAACGTGGGAGCCTGAGTCTATGTATGAGAATTTTCGTCGCTGGCTGCTCGCTACTAATGTTTCTCTAGCTTCGTGTCGATAGGTAGTCGTTACCAACCTCTGCTTTTGACGCTATAAAAGAGGTTCCTGCACCCTTCAGTTACAAGTTGGGTTGGCAATGCCCGGTAGCGAGCCTCGGAAGGACGAGTGAGTCTAGGCTCTCAAAAAAATGTTCGAAATGTTTGTAGAACTTATGGGACTTTACTACGGGGTTGTGAGCCCCTAAGCTTACAAACTACTTATGAACTAGCTAAGACTAAGGGCGTCACAAATATCCATGCCCGAGGGGAGATTCGAAACCCCGAACGTAGTGGCCGTGCAAACCGTGACTGGAACGCCTCAGTCCCCTCGGCCACCGCGGCCGGCGTCTAGGCTCTCCCCACCATTTTGGCTTTCTTGGGTTTTTACTGAATCTGGCCATGGTGGGGACTCGCTTGCCATCTGGTCACTCTGTGACTGCGCTTCAAACTGGTAAGACGTTCTCATGTTCTTTCCTCCCTTAAAATTGTAGCGATTCGTTGTCTGGTTCGTTCAAGTTAGACTTCAGAACTTAGGTTCATTTTTTGCGATAATTTTCAATTTCATTTCGGTGATTTTGCATAGGTAAATGCGGTGAATATGTAACTAATTCAGTTGATAATGGTTGGAATTGGTAACCTTTGTGAGACTAGCTGGTGGTGTACGAACTCGGTTTAATTTGTTTCTATTTTTGTGGGATGCGAATAATGTGTGGGAATATTCTTACTCTGTGTAGTGCATGTGAAACATTCCTTTCCGTTTTCTCCTTCTGCGAGTGATATGTACTCTACGTGGTACTTTCTTAGAACAAAGCCTTCAGCTACCCCTGTGTCTGTTTCTATGCTCTTCAGGCAAGAAATTAGGCATGTATCTTTCTGATTTCCCTTAGTACATCTTCTCTCCGTCTATTTTAAATTGCTGTTTTGTTTCCAAACTTGTACTTTGATTTTAGACTCTGTCAGTAAATTCGCTTCTCGCCTCGTACTACCCCCTTTATTAGCTTGCTTATGAAATACTACGTATTTCTAGGGGCTACATCCTGTATTTCGTAGTTGATTTACTCCGACTTTGAATTTTTTTACAATTTTTTATCTGATTTTTGAAGACTGGACTTCGTCCACCTGTGTAAACCCTTCCAATCAAATCTGGCTGTATTTCTTTAGCTTACTTATGATATCCTACGCATTTCTAAGGGGTTGCATGCCGTAGGTAATTTTCTTTATTTTTCAGAAATTGAATTTTTGCATTTATACTGGGTTTCGGAACCACGTGGTTCCGAACTCTGACTTCCAGAACTCCGACTTTATAGCTAGTAACTTGAGTTCTCGCCACTGTTCACACATCAGTGCATTACTAATGTGTATTCTTGCTTCGCAATCTATGATTCCGTTGATTTTTGTTGAATTGAATACGATCTTTAAGCACTCCGCCTTCAGTGCAGTGTGAATATGTAATGTAGCAGACACGTGCCGTTTGTCTCAATAATTATACATGCTCGAGATTTGATTTGAATGGAAATTAATCTCGCTGTTATCGTGTACTGTCTCAAGTAAAGAAAGACAGACCAGATCCACCTACGAAGTTTATTTTCCTTGTATTGTCTGGTACATCCTGGTTAGCTGAATTTCGCTTACGATAGCGGCGCCTGCTTCTTCTTCCTATCAACACGCTGAGTTGGGCGAGTTAAGCTTTGTTCGCGCGTGTGAGTGGGTGAATGCTTGTTGATTGTAAATCCCTTCTCCTATGATGTTCAGTTCAAATTACTTTAAGTTAGCCGGCCGCGGTGGTCGAGGTGACTGAGGCGCTCCAGTCACGGTCAGCACGGCCACTACGGTCGGGGGTTCGAATCCCCCCTCGGGCATGGATATTTGTGCCGTCCTAGTTCGTAAATAGTTCATAAGTAGTTTGTAAGTTTAGGGACTGATGACCCCGTAGTTAAGTCCCATAAAAAAAAAAATAAAAAAAAAAAAAAAAAAAAAAAAACTTTAAGTTAATTTTCAATGAGATGCATTTTTATTGGTTCCTCCATTTGCTCATGTTTTTACTAAATAAATAATTTATTGTCAGTGAAATTTTATTCTACTTATGAATATCAGTTAATGAATACCCCTTTTTTATTTAATGTTGTTTTTCACTAGTGCTGAGAACAAATTCAGATGCAAATTACCATATTTTTAATTCAATTGCGCGATAAATGTTCTCTCAGCCACCTTCATGTAATGGTTTAGTTCGCGGTGGCTTGTATATTAACGATTGTGTGTAATTCTCGTGATCTACGACGTGTGTCGGCCACCATCTCCCTGTCTGGTTACGTAGTTGAGGAGCCTATCATTGAAAGTCAATATAGAAATAGCCCTCATTATCTCATCCCACTCCAAGGGAAAAGAAAGAAGGTAGCTACAACAAATGATCCCATTAGAAACGAAGAGCTGAATCCTAACCAGGACTGGAGCGGCGCAAGCAAATACTATACCACACACTGGGTGACGTTCGTGCAGCGGCGACGTCGATGTCAGAAGTCTGGTGCAGCAGATGTGGATTCTATCCGTGAAAAGTACAGTCACTTCGCCAAGCACAGATGCGGCGGTATTTAATCTAACATCAGCCTCTGTGCTCATGGACGAAGGGACAGTCACCATCGATGGTCTGAGGATATCAGAGGATATCGGAAGTACTGATGCGAATCAGTAGCAGTGAAGAGCTGACTTATTTCTTGTGTCAAGCAACAGAAGAGATAATACCGTAAAAGCGAGAAGCCTCCATCTTTCTCCTACACAAACACCACCTCTGCAGCCTGAACACAGAAATAATAAGATAGTATGAGCTCACGAGAGCAGCACACTGCAGGCAAAATTCACGTTAACAATAAAGCAACAACAAATTGCCAAAGTGTGGTCTAACACAGCGAACCAACACTCTGAAATACAGATTCACGTAAACCGCAACTGCGGTGCCAAACTTGACAACGATACGATGCGCACAAGAGCGGAGGCGATCGTCCTCGACGATGGTGCCTCACCGAGTCCCACCAAGATCTCTCGGATCTCCACAGTACAGATCCACCCGAGAACGCGGCCACGCCACGCCAAAGAGCCAATCTCATCGACCCGCTAATTGCCTTCCCAATCATAATGCACGGCCGGGAGTTGCATACAACAAAATTGAGAAAAAGTAGCACCGACTGCCAATCGCGGAGTTTGCCGCTAGCAGCCCTTCAACCTCCTCCCCACACACACAGCTTTCTGACGCCAAGTCACGTATGCCCATGCAATACTGGGAAATTTGTTGCGAATTATCACTAGTCGGCATCTTGGCGCCTATTTTTACTACTGCTGGCGACACTGTCCTGCTGTGCCAGACAGATTTCACTTTGCAGAGACGCGAACTTGAAGCGTCCAGCCATTTATTAAATGTTAAACTATGCTACCTACTACTGATAGCTTAGGGACGGAAAGATAGCAGGGCGTCCGGCAACCATCAAACGTTTTTTCCTCTCCTGATGACACAGCCAAAGAAACACCAAGGTGCCCAGACAGGCGCCGGCCGCTCTAAACAGCGAAGGCATTGTGCGAGCTCGCCCCGGAAATCGCAGGTAGCCGGCGGTCAGTCCATCGCCCTGAGAAACCAGCCTGCCCACCCCAATGCAGTATAGGGAACCCTCGGGTGGCCAGACTTCTCCGAAACCTCGAAAGGAACTGGCACCACACCGGATTCTTATGGTCTAGCTGACTGCCCAAGAGCCCTGTCCCACGCTGCTCTACAACGCCGACTCGACTGTAAGGAAAGAACTGAAATCAGAAGCACTGTATCAAAAAGAATAACTAAGTAAACCAATACACCTGAATCCTAATGCAATTCTCCCTACCAATAGCAGAATATAGAAGTCAGGAAACGCGTAGAATGAATTTCATGCAATGAAAATCAAAATTAAGCAATTAAAATAATCAAGAGACACATTAAGCATGAAATAAGAAAATAGAAAGTCAAAAATGACCACCACCTTTCAACAGATGTGCAGAACTATAGACCTATATCTCTAACGTTGGTCAGTTGTAGAATTTTGGAACATGTATGACGTTCGAGTATAATGACTTTTCTGGAGACTAGAAATCTACTATGTAGGAATTAGCAATAGGCGATCGTGTGAAACCCAGCTCGCACTATTCGTCCACGAGACTCAGAAGGCCATAGACACGGCTCCGCAGGTAGACGCCGTGTTTCTTGACTTCCGAAAAACGTTTAATACAGTTCACCACAGTCGTTTAATGTACAAAGTATGAGCCTATGGGCTATCAGACCAATTGTGTGATTGAATTAACGAATTCCTGGATAACAGAACGCAGCATGTCATTCTCAATGGAGAGAAGACTTCCGGAGAAAGAGTGATGTCAGAAATGCCACAGGGGAGTGTCGTGGGAGCGTGCCATTTATATAACTGACCTTGTGGATAACATCGGAAGTTCACTGAGGCTTTTTGCAGATGATGCTGCAGTATATCGAGAGGTAACAAAGAAAAATTGTAAGGAAATGCAGGAGAATCTGCAACGAATTCACGCACAGTGAAGGGAATGCCAATTGAATCTGAATGTAGGCAATATAATGTGCAACGAATAAATAGAAAGATTCTTTATCATTTAGCTACACTCTAGCAGTTCAGCAACAGGAAGCAGTTAATTCCATAAATTTTCTGGGGGTCGGCATTAGTAGTGATTTGAAATGGAACGACCATATAAAATTAATCGTCGGTAAAGCAGATGCCAGGCTGAGATTCATGGAAGAATCCTAAGCGTATGCTGTTCGAAAACGAAGTAGGTTGCAGTACACTTGTTCGCCCACTGCTTGAATACTGCTCCCCGGTGTGGGATCCATACCACATATGGTTGATAGAGGAGCTAGAGAAGATCCAACGGAGAGCAGCGCGCTTCTTTACAGGATCATTTGGTAATCCTGAAAGCGTTACAGGAATGACAACTCCAGTGGAAGACTCTGCAGGTGAGACGCTCTGCAGCTTGGTACAGGCTTTTGTCGAAATTTCGAGAACATACCTTTACCGATGAGTCCAGCAGTATATTGCTACCTCCTACGTATATCTCGCGAAGAGATCATGAGGAGAAAATAAGAGAGATTAGAGCCCAAACAGAGGCTTACCGACTATCTTTCTTTCCGCGAACAATACGAGATTAGACTAGGAAGGGGAACCGACAGTGGTACTTAAGGTACCCTCCGCCACACACCGTCAGGTGGCTTGCGGAGCATGGATGTAGAGGCAGACGTGATATAATTCCCTTCCCTCACCTCCTTCTGTTCCTGAAGCATAATCGCGCCCTTTATACGACCCGCAAAACATACTCGCATCACCTGATAGTGTAAGTTATTCTCACCAAGCCTGTGCCTCTGCCACGCCTACGCCACTGCATCCCTCTCTCCCTTCACGTTCACATACTCCACATCCGATCCCAGGATAATTTCCCCGCCTCCCCCTACCGGAAGAGGCTCACCTACCAGCTCTAACTTATCCCCACAGATTTCGTGCCACACTTGTTCTTTCTCTTCTTTCGTTCTCCTTCCTCACACTTCCCTCCCCCCCCCCCCGCCACCCGTAGTCTCTCCACTACCACCTCCCTGCCAACCCACCTTCTGACCCTTCCCCTCCATCGTGCCTCCCTCTTCCCCTTCTTCCTTGCCCTGCGGGAACCCCAAGAGAAGTGCTGGAAATTTTAATCTGTGCTCTCTTTCCAACGAGTTGCAACCGCCGCTTGTGGCAGAACAAGCGTTGCCTGTATATTTTAATATGTGCTGGCGTCGTGCTTCCGAGCTTGTGTTTCCGTCAAACTATGTTTCCTATTTTAGCCAAAGTGGCCGTTTTAACGTTTCTACATATGTTGCTGTTTTAAAAATTCATTGGTTTTGCCATATCGCCAATATGTCACATTGTTTTGTTCGTACATTCACGTCATTTATCTTCTACGTCAACAATTGCTGACACCTTGTCGATAATTGTAATATTTTAGCTGCAGAGCGGCATATTGACAGCCTGCCCCTCGGGGCGAAACACGATAAAGGAAAAACAGAAACACTATCAGTCTCGTATATTTTAATCTCCAATTATTATACTCGGTTTGCTATTTAAGATTTAAATACGCTTGGCTGAAGAGCAGAGTAGGATACTGGTGCTGGCTTGCCCATACTGGAATTTAACATTCAATAAAGAGAAGAAAAAACTACCAATCTGTTCATGTACACCTCCGTTTTATCTACACCTTTTTCCCTTGTTTGTACTGTATACCCCATGTGTCCATGCCCAGCGTTATTGTAACTGTGTTTGTTTGCCATATATGGTTTTAAATATTCCAATTTATAAGTTTTTAAACTTCCATAGACATCCACCGTTTTTATCCCTGTGTCTTCTCCTTTTATCTCCCTGTTTTTATTATATATGTCTGTGTATCCATATTACGTATTGTAATGTAACAACATGAGCCTCTGTCTACAGTAGTATATGATACCACTCTTTACTGAAGCCCAGGATACCCTTCTTTCTTTGTAGTAAAGTTTATGATACCACCTTTCCATGTACTGAAGTTTACGATACCACCTTTCCCTGTAGTAAAGTTTATGATACCACCTTTATTCATTTCTACATTATAACAACTACATTGTTTATGTCACTAAGTATTTACCTCATTTTATTCCCATAAATAAAATCCCATTACTTTCGTGGTAATGACCGCTTTTATGCCCATTACTAAATTCCTATAACTTCTTAATACTTATTTCCTTATATTTCTATTATTAAACCTCAATAATTTCGTAATACTCATTTACCTTTGTTCCCATTATTAAACCACAGTAATTTCATAGTATTTATTTTTGTAATATTTATTTCGTCTCATTTCGTAGTATTTTTGGCTTACCAAACGTCAGCACAGATTGTAATTTAAAGTTGTTGTTACATCTAATTGTCATTGTATCTAATTGTCAATCATTGCCGTTCATTGTAGAGCGAATTATTTAACATCAACTCAACAATAAGAACCCTCATTATTATAATAAGACAAAACTATTTAATCATGTATTTGTTATTCTAGTTCCTTCATATTGAAAATTACAAAGACTCATTGTGTATAAAAGAATCCATTCGCATAATTACATTGTGATATTTAAGTAACACGTCATATTGTCAACGATTGTTAATAATGTAATAAATAGAAGTTATGCGCTGGTTTTGTAGCTCAGTGTAAGTCAGTGTTAGATCAGTATCATCTCAGTGTCATCTTGATGCTATTGGAAATAAAGGTGGAACATAGCTGGAAGAAGATGTATCATTTAAAACACCCCTTCACAAATTTAGCTTAACTTCGAGTTTACTTTAACGAGAAATTTATAATTAAATGTGGCGATCACCCAGTTCAAATAAGGATCGTCATAATATGTAACGATTGTATGGAGAGTAGCCTGTATGCTGCTGCCAGCCTTCTTTCCAGTAGGAGGGACGATAGTATCTCTAAAGGAGAAAAAAACAAGCAATCGACCGTGTCTGACACTAACGTGAAGATGGCTGGACGATGGTCAACCGAAATACTGTACAGGAGGTAGTCGTTATCTGGCTGCAATCCTAAAACTTATCGAGTACTCCTTACGCAGAGGAAGCTTCAAGGATCACAACATGAATGAAAATTAACGAAATTCGGACTTGTTCAAATTTCAAAACAGTAATGAAGACACAAGTTCTGTCAAAATAAGAGTATTTTATCACAATTTTCATACCCCAAAGACAAAACATGATCAGGTTTACTTTACGGAAGAATTTGAACTGAAATGACAACTCCACAAATTGTTACTGAATAAGGAAAATTAATTTCACTGGAGCGTGGTACATGATCAGTTTCTCTCAGCTGTAGTGCACCCTTACACTGATACATCATTTCGATGTCCGTCACTCTAAACATATGTTACTGTTCCTCCTTGTGCGGCATATCTAGGGAGGTGCTTGTCCATCCCCCCTTGGCTGTAAGGTATAACCCGGAACTGGAAAGCCTCTCCCACCAAACCACATATGGGACTCCCCCTTTACCCCACTATAAGCTTGACTGATGATCGGCTAAATAGAACCGCGACTCTTTTGTAGGTCGGATCTCAAACAGTCCTCACGGCAAGGTCATCATTCCGCGACTGGTTCGTATAACAAATGTGTACGACTAATTATTTTTCAAAAGAGATAGATTGGCTGGCCAGTACATACCTTTGTGCTGTACCACCGATAGTAATACAGGAAAGAAAAACAAGGACGAAAATAAAACAATCTTCCGGAACAGGGTTTCTTCTGCAGGTAGAAGAGAAAGGAAGAAAAAAGGAATGGGAACGGAAGGGGAAGATAATTCACGTCCTTTTCTTCCTTATTCTTTCCTTACCTCCTACCTGAAGAAGGAACCCTGTTACGAAAGCTCTTCTTATTTTTTTAAATTTCGTTCTTTTTTCCTTTTGTGTATAACTATCAGCGCTACAGCACAAAGGTAAGTAATGGCCAGCTATTCCATCTCTTTTGAAAAATAATTTATCACCACTGTGGAGAATTTCCATCATTAACCAAATGTTTATGACTGGCAATCAGGGAAACTAACCACCTCTGTACTACATTTTGCAGAAATCGCCCAGAATTCACTTGTCCAACGCACTCTGATGCTAGCAGATGTTTCCCATTTGACTACAGATTTCAGCCACTAACGTGTATATCATATACAGTCGTGGATGCAATAAATCATCTTTATGGACGGAAATCTGATGCTATGAAGTTTCAGTCATCGCCTCGCGTCCTGGAGCGCCGTATTGTGGTGCGCGCCGCCGTCCGCCGTCGGGCGTTCGATTTCCCCCTCGGGCATGGGTGTTTGTGTTGTGCTTAGTTTAGTTTACCTTATGTGAGGTAGTTTTCAAGCTAGGGTCTAATAACCAAGCTGTTAGGAAACCAGTGAAGTATTGAAATTTCGGTAATATACGAGTACGTAAGTAATGAGTAGTGCCTACTTCATAATGTTAGATTACTCGATAAACCTCTATCGTTTGCAAGGTATTATAGTTAAGGCTTTAAGGCAGGGCCGGCCAAAGACAGCACACAGTGCAGCGATGCAGTAGTACTGCACAGGTGCGCACAAGTGAGGCATAGAGCAACAACGACATCAGTTGTTAGACACCTGTATATAATGAACGGTGACGGATCCACTTGCCGCGCGGGAGAAGCCAAGAGGTGTGGAGCGCCACGTTGCGGATCGCGCGGTCTCCCGCTTCGAAAGTTTGAATCCTCCCTCGGGCATTGATGTGTCTGTTGTCCTTAGCTTATTTTAAGTGGTTTGTAAAACTAGGGACTGATGAACCCGAAGTTAAGTCCCGTAAGCCTTACATTTGACCATATGACTTGTACGGATCCACTTCCTGGTTTATGCAGTAAGAAAATGTTCAAATATTTGTATAGCTTATGGGACTTAACTATGGGGTCATCAGTCCCTAAACTTACAAACTACTTATCAACTAGCTTATCCTAAGGACGTCACAAATATCAATGCCCGAGGGGGGTTCCGAACCCCCGACCGTAGTGGCCGTGCAGACCGAGACTGGAGCGCCTCAGTCCCCTCGGCCACCGCGGCCGGCATAGGCGGTAAGAGCAATATCGTAACACATCCAGCCTTGTTTACTCCTGGCGACCCTTGTGGATAGAAACATGCACTAGATGAGCGGAGGCGGGTGTGGAGTGCATGCCGTGACCCAGAAGTTGCACATATGCACCACCACCGCACATATGAAGTATTCTAGCCGGCACTGCTTTGAGGATTTCGAGCGACAATAACCCGACTGAATACTACACAATAACGGGAGAAACAAGATGTATTCTTTGTGGAAACATGTGTCACGCTGTACAGTTCACTTGCTGAAGAAATTTACTTACGTATTGTTCTCGAAAGTGGGAACAGAACTGGAGAGGCGTTGTGCGGCCCTGTGGACGTGGCACCTGCCTCTGACAAGTGATAGGCCCTCGGCCTGGCAGTGACTGGAGAGTCCTGGAATCCCGCCCGTCTGCTTTTGTGCACTCGCGAGGAGGGTGACGTGAATGCTCTGCGTACGGCTGTTGTTCGCGGTACGAACTGCAGACCCCGTGGACCATATGTCACACACAGTGTTTCTGTCCGAGCAACAGCAACACTGACGAGAACAATTTACCGTAATTATGTAGGCTTACAACGCGTCTGTTCGTTCTGACATTTCGAGTACCAGACATCATTGACTTTTTTTCTTCGGCAATTCGTTCCTTCTTTGCTTCTCCGGAAGGAAAAAGGAGAAGGTTTTCAGGAAATTGTTGTGTGCCAGTTGTCGGCCGAAGTGTTGGCTGAGTTTATGTTGTGTCGTCATTTTATTAACAGCCTATTTCTGACTGATAGAGGGGAGGGGTGGAGATCGAATTGTTTTCTCATAACTGGGTTTCTATTTGGGCGGATTTTTTGGGACAGTTCCTTATACACCGTCCGCTCCGCTCCGTCGGGGGTTCAAATCCCACCTCGGACGTGGATGTTTGTGTCGTCCTTAGCATAAGGTAGTTCATAAGTAGTTTGTAAGTTAGTGACTGATGATCCCTTAAGCTAACAACCATTTGAACGTTCGAACCTTATACGCCGTATTACCATACGGAAATGTCTAAAACCCGGGTCGGAACTGCTTGTGTGGCCACCTAATTTTGTTACAATGACTAGAGGTTTCATGTTCTCTATCAGCTTGTTTCCCAGCTGTTCGTAGAGCCGTGTCGCGGCGGCTTTCACCAGTGCGCAGGCGCTCTACTATTTTCTCTTCCTGTACAGTTTCCTCCTGTCGCCTAATCGGCTTGCTCCTCTTGGCGCGTCATTTCCGTCTGTCGTCTCGCTACAACTTGCGGGTTCGCTCTCTCCCTCTACCTTTCTCACTGGCAGGTAAAGTCAGTGGCATTGGGGGGCAAGGGATTACGCTGCCGGTGCTCGTTTGTGTGGCAGTCGCGTGCTTTTCCTTCTTCTTCTACAAATGTTCTTATCGACTTTGTCTACGTTTGTGGGTTTCGCCTAATGTGTATGCTTCTTGTTGTGCTTCTACTTGTAGGCTGTGACTGTAAGGAAGTAATGTCCGCAGAATCGCACAATTGGTATAAGTAGTGGCAGTTTTTGGAAAGATAAAGGACCGGCTGTGGGCAGCGGCAAGCAGTTGAAGCAACTGGCAGACAGGTCAGGTATCGGTTTAAGCTGAGCAACCGTCGAGGGGAGGAGGGAGTTGTCCAAATCGGCGTAAATTTGTGAAAATCCCATACTTTATACTGAAAACTAATGAAGACTGTTAACCGAGCATTTCTTAAGGGGTGTTTGTAGGACATCTGTGAGCTCCACACTCCAATAATTCAGAATAAAATACAATAATATATAAAAAATTTTACCGTCAACATGTAACACGTCTATGATGTCGTAATAATTAGACACATCCAATGATTATGAAAATAATGTAAATATCTTAAAAATTACTAATGTTTATGACTACTACATCAAAAGAAAGAAACATAAAGCTAAAATATCCAACTTTTGAATGCATAATGCAATTTCAACAAATTCTGCTTCATATGATAGCTTGCTGTCTCTAGCTATCGTCTTGAAAGCGTCACTTTCTATATATATATATATATATATATATATATATATATATATATATATATATATATATATATAAACTACTTCTGAACTACCTTATACTAAAGACGGCACAAATATCCATGCCCGAGGGGGGATTCGAACCCCCGACCATAGTGGCCGTGCAGACCGTGACTGAAGCGCCTCAGTCTCCTCGGCCACCGCGGCCGGCAATTGATAGTAATTGATCATGGAAAAATAAACAGATCATCATATTCTCCATAGTAACACTGAAAATACAATCAGCATAATTTACCTTCCGTATATTTAATATAGTGCATCGATGTAATGTACAGTTTGCTAGTAACTTATATGAATATTGTGTGGCATGAAAGGTAAATCCAATGTAAGCTGGAGAGTCTACTTATTTCAGATTTTGTATAGTGCTAATTAACACTATATTTGTGTATTTAAATAATGTTATATTAGTAAGGAAGTGGTTTCAGATTGTTAGCTTTGCGTAAAGAAGTATCTCATATTACTGTGTATACTATTTTAAAAAGGGATGTGATCAACCAATGACGAAGCGGCTTCTGGACAGAACTTGTGGAGAGTATGTATTTGAGAGGGAGGTGAGTGAAAGAGTGCGTTGGAAAAGGAAACACCATGTCTAGTCTTGACAGAAGAAGGACCCTCCTGGATGACAGGAGTGATTCGATCAGGCAGAGTGTTAAGATTTGCGCATCGGACGGTCGCTTCTCGAGACTCTAAATACGGCGTGAAGAAGTGCACGCCAGGGCAGCTGATATGTGTTTATATTTTTACACGAGAACGTACGAGTGTAAAACTAGTGTTCGGAAAACTTAATATATTTGGAACTGTTGATAATTTCATGTTGAAGGCTCGAGAAATATACAGCGATTATGTTTTTGTTAAAGTTATGATTACCAACTTCTTATCGCAGACAATGCAATTGGTTAGGTATTTTATTCGATTTATCATTAATAATTCATTTCACCACTTCCAATAAAGAACCAATCTGATTGACTAAACCTTATTCAACTAAATCTCTGACTTTACGTACATCATTTGCAAACGTTGGAATAAAACCATTTTTATTAATGAACCAGTTATTTTATGTAATGTTTCGCAAACAACAACCTAAACTTAGCGTGTTTTTAACTATAGGATCACAATCAAAAATAATATCTGCAACTAAGGTAGTTGCTGGGGCAGAAAGCAGACATTTACGGTTCGACCCTAAGATAACATCGAGCATACCTTCTAAATTAGAAACCTGCATAGCCCAATACGCGTATAGACACACTTCATCTACATAGATACTCTGCAAATCACATTTAAGTGCCTGGCAGAGGGTTCATTAACGACTTCCATAACTATTCTCTACCGTTCCATTCTCTAATAGCGCGCGGGAAGAAAGAACACCTAAATCGTTCCGTTTTCGATCTGATTTCTCTTATTTTGTTGGGATGGTCATGTCTTCCTAAGTAGGTGGGTGCTAGCAAAATATTTTCACATTCATAAGTAAAACTCGGTGATTGAAACTTCGCAAACAGGTCACGCCGCAATGAATAACGTCTTCTTTTAATGATTTCCACCCCAATTCGTGCAACATTTCCGTGACGCTTTCCCCCCCGTAACGTGATAAAACAAAACGAGCTGCCCTTCTCTGAACCTTCTCAATATCTTCCGTCAGTCCCACCTGGTGAGGGTCCCACAAGGGGCAACTGTACTCCAGGAGAGGACGCACAAGTGTGATGTAGGCAGTCTCTTTGGTGGGGCTGGTGCATCTTCGAAGCGTTCTGCCAATGAAACATAACCTTTGATTCGCCTTCCCCATAATATTTTCTATGTGTTCTCTCCAGTCAAAGTTGTTCGTAATTGTAACTCGTAGGTATTTGGTAGAATTTACGACCTTAAGGTCTGACTGATTTATCGCGTAATTGAAGTTCAGCGGATTTCTTTTAGTGGTCATGTGTATTACTTCACACTTTTCTTTATTTAGTGTCAATTGCCAATTTTCTCACCAAGTAGAAATTTTGTCTAAATCGCTTTGCAGTTGCTTTTGATCCTCTGTTGACTTCACTAACCGATAAACGACAGCATCATCCGCGAACAGTCTAAGGGAGCTATTCAGATTGTCTCCTAAATCGTTTATAAACACGAGGAAGAGTAGGGGACCTATAACGCTTCCCTGTGGAACGCCAGATATCACTTCTGTTTTACTTGATGACTTACCGTCAATTACAACGAACTGTGTGCTTTCTGATAGGAAATCGTGAATCCAGTCGCACAATTGGGAAGATATTCCATAAGCACCCAATTTCATTAGAAGCCGCTTGTGGGGTACAGTATCAAAAGCCTTCCGGAAATCCAGAAATATGGAATCGATTTGAGATCGCTTGTCGATGGCACTTAACACTTCATGTGAATAAAGGGCAAACTGTGTTTCGCAAGAGCGATACTTTCTGAATCCGTGTTGACTATTGGTTAATAGGTCGTTCTCTTCGAGGTAGTTCATAATATTCGAACAAAATATATGTTCCAAAATCCTACTGCAAATCGACGTCAATGAGATAGGCGTGTAATTTAGGGGATCACTCCTATTGTCTTTCTTGAATATTGGAATAACTTGGGCAACTTTCCAGTCTTTGGGTACAGATCTTTCGCTGAGTGATCGGTTGTAAATTATAGCTAAGTACGGAGCAATTGCATCAGCATACTCTGAGAGGAATCTAGTTGGTATACAATCTGGCCCGGAAGATTTGTTTTTGTTTAGTGACTTAAGTTGTTTTACTACTCCATGAACATCTACTTCTAAGTTTCGCATGCTGGCATCTGTTCTTGGATTAAATACTGGAGTGTTCATTTCGTCTTCTTTGGTGAACGAATTTCGGAAAGCTGTGTTTAGTAATTCTGCCTTAGCAGTACTGTCGTCGGTATTATTACCATTGCTATCGCGTAGTGAAGGTATTGTTTGTGTTTTGCCGCTAGTGTACTTCACATATGACCAGAATTTCTTTGGATTTTCTGCAAGATTACGAGACAGGATTTCGTTGTGGTAACTACTATAGGCTTCTCGCATTTATGTCCGCGCTAGATTGCGTGTTTCAGTAAAAGGTTGCCAGTCTTGTGGATTCTGTGTCTTTTTAAATTTTGCATGCGTTTTTCTTTGTTTCTGCAACAGTGATCTTACCTGTTTTGTGTACCACGGGGGTCGGCCCCCTTTTTTTATTAATTTATTTGGTATAAATCTCTCGATTGCTACTGATATTATGTCTTTGAAGGTAAGCCACAACTGATCTACACTCGCATTTTTAGTTTTGAAAGACTGGAAATTATCACACAGGAAAGCGTGAAGTGAATTTTTATCCGCTTTATTGAATAGATATATTTTTCGTTTATTTTTTGTGCATTTGGGAATTTCGACATTTAGTCTCGGATTATTTGTTGCTAGGAGATCAAGGGTATTTTCGCAACCACTTACTATTCTAGAGGGTTCATGAACTAACTGTTCGAAGTAGTTTTCAGAAAAAGCATTCAGAACTTGCTTTAATAAAATGTATCTTCATCCATCAGCTGTTTTATTGAATCCTGAAAATCGATTAGTTTAGGTCTAGGACCATCATAATAGATAAAAGGTATTAAAACAGGTTAGTCAACAACATCAAATAAAATAAATCAGGCTGAAAACAGCAGGAGTCACTCTCACTAAAATACAAACGTCATACTAGTTTATCCTAGCAGTGAAACAAACATGTCTGTTTAACTGGTAGGATAATCTATCGTTTTACTGTAGTAGTAGAAAAAAATATTGATAAGTGCAAAATAAGTTTAAATTGTGGACATAATTTTTAGAAGAAAAGAATCAGTGTAATTTTTTCCGTCGTAGAATCAACAACGATTGCACAACCAAGCAGATAGTGTACGTTCTAACTGGTACGTTGCTTCGTGTGTATGTGACTGAAGGTATGGTGGCTTGAGGAGACAGGTACGCAATAGAATGCAACGGGGAGGAGTATTTACGCACCAGCAGTGAGCCTGTCGAGGAAAGCGCAGTTAGCCGCTCGTAACGGCCGCGTGGTCTAAGGCGTAATGCTACGGACTGGTCGGCCGTTCCCACCGGAGGTTATAGTCATCGCTCTGGCATCGGTGCGTGTTAATCCGCAGTTAGTCGGCAAAGGCGGCCCTAGTCTGCGGCTCTCGTCGTCCGCTAGCCACCATCGGACGCACCTGGGTGGTGAAGACCGTCCAGGCTACATAATTCGCCGTCTTTGTCGAGGAGCCTGCGTCGCGACCGGGTCCTTATTCAGGGGCCACAGACGGCCTCGCGGCACCTTACACTGCAGCCGACGTGGAGAGTTAACACGGTTAGTGAAGACCCAGCTACCGTATTATTATGTGCTAACTTTACGAAACCTCAATTTACCTTTCAGTTGACAGGAAATTCAAAAAGCTCTCAGGCATTAAAACTTGCACTCTCTTACAAAAACCAACGAAAGGCGAAGATGAAACTGCTTTGTTTTGCATATAGTACGATTCCGATTTCATACCTGAAGTAAAAAGTGCCAAAACCCAATTGGGAAAGTAGGCTGTATTGATTCAGGGCAATAAACTCACTCAAACCACAGAAATACTTCTTAACACAAAGGCGGATTTTTCAAAACACTCTTCATGCAACGAAATGCAACTAGTTCACTGCAGGCAAAGGAGCAGTCAGTCGTCGAAACTATTCTAGAGAATTCTAGAAGAAAACGATTAAGGAATTTAAGAGATTGCACACACATATCGCTGGAGTTCGGAATTTATTGAAGACAATCACATTAAAAAGATCTTGCAATGAACTGTACGGAAGTTCCACCAAGGAGGAGGAACACTATGATGAAATGATAAGTAAAAGAAGAGAAAGAGGCAAAAATTTTATTTTAGGACATAAGAAATATCCTTTTTAAAATCCATGGACGTTCATATTACATTGAAGGGCATAAAGGCGAGTGGGTGGTTTATGAATCTCAGGGCCATGAAAGTCTTTTGTAACGATTAAATCAATCATAATTTGAAAAATGGAACGTCTGATCAGGGATATGGAATTGTAAGTGAACCAGATACGGGCCCTTTCCTCCTGAGATTTTTACTCCACGCACTTCAGTACAAAGCTAAATTGACGATTCCTTGATGTATCAGAATATGTCCCACCAATCGACCCCCTGTTTGTCAAGATGCACCATATATTTCTTTTCTCTAAATTTCTGTTGAGCACCTCCTGATTAAGCTAATTTTGGACTGAAAGTCTTGGTAGAAGTATGCAAACGTCTTGATAAAATTTATTTAAATGATTCTAAAATTGCTTACAGGTTGCTTGAATAATCGCTTAATTGTGTTAATAGCTTATTTATTGTCAACACACAACATGTTTCGGGTTAGCCCATCATTTCGTGACCGATATAATATATATTCAACTTTGATGCATTCAAATTTGTTATTTTAAATACCGTTGTTATGTATTGCCAAACAAGAATAAACATCAACTGTGATTAATTGATGTTTATTCTTGTTTGGCAAAAATATAACAACAGTATTTTAAAGGACAAATTTGAATGCTTAAAAACTAAACATATACATATTATATAGGTCAACACATGACGGGCTAAGCACGAAACATGTTGTGTTTTGACAATAAATAATCTACTAACGACATTTAAGTCATTATTCAAGCAACCTCTAACACTCTCATGGCCTGCGTCCTCATATGAGAACGTGTAGAATTATGCTACTGCCCTCTGTTGACTGAAATATTGAACATGCCGCTGTATTGTTTAGATTCCGTCAAAAGTGACAGATTTGCCCTGAAGAGGGCAACGATACTTTTGTTAGCAGTATATATTTGCGACTGGCAGTAAACTCTTTGTTTCTGTCAACAGCAAGATACCGAAAGTTATTTGTCTTCCCTGCGTCATTTTTGGTAAAAGTAAGTGTTGTAACTATTCAGTGTGATACTTCAGTTTCATTTTAAGTCTCATTTTACCGTTTTGACGCATTTTGGGACTCTTATTGCAATTTTTTATTGGTGTAATAGACATTCAATATGAAAACACATTCAAATCGAAATGATATTTTAATAATTTGTATGACATTTAGAATACCTACGTGACGAAATTATTCATGAACACATTGTTCTGTGTGCGTTTCTTGTAAATAATTTACTGAGTTATCATTTCATATCACTATTACATCCTTTTTAGATGGTGTATCATGTCTCATCTCCCTCTGGGACAACCTGCAGACAACATATTGAAATTGCAGAGCAAAAGGAATAAGTATAATGACATAACTGATGATGCTGATATTTTACAAATTCTGCAGGCTGAATCAGAAGATGACCTGGAGTGGACTGATGACTCAGATAATGATCCAAAATTTCCAGTTTATAGCGATACATAAAGTGATACAATGTCAACATCAATGATGACATGCAAAATCAAGGAGCAGAAAAGAAGCTAAAATCAGTTTCAGAATTACAAAAGCAGGGTCAAGGCAGCTCTTATGTTGTATCAGCTAGAGAACGTGTGGCGATTTCGAGGTAGATGGATAACTCAGCAGTTACTGTGTCATCATATGCAGGGATACTGCCTGAAGAAACTGCCACACGGCTTATTAGGAAAGACAAGACGTTCTTTGACATCCATCGATCACATTGTGTCGAGATATTATAACAAACCCATGGGAGGTGTGAATCTTATGGATTCACTCGTTGCCATTTACAGGAATGACACAATAAGTTTTAGATGGTACGTAAGAATTTTTTAGCATATGTTGAATGTGACAGTTCAAAAGTCTTGGATCCTTTGGAAGAAAAGTGAGAAGTAAAAACTGGACCTCTTAGAGTTCAAGAGCTTTGTTGCAATAGGACTCATTGTGAAAGTAAATGTGGAAATAACTGGGAAAGGAAGGGGTCAACCATCAGACGAGTTCAACTTTCGAGGCTATTGGAAAAGAAGAGTCTGTCACACCGCCAACAGTGAACTGCGACTGGAAGGCGGATTACACTTTCCTAAGAAATCCACTGTACGATATGCCAATAGATGCCATTCGCCAGACTGAAGAAGAAAAACGCCATACAATTGTGACAAATGTAATGTTGGAGAGTGTCATGGGTGTATGATGACATTTGATAGCAGAAGTAAGAGTTTTGACAAGAAAGTTCTGTATTTGAGAAAAATATTATTAAAATTTTTGTCACATGCGGTAAGCATCATGTTCACTGTCCCCATATTAGGACGTCATGAAATTTACTGTAACGTTCACGCCCACTGTTCCCATATGAGAACGACATGTAATTCAGTTTATAAAATTGGTAAACGATTTTTTTTAAATTTTTCATGTGATTTTTCAAGGATCAGGAAACATGTATATATATAAATTCATTGGTCTTTAATATTTGGCCATAAGAGGGCTAAGAAATTTTAGAATCATTTAAATAAAAACCTCCTGATTAGTTACGCAATCTACCCATCTCAACTTCAGTATTCATTTTCATCACCATATTTCAATTACTTCTATCTTATTTCTGTATGAACACCTTATCGTCCACGTTTCACTCCCTTACAATGATACAACAAAGATTAATGCTTTCAGAAAGGACTTCCTAACGTTTAAAGAATGTTTGCAAATTTCGTGTCTTAAGAATTGCTTTTCTTCCCATAGCCATTCTCCATTTAATATCGTATTTTTCGGCAATAATAAGTTATTTTGCTACCCAAATAATAACTTATCTACTTCTTCGACTGTCTCGTTACCTAACCTAATTGCTTCAGTCAGCATTGTCTGATTTTCTTAGACTACATTCCATTAACATTTTTTGCTTTGTCAGTGTTCATCTTGAACCCTCCTTTTAAGACAATGTCAATTTCACTTAAATGTTCTTCCTCGTCCTTTGCTGTTTCTGATAGAATTACAATGTCATCGACAAACTGGGTTCTTTATTTCATCTCTATGGATCTTAATTCCTTCTCCAAATTTCTCCTTGCATTCTTTCCCAACTTGCTTGGCATGCATATTGAATAATATTCGTGAAAGGCTGCAATCCTGTGTTATTGCTTTCGCCAACACTGCTACCCTTTAATGTTCTTCTACACTTATGACTGCAATCTGGCTTCTGTAACGGGGGACGGCAGTAGCGGATTGTATGGGAGTGGGGAAGTGGCAGATTAAGATTCGTGGTGCCTGGGTAAATAAAGTTTAACATTCATAGAATATATGACATCAACTGCGATTGGGCAAAGCTAAATATGTGTACCCAGCCGGGATTTTTTTTTTTTTTTTTTTTTTTTTTTTTTTTTTTGCACTATAGTTAGTTCTATTCGTTGCGGACGCTGATTGTGTTTATTCATTCTTGTTCGATAAGTTCTTAGCTCAGCTTTTTTATTACAGAGGGCGTTGAGCCCTCTGACCGGGCGCGCTGAGCCACGGCACCCGGCTCCCCTACACCACTGGGGACACAGTGATCACCGCACCTTCAAGGACTACCTAAGCAGGCCTCCCGTCAGATACAAATTCCCAGCTTCGCCCTGCCCACAGTACTCAAACTCGTAGTTATGAACTAATTCCCGTAAGAGTAAGGGCTTCAAACTTTGCCCACTGTGGGCAGGGCGAAGCTGGGAATTTGCATTTGACGGGAGGCGTGCTTAGGTAGTCCTTGCAGGTGCGGTGATCACTGCGTCCCCAGTGGTGTAGGGGTCAGCGCAACTGCCTAGAAAGCAGGAGACCCGGGTTCGAATCCCGGCTGGGTACACATTTTCAGCTTTGCCCAATCGCAGTTGATCTCATATATTCTATGAATGTTGAATAATAACAACTGCAGGATCAGAAGTGACGTCTGTTCTCTCGGAGCAGACGCCACATGTATATATATAAATACAGTTTATTTCTTTATTAGTTTCTTGCGGTTGCATGACTCCCCTGCCTGTGATTCGGGCAGGCGTTGTGAGTGGCAGGCGGAAGCGCCCGCTGAGGCACCAGCCGGGTCTGCAGACGCAGCTCCGATTCTACTGAGTCGAGCTGACGGCGGGCCTCGCCCCACTGCGCTGCTGCACCTCGCTGCGGAAGGAGACATGCGCCACCTTGCTGCTTACAACTGGTAGCATCGACCCCGCCCAGATGTAGGCAGATGACGTCTCACTGCTTACCAGCGTCGTGGTGTCTGGCGGCGCCCGCTGACGTAACTCCCATCTGGTCCAGCACCCGTGATGACGACGGAGGAGTGGCGGCCTCCCCGGGCCGCGCCGGCTGAAGGTTCTCACTTCAACGCCAGCGTGCTGCCCTCTTAGGTCGCGGTGGCGACGTCCGGATTATAACCGTTCCTATCACGGCATCCTGCGTCACCAAAAGCCCAAAGTCGCCGTCTAGCTGCGTCGAGTGAAGACCTGCCTGCTAGTGCTGCGAGTAACTTAGCTTCTCGTGTGTGTTTGTTTACGTTCAGTTAATTGTTCTTTCTGTGAGTGTTTACATCTGAAATTTGTGGAAGTGCGTCTCTAAGCTTGCCGTACGTCCACGTTTCGCCTATTGGCGGGATCTCGGTTTTCACCGAAATCTACACGCTACTGAAACGTCATGGCTGATTCCCTGAGGAAGAACACACTGATCTTCTCGTTCCAGAAAGAAACCCGGCATGTTCAACCAACTGCACTCGAAATCCTGGATTGGCTGTATGAGGTAATGGGCATTGATAATGATGTTGCACATACCACTCAGTTAGATTCTGATGAATACTGTCTTTTTATTAAGTTTTTTAGTTCTGTGACAATTGATAAAATTTTGGGAAAGTGGGGTAGCTCTGTTGAGTTTGAACATAGAGATGGGTCCAAAAGCAAGGTTTCAATTAGGAAAGCTGATACCAAGTATATAAAAGTGAGAGTCTTAAATTTACCGATAGAGATGGATAATATTTTAATTAAGGAGGCACTTTCCAAATATGGTGACGTGCTCTCGATAGAAAATGAAAGGTGGTCAAAACACTACAAATTACAGTGTTACAATGGTATACGTGCTGTAGAAATGGATGTAAAGACGAATATTCCGTCATATATGACAGTGCATGGATACAAAGCACACATTGTGTATTCAGGACAAGAACCAACTTGTCAGATATGCAATGAATCTGGGCATTTTAGGTTAGACTGTCCACGACGGTACACGGTACTGAAAAGTAATTATGTAAAGCGGCAACGGCTCACCCTTGGTGAAGTGATGCCTCCTACTGCGATACCCTCCTCTGTTAATGACGCCACGGAAAGTATCACGGATATGACCAATGTTGATAAAGAATTTCCACCTTTACAACACCTGCAAGTTATAGTCTATCTGTCCGAGAAAATGATCAGCAACCCAAGAAAAGACCGCTAGAAACAACTGAAGATCGTTCTGATGATGATTCCTCTTGCACTCTTCCCGTTCGTAAACAAAAGCAGTGCGAAGCGGGAGACGAAGAGCCCAGAGTAAACACTGCTATGGAAGTGGAAACTGCAGTGAAGGAATCAAAGGCATTGGATGAGGAAGAAAAAGGTGCAGTAGTAGACGAACCTGTCACGATTCTGCCTGGCGCGGAGGAGAAGGAAGTAAACTCCGACGAGCCGGTAGAATCAGGGGAAACAGAGGAATCAGGAAAACAGCAACAAGACGCCGCGGCCGCAGTGATACCCGCCGCGCATGAGCGCGAACAGCAGGGCGGCAGTTTCCGCCAGTCCCCGCCTGAGCGTCCCTCGCAACCGACGGACGTAAACAAGGAAACTGTGAAGGAGGTGCCGGCGACTCAGGATGGCCGCCGCCGCCGAATAAAGCCGCAACCAAATCTGAAAGTTGCTCGTAATCAAGGAAACCAACAACCTGCCATGGGCGCTCCGAAGTCACGTAATATAAAATACGAAATAGTCACTGCAGATGCCTCGAAAGAAAACACAAAAAATGATTCCTTACCAGTTACTCCACACAAGGATCAAAGAGATAAATCCCAAGCACCGGAGTCTAGAGAAAATACTTAAGTGTAGATCAAATAGTGTACCAATGATCATGAACTGTTATTTCTTTTTTCGTTCTTCTGTAAATCTTCAGGTTTTCTATATCAGTCAAGTTTTCGTTATAAATTCTATGATTTCAATTACTGTCAGCACAGTAGTGTCTTAAAACAGTTTATTATTTGTTACCATTATTCCTTGAGGGTAACGTAAAGCTTTAGTTAATTATTTTCCCTCTCGCTTACCTAATGATGCAAGCGTATACTGTAGCTACTATGAATATCAATAAGATTCACTCATAGTGACTAAAATTTAAATGTTAGTATGGCTACAAGTAGTATTACAATGGCGCAATCTTATACGATTACTACAGTAAACATAAATAAAATAACATCAGAATTGAAACTGGCGGCGCTTAAAGAATTTCTATACGACTCTGGAACCGATATTGCATTGCTACAGGAAGTTTTAATGCCCGATCTTAGTATACCAGGATTTATTTCTTACATTAACGTCTCACTTGAAACAAGTGTAGGAACGGCTGTATTAATACGACATGGCATTCCAGTAACAGATGTGGAACGATTGGAATCCGGAAGAGGGATAGGGTTAAAGATCTACGATGTGACAATAATCAACTTGTACGCTCCTTCCGGGTCTTCACATCGATCTGACAGATCAAAGTTTTTTAAAGAAGACATCATATACCTATTACGAAGAAATCCAAGCCAACTCATAATTGGTGGTGATTTTAATAGTGTTTTAAATCGTAAAGATCAGATCCCCAATTTTAATTTTTGTAATGAATTAAATCATCTAGTTACGAACCTGAATTTAAAAGATGCGTGGGAAATCTAGTATCCTACTGCTGTCGAATTTACTTTCGTCACATCAAATTCATGTAGCAGAATTGACAGGGTATATGTTGCTCAAGATCTTACATCCTCCGTAACAAAAGTAGAAACTATTCCTACGTACTTTTCGGAACATTCCAGTTTGTTGATCTGCATAAATTTGCGACCACAGCCTATACGTCAGTTCAGGAGTCACTGGAATTTAAACGTCTCGTTGTTGCAAGACAGTGATTTAGAAGACACACTAAAGGAAGCCTGGACAGTGTGCCTGCGTGCGCTTAACAGATATGCAACCACTATCGATTGGTGGACAAAAAGAGCGAAGCCGAAGCTGAGGAAGGCTTTAATGCAATATAGTAGTCAGAGGGCAAGATGTATTAAGAATAATATAGAGTTTTATTATTCAATCTTAAGAGAGTTATATAGCCAGACATCTGCGTCGACCCTTCCCCTGGAAGACATTAAAAAAGTCAAAGCGAAATTGCTCACTATTAAAAGGAAGCAATTAGAAGGATTAAAAATAAAATCAAAAGCGAAATCAGTTACAGAAGATGAAATGACTTCTCTCTATCATTTACTAAAACATGCTAAGAACAGGAAGAGATCGTTTATTGATGAAATCAGAACAAAACATGGCATTACTCTAAAAACCCAGAAGGATATTGTTAATGAAGTGCATCGTTATTATAATGAATTGTATTCTGGAAATGCAGGAGGGGTTGAAAATTCTGATAATTTCTTTAACATTATAGTCCCACAGCTGACGGAAAGTGATAATCAGGAATTCCTTTCTGAGGTTAATGGAGAGGACGTTTATGAGTCTCTCTGCAGTTCACCATTAAAAAAATCCCCAGGACCCGATGGTTTGCCAGTGGAATTTTACGTTCGTTACTGGCCAATTGTCGGTGAGAAAATTACTGAGATGGTGAATGAGGTTATTAAGGCAAAAATGATACCACCTGAATTTAAAGAGAGCAAAATTGTACTCGTCCCTAAAAGTAAAGGGAACAAAGACCTAAATAACTTTCGCCCAGTTTCGTTGCTGAATTCAGACTACAAAATTGTTGCTAGAGTTGTAAATAAAAAGTTTTCATCATTAACACACAAAATCATTAGTCAACATCAAAATTGTGCCGCGGGGAGAAATATATTTCATACTTTAGTTGATTTTAGAGATGTCATTGCAATCACCTCTGTAACGAACATAAAATGTGCGTTGACTTTTTTGGACTTCCATAAAGCCTTCGATGTGGTAAACCATGAATACCTGCTGCAGACTTTACAGCGTCTGGGATTCAATCAACAGGCCTTGTCTCTGATCCGAAACATTGCCACAGGAATAAATGCAAGAATAGCTGTCAACGGGCAAACAACAAAACTGCTACAAGTCAGACGAGGTGTTCCTCAAGGAAGTCCCCTTTCCATGACCCTATTCGCCATCTCACTGGACCCGTTTCTCAGACATGTTCATGACAAATTAACAGGCATCACACTAGGAGGACATAAAACTGTTACAAGAGCTTATGCTGACGATGTAGGAATTGTCATAAGAAATATGGAAGATATAGACACATTAGAAACAGTAACGAGAACTTACTGTAGTTTGTCTGGAGCAAACGCAAATGAAAAGAAAAGCAAAATCTTAAATCTTAGAGGTTTTGACAAAATAAACATGGAATGGGCAAAAGTGGTGAAGCAGCATAAAAGCCTAGGAATAACACTAACAACAAACGCCATGAAAATGGCTGCAATAAACTGGAAAGACACCTCCGAAACACTTCGAGGTGCTATAATAGATAACTTATCACGTTCCTTAAATCAGTTTCAGAGGGTTAAGTACATAAACTTATGTATCCTGTCCAAAGCATACTATACAGCCCAAGTATTTCCAATACCAAGGATGATAGCCCGGAAAATTATGTCCAGAATTACAAACTTTCTGTGGAAAGGAGAAATATTTCGAACAGCAGTCAAGGTAACCACCTTAGATCCGAGACATGGCGGTTTAGGTCTAACTGACATCACAAGCAAAGCTTCGGCACTTTTCGTCAAGAGGCAAATGAATGTAATAAGAGAATCTCAAGACAGTATTACCAGTCAGCTCTTTGAAATCGTTAAACCAGAAAATCTACAACCCCCTATTGATGTGCGAAAAATAAATAGTCGTCTACAGCATGTGAGAACATTTTATATTGAACTAAGTTATTTGAGTACTGGACTTCGACAAGCTCAACAGATAACATCAGGAGCAATCATGAGGGAAAGGTGGAAAAGTGAAGGCAGAAATAAAATAGAAAGACAGTATCCAAATTTAGACTGGAATGCTATCTGGGAAAACATCAACTTAAAAGTCCTGACCTCCGATATAAGAACAACGTGGTACAAATCAGTGAACAACATCATTAGTACTCACGAAAGACTCTACGAAATTGGTCTCAGTGATACCATTCTGTGTCAACGATGCCATCTAACAGATACAATAACACATAGATATACATGCGGTGGGAATATAAATAATTGGAACTGGATTAAAGAGCAAATTGCATTTATTACAAGGACATCACCCAACAATATAACATCAACTGTTCTTCATAGACCTCAAGAACGGTACTTTCCAGACGCAAAAAATAACGCCGTGTACTGGCTGATAGGAAATTATGTAAATTATGCCATCAACAACCTGGGAGCAGACAACATCATAGACTTACAGATGTATATACGGAACGAATACTACAAAATTAATAGGTATATGGATCACAAGAAAAAGTTCGGTAACATGTTGAAAATTGTATTTGAAAGAATGGGGATCGGATAAAATGCTAAATACATGACTCAATAACAACACGCTATTTCCCTTACCCTGTTTTCTGGATGGACTTAATTTAGGAAAAAAGTGGCGGTGGCATTAGATTTTTTTTTTTAGGCGAGGCAATTAGATTGGGTATGGTTAGTTAGGTGCCAACGCCTGAAGTGGAGAAGCACAGGAAAAAAAGGTTGGATACAAAAAATAAATAAAACAAAAAAGAAAAAAGGTTCTTGTTTGATAATAATAAAAAAAGTCGCAAAAAAATTACAAAAAATTGTCCTGATGCAAGTCTTTCAGAAGGACGAGAAAAAAAAAAATAGGCAACGATAAAAAAAAGAGGCAGTAAAGAAAAAAAAACAGTGATCCAACCGGAAAAATGGGACCTACAGCTTATCGTAAAAAAAAAAAAAAAAAAAAAAAAAAAGCCCAGTACAGCGCCTTTAAGTACTTCTTTTATGCTGAGGTGTTTCCTGTCATGTCCAACTTGGAGTGCACCAAAATCCGAGGCTCTGCATACCGTCGGTCAATGATCCCAGGGCGACGGCTGCGTCGTCCTAGTTTCCGGGCTACTGCAATCAGCAGACTTGTTTCGACACCTTCTTCTTCTGTCGCGTTATGCCGCTAGAACGTGCACTCGCGAAAACCACAATATAACTTCAGAATTTGAAGCAGTGTGTTCCAATCTACGTTGTGAAATGTTTTCTCGAAATTCAAAAATATACAAGTCAGGTTTGTTACATTACTTCTACCTAAAAAACAACCTATTTGAACCATCTCTGATTTGTTGGGTTAGACTGTCATGAATAGCAGAATAATTATTGAATACCGGTAAAATTCATAAGGAAGGAAGGATGAATGAGGTACCGTCTGAAAGGATTTGAATTCACATTGAAGCATACTCTTTCCGTACATTTTGAAACATGTCCACTGAGCGTGTCGTTGTGTTCCATTTTGATTTATTCATTAACCTAAAGTGTTTCTGCACCATTAAAATTATCTATCTGTATCTAGTGATTCTTCAGTATTTGATAATCAAAATATCCACGGGTGTACTGCCGGTCTATAGTGTCCAACAGGCACAATATTTCGGCGATCATACATGTCGCCATCATCAGGTGAACTGACGGACTGAGCTCCTGGAAACGCGCCGGCACGGAGATCTACACGCTACGGCTGCTCGAAGGTAACTGGGTTCTAGCCCGGTAGCGGACCATTTAAATACCCTCGGCCCGCGGAGCGAACCCTCCGCGGTCCGCGCCCTGCGCTGCGGCCGCGCAGTGGAACCGATTGCGCCGGCGTCTGAGATGACGTCGGTGTGAGGGCTCTGTCCGCCGTGGTCGTCACTTCGTTACGTTTGCTATATTTACTGTTAATTAGCCCAAACTTTGCTAAGATTATAGCCACAGTCACGGTTTATGAGGTCGTCACTTGTGCGAATTTCAATGGCCTCTTTAACGACGCAGTCCCAGTATCTGGACGTCTGTACCAGAATCCTAATGCCTTCATAGTCCATTGCATGATTCTTCGACAAACAATGTTTAGCGACCGCCGAGTTGCTAGGATACATGAATCGTGTGTGTCTCTGGTGTTCAACGCAACTATCCTCGACGGTACGCATCGTCTGTCCAATATATGACTTGCCACACTGACACGGAATCTGGTACACGCCGGCCTTCCTCAAACCGAGATCATCTTTGGCGCTCCCCACCAGTGCACGAATTTTATTCGGCGGACAAAAAACCGTTCCAACCTTGTGTTCTTTTCAAAATGCGGGCAATCTTCCCCGAAGATGTATGGAACGAACGCAGTACCTACCTCCTTCCTCGTGTTTTCATCCGTTTCCACAGGTTGTGATGTAGTGGTTAGGTGGAGAGCACGCTGAATCTGCCACTCTGAATACCCATTTTTTCGAAATACAATTCTCAGGTGTTCCAATTCCTGGAGTAGACTCTCTCCGTCGGAGATAGTGCGCGCCCTATGTACTAGAGTTTTAAGTGCCCCATTCCTCTGTGAAGGGTGGTGACACCTGTCTGCGTGTAAATACAGATCAGTTTACGTTGTCTTCCGATATACACTATGACCCAGGGTGCCATCAGCTCTTCTCTTGACCAAGACGTCAAGGAACGGCAATTTACCCTCCGTTTCAGTCTCCATGGTGAATTGGATGTTGGGGTGTGTGGAGTTCAGATGTGTAAGGAAGTCAAGGAGTTTATCCATACCATGTGGCCAGATGACGAAAGAGTCGTCCACGTAACGGAAAAAGCAAGTAGGTTGCCATTCAAATGATGCCAGGCCTTCCTCCTCAAAATTCTCCATGTACAAATTTGCGACCACAGGGGAGAGTGGGTTACCCATGGCGACTCCCTCCGTTTGTTCGTAGTATTCGACATTGAAAAGAAAATACGTGGAGGTCAAGACATGCCTAAAATTTCGGTGGTCTTCTCGTCAAACTTCTGGTCAATCAAATCTAGTGACTCTCGAAGGGGCACCCTCGTAAACAACGAAACGACGTCAAAACTCGCCACGATATCTGACTCATCCAGCCTGAAGCTGTTAAGACGTTTAACAAAATCCACGGAATTACGTATGTGATGATGGCATTTACCCACATAAGGACTTAATATTCCCGTCAAGTATTTGGCCAACAAATATGTAGGTGCTCTGATGTTACTGACAATTGGACGTAACGGCACCCCATCTTTGTGAACCTTAGGGAGTTCATAAGGTCTTGGCGGTACCGAACCTTGAGGTAGCAGTTTCTTGGTGACACCCTCCGGTAAATCCGCATCCTTGAGAAGCGCCCTCATCTTGTTTTCTACCTTCTTTGTGGGATCAACGCTGATCTTCCGGTAGGAATCGTCATTTAGCAGGCCCTGCATCTTTTCAGTGTAGTCCTTATGGGAGACAACAACCGTAGCATAGCCGCCCTCTCTTTACTAGTGATGTTCGACATCATGGGCTTGGATTTCGTCAACGCACGACATGTTTCACGACGTATTTCCTCAGCTGATTCAGGCGGAAGTCGAGCTCCAACCTGTTCAACAACACTAATAATTTCTGCGACCGGTGTGAACTTGGGGGTAGGAGCAAAGTTGAGCCCTTTCTCCAAAACTGAGACCGCATCATCACTCAACTCCATGCAACTCAGATTGATGACAGTCTTGCACGGAACCTGCAGAGATGGTTTGTCAAGGAGGCGTGAGAAATTAGCTGTTTGACGTCCCGTTCTTACTGGGCTAGAACCCAGTTCCCTTCGAGCAGCCGTAGCGTGCGGAACTCAGTGCCGGCGCGTTCCCAGGAGCTCAGTCCGTCAGTTCACCTGATGATGGTGACATGTATGATCGCCGAAATATTGTGCCCGTTGGACACTATAGACAGGCAGTACACCCATGGATATTTTGATTATCTGTATCTTATTTTATTATTGTTATTAATGACCAATGCCCCATGTTTGTGTATGTTTGCCCCATACTTATATATGTTTCCAGCCGTATGACTGAATTTCTATGTTCACATGAATGAGGAAGGTTGCTTTTAACATTAACTGACTACCGCGAAATGCCTTACAGTCGCCGCCTCGCGCTTTAGGCCTCGTTTTTCTGTAGTTAAGAACACATGGTTTCGTTTGATGTCTGTGCTGGCGTCTGCTGGCTGGTCAGAGACAAGATTACTTGGCCAGTTTGAGGTGATTGTGTTCTTAGTGTCGTACCAACCTAATCTTGGATGAAAGAGCTGACAAAAGATATATCTGGGAGCGGTTGTAGAAGGAATTGTCTTGACCAGGTAGCAAGGTTTGGTAAACACTAGTCTCTTAACGCACTCTGCATCTGGTGTATGGAAAGGGGAGTTTTTTCCCGTGGCCTTACAGCTTCACTCATGCCTTCTGCCTCCGACGACTGTGGAAGTAAGTACTCTGCCAAATCATGCTGAGGGGAAGGCAAGCTGTTAGGACTTTGCTTTCTCTGTTATATGGTACTCTTGGTTTCTCAGTGATTGTTACCTTGAGTAATTCTTTTGCTATGTGAGGCAAAGTATTTCTTAATTTACAGAATTCAAATAAATTCAGTGTAAGTTTATTATTTGCATTTTCATTCCAGTGATGATTGTGCATCTGGTTTTGCCCAAGTTAGAATACACATGTGTGGCCTTCGGCCTTTGTGTAAACTTAGTATGTTTGAAGCTCCTTCGTGTTTTTAATCAACGTTTTCATGTCGTTTCTGTATCTGCGAGTATGCTAAATATTTCTCAGATTTTCTGATTTGATTTCCTCTTTCCTGTCTTGTATGACCGATTATACCACATGCTTTCATAATGGTCGTTACTTCGGCCTTCAGCCATGCTTTTGTTAATACCAGTTTTCTTCTATATGAATTCTCACGTGTGCTTTACTTCCTTATTCTAAACGAATTTTTGTTTGTAAATGCTATGAAATTCGGTGTGGTTGCACACCACGTGGTACTTATGAATAGTGAGCCACTGCCTCCACACACATGAGTTCGTTTACTGCACAGTATACTTAAATTTGTAATCAAAACACCCAACATCTCATCAAGATGCCACCAATGCTTTGTTTCGTGCTGCTAAGAAGAGCTCCCACTTGAGTAAAGTCTTGCAAGCATTATGTGCCGGTTTGTGAATGAATGAATGTGTTTTCAGCTACCTATTGTGTATTGGCAAATTTCCTCCCATCTTACTTCCATATTCATAAAAGGCAGAAACAATTTCATTACAGGCAGTAATTATATGATTTAGTTCACTTTTGTACAGGGTGTTTGCTTAATTTGGTCTCCAAACACATTTAGTTGCTTGTTCATTTTTTCTGAATAGACTATGATTTTACGTTATCAAACCTAGCTTTACGATTTATTGCTCCTTGTCCAATGTTTAATTATCTATTCATTAAATTTTTAACATTGATCTTGTGTTTGTTAAGATGTTGGCTACTCCCTTAAGGAATTTCCATTGCACATATAGTATGGCCACTCATAAAGTAATTTAGAGCAGCAGTGAGCGTTTTAACTTACATTTGCAGATGTCAACTGCCTGAGATCTTGCTTACAGAACATAACAGGCTACTTTCAATTTTAACATGGACTATATCACCATTACAGAATATTTTTGCCACCATACATCAAGAGCTGTGTATTAAACAAAAATGTAGACATTAATACTATATTGTACAAGAAGAATGAAGATAAGAATTTTCGATTGACAACATTGAAATTATACTTCATGGTACCCCTGGTACTGGTCAAATAGATCATTATAAACTTTGTAGTATATATAGATATAGATGTATTTCAGAAAATATCACTCTGTATATTCAAAGATCGGTTCAAAAATATGGATGATGTGAGTAGACATATATTAGTTAGTAGTAGGTACTAAATGTTTGGGGAACAGCTTTCAAAATTTATAGTACATCTGCAAATGAAGACTTTAAAATGAAATGTATTTATTTAAAAAAAGGTAAAACATTTGAAAGGTTGGGTTCATATCAGCTGAATGTTACTGCATTGTATTTACATAATTCCTGAATTTATGCCCTGTGAAAATTGTAGAAACAATGTCTATCTGGTACAAAACACAAGGAGGTGTCACATATCGTACACATTACTTTTCTTATTTTTTGACACTTTTTATATTTACATTTGGCAGAGTTTCCACTGTTATTAGGCCAGTGATCAACTCGGTCCTTCCTGATAGCATTTGCTGTATTTTGCTGCCTTCTATTTTATGTGCTATAGCATGGTGAGCTACCCAGCGATTGTCTGTTGAATGGTTTTCCTGACCAGGATAAGGATTCAGCAATATCAAACTTGAAATGAAACAAATCTGTCT
This sequence comes from Locusta migratoria, assembly GCA_026315105.1. NCBI lineage: Eukaryota > Metazoa > Arthropoda > Insecta > Orthoptera > Acrididae > Locusta > Locusta migratoria. The sequence continues at coordinate 411,541,329 of CM048746.1, read as the reverse complement.
TGTTTCTCTATGCTGGCTCTCTTGTAAAGTAGCCAAGCAACAATACAACTCGTGCCCAGTAAACAGAAGAACAGATTCGGATAAAGAATATTTCTTTGACATGATTTTCGTTCAGTACAGAGGTAATAAGGAGTCAATAGTGCAACACTTCCCATAAACGTGTTTTACACCTTCACGATATTTGGGCGTTGTATTTGGACATGCTGCTTTGATTTTCTGTCATATTGTGCAACCTGGCTTTCTTGGCATGTATCTGAGAAGGCTGACACACCTGTTGTCTTGCCATTTCACATGAATAAAGTTATGTTCAGAAGCTGATGCTTTCAATTCTACGGGTGTGCCTATTTCCCGCTTTTTCATTTCAGCATCTTATTATTTCTCACTCTATTCATTTGTACTAGGTGTCCATATTTCCTTCACGTACAGTTCGCTTTTACCTTTACTCCACCGTATTCATTGAAATATACACAGTCAAAAGTTCGTATAAAAACCACAGTAACAATTATATCGAAAGAACAATATATTGGGTCCCAGGTTCCCAGGTTCGAGTCCCGGTTCCGGCACACAATTTTAATCTGCCAGGAAGTTTCATATCAGCGCACACTCCGCTGCAGAGTGAAGTTTCATTCTGGAAACGTCCCTTAGGCTGTGGCTAAGCCATGTCTCCACCATATCTTTTCTTCCAGGAGTGCTAGTCTTGCGTGTTTGCAGGAGAGCTTCTGTGAAGTTTGGAAAGTAGGAGGCGAGGTACTGGCAGAAGTAAAGTTGTGAGGCGGCATTGTGAGTCGTGTCGGGATAGCACAGTCGGTAGTGCGCTTGCCCGCGAAAGGCAAAGGTCCCAGGTTCGAGTCCCGGTTCCGGCACACAATTTTAATCTGCCAGGAAGTTTCATATCAGCGCACACTCCACTGCAGAGTGAAGTTTCATTCTGGAAACATCCCTTAGGCTGTGGCTAAGCCATGTCTCCACCATATCGTTTCTTCCAGGAGTGCTAGTCTTGCGTGTTTGCAGGAGAGCTTCTGTGAAGTTTGGAAAGTAGGAGGCGAGGTACTGGCAGAAGTAAAGTTGTGAGGCGGCATCGTGAGTCGTGTCGGGATAGCACAGTCGGTAGTGCGCTTGCCCGCGAAAGGCAAAGGTCCCAGGTTCGAGGCCCGGTTCCGGCACACAATTTTAATCTGCCAGGAAGTTTCAATATATTTATAGATCGTGTAGATTCTTGCTGGAGAAACACAGTGACGAAAAGCGCTGGGAGATTTCACTCGTGAATAAAGGAATTCAAATACATGCACTCCGGGAAACGCACAGTGTTCTAGACATACCAACAACTCTGCAAACTTCTACTCAATTGCTGTAAGCGCACATCTGCACATCTGTATATCGAAGTAATCACTGTGCTTGAATGGCACAGTTACATTACGTGAGCTCGTTTAGAGTTCTCAAAATTTGTATATTTAAATATGAACAGTGCAATAGAGGATTAATGTTTCTGTTTTTCCCTTTTCTTTCATGTCGTCTGTTATTTATTTTGAAACAAGCAATTCAACAACTGAAGATTGGGTAGAGAGTCATTATTCATCGAAATCCATTCCAACCAAAACTATGTAGGTTACTGACTCTGTTGGTTGTGCTGTGAGAATGATATTTACAAATTTTATTGTGTGAGTATTGTTGTTGACAATGCCGTGTTAAAGGAGATACACTAGGCATAATTCAATTATTGAATCCATCATCGATGGTTGTGGGACTTCGACTGGTCATGATTACGTAGGAAGTAGGATACCAACAGCCGTATGTTTAAGGAAACATTTACTCCTCTACTACCAATTTCGGCATTCCATTATGCCATCTTGAGGCCCCTAAATGGAAGTATTATGCCCATTAAATAGAGATCAAAAATGGTTGCGTAGATTTCTTGCTGTCAGTAAGTACTAACAACAACAACTGGAGAATTGTTGTTGTTGGTTCTTACACTGCCGATTATATAAACGCTCGCCTGAAATCGTGGCGCTTTTAAAGGAAAATTGAGCTCACAGCAAACATCAACGATCGAGTTGCTCAAGATTTCTGCAAGCAATTACTGACTATTGGTAATGGCGGTGTTCCTGTCGTCGAATCGACGGAATTCATTTCGTTTTCTCCAACATTTTATAATTTTGTTTCATTTGAAGTTGTATTTGTCACCGAACATCATTAGTTGAGAGAGCAAGCAATTTTCGCGGCTAATGACAAAGCCCTGGATGACAAACTTCGTAATTCAGAATCACATCGATAGTACTCGAAATTTATTCAAATCTATTTACTGTGTGACAAACGAAGACAAACCCAACAACTATCCAACAGAGTTTTCGAACTCCTTGGGTGACCATGGCTTGCTACCATACATTTTAGAACTGAAGGTTGGCTAGGGAGTCATTATTCATCGAAATCTATTCCAATAAAAACTATGTAGTGGAATTCGTGTGCTTCAAGGAAACCGGTGTTCAATTTAATACACTGAGTGATACTCAAAGGAAAATTCAAAGGTGAGAATCTTCTCATTCAGAGAATTCCGGTGATCCCAACCTACATGAGTTCTGAGGTTCAACGGATTCAATTCCCAATTCGTCTTGCATTTGTTATGACGATTAACAAATCGCAATGTCAGTCCTTGAAAAAAACGTCAATTCACTATATTTACTTCTGCGCCTGACAACAAAAGACAAATGTCGCATATGAAACGGTCCTTCAGTGAAGAAAATCAGTCCGCGTGCAAAATGTATAGATTCATGAACGAAAAATTCCCTCTGAAATACTTCATTATTCTAATTTTATTGACCTTTTATATTCTTAAAATATACAGAGGGGTCCAAAAACATGTATCCACTGTTTATAGGTCCATAACTTGCAAACTAATTGACGGAGTTGTCTTATATTTGGTAGTGTAATAGTTTGTAGTTCCGTCAAATGCCACACAAGCGTTGAATTGCGTTGTTTTGTTTTGTCAGATAACAGTCGCCGGATTGTTTGTGTTTTGTTCTTTGACGGCACAGTTACCGGTGAGTTGTACCTACAGAAGCTTGAGACATCCATTTTATCTGCTATCTGAGACTTGTATGGAGACGGAAGATTTCACTTTCAACAAAATGGTGTCCCAGCCCACTTCCAAAGTCGAGTCAGGCCTTATCTCGACGAAAATCTACGCCATAGAGGTGCTGCGGAGTATCCACCAAATTCCCCAGACTTATCTCCTCTGGACTTTTACTTATGGGGAACACTATAGCACGTCTTTTATCGACAAAAGCCACGCACATCGGAAGAACGTCGAGAATCCATCCTACATTCATGTGCAGATATTCAACTGAACATGTTGCAGTCAGTAGTTCGTGCTGCAATTCGGCGGCAACGTTTGTCTGTGGATGTTAATGGTGACCATTTCGAACACCTACAGTGATATCTTTTAGCTGGACCTTAAGCTACACTTTCACCAACAATGAGACAACTCCGTCAATTAGTTTGCAAGTTATGGACTTTTAAACAGTGAATACAGGATACATTTTTGGGCCCATCTGTATTTAACAACTAAACTGCAAGTTTACAGGGTGTTACAAAAAGGTAGGGCTAAACTTTTAGGAAACATTCCTCACACACAAAGAAAGAATATATGTTATGTGGACATGTGTCCGGAAACGCTTACTTTCCATGTTAGAGCTCATTTTATCACTTCTCTTCAAATGACATTAATCATGGAATGGAAACACACAGCAACAGAACGTACCAGCGTGACTTCAAACACTTTGTTGAAGGAAATGTTCACACTGTCCTCCGTTAGCGAGGATACATGCATCCACCCTCCGTCGCATGGAATCCCTGATGCGCTGATGCAGCCCTGGAGAATGGCGTATTGTAAAACAGCCGTACGCAATACGAGCCCGAAGAGTCTCTACATTTGGTAACGGGGTTGCGTAGTCAAGAGCTTTCAAATGCCCCCATAAATGAAATTGAAGATTTAAAAATTCAAATGTTTGTAATTCTATCGGACCAAACTTCGTGGTCATCAGTCCGTAGCTTACAAACTACTTAAACCTAGTTAAACTAACCTAAGGACAACACACACACCCATCCCCAGGGAGGACTCAAACCTCCACGGCTACCAACCGCGCGCTCCGCAGAGAGACGCTTTAGACCGCTCGCCGCTCGGATACTCCACCGCGGCGAAATTCAAGCGGGTTGAGGTCAGGAGAACGTGGAGGTCATGGAATTGGTCCGCGTCTACCAATCCATCGGTCACCGAATCTGTTGTTGAGAAGCGTACGAACACGTCGAAAAAAAATGTTCAAATGTTTGTTAAGCTTATGGGACTACGGGGACATCAGTCCCTAAACTTACAAACTACTTATGAACTACTTACGAACTAGGACGGCACAAATATCCATGCCCGAGGGGGGATTTGAACCCCCGACCGTAGTGGCCGTGCTGACCGTGACTGGAGCGCCTTAGTCACCTCGGCCACCGCGGCCGGCCAAACACGTCGACTGAAATGTGCAGGAGCTCCATCGTGCATGAACCACATGTATCGTACTTGAAAAGGCACATGTTTTAGCAGCACAGGTGGAGTATCCCGTATGAAATCATGATAAAGTGCCCCGGTGAGCGTAGGTGGAAGAACATGAGGCCCAATCAAGACATCACCAACAATTCCTGCCCAAACGTTCACAGAAAATCTGTGTTGATGACGTGATTGCACAATTGCATGCGGATTCTCGTCAGTCCACACACGTTGATTGTGAAAATTTCCAATTTGATCACGTTGGAATGAAATTTACATTTAAAGAGAAATACTAAAATGAGCTCTATTAAGCGTTTCCGAACACAAGTCCACGTAACATATTTTCTGTCTTTGTGTGTGAGGAGTGTTTCCTGAAAGTTTGGCCGTACCTTTTTGGAACACCCTGTATAAGTTATTTAATTTCGTTATGTTAATGAAATACTGATTAGGTTTAGGTAAAAATTTACCATGACACTCAATGTCTTTTTCAGTAAAAGATTGTACGGTAACGGTATTGCCCTCTACTTACCTTTCCACTCTGTTGGGAATATATAATTAAGAAATAGTTCACAGGAGATGCGGACATGTATACTGGCGACAAAAACTTAAAATGAGTATCATTTCGTCTTTTTTTATTATGGAAACTTTGATGTTAACTGTATGGCACGAGTTGCACTGTACTGTACCGGTATGTAGTTTGTAAGTATCAAGCGAAGCATATAAAAATATTGCGAGCCACCCAGCAGAGCACCTGTACAGCCGAAGCGAATGAAATCGGAACCGTGGTGAATAGCTGTCTGTTCGCTTTCCCGGAAGGGACAGCGGGTCTGGCAAATTATCGCGCGCGGCTGATCACAGGCCAGGCGGCAATATATTGAATTTGTTGTGTGCCAGAGGAGGCTCCCAGTCCTCCAGAGAGAGGACGGTTGTGGAGTGAGAAGTGGTTTTGGACGGCGGAAATCAATGTGTCTCGCCAATACATGTGTTTGCGGGCACCACGGCTCGCTGACGCCAGGCACCCACCATGCGAGTTCACTGTCCTGCGAAGTTGGCGTCTGTTTGTTCCGAAAAGCCTCGCTTCCTCAGGGATGCTCATTTGCTTGATATCAGCTCATGTAAGGGAGGTTTGATGGCATATGGAAGAGGCGAAGCGGTGTGATTGGCTCTTCGCCACAGTCGGTTTGCTGGGACATTTGAGTGACATAAAAGTACGTACATGATTGGAATTACCTTTGCAGCGACGAAACGCATTGACCGTTTGCTATTTTTGCACGTGTACACCAGGTGGATGATGCGGAAGAACGTGAAAAGCGGTCGAAGCGATCAAGACGGGGTGCTTTCGCCAAAGGTGACGGAGGGGTCCCTTCTTTAGGACAACGCGTCAACCCGAGCACAACTTAGACGAGCCTCGGAACATGGCGATGTATTAGTATGAGGTTTTACTATGATGATTATAGCTGCTCTACATCATCATCAAAGATGTGACGTACTCGAGGCTATGACTATGGTCTCAACAACTTAATTTTGCCAGATTAATTGATAACACTGCAGCATCGGTGCCACTGTTGTTTGAACTTTACATTCTTACTTAGTAAACGCACTTCGACATGCAGTATCACAATCATTTGTTTCAATTCCGGTTGAATTTTAGAACTGAGTCGAGAAGGGGGAATAGGCTACTAATTTAATTTGTGTCCCATAACTCATTATTTTTGCCTTCCTCCAGCTGAATACTGTAACCACCAGTCACCTACTGAATCAATGTTGTTAATTTATTGCTGAGTTTAAAAAATAAATAATGCAGCAGAGTCTCTATAATACGAAGTCTAGTAGTTCGACAGAACGAGTTGAGATCACGTGACGTGGACGGGTGAGGCCACTTAAAATGAACAGTTTAATAAATAGTGCGTAGTCAGCTACCCATTTATGATTATTACGTACATTGTGCAACCGAATTAGTTCCACCTTTAACTTGTCTGTAGTAGTGAGGGTTTCGTTATAATTCTTACAGTACGTCTCAAGGAGGAGAACATAAGCGCAAGATATTCACTGTGACTGAAAATTCCGAAATTATTATTAAACTAACTATTTACTTTCAGTTTATAGTGTTGGGTACGTCATAATTTATGACATTAAATCGTGATAAAATTGAGCTACACAATTTGAATAGAAAAACCGGCGACAGGAATGTGATAGAAACCGGCGAGTACCCATTAACTGAAGACACTTTGTGCACGTGGTTTCTACAGGAACGTAGAAAACTTTGCCAGTACAGTCTCAACGACATAGTGATGGTGTGAATGCATGGAAACGACGTAGAAAAAGCTGATATTTTTGTTTCAAGGAGGCGGCAAGGGAAAATTTCAAATATCTGTTGCATTTTGAAAGAAACGAAGATTGACGACTTAATATCACAGAAAATCTAATTGATGAAAATGAATAGTAAAACGAGTAGTATATTAGAAGTAGTATTTTGTTTACCAATTAATACGTCTGTTGTTATTAACTGGACGAAAGAGGTAATCACGCTAATTTTCAAACATGGAAACAGAAAAGATTGCAACAACTATCGAGGTATCTCTTTAATTAACGTTGTATGCAAAATATTCTCAGGTATTGTTGAAAGGAGAATCCGAGTATTGAGGACAAGTTAGATGAAAATCAGTGTGGGTTTAGGCCTCTTAGAGGGTGACAGGACCAGATCTTTAGCTTACGGCACGTAATGGAAAAGTGCTATGCGTGGAACAGGAATTTGTATCTATGTTTCATAGATCTGGGAAAGGCTTATGACTGTGTTCCTAGGAGGAAGCTACTGTCAGTTCTTCAACATTATGGTATATGAGGCAAACGTCTGCAGGCAATTAAAGGGCTTTACGTGGACTGTCAGGCAGCAGAGTAGATGGCAAATTATGCTCATGGTTCAGGGTAGTTTCAGTGGTAAGAGAAGGCTGTAACCTGTCACCACTGTTGTTCATACTATTCATGCATAATGTGTTGAAACCAGTTGACTGGTAGGGCGGGATTTAAGTAGGTGAAAACAAAATAAGCAGTCTCGCATATGCGGATGACTTAGTTGTAATGGCCGATTCGATTGAAAGGTTGCAAACCATATTTCAAAGCTCGATCAGAGGTGCAAGGATTATGATATGAAGATCAGCATCTCCAAAACGAAAGTAATGTCTTTGGGAAAGAGATTCAAACAGATTGAGTGCCAAATAGGAGGAACAAAGTTAGAACAGGTAGACAGTTTCAAGTACCTGGGATTTATTTTCTCACAGGATGGCAACATAGTGAAAGAACGGGAATCGAGGTGCAGCAAAGCTAATGCAGTGAGTGCTCAGCTAAGATCTACTCTCTTCTGCAAGAAGGAAGTAAGTACCCAGACTAAGTTAGCAGTGCACCGCTCTATCTTTCGACCAACTTTGTTGTATGGGAGTGAAAATTGGGTGGATACAGGTCTCCTTATTCACAAGGTAGAGCTTACAAATATGAAAGTAGCAAGAGTGATTGCAGGTACTAGTAGATGGGAGCAGTGGCAGGAGGGTGTCCATAATGAGGAAATCAAAGAAAAACTGGGAATGAACACCATAGATGAAGCAGTTACAGCAAACAGACTGAGATGGTGGGGTCTTGTTATACGCATGGAAGAAGCAAGGTTACCTAAGAGCTCGGCAGCGGAGGGTAAGAGGAGTCGAGGTAGACCAAGAAGAAAGTACTTACACTCGGTGCAGAATGATTTTGCAGTAAAAGGCATAACATCAGACGAGGCATCAATGTTAGCACTGAATATGGGATCATGGAGGAATTTCATTAGAGGTACTATTCTCTAGACTGAACGCTGAAAGGCATAATCAGTCTCTAATGATGATGATGATGATGATGATGAGATATTATATTAAAACTTGGTGCGTTATGAGTTGGTTTTCCATGAACGTTACTGTTTATGTGCTCATATCTCATGAACTACGCGTCGTACTGTGATACAGTTAAGAAGGTGCACTCAACAATATATGTGTATACTGTCTGTAAAATTTCCTACGACTACAATTTGTAGTTTACAAATTATAAATTATAACATCATACCGAATACCGTAGCTTTACTCCATAAACAGTGGAAAAGTAGTAAGCGAGAAACTATTTTCTTTTCATGATTTTTCTATGGTTGTCAGTGACAAAACGTTTAATAAAGTTTTGAAATTATGTTTAAACTTTGTTGCAAGTCGCTAAGTAATCTCATTCTCATATAGCGTATTTATAGTCTGGCCGCATTATGTGGCATTTTTTTCCATTGCTATTGTTTTTGACGTCATATCTCCTGAACCATGTGTCGTGTGGGAGTCTTAACGATGCAGAAATTGTCAGCTCACGGTAAGGATTGTGTGTACCGAATTTGGTTGAAATCGGTCGAATGGTTTAGGAGAAAATGAACATCATTGTCACTAAATGCATATATATCGTATGTGAGTCTTAAACTTACGCCGATCGTCCTCATGGATTGAAGCTTACGTGTACAAAATTTTATAAAGATTGGAACAAAGCTGTAGATTTGTATGCAACACGTACAAACATACGGACACTCTGCTTTATATATTAGATTTTTGTTTTGTGAATCAAATTGTTTAATACCAAAAACAGCATTTTTCATTGAAAATCCAGCAATGCAACAATTTATATAATACGACATTGGCCAGTCCCACAATTGTCGGACAACAGAGACTCTATTGTTAAACCCTGCGGATTGTTCTGATTCACGTAGAACTCCTTCTGCGGACTTTATTTTCGAATATTCTTCTGAGGTTAACGGTATAATTTAAAATTAGAATATTTATGTTGTTGAACTGTACATCGACACAAGGCCATGTTTTCATTACGTTAGGCGTTAATAGATCCCTTGCGCATTTTGATATACAAGGCGTGCAGTTCTTGTGTTGTAGCTCAGTCAGAGACAAGAAATAGATAATTGAAATCTCCCTAATTTACAATTACGACTACTTCCAGGATCGCCCGACCAGCTAGTAATAACATACATACAGGGATGATTTTATTCAAAGTGCACAAACTCTTCATGAGATCGAGGAGGAAACAGTGAGCTAAAGAGGTCTCATAAACTTAAGTCCGGAAATGCGTGCTGGATACCATTTATTCAAAGATAATATGTTACAGAGGCTGTTGTCCATGTGATGTGTCTCACCGCATGTTTCTTCGTGCTACATTTGAGATACAAGCGCTACAAACGCGATAGTGAAAATGCTGCATGAATGTGGTGCTCCACATCTAGAACGGACTCCTTAAACACTTTCGATGTGGCCAGAAAAGGTACGGGTTAAGATGTGATGATTGAGCAGGCCATGAAACTGGACCTCCTCATCTGATTCGCCAATCAGGAACGATACGTTTGAGATGATTCCGGACATAAACAGCCGATGGGGTGTAGCAAAACTATGTATAATTTATTTAAATGATTCTAAAATTGCTTAGAGGTTCCATGAATAATCACTTAGAAGTTGTTAGTAGATTATTTATTGTCAAAACACGACATTTTAAGGGCTTAGTTCATCATCTGGTGGTCTGTCATTAAGATAAATATACAGCCAATAAGTATATACACAAAATTATTTACAATTTAAAATATCGTGCGGCTCCATAGCACTGTGGTAGAGTGCCAGACTACAAATCCAAAGGTCGTGGGTTCGATATCCACCAGGTCTTAGGATTTTTATCTGTAACTTTCCGCTTCTTTCACCTCTGGCAGTGTTGCTGATGTGGAAAATACCCAGTATCACCGTGGTTCAGAACCCACGTTAAACTGTAAGTCCCCCTATAACTGACTGGGTAAGTCAGTTCGAAGGTCGGAGGCAGGTAATGGCATACCATCTCCAAACAGGACCATACCTAGAAAAGCACTGTGGTGTTCAAACCAATCTTCGGATTGTGTTCGGATGTGTTTCTTAACACAAACTTATGTTTTTTTAAATGGACACCCTATATATTTTCTTCGGTAATCCATAGCATGACAAATCATATAGACAATGGCGTTGATTGCATCGCAATATTCCAATTACATCCCGAGATATTGCGACGAGAAGTTGACGCTTGAAAACCCAAAATACGCTGCTAGCGCACGTCCTGAGGCTCAGGCGTGAACATACCCTCGCGATGTGATGGCAGCAGTCCGTATTATTCGTTTCGGACCTCTTGATAAGTATGGAAGTGCGATTACGCATGTCAATTATATCGCGATTACTGGCAGCATGGGGTTCACGCCTGAGCCTCAGGACGTACGCTATCAGCGCATTTCGGGTTATTCAAGCGTCAACGTCGCGTCGCAATATCTCGGGATGTAATTGGAATATTGCGATGCAATCAACGCCATTGTTTGTGTGATTTGCCATGCTATGGATTGATGAAGGAAAATGTAGGGTGTCTATTTAAAGAAAATCTTAAGTTTGTGTTAAAAACACATTTTATTTATTTTTAGAATGTTTCCAAATATGTACATTCATGGGCCCCAGCCGTACATTGATACCGGTGAAAGTCGTTTTCCAATAGCTGTTATTGTTCCAGAGATATTTTGGGTGGACAGGACAGCTGGGACACCCTGTCTAATTACGTAGGCTTCCGCGGCCAGAGTCTGATGACTTAAACGTTTTCTGGGTGTTGTACCGCGTCATGATGTAATAAGGCTATTACTTAAATAACCGACGTTTCGGCCAACGTTACAATGGTCTTCATCTGGGTATACTCAGATGAAGGCCACTGTAAGGTTGGCCGAAACGTCGGTTATTTAAGTAATAGCCTTTTTACATCATAACGCGTTACAACACACAGAAAACTTTTATGTCATCCGACTTGAGCATAACACTGCAGTTTCTTTGTGCATCCATTTCTAGTAAAAACTATCTAGTGACTATAATCTGGGTCGCAAATTTCTTAATTTCCCACATTTCTCACCAAATAGCAGCGAAACGGCGCTGCGAGCAGCACCAGCGTTCGGTCGTCTCCAGAGGCTCCCACTGAAGAGACAGAAAATGGCTACCGGGCTCTCGAACCGCTGCTGACATTCAGCCTGCTCAGGAAGACACACGAGCTGAGGCAGCAAGCGGGCAACTTCCTTTAGCGATTTCGCGAGTCCGACCAGTCCAAGATTGCCCATAGGCATCACTTGCCAACTTTTTGCACTACTCACCAGCTGAAATTTTTGCAGGCGAAAGGCAGAAGGCTGGCAAATTACTACCACCACGAAATGACTGTTCACTCTAACACTCTACCGATGTAAATATTACTTAACCACTCTCCCGCACAAGGTGTGGAGGGAAACAAGGAGAACGATCTGAATATCAGTATACTGTACAAATTGGCAATTGACTGTAAATAATGAGAAGAATGAAGTCGTCCACGTGAGTACGAAAAGAAATCTGTTAAACTTTGTTTACAAGATAATTAAATCAAAAGTGAAGGCCGTAAACTCCACAAAATACCTAGGAATTACTATTACTTCAGACATAAACTGGAAAGAACACTTTGATAATGTCGTGGAAAAAGCGAACCAGAGACTGCGTTTTATTGGCAGAACCCTTAAAAGATGCAACAGAACTACAAAAGAAACTGCATACACTACGCTTGTTCGTCCATTTTTAGAGTAATGGTGCCCAGTGTGGGATCTTTATCAGGTGGGTTGACGGAGAACATCGAAAGAGTTCAAAGAAGGACAGCTCGTTTTGTATTGTCACGATACAGAGAAGACAGCATTACGGAAAGGATACAGGATCTGGAATGGGAATCATTACAACAACGGCGCTTATCGCTGCGGCGTGGGCTACTTACGAAACTCCAAGCGCCAATATTCTCCTCCGAATGCACAAGGATATTGTTGACTCCCACTTACATAGGTAGAAATTATCATCAGAAAAAAATACGAGAAATCAGAGCTCGAACGGAGAGATTCAGATATTCTTTCTTCCCGCGCGCTATTCGAGATTGGAATTGAAGATCAATAGTATAATGGTGGTTCGATGAACCCTCTGCCAGGCAGTTAAATGTGATTTGCAGAGTATCGCATGTAGATGTAGATGTAGTTTGGCAACAATAATGCGAGAAATAAAATAAACAAACATTTGACATCTAGACTTCTACGTCTTTGCCTTGGCCAAGTGGCCGGAAAACCACTGAATAATGCTCACATTCACTAAATATAACAATTTGTAAATGCAAATACACGCTTATGCGCCCAGGATAAGAGCAAACGAAAATAGGCAATCAGATCGTGTAGAGCAATGAGGCGATACGACAGTAACGTCTCAGTATGGTTGAATAATCGGTCTCTAGCATAGAAACTAGGAAATTCGTCTGATCTTTTTTGTCAGTATGCTCTCCTGTATGTATCCTGAAGTTTTACACGGTGAAAAAACATCTCCATGTTTATTTACGAGGCGCGTCCAGAAAGTAAGTTCCGTTTCAATTTATCTACACTGTAGCGCCGCGATTGCAGTTCCGCACATGCCCTGTAGACGATGTGTATCAATGAGAAGAACGTACGCCATTTGGAGATCGCTGTCAGTTACGTAAGCTTTGTTGTGCTTGTTTGAAATGTCGGCGTTGATTGAAAATCCCGCCGCCTGTGAAATTAGGTTGGTGATTCCGTTTCTGAAACCAAGTGAAATTTATCGGCAAATTTGCGATGTTTACGGACCAAATGCGATGAGTAATTTGATGGTGAGAAGATGGGTCCGACAGTTCAAAGGCGGGCGTAGTGATGTGCACGATGAAGAACGAAGTGGACGTCCACCTTTGGTTACAGAAGAACTGGTTCGCACGATTGATGACAAGATCGAGGAAAACTGTAGGTTTACAATTAGTGCTCTCACCATGGACGACGAGCTGAAAGAAACTGGTTGAAGACACAGGCGGCAGATTTCTATGAAGAAGGTATACAAAACCTGGTGCCACGCTATGACAAATGCCTCCAAAATTTCGGCAGTTATGTGGAAATAGTAGTTTAAGAGTTGTTGAATTTTGTGCAATAAAAATTCCTTCTGCATCTGTGTACAATTTAATTTTATTACGAAACGGAACTTACTTTCTGGACGCCACTCGTAAAATAAACACACATTTGACATCTAGACGTCTACGTCTTTGGCTTGGCCAAATGGCCAGAAAACCACTGAATGATGTTCTTATCCACTAAATATAACAATTTGTAAATGAAAATACACGTTTATGCTGCCAGGATAAAAGCAAACAAATACGAAATTGGCAATCAGAGCGTGTAGAACAATGAGGCGATAGACAGTAACGTCTCAGTATGATTGAATAATCGGTCTCTAGCAGAGAAACTATGCAATTCGTCTGATCGTTTTTGTCAGTATCCTTTCCTCTATGTATCCTGGAGTTTTACACAAAGAAAAAAACATCTCCATGTTTATTTATATCGGTATTGGTCCCTTGGTCCATGGAAAATGGAAATGGATGCAAATAGATTAGTGAGATTGGCGTCGGGACATTTGCCCGGTAAGTGGGTGACGAGGCCGAGTGTCCGGGCGGGCGCGCGCGCGCTTCGGCAGTTTCCGGCGGCGTTCGTGGCGACGCCGAGCGCGGGCCAGTGGCTGTCTGGCTGCGGGCCCCGCCACACGCGCCGCCAGTGCCCGTCCGCGCGCCGCAGGGTAGGCAACCCCGCGCTACACAGCGCGCGCTGCTCGCCGCGGACCACACCGCGTGCGTCTAGCTGCGCGCGCTCCGAACTTGCCACTTGGCCACTGTCTTTTTCTCAGTTTGTCAGTGTAAACAGACAGCGGGGTGATGAAAACCCGCTGGAAACTGTACCGCGACCTATGTTATCCGATTAGTTGCTGGGCGGATATGTGTCGCGCGTTTTTTCGCTAACAACTGACGCCATGGTTGGTATGTAGTGACTACCGTGCAACAGTAGCTGTTCTTCTTCCGTGGAAAGCCATGGCGAGGATCGGCGATGTCAGAGGGAGCATGGAGAGGCGGTCGCTGCGTCGCCCGGACCACGTGGATATACAGGTAAGGCGATCTCCCGCCGCAGACTTCGTCAGTCTCCAGTCGCACATTAGACGTGCCGCTCCTCTAATTCGTGTTTAGAATAATTTTCCTGTAGCTCTAAACAACTGTATTTTACTTATATGTCGTCCGATAGAACGAATGTGGCGGTTATGTAATTTTGAAAGGAAAAAATTTCGTATTTAGATTTTGAATCGAATTACTGTTTCATTAATTTTTTCTAGCTACTGAAGGCTCATCCTCTCTGCAGATAGACGCTAGGTACGATATGTTGATTAACAAAAATTTGTGGAAAATTTAATAAAACGTATACCAGGTGGACACACCTTTACGATTTCGGATACTACATTGCACTGTACAAAAATTAGAGGAAAAGTTAACAAAACGTATACCTGGCGAAAAGATCTTTACTATTGTGGATACTACACTGCGCTGAAACGTATGTCTCTGACGAACTCGTTTCGATAGTGGCTTCAAAAACTAGTTGGCAGAAGAATAAGTAACGTCAAATTCTATAATCGACAGGTTGCATACCATGTCTTCATCATCCACCCAGTAAAATCACAACAATGTTTGTCAATCACAAGGTTTTTTTTTTTTTTTTTTTTTTTTTTTTTTTTTTTTTTTTTTTGTTTGTGTTGTGTTCTGAGATACTGATGCGCCAAGTGTACACATTACACAGTATTTAAAATTAACTGCAATGTGATACCCAACATTACAATGGGCAGAAGGCGTCATTCGACAATTGCTCCAAGGGACAGTAGTCATATTCATAGATAAGAAAACGTTATATTCAGGAAAGTAAAGTAAAAACATTGAAAATAGTGACGAGATAACGGCAAACGAATGTACGAAGCGAGATACACACGGAAAACTGGAGAAGTATTGATTTCAGTGGTGAAACAATAATCTCATCTTCAATCAAGCGGTTAGCTCTTGGAATCTTATTTGTTCAATGATATGATAGTCAAAGATGAAACTTATCATGACTGCAAAAGAGCGATTAGATCTTAGCAATAGGTTTAGATCTGTTATGTACTCCGATGATTAATGTAAGCTTGGTGAATTTTTAATTCTGTCACGCATTCCACACACACGTAAGAATCACGATATGGAGACAGGAGTGAGTCCTTCATTCCAATAAACATAGGACTATGAGTAAATCAAGCTACCTTATCCGGCTGTACAGAAGACATGACGCTGAATTCAATCTCTTGTGCCCCTATGAAAATTTCATTCATTTCATTTACCTCCATCGCATACAGTTCCAGATACCGACATAGTGTGATATTCAATTATCAAAAAATGGACAAGAATTTATATTTCCTATTTTTCTTTGGGTCTATAGTTTCATATCCCTGGAACGTCAAATTAGAATAATTACAAAGGATAAAGAAACAAATGTAGATGTGTCACAAACTGATAACAAATCATAATTGCTGTATATGGCAACGGTAGTAATGGAAATATTTTCCTGGAACAACAGTGACTCGGTCACGAATATGCAACTATTTGTGCCATAATTACTAACTTATATCTTCTGAGTTTCCCAACATAATGACATCTTTTCAGTAATTAAAATTTAATTACAGTTTAAAAAATAGGTTCATCTTAGACAGTAATTGATTACTTTAGTGATTGCAAATATAAAATATAACTGTTCTCTGCAACTTTCCATTAATTATGCGCTAAAATAATACCGTTATTTTGGGGAAATGCATATCTCTTGTCTGACCTTCTTGCATTTCTAGATACTTAGATAATCCGAACTACACGTTTATTTCGAACTCAGACGTTTTCGAAAGAGTTCGTCTAATTCCTACATAACCTTAAAATTCATAGATATTTTGAATAAACCAAGTGTCAACAACCACTATATCGCAACTTGTTAGGAATTGTTTTTTCAATGAACGATTGGCACTGAAGATTTTGTGCATAAAGAATAACATTCTTCAAAGAGCCAAATGAATGCACTGGCTAAACTACGATTTCTATGAAAGAGCGTAGAACAATGTACTTCTTAGTGACGGAATATGATCTCGGATACATCATAAAATGAAAGAGGAAACGGGCTATACCATTTTCATTAAAAAAAAAAAAAAAAAAAAAAAAAAAAAAAAAAAAAAAAAAAAACCACTCACTTAAAAGGAGGTCATTAGGGAAATCACTTAGGTTTCAGTCTTATTCCAGTGATGATTGAAAATATTTTCCCTGCGGTTACTTCAATCCTTTTTATTCTTCTACGGATTGCGAGTAATTTTGATCTTTTATCCCGTAAGAAATCGATTTACGCTGGTTTATCGTTTTCATCAGCGCACAACATACATTTTCAAGGCGTGTGGCACTTGGTACCACCGTAGAACTCTAGTAAGCCAAATAATACAAATGTAACAAACTGGAAACTGGCACACTATTAAAAGTTATACTCTATTTTAAGTTTAGGAATACTAAAAAAAAAAAAAAAGGAGCAACAGTCGTTAACTTTGTACAGCGAAGCAAACAAAATTCATGCACAACCAAACATTTTAGTGAAGTAGGCTTATGAATTAAAATTTGTTTTTCAGAAACACATATCTCGATTAGGCATCCTCAAGCGAGTAGGGAGTGTAGAATTCTCTTCTATGACTGCTTTTTCAATGGCAATGGCAAAGGATTACATATTTCTTAGTTATACGTTATACATTATTTGCGAAGCAAGTAATTAATCCTGTAATATCATTTACCAATTTCGCATCATGCTAATTTAAATTCACATGTTATTAAATTTTTGAGCTGCAGTTTTCTTCAGGAAGATTGAAACTCAGCACACTTTGTCGGTAGCCATATCAGAGACTTACAAAGGCCAAAAGAAAGTTAATAAAATAACACTGTCTGACGAGCAAGCATTTGGTAGAGCTCTGCTCTCAAATACTGGATGTGAAAGGCTATCAGAGAGATAAAAGGCACTGCAATGTAGAAATGCTATGCCAATGAGGTAAAATCACGGCAAGTAGCGAGCCAATCAATTTCACTGACGAAACAGAACGTACCTATTAGTATAACTCTTGTCCTCCATCGCGAAACAGTGCGTAATGTTCTGCTGAAAAAGCTCGCCAGACAGTAATTATCGAACCATCAAATCTTGTTTAATGGTCCGAAAGCATGGTAATCGAAGACGATAAACGGGGAATGTGGATCAGGGAGCGATTGTTGATGCCCGTAACGGATAAGCCTAACGGCCGAGATCGACGGGCGTCTTCAGTCGGGTCACTGCCAGCACGGCGTTTGGTACACCTTTCGACAAGGTTCTTCTCGACAGCCGCGGTGGAGTAGCCGAGCGGTCTAAAGCGTCTCGCTGCGGAGCGCGCGGTTGCTCGCCGTGGAGGTTCGAGTCCTCCCTGGGGCATGGGTGTGTGTGTTGTCCTTAGGTTAGTTTACATAGGTTTAAGTAGTTTGTAAGCTACGGACTGATGACCACGCAGTTTGGTTCGATAGATTTACAAACATTTGAACATTTTTTTTTCTTCTCGACTGACTTTTCTCCTTCATGCGTTCTTGATTCTGCGAAAGGTGTTCGCTGGAGCCAACAAAAGAATAACAACAGGTTGGTCCTGTGTGAACGCGGTCCGATAATAACGTTGCAATAGTCAACATTTGTGCGATTTCCTCATGTACGTCGGTAAGACACACTTGTCACACTAACCACTTGTTTGCATTTCATTACTCAGATACCCCCATAGCGGTCGCGCCACTTTGCATATAAGCTGCCGCTGCGACATCAAATGGAAACTTTTTGTTCGCCTTATGTACTTCCGTAACTTCCTCTAAATATTAGAAATTGTAATTTTCACTGAGTACGAAGAAAGGTGTTTATGCAATTTGTTTGGCTTGAGGTGTTGTTCTGTACTACGGTTCTATGTATCAAGACACAAAGGACTTTACGACGATAACTGGCTGCGGGAGTCTTCCGAAAGAACCGACACCATCCAATCTCTCTATTTCTCTCTCTCTCTCTCTCTCTCTCTCTGTCACACACATACATACACACGCGTGCTCGGACATGCACGTACACAACCCAATATTATTTAGAGTGTAACGTTTTTCTTGTTTTGAACATGAAGTATGCAGAATTTCAAGATCGGAATGAAACTGTTAAATGGTACGAATGTCTTTTGTAAAATATCGTCTAAAATGCACCGTACAAATTAAACGTTGACTATGTCTTTCCTCTTGTTTTGAAGGTCAAATGTGTAACATTTTATCGCAGTCAGATAAACGGTATGGCAACGCATACAACACAAATCTTATTGAAAATTACCAATCTCAATTATTCATAATTTTCAACCCCACCTACCAAGACAAATTGGAAATCAGTGGATCCCTGCATGGCTTACAAACACACACAGAAAAGTTCATCAAAAACGGTCCAGTAGTTCAGACACATAGGTTGGGCTCCTTCAGCACATCTGCGTCGTACATTTTCACTAATTTTTGTCAAGGCTAGATTTTTAAGGGTATTTTACTGAAAATTACATAAAGCACGAATAGAATTCAAATGAAATACAATTTAAATTTATAAAGCACCGTCATGTCACATATAAACATGAAAAACACTGGTAACGTGATATACTCGTACATTGTATCATCAAGGAAAGGGACTGAATCGTAAAACGGCGGAATATATTGGACGCTTATGGTGAAGTTTTGTTTTCTGACGATAGATGGTTTTCTCTCTGTTTATCTGTCTACCTCTGCCGCGTCGTCTTTGTCGTTCACCTCCTCCCAGTCGTACACCCCTCTACCACCTACTCATCACCCTAATTAAAAAATGTCCTCTTCTGTTTTCTCCTAATCTCTTCCTGCACTCTCTCTTTTCATCCCCTCCCTCAACTGTTTATGAGAAATATCAATACTTGCTAAATTCATGGTAATCGATAAAGCGCTGTGAAAGTTTCCAGTAAAGTATCCTCCTTCAGGACCCGTATTATATCTTGTGTAAACAGTCATGTTTTGCTTATTTTTAATGTCAAGTTTCCAAAAAGTTGATTAGTATAGGAATAAGACTGTAGATTGGTTTTGACATCTGTTGCAAAGTACCCTATGCCGTGCACCGCGTGAATTATTCTACATACAGTGCGGGTCGTCTTCCTTTGAAGCTCAAGTGTGCAACAATTAATAGCAGTCGGACGAACGGTAGTGCAGCGCTTGAACTACGAATGTAATGCAAATCGTCGATGCCACCTTTAAAAAATTACCATTGATTATCTTTTATTTTCCAGCTATTCGTTTGGATTTTCCCTATTTTTTTCTTCAAAGCATCACTGAAAATAAAGGATAATAAATATTATTCACTTCGGGGAAACCATTTCTGAGTTTTAGCGAGTCTAACGCTCAGAAATTGATTTTTAAATCTATAGATAAAGCACAGATTAATTACAATACAAAATATACAAATAGAATGTAAATAAATCGATATAAAGCTATCCCATTTTTAATTTTAACCAAATCACACACACACACACACACACACACACACACACACACACCGTATATTTACTGGATGACTCACGTAAGACGTAATACCACTCTCATTTCGTTGACGGGTACAAATAGCGAAACGCGATTTTGCAGCAGAAGTTTGAGCACGAGAGAAGCATATATTTTTGTTTTGTGACGATGTCAGCACCGGTTTCAACTGGTATATTAAAGCAAGCACTCTTTTTAAAGGAACCGGTTACTTTTTATAACCGTATACGACAGCTCTTGAAAAACAATTACAGTTCTGTAGAGTTTGTGAACGTTGACTTTGAAACCTGTCGTAAAAAGGAATCGAAAAATGTCCCAGAATTTTAGGGCGCTATGACCGAAATAAGCGTTCGCAGTGCAAACATTACCGAGCGGACTTCCCGGATCAGGCTGCGTAATTGTGTACGCCTTAAAGTGGGGCTGCGCGACTATAGTAGCACTTAATACCAACTGAAGACCTACAGAGGATGCAGGATCACCTATGAATATCGTATATGTGAATATAATGCGGGCTAGAATCTATGGTATCGCAAAGGGCTCAGGAAAACTAACTTTTTCTCTTCCCAGATGTACGTGAGCTGGAACAAAAAAATCACTTGTTCATTCTTCGAAAATAAGAGATCGCACACATTGCAAAAAGAAATTGCTGTACGAAATATCTCAATTATAGAAGGAATAATTGACCTATCATTTTCTGTATGCCTCCGTTACTCCATGTTTATAAAAGATGTAGTACATACTGTCGGCCAACTGTCTCTTGTTGCTGTTGCTGTTGGTTTTAAGGAGAGTAAACGGCTAGGTCATCAGTCCCATCAACTGTATCTACCCTAAATTGGGTCACATGGGACACGCACTGAATTACTTGATTAAAGGTAATTTGGTAACCACATGTACACCACAAACTAAAGATTGTTTCTAACGATACGCCATTACATGTGGGACGTAAGTTCGTAATGACAGTGTTACCAGTTACGTGCATTACACGTGGTCGACATTTTTGATACTGCAATGTAATTTCGTAGACAATTGTAGTAAACCATTTAACAACAATGCTTTGGTAACCACCCAAAGCACATAATATTAGTATTATCTTACAGAAACACAACTTCATCCTTTACTTCAACATGTGTACAAAATGTTTATCTTGCACTGAAAGGTACATTTGCATTCGCCGTTAGAATGATGAACAGATGAAATTGCAGTGGATGATATGTAAACCATGTACCGGGGATTTGACGACGCATATCGTCTGGTACAATTGAGGCTTCGCCAAGCACAGCATCTTAGAGTGCCCTCCAAAGAAAGAAATCAAACGGGGAAAGGGATGGAGGTTCAGATCTAGGCAGCTCGCAGGCCATTATACAAAAGAATTCCTTCGTATCTAACGTCCAGGAAATTTTTCCTCCAGTATTTGCGTTGAAACACAGGAAGAGCAAGCTGGACATCCATCGTGTTGCATCCACATACACTTTCGAATATCCATTTGTGCCTCCTCTAAAAGAACTGGCATTATGTTCTTAAGGAAATGTGTGTACGAATGTCCTTTCAGCGCGAATGGGATAAGGCAAGGTCCCATAATGAATTGTCTATGATGCTGTACCATACGTTTATGCTCTACGGGCATTTACATTGTACCTGTCGAAGCCAGTGTGAATATTCGGTTGCTCAGTAGTACATTTACATAAACGTCTTTAGTAAATATTGCTTCATCGATAAAGACGCACCTACGAAAAATATAGCGTCGTCTCGCAAATGCTGAAGGGCAAAATGACAAAATTTTGTACGGCGTTGTAGTCACTGTCGCCGAGAGCCTGATGTAGTGACAGATGATGGGGGTGGTATTTATGACGATAGAAGATGCGAACGACGCTCATATGACTGATTCTACATTCCTTGGCAATATGTATCGTACCACTGTGCTGATTTGTTGGTGTTGTGTCCAGAAATGCTTCTTCGACTTCTATGTCGGTTGCAGTCATCATTCTTGTTATAGTTTTGACGTTCAAGCAGCCTGTCCACACTAACATCTACATGATTAGTGATATTTCCTGGCGCGTCGACCATTGGCGATCCGGATAGGTAGTCCTATACCGCTGACTTGTTTGCTTTTCTTTCACATTCAGCATATAAAACTAGTATATCCAACTTCTCATTCATTTACATGTCTGCACGTAATGTACCTTGAAGAGGATATGAGCGTCCTATAGTGCAGACAAGTGGACAAGTAAATGTGCTGACATTCCGATGCTATGTAGCACGAGAGCTCCGCTTGGTGGTGTCTGCTCTGTTAACTCCGTTTCCGGCCAAACACCCTGAAATTCTAGGAAATTACTCTTTTTCTTCTTCTTCTTCTTCTACGAAAGGTCTCAACGTCAAAACGTCAACATTAACAAATATTATATCACTGTAACCCTCTTCTCATCAGGTGTCGAATGTAGTTATAAAACGTAAGCGGTTCCACAAAAAAAAAAAAAAAAAAAAAAAAAAAAAAAAAAAAAAAAACTACCGATGTCATTATCTCAGTTGATACTAATACTATAAACGTTCACCAAACAGAAATATATGTAGCTCTCGACGCTGTTGCATGTGACGAAATCAAATGTTCAAGTCTATCGGACCAAACTGCGTGGTCATCAGTCCGTAGCTTACAAACTACTTAAACTAAGGAAAACTAACCTAAGGACAACAACAACAACACACACACACACACACACACACACACACACACACACACACACACACCCATGCCCCAGGGAGGACTCTAACCTCCGACGGAGAGCAACCGCGCGCTCCGCAGCGAGGCGCCTTAGACCGCCCCGCTACTCCACGGCGGCTTAACAACAGTTTTTTTTTTTTTTTTTTTTCAAATGTTCAAATGTTTTAAGCTTAAGAGGCTTGACTGCGGGGTCATCAGTCCCTAAACTTATGAACTACCTTATACTAAAGACGACACAAGTATCCATGCGGGAGGGGCGACCATCCAAAATATATTTGGAATAACAGCTTTTGTAAAACTCATTTCCATTACGTACATTCCATAGGAGCAGTATTTGCAATTATAGGAGGAATTATTCAATCATTTACATTATTTACAGGGATAACAATAAACAATAAAGGATTAAAAATTCAATTCATCATTATATTTATTGGAGTAAATTTAACAATCTTTCCTCAACACTTTACCAGTATCAGTGTAAATATTTTCAAACATTTTAAAACGGAAACATACATGTTTCTAACACAAATTTGTGTGTTCTTAAATGGTCACACTATATTATTTCATCAGCAATCTATAGTTTGACAAATCACATAAACAATGGCCTTGACTGCATCGCAATACGCCTATTACACCCAGAGATATTGCGGAGCGAAGTTGACGCTTGTAATACGCGAACCGCGCGGCTAGCGCACGTCCTGATCAGCGTGAGCTTCTCGAATTAGAGGACGCGCGCTAGCCTCGTGTTTCGCGTATTTCAAGCGTCAACGTCGCTTGGCAATATCTCGCCATGTAATTGGGGTATTGTGTTGCAATGAACGCCATTGTTTATGTGAATTGTCATGCTATTGATTGCTGATGAAATAATATAGAGTGTCCATTTAAAACACAGAAATTTGTGTTAAAAGACACATAAGCTTTCGTTTTAGAATGTTTCAAAATATTTGCATCGATGAGCCCCTGCTCTACATTGAAACCGGTGAAAGACGTTTTACAAAATCTGTTGTTGTAGAGATATTTTTGGTGGGCAAGATAAATGGGAAACCCTGTATACATGTAGCAAGGGGCCCGCGCACGCAGTCTTCTGTAAGTTTATGGTTCCCACATGCATTGGTGCACGGGGGAAATACTCGTACAGTACAGGGAGCTGTATGTGCTTCCCTCCTCGTTTCTCTCTGATGAGTCCGTCAGTTTGTAGTTGAAGACAGGTAACACTGTCTAACCGTTAACAACTGCAATGTACTGCACCGTAGACTACATAGATATGACACTGATGTATGTGGAGACGGCACCGTAATGTGTATAATGCAGCTGATGGTCCGATGGCTGCATTCACAACGTTTTCCAACGCGACGTCTACCAGCTATGCATGTTTTTAGAAATACAGATCCATACGTTCAAATGTTTGTAGATCTTATGGGACTTAACTAAGGGGTCATCAGTCCCTAAACTTACAAACTACTTATGAACTAGCTTATACTAAAGACGACACAAACATCCATGACCGATGGGGGATTCGAACTCCCGGCGGGGAACAGCCTCGCGCATCGTAGCATAGCGACTCAAAGCGCTCGGCCGCTCCACCGCGGTTATGAATACAGAGATGAGTTTAATAACAGAAGGAGCTTTCCAGGTACAACTTGTGAAAGAAAGACCAATCCGTGATGCACGTCGCGTCCATTAATACCTATTTCTCATCATAATTACGACAATCAAGGGCTACAGTAAACGTAGGGGCAACGAGGATTTTGGACAAAATTCTGGAGGAATGAAAATGGCATCTCTTTAAGCTACACGTACAAGAGCA
The DNA here is from genome assembly GCA_026315105.1 of Locusta migratoria. NCBI lineage: Eukaryota > Metazoa > Arthropoda > Insecta > Orthoptera > Acrididae > Locusta > Locusta migratoria. The sequence goes on along the minus strand of CM048746.1, from coordinate 411,516,756 downwards.
ACTTACACGGAAACGATTTCTAAAATTAGGCATTCTTCTCATAAATGTCTCTTAAATGAAGTAGACGTAAATTTGGATTTGATGTCGTAGATTACTTTGGGAAGATCTGTGATATTTCGCTAATGACTCCACTAGCCGTAATCTACAATACAGGGCTCCGGCAAATCCTCTCGGTTTACGACCACATCACATGCAATTCCAACAAAAATAAAAAATAAATAAAAAAATCAAATGTTTGTAGAGCTCATGGGACTCAACTACGGGGTTATCAGTCCCTAAACCTATAAACTAGTTATGAACTACTTAATACTAAGGACGGCACAAATATCCATGCCCGAGGGGGGATTCGAACCCCCGACCATAGTGGCCGTGCAGACCGTGACTGGCGCGCCTCAGTCAGCTCGGCCACCGCGGCCGTCTTCCTACAGAAGTCAGTGAATATTGGGTATCTTCTAGTAGAAATCCAACATTAGTGAGACAGTGGTTTCACCTCGATGGTGCACCACTAGATAATGACGAGGAGTTAGAGAATATCTCAACAATATGTATCCCGAACGGTGGACAGCTTGTGGTGACTGCATTAGATAGTCGGTGAGATCACCCTATTTAATGCCCTTGGTTTTTTCCTCATTGGGATATGTCAAAACCCGGGTTGACAAAACGAAATACAAAAGTCCAGGTGAATTAAAAGTACGTCATGCTCGCGCTTTAGTATCTGCTGAAGTATTTAGAGGTGTTCACGCTACAGCCGCGGTGGAGTAGCCGAGCAGTCTAAAGCATCTCGCTGCGGAGCGCGCGGTTGCTCGCCGTGGAAGTTCGAGTCCTCCCTGGGGCATGTGTGTGTGTGTTGTCCTTAGGTTAGTTTACCTAGGTTTAAGTAGTTTGTAAACTACGGACTGATGGCCACGCAGTTTGGTCCGATAGATTTACAAACATTTGAACATTTGAACATTTCACGCTACTACTGACGAGCGCTTCCATCAAAGCATCCATCAAGGCGAAAAGCATTTCAATTTCCGTGTTATGAATAATGCATTAATAAACATCTTTCAAGCTATAACACCGGTTTAAAAGAACAGTCGTAAATTTTTCTTGCACTCAAGCATATCATAGTATTTACTTAATATGACCAATTATGAACCAAAAATTGTTGCATTATCGGTTGTTTATAAATTAGCTGTAAAATGTTGATATGCCTTTAAACATATAATGAATTAATCTGTTTGACCCGTGTGTGTATTATTGTGGTCTGAGCAACCATTAATATTCACAGACTCAGGAAATCGATCCGGGCACTCCTGCAGAAAGTTAGTTTTTAGCGACGAGCTATATGACCAGTTACCGTTCGTTTCAAGCGCCAAAGTTACGTTTAACGAGATCTCCTCTCTGTTGACATTCGGGAGGACGATGGTTCAAATTCACCTCCGGCTATCCAGATTTAGGTTGTCCGTAATTTCCTTAAATCACACCAGGCAAATGCCGGGAAGTATAGTTTGAAAGGCCACGGCCGATTTCCTTCCAATCCTTCCACAAAAATTCAAGCTTGAGCTCCGTCCCTAAGGAGCACGCCGTTACACGTTTGGAAGTACACAGAATAACAGAATAAAAATGTCCCTGTGAACGTGGGCCGCCTGATTTAAAGCCCTTGGTTTTTTCTTTATTGGAATATATCAAAGCCTGAATTTACGAAACAAAATACAAATATCCACATGTGTCAAAAGAACTAAGATGCCGTTCTTGTGATTCAAAATCGCTGGAGTATTAAGAGGTGTCCATTCTTTTACCGAAAGCCGCTTACATCAAAGCATTCACCAAGTCGAATTACGAATGTACGATTTCAAGCCGTCATTGACGGTGTTTTTTGTAACATCGTAAGCTTTATCCCTCGCGCACTTGAAGCCGTCCTATACTCGTTGCTTACACAATGAAAGATTGCCAAGAGGTGGCGTTGGAATCACACCAAACACGCAGAACGTACAGGACGGATACAGTACACAGTCTCAAATGGTTTCGCGGTTGCTTGCCGTCAGAGGTTCGAGTCCTCCCTGGGGCATGGGTGTGTGTGTTTGTCCTTAGGTTAGTTTACCTAGGTTTAAGTAGTTTGTAAGCTATTAACTGATGACCACGCAGTTTGGTCCGATAGATCTAAAAACATTTTTTTAGGTTAGTTTACCTTAGGTTAAGTAGTTTGTAAGCTACGGACTGATGACCACGCAGTTTGGTCTGATAGATTTACAAACATTTGAACATTTCTTCTCAAATGGTTTCAGTCGCGCCTGAGGTGCGCCACTTGCGCTGTGTTGTAGATAAAATGGAACCTTACGGTAACGAGCAGTATGCGGATCTACATTACATGTAAGGTAGGGCCAATGGCAATGCACGTCTGAGGTTGAGGATATGGTGTTAGAAGGAGTAGATCTCTTTCCAGTAATCTCGATGAGAAGAATTGCCTCAAAGTGCCTGTACTAGGAAAAAGTAGTTTATGGAGAATTTTACACCACAGTTGACTGTACCCTCACGAACTCCACAAGTTCAATGTCTCAATGATGTGGACTTTGTTCTTAGAATGATGTTTTTTTGTTAATGGATGCAACTGCAGGCTATTGTGAACCCTCGTTGCGCATGTAATATTTTATTTAGAGACGAAGCAGGATTCAGACGCGTTGGTATTTTGCATTATCACAATACACATTTGTGGTCTGAAATAAACCCACAAGTTGTACATGATTCACTACATGAGCAGAGTTTCTCACTGAATGTGTGGTTACTAATACTAGTTGATTAATTCATTGGGACACAATTCTTCCACCAAACCTTAATGGACGGAAGTACCTGAGGTCTCTGCGGCGTCATCTTCCACGATTGCTTGAGGATCTTCCCCTTCAGCAACGTCAGAGTATGTGGTACACGCCTAATGGGGCTCCGTCACATATTTTTGCTGCTTTGACACGGCATCTGAAGCGCAGATAGTCGAAAGATGGAGAGGTCGAGGCGGACCTGTACCTTCTCCTCCAAGATCACCTGATCTAAATTCTTTGGATTTTTGTGTTTGGGGTCACCTCAAAATGGTTAGGGGTCTGGAGCAGAGAGTTGTACACGCTTGTCAAGAATTTCAAAATGATACAGGAGTTTTCGAAAGAATTCGAAATTCATTGTAGAGACGAGCGCAGTATTGTATACAAATGCAAGGAATACACTTTAAACTCCTCCTTTAACAGGTAACCCATACGTGAAATGAGAACTAAATGCGATGTAAAACCTAAGAGTAAGGTATAAATCTGAAATTAATTTGTATGGAGTAGACGATGTTTACCAATAAAATCAGTTCAAAAAAAATTTTCAAATGTTTATAGAAGTTATGGGACTTAATTACGGGGTCATCAGTCCCTAAGCTTACAAACTACTTATGAACTAGCTAAGACTAAGGACGGCACAAATATCCATGCCCGAGGGGGGATTAGAACCCCCGATCGCAGTGTCCGAATATAATTAGTCAAATGAAAACAAAATGCGGTGTATGTCTTAATAATAAAATCTATATTTCAAATTAATGTGTAGTAACTTGGACGAGGTTTACAATGAGCCGGCCGCGGTGGCCGAGGGGACTGAGGCTCTCGAGTCACGGTCTGCGCGGCCGCTGTGGTCGGGAGTTCGAATCCCCCCTCGGGCATGGATGTTTGTGTCGTCCTTAGTCTTAGCTAGTTCATAAGTAGTTTGTTTACAATGACGTCAGTGGTGGCTTGGAACCCTACATTCGTAACTACGGCTTGTTTGCGGACCCTTGTTTACTGGGATATTTTTGCTTCTGCTATAGTCTACTTTCAACAGTGTAGTTTGCGCCATCCTTTTTGCTACACCCTGTACATTTAAAGAGTGGGTCATAACAAGCATATTTAATAAAGCAACCCATGTCCGCAACAATTAGCGTACGGTGCTAGGATTCTCTCATCAGCGTCGCGCGCGCACATTCTCAATGGGTGCCTGCTAGACAAAAGATGTCGGTGGCACGAAAAGAAGAAATCAATGGGCGTTCTCAGAAAAGGCTTCAAAAAAACGCATTCGCACTACATGTGCAAAGTGCGCAGAAACTAGAAGCAAAATAGCTAAAATCTCTGGGTACCCAGCGATCTTCATTCGTGAACTAGACACAATGTAAGCTCGTTACCATCTCTGGCCCTTTTATAACGGCATCTCGGTGCTGCAAAACTGTTCCCTCCGTATCCGAGGAAGGGATATGCGTCACGCATACCCTTACTCGGATATGATATCACGGATTTCCACGTAAGACAGCATTTGGTCGGATGTTCAAAACAGAAAAATCTGCGTCTCTAAATATTGTAAATTCTCATGAACTACTAATCGTGTTACGATGCGTGAAATATCGTTGAATTCGTGTCTTTGAGATCTAGGATACTAGCAGAAGAAATTACTTTACATTCATTTGGAAAAAAGAAGTTGATATCGATATCAAAGTAAGTAATAAACGAGGGCTGAAACTTAAATAGTGGCAACTATTTCTTCACAACCGATACAGCTTGCGCAGTATCCACCCCCGCATTGTCGTGCAAAATAACGGGTTGGTGGCGCAAAAAGATTTGCCACTTCTTTCGATGCCGCGGCGGAGTGGTCGAGCGCATTGAGGCGCTGTGCTCCGATGGGCGAGACCGTTGCCCGTTGGGGGTTCTAATCGTCCTTCGGACATGGATGTTTGTGTTGAGGGACTGATGACCCCGCGGTTAAGTCCCCCAAACATTTGAACAGTGTTTGCTTCTTGCAAAGCTGGTCGCAGGTAATAATCCAAAAACGAACAGTAATACTGTGCCTTCACAGTCTGCCGGGGAGGAACGTAATGCGTTAGGATGACTCCGTTACGCTCGACCGCTCGCTCACAGGTTACTGTCACCCATCCTCAGAAGAAAACACGGGAAATCATGAACAAATTATGTAGATATGTGAATTGTAGGTGAATACATATAAAGACACAATAATTTTTCTTTCAGGTGTCAATGGAATATTAGACAAGTGTTGTTTATTTATTCCTCCTAGAGCGTAATAGAGATATAGAGATGCAAATGAATTAGAACCTGCATGATGTGACATTTGATGTGTACTTTATTTTTCTTCTTAATACTTCGGCAAATGTATAATGTTGCAGGTAAGTTAGTAAAGTGCTTTGTTTCTTTACTGGCTATATGTGAAAGAGTATTTCTGTCGCTACATTCAATGAATGTTACTGATTGTTATATTTTTCTCAATATTGTACATACTGCGACCGTTCGACGATTTTTCCCGACATTACGTGAGAAACACACGTCATAAAAGAAGTTTAAAAATTTAAAATTCAGTATTTATACTGAACTGCTGTTTATCTGAAACTATATCACACGCATTGCTAGTTTGAACTTGACGCAGCCGTTTCGTTTGTAAATGAAGAAATATCGGCGCAGTGTCGCTGGTAGACAAACGTCTAAACATCCGCAATTCAACAAGTTGTCAGTCATCATGTGGGACAATATTAGGACATTCGATTTCTATTTATTGGCTGTGAGTCTTACTTCGCTGAATTCACGGAAACAGCAGCAAAGTAAACTGTTCCTGAATCAGGTCCATCTTGTATAATATCCAGTTCCGCATGAGCAATGATCTACAAAGTCAGCATGGCTGGAAATAGCTACTGCTCACATTGTATACTGTCACATGGAAGACTAAACCTATGAGAAACAAGAATACGATCTTAGCAGAATCGTGGATTAATATATTTAAATGGTACGAACAAACTGTCACAATACCCAGAAAATCTATTTTTGGATTACATGTAATTTTTTTTTTAATTACCTGATATCATAGGTTGTGGAGGCGATCTCATAGATTAATTATCTTCAAAGTAGACTGCCAAGATTGCAATATAAATAGTAATTTTATGATGACAGGTTTAAATGGCTATGATACCATCTTATGGTCATATGAAATTATACAACGTGGTTATCTTACGTTATTTAAAGAATGAATGTTAAATAGTACGTGCAACATAAGCAAAACATAAAATACATAAGTTACATCATAAGCAGCTTGTAATAAAGTTGGTCAGTCTCTTACAAGCTGTTTGTGATTTAATTTATTTATTTTCATTTCGAGTGAATGCTATGTTGTACGTAATATTTAAACTCAATTTTCTAAGTAATAGGCATCAACAGTAATCAGGCGAGGCGCGGCGTATATCTTTTTGTCATGCAATCGGTAACGACATACGAGTGGGTCTTTGGCTCCGAAAGCCCATAGAGATGATGTGGTTCGCACGCTGATGGTTTTCGATGCACCATCTTTGAAATCCGCAGAAATTTGCCGAAGGGATGCACTTTTGTCACATTTAACGATTCTCTTTAATCGTCGTTGCTCCCGTTCTTGCAGGGTCTTATTCCGCCCGCAGAGAAGTTAGAGATTTGATGTTTTACAGTATTCCCTATATTCACTGTGCACTCGTGAAATGGTCGTACGGGAAAATTCTCACTTCATCGCTACTTCTTTTATTGTTTTTTAAAACCCCCAGAATGGGCAGGCTGGCAGCAGCTAACATGCTGCTCTTCAGCTTAAAGCATACAAATATGGCAACACAAGATTTAAAATAATAAAAACAGGTGACAAATATGAAGAATTTAAAAAAAATTGATACAGTGCGATAAATAAGTGGATTGACAATGACTATGAAAAGGATGACAAATGTACATATTCAGAAAGAGAAAAAAAAAACCGGTGGATTAAACTTTCATGTTGAAGACGAGACGAAGAGACACATTTAAAACACATGGCAGCACTATGGTCTGCCTTACCGGCGGTTGCTGACGTTTTAAAAACGCGCATACACTCGAAGCACTAAGTCACTGCACACATAACATGTCGGACACACAATTAAAATCTCTGAGGAGGCCCCGCAGTGGAGAGGGAGGGTGAAGGAAAGTGCGGTGGGTAGAAAAGGAGGGGAGGGGCCGGATTGGGGGTCGGATGAGATGGGATGGAAGGACTCCAAAGGAGTGGGTGGGGATGGGAATCCAAGCGGAGGACGGGAAAGGGTGGGTGGAGGGGGACGTGGAAATAATCTGCAAGGAAGGCTAAAGTTGATAGGAAGGGTATATGTCAGGACGTAGGGTGTCATCCGGGAGAGGAAGCTGATGGAAGTTACCCTCGTATAGGATGTGGAGAGTATGGAGGTGGAGAGAGGGAGGAACATGCTGGTAAAGGCGTGGCAGAGGCTCGGGATTCTGGAGGATAGGAGAGACCAGTGGGTGACGATATTCTATTTGCGGGAGTTGTTCAAGGAATTTTAGAAGGTGGGGGAAAGGGATAAGAACATATAGGATCCGCGTGGAGGAATTCATCGCTACATCGGACGCCGATTATATCACCACGAAGGCACTCAGTTACATCGTGATAACCTGCTATTGTAGCAGAAGTAACCGACCTGTAGCCTGTGCCAATTCACTTACTGTCTTACACAGTCGTTGTTGACCGCACCGCCGTCCTCTGAGTGTTTAGACAGTATGTGATAAAAAAAAGTATCCATACAACTCAAAAACGTAAGTTTCCATTTTGGATGCAGAGTGCTGCCACCTACCGCCAGGTACTCCATATCAGCGATCTCTGTAGTCGTGAGAAAGCGGAACCCACGGTTTTCGAACGTGGTCAGGTGACTGGGTGTCACTTGCGACAGAAGTCTGTACACGAGTTTTACACATTACTAAATAACCCAAGGTACAATATTTCCGATGTGATAGCGAAGTGGAAACGTGAAGGGACACGCACAGCAAGAAATCGTGGAGGACGACCTCGTCTGTTGACTGACAGAGACCGCCAACAGTTGAAGAGGATCTACAGTGTAATAGGCAGGCATCTATCCAGGCCATCACACAGGAATTCCGAACTGCATCAGGATCCTCTCCAAGTATTGTGACACTTAGGCGGGAGGTGCGGAAACTTCGATTTCGTAGTCCAGCAGCTGCTCATAAGCCATACATCACACAGGTCAATGTCAAACAACGCCTCACTTGGTGTAATAAGCGTAAACATTACATGACTGAACAGTGTTAAAACGTGGTGTGGAGTGCTGCACGATACCGGATAACACCAAAAGCATACGTTTTTCATATAAGGTGCATCGTGCTGCCACCTACCCCCAGGTACTCCATAAATGTTCAAATGTTTGTCAAGCTTCAGGGACTCAATTGGGGGTCATCAGTCCCTAAATTTACAAACTGCTTGTGAACTACCTTATGCTAAAGACGACACAAACATCCATGCCCGAGGGACGATTCGAACCCCAGACGGGGAACGGTCTCGCGCATCGTAGCATAGCGTTCAATGCGCTCGGCCGCTCGGCCGCTCCGCCGCGGCTACTCCATATATGCGACCTCACTATTCACTAGACATCGCGAAAAAGGACAGTGGGGTGGGGGGGGGGTGTAGGTGAATTCCCAACGAACGTCATCTGCCAGCGTATGTTATGGTGTGGTCGGCACTATTATAGCACAGGCCTACATTGATGTTTTAAACACCTTCTTACTTCCCCCTGTTGAAGATCAATTCGGAGGTGGCGATTACATCTTCCAACACCATCGAGCATTTGTTCGTAAGGCACGCCCTGTAGCGGAGTGGTTACACGACAGTAACATCCCTGAGTTGGACAGTCATGCACAAATACCTGACTCGACTCCTATAGAACACCTTTGGAATATTTTGGAACGCCTACTTCGTGCCAGGCCTCACCGACCTACCTAGGAGTTACAATTACGAACAACTTTGACTGGAGACAACACACAGAAAATATTGCGGGGAAGGCGAACCAAAGGTTTCGCTTCATCGGCAGAACGCTTCGAAGATGCACCAGCTCCACAAAAGAGACTGCCTACATCACACTTGTGCGTCCTCTTCTGGAGTATTGTTGCCCCTTGTGGGACCCTCACCAGGTAGTACTGACGGAAGACATTGAGAAGGTTCAGAGAAGGGCAGCTCGTTTTGTTTTATCACGTTACGGGGGGAAAGCGTCACGGAAATGTTGCACGAATTGGGGTAGAAATCATTAAAAGAAAGACGTTATTCATTGCGGCGTGATCTGTCTGCGAAGTTTCAATCACCCACTTTGACTTCTGAATGTGAAAATATTTTGCTACCACCCACCTACTTACGGAGACATGACCATCTCAATAAAATAAGAGAAATCAGATCAAAAATGGAACGATTTAGGTGTTCTTTCTTCCCGCGCGATATTAGAGAATGGAACGGTAGAGACAAGTTATGAAAGTGGTTAATAAACCCTCTGCCAGGCACTTGAATGTGATTTGCAGAGTATCTATGTAGATGTAGATACCTCTCCTCATAGCAGACTCCGTGAAGATTGGTCTGTCATTCCCAAGTAACTTTCCAGTAGCTAACTGAACGTATGAATGCGAGAGTGGAATCTGTCATAATTTCTAACTGTGGGGAAACACCATAATGAATTCCAGCATTACTGATGGAAGACGCCACGAACTTGTAAGTCATTTTCAGCTACGTGTCAACATTTGATCACATAGTATATATCTTTGTGTTTGTATGTGCATGCCCATAGCAGTTTCTTTCGTTCAGTGTAAATATACATAGTATATGATTCACAGCTACTTTTCAGACATATTGAAGGTTAGGAAGGAAGACTAGGGGAATGGAATTACTTACGCTGCACAAGGACGTTTAAGTACTTCAGAAGCAATCGTAGAAAATTAGATACACTTTAGTTTGTCTGTGTTTATCGATGAAGTCAATAAAAGTCATTGATGCATGTCTGAAGAATCTGACACTGCGGCGACTGCAAGATATTGTTTTCGTAATTACGAATATGAATCAGCATCGTCTGTGCGATATTATGGTGAGATGGAACTTTGTGCCGGACCAGGATGCGAATCGTCATTTCTCGCTATACGCGAGTGTTTGCGTTAGACATTATGACTCTTCTATATGGCAGTGTCTGTGTTTATCGATTTAATGCAAATGTCCGTCAGACATGTATGCATGTTAAATTATTTACAAGAAATGTATTTCGAATGGTGAATATGAATCAACGTCAGTCATAAAATTTGATGGTGACATACTGAAAATTTATGCTAGATTGTACAAAAAAATCATGGGCAGTAGGAAATATCTGGTACGTGGCAATGATTGTCAAATCGGGAGGCGTGCGCGGATAGCGGAATGGTTGACTCCACTGCTCGCGAGAAGCGAGGAATCCGTTTTCGATTCCGGTTCGGCATAAATTTCCATGTCCTCATTCAATTGTACAGCTGCCGCTGCTTCATTTTCACAATGGCGTATACATATTTTGTGTTTAATTGCAAATTACTGCAAGACTGCAACTTGAACCTGTAGTGCTCGCTTAATATGAATGGATATCTTGACCGCCTCTGTCATGCGACTGTTCATCCAGTCGGCTTTGAGTTGCCACAAGTCGCTACCCACAAATGCACCACGAGTATCGACCTTACACTCTTAAGCTCACCATACCGGATTCCCACACGAGGGATATTTCCGCATGTGTCGTGAAGAAATGAACCAAATCCCTTCGTCACGGCAAAATGTGTAGACAGTAAGGATGGTTAGGTGATTGGGGTATTTTTCCGCTTGGTTCACGCTAGCGAGTAGATGGACCTTCCAATAAGTGTTATTTCAAAATGTTCAAATGTTTGTATAGTCTATGGGACTTAACTACGGTGTCATCAGTCCCTAAACTTACAAACTACTTATGAACTACTTACGAACTAGGACGGCACAAATATCCATGCCCGAGGGGGGATTCGAACCCCCGACCGTAGTGGTCGTGCAGACTGTGACTGGAGCGCCTTAGTCTCCTCGGCCACCGCGGCCGGCTTCCAATTTAATAGTCATTCTCCAGCTACGATGTGGCCATTCGACTGTTAAAAAGAGGAGGACCTCAGACACGGCAAATCGATTCGGCTAAAATTTGGCAGGTCGTTCTGTACGACCTGGAACGAAGCAACCCTTACCCCTCTGTTTTCGAGAAAATAAACCGTAGAGGTTATGATGAGCATTGGACTCATAATAGATGGGATGGGTAGAGAATTTTTCATCAACATATATAGGGTGTTCAAACTCATACTTCTCGAGAAATCTAGGGAGGAAACTTTCACATCTACCGCTTATGTACACACAAGGTAGTCGATTTTCGCCGAGAGCCCGATTGCGCAAAGGTGAGGTAACTGGGTGGGAAGCGAGGAACTCGATATAGTATGCGTGTTGCGCATCAAAGATAATCTCAAAACAGACACTTTCTTATATGTGAACGAAGTTTCTTTTCCGCGCAGTCTTTATAGGTTCAATGTAGCTTGCACTTATTATATGATGTCAGTGCCGCGAGTATATTAGTTTACGTAACAAGTACCACCCATCTAGTTTTACGAAGAAAAGTGAGAACACTTAACAGTGTGAGGAAGAGTCATTGCAAAGAGACCAGCAGTAGCATGTGAGTTGTTTGTTATCACAAGTAGTGTGAGAAAATAATTTATTTGTCTACCTTGTTATCATTCATTATTGATTTATCTACCTTATTAACCCACCTATCCGTAAGAAGTCTAATACGAAAAACTCCCGTTTGAAGAAACGAAAACTTACATTTTCCTCCACATTCGAACCAGGATTATCCTATTCCCGGCCAGGTACCTACGTTGCTTTATCGGCTGTCTCGGTCAAAGTGTTTAGTGTGTTTCTACACGAGCGGCAGCTGTAAGGGTTTCTTTTCTCAATTTCAGGAAAAGTATGCATTCTCTGTTTAAATTATTTACCGATGTCGTCAGTTTTCAATCCATTGTTAGTCATAAACTTTATGGATGATTAACTTCGAAACGTAGCGATATTGAGCCAACATATTTCAGTGTACTTCGTTTTAGGACGTATACAAAGGACCTGCCAAATTAAGTTGGCCGTATTTAAGGACTTGTAAGAACATAAGATCTCAAGCTCCTTGGTAGTGTGTGAGCTATCACATACCTATATGGACTTAGAAAGGTATACTCCTGACCATTAAAGTTGCTACACCACGAAGACGAAGTGCTACGGACGCGAAATTTAACCGACAGGAAGAAGATGCTGTGATATGAAAATGATTAGTTTTTCAGATTCACACAAGGTTGCCGCCGGGGGAGACATCTACATCGTACTGACGTCAGAAAAGTTTCCGACCGATTTCTCATACACAAACAGCAGTTGACCGCGTTGCCTGGTGAAACGTTGTTGTGATGCGTCGTGTATGGAGGATAAATGCGTACCATCACTTTCAGACTTTGATAAAGGTCAGATTGTAGCCTACCGCGATTGAGGTTTATCGCGACAATGCTGCTCGCGATCCAATGACTGTTAGCAGAACATTTCTGGAGGTCAATACGGAACGCCGTGCTGGATCCCATCCGCGTGGCTGTAACGGATCGTGCAGCCACATCTAGATCCCTGGGTCAACATATGGGGACGTTTGCAAGACAACAACCATATGCACGAACAGTTCGACATTGTTTGCAGCAGCATGGACTATCAGCTCGGAGATAATGGCTGCGGTTACCTTTGACGCTGTATCGCAGACAGGAGCGCCTGCGATGATGTACGCAACGAGAGCTTAGGTGCACGAATCGCAAAACGTCATTTTTTTTTAGATGACTCCAAGTTCTGTTTACAGCATTATGATGGTCGCATCCGTGTTTGGCGACATCACGGTAAACGCACTTTCTAAGCGTGTATTCGTCATCGCCATACCGGCGTATCACCCGGCCTATTTGTACGGGGTGTCATTGGTTACACGTCTCTGTCACCTCTTCTTCGTATCGACGGCATTTTGAACAGTGGCCGTTTCATTTCAGATGTGTTTCTACCCGTGGATCCATCCTTAATTCGTACGCTGCGAGACCCTACATTTCAGTAGGATAATGCACGACTGCATGTTGCAGGTCCTTTACTGGCCTTTCTGGATACGGAAAATGTTCGACTGCTCCCTGGTCTGCACATTCTCCAGATCTTTCACCAACTGAAAAGTCTGGTCATTGGTGGCCGAGCAATTGGCTCGTTACAGTACGCCAGTCACTACACTTGATGAACTGTGGTATCGTCTTGAAGCTGCATGGGCATCTATACTTGTACACGCCATCAAAGCTCTGTTTGACTCAATTCACAGGCGTATCAAGGCCGTTATTACTGGGTACTGATTTCTCAGGATCTATGCACCCAAATTGCGTAAAAATGTAATCACAGTGTGACAAGATACATTCCTTTACTGTGTCATTCAATACATCGTCAGGGTTGGAGGACTTCCCTGTGCATTTTTTAAATATTATTTTATTTTATTTTATTTTATTTTATTTTATTTTATTTTATTTTATTTTATTTTATTTTATTTTATTTTATTTTATTTTATTTTATTTTATTTTATTTTATTTTATTTTATTTTATTTTATTTATTGTAAAGCCGACCCAAGAGAATTTCGGGCTGTAGGCTGGATGATGAACCTGCTGCCATTTGACTCTGGAGACATATCGACGTGGGTTCTGATGGAGAAGATTTACTCCCTTCGTGACCAGTGTAGGCCGTTTGCCCTTGATGGGTTTGCACACTTTATGCAGTGTCTCACTGTACAGATCACTGTTTTTGCACCTTCGAGGAATTCCATCACTATCGTACCTAGGGCATCGAAAAAGTCGGTGAGCACCTTGCTTGCTAAAGGTTCAGTCATGAATTTTTAGGGGGGGAGTCGGAGGGGAGAGGGCTGACAACACTACATTCACTTTGCTAGTAGTCGCACTTCGTTATCTCAGACCGTCATATTGAAATTTCATCCGCTCTGTTTGTTAAAACGTTTTCTACCTTTTCAATTGGACATCTTCGTAGATTTTGTTGGGGTAGTTTTGTCCCAGCTTCTAGTCGGGGTTTTAATAAAACAACATGAACCTTTACACCAGTCAGGCACAAGGACGTCGCACATCTGCACCGATTACTCAAGCAAGTAGCCCGTCCGACACAAATTGCGGGATATCCTCCTACTATTGGCTATTGTACTCCATGGCAACTAACACTTCCGCCAAGGGTCCTGTTCTCGTATGCATCAACGCTAAATCGAAACGCCACAAAATGGATTACTATTAAAAGTTTCTACGTGCACCTTTTCCGCACATAAGAGTGATAGCTCCTTCGTAAGCCCCCTTGTCATAGTTTGATGCTTCTTTCAGTCTGGGAGGGCCACACGAGGACTACCTGGCGGAAATACATGGTTACCAGCGAGCTGTGTAGTACAATGGTCAAAAGTACAACATAGTTGCTGGCGTATGAACCCCATATGCTTGGGTGGTGCAAGGGTAGATGCAATTACCATCGAGGCAAGCTATCGTGAGGGGTGCCCCAGGGAAGTGTGATAGGACCGCTATTATTTTCTATCTACACTACTGGCCATTAAAATTGCTACACCAACTAGAAATGCAGATGATAAACTGGTATTCATTGGACAAATATATTATACTAGAAATGACATGTGATTAGATTTTTAACGCAATTTGGGTGCATAGATTCTGAGAAATCAGTACACAGAACAACCACCACTGGCTGTAATAACGGCCTTGATTCGCCTGTGCATTGTCAAACAGAGCTTGGATGGCGCGTACAGTTATAGATGCCCATGCAGCTTCAACACGATACCACAGTTCATAAAGAGTAGTGACTGGCGTACTGGGACGAGCTAGTTGCTCGGCCACCATGGACCAAAAGTTTTCAGTTTGGTGAGAGACCTGGAGAATGTGCTGGCCAGGGCACCAGTCGAACATTTCCCGTATGCAGTAAGGCCAGTACAGGAAATGCAACATACGGTCGGGCATTATCCTGCTCAAATGTAGGGTTTCGCAGGTATCGAGTAAAGGGTAGAGCCACGGGTCGTAACACATCTGAAAGTTAATGGCCACTGTCCAAAGTGCCGTCGATGCGAACAAGAGGTGACCGTGACGTGTTATCCTTTCTTGGCACCCCATACCATGACGCCAGGTTATACTCCAGTATGGCGATGACGAATACGCGCTTATAATATGCGTTCACCGCGATGTCGCCAAACGCGGATGCGACCATCGTGATGCTGTAAACAGAAATTGGATGGATCCGAAAACATGACGTTTTGCCATCCGTGCACCCAGGTTCGTCGTTGCGTACACCATCGCAAGCGCTCCTGTCTGTGATGCAATGTCAAGGGTTACCGCAGCCATGGTCTCCAAGCTGATAGTCCATGCTGCTGTAAAAGTCGTCGAACTGTTCGTGCAGATGGTTGCTGTCTTGTAAACATCCTCATCTGTTGACTAAGGGATCGAAACGTGGCTGCACGATTCGTTACAGTCGTGCGGATAAGATGCCTGTCATCTGGACTGCTAGTGATACAAGGCCGTTGGAATCCAGCACGGCGTTTCGTATTGCCCTCCTAAACTCAGCGATTCCATATACTGCTAACAGTCATTGGACCGCGACCAACGCGAGCAACAATGTCGCGGTACGATAAACCGCAATCGCGATAGGCTACAATCCGACCTTTATCAAAGTCGGAAACGTGATGGTACGCATTTCTCCTCCTTATACGAGTCGTCACAACAACGTTTCACCAGGCAACAGCGGTGAACTGCTGTTTGTGTATGAGTAATCGGTTGGAAACTTTCCTCATGTTAGCACGTTGTAGGTGTCTCCACCGGCGCCAATCTTGTGTGAATGCTCTGAAAAGTTAATCATTTGCATATCACAGCATCTTCTTCCCGTCTGTTAAATTTCGCGTCCGTAGTACGTCATCTTCGTGGTGTAGCAACTGTAATGGCCAGGAGTTTACATAACTTACCTTACAGACAGAGTGAGTTGCATCCTGCTGCTGTCTTCTGAAGTTGCTGTGGTGTAGTAGAGGGTGTCGTCATTGAATGACTGAAGTATGATGATTTGGGCCAAATTTATAGATGGTGTTAAGAATGGCAACTAGCGCTAAATGTAGAAAAATATAAGGTGATGCTGATAGGCAGGAGTCACAATCCAGAAATGTTCGAATACAGCATTAGTAGTGTACTGCTTGACAGAGTCTACTTCTATATCTACACAAAAACTCTGCAATTCACATTTAAGTGCATGGCAGAGGTTATCAAACCACTTTTATGATGTTTCTCTACAGTTCCATTCTCTAATAGCTCCCTGGATAAATGAACACCTAAATTTGTCCGTTTTCGATCAGATTACTTTAATTTTACTTTCATGACCATGTCTTCCTACGTAGAAGGGTGCTAACAAAATATGTTAGCATTTAGGAGAAAAAGTTAATGAAAGAAATTTCGCAAATAGATCTCGTCGCATCAAATACGCCTTTCTCATAACGAATTCCATCGCAACTCGTGTATCATTTCTGTGACACTCTTCCCCTATACTGCAATCGTGCAAAACGAGCTGTCCTCTGAACTTTCTCTAATTCGTCTGTCAGTCCCACTTGGCGGGTATCTCACAATGCGCAGCAATACTCCAAAATAGGATGCAGAAGAGTAGTGTATCTAGTTTCTTTAATAGAACTATTGCATCTTCTAAGTGTTCTGCCAACGAAACGAAGTCTTTGGTTCCCATTCCTTTTTTTTGCATTTAAAGTTCTTTGTAACCGTTATTGCTAGGTATTCAGTTAACCTTACCGCCTTTAGTTTTAACTGATTTATCGTGTAAATGAAGTTTAACGGGCTTCTTTAATGGTCAAATGAATGACTTCACACCTCTCATCTCAGTTGATTTTGATCTTATGGTGACTTTACTAAGCGATAATTGACAGCATTATCCACGAATTAACTTAGAGAGCTACTCAGATTGTCTCCTAAGTCGTTTATAAAAATAAGGAACACTAGGGGCCCTATAACGCTTCCCTGGGAAACGCTAGATGTCACTTCAGTTATATTCGATGATTTTCCGTCAACTACAACGTACTGTGTCCTGTCTTACAATAAATCACGAATAAAATCGCACAATTGCGACGGTATTCCATAAATGTCCGAAAGAACAGACGCCACTTTTGATTGTGCAGTTACTATTTCTTCATAGTTACGGAATGTATGACATTAACTGCGAAAGGGTTAAGTTAAAAATGTGTTAAGTTAAATGTGTGTGTGTGTGTGTGTGTGTGTGTGTGGTGTCTGTCCTTCCGACCTGTCCTATAGAAAACACACACACACACACACACACACACACACACACACACACACACACACACACATATACGGGCAATGATCCTTTCTTCTGTGCGGAGACACTGCTGCGACCTTACTATTACGGGAATTAGTACAAAGTGACTACGAGTTTGAGTTCTTTTGGGCATGTTAATGTTACGAATTTGTATCTGACGGGAGGCGTGCTTGAGTATTTCCGTGCAGGTGTGATGATCGCTGTGTCCCCAGTAGTGTAGGGGTGAGCGAAACTGCCTAGAAAGCAGGAGATCCAGGTTCGAATCCCGCCTGGTTACACATTTTCAACTTCGCAGTTAATGTCACACATTCCGTGAATATGAATAGAAGATGTTTGTGTGGTACAGTGTCGAAAGCTTACCGAAGATTGAGAAATACGGAATCTGTTTGACATCCCTTTGCTATAGCACTCATCACATCACGTGAGTAAAGAGCTAGTTGTGTTTCACAAGAATGAATCTTTCTGAATACGTGTTGACATGAATCAATAGGTCTTTCTCTTCGCGGTAGTTCATAATTTTGAGGAAACTATAAGTTGTAAAATCCTGCTGCAAACCGACCTCAATGATATAGACCTGTCACGTCAATTAAATACCTAGGCGTAACACTGCACATTGATATGATATGGAACGAGAATCTAAGAGACAGTCATGGGGAAGGCGAATGGTTGATTTCGTTTCATTGGAAGAATTTTGGGAAGGTGTGATTCGTATGTAAAGGAGACCGAATATAAAACGCCTGTACGACCCCTTCTTGAGTTCTGATCAGGTGTTTCGGATCGCCAACAGATATGTTTAAAGGAAGACATAAAGGCAGTTCCGAGGCTGGTAGCAAGGTTTGTAACTAACAGATTCAATCAATGCCTGAGTGTTACTGAAATACGTCTGGAACTGAAATGGGAGTCGCTGGAGGGAAGAGAAACACGGTTGAAGAAATTTAGAGGGAGGGAATTTGAGGCGTAATGCAGAAAGATTCTAGTGCCGCCAACTACATTTCGTGTAAATATCACAAATATGAGATTAGAGAGATTAGGGCTCGTACAGATGCATACAAGTATTCGCTTTCCCTCGTACTGTATGGCCGCGGCGGATTAGCCGTGACCACTGGGGCGTCGTGCTAAGGAGCGCGCGGCCGTTAGCCGTCGGGGATCGGAGTCCCCTCTCGGACATGGGTGTTTGTATTGTCCTTAGGTTAGTTTACCTTAGTTTCATTAGTTTGTAAACTACGGACTAATGTCCAATAAATTTACAAACATTTGAACAATTTTTCGTTCTTATGGGAGTGGAAAAGGAAAACAAGTAATTAGTAGTGTTTTCGAGTACACTTCCCCACACACCTTTGGCTGGACTGTAGATTATGTATGTAGATGTAGTTAGATGTACTACTGACGCTAGCTAAGATGAAGAAAACTGTGGAATGCTGGGAGACTCCACTTGAGGGGAAGTAGACCAGACAGACGAAAAATCATACAGCACGCACGGTTCACAATCATACGGTACTTTTTTAACAACCCCTACTATTTCTATGTCGACTGACACTCCGGCACGATCAACGTGAAAATATTATATTTTTGTTCATATGTTTGTAAATCTATCGGACCAAACTGCGAGGTCATCAGTTCGTAGCTTACAAACTACTTAAACTAAGGTAAACTAACCTAAGGACAACACACACATCCATGTCCCAGGGAGGACTCGAACCTCCACGGCGAGCAACAGCCCGCTCCGCAGCGAGACGCTTTAGACCGCTCGGCTACTCCACCGCGGCGACGTGAATGTTCAAAAATGTTCAAATGTTTGTTAAGCTTATGGGACTTAACTATGGGGTCATCAGTCCATAAACTTACAAACTACTTATGAACTACTTACGAACTAGGACGGCACAAATATCCATGACCGAGGGGGGATTCGAACCCCTGACGGTAGTGGCCGTACTGACCGTGACTGGAGCGCCTCAGTCACCTCGGCCACCGCGGCCGGCGGCGACGTGAAAATCTTCGATAATTTTAAGAAACATGCTTATGAATACGATTGGCCTTATCGTACTCCCATAGTCCAGTCACGATGCGTTTCAAGTCTGTAGACTAATTATCGCTGCAATGTAGTTAATGAAAGAAAACAGAAAACGTTAGACAAATTTTCAGAGAACAAGTTCAACTTTACGTGCTGTACAGGCCTGGACAGTGAAAAATCACCACTTCAGGCAAAAGAGAGAGAGAGCAGCAGAGAAAGTTAGGGGTGCGGCGTGGAGAGGCAAAGAGTGTTGTGATCTGTCTGTCGGGGCGAGCCCGCAGGCGCAGCCAGCACGCCAGTTGGCGGCCGTGTTTGTATTGCGCCCCCAGTGTCAATAAGGGGCGCGCAAGTTGAGCGCGGCTAGCGGGTTGCCTACTCCGCCTCCTCAGGCGACGCGCCGCAGCCCCGCCGTCCAGCATACACCAACACCACTCTGCCTGCCTGCCGCTTGCTTCTGCTCTGTTGTGTCGCTCACTGTTATGCCATCGAAATCTTACTCACAAGATCATTACCACAACAGTCGTATCATGTTTGAATTGTAATAAGTTATTTTTATTTTATTTTACCGGTTTCAACCAAATATAGGTCATCTTCAGAAATAATAAATATACAGCCCATGTGGCTGGTGGTCAGTTACCAACTTACAACCAGAAAACAGCCAGGGCAGGCGTACAGGGTCCACATGGGCTGTATATTTATTATTTCTAAAGATGACCTATATTCGGTTGCAATCGGTAAAATAATAAAATAAAATTATCTCTGCGATCAAGATTGTTATTACAATACAAATATCGTTAAGGAAGTTCGATGTTTTTCTCCTGGGTCAATGTGTTCCAAATTAATACCTATCATGGCCCACGTATGTAATAACGTAGGCGCTATACTATTTGATGCAACTTCGGTGATAAAGACATCGATGTTCATACGGGAAAATCATGAACTTAAAAAAAAAAAAAAAAAAAAAAAAAAACCTCATCACTCTGTAAACGATACATAGACGTTTTTCGGTGTTTTCATATGTTTTGGAAAATGTTATGAGAGACATGCTGCAATGATTTTGTTTTTCAGCATCATAATGATTGAAAGCAAATTGTGTTGTCGGAAACATTTTGAAACAAAAACGGCACCTGTTTCTTCAGAAAAACCTAGATACACATGAAGTTAGTGGTGGGAAACTAGTGGGGTGCATGTAATTTGTTTTTAAATTGTGAAGTATCTGCCTCTATATGTTCAAAATGTTCAAATGTTTGTTAAGCTTATGGGACTTAACTACGGGGTCATCAGTCCCTAAACTTACAAACTACTTATGAACTACTTACGAACTAGGACGGCACAAATATCCATGCCCGAGGGGGGATTCGAACCCCCGACCGTAGTGGCCGTGCTGACCGTGACTGGAGCGCCTCAGTCACCTCGGCCACCGCGGCCGGCCCTCTATATGTTCTTTGACTAGGCTACGAATACAAAGCGAAATGGTAGATTAGAATGAAAACGACGTTGGGAATGAGATTTCGTGACTTAGGAATTACATCGATCTGTTGATTAAACGCGAAATGAGCGGTTTGTTTACGTATTGCCTTTTTCTGGCTGTTAACGCGAAGAAAATCAAACGTTATCTATCTTTCAGTCATTATTCTAAAATGAATATTCATCGACGACTTTTATCAAAAATGTCGCTAGCTAAAATGGAAATCTTTTTCATTGTTCGTTCTTGGTCGTTCGTTGATCATTTGGCTCAGCTTTTTTTATTACAGAGGACGTTTGTTCTAATAATTTAATTAAAACTTGTCTAAGACATTAAAGGTAAAGGTGAAGCATTGAATTGAAATTTTTGATGCGACCGGGAATCGAACCAAGACTTACTTGTCTGACGTCTTATCGTTTTTTTTTTTTTTTTTGTTTTTTTGTTTTTTTTTTTCGTTTCATGGCTAGATCAGTTCATTGCGGTCGTTGATCCTTTTCGTTCGTTGTCGTTCGATCAGATTTTGGCTGAGCTTTTTTATTACAGAAAGGCGTTTACACCTCTGACCGGGCGCACTGAGCCACGGCGACCGGCAGTCGTTAGGCCACCGCAGCACTAGTGATTAAGGCGCCTCGGAATAATCTAAGCACGTTTTCCTTCACGTCAAAAGCCTTAATTCAGCTTTTGTGTTGCCATGAATTATTGCCACTACTCCCAAGGCTCTCCATGCAGCGAAATAGCACCTCGGCAATGGACATACTGCAACTTACCTGCCTTTAACCTTAGGCTAAGGTGATGTGATATATAGAAATAAAAAAAAACACTCAGAGGCGCTTTAATCCCTTGTGATGTGGTAGTCTAGCGCTAAAACGTCTGCCTATAAGCATGGAAGTTCGGGTTCGGTTTCCGGGCGCATCACAAATTTTAATTGAATGCTACACCTTTATCTTTAATGTATTTGGCATGTTTAAGACAAAAACAGTCTCAGGGTTTGTTTATTTCTATTTAGATTCCTATATAATTTAAAACTAGTAAGCAGTCAAATATTATTTGAAATACACTACAACGTCATGCAAATACAATTCATCGGAGCGGACGATACGTTGAAAGATAGCACACGCTGAGGGGAACTTCCTGTGTAAGTACCACTTCTTGCAAGTGCATTTTCATTAGAATCTCCATAACAGAAATGCATTCCTGCTAGCTAGTTAAATATAAACAAATGGGTCGGATTCTTGTATTATCACTACTGTAAGCACTAACGTGGCACATCGACTACCCAAAGAGCTCGAGTAGGGTAGCCTCGTGGAGCGATGTGTAGGACTGTCCCTGCAGGAGAAGATACGACCACCACGCACAGCCGCTGCACGTGCGGTGAGGTATGTCGTCATATATCATCCAGTGACGTAGCTGGAGGGAATACTGTGTACCAGGAGTAGCGGATACACACGCGGATGCCGAGGCTGCCAGAACAGCAGGGCTATAGGCCGAGCGACCTCTGTTCTCTCTGCCACACGGGACCATGATCGAACGCTGTCTCCACGCATTCGTATTTGAACAAGCCGAGTCGAGTACGAACCAGCAAAATTACCGATGTACAGAACTCTAGTTGGAACCCACCTGTACAGTGACTTGTCTCTGTGAGAGAAACGAATAATTTAAGTTCATTATAAGGACGAAGACCTATCTACAATGGTCAAAACGATTAAGCGGTTTAGTTGGGATATCTAGGTTCTCAAGTACCGGGTGATCAAAAAGTCAGTATAAATTTAAAAACTAATAAATCACGGAATAATGTGGATAGAGAGGTAAAAATTGTCACACATGCTTGGAATGACATGAGGATTTTATTAGAAAAAAAAAAAAAAGCAAAGTATTGCTAGACACGTGAAAGATCTCTTGCGCGCGACGTTTGGTGATGATCATGTGCTCATTCGACACTTTCATCATGCTTGGTCTGCCAGGTCCCAGATCACAGTCCGTGCAATTATTGGCTTTGAAGTTACCTGAAGTTGCAAGTTTATCGTAATCGACCGACATTTCTAGCGTTGCTGAAACACTACATCCGACGCCAATGCCTCTCCATAACTCCGGACATGCTTTACAGTGCTGTTCACAACATTATTCCTCGACTACAGCTATTTTTGAGTAATGATGGTGAACATATTGAACATTTCTTGTAAAGAACATCATCTTTGCTTTGTCTTGATTTGTTATGCTAATTATTGATTTTCCGATCAGATGAAGCGCTATCTGTCGGACATTTTTGAACATTTTTAGGTTCTAATAAAACCCCATGTTATTTCAAGCATGTGTTTCAATTTGTACCTCTCTATCTACATTATTCCATGATGTATTAAGTTTTCAAATATATACTGACTTTTTGATCACCCAGTACGGTCATTGGCAGGATGATCTAAAGTGGTTCGACGTTTTTGTGTCCGTTGTACAGACTGCAGTCAAAAAGATTACGACAACCGAGATAGTGGTAATAACAGAATGTTGCTGGAGAGGGATTGGTGTTGATGTGTGTTCACTGTATGAAACAAATTACGCACACAGTTGAGTTCAGGTAGTGTTTTGGGTAGGTAGTACAATGCAACAGTTGCACTTGTGTAGCCGAGCGGTCTGGAGCGCCACGTTACAGATCGCTTGGCATCCCACTTCGGGGGGTTCGAATCCTCCCTCGGGAATGGATTTTTGTGTTGTCCTTAGGTTAGAATTACTAAGTTTAAGTAGTTTTTAAATCTAGGTAGAAGGTAGAAGGATCTGTTCTCTAAACCTCTGAGCCATTATGAACGACATAGAGATCCGTACGTCCGCCAATACTGACTTCTGCCCACACCATTCACCTAACACCATGACATGGTGATGTTTCCTGCACATAAGCAGGATTGTTCCGAGTTCCACGTTCTCTCCAGATAAGGGACAGACTATTGTCCGGCAGAACACAAAATCGTTGCTCGTCTGTGAACAGAACCCGGTGCCAGCCGTTATGACTCCAATCCAAATACTTCTTATCAGAAACTTCAAAGGGATTACTCAGACATCCCCTAGCATGATATAAGCAATGAACGGACATTAGATGGTAAATTTCGTCAATTATGTTGCAGAATTATTGCACCGTACGACAGACATGCTCCTAACGCACTGTCAAGGTAAAGAGAGCTCCCGCTCCGTGGCTCACCACTGAATTACGGCAGTTCAGCAGAACACAGAAAGCATCCAGTTTTTACAGTCAAATAAGAAATCTTCTCTGGGATGATAAAATGCCACAAAAAAGCAAAAGCAACCATGTACCATACCTATTTCGTTCCAATCCTTACATACGGCTTAGAAACATGTACGCTACTAAACAGAGACCTCAGTAGAATTCAGGAAATGCAAATGAGATTCATTAGAACTATGAATCAAACAACCAGGCAGGATAAAATTAGGAATGGGGTGAATAGAAAAGTAGCTGCTATTGAGGTTCCTGTCACCAGCATCATAAGGAAACGTAAACTTCAGTGGAATGGACACTTAATGAGAATGAATAGTGAAAGACCTGCTAAAAAGTATTTGTACACCACACCCGCGAAACTGGAGCTGGAAACTGATGATGATGATGATGATGAATGAATAAACTCGATGCTGCACATAGAGCCTTTAAGCGTAACCCAATTCTTGGCCGGTATGAAGCTTACAGGAAACTTCAAAACAGAGCCACGCAGAGTGTGAGGAATGCCAAAATCAAACATGCACGCTCTGTCGTATGCGGCATATGGAATCATTATGCACTGTGGAAAAAGCTGCAAGGTTTCGGTATGGGGAAGCGAAAATCTGACGCTGTTTTTCAAGCCTCTGCAAACGAATTTAATGATTTCTTATCAACCGTTGTAAAGTGTCAAGAAATGTTCAAATGTTCAAATGTTTGTATAGCTTATGGGACTTAACTACGGGGTCATCAGTCCCTAAACTTACGAACTACTTACCAACTAGCTTATCCTAAGGACGGCACAAATATCCATGACCGAGGGGGGATTCGAACCCCCGACCGTAGTGGCCGTGCAGACCACCGCGGCCGGCAAAGTGTCAAGAAGCAACGAATTATCAGCCGCAGGATATCACTCTCTCAACAGACAAGTTCTTCCTAAAACACGTCTCTGCAGGCACAATAAGCAAGGCAATTATGTGAATCTCTTCTGAGGCAGTAGGAAATGACGGAGTGAGCATAGGCGTGATTAAAAACGTTGTTGATTCTATTGTTCCAGTTCTTAGAGACATCTTCAACCTCTCTCTTGTCAGTAGTACATATCCCTCTGACTGTAAGCAAACCTATACGTAGACTGATAACCCAAAGTCGCCAGGCGACTACAGGCCGATTAGCATATTACCTGAAATGTCTAACGCCTTAGAATATATTGTAGTGAACAGCTGAAGGATTACCACAGAACTTATAAGATCCATGATAAATATCAATCAGGCTTCCGAAAGCACTACAGTACAGCAACTGCAGTAATCAAGGTAAACGACGACATTAAACATGCTACAGACACACGTGAAGCTACTATCTTAAGGCTTTTGACTTTTATACACTACTAATTAAAATGAAACAGCCGAATTTCACAAACAGCGCAATACCGTGTTTCGACAGTTACCTCAAAAATGAAGTCAATAAGTCATTTCTGGGTCGGAGAAGTCATTCTGGAAAAACGTGTACTCTGGACTTCCCCAAGCCTTCGTCCTTGGTCCATTATTCTTTTCACTGTATATAAATGATATTTCTTCAGTTATTCACTCCTGCAACTACCATCTCTATTTCGACGACATCGAACTGTACATAAGTGCCAGCCCTAAGAACATCGATGATGCAGTTTCTAGTATGAATGCAGATCTTTGTTCTGTTTCTCAATGGGTACAAAACCTAGGTTGTAAACCCCAATAAATCCCAGATCATCGTCATACCTCATCCAAAGTTAATCAGCGGGTATTTTCGTCAAACAGGCCCAGGAACACACCTTAAGGGTACCCAATTACCATATCAAGAAACACTGAAAGATCTTGCGATAATCTTGGATGGACACCTAAACTGGGAAGAACAAACAGTTGCAGACTGCAGAAAATCACTCATCCCTATATTCAATCCAAAAATTTAGAAAAATATTTCCAACCCAATTCAAACAAAAATTAGTCCAAACACTCGTCTTGCCAAATCTTTGCTACTATGATGTAGTTCAACACGGGAAAATTCGAGACGCCTCGAGCTAGTGATGAATGCTTGCGTTAGGTACGTGTGCAATATACAGTTGTACGATCATATGAGTACTTCATATACTCAGCTAGGTTCAATGCGCCCTCATAAGTGGCGCGATTTTAAAACGCTGTGCTTACTTCATCGATTTCTCAGCCACCAGTGCCCCCCAATACGTATCTTATCACATTAAACAGCTATCATCATTCCACAACCGCAACAGAGATCGGGTACGTCGACCACCTTGGCTGTAACTTCACACAACACTAAAGCTTTCTCCATGTCGTTGTCCATCTCAGCCACACGACTGTGGAACACACTGCCATCGTGTGATCTACGTTTTACCCTCAACCACTCGACATTCAAGAGGAAACTCAAAATTCACATATTAACAACGGCATAGCCCACATTGTTACCCTCTATAGTTCTTTCTTTCTTCTCTTCACCGTAACTTTGAATCTCACCATTACCATTCTATTTATCTTCCTGTAACCAATCAATCTCTTATATATCTCTCTCACTAAATTTTATTGTCTTATGGCTCTGCTTGTTGTGAATAACTCACAATCTGTAAGAACACAACGAGGCAATTCTTAAATTGTATTATGGCTGATGTTCACAATGGGAAATATGCTTATTGTCCTTTTCAAATTCATTATTATTGCTTTTGTCACTATTACTATTATTATTTTTTATTCTTATAAATTATCTAAGTATTAAAAACATTGCGTTTTGCTGACGACATTGTAATTCTGTCAGAGACAGCGGAGGACCTGGAAGAGCAGTTGAATGGAATGGACAGTGTGTTGAAGAGGGCGTATAAAATGAACATTAACAAGAGCAAAACAAAGATAATGGAATGCATTCTTAGAAAATCGAGCGATGCAGAAGGAATTAGATTAGGTAACGAAACAATGAAGGTGGTAGATGAGTTTTGTTACTTGGGTAGTAAAATAACAAATGAAGGTAGCAGTACAGAGGATATAAAATGCAGAATGGCAAAGAGAATAAAAGCATTTTTGAAAAAGAGAAATTTGCTAACATCGAATATAAATTTAAGCGTAAGGAAGTCTTTTCTGAAGGCATTTGTGTTGAGTGTTTCCTTGTACGGGAATGAAGCATGGACGATAAACAATGCGGACAGGAAGAGAGTAGAGGCTTTTGAAATGTGGTGCTACAGAAGGACGCTGAAGATTAGGTGGGTAGATCGCATAACTAATGAAAAGGTACTGAACAGAATTGGTGAGAAAAGAAATTTTTGGTACACCTCGACTAAAAGAAGGGATCGCTTGGTAGGACACATTCTTAGACATCGAGGAATCGTAAATTTAGCATTGGAGGGAAGTGTGTGGGGTAAAAATCGCAGAGGGAGACCAAGAGACGCAATAGCAAGCAGATTCAAATAGATGTGGGTTGCCATTCTTATGAAGAGATGAAAAGGCTTGCTCAGGCTAGAGTAGCGTGGAGAGCTGCATCAAACCAGTCTCCGGACTGAAGACCATAACAACAACAACTTATTGTTACATTTATATTCTAGTAATAATCTGTCCTTTTTATTACTTTAATGCTTGTATAATCTATACAGTGTAATGTACTGAACAAGTTGTTCACCTCGAATAAGTCTGGTTAGGTGTAAGAGAGGGGCTAAAGGGTCTAATCTTGCCAGTTAAAATAAATGGATAAATAAATAAATAATAGATAAATAGTTTCTGAGGGCTAAACAGTATCACTGTTTTAATGGGATACACTCCATAGATTGCCGTGCATAGAGGTGACTTTCGCGAAGGTGATTTCGGACTGTTTGTGTTGATCTTTCGCGTCCTACTGCTCCCTGGAGGGTGCGTTGCAGCTGAGTTGCTTTCAATCTCCTGTCTCGACGGGCTGTTAACCGGAGATAACAGACATCTCCCTCTGATGCTGCCCGTGGACGACCTTGGCCGACATACCGTCCAAGTTCTGACTATTACATTTTGAGACACTCCAATAGTTGTAGCCATCTCCATCTGCGTTTGTTCCGCTTCCAACCTCTTCCTGAGGCTCCCCATGCCATAGCTTTTGCTAAATAACGTCGTTGTTCATTCGTTTTGTAGAGTAAACACAAGTCAACAAAAACTCCCTCTGCAGCAAATTTCTGTTAGTACCATATCACGGCTGCCGTAATATTATTGCCTACACTCCGTTGAACCGACAGAAAGACGCACAGTAGAAGAGATACGACGTCATTAACAATGAAAATCACGTGACGGGTCAATAACGAGGACCGACATTTAAAAAAGAAGCCTCTTACCGGCTTACTTTCAAACGTTTACGAAGACTTTATCGATGAAATACCCTGTAAAGTGAAGTTTTCATGCAGTCAATCTATGCCGTTTTTCATGATGTTTAAATTTATTACCTATACATTGCTGATTATATTCGCAAAACATTTTCCAGACATTATGCAAGCATATCTTTCATAGTGCGACACATATATTATGAAATACGTCGTGATGAACGATAAAGTACATAAATTTCGATTTATTAAGTCTTTACTACTACTTCTATTCGAGACATTTCTGCAGACTGTATGAACATATACTACTGAACGTACTTTAGAAATCTAACATAGCGCCACACTTACTTCAGGATATATGATGCCACAGATGATATGCGTGAAAAACCATCTACTCATGTATGAGGCTGTAATTTTTTTACGTCTTTACTACCAATTATTTTGGCAGCATTTTTCGCAGACTGCTTGCTAATATTCTATTCTATTTATCTGTAAAACTGTATTATAGTGAGGTAGATAATTTAAGATATATGACATAATACGTTTTGAGCTGCGTGGAAAGGAAAATGAAATAAACAGAGAGTCGTGCGGAAGGGGACGAAGAGAGGGCAAGGAAAGTGAAGGACAAAGAATGGAATAAATACATTCCCGCGCAACGCTAGAGTCTAAAGCTATTGTGAAAAGATAACAGCCAACTCTTTCATAAAATTCTAGACTTCAGGCATTCTTTCACTGTCCCATTCCTCTGGAGTTCATTTGCATACATATCCACAACGCCTCGACAAGGTTTTTAATTTCTTTAAATTTTATTTCATTTCAGGGTAACACATGCAGCTAAAGTACTTAGTTATTTGCTGGATGTATTGCAGTCTTTACGTATTCTGTATTTTATCTACAGCTCCCTTTGGTATGAAGGAGGTTATTCTTTGATGTCTTAACAAATGTCTTATCATATTGTGCCTTCTGTAAGTACTTTATGGCCCTTTCTTTGACGGTTCTAAGGTGGAACTCCGCATTCGTTAGCAGTCCACCGTATTTTGAACATAATTCTGAAACGCCACATCTCAAATGCTTCAGTTTCCACCTGCTCTGCTTTTTCTCCCAGTCCATCTTTCATTTCCCGCGCGGAAAGGCCACGTGGTCTAAGGTACCATCCTACGGAATGGGAGGTCGTTCCCGCCGGAGTTTCGAGAACTCCCTCGATCATGGGTGTGTGTTTTGTCCTTAGTGTAATATACTTTAAGTCGTTTGTAAGTCTACGGACTGATGACCATAGGAGTTTAGTCGAAAAGGTTTACAAAGGAGGGCATAGATACAGCTCAGAGGCGAGCAGCGATGTTTGTTAATGGTAGATTCTTTCGCAAAGCCGATCTCATGTGATGCTCCAGAAGCGAACAGTAATACGATGCATTGACAGTATACCGTGGAGGAACGTAATGCGTTAGGATAACACCATCACAGTCGTACACGAGAATCATAAGTACTTTCACCATAGTGGAATTTTCAACTTTCGTGGCGACCCATAATGACGCCATTCGTTGAACTGGAGTTTCAGTTTCGGCTCCTATGTTGTGGCCCACATAACTTCAATTTTGCAGACCGTTGAACGCTTTTACCTAGCGTACCACTGTTCTTTACAGCAATGCCGATTCCTCGCAAGCCTTTTGAAGACCTTGATGACACTGTCGTGCTGTACGACCTCTAGCACATTCATTCTTGATCCATGTCCGTTCTTCCTGTTTTAAAACCTAGTGACACCATTCACTGTTACGTTATACCACTCGCTCACAGGTGACTGTGCATTCCTCGATAGCGAGCAATACAGTGACGTGGGACGAGCGAGTCCTTTTGCTGGAAAGTAAGGTTAGTATGTCAAGAACGTGTGCTATCAGTGACAATAGTAGATTCTATTGCATGGTGTCTCTACAGCAGTGTTGCTACTATTTAATTTCCAACCCTCGTTTAGATTTGCCTAGGAATATTTACTGCTGCCTTTCGTCAATATTTATTGTCCTCACTCGTCCGCTTCCACCCAGCTTAATGAATTATGCACCTAAACCTCCCTCATGAATTACACCGTCCATTCGTTAAAACAGTATGAAAATCCATTCAGTAATTTTTAAGTTTGTCGAGGACACCAGAAAGACAGACAGGTGCGACTGGAAAACATTTTTACATAATATGTATCGTATGGCATTATCACTTGATCGTTGTTGAATTTCTGATATCGAATGGCATTTTTATAACGCTTAGTTTTGCAGATACAACCGTTCAAAGTTTCGGCGGCGGAGGCTGTGATAGCGTAGCTGACTGGCTGATTGGCTAGGCCCACGGGCACGGCCCACTGTCTCATAACCACCAGCCAGTAAGCTACGCTTTCGTAGCCTACGCCCCCCGAAACTTTGAATGGTTGTAGCTTCCAAACTAAACGTGATAAAAATGTCATTCAAAATACATTGTAGACAGCTTGAGTCAAACTTCCCAGTGCATGATAGAAACAACCAATGTTCCATTTGAAAAATTGTATGTTTGCTTTAAAAAATACATTTTCTAGGTATTTTTACAATTTGTTTATTGGCTAACAATACGAGTCCTTGACTACCAATCCATTCTGTGAAAACCGCACATCAATCTCACTTTCCGTTTCCACAATATTTGAGGTGCAAGTGTTCGGTGATTCACCCTTTGGAGATATTACTTGCCGGCCGCGGTGGCCGAGGGGACTGAGGCGCTCCAGTCACGGTCTGCACGGCCACTACGGTCGGGATTTCGAATCCCCTCTCGGGCATGGATATTTGTGCCGTCCTTAGGATTAGCTAGTTCATAAGTAATTTGTAAGTTTAGGGACTGATGACCCCGTAGTTAAGTCCCATAAGCTATACAAACATTTTATATATTACTTGGATTGTTTATGCTGCATATTTCGCTGGCCTTTGCTGGCCAACCTCACGCAGTGTCGCCTATCTTAAGAATACACCAAAAACTTCGTCATGAATCATACCGTCGATTGCTGAAAAAGACATAAAAACCCGTTTAGAAGTTTTTGAATTTATCGAGGACTCACTGACAAAAGTGGTGGGAGGACTTTGTTTTATAACATGTATAGATACACATAATATACAGAACTGTTTACATCACGATTTTACTAACTGCAACAGTTTAATTTGTTCTTTACGATTCCGCATACAATTTATAACAGTGGAAACTGTCGTAGAGTTCTGAATGTTGCCCATTACCTGCGGTAACACGATTTACTCTGTAATGGTCTGTAACACGATGGCGCAAAATTCCGCCTGCAGAGAGACGTAAAGGAAGTAATATTTTAAAACGAATAGTGGTAGCTGACTGCAGCGAGAAAAATGTATTCGTAACTCAGGAGGCGATTTACGGTTATGTGACTCCGGAGTGTGGCGGGCCGATGTTGGTGCCTCGGAGGAAACTCGGGGCTCTGCATCACGATACAGCCAGCCTCCGCCACCTTAAAACTAGCTTCGATCGCGCGCGCCAACTTACCGTGGGCTGCCGCGCAAGTTCGTGCCCCATTTCCTGTTTTTAGGATGGGGAAAGTTCGTATCTAAGAGGCAGCTCGGCGAACAAAGCGACGTGAACGTGGCAGAGAACAGCAACAATCGAAAAGCAGATTGCGAGTAATGCTTGACAAGAAATTTTCACCTAAGCTATAATTTATTTATTGCTTATTTTGACTGATCAGATTAGGGCTTTCCGGCCCTCTCTTACATATGACCAGGAAACAACACATACAAAAGATATTTAAAAAATCACACTAACAATAAAATAATAGTAGTCGACAATACTAATAAGAGGGTTAGTCAATTATTATCCGCAAAGTAGTTATAAAATTTTATTGTAATAAAATACGAAACTTACAAGAACATAATTTTTCGACATAGTCTCCTTGCTTTTCAATGCACTTCGTCCATCGCTCTACAAGCTTCCTTATGCCCTCATAAAAGAAGGTTTTCGGTTGATCTGCGAGCCAGGAATCACCGCTTCCTTCACTGCTTCGTCCGAGTCAAATCGACGGCCTCTTAATGCCTGTTTCAGTGGACCAAACAAGTGACAGTCACAAGGGGAGAGATCGGGACTATATTTAGGATGATCTAGTACTTAGAATTTGAGTTTCTGGAGCGTTTCAGCAGTGCGGACAGCAGTATGAGGACGGGCATTGTCGTGCAACATCACAAAACATTCTGACAGCAATCCTCGGTGTTTGCTTAGAATTGCAGGCTTTAGCCTGTCAGTAAGCATCTCACTGTAACGTTCACTGTTTATTGTTGTGCCCCTTTCACCATAATGTTCCAGTACAGGACCTCGTGCATCCCAAAAAACCGTAAGCATCAGTTTTCCTGAGGACGGTTGTGTCTTGAACTTTTTCTTGCACGGCGAATTTGGATGTTTCCATTCCATACCTCTGCCGTTTACTCTCCGGCTCGTAATGATGGATCCATGTTTCGTCACCAGTAATGATTCTGTCTAAGAAGTTGTCCCCTTCGTTACCATAGCGATCCAAATGTTTTTTGCAGATGTCGAGGTGCGTTTGCTAATGTAACTGTGTGAGTTGTTTTGGGACCCATCTTGCACAAACTTTACGAAACACAAGTCTGTTGTGAATAATTTCGTAGGCCGAACCATGACTAATTTGAAGACGATGATTATTTCATCAATAGTTAATCGTCTGTCTAAGAGAATCATTTCACGTGATCGCTTAATGGTTTCTTCATTTGTG
Organism: Locusta migratoria; assembly: GCA_026315105.1. Taxonomy (NCBI): domain Eukaryota; kingdom Metazoa; phylum Arthropoda; class Insecta; order Orthoptera; family Acrididae; genus Locusta; species Locusta migratoria. The sequence goes on along the minus strand of CM048746.1, from coordinate 411,483,792 downwards.
GCGGTAAACGGTCGTCCGGCTCCTTCATCGTGCTTAACACTCGTGCGACCATTTTGGAATTTTTCAATCCACTCGTAGACACTTCGTTGTGCCAAAACACTGCTCCCGTACTGTACTGAAAGTCTTCTATGAATTTCGGCCCCTTATACACCTTCCGCCCACAAAAAACGTATCGCTCAACGTTGCTCTTCTTTGGTGCAAATAGACAGCGGAGCAGCCATGAGTAACAGAACGGTTACGACAACGAAACTAACGTAGCAGCTTGAAAATTGCAAAGATATAACAACAAATAAACAAAGCATGCGTCACCAACGTGAAACGACAGTACTACCAACATAAACAAAAATATAACTACATTGCGGATAATAATTGACTTTCCCTGCTGGTAATAATAAAACTAGTGGTAGTTACAAAATGTTACAGGGCATTTAAAATAAAATAGTTAAAACATTGATGTAAATTTAGAAGGAAAAAGGTATAGAAGGAGAATGAGAAGTAAGTGACAGAGGCTCTTAGAAAAGAGTGGAAAATAGATAGACACTGCCGACAGAGGGGAAGGGAAAGTTTGAAGGGTAGCGGGAACTAGCCGGAGTAAGATGCAGAGAGATGGCTACTGTGACAGTAGGTGGGCCATTAGTTGTCTTTCGAAGCTTGGGAGGGATCTGATTTTTCTGATATTTTGAAGAAGATTTGTTCCAAAGTCTGGTGCCTGATATAGAAAAAAAAAAAAAAAAAAAAAAGCATGGCAGTATTGTGCGACAGTACATAAAGGATTTTACTTTGTTGGGAACGGGTACATCTGCTGTGCTGCTGAGATAGCAGATTTGGAGTTGACGATAAATAAGAGAGAGTGCAAAAATTACGAAAACGATAGACCAGACATAGCGTATGATAGTCTGTACGCTTATCAGCACGAAGCCAATACAACTGCTTGTAGGCTGGAGTGTTGTGGTCGAAACAGCGTATGTTGCAAATGAATCGTACGCAAGCAAACATTGACAATATTAGTCTACGTGAGCTTTCGTACGAAATTCCTTTAATAATAACATCACCATAGTCGAGTATATAGAGTGTCAGTGTCGCCACGAACTTCTTTTTTAGCTGAAGAGGGAAAACTTTTCTCTACCTCTGTATAGAGTGGATGACGCTGACACCTTCTTACAGACTGCCGTTGTGTGCTCAGTCAAGTCTAGGTACACACACACACACACACACACACACACACACACACAAACACTCAGAAATAAGAAGTAGATTTTTTTTAAATATTGGTATAATTACATTCGAACGTCCGACGGGAGCAACCGGCCGCGGTGGAGTAGCCGAGCGGTCTAAAGCGTCTCGCTGCGGAGCGCGCGGTTGCTCGCCGTGGAGGTTCGGCATGGGTGTGTGTGTTTGTCCGTAGGTTAGTTTACCTAGGTTTAAGTAGTTTGTAAGCTACGGACTGATGACCACGCAGTTTGGTCCGATAGATTTACAGACGTTTGAACATTTGTGAGCAACCGCTGAATTCGTGCCGCGGAGACTTTCCCTTTTCCTCCTTCCTACTTTCTCTTAATTTTCGCTTCCTCTTCCCTCTTTCGACCAATCCACTTCCCACGTCTCTTCTGCTCTACCATCTGCATCGGATAACAGTGAAATAAATAGATAAATAAACAAATAAATAAGAAACCTAAAAAGTTGACCTGGACGCAGTTGCGAAGCACAAGACACTCGTTTGGTGGAACGAAGACAAGACGGGTTGTGATCATAAGTTATTAGGTAAATTCTATATGTATGTAAAACTCTACAATTGTGTTAAGAAAAAAGAAGTCGTTGGAAGACCAGCTACAGTAGGGATATGTATATTAATATGTACTGTAAAAATGTGAAGCTCTTGAAAAACGTCGGAATGTGGGTCCAACTTCAACCAGACAAGTATCAGCACGGCTTTAAGATGCATCGATCGTGTGAAACCCAGCTTGCCCTTTTCGCTCATGACATGTTGCGTGCTGTGGATGAAATGCAATAAGTATACTACATATTTCTCGATGTTAGAACGGCGTTTGACACGGTACCGCACTACACCGCTAACGAATATACAAGCTTATGAAATAGGTACCCGAATATGTGAGAAGCTCGAAGGTTCAAAATGTTCAAACTACTTATCAACTACCTTATACTAAGGACGGCACAAATATCCATGCCCGAGGGGGGATTCGAACCCCCGACCGTAGTGGTCGTGCAGACCGTGACTGGAGCGCCTCAGTCCCCTCGGCCACCGCGACCGGCGCTCGAAGACTTCTTAAGTTATAGAACACAGTTCGTTCTCCATGATGGCGAGTGTTCATCAAAGAGTAGGGTATCGTCAGGGGTGCCCCACGTAAGTATCATAGGGCCGCTACTATTCTTTGTCTATATAAATGATCTGACGGGCAGTGTGAGTTTTCATCTGCGGCTGTTTGCTGACGGAGGGTGTCGTCATTGAATGTCTGTAGTAGGATGCAGGTGCACTTGGACCAAATTTCTAGGTGCTGTGAGGAATGCGCTAAATGTAGAGAAATGTAAGGTGATGCAGTTGAGCAGGAGAAACAATCCCTTAATGTTCGAATACATCATTATTATTGTGCTGCTTGACAAAGTAGCGTCTATTAAATATCTAAGCCTAACGCTACACAACGATATGAACTGGAACGACCAAATTAAGACAGTCATGGGGAAGGCAAATGGTTGTCTTCGCTTTATTGGGAGAACTTTGGGAAAGTGTGAATCGTCCGTAAAGGAGACCGCATGTAAAACGCTTGTACGTCTCCGTCTTGAATATTGCTCAAGTGTTTGAGATCGCCATCAGGTAGGTTGAAAGGAGGACATACAGGCAGTTGAGATGCGTGGTTTCTAACTGGTAGATTGGATCATACGCGAGTGTTACTGAAATGCTTCGGGAACTTAATTGGGAGTCGCTGGAGGATAGGCGACGTTCTTTTCGAGAAGCACTGTTGAAGAAATTTAGAGGGCCGGAATTTGAGGTGGACTGCAGAACGATTCTACTGCCACCAACCTACATTTCGCGTAAAGACTACAAGGATAAAATTAGAGAGTTTAGGGCTCGCAAGGATGCAAACAAGAATTTCGTTTTCTCTCGTTCTCTCGTTCCATATCGGAGTGAAACAGGAAAGCAAGTAACAGTACCCTCCGCCACGCACCTTTTGGTGGATTACGGATTATGTATATAAATGTAAATGCTGTAGCGGGAAAAACAACTTGTGGATAAAATGTGCCTGCAGCTCACGTTGTTTCTATAACCCGAAGGTAATGGATCTTTGCGACTTGAGCTAGCAGACGTGCAGCATGCCTCGCAAATGTATTCGCGTAAAGTACCGTAAAAAAGGGGGTAGTATTGGTATGAGAGTATGTGATGCTACAGTTCAGGAAATTGCTACTCATATGGGACGAAGTGTTTCGGCGGTGTGTGTAGAATAGTTCACGGCAGGCTGTAGAACACGACGAGATATGTCAGGTGGCACCAGCCAGACCACATCCACCTCTGAGATTATCACCTGGTCAGCAGAACGCTACTGCGGGACATATTTGCGTCCTCCTTGGCTCTGGCGCAACAGTGTAGCAGTGAAACGCATCGTACACTATCAGGGGCGACAGTCGGTTGCCGTTAATTACGACAAAGTTTATGTGCTCGTCATCCATTTCTGCGCCTACATTTGACGGATATGCATAAACATGATAGGCGGCTATGATGTGTGAAACGATTTCCCTGTGGGTAGGAATAGCATCAGATAGTGTTTACGGATGACGGTCTTTTTGTTTTAAAATGGACGAATTTTTGTCGGCTGCATACAGGAGGCGGCATCACAGTTACTAGATTCGCACAGAAACGCGCAACACCATTTCGACGCCTTCGGATGTGGGCTTCTACTGGATACAACCACAAATTACCGTGATTCACCAAGTCATTATAACCAGTTTGACACGTCGGGGATTCTAATCTCCCTCGGCCATGGATGGTGGTGCTGTCTTTAGTGTAAGTTAGTTCATAAGGAGCTGGTACGTTCAGGGACTGATAACCCCGCAGTTAAGCCCCATACGCTTAATATCATTTGAACCAATTTGACCTACGCGAATTACATCTTGAGACCCATAGATAAACGCTTTTTGAATGACGCACCAAATGCCGTTTTTTTTTTTTTTTTTTTTTTTTTTTTTTTTTTTCAGCAAGACCGATTGGTCTTCACGATCACGTAACTTGTTCGTATCATAGGATGTCAGCTGTGGCCTACCAGGTTACTACATTCGGCGACAATCAATTGCGTGTGCGATGAGGTTGAGCGACGGGTACAGCGCTGTGCAAAAATATTTGTAAATCTAAGGGGTTTATCAACATTGATCATTACTCATTACGCTTACAAACTACTTAAACTAACCTATAGTAACTTAACCAAAGGACAGCACTAACATCCATGCTCGAGGGAGGACTCTAACCTCCGACGGGGAGCAATCGCGCACACCGCTGCAAGGCGCCTTAGAACTCTCGCCCACTCCATCTCGGGACAGCGCTATGTCCCAGTGATAACCACCACAGATGAACTCTGTAATTACCTGTAGAGGTCAACAGTTGACCCACAGTGACACCTCAAAGTACCGCGGAGTAAAGTTGGATCGGACCCTCACCTTCAAATACCACTGTACAGATACAAAAATGAAGTCAGTGTCTGGAATAACATTATTAGGAAACCGACCAGCAACATCTGAGGAGCACACCCAAAAGTCCTCCGTACAACTGCCCTTTGCTTTGTTTTTCTCCGCTGCTTAATATGCAGAACCTGTAAGGAAGAACTTCAGCCATGCCAAACAATAATATTGCCGTAGACGAAACGGGACGATTTGTAACCGGCTGCTTGCGGGCAACCTCTGTTGACAAAATCTACCACCTCATTTGCGTGGCACCTCACACATCTGAAGGCGAACAGTAGCTGAAATGGAAATGAAGCAGGAGGAGAGGGACCAGAGACACCACTCCCCCCGTTGGGAAGCGAACATCAAACACCAAGTCTAAAGTCGAGAAAATGTTTCCTCCTGACAACGCAACCAATCCAGGCATACCATAGCATACACCTCAGGCGTAGCTCATCATCAAAGAAATGTTGGTAAGACCCCAAGGAGGAACTTATTACAAGTGATTACAACCCGTACGAAACATGGATGGTACTCGATAGACAGAGAACTGAAGTAACTTGGTGTAAGGAGAACATGAAGATATTGGGGGGGGGGGGGGGCTACGTCTCAAGGGACGAAATATATGAGTGTGGTGAACTTCAAGACCATTAGCAGCTACTCAACTGCAGGAACCTATCAGAACCTATTTCCAAGGACGATCTGATTATCACCAAGGATAAAGCAGTCTATGCAACAGAATTCTGGGCAGCACGTGGAATACAAAACCAAGCCATCAATAAATAAATGAAACCACCGATGATCCCACAGAAGTGCTGAAAAATGTTTGGGTAACAGTAAAAATCAGTGTTTTGCATATCAGGCTGTAATGTTATTTCATGCTGGAGTAATTTAACAGACAGAACAAAGAGATAAATGTCATAATTGCAATTAGTATTGAGCTGAAATGTATTTAAAAGCCAATGATTTAATTTAGGTACTATGTACCACCAATTGCAAGAAATTAAAAGATACTCTGCAAGAAAAGAAAATGTTTCAGAAAACAATTGAAAGACCTATCTTCTGATGTTCCGCAGCAGAGAGGATCACTCTCACCTTTGCAGTCTGACTAGTCGCATTGTAAGTAACTGTATCTGTATTGGTCTCATTTTCATAATGAAGTTCTTGAACGTCACTTTCCGTATTATTTCGTACATTGGAACCTCCCTTTTCATCATGTAGTTACCATTTTCAGGATTTTCGCCTTTGCTGGAATTACGAGTTACACGCTGATTTTAGGAGTGTGCAGTGACGAAAATTAATTGTTTGTACATTTTTTTAAAGCGAAGCACAAGCACCCTGAGATTTCGTGACCGTTTTTTTTAAGTTTTATTATCAGTAATTTTTCTAATCGTGCAATAGTTTAATTTCAGGTCACAAACATTCCAACAATCATTACGTTCCTTTACGTACCAGACTGCACAAAGGTGCGTGCATATCATGATCTTCAATCAGAGGTGATTATATAGGTTTAATTCGGATTTAATAACATTTCAATAATGCATTTTACTTACAGCTCCACCACCAGTGTTGGGATATTACTTTCCGCCAGAGGCCCTTTGTTGTTTGATATCAGATGTAATATTCATTCAAAATTATTTTCTGCCCGCATTTTCATTTCAACAGAAATTTTATTCCACAGTCTTCAAAGAAACAAGGGAAGTAATATTTCAAGGTCGACCTCGTATACAGAATTTTTGACGGGAAATACGGCAATCACAAGAGCTGCACATCGAAAATAATTCATATTTCAAACGGCACACATTTTCTTTCACTTCGGTTCAGATGATCCACGAGAACAAAACATGTAAACCAATACAAAATGTGCGTCACTGACAAGGAGAGAAAGCCTACCCATGTTCACTGAATTAGTCAAACGTTATGGTGCATTTAGGGCGTGTTGAGACATGAAAGTGCCCCAAGTGGTAAATCATGATGGTCAAGCGTTTAGAAAATAAAAGGAATTTTGATGCTGATCTATCACGATATACACCTCATCAACTGACCCTGTGACATCGCATTTATGCATTGTTGTTTGGCTCAGCGATTTTAATAACATAACTAAGTCAAGGACGAAACGATCAAATAGAACTAAACGAATCAACGTCCGCAAAACACCGATCAAACCAGAAAAAACAGCAAGAGGTCGGATTTGTACTGAAAATGTCACAGGTTCAATTCCTCCCGGTGACCAATGTTTTTGTGCCCTTTGGCAATGCGTACACTAATGACGTCACAATTAACCGCAACAAAATGTGGGTTATTTTGTTAATATTAGCACAAAAAGTACAAGCATAAGATGAAATTCAGAACTGCAAACATTTTAAAAGGGATTGTAGTTGATGTACACACGGGAACGTCGTGTATGTAATGCGTAGCTTCCATTTGTTTTTTTTTAATTCATGAACTACACGTACCGGGGTGATATTCACAGAACAAACATGGGAAACATTGATTTTGATCGCATCTTGTACACGTTACAAAAACCACTTTTTCAAGTACCATGTTTTATTTTTAATGTCTCCATTTGAAAAACAGACTTGAGTGATATTCTGAAAACAGCTTCTTTCACTGCTCAGACTAGCAGCGAACCACGTATTACGCCTCATCTCGCTGAAAAATTGCGAGCATAGCTGGTGTATAATGGAATTTAGTTTGATGCAAGCTTCTGTGGAAGTGATTTCTTCTTCTTTCTAGATAAGGGAAGTCCGGTTTAAATATTTCTATTACAATTTTTATCTGGCGATAAAAATATACATCACAATGTTGCACTGCTGGCGTACTTTCATTCTGCATGTTGGCGAATCGCCTTCATCTTGCAGACGTCGTCGTATATTTGTGGAATTTCTCCCCCCCCCCCCCCACCCGCCACCCCGAGTGAATCAGTATAATACATTTATTCTCTTTCACGTAGGACTTCAACACAAGAGTTAAATATTTTTTGTAGAAGTGTCACCAACACTTTGACCCTGGATTAAAAAAAGAAAAAAAAAAAAAAAAAAAAAAAAAGAAATAAAAATAAAAAAAGAATTTGAGGAACGTCAACCTATACAGGTATTGGTATCTAACTAAAACAGTATAAATACGAACAAAAAATAGTTTTTTGTTTATTTTTATAGTTATTTATAGATCTTTATGTACGTGGTATGGTGCCGAGGCTTTCTGTTGCCCGTGGTTAGAAAGGTTAGTGACGGCTTCTCGCAATATATGTATACCGTTGAAAATTTGAAATATGGACAGTAGTTCAAACAGTTAAAATTTTTCTCTCTTGACTGAATATACTCCAGTTTCGGGAAGTGTAGTCGAAGGTACTCCCAAGGAAGTTTGAGAAGTATTGTCTGTATTTAGGGTGACGCACTACTACATAATGGCCAACCGTGAGACAGATCCAAAAGTCAAGTTTCGATTTTGCAGTCGGTGCAGAAAGATAGTGTACTGCAAGTCCGTGGATCCAATTCATAGCATCTGTCTCACCCTTGGGAAAATACACTCTATACAGAAATAACAACGAATGAGGACTAATACTAACCGGAATATTCCTCGTGATGACAGCTAAGATGCCAAACGTCAGCAGCAGTACCGCAAATAAAAAGTTGTTCATTTCTGTCAGTCAATCCCCAAGTGGGACAGAGAGGAGGTTCTGCGAGGTGGGAATGATAAAGGCGACATTTAACATCAGAATCAAGAAAAGAAGCGCACACAGTGCGTCAGATGGAACTGAGAAATTTGATGTTAAATAGGGTTGGATGGTAGACGTCTTTGTAGAACATCATAGACTGCATTAGTTTTGGCTAAGTATGGGGCGCCGGCCGCGGTGGCCGAGGTGACTGAGGCGCTCCAGTCACGGTCAGCACGGCCACTACGGTCGGGGGTTCGAATCCCCCTTCGGGCATGGATATTTGTGCCGTCCTAGTTCGTAGGTAGTTCATAAGTAGTTTGTAAGTTTAGGGACTGATGACCCCGTAGTTAAGTCCCATAAGCTTAACAAACATTTGAACATTTTTTAAGTATGGGGCGGAGAAGTTGAGGTGAAAACAACTAAGACAGAGAATAATATTTCTGATGTAATTGAACGGAACTGGAAAAACCGAGAACATGACCGCAGCTGACAACGAGATCGGCGTATAAATCGACATTATGATTCCAGTAAGGATCGTCGGAACGTGTGCATATGGCATTCCGGTAGCTAACAAAGAGTGCTCGAGCTCTATCCGGTACATGATACAGGTCTAACCCACCAAAGTCGTGCGGATGGGTGAGCGATTCATAATTAACTTTGAACAACAAGCCATTGATGACTTATGACTTATTTCTGCCAACATGCGACGAGACATGGTAAGTTGGAAACGGATGACCTCTGCGACATGGGGAAGGCGGGATGCGATATATACGTTGACATATCCAACTGGCTGAAGAATATCCAGGGATCTTAGACGATGATCAATAAGACCGGCTCTGATCTGTTGAATTAGGCGTCGGCAGTTGAAAGTTGTCGAACGCCGGAGATCAGAGAGCAAAGGTTTCAAGGCGAAGGCATAGATGATCGCCGAAAGGGGGCAACCCTGTCGTATAGTGGCAAATTACGATCGGTGTGGTAAGTCTGACAATTATGGCCTCTAGATGAATGAACCCTCAGCAGGCGCGTCACCACCTTGTTGATCACATCTGGGAAAACCATACGAAGTATGACAGTGAAAAGGAATGATCTATCCTGTCAAAAGCCTGGCTTAAATCCAGCGACGCGAGTGCACCGGAGAGATGCTTTGCCGTGCCACGGCGATCATATCCCTGTAGCGACGTAAAGCCATTAAGATATTATCGTCTCCCCCAACGGTTCTTGATGTGAGAACACGACATATCGAGTAGCGTGTTTGAGGCACGTGGCCAAAAGGTGAGTCAAGATATTTATATCACTGTTAAGGAGTGTGAATGGACGATAATCATGGGGCTTATTAACAGGAACGATGATCCCTTTCATAAAGGCATCAGGAATGTGCACCTCGGCAGATATCAGCTCCTGACAGATGGAAGTGAATGTAGGTATGAGAAGATTGCGGAACGTAGGATAAAATTCAAGGGGAAGACCGTTAGGTCCTGCGGAGCTATTGACGAATCCTACCTGGATTGCCCCGAGGACTTCATCAGCAGTTACGCCCCCTGTCCATTCCATTGCCTCATCCTCTTGGCAGTACCAAAGGTGAGACATGATACTTTCTCAATCAACCTTGGCGAATAAGGAACCTCAGCATAGAGCACATGTGCATCGTATCGATTCCCTTCCTGGAACTTTAGGGCATAAATCAACTTCCTACGTTATGTCGTCGGTCCTTTCGTATATGTACATCGATGGGTGTTTGTTGTTCAAATGTTTGTATAGTCTATGGGACTTAATTACGGGGTCATCAGTCCCTAAACTTACAAACTACTTATGAACTACTTACGAACTAAGACGGTACAAATATCCATGCCCGAGGGGGGATTCGAACCCCCGACCGTAGTGGCCGTGCAGACCGTGACTTGAAGCGCTTTTAGTCTCCTCGGCCACCACGGCCGTCTCGATGGGTGTCTTGAGGCATACTATCAGCAGTACTAGACCTCAGTACTACTCCGTTAAAAGTGCCGTCGCATGATAATAGATATCTGGGCCTTGGTACGTTTCATCATTATCTGACTCTCAGTGGAGACACGCATAGTGGAACAGTCGCGTAGGATCCAGTAGTAAAAGTCCGTCGTTCTTTTCCTCAAATTTGCAACATCTTTATTATACCGAATCAGAGTTTTGCGGGGAGCGTGTTTTCCACATTGGATCCACCAGGATATGGTCGACGGATACATTATAGGCGACGTTGACATGTGGTCCACTTGTCTTCCATTACCCGGCGATACTCTGACGACGCGAGAAGTGTACGTTCAGTTTCCATAATCCACGTCGGTGTCACATAGCCTGCAGAGTGAGAACTACGTCACAAAAATAAGCCTCGTTATCGGAGAAAGCGACAAGCCATTTTCCGCCAGATGAGTGCCCCCTTTTATGGGTCGTGAGATGTAAAAGCTAACTAGTCGGCTCGAAGAATGTGCGTGGTAGTAGGTAAAACCCAGACGATCACCATGGCAATGGCGCCATGTGTCGACAAGTGTTAGGCGACAGAGGGTAGGTTCAAGAATCATGCACAGTAAATGGTGTGGTAATTAGTTTTGAGCTCTCTGCGTACAGTTAAAGTCACCACCCAGTACTATGTCATCGTGCGGTCCTAAAAAGAGAGGCGTAACCTCTTCAGCGAAAATAGTATCACATTCCTGATGTTGCCGGGAAGCTTCTGGTACAGAAACGTTCATGATGCGAACACTAATGTGCGTGAGTGTCTTACCTGTAGGGCCGGGAGACCGTCTCGAAGGATGATGGCCACACCATTACTGGTGTCCGAGGAATGAGAGTTATAAGTCGTGAACCATACGATGGGGGCAAATCGGCAACGTACACTTGCTGATGGAGTGCAACATCAATATCTGTACCATAAATCATATCGCGGAATAACTCCAGTTTGTGTTGGACACGCATGGTGGCGAGGTTAACCGCGGCAACGCGATAATGCTGACAACTTGTTCCGGCAGGCACAGGACGGCGTTCGCCTTCTACAGGCAAACGTCGCTGAACGTGAGCGGTTTCCAAAGGGGTGCCCTTTCTATAATGGTACTCGCAACCGTCGGAAGCGCTCCATAAGCAGCAGCATCCAGTATCATCGTCTCTATCTCTGCTTTTTCTGTACAGGATGCGTAGGACTTGAAGGATAGCTACAACATGCATCTGTTGGTTGAGAAAAGGCCCTTCATCGGCACTTCGAAAATGTGCACAATATCAGTCACGCGTACCGGAATCAGCGATGGTATGGATGAAGGAGCGCTCACGTAGAGCCACGAGGTCGTACCGTCTGCATCAGACACCTTTCCATCGGACAGCTACTCGAATTCTTTCACATCAGCATTCCTGGTATCCATTCTAATCGGAGTATCTTCAAAGGAAGTACGGCTACGTTTCTTCCTCTTTCTTGGCGATCGTTGTATACGAACGTGTTCTTCAGATTCCGAATGCGGGCAGCTCTCATCGCCCACACTACCGGTCTGTAGGAAGGCGGATTTACAGTTTCCAGAAAAGGGCTCCCTGACTTCAAAATTAAATATCTCGAAAACAAAGATCGATAGAGGAATGCAGTAAACGGTATGTTTATTGTGAAAGCTGTAAGAAGTTTATACAGCTGTTTGAAATTATAGTTACAAAAGCTGTTAACAGATGGCGCTGTACGCTGTACAGCTCATATCAGCATACATAAGTGAAATAATCGCATGAAAACACTCTTTGCAAACAATCACATCACAATGTTTTGAAACTGTTCACGATTGGTACTCTAGAGGTGGCGCAAACGAATAATGAAATGCGCCATCACATTTCGTAGTGTCTCAACCGAAATGGATTCACATGCCACAGAGATCGCCGATTCAAGCTCGTCCAGCGTGGCGGGATGCTTCGTGTAGACCATGTCTTTCACTATGCCCCACGAATAAAAAAAGTCACAGGGAGTCAGATCCGGCGAATATGGAGGCCAATCCATCCCTGCACCAGTAAACTTAGGATATTCCAAAGGAATGACTCGATTCCCGAAGTATTCCTCAGGAGCCTGCCGCGGCGGCCGAGGGTACTGAGGCGCTCCAAAATGTCCAAATGTTCAAATGTTTGTACAGTCTATGGGTCTTAACTACGGGGTCATCAGTCCCTAAACTTACAAACTACTTATGAACTACTTACCAACTTGGACGGCACAAATATCCATGCCCGAGGGGGGATTCGAACCCCCGACCGTAGTGGCCGTGCAGACCGCGACTGGAGCGATGAGGCGCTCCAGTCACGGTCTGCACGGCCACTACGGTCGGGGTTTCGAATCCCCCATCGGGCATGGATATTTGTGCCGTCCTTAGTATTGGCTAGTTCATAAGTAGTTTGTAAGTTTAGGGAGTCATGACCACGTAGTTAAGTCCCATAAGCTATACAAACATTTGAACATTTGAATTCCTCAAGAAAGCGAAACACTTGTTCGGTCCGATGTGGTCGGGTTCTATCTTGCATAAACCATTCAGTACCTGGTCGATCCTCTAACGCTTGCTGTGTGGCGACAAATTGTTCCAAAATTGCAACGTAACGTGCACCAGTGACCGTTTCTCGAATGAGAAAAGAGCCAATAATGCCTCTGCTGCATACTGCAACCCACCCAGTAACTTTAGCAGAATACAGGGGTTTCGCTTCACACCAATATGGCTTTTCGGAACCCCGAAATTGCCAGTTCTGCTTATTCGCGTATCCATTCAGGTGGAAGTGTGCTTCATCTGTAAACCAGATGCAGCCAACATCAATCCTTCACTACCAATCATTGTGAGCATCTGATTAGCAAAGGCAACCCTTTGTTGCACAGCTCGTACGGGTATGGCCTGGTGCGTTTGAATTTTGAATGGAAACATGTGTAGGCACTTTCTCAGTATTTTCTGCGTGCTGGAATGCTTCAAATCAGTCTCAGATGTAATTCTAGGGACGGATGACATTGGATTTCGCTAAATAATTCCAGAAACTGTGGCGACATTTTCACCCGTAACTGCGGTTTGCTTGCGGCCAACATGCCCCACTAGATAATCAGTTACGCTGCCTGTTCGTTGAAATTTTTCGAAGAGCATACCAATGGTTGTCGCATCGGGTCCTTTTGGTACATTAAATCATGCTTGAAAACATCGCCTTATTGCCGTAGGACTCTCTTCTAACCTGTTGTACTCTAGCACCAGAAAAACGCGTTGTTCAATGGAGTACATTCTCCTTTCACGTTTCAATAGTGGAACTGATCGCTCAGGGCTTCGGATCACTATTTACACTAGGTTTTACGTATGGCGATTACAGAGCCATCTGTTATCAGCTTTTGTATAAACTTCTGTATAAACTTCTTACAGCTTTCACAATAAACATACTGTTTACTGCATTCCTCTATCGATCTTTATTTTCGAGATATTTAATTTTGAAATCAGGGAGTCCTTGTCTGGACACCCTGTAGGTGCGACCTCAGTATCAACTTGCATCGGAGCTAAGGGAGCGTCCAATGTACTTGGAAGAACTAACTGAAATATCTGTCATTACACCGCTTTGGTGACGGGGACAGATCGAAATTGACGACCTTGGCATAGCTGATGGGGATTGGGCCGGCCGCAGTGGCCGAGCGGTCTGCGGCGTGCCAGTCACGGTCTGCACGGCCGCTGAGATCGAGGGTTCGAATCCCCCCTCGGGCATGGATATTTGTGCCGTCTTTAGTATAAGCTAGTACATAAGTAGTTTGTACGTTTAGGGACTGATGACCCCATATTTAAGTTCCATAAACTCTATAAACATTTGAACATTTTGATGGCGGTTGGTGTGGTCACCGGTGAACTACTTGTTCTCCGATCAGCGACTGTAATATGCGCCGGTGTGTGCAAAAATGTTCAAATGTTTGTAGAGCTTATGGGACTTAACTACGGGGTTATCAGTCCCTAAACTTACAGACTACTTATGAACTAGCTTATACTAAGGAAGGCACAAATATCCATGCCCAAGGGGGGATTCGGACCCCCGACCGTAGTGGCCGTGCAGATCGTCACTGACGCGCCGCAGTCCTCTCGGCCAGTGCATTCCGACTTCACGTGGAACTCCTGGCCACAGTCTGCACAAGTTCTGTGTAGACCATAGTGCATAATGAAGGTTTCCAATCCTCCAATTGTTAAGCATGACAGCACGTGTTTCCTTAATTCAATTTTTACATTGATTACGTACTGAAGGTTTGCCATTTTTTCTTATAGGTTACCGTTAAAAATTCAAAACGAAGAGCCGGCCGCGGTGGCCGAGTTGACTAAGGCGCTCCAGTCACTGTCTGCTCGGCCACTACGGTCGGGGGTTCGAATCCCCCCTCGGGCATGGATATTTGTGCCGTCCTATTTCGTAAGTAGTTCATAAGTAGTTTGTAAGTTTAGGGACTGATGAACCCGTAGTTAAGTCCTATAGACTATACAAACATTTGAACATTTTCAAAACGAAGACTTTCTCTGGCACTTTAAAAGGGAATTCAAATAGTCGAATCGCACGAAGACCGTACTCTGCAACTTTGAGTGACACCGCCCCTAGGTATCCATCAGAATATTTGAACTTATGTCCATTGGCATGTTTGTGAATAATATCTGAAGCACCGACGCATTCGTCATTTTAATTAAATGACACTACTCGTGATCGAGAAGTGTATCCCATTAACGTGCAGAAGATTCAAAAGAATTTCTTCGTGAATTAACGTTTCAACTTCATGAGCACTGGGTCTCGCGAGATCGGCAAGAAAAGGGTCGCTCGGCGATATGCATGCGCCGTGGTGTTCACGGAAGACGGACACCAGGCTTAATACTCTACGACGCGACGCGGAAGTAAACAAACAAGCGCTAGAGGCGCAACTGGCACGCCCAACCGATCCACTCTCGAACACGGCTGAAAGCCAACCGGGACTGTAATTATCGCGTAAACGGGAACGTCGTTTATCGATACGTCCATCATGAATACGTTATAAATGCTGCCTTTTTCCAGTGACATGGTTATTTTAATGTACCCATTGAAAACAAGCTTGATCGCCTATCTGAGCATAGCTTCTTTCATCGCACAGCCCACCTGCTAACAAAGAGGAACGCATCATGTCGCTGAATACGTGCGATGATAGTTGGCGATGTATAAGGGAAGGTAGTTTGTTGTAAGATTCTCGGAAAGTGATTTCTTCTTGTTTCCTGATAAGGTAAGTGCTGTTTAAAAACTTTTCAATTACAATTTTTAACTGACGATAAAACTGTATCATCACAGGGTTGCACTAGTGGCGTATATTTGGGAAGGTGGGGGTTGGGGGGGGGGGGGGAATTACTCTGATACTGCACGTTGGCAATCCTTCTTCATCTTTCAACAGTTCGTCGTATATTTGTGAATTATTTTGTCCTCCCAAAGTGTCAATCAATAGAACATATTATTTATTCTCTAGGGCTTCATCACATCAGTTAAATATATTTCTTCTAGTCTTGTCAGTTTACCGGATACTCATCTACATATTTTTTAACCGCCGGTCCACTGTATGCTATTATTAGTGTTCGCACCTTTTGGACCGTTCACAACCTCAACTTTTTAAGTTATTGCGCTTGTTTGAAATAACAACGGCCCACACTGATGTTATGCACATGTAAATGCAGTATAACTTCTATGATGTTGCGGTTAAATTTGACGTCAGTCGTTTGCGCATGCTAAGTACCACGAAATTATTGACCGCGGGGCGGAATCAAAACTACGAATTTTCTAATATGAAATCGATCTTCCACTCCTAAGAAAAAACCTGCTTCCTAAACACATTCTCACAGGGACAATTGATTATGTGTATATGGTGCTAGATCCGTAACACAATTTCTAAACGCTTGGCCATCTGGAATTCCAACTTGGGGCACTTTGATGTAGCACCACACCCCACATGAAGCAAAATTCAGCGACGATGAATAGGCATCTTCCCTTATGAGACTCAGTAATATATGAGGATTTTTTTTTTTTTTTTTTTTTTTTTTTTTTTTTTTTTTTTTTTAATGCAGAACCTCAGATCGTCAAAATAATACATGATTCCCATATTCCCAAAATCAGAGAAGTATGGGCCGAGCGGTAGGTTCCCAGCTTTATGTCAGGATGAGGCATGAAATCTGATGGAGAGCCAGAGGATGCTAGTAAAACAGTATTAGAGTTTGTGATTCAACTGAATACAAGATACCGTGGGATAGGCGCTAGCTCGGCAGGAGCTAGATCAAGAGGTGACGTCGTTTTAGGCCGCGTTAACTCGCTGCCTCGCCGCGTCTTCTATGGGCTGGCTGCTATAACGTTCGGACGGAGGTGCCCGCGCCGCGATGTCTGGGTGTTGAAGCACAGACTACCAGGGAAAGTACTTTGTCCCTTTTCCGGTCTGTGCCGCTGCTTGTGTGTCCATGCTAAGAACCACTGGAGACGGATGCCTTGATGACAGGTGATCTCTTGATACCGCTGTCAGGGTTAGTACTAGAGCCGGCCGCGGCGGCCGAGGGGACTGAGGCGCTCCAGTCACGGTCTGCACGGCCACTACGGTCCGGGGTTCGAATCCCCCCCTCGGGCATGGATATTTGTGCCGTCCTTAGTATAAGGTAGTTGATAAGTAGTTTGTAAGTTTAGGGACTGATGACCCCGTAGTTAAGTCCCATAAGCTTAACAAACATTTGTTAGTACTAGAGTGCTAGCTCGTCGACAGGATCATTGGCCCTTAGGAAACCAACCAATGAAGACTGAACTGGCCTCAGGCAGCAAACATATTCAGCGTTGTGAAGACGGTAGACAGCGGTTCACCACCTCCACGGATGATGGTCAGTTCGAAACGCAGTAGTTGTCTCCAGACTCCAACTCCTAGCTGCGACTAGTGGCTACTAGTCTGTACTGCTTTACTAGAGATACGAGTTTAGATTATTAGATCGACGACTACTCTCCTGGGCATCGTCGATTCCAAAGACCACATGACTACACCTTTAAAAAGCGGGAGTATATATACAGAAATCGGCTGAAGCTGTGACGTATGGGAGGGTTCGTTATGACCGAATAGCCGGCCGCGGTGGCCGAGCGGTCTGCGGTGCGCCGTCTTGTTCTGCACGGCCACTACGGTCGGGGGTTCGAAGCCCCCCCTCGGGCATGGATAATTGTGCCGTCCTTAGTATTAGCTAGTTCATAAGTAGTTTGTAAGTTTAGGGACTGATGACCTCGTAGTTAAGTCCCATAAGCTCTACAAACATTTGAATTTTTTACCGAGTGTGTCCTATCTTGTGAGTGCAGCCTTCACTCTGAGATCTTTGACGTATCATAGGTCTTATTCACTCTTGTGACAGACTTAGGCGTAGTTATGAAATGTTTACAAGCTGATGAATATACACTCTCGCTCTGCTGGTCGTCTGTCGCAGTCAACAGTCTGCTGACTGTAGATTTTCAACTCGCCGACGCAGCGTCTGCTGTCGTAACGATAGACTGGCGCCGCATTTTACGACAGAGCCGATGACCTGTTTCCCCTAGCTTGGCTGGCGATTGCTTGAAAAAGCTAAGATTTTAACAAGTTTCTCTGACATAATTTTGCGCCGAACACCTCTTTGATTCGGTTGTGAGGTTGTACTTAAACCTATTATATTTGTAGTTCATTTAGTTGGAGTTGTGTACACTCTTTTATAGTTTTTTCGGCAGTAAAATAAATATGAGATTGCAACTTGTTAACAATGAGACAGAGCGGCAGTTTACTGGTTCATCCTTGAAAATATAACAATGATTCAACCGTAGTACTGTATGGTTTTAAACTTGGAATGTCCGGAAAAAAGACTTGGACAATCTTCCAGTTTTTAGAAGAAAGTCTGAAGGAAGATCTTTGGTCCGCATAAGATTAGAGAATGGAGGATCAGACGTAATTGTGAACTAGACGAACTGCCAGATAGCGAGGCATTGTGGGACGGATGAGAGCGAAGTGCCTAGCATAGGTAGGACATGTCAGTCGGATGGATAAAGGGTGATGGCCTTTAAAATCTATGGATTGTACCTGCTGGATGGGGGTTAGAGAACGGCCCAAGGTAAAACCAAGTTAGAATGGGGCACTACAGTGTTCAAATCGCTTTTCGTTCCAGGTCACATGTAGCTTGAGTGAAGCTTCTCTTTTCTTCAAATGAAAGGCACATGTTTTAGTTTCCAATGGATTGGGCTTGAGGTAATTTCCCGCATATTATTTTGAAAGAGTCTTCAAGGCATTAGCGGGATTTTGTTCCACTGTCTCGAAATTGTTACTCTGGGTTGTCAAAGCCAGATCGTCTGCATATAGGGAGCTTTTTTTCTAGAGTGAAAGGTGCTGGTCGTTGGTAAAAATGTTGACTAACAATGGTGCTAGGACACTACCCTGCAGCAGTCCCTTCTTAGTATTCTCCATCTGCTCCGTCGGCCTTGGAATTCCCAAAAAAAAAAAAAAAAAAAAAAAAATCTTCCATCCTCCAGCAGGGTAGTAACTATTTGTCTATGCTTGAAGTCCATAGTTGGTGGTGGATTTTCCTTAGAACAATCTGATGTACAGAATCACAGGCTGAAGATCGATCAACAAAACCACTACAGTGATATCGCAAAACTGATAACCACATTTATGTGCTGTGTTTGGTTAAGGATCTGTGTAAAGTAGTTCGTACCTGGCCTAAATCCAGCTTGTGCTGAAATGAGATGATGTTCGACCAGTAGTGTAATGTTTTTCAATAATAATCTTTCAGATGCATTATAAAGATGGCACAGATGTGTTATGGGACTTAACTACGGGGTCATCAGTCCCTAAACTTACAAACTACTTATGAACTACTTACGAACTAGGACGGCACAAATATCCATGCCCGAGGGGGGATTCGAACTCCCGACCGTAGTGGCCGTGCAAACCGTGACTGAAGCGCCTCAGTCTCCTCGGCCACCGCGGCCGGCCAACAAGAATATCGGCGTACCAGACATGTGTACTCCATTAGAGGGCTCCAGCGATGCAGAGAGCCGACGATGTAGCTGTAGGCGATAGGTACGTCAATGTACCACATGCACTATAGTGAAGATTATTTATTCTGTAGCTGGTGACTGAGCCAAGATATCCAAAGAAGTTTCACAACAACAAAATATATGGCGACGACAAAAATTCTGTACTACACATCTGAATACTCACACCATACATGTTTACAGTTTCATTTGTTCAAGAAGTAACAACCTTTATCACGTAGATGCAAGTGTAGCAAGAAGGATATTGAGCAACTGAACCGTAAAAGTGATTAGAAAAACTGCAGTACTCTGTTAGGTTACGGAATATGCACTGGGTCTGCATCGTTGCATTTATACCCTTGATGTACAGATGTGCACATATCTAATGCTTTAATAGGGCAATAGTCGTTACAGAAGAGTAAATACTGTGGGTATTTGTGTTGTATTTGTGCAGGCTCAGAAATGCTTGTGACTAGTATAACGGCGCACTATCTTCTGTGTTTCCTGTCATTCACCACTTGCACTACCGAACAAGGAAGTATTCCACGGGGTAATGAGTAGAGTGACTATGCCCACGGACAATTCAATGTGTTCCTTTTAATATATTTTCAAGTCGAGACTTCGTATAGAACGGATGTACTAGCTATAGCTGCTTCTCCTTTACGGCATATCAGAATACAGTTAATTTATTTGAAGAAAATGTACAGTATTTTATGAATACTTCGTCGCCAACGCATTGGTCGCAAATAAAGTACAAAATACACAGTTTTGGTGGAACAGATTAGCTAATTCCTAATCAATATTTAACCATACGATGATTAAAATTAATTTCAAGGAGAAAGACACATGACAAGGTAAAGATGTTAATTTCAGGATCCAACAAGGAGAATGTCTGACATGTGGGTAACCGATTTGGATGGAATTTTGCATGAACGTTCTATATTGGGTATCAAGAAACAACCGTTTCAGCTTTTGAGTAGACACGCAGTAATTTTTGAAAAAAATCAGGGTCAAAGTTGATTATGGGAAATCGCGTTTTCAATACAGTACATAGAAAGATCGTCTAAAGATCACCAGTTTCTACTAATACATTTGGGGTTAAAAGTTACTGATATTGGAGTAATTAACGTTTTTGTGTTTTCATGCTGTAACTTGGTCGTAGAGGGCTTGGACTTCAAACTATGGATCCCGGTTTTAACCTACATTCTAACGTTTTGTTACATTTTTTGACGTACTTTATAATATTTTCATATTTGTAAAACCTTTTCAGAATTCAAATATCTGTAATCTATGGGATTTAAATAGTCTCATCAAAAGTCCGTAGGCTTACAAACTACTTAAATTTATTCGAAGGACAAGATATAACCCATGCCCGAGGGAGGACGACTCGAACCTCCGACGGCGCGCTCAGCATCTAAGCGCCTTGGAACGCTCGGCTACTCCACAGCGAATAATATCATTTCTTGCCTTATTTTCAAGTAGAGCATCGGGAAGTCCGATACTGCATGGAAAACGCGACTTTCCATCATCAACTTTGACCTTGATTGTTTTCAAAAACTACTGAGTTTCTAACAAAAATCCAGAAACCGAGCCGCTTTATATTCAATATAAAACTTCAATACAAAGTTTGGTCGAAATCGGTAACCCACATGTTAGACTCTCTCCTTGTAAATGACGTATGGTTCTAGTTCTAGATGGAACATAGACCATTCTGGAGGCGCACGCGGCAAATTGCAAATCATATCACTTTCTTATATAGGAGCTACTCCTTTATACATGCTGACTACTTAAATGCAACCATCATATAGCAATTTATAATTATCGAATTATTAGAACAGAGAAAATGGCGAAGAATATCGAAATACCACAGTCACAAAATATTGCCATGCATAAGGAAAATTTAGAATCGTAACCAACTACCGTCATCTTGAAATTGTAAAAATATGGTTTTAAGAGGAATCTTACACTATTCTCCCTTTAAAGCAGTGGAAAGTTCAGATGACGATGGACAGCAATCAGAGATACCTTCTCACCAGAATAGGCCAGAGTCGCAATGAAGGGCTGCCCCAGCTGCTGCTTATTTTGATCTCAGTCTTCATTTTGTTCTTCGTACTGATAAAATGACGGCACCGCCCTCGATGTTGTTACTGTGTCGATGCTTGTTGCTGGTGTTGTAGTTGATGCGTTTGTATTTGCAGTATTTGAGTCAGCACTCCTTGTAGTGTTAACGTCTGCTGGGCCTACGCCTAAATAACAGAAAGTAAACCAGTAAATGTGGCTGGCGTGATTACCGAGTTCTTGGAACGTGGTATGCCCTGCATCGATGGTTGGGATCGTGGTCATGATTAACACACAATTTAATTACTTGCAAAACTTAGTAAATTGAAGAAGCAAGTGAGCCGAAAGAAACACGCAAAAAATGCTCCTCTTGGAACACAAGCGAGGACAAGAAACACGCAAGAGTAAAAAAAAAATGAAGAAAAGTTTCGGCCGGTAGTACGAGTTGTCGCAATCCTTGCGAAAGACTTCATAACATCGTCAAGGCAAAGTTGGCAATACACTGCGTTTCTTGCAACTATGCTACGGGATATTTTCTGATCTGTCCTTAAGCGGATACTCAGAGAAAGGAAATGGGTTCACATGGAAATATTGCCACTAATGCTACTAAAGCACACAAGCAAGCAGGTTCATAGAGCACGTTTTTGTGACAAGAACGAAATATACTTAACTTATAAAGGTCTTCCAGCAAGTGATAGCCTAATCAATCACAACATAAAATGTCTACGAGTCCTTCAGAGGTAGCCGATGATTACGGTTAGGGGCCCGGGCGAAAAGTGACTCAGACGATGCTTAATTTGCTGCTGGATTGCATGCTGGGAGCTGAGATTGCTGCATTGATGGCTGCTGAGATGGAAAATGACGTCATTGCTGCCTCCGTTGCGGGGCCGCATGCTGGAATTCAAATTAGGACATATCCTACTTTCCGGCTTGTTGCCTGTAGTGGATTTTAACGTTAGCTAAGATGCGTATGTTTTCCAGGCTTGCCGCTAGAGTCTACTGTTGCTTATTCGTGTGCTCCAACCGTCGTGTTGATAACTGTCATCGTTTGCCTAACCACGGAAGCATCCATAACTACTACAAATGTTTCAGAACATTCCATCTTCATTTCTTGGTAAGAAAAAATTCATAAAACTGTGTGTAACAAATTTCTACTATCGAACACGGTTACAATAAAGAAGAATTTCGTTACACTCTATAAAGATATGTATTATAAAAGAAAAAGTTTAATGAAGAACTTTACTTACGATATATCACAATTAAAAAGGTATCTTGATATAATTTATAAAGACGTTTGTTTACAAAATCATGATTATTAACAACAAATCCTTTTCTTCAAGCCAATTTAATTATTGTCGTCTCTTATGCAAATTCATCAAATAAAATCGTGAAAGCACTTTGTTCTTTATCAAGCGAGATAACAAAAAAAAAAAAAAAACAAAAAAAAAAAAAAAAACGACTCCACAACTACGGTTAGAGTTCTCACGTAATTTTCTCAACCTTATATCTTAAATAAATAGAAACGTGCTGATTACTATTCTAGTATGTTTTGCTACATCCGCCACCACGTCGTCTATGTTGACACACTGTCAAGTCTCGCGCCTCATCGCGTGGAGCCAACCTCGCACAGAAGCCATCGCAGGGCCCAGCACAACACCACGCTTGGCAGCCCGCCGGGAAACCAAGCACGGATTCCAACAGCAAATCAGGCGTCGTTTGAGGTGACCTTTCATCGTTGGCCCGAGTTCGTAAGTAAGCAAGGTCTGTACAAGACAGGTCTGGACACCAGTGTTTCTTATGGAGCCGCCATTTTGGTTCTAGAGCAGACGACGCTGCGCAATATCGCTAGGAGAGAAAACAGTCGCTTTCGCCAATTATTATTATTTTATTATTATTATTATTATGTAGCCAGTTTGCGTACCGTTTGAGTCAGAGATTATATTCTTGCGTTTAGTAGGCCTCTATTTCTCAATATTACCAGGAGAGATCGCAAGATGATTCTCACAGATTTGACTGAAACCGTGTGAGAAGAATCGGCTAAGTAATAGTTTTAAATTACTGAATTATGTGGTCTGAGTGGGCCCTATGAAAAGAAAACCTAAAAAAAGTATTCCGATTTCAGAATACAAGAAGTAGAAGCACGTTAGGATGACGAATGAAGTACGGGTTGCACTAAAGCACTTTTCGTAAAAAAATCTCTTGCCGAAAAATGCTTTCATAATATGTGAGTGGTGTAAATATTATGTTTATTAATTATAATCACCCAAAATAAACGTGCAAGTGGGAACTTCACCGAATAATAAAAATGATATGACCACAAATCAAATGTTCTGTAAATCTATCGGACCAAACTGCGTGGTCATCAGTCCATAGCTTACAAACTACTTAAACCTAGATAAACTAACCTACGGACAAACACACACACCCATGCTCCACGGAGGACTCGAACATCCACGGCGAGCAACCGCGCGCTCCGCTGCGAGGTGCTTTAGACCGCTCCACCGCGGCGATATGACTACATTAATTAGCATACTCAAAATAATAACGACTGAAATTAATACACTAATTTTGAGTAAATAAATTTCTCTTTCGTAATTTCTAGGTTCATGGAATGGCTTTCTTGGACTTCTGCCAACATCTCTCTTACTTTTTCCAACTTAATTTCAGTTAAAACACCAGCATTTGCCCTACGTTTGTGTGACGCAGATCCATTACCTCCAAATTTCTTCCATTTACGTAATGTCGAATCATTGGAAACACACACACCAGGAAAGTTTCATGTGAATTCCATTTAAGAATATGTTCTCGGATACACAAGAAACTTTCGTTAATACTTCGTCTATACCATACCGAATGGAAAATATATATATATATATATATATATATATATATATATATATATATATATATATATATATGATGAAGAAAACACGTCCAACCTTGTGCACAGTTCAGTCGAGAGCGCTTACGGCAGCGCAGCGAGAGGGTCGGAATCGTATTGTCGTTGTACGTTCGTACGGCTACTAGAGCAAAGTTTTGTCGTTTACACGGACCAGCGGTGCCGTGTAGAGCAAGTTGTCGTGTTTTCTCTTACCGCACTTGCGGTTGTATAGAGCGATTAACTGGGCGAGGTACTCCAGAATAGCTGGAGTTTTGGTGGCAGGTCTAGGGAACTTCAGGCGGGGCCAGCCCGCCGTCTGTAGGGCAGGAATAGCGCGGGGCACAGCACCGCGGGGAGGCACCTCCACCGGCCCCCGGACTGCTACTGGACGACAACATGGCAGACGTCACGGACTTCGCTTAGGACTTCACTTCTAAGGAGACGCCACTACAGCATCAACAAGGTGACACCAACAAGCAAGGAGTTAAATCCTTAACACAACCTGACACCAAACTGAAACATCGTGAAGAACAAAAGGCTGAAGACGACATCGCAAGCAAGCCTTAGAAGAAATACGAAGAATAAAACAAAAATACCTACGAGATACTGACGACGAATACGATGACTCCTTGTCATCAGACCCGAATGAAGACACATTAACAAGCACCGGATGTGACATTATGGATTCCCAGACAACGGAGAACGTTGGAAAAGAAGAGGATTACCGACAAGTTAAAAGGAAGAAGTCTTCTCGCTGTCGTACACAAAACACGAGTCAGCCAACTGTACAACAACAATCGTTACCGACAGCCAATACATGTGAAGTTCTGGCCGGACCATCCAATCAGGACGAAGCAACACCGGAAGCTCCACAGAAGGCAACGCCACAACAGAAGACGCTGAAAATTCCTCCCATAGTAATTTACAACTGCACAAATCATGTCAAGCTGTGTCGCGAGCTCAGAGAATAGATTTCAGGAGGACTACGCGCGGCGTACACCGGTGAGGGCGTCAAATTCTTTGTGGACACCCTTGAGGACCACAAAACGATATTTTCCTACTGTAAAAACAGGGAAATACCTTTTCACACGTACCAAGATGGCACCAACAAAGAACTGAAAGTGGTGGTAAAGGACCTACCGCCCACAGTTCCCGAGGACGAAATTAAACTCGATCTGGAAGACCAAGGTTTTACTATTCGACAGGTCCATCAGTATAAAAAGAAGAAACATGGGCAATTACACCCAATTCCAGTATATGCGGTCACGCTACCCGGGAGTGACAAGGCAAACGAGATATATGCAGTACGATATGTACTGTCGACTAAAGTGCGAGTCGAAGATTACCGCCCAAGGAATGAGCCAACGCAATGCAAGAAGTGCCAGCGTTGGACACACACCACTAACTACTGCTAGTTACTGGCAAGGTGCGTAAAGTGCGGGGATATGCATCCCAGCAAAGAGTGCATACTAGCACAAAACTCCACACCTCAATGTGCCAATTGCCAAGGACCACACGCGGCGTCTTGGAAGGGATGCCCAGAATTTCAGAAGACGCTTAATAAATCGACACTACCCAAACCGCAACGAAATGAAACAGCAACATCCAACCCATCAGTGAAGTTAGTGGTGGCGGGTACCACACGGTCACAACGTCAAACGGTACGGCAAGAACAAGAAGTATCGCCAACTCCACGACAACCAGAAGAACAGACATACGCCTCTGCACTCTCTGGACGCAGGCGGGACAGCAGCAGAACAAGGATTCCGAGGGACAAGGATGCAGACGCCGCACTAACAGAAGTCACCACCGTATTTTAAAATTCCTTAGTAGCCAAAATTTTCTCACCAAACGTGTCACAGCCGGCAAAAGAATGTTGGCGGCCAAAGATAAGCTCTCCAAAATAGTCATACTGGTGGAAACACTAGCGTTACTAGAGGGAGCAGAGTAAAAACACCATGGCGACCACCACAGGAGACCTACGACTGTGTATATGGAACGCTACTGGAGTCCGCAAGAAGAAGAACGAACTTCAAGATTTCATATCAAGACACAAAGTCGATATAGTTCTCCTCTCAGAAACCCACTTGAGACCACACCAACCCTTTAAGTTGAGGAATATGGTGGGGTATCGCACCGACAGACAGGCGAGAGGTGGCGGCACTGCGATCTATCTACGCCGATCGATCACATACCGGCAGGTCGACCTCCCACAGCTTCAACAACTTGAGGCGACAGCGGTATCCATCTGGACCGACCTAGGAGAAGTTACGTTCGTGGCAACATACCTTCGACCTAGGGCACAGTTAATACCACAGGATTTGGAGAACATCTTAGCACCACACGGAAAGACGTTCATAGGAGGCGACTGGAACGCCAAACACCCTACATGGAATTCCCGCGTCACTAATCCACGAGGAACACAAGTGCACCAACTAGAGCAAGACTTGGAATTAGAAGTGTGGGGACCCACCGACCCTACACATACGCCATCACTGCCAAACCAGCAACCAGATGTACTTGATATAGCGATTACACACGGCCTTGGAATCGACCCGCGGCTGGATACAGTTAATGATCTCTCATCTAATCATGACCCAGTCCTCGCCGTCTTACCTCGGACTGGATACAACCGGCTACCAAGAATCCATCAAGAAACTAACTGGCCTCAGTTCAAGAGATACCTAAACAACAACATTGAACCAACGCTGGCGGTGCACACACCGGAACAGATCGACTATGCAGTAAATATCCTCACCAAGAAGATACGGAAGGCTCACAATATATCACTCCTCACGATATCTGAGGAGGCGCAGCAGAGGGACACACTCCCCCCACTGCTAGAGGAACTTAGAGTGCAGAAAAACCGCTATAGAAAATTATGGCAACGGACAAGGAACCCTGCATACCAAAGGCAAGCACGCCGACTGGGGCGGCAGTTAAGGCGACGCATCCAGGAATGGAAAACGGAGAGATGGGAGGACAGGATGTCGTCCTTCCTCCTCCAGACTAAGGATGAATGGAGATTAGTGAAAAACATTCGAGCGGAACCCACACCGAAAAGACCACTACTGACGCCACAAGGATTAACAGAGGATCCGTTAACAAAGGCGGAAACATTTGTGGCAACGTATGAACAACAGACTACGCTGCTGAGGGAACAATTAACTCCAGCATAACAGTTATACGAAGAGGATACAATGCGACTGGTTCATCACTTCCTCACATCTGAAGACCAAACACGACCTAGGCTGACGACACCGAGTGAAGTTCGCAGCATTATCAGGAAGCTCCACCCGAACAAGGCATCTGGGGCAGACAAAATTAGCAACCTACATTTGAAGAATCTTCCCAGAAAACCACTGGTCCTCCTTACAAGGATCTTCAACGGCTGCATGGTCACTAAATATTTCCCTACAGCATGGAAAATAGCCAAGGTCGTTCCAATCCGTAAACCTGGCAAAGATATAACACAACCATCCAATCACCGCCCCATCAGTTTTCTCAGCGGAATGGGAAAAGCATTCGAACGAGTCGTACAAAAAGGATAGTGGAGCCACTTATTGAAGACGGAACGATCCGAGCAGAACAGTATGGGTTCCAACGGAAACTATCAGCTGAGTTACAACTGCTTCGTCTGGTTGAACAGATCACGAAGAATCTTAACGTCACGAAGGCAACAGCGGCCGTCTTTTTAGATGTGGAAAAGACATATGACAAGGTGTGGAGGGAGCAGCTTATCAGAAAACTTCACGAACAAACCACGGTACAGGACTGCTACATCAAACTGATTGCGAACTACTTAACTGACAGGAAGATGACAGTAACGGTAGAAGGCCAATCATCGGACACTCGATCTGTGGTCGCCGGCCTGCCACAGGGGTCGGTGCTGTCCCCGATACTCTTCAACATCTATGCCAACGACATCCCGACGGTTGAAGGGGTTCAGATTGCTCAATTCGCCGATGATACGGCATTTATGACCAGCGGAAGACACATCAGAGCCAACATTAGACGCCTACAACAACAGTTGGATGCAATCACCGAATGGTGTAAGACCAACAAGGTAAAGCTGAATCCAGCGAAAACCACAGCGATTTACTTTACCAGGAAGCGACCGCAGATGACGTCCAATTTGCATCTCAATGGGCAAGACATCCCCTGGGGAACTACAGTTAGATATCTGGGAGTTACCCTAGACAGGCAGTTCTTCCTGCACAAACACATCGATAACCTAAGACCTAAGGTTTACGCTATGTCCAAGAGCTTAATGCCACTGTTCTTGAGTACAGAACTGAGCACAGGCGCCAAGCTACGACTGTACAAGGCCACAGTACTGTCTAAAATGTTATATGGCAGCTCCGTTTCGGGCCTAACTAGTGCAACACAGGTTGCAAGAATACAAGTAGTCCAAAACAAGACCCTGCGTTGGATTCTAAGGGCAGACCGCTACACCAGGAATGTAGACATCCATGAAGCACTTCGTATGGATACCATCATGGAGGCAATACGTAAGAGGGCGACTAGGATTCACAACAAAGTGGACCACCTTCGGCATACCGTCCATAACATTCAAACACTAGGAAGGACCATTCCATTACCCTAGCACAGATATAAAGTACCACGATCCTTAACTACTTAAATGAAAATAAAATATTAATAACTTTTTCGACGATGTCGATGTTTAAATTATTACTGTATTGTATCATGCACTTGAAATTGTAAAGTTATAATACATCATTTGGGGTATCTTACGGACCAAGATAAAGGCCCACACGAGTCCACCCCCAAAGTTTATTGTGAAATAAAGTTATGTCCCCCAATAAATTGTAATCACATGAAGTGGAAATCGTCAGCTGAAGATGGGACTTCATGTACCTTGTGCCATTTAAAAAAAAAAAAAAAAAACAAAAAACAAAAAAAAAAAAAAAAAAAAAAAAAAACACACGTCCAACCTTGTGTTACACAGATACGATTTTTTAAAATTACGTTCTATTTCTTTATTTATTTTTAATTAAAAGTATACTTTTCCTCACAATTGTGGTTGTATCGTTAATCATATCACATATACATTGCAATGAGAGTGGATATAGCCACATTCGCTGTAACCTGAACACTCCGACGCAATTTTACATTAACTGTTTTATGCAACCAACACTTACTAGTGACAAACATTATAGAATACGGCCTGCTACAACTGCGATTTAGAACGAATGTGGCCGCCACCTCAAAAGATTACGGTAGCGTGACTTGACCTCTCCTCTATAGACCTCGTAAGTAAGTTAATCCGCGGGGCGACATCTGGTGGCTGATCGCTGAGTAGGTATTGCCAACCGGCGCCGCACCACAACAATCTATATGGCATTGAGAAAACAAGTCCTGTACGTCGCAAGCTGTCTAAACAGGAGCGTTGTTGTCTCGGAACGGACCTCGTCAACTAAAATGGGCAAAGATTCTTTGCATTAAAATAATGCCTGTGTAATACCACTATACGAAGGCCCATATCATCACCGACATTCCACTATGTTTCACTCTTGCAGTATAAACTTGGCGAGAAGAAAGAAACAGTATGCTGTAAGACTGTTCAGGGAAAATTAATTTCTTCTAGTGCTCCATAGTCCAGGTTTAATGTTTTCGAACAACTTTTTTCGAGAATCTGCGTTAGACTTCGAGAGACAATGGGAGATAAGTTCTTTTAAATTCTGGGAAAATTAAGGTCGAAGCTTGGCGTCTGTAATAAATACTCCAACTTTATAGTGTGTCAATAATCTCTCTCTCGATAATATTAATGTTATTCAACCAGTAATATAGCCATTATCAGCATATTTCTGATCTGGTACCGCACTTTTAAAGAAGGAAGAGCACATACCTCCACACGTTATGTATGGTTCTGAAGTTCCGTGTCTATCGACAGCTCGCAGCCTCCCATATTAACAAGCACCCTTCGTGTGCTGATATTGACTGTGTTAGAGAATACGACAATCAGCTCTGCAGTGACACTTGCACCTGTCAATTTTCGAAACAAACCTCTTCACAGGAGGTGTGTCACAACACTCAACAAACAATTACGTTGGAGTTGTGACAGCGGATATTTCTTTTGTGCTTCCCCTCTATGCGTGGAAACCTTCAATAAAGTTCTTCTTGAAACAACAAACACTTCGGCTATCGTAATTATGAAAACAGCCATCAAGTGGACACTAACACTATTCCAATTCTCTTACTTTCAAATTGATGAATTTAGAACCACAGTAAACAATGTCAAAAATTGTTGAAATGTATGTAAATCTATGGGACTTCTTTGCTTATTAGTCCGTAGATTTACAAACTACTTAAACTAAGTTAAACTAAGCTAAGGACAACAGAGACACACATCCATGCCCGAGGGACGACTCGAACCTCCGACGGCTAGCAACCGCACACTACGTAGCAAGGCGCCTTAGCAGGCTCGGCCACTTCCCCCTGGCAAACAATGTTATAATCACATCTGCTGCATTCTAAGTAAATTTGTATAACTGCCGTTCTCCATCTAATACAATAGAGCATCTTAAAGACCTGGCTAGAATGTGCGTTTATGTTCAGTCAGTCCTTGCGGTATTTCCATATTTTCGTCCAATTTCTGTATCTTTCATATAGAAGGCTACCAGCCTGATTGTTTCTGTTCTGATCGAAGTATATTCTACATCTGCATCCACATCTACATATATTCTCTGCAAATCACATTTAAATGCCTGCCAGAGGGTTCATTAACCACTTTCATAACTTTTCTCCACCGTTCCATTCTCTAATAGCGCGCGGGAAGAAAGAACACCTAAATCGTTCCGTTTTCGATCTGATTTCTCTTATTTTATTGGGATGGTCATGTCTCCCTAAGTAGGTGGGTGCTAGCAAAATATTTTCACAGTCAGAACTAAAAGTCGGTGATTGAAACTTCGCAAACAGATCACGCCGCAATGAATAACGTCTTTCTTTTAATTATTTCCACCCCAATTCGTGCAACATTTCCGTGCCGCTTTCCCCCCCGTAACGTGATAAAACAAAACAAGCTGCCCTTCTCTGAACCTTCTCAATATCTTCCGTCAGTCCCACCTGGTGAGGGTCCCACAAGGGGCAACAGTACTCCAAGAGAGGACGCACAAGTGTGATGTAGGAAGTCTCTTTGGTGGAGCTGGTGCATCTTCTAAGCGTTCTGCCAATGAAACGTAACCTTTGGTTCGCCTTCCCCACAATATTTTCTATGTGTTCTCTCCAGTCAAAGTTGTTCGTAATTATAACTCCTAGGTATTTGGTAGAATTTACGACCTTAAGGTTTGACTAATTTATCGTGTAATTGAAGTTCAGCGGATTTCTTTTAGTGGTCATGTGTATTACTTCACACTTTTCTTTATTTAGTGTCAATTGCCAATTTTCGCACCAAGTAGAAATTTTGTCTAAATCGCTTTGCAGTTGCTTTTGATCCTCTGTTGACTTCACTGACCGATAAACGACAGCATCATCCGCGAACAGTCTAAGGGAGCTATTCAGATTATCTCCTAAATCGTTTATAAACACGAGGAAGAGTAGGGGACCTATAACGCTTCCCTGTGGAACGCCAGATATCACTTCTGTTTTACTCGATGACTTACCGTCAGTTACAATGAACTGTGTCCTTTCTGATAGGAAATCGCGAATTCAATCGCAAAATTGGGGAGATATTCTGTAAGCACGCAATTTCATTAGAAGCCGCTTGTGGGGTACAGTATCAAAAGCCTTCCGGAAATCCAGAAATGTGGAATCGATTTGAAATCCCTTGTCGATGGCACTTAACACTTCATGTGAATAAAGGGCAAGCTGTGTTTCGCAAGAGCGATACTTTCTGAATCCGTGCTGACTATTGGTTAATAGGTCGTTCTCTTCGACGTAGTACATAATATTCCAACAAAGTATATGTTCCAAAATCCTACTGCAAATCGACGTCAATGAGATAGGCCTGTAATTTTGGGGATCACTCCTATTGCCTTTCTTGAATATTGGAGTAACTTGAGCAACTTTCCAGTCTTTAGGTACGGATCTTTCGCTGAGAGATCGGTTGTAAATTATAGCTAAGTACGGAGCTATTGCATCAGCATACTCTGAGAGGAATGTAGTTGGTATACAATCTGGCCCGGAAGATTTATTTTTGTTTAGTGACTTAAGTTGTTTTACTACTCCAGGAAAATCTACTTGTAAGTTTCGCATGCTGGCAGCTGTTCTTGGATTGAATACTGGAGTGTTCACTTCGTCTTCTTTGGTGAAAGAATTTCGGAAAGCTGTGTTTAGTAATTCTGCCTTAGCAGTACTGTCGTCGGTAGTATTACCATTGCTATCGCGTAGTGAAGGTATTGTTTGTGTTTTGCCGCTAGTGTACTTCACATATGACCAGAATTTCTTTGGATTTTCTGCAAGATTACGAGACAGGATTTCGTTGTGGAAACAACTATAAGATTCTCGCATTGAAGTCCGCGCTAGGTTGCGAGTTTCAGTAAAAGATTACCAGTCTTGCGGATTCTGTGTCTTTTTAAATTTTGCATGCGTTTTTCTTTGTTTCTGCAACAGTGATCTGACCTGTTTTGTGTACCACTGGGGGGTCAGCCCCCTCTTTTATTAATTCATTTGGTATAAATCTCTCGATTGCTACTGATATTATGTCTTTGAAAGTAAGCCACAACTGATCAACACTCGCATTGTTAGTTTTGAAGGACTGGAGACTATTACTCAGGAAAGCGTGAAGCGAATTTTTATCTGCTTTATTGAATATATATATTTTTCGTTTATTTTTGGTGCATTTGGGAACTTCGATATTCAGTCTCGCTACTACAACTCGATGTTCGCTAATCCCTGTATCTGTTTTGATGCTCTTTACTATCTCTGGATTATTTGTTGCTAGGAGATCAAGAGTATTTTCGCAACCACGTACTATTCTAGTGGGTTCATGAACTAACTGTTCGAAGTAGTTTTCAGAAAAGCATTCAGAACTAGTTCGGACGATGTTTTTTATTTGCCCCCGGTTTTGAATACGTAATTATGCCAACATATCGAGGGTAAATTAAAGTCGCCACCGATTATAACAGTATGCTTCGGATACCTATTTGAAATATGATTCAAGCTTTCTTTGAACATTTCTGAAACCGCATCGTCTGAGTCAGGGGGCCGATAAAAAGATCCAATTATTAATTTATTTCGGTGGTCAGGTATAACCTCTACCCAGACCAATTCACAGGAAGTATCTGCCTCAATTTCGCTGCAGGATAAACCGTTTGTAACAGCAATAAACACGCCACCCCCTGTTTTATTTATTCTATCCTTTCTGAAGACCATTTGGCCCTTGGAAAAAATTTCGGCCGAATTTATCTCAGGCGTCAGCCAGCTTTCAGAACCTATAACGATTTGTGCCTCAGTACTTTCTATCAGCGCTTGGAGCTCTGGAATTTTCCCAACACAGCTACGACAATTTACAACTGTTACACCAATGGTTTTTAGGTCTGCTTTCTTCCCGTTCAAAATGTTCAAATGTTTGTTAAGCTTATGGGACTTAACAACGGGGTCATCAGTCCCTAAACTTACAAACTAATTATGAAGTACTTAAAAACTAGGACGGCACAAATATCCATGCCCGAGGGGGGATTCGAACCCCCGACCGTAGTGGCCGTGCTGACCGTGACTGGAGTGCCTCAGTCACTTCGGCCACCGCGGTCGGCTTTTCTTCCCATGTCTGACCTGCCCCCTTTGAGACTGAAACCCATTTTGTGTATCCCCGAGGCCATCTAACCTAAAAAACCGCCCAGTCCACGCCACACAGCCCCCGCTACCCGTGTAGCCGCTTCCTGAGTATAGTGGACTCCTGACCTATTTAGCGGAACCCGAAAATCCACCACCCTTTGGCGCAAGTCGAGGAATCTGCAGCCGACACGGTCGCAGAACCGTCTGAGCCTCTGATTCAGACCCTCCACTCGGCTCTGAACCAAAGGTCCGCAGTCAGTCCTGTCGACAATGCTGCAGATGGTGAGCTCCGCTTTCATCTTGCAAGCAAGACTGGCAGTCTTAACCACTTCTGATAGCCGCTCAAAACCAGAGAGGATCTCTTCCGGTCCAAAGCGACACACATCATTGGTCCCGACATGAGTCACCACCTGCAGCTGGCTGCATCCTGTGCTCTTCATGGCATCCGGAAGGAGCCGTTCCACATCCGGAATGACTCCCCCCGATATGCACAAGGAGTGCACATTGGAATTTTTCCCCTCCCTAGTAGCCATTTTCCTAAGGGGCTCCATTACCCGCCTAACGTTGGAGGCAACAAACCCACCCTCTGTGAGTGCCCGGATCTTGAAGGCAGAGGGGCGAGTACAGGACAAGCGACACCATTCGCATCAGGAACATCCCCTGCCACAGACTGCGCCTCGAATCTGTTGGCAAGACTAACCGGGGAGGCCTCCACTTCGGTCCCCCGGGAAGTCTTACGCCGCCTGACACGCGCTGAGGGGACCTCCCAATCCACCACGGATTGGGGGGCTACCTCCTCGCGGGCAGTGAGCGGGCTGGCAACAGCTGCAGGCCGATCGGAGGGCACAACAGACGCACAGGGCGTCTGCTGCACCCCCGTGAGCGGTCCACAACAGAGGCGCCCACCCACCGCAGTCTCAAGCGTTGCCACCGTAGCCAACGCCGCCTGAAGCTGCGAGCGAAGAGTCACCAACTCTGCCTCCATCCGTTCGCAGCAGTCACAGTTCCTAGCCATTCTATATACCTTTGTTTCTTCCAAGTAAGTACGTCAGAGGACACAGTAGTTTGATAAACAGTGAGCTTTGCAAAGTATAAACCTAACGCTGAACTGTTTATTAACGGCGAATCTGAAAAATATATACGCGAGCTAATAAATCAAAAATTAGGTAACTGAACTGACAAATAAACGCGATTCTTAATAAACAAACACGCGAGCACATTGAAGTATAAAGAGCTGCAAGAGAAAGCACACACGAAATGTAAATAAGTCGCTTCTATTAAGAAGCCGGTTACCGTACAATGTAGAGCTGCTGCTGGTCACGTGTGTACTGGCCGCCGGTCACTGAGCAACTGAAGTGTAGGACTACCAACCGCGAGTACGATCAAAACAAAACAGAAGCAGTGAGTGGCGGATTTACACTGCGGATGAATACACTGAACTGACTAGTTGAACGCGAATCTAAGTAAATATACACAGCAGTAAGAGAAGTTTGATAAACAGTGAGCTTTGCAAAGTATAAACCTAACGCTGAACTGTTTATTAACGGCGAATCTGAAAAATATATACGCGAGCTAATAAATCAAAAATTCGGTAACTGAACTGACAAATAAAGGCGATTCTTAATAAACAAACACGCGAGCTCACTAAAGTATAAAGAGCTGCAAGAGAAAGCACACACGAAATGTAAATAAGTCGCTTCTATTAAGAAGCCGGTTACCGTACAATGTAGAGATGCTGCTGGCCGCCGGTCACTGAGCAACTGATATTACGAATATATAAAAACCAACAGCCGTAACAATAATGATCTTACCACCTGGCAACCAGTTTCAGCAGCTCATTAGTGCTATTTTCAGGCCATCAAGACATCCAGGATGAAAATGTGATCTGTATGGCTGAATTTAACATATGGTCACGTGTACACCATCCACATACAAGGCAGCAGAGTTGCTGAATTGTATGTGTGTGGTGCACACGTGCCCATCTGGAAGCTGTGAATCCAGTTAAATTCAGTATTATACGTCACGTTTTCATCCTGGATGTCTTGATGGCCTGAAGATGAAATTAATGAGATGCTGAAATTGGTTGCCAAATAATAAAATCATTATTGGTACGACTGTTGGTTTTTATATAAATTTAATATAATCCGATCATACTTTCAGCCAGCCGTTGTCCCACCCTCTACATTAGTATGGAGCTACAAAACGTGTTTCTGTATTTGCCACGTAGCATAACAAGCAGCTGCACTACATATTTGATATTGCTATGCTCTTTTGAAATATCTCATCATATAAGGGTAGATGTTAAGCGCTATGTCCGAATGCAAAATGAAGAGAAAAATTTGTTGTCCTTGTTAAATGAAGAGTACACTGCAGGTAATGAAAGTTTTAGAGTTCCCTTAAGATTGATTGTTGAAACTGTGGTGTCGCACAAGTCTAAAGTGCGCGCCACCTACTTTCGCCGCGCGCCGCCATGCACGCACGGCGCGGCGTTCCGACGTCAGCTACGAGCGCCCTCTGCTACAACTCCGCTCGTTCACTTGGGACTGAGATAGGAACCAGCTAACATTTCGGAATCAGATAGACACCAGTGAAGGCTTGGCTATCGGATAGACACTAGGCAGGCCTTTAGCTCAACTATGTATCAGCAGTCTGCAGTACTGAGCTATGTAAAAGTTAAGTATTATTAAGTCGCTCTGAAATATATATCTTGTTCTAATTTACTCTAGTGTTTCTAGTTTCTGCTGTCCCACTGGCTGCTCACCTTCGTACCTGCACAAGCGTGCGTCTTTTATTCCTGTGTCGGTCTTTCTACTTGTCCACCGACACCTACGACGGAAAAGAGACACAAAAGCGGCGACGAGGCTGGGACACAAAAGAAACAGTTCTTATGGAGTATGCGAGACGATGACATTGGCGGATGGAAATTTCAGGCGATACTGAGATACCAAATATAGATTCATGCTGAAACACTCATATTAGTATGTGGTGTGCCCTCATCTGGCGACAAAGCAGGCACTGATTCCAACATTCATTCGATCACACAAGTGGCGAATACTGTCTTAGGATACATTATTCCACGCATGCTCGGCCTATTGACGTAGTTCGGAAAGAGTTGTGGTTAACGAGTTTTATGTGTCAGTTCTCGTCGCATCATATCCCGTTCTTCCACTTCTGCACACGAGTCTTGAGATCGTGCTGGCCAGGGAAGTTGCCACTCAACTTGCAGAGCACGTTGAGCTTCACGCGCATTTTGTGGGCGGGAATCATTGTATTAGAAGATCATATCACCTTCCAATGATGGAAAAGGAACGGACCTTCCAACATTCTGCACGTACCGTGCTCTGGCACCACCACCTAGAAGACCAGACAGGTCCCACAACAGGCCGTTCCACGTCACACAGAGAGGCCGTGAATGCTAGCTGATTGGCAGGCCGCTACGAGGCGATGGGTGTGCCCCAGCAGCCAGCCAGTCAGATAGCTACCGCATCCTCTTTTTGTGATGCGGCACGGCCTGTTGAGAGGCCTGGTCTTCTGGGCGGTGTTGGCTTTGGTCAGCGTTCCCTTCACAAACAGCAAATTGAGCGAGAGTTGTAGCTCATTGCACAATCAGAGCATGAGGCCTGAGGTAAGGGAAGTGGGTATGGGCAATACCACCTAGAGACAAGGCCTCACGACAGTGCTACGTCACAATGACCAGGCCAGGGCCACCAGCTTATTGGGTGGCCGCTACGAGGCAGTGGGTGTGCCCCAGCGGTCAGCCATACAGCTGGCAGCCACCATCCGGTCAGTATGACCTAACACTGGCTGTTGTAAGGCCTTTTCTCTAGCTAGTGTTGGTCTGGGACCACTGCACTCTACGGGACTCCGTCGTACATGCCAAAGACCATTACTTCTGTGTAGGAGAATCTAGTTTTATTGATGAAAACTAGAGCCCGCGACTCCATCTCCCAAGTGATCACTGTGTTCGCTCTTGCGAAACACAGCTTGCCCTTTATTCACATGAAGTGTTAAGTGCCATCGACAAGGGATCTGAAATCGAATCCATATTTCTGGATTTCCGGAAGGCTTTTGATACTGTACCCCACAAGCGGCTTCTAATGAAATTGCGTGCTTACAGAATATCTCCCCAATTATGCGATTGGATTTACGATTTCCTATCAGAAAGGACACAGTTCGTTGTAATTGACGGTAAGTCATGGAGTAAAACAGAAGTGATATCTGGCGTTTCACAGGGAAGCGTTATAGGTCCCCTACTCTTCCTCGTGTTTATAAACGATTTAGGAGATAATCTGAATAGCTCCCTTAGACTGTTCGCGGATGATGCTGTCGTTTATCGGTCAGTGAAGTCAACAGAGGATCAAAAGCAACTGCAAAGCGATTTAGACAAAATTTCTACTTGGTGCGAAAATTGGCAATTGACACTAAATAAAGAAAAGTGTGAAGTAATACACATGACCATTAAAAGAAATCCGCTGAACTTCAATTACGCGATAAATCAGTCAAACCTTAAGGTCGTAAATTCTACCAAATACCTAGGAGTCACAATTACGAACAACTTTGACTGGAGAGAATACATAGAAAATATTGTGAGGAAGGCGAACCAAAGGTTACGTTTCATTGGCAGAACGCTTAGAAGATTCACCAGCTCCACCAAAGAGACTGCCTACATCACACTTGTGCGTCCTCTCTTGGAGTACTGTTGCCCCTTGTGGGACCCTCACCAGGTGGGACTGACGAAAGATATTGAGAAGGTTCAGAGAAGGGCAGCTCGTTTTGTTTTATCACGTTACGGGGGGAAAGCGTCACGGAAATGTTGCACGAATTGGGGTGGAAATCATTAAAAGA
Source organism: Locusta migratoria (assembly GCA_026315105.1). NCBI lineage: Eukaryota > Metazoa > Arthropoda > Insecta > Orthoptera > Acrididae > Locusta > Locusta migratoria. The sequence continues at coordinate 411,444,958 of CM048746.1, read as the reverse complement.
AAGACGTTATTCATTGCGGCGTGATCTGTTTGCGAAGCTTCAATCACCGACTTTTAGTTCTGAATATGAAAATATTGTACTAGCACCCACCTACATAGGGAGACATGACCATCCCAATAAAAAAAGAGAAATCAGATCGAAAACGGAACGATTTAGGTGTTCTTTCTTCCCGCGCGCTATTAGGTAGATAAAAGTTATGAAAGTGGTTAATGAACCCTCTGCCAGGCACTTAAATGTGATTTGCAGAGTATCTATGTAGATGTAGATGTAGATCAACTAACGGCACTAGTCGAACTGTGCTCTTCAGAGCTGTGGCGCGTGTCTGTAACGAAGCGTGTTGGGGTTTATTCCCATCTGCTTGCATTACTGAACCTCCAGATACCAGTGTTGCATAATAATCTTTTTCTAACGTGGCTAGCTGGAGTTAATTTCCATTATTTGACGTCAGAGAAGTTTGTTTATGTGATAATATTAATTTGTTCATGCAAGAGGCGTATTGTTGTAGTTCCAGTACTATGCTAATTAATATTTCTGTTAAGGCTAATTAAATTCTATTTTCTTAATATTAAATTAGGTATCATTACGTTCAAATGTTTGTTAAGCTTATGGGACTTAACTGTGGGGTCATCATTCCTTAAACTCACAAATTACTTATTAATTGCCTTATACTGAAGACAACACAAAATCCATGCCCGGGGAGAGGTTTCGAACCCCCGACAGGGGACGGTTCCGCGCATCGGCGCATAGTACCTTAATGCGCTTGGCCACTCTGCCGCGGATAATTTATTATGTTTTACAAGTAATGTTTTGAAAGTTGTGCCCTCATTATTTCTGCATAATTCACGTTTATTCGGAAATAATTGTTTAAAAACGTATTAAAATATATTTACAAGTGAGGCAACATTAATTTTACCGAAATTTGTATATCAATTTACTCAGTATTATTTATGCTAGCTTTTTCCGTAGCCAATTGAACGTAATAGTTTACTTTTCCATTATACTTCAGTTAATGGTGTCAATTATCAATACGTAATTTCCATTGACATACTTTTGATGATATAAATAGGATGCTTTTGTGCAATATAACTCAGTATTGTTTCATCATTGATCTGAGGCACGATTCACGCCAGTAAGGAGTATTATTTCGAGTCTTGTTTCGTGATTTATTTGAAGCACAGTCCACGTCACTTTGATTATGAATAATTATGTAAAAGGTCTTCAGTGATAGTTGATTAGAACATATTTTTACCGGTATTATGAATGGACTATTAATATTTGTGCCACATTAAAATGTACGACTCTAAATTCTGTATTCTACACAAGAACTGTGAAAATTTGTATTATTGACGTGTGGAATTTGCGAACCGGTTGTAGTAATTGTAATTAATGAGACTTTTATGCTGACCATGAAATGGTACAACTGGGCGCTAATAATTCATTAAAGAGTCAAGGAACTGCAATACTACTTGTCACCAACATTATTTGTAGTAGACTAGTTTTGCCTGATCGAATTTCAGCCAATCGTGACCAAGAGCGCCGATCTACGAGAACTTCAAGTGGCAACGAGCTACGACCCGGTACGTCACAAGCAGAAGACCGAGGCCAACGAGAAAGACAGACCCAGCGCATACGTCATGCCACGTATGCAAGGTAGTTCTAAGCCGGCGTGATCGCTAACTTAGCGGCTGGCTGCTATGAGGCAGTGGGCTGGGCCCCAGCGGCCGTCCAATCAGCTAGCGATTAAAGCCACCGGTACACGGAGCGTGTATCTGAACGAGTGGGACCAACGTGGCGAGTCTCTGACGTCACAATGTGCGAACCACACGTTGGCGAGGCTTTCCCAACGTGCCGGGCAGTATCAAGCATGCCAGATATTTTCAACGTGCGTCTGAACGATCACCTATAAGATGGGAGAACGCCACCGACGTCACTCCACGTGGCTATCCGGGGAGGGGGACAGCTCTTTTCGGTAGAGAGTGAACACGCCATAATGGCCGTCGTAATTCATGGGTTTCATATATATTATTTATTTATTTATTTGGTTATTTAACCTGGCCAGATTAGGGCCATAGGGCCCTCTCTTACATCTGATCAGGAACAACATAAATAGGATTTCATTACAAAAAAAAACACTGTATTAATAATATTAAATAATAACAATATATGATAGTACTAATAATAATAATGATAATAATAACACAAAAATGAAAGTAATACTAATAATAACAAAAGATATTCACATTTGAATTAAGTTTAAAATAAACAGAAGAGAGAAAATGGTTAGTGAAAGAGGAGAAGATTGAAAAATGACAGTGCTAATGGATGTGAGGAAGTGGAGACATATATGAATGGAGATCTCTGCTGGCGAAAGGAAAGGGAAACATTTATGGGGGGAGGAGGAATTGACAACAGTGGGCTACAGACTGGTAAGTGGAGAAAAAGATGGCTATTGTGACAGAAGGTGAACCCTTAGTTGTCTTTTAAAGTTTTGAATTGATTTTATTTCTCTTAACTTTTGAGGAAGATTGTTCCACAGACGTGTTCCCGATACAGAAAATGATTTGGAGAAGATTGCAGTGTTATGTGAAGGTAGAGAGAGAGTTTTATTTTGGTAAGTGCGTGTGTTTCTGCTGTGCTGTTCAGATAGTAATATAGTCGTTGAGGATAAGTATGAAGGTTTGCAATGATTGAGAAAGCGATGCAGCAAACGTAGTGTACGATAGCTTCGACGTTTATCTGCACGTAGCCAAGATAACTGCTGATATGCGGGACTGACATGGTCGTAGAAACGTAAGTTGCAAATGTATCGGATACAAGAATTCATCGCCAGGTCCAGCCTACGTGAGTTTTCGTGTGATAGTCCTTGCAGAATAGCATCACCATAATCTAGATTGGGAAGTATTAATGTCTCAACGAGCTTCCTTTTCAGCTGTAAAGGAAATGCTTTTTTATATTTCTGCAGTGAATGAAGTGATGCATATACCTTCTTACAGACTCTCGTTGTGTGCTCTGTCCAGTCTAAGTGCTGATCAAATATTACTCCTAAGTTCTTTGCTGAATGAGAGAAGCGTATTTGTGTGTCGTTCAGTATTAAAGGTGGAAGAGTTTCTCTGAACTGTGGAGTGATAAGTCTTATGAGTGTATGACTTTCAAAGCAAGTATAAATAACTGAGTAAATTTCGAATCTCTTGAAAACCGGTCATTAGAGGTACTATTTGTTGGAATAAATGAGTGGAAAAATTTTATATGTGGTTAAAAAATTTCTGTATTATAGTAATCTTCCGTTTCAAGGCAAGCGCTACTGAAGATCTGTCAACACGAATTGTTCTTTACATCATTTGTTGTACTTATATGTTAGCAAACAACATATTTACCAGTAGTGTATACAATAGAGGTCTGCAAATCGCCGGTTTAGCTCGTTCGTACTCGGTCGAGTGCGCAACGCTCGTCGGTGGGGCGCCGAGTATGTTCGCTCCAGCGAGCGTATTGATAGTCGAAGGAGGCTGCGCGGGGCGGGGAGGGCAGAGGCCGCACAGCGTGGCGCTGCCGCTGTACTCACAAGGAGACCTACTCGAGTGTCACTCTCCGATTTTTATGAAATTTGCATATTTTATAATATATGAAAAACTATGGAACACGTAATTTTTTAGCGGCGGAAAAACATATTTAAGGGGTGAAACTGTCCCTCCAAAATTGGGCTAAAATAGAAAAATGGCGATAACTTAGAGATTAGTGAAGCGATTTTAATTATTTTTGATACGAAAGTATCTTTTGACAAAAGATAAATTTCGTAGATTCAACTTCGATTAAATAAAAAAAATTTTTTTGCACAAAAATTGATCACTTTAGGGGTAGTTGCCCCCCTAATTGTCACTACCCCTGCGATGTACCTGTCGGACTGTTATAGAACGACATGTACCACGCGATTCGAGCGAGCAACCGAGCGACGTGCAGACCTCTAGTATACAACAGGTCTAATGCCGTTGTTGATGACACGACTGACACCCACATACATTAATGAAATTGCCGTAGCTAGTGACCGTGGCGTAGGCGGCAAATTCATGGACTGTGAAGTGGAAGGCGTCTCATGGTGTTGGTTCAAAGCTCTTTGGGGGCGAAAATTTTTCTTCTTTTATTCTGGTTTTCTGATAAAGCCAAAAGACTTTCCTACCAATTTCGTAGAAGTATACTGCATAATATTCGATGCTAAGTAAACATAAGTGCGCATCGTCTGAAGAGTGAGTTTGTTGGGTTAGTTTTATGAACAGGACAGTTTGCACCTTAGATTGAGTAAAATACGCACTTTATTGTTTCAGGTATTGCATTTTACATGTTATTAACATTCTTGTATTAAATAATAATACTGACGTGGAAGAATGACCTTTGCGGTTTACTAAAAAGCAAGACTGTTGCAATAATGTTTGTCTCATGTGAAGGCCTTTGCTAATTTCGTATCGCACAGTGTCATGAAACTTTTATTATTAGCTGCACATTTTGACATAACTTGCAACTTTTATTAGAATCTTATGTACGTAGATATTTTGTTGTTACTTATGTAGATCTATAACACAGACCGTAACTAACAATTGCACAAGCGCTAAAATAAGCGATTTAATAAAGCTACAGCAGGAATTCCACTCTTTTTATTTCGTAAACAGTGTAATTCCAGAACATGATGTCGCCGACAACTGTCGATAGAGCGCGCTGCGGTCGCTTGTAGCTCGCTGAGGCACACGTCTCGTATGCACAAGTCGCGCCGTCTCCGAGCGTTCAGCCGCACGTTGGTCTCAGCACGTTGACCACATACGTTCAGACACACGCTCCGTGTGCCGACGGCTTTAGAACTACCTCGCTTATGTGGCATGACGTAGGCTCTGGTATATGTCTTTCTCGTTGGCCTCGCAGAAGACGGACAGGAGTGTGCGTGCCCGTAGTCCCACTGTTATTGACTGATTGGGAACCGTTCGTGTTGACACTACTGAGTTCAAAAAAGTGTTTTGCTTGTGCGGTGCTAACTGTACGATATGCTCCTGTTGACCTAAGAATATGACCAACTTGGTGTACGTCTTTCCTGCGTGGATATCCAGGCCCTCGCAGTATGCAAATGTTCACGTGGATATTACAACCAGCATCGTTGTATAATTGACGCATCACGTCCAAATTGCGTGGCAATTCCCCAATAGAACCATCTCGCCATTGAAAGGCTACAATTTGACCCGTTCCAGACCCGCTCACTTTGTTGCAGGAAGCACCAGAGTGTTTCGGTCGAGTGGCGCCCTTTTGCTTCACATGTTGGTATCACACTGAACGCTATAGCAGTAAACATCTCCTCTCAAGGGATACACACAGCTGGTGATCTGCCATCAGTATCACTGCGCTGATCTTTCGATGAGAGCATTGTCACTACATTTACTATTCTACTGTCCTCCAGGTGGCTTTCCATTTTTTCGGTGGAAACATATGTGGAAGAAAATTTAGGAATTATTGTTTCTGCTTAACACGAAGAGGACCAACAGAAGTGTAAATAACTGATTTGTACGGGTCATTGATATACCGTAGAGAGCCAGACCCTAAGTATGAGGCTATTCCATCGTTTATCCACGGGAGTTGGATTTCCAGAAAACTGATGTTGAAGATCACTGCGCGCTGTAAGATGCTTAATGTTAGCTACGACCGAACGAGGAAGACTCGCATTCGGGAGGGCGATGCTTCTAATCTACCTCCGGCCATCCAGATTTAGATTGTTTTATTCTTTTGGTGATTTCCCTAAATCATTCCAGGCAAATGTTGGGATGGTTCCTTTCAAAGGGCATGGGCGATTTCCTTGCCCGTTCTCACCCAAAACTCCGAGAGTGAGCTCCCTCTCTAATTGACCAAGCTATCGACGGGACGATAAACCCTACCTTCTTCCTTCCTTCCTCGGTTATCCATGTTCCAACAAACTGATGCCGGGCGCCGTGGTTCACCCTGCCACGTTAGAGGGTTGAACGCTCTCTGCAACAGAAAAAATTAAAAATTAGGAAGAAGGCTGAGCCAAGAAAACATCGAACAACAACCAACAAACAGGATCAGCGACCGCAAGGCGCAGCGGTTGAGATCTCCGGTTGCCATGCTAGAGGTCTCGTGTTAGGGTCCTCTCCGTGTTTTTCCTTTTCTATAAATCAAAACAGACGCAAGTTTTTCCATTGTATTTTACAGAATATCGACAAACAGTGTACATTGTGTGAAATTAGGAAGAAATAATCGTGCCATAGTAAGAGTGCAGTCTAAGAAATTCAGGCGATGCTGAAAGAATTAGATTAGGTAGCGAAACAACAAAGTTGGTAGATGAGTTTTCTCACTTGGGCAGTGAAATAACATATGATGATAGCAGTACAAAGGGTATAAAATGCAGAATGGCAATGGGAAGAAAAGCGTTTTTGAAAAAGAGAAGTTTTCAAACATCGACTATTAATTTAAGCGTAAGAAAGTCGTTTCTAAACGCATTTGTGTGTAGTTTTGCCTTGTATGGGAGTGAAACATGGATGATAAACAGTATGGACAGGAAAAGGATAGACGCTTTTGATATGTGGTGCTACAGAAGAATGCTGAAGATTAGGTGGGTGGATTGCGTAACTAATGTGGAGTTACTGAACAGAATTTTAGAGAAAAGGAATTTCCAACATACCTCGACTAAAAGAAATGATAGATCGGAACGACTCAATCTTAGATATGAAGGAAGCATGAATTTAGAATTGGAGGGAACTGTGTGGGGTAAAAATTGCATATTGAGACCAAGAGATGAAAACAGTAAGCAGATTGAAATGAATGTAGCTGGTCCGTTCTTACGAGGAGATGAAGAGGCTTGCTTAGAATTTTTTTCAAAATCTTACTCGCTATCGGCTGTATCGCTTGCTATGCCACAATAGAAATCCGGATGATATTTGTCGTAAGAGCAATTAAAACTTAATGGTTTACAGCACCAAGTACATTTAATAAAATTTACAGTATGGAGTTCTTTCTCATCCGTTAACTTGGATGCGAGCTATGCATGTTTTATCATATTCGTAAAAGCAGCTGCCTCAAATTGATGACAAATTAATGGATGCAGCTTTACGTTGCATATCATTCGGATTTATGGCATAGCAAGCGATGAGTGAGATAGCGAGTAAGATTTTGTAATAATGACGTGAAAATAAAGTTACTACGGAAAAATTTAATATTGCCTACTTATAAGAAAGTGGATATCCTCATACTCAGAGTATGAAACGTGTCCATAAAAAATTATTTTTATAAGAAAATGTCTAATATTGTGCCTCCTGTTTTGTATCGAGTAACTTGCTTGCAAGAAAATGTATAATATCGCTTCTACTGTATGTATCGATATGTGTAAAGTTTCATCTCTGGCAAAGATCATGTATTGCATAGCATTGTAGCTCGCACTGAGAGAGAGTAGCACTAGTGGTTCAGCTCGCTTAGAGAGCGGTTGGGTTGTGTGTATGGCTCCGATGTAGAGCAGAGGCTGCTTTGCCAGCAAGTCAGAAGTTGTATTATGTAGGTAATGTAATGCTGTTTATCAATAATAAGTAACTTAACCCTGTTTCATATTTCATTTACGTAGTTAGAAAATTAACCTACTTCCTTCATTTGATAATTACTTGATTTAGTGGAGTATTGATTTGAATAACATTATTGAACATATTTCATTATTGGTGCGATAGTAAGATAATAGTTGATTTGGATTTCAATAATAACTGATCGACATTAATTCTCACAGTCAAGCATTAAGAAAGTGATTTGTGGTTTTTCTTATATCTTTCTCGCAGTCAAAATTTTTGAGTATAGTCAGTGTCTGTTTCAAAAGGTTACATGTCACAGTTGTTTTGTTAAAATATCCGTTGCGCACATAATCAGTTTAATGCACTGTTTCTTGTACATTAATATCAGGGCCATAATTAAACCAAATAGCTGTGTTAATGAACAATTTATTGTCTGATTTCACGAAAGGTTCAACATTCCAAAACACGCGTACAGCTTTTATCTGGCGCCCTTTCTGCCAGGATAGTTCACAAACAGGATCGTGACGTAGTTAGATACGTAGTCTTATTTCAGTTAGTTTGTCTTTTCCACTAACCAACTTACCTTTTGGCTCTTAATTTAATTTTTGTAGCACCATCCTCTGTTGTAGCAACAGTAGCATAGTAATTGTTTCTGTAGTCTGTTACTTACCATTCTTGAGATTGTGTAGTATTGTTTATAGTAGATGAATTGAGTATACAAATAATTGCATTACTACTGAACAAGTCTCTCTTTTATATTGTCTGATGTTTGTTGTGATGAAAGTTCTAGTACCGCGGAACTCGTGTGATAATTAACGGTTTGCGTAATCTCAATTGTGATTGTATGTTGCACTAGCCCGATTCAACCTATTGTTCTCTCATAATTACCGTGTGTAATTTTCAAAAAATTAGCAGTAGGTGAAAATAAATATTATTGGTCACTTTACTGCAAAATTCTGTTTACAATGTCGAAGAATAGGAGAGTCCGCGCTGATGCTAAAACTGCCTCCGAAAATGAGACCTTGAATGAAGCAAGGAGAGAAACTGAATTTTTACAAGAGTCTTCTCACTGCACTGATACAAATACGACAGTAAATACCGTGTCCGAAAACGCGGAACAGATTAGTTCGGGAACAGACAATATGGATAATGACAAAGTACAGGATTCGACAATACAAAATTCCGATTCTTGTAACGTGGTTGCGGAAAATAATGCATCGGTTCCGCCTAGCTCTGCTACAAAAAATACTTGTGCGACGGCTATGGAAAACGTATTACCAAATGATTTCATGCAAATTTTATTGTCACAGCTCTCTAAATTAAATGAGAATAGTCAATTACAATCTCAGGAATCTCAGAAATTAAATGAAAAACTTGAGGAACAATCTCAGAAATTAGGTGAAAAACTTGAGGAACAATCTCAGAAATTAAATGAAAAACTTGAGAATAGTCAATTACAATCTCAGAAATTAAATGAAAAACTTGAGGAACAATCTCAGAAATTAAATGAAAAACTTGAGAAAATTGAACAAACGTGCGATTCGAGGTTTGTGAGTATTCAAAGTAGTTTTAATAAGATAAACGAGGACAACAATCGGTTCAGGGAACAACTGCTCAATACTTTCAAACGTGAGTCTCAGCAAATAAGACAAGATATTCGCGACGAGATTAACCCGGTAGTGGAAAGCCTAGCGTCACGAGTGGAAAATATGGAAAGCCTAGCGTCACGAGTGGAAAATATGGAAAGCCTTGCGTCACGAGTCGAAAATATGGAAACTACTGAACTCGCTCAATTGAAGCAACAGAGTAATCTAGTTGTTGAAAAGTTGCAGAACTTCCAGTCAGTCACGACGGAACAGATCAATAAAATTAATAAACAGTTTGAGGATATTACTGTTAAGATTACCCAAATTAGTGATAACACTGACAAAAGTTCTGATGTAACGCATCCTACCCCGTTTAATGAAACTAATGAATATCTCGCCCTTGACCGTTTCAAACAAGGTCAAATGACCATTAATCAGCAATACAAGGCTGAGGTCAGAAAATTAGGTGATCGCGTGGCGCGAATAGAGAGGAAATTTGACCATACTTGTGGAAATCCATACGAAGACGTAGAAGAAAATTTGAACGAAAATGACAATGATGATTCGAGCCAAGTAGGTCGCTTGGTACGTGAACGAAGTGTACCTCATAGCAACAACAATGAAGACGCGGTGCGTAGTTTACGCTCACTTACGCCGCACGGGCGAAAGGAAGCGTTTGACTACAAGCATTTCCTGACTGTACGTAAATTCAAGACATTTAAAAACTCTCCGAATGACTTGCACCCTAAAGAGTGGTTGCAGCAATTCGATTATTGTCTTCCCCCGAATTGGCCACTTGAGCACAGATTAGAATTTATATGTGGTTATCTGGAAGGCGAGCCAGCCACCAGAATGAGAGCTATTGCACAAGAGTGCTATAGCGAGAATCAGTTCCGACGCTCATTTCTATCCGCATACTGGTCGGAAGCGGCACAAGACCGCGTTAAAAACAGTATTGCGACATTCAAAACTTTTGAGCGATCAAATTTCTCGAGCCCTGTGGAATATTTCCAAAACTTAGTATACAAAAATCAATTTTTATCGGCACCTTACTGCCCTGCGGAATTAATCAGAATTTGTTTGAACAAATTGCCTCTACACTTGCGTCAAATTGCCATTGCGGCACGATGCAAGAATGATATTGAAGCCTTTAGAAATCTCTTACAAGACTTAGAAGAAGAAGACGAGGAAAATTCCTCGCGCAGTCGATATTTTGAAACAAACAGATATGATCGCCGGTCGCAACAAAGCCCGCCGCGTTCTAAACGTCATCCAGAGCACGAGAATCAAACAAAAAGTAATTCTTTCACTAATGAAACTTTAAAGACGCACAAGGCGAAAGGCATACACCACATTTCCAATATTAAAATTTTCAAGGCATAAAAATGGGGTAGAGAGTCCATTAATCTGTTTTGGACACTCCAAGTGGCGATTGGTGCCCCGTTCTCGAGCTGAGTGTCACTATTCTTCCGCTTTTCCTTAGTGCGCTCTATCTACCTCTTTTTCTCACTGTTACTTTTCTCTAACTCTGAATACTTATGCTCTGTGCTACGCTGGGATATTGTCATACGAAACTTTGATTATCTTGCAATTTGCATATAACGAACTCTGTGGCTGTGCAAGACAAATAAAATTAATGGAAATTTTTGATTGTGTAATCTAATCAAGTTCCTATGTTTCAGAAAATATCAGATTTCTCTTCTGTGTTACTAATTGCATAACTTACGAAGTTCTGAGCGAGTGAAGAAGATTTTGAGTTGACATGAGCATTTGGTAAGCCAAGAACATTATGGAGGATGATGAGTAAGGCAGTACACAATATGTCATGGTGGTCTTTAAAATGCATTATTGTTTATGGATAAATGATGGTAAGGAAGGTATTGGCAACAGTCAAAGATGTTTGATAAATGTAATTATGTGGACGAGATTATACAATGATTATGAAGCAATTATGAGGAGAATCGCTATGTTGCTAATGATGACGAGATTATACAATGATTATGAAGCAATTATGAGGAGAATCGCTATGTTGCTAATGATGACGAGATTATACAATGATTATGAAGCAATTATGAGGAGAATCGCTATGTTGCTAATGATGCTATGTTCTGTTCTTTTCTTATGTGCTTACTCGCACTGCCCTTTTGTGTTTTCTCTTTGTGCTTATGTGCACCATTTTGTATGTTGATGCATTGTGCCTTCAATGGCATGTGTGATTGGTGAGATTCATATCCTTCTGATGCTCTGTAATTATTTGTAATTATGTGTAATGAATATTTCTAATTATGCTTGCAGCTATGCGTATTGCTCTTGTAATCAAAGCTTACCGCTATGCTCACTAATTATATACCTAAGCCCTACCACTATGCTAATTAATTTTATAATGAAGCTCAATGACAATGTATGGTTATGCTTATACGTTGCACACAGCCATCTATCTTGCAAACTTGCAGCTATGCCATAAATTGCGCCTAGTTAAGTCTAGAAAGATAATGCACAGAAATATTTTGCTTTTGCTTACTACTATCTTCCAAATTTTATTGATGATCTTGTTGATGAAAATCTGCAGCTATGCCTAACGAATATTACGTCTGTGTTTATGTTATTGGATGATTTACTGTGATGTACATCTAGTACTGTGCCAAAATTTGCACTAATTGTTTTGTTTGACCCTACTGTTGACTCAGACAGACACAGACATGACCTAATGACTTGAACCTCTTTTGATATTCTCACGAAACTACCCTGATGTGTTATACCTTAAGGCAATGAAATATGTAGCTCAGTTGAGACAAAAGCCTGGCCATGGCAACTTATGTAATTTAAGTGTTATAATTTGTGGTAATGTAATCACCACCATATTGATATATATTAATTTAAAGAGATATGAACTAATGGTAATTGGAATGTCAATTTAAGTTATATCATGCCAAATTGATGACAAGCACCCTCAATGTATTTCATACGATTATGTGTTTGTAAAGCAATATGTACATAGTATGTAAAGCCTTGTGCTTATATGAAATGACACTAATGTTGTAGATACTCTAAAATAAGAATTAAATTACTCATTAGTATTCAAATGTATCCGTCTTCAAGACACTACTTGTAATGTAAAAATATGGTTTAATACCATGACCCCATTTGTACCACTTGAATTTGTGGGAAAATATTTCTGTAGATATGTTCTAATCAATGACTTTTCTTTCAGTCTGAACTGAAATATCATGACTATGTTACTAATTTGTGTGTAAAATGCTTTATTTCATGTACTTTGGACACGCATGGGAAGTGGCGATTTCGCACACGAGATTCCAGAATGCACACAGAACAATGGACGAGTTACTATACACCACTGATTTTGGGCCTTTTAATGAAGATGTTTGTTGGATGATGTTTGGCCACACAGTACTGTCCATTACAGCCTTGGCCACCCACCACCAGTTTGCTCTAATTTTGGCTATGCTGATGCAGTCTGCTAATTGCTCTGTTGGTTGGAGCACACTTGGTTGTCGAATTGCATGGAGGAATACATCAGAACCTTTTCCCCATGACTTCCACTTCAATGCAACCAGCCAGCCCGCCTACAGTGTGGTGTAATCTTACAGTGTTTTGTGTTCGTGTGCAGACCTAAAATGAATGTTAGGAGCTAATGTGCTATTCGTGTGCATATACTATTCAGTGCCTCCCATTGCAAACGTTGTCCACAGGTTCATTACCAGTGTTTAGGTATATTTCATTGTTCTTTCACAGTCAGTGACCAAAATAAAATTGTGCTCTTGATAGATACATATACTTAGTCTGAAATGTCATTGTGCCTATTCGATTGACAAACGTTATATTGAAATCCTATTGTGCTGAAGCAGTAAAATTATTTTGTACATGATCAGAAGCTTATGTAGTCAAAAATTTTACATGTATGTTCTAGCATCCATGAAAGTATAGCATTTTAAATGCATCACAGAATACAAAACTGACACTTTATCTTATACTAAGTGCAATAAAAATTTACATAGACTATATTGTGCACAAGATACAAATGTTCATTTTATGTTCCCAAAAATACTGATCTCTTGTACAAAATTTAAACCCATGGAACTTACACTACTGTGTGTCTTACTTGTAATTACCACATTTTCTTTAAAGAATGATGACATTAGTTAAACTATCTTTTGTAAAACTTTGTATATGTTCATGTTTATTATTGTATATTTTTTTTCCATTTGTGTATTACTTCTAGCTATCTCATTTTCTCCACTATATCATTTGTCAAACTATGTTTTCTGAAATTCTATATATATATTTATGTTTACCATTATGTATAATTGTCATATATTCCACTTATTGCTGATGTTCTGTAAATTTTGACATTTGCTTATGCCTGTCACACCCTGTACCTCTCCATGCATGACTTTTGATGGTACTGTTCTGTAAAATGGCATGTATTTATGACTGTCACATTTTTTTTTAAAATTTTCTATGTACTCCATCTGTTGTTTTGATCTTGTTATATTTTGGATGTCATTAATGGATTTTTGGTTTTGAAATTCAGTAATTTTGCTGGCTAGGCAATGCCATTGGCATCACCCACCCTACAAAATTTTAATAGGTAGGAGGGGGGTGATGAAACGTGTCAATAAAAAATTATTTTTATAAGAAAATGTCTAATATTGTGCCTCCTGTTTTGTATCGAGTAACTTGCTTGCAAGAAAATGTATAATATCGCTTCTACTGTATGTATCGATATGTGTAAAGTTTCATCTCTGGCAAAGATCATGTATTGCATAGCATTGTAGCTCGCACTGAGAGAGAGTAGCACTAGTGGTTCAGCTCGCTTAGAGAGCGGTTGGGTTGTGTGTATGGCTCCGATGTAGAGCAGAGGCTGCTTTGCCAGCAAGTCAGAAGTTGTATTATGTAGGTAATGTAATGCTGTTTATCAATAATAAGTAACTTAACCCTGTTTCATATTTCATTTACGTAGTTAGAAAATTAACCTACTTCCTGTTAGTAGCTGTAGATAGTCAATCGGCACTTTAAATATTTAAGCACGTTCTTCTCGGAATCGTTGTGTGCTCGACATTTGCCGACAGAACCATATTACCTTTAAATTTGCGTTTTTTGTCTCTCCAGGAATGTGTTTCCATTCCTCCAGGGAATAACTGTGTGGAAATTGGATCCGATGTTGCTGCTGAATGCAAATTCGTGGGTTTAATTTCACCGACAGAAGAGGACCCGCGGCAATGTCAATTTCCACTGACGCCTGTCTGTAGTTTTACGTTGACAAAGCAGTTATGAAAATAGAGCTTCCGGTAATCAGTTGCGACTTTGTCTCGGACACCAGTGAAATCAGTGAGGTAATCACGTGATCTAAATTGATTTAAATACCTAGGGCTGAAACTTCGTGTTACATAGGAACAGTTTAGAAGGTGATAATGCTAATAAAACTTTATGTATAACAAGTGTCAAATTATTACTTGATTGCATAGAAACAGATGTTAGAACGCAACCAAAACAGATACTGTACTTAAACAAGGAAAAGTGACTAAGATAAAGTTGTTCATACATTCCACCACTGCCTTCATGCCCTTCCCAATTCTCTTACCAATAACACTGGTCCCCATTATGAGATATTCTTGGCATTCTTCTAGGAGACATTCATTATTTCTTACCTATACCATACAATTTTGTTTTATACTTTGATTTTTACTTGTAAACCTGTTTCAGCCACCCAAAAACAACAGTCTAAAGCGAGAATTCAAACATCTGTTAGGTTTAAGTGTTGTGTCCTCCGACCATTATAATTCGCAGTGGCTGCGTTGTACTATAAGAACATATCCATTCAGGTATATAGAGGAACCTGTGTCAGTGATGTACTTCGGTAAATTATAAAAACGGCCGTGCACACCGAAATCACGGCGCCTCAGTGCGCACGGCTAATCCGCCGCCGCGATGTATAGTGGATAATATCAGCAGTAGAACGGACCCACGAAATTACAGACCTATATATTGATCGTATGAAACCCACCTTGCCATTTTCTGTCATGACATACTGCATGATATGGATAAAGGCCGACAGATAGACTGCATATTTCTCGGTTTCAGAAATTACTGCAACCAGTCGCCTTTTTTCTTCTCAATGAAGATTTATTAAACCATGACCGGTTTCCAGCTGCCTGGCAGCTCATCATCGTATGGTGTACATACATTTAGTGCAAATTACATTTGTGTCTGCGGCAGGGCAGAAAACGAGAAAAAGTGTAACATACCACAATTTGTTTGTACTTTTTCTCGTTTTCTGCCCTGACACAGATGTAAATGTAATTTGCACTAAATGTATATGGACCATGTGATGATGAGCTGCTACGCAGCTTGAAACCGGTCATGGTTTAATAAATCTTCATTGAGAAGAAAAAAGGTGACTGGTTGCATTAATTTCTGAAACCTATTTCAAGATACAGTCGCGGGTTCCAACCATGATGGATAAAAGTTTGATGCATATTTCTCGATTTTCGAAAGGCGTTTGACACGGTACTGTAATAGACTACTAAACTAAGGTACGAGCTCATAGAATAGGTTCCCAAATATCTGAGTGATTCTAAAATTACATAGTACTAGACCTCAGTACGTTGACCTCAGTGGCGAGTGATCATCAAAGACAAGTGCATCGTGAAGGGGGTGCCCCAGGGATGTGTGATAGGGCCGCTGTTATTTTCTATCTACATAAATGATCTGACGGTCAGAGTGAGTTGTAATCTGCGGCTGTCTTCTGATGATGCTGTGAAGTTCAAGTGGGTGTCATAATTGGATGACTAGCAGAATGTAGGATGTCTTGGATCACATTTCTAGGTGGAGATGGATTAAAACTAGCGCTAAAAGTAGAAAAATATAGGGTTATGCAGATGAGAAGAAGTAACAACCCCGTAATGTTCAAATACATTATTAGTAGCGTGCTGAAGCTGACGAATCACCGCCAACCTACATTTCGCGTACGGATCACAAGGTTAAAATTAGAGAAATTAGGGTTTGTACGAATGCATAAAAGCACTCGTTTTTCGCTCGTTATATATGGAAGTAGGAAAGGAAAGCAAGTAACTAGTAGTGGTACTGAGTACACTGCACACCACACCATTGGGTGGATTGTATGTAGATTACAAGAAATGATGCGCCTCTTCCATTTCCTGCCCAATAACCCCCCCCCCCCCCCTCTACCCAAACGTAGCACTGTACTCATCTCATCTTGTTTTGAAGGTCAACTGTGGAAACTTTCATTAAGATTGAAAGTGGCAACCGTAAGTACCCTTCGCCATGCACCATACCAGATTGTATGGTCACATGACCTTCATCATGTTTCGAAAGTCGAGGGTACAAAATTTCAAATGTGCAAATTTTTTTAAACCCGTGGGCCAAAGTGCTAGGGTCATCACACCCTAGACTTACAAACAAGTAATAACTTACAGTAAGGACGAAACACACACACACACACACACACACACACACACACACACACACGAGGGAGGACTCGGACCTTCAGTGGGAGAAGTCGCGCAGTCCACGGCATGGCACCTTAAACCACATGACCATTCCTGCACGGCTCGCGCCGTAACTGGGCTGCTACACAACCATATTAAGGAAATCACAGAGCGAATAAGGACTTTCTTAATTTAATTTCTGACCTGCAAATGTAATGCGAACACAACTTTCGCTCAGTTTTGTCAAGTTCCAAAAATGTTTTTCCTGCCTTTTTTTTTTTTTTTTTTTTTTTTTTTTTTTTTTTTTTTTTTTTTTTCTAAGTTGTTCTTGTTTCAAGGCACCCATTAGAGTAGAAGCACAATTGTTTTATCTTTATCAAATCGCGGTAGAAATTGCCGTTTGCGAAACAGTCGACAGCCGACGTCGTCACGAGAGAAAGGAGGTACGCAGTGGAAAGTGGCGTTTCGCGGTAAACAACACTTTGCGCGTTGCTTTTCGGCGGTAGCAGAAATCCTTTTAAGCGGAGTGACTTTCATTTCGCGGTCGCCACGTCCGCAGTTGGAATATACAGACCGGTGGACGAGAAAGTTCGTTCCATTCCTCAGGAGACTGGTCGCCAAGCCAGGCAGGAACCTCGCGTCACCAAGGCGACGGAAATTACTCCGTCCTTTACCCTCTCCGATATTTTGTTTCCCACGGTCCACTGGAATGGTGTTCCCTCAATACTGCACAAATTTATGACTTTCCATTATTGCAGACGGCAACTCCGTACAACGTGTCGGTAAACTCCGTCGGTGAAACACGACCGACAGGAAAGAGATAGCTTATCGCCCTGTAGGTTGCCCGGGCTTTGTCGGTTACTCTCTGAAACTGATTGCTTTCAAGGCAAAAAACAAGGTATGCGAAACTTTTATTCGAAAAGAATCGTCAAATTTCCTACCCTCAGTACCTCACCAAGTTACGCAGACAGCATCTTTCACAAGTACATAAGAACTTAGTTCTTAAAATCAAATGTTTGTAAAGTCTATGGGACTTAACTACGAGGTCATCAGTCCCTAAACTTACAAACTACTTATGAACTAACTAAGACTAAGGACGGCACAAATATCCATGCCAGAGGAGGGATTCGAACCCCCGACCGTAGTGGCCGTCCAGACCGTGACAGGTGCGCCTCAGTCTCCTCGGCTACCGCGGCCGGGACTTAGTTCTTCTTCAGTTGTCAGGACGACATCCTGAGGAAGGATATTTACAAAAGGAGCCGAAACCTCAGAGAGTTTTATGTCGGGAGAATACTGTCACAGATGAAGGAGAATTACAATCAAAGTTCAAATATGTCTTTTCTGAATTAAAAGTATGTTTTACCCTTAGTATTGGCATTTGGATGATTATAAAATAGCCATTAGTCTTGTAGAAATTAGAGAGACTGCCTAAAATTTCAAAACAAGTTACGGTTAACTAATGATTCGTTATCTTCTCTTACTAAACCGTTGATATACTTGAAAATAACCGAAAGTCGTTGCAGTTTCCATAAATACATTTAATTTAGTCTGAAGGAACATTTGTGGAAAGCTGATTCACAGTATACCTGTGGCAGAGAAATCTTATCGCGTTTCCTTCACGAAGCGTGAACGCCATTATCGGTAATATACTTTCATATCACTTAAGAACGCTACAGTGCGTAGTAATACATTATTTCAGTAGCTGCATTAATGCAAGACGTGATGTCGAAGAGAATGCTCCTTTTAAACAGCAGCCTTTTTCGTGTTTACAAGGGCAAGAGTCTGGATGCTTTCCTGATTTAGCCTAATAATATTAGCTAACGCGACTTCGCCATAATGTTACTGGGAACGGCTGAAAGCAAGGGAAACAACAGACATTATTTTTCCCGAAGGGATGCATCTACACTGCATGGATGCATTCATAGCCTAAGTCGAAATAAGGCGCCCGGTGTAGAGGAAATTCCTGCAGAGTTACTAACGTCTCTGGAAGTGCCAGGGAAACAAAACTATTCCATCTAGTGTGCAAGATGTATGAGACAGGACCAATAGCCTTAGGATTCAAGAACAATGTACCACTCTCGATACTAAAGGAAGACGTCGCAGAGAGAGTGAAAATTACAAAGCTTTAAGTTGAACAAATCATGGTTCCAAGATTCCAACGTCAATTATTTACAGAGGAATGGAAAAACGTGTAGTGCTCAAAGTAAAGTCGGGGAAGATCAGTTTAGATGTAGCGAAAATATAGGACCTCGTGAGGCAGTACGTACACTACGACGTATCGTAGAATATAGAGTATGGAAAGGCAAACCTACGTTTCCAGTTTTTATAGATTCAGAGAAAGCTTTTGACAGTGTCGACTGAAATACATTCTTTCAAATTCGGGGTTAAGCTATAGAGAACGGAATGTTATTTGCAACATTAACAGAATCTGAACGGCAGTTATTGAAGTCGAAGGGTATGAGAAGGAAGCATAGCTTCTAAAGAGAGTAACAGGGTTGTAGCCTTTCCTCAATGATATTCAATCCGCACATTGAGGCAGCTGTGAAGGAACGCATACATAAATATGAGATGGAATTGAAGTTCATGGTGAATAAATAGAAACTTTTACGGTTTGCCGGTGATATTGTAATTCTCTAAGAGACAGCGAATTACGCGGAAGAGTAACTGAACGTAGTGGAAACAGCTGCAAAGAGGATGTAGGGTTCCGTTCTTATGAGGAGATGAAAAGGCTTGCTCAGGATACAGTAGTGTTAAGAGCTCCATGAAACTAGTCTTCGGATTGAATACCACAACAGCAGGATGTTCAAAATTCAGTGACCAAAATACCAATGCTGATGGAGGAGACAAAAACAAGTACATTTCATAATGGAATCATGCGTCGGAAACCAATAGTTCTGTAGTAATGTGTACTCAGAAAGGTATTATGAGGGGAAGAGACTAATTAAGGGAAAATTTGTAGTCTTTTAATTGTTCTGATCAATTAACATTCAAAATACAAAATAAAACTTTCACTCTGCAGCGGAGTGTACGCTGATATGAAACTTTCTGGCAGATTAAAATTGTGTACCGGAACCGGGACTCGAACCTGGAACTTTTGCCTTTCGCGGGCAAGCGCACTACCGACTGCGCTATCCCGACACGACTCACGATACCGCCTCACAACTTTACTTCCGCCAGTACCTTGCCTCCTACTTTCAAAACTTCACAGAAGGAGAACTTCTCCGTACAGGAGAAAATAACAATATGTAACGGTGATAAAATATGGTGACAATAATACGATAGACATGGCGACTGTAACAGAAGTCATAAGCAAGTTGTAAGCCGGAGTGCACATTGGAGTCTTTTATTGAACATAGAATAGGTGACGACGAAAGACGCACATCGCTGTTAACATGGAGGCACACAAAATCACGGACGATTGAAATATCACAGGGCGGCCGCTGCGAGTTGGCCATTCCCTGTTTATTTTAAAAACCACACTGAGAAGGGAACGCACTCCGACATTGCACCAGAACGTAGACGCATAATGGTGGCGAGTGGTGGGAGAAAAAAGTTAGGTGAGGAGGTGAAGGGAGGGGCGGAGAAAGAGGGGGAGATGAGAAAAGAAAGAGGAGGTTGAGAGCAATCAGAGCAGGGAGAAGGAAGGCGAGGTAGTACGTGCCAGGATGCTGGTTAGGGCGAGAGAGCGGAGGGGCGCAGGAGGGACGGGCAGAATAAGGAATATTTAGGAGAAAACAGTGAGGAAAGGCGGTGACGAGGACCTACGGGAGCGTTGGGAAGAGGGAAGGGGGAGGATGACAGCTGTTAGGAAGGATAAATGTCAGGACGAAGGGCATCATCTGGGGAGGGGGGGGGTGAGAATACGGAATTTGTCATGAGAGAGAATACGGAGAGTGAACAGGTGAAGGGTAGAGGAAACGCAGTAAAGGAAGTGCGGCAACCTAGATCTGTGAGGAGAGGTTGAACACGGGGGGGGGGGGGGGGGGGGGTGGATCTTATTTTCGGGAAAGAAAGCAAATGAAGGTGTTCTATGAAGAGGACAAAGCAAGATAAAGGGTTTAGGGATAAAGCGAGGCAGAAGGCATGACATTCAAGTATCTTGAGGGATTTATAGAAGGATGACAGGGAGAGGGGGAATCAAAGAGGGCTGGGCTACGCAAAGGTGGCTGAAAGATTTGTAGGTGTAAATGACTGTGGAAGGGTGTAACACGAGGTTTGGCCAATGAGGAGTTTAAGTTGGTGGAGGCAGGAGCGGGCTTTACCTTGGATGTTGCAGAGATGGAGAGTCTTGTAGATGGTACGGTCAATGGTCATTTCTACATTTTTAAGGGTGGGGGTAAGATGGATGGGGCAACCATGTATGGTGAGGTAAAAGTGATATGAACGGAAGGAGGGGGTGATTCTAACTAGAGTGATAGCCCGAGATTTGCTGGGATTGATAGAGAGGAGCAACTGATTACTCCAAGTAACAAAGAGTTCAATGTGATACTGGAGGAAACATTGGGAATGGTCATGGGAGGGGACCAAGGCTAAGAAGGCGCTTTTATCAGCATATTGGAAGAGGTAAATAGAAGGGACAGGCTGAAGCATATTGGTGGTGTAGAGGAGATATAGGAGGAGAGAGAGGACAGATCCTTGCGGCACGCCGGCAGAGGGGTAGAAAATATATTCGGTATTAAGGATGGTGTCATAGGTTGGGCGATTGGAAAGTAAGGAGGCAATGACCCAGATTAGGTTGACGGGAAGTGCATAGGTCTGGAGTTCGAAGAGCAGGCTAGGACGCAATTTAACTGATGGGAGATGAGTCGGGTCAGGCAGAGGAGTTCGTTAGTGGAGGAGAAGGAAGGGTGATAACCAAACTGAGTTTTGGGGAAAATTTGGGGGAGATGGTGGTGGATGCGTCAGTATTGTTTTAAGGATCTTACTGAACACCAGGGTGAGGCAGATGGGCCAGTAGAAGGGGGTGGTAGATGGAGGTTTGTCAGGTAAGAGGAACGTGAGAACAAGAGCTATTTCTCACAGGCAGGGGTAATAACAGGGATGGAGGAGGGTGTTATATAGGGTAGCCAGGTTGTTGATGAATGGGATGTGGCATTCTTTGAGGTGGCAGTAAGAGATGAGGTCGTGGCTTGGAGCTGTGATGCGTTTGGTGCTTAGTGTTAATTGTAGATCATGTGCAGTGGTGTGGGTATTAAGGTCGGAGGGGGCTGTGTGGTTCAGATTATGGGAGCCGGGAGCTAGGGGTGAGGTGAAGCTGTCCGTTTATTCAAGGACGTACGGGAATAGGTAGTAATTAAAGTTAGAACTATCAGGTATTGAGAAGACGTCCGTTTTGAAGGAGACGAAATGGTAAGCATTGCGGGCGTTTTCAGGCAGAGGGCTTTCGAGGTGGAGGTGAGGGTAGTTGCGTGGAATATTTATCCCAAATATATTCATGCTTATCTCCTTTACTATCCATACCAGTTTACGCAATGAGTTTTTTGACACCATATGTATGATCGGTGGTTAAAAATACAGGTTGATTTAAAAGACTTAACGATTTGAAAATTCATTTAATTATTCAAAGAAGCTACAGATCTTTTTATAGTGTCGCTTTGTAGGAAAAACACCAAGTTTTCACACGCGTGATAACAGTTCAGCGTAATTTCAGTACCTTCTAGTAGACCTTTAAATTGTAACTGAACGATGCGCCAATTTCATGGACCCGAAATTCCATAGACTTTTCACACACAGATATTTTTTTCTATTGGGATCATGAAGGATATCGTCTCCATACCTACTTTGCCGGCTTCTCAACCTTGAGCTCAGAGCAAGTATTTACGATCACGCTGACCAAGTTCCACTTGCAATACTACAGAGAGTTTGGAATGGAATTCACTACAGATGTAATGTATCAAACCAACGAAACTGACCAGGAATATCTAGTTTGAGGTGAAGAAAAGTGATGTGTTTCCATATAAAACAACCGTAAAACCAGCTCTGTAGATTATTTGAATAAATTTACTTGAATTTTCAAATTTATATAGTAGTGTATATCACTTTGTGAAAATCTCTAGAGGGATTCCGCTATTTAGGTGTATCTGTTTATTGGAAACGTTAATTTGTGCATTGTAATCGTTTATGCAGGAGCCCAAATTATATGTAAAATAATATGTACGTAAAGTAACTGCCGCGGCGGATTAGCCGCGCGTACTGTTGCGCGCGGCCGTCCGTCGTCGGGGGTTCGAATCCCCCCTCGGGCATGGACGTTTGTGTCGTCTTTAGTGTAAGGTAGTTCATAAGTTGTTTGTAAGTTTAAGGACTGATGACCTCGCAGTTAAGTCCCTTAACCTTAACAAACATTTTAACATTTTGTAAACTATCCATCAGGAAATAGTGACACTCCAAGACCAAGGATGAATTGCTCTGATAAAAACTGGTGTCTCATATGGATGCAGTCTTTCGCTCATACTGTTTAATACTCACAACGAAGAGGATATAAAGGTAATAAATGGAAGTTTAAAAAGAGGTATAGTAATTCACTGTCAATCATAGAATTTTGTGATGACATTGTTGCTTCTAGTGAATATGGACGAGAATTACAGGATCCACTCTATAAAATGAATAGATCAATGGGGACCGAATGTTGATTGAGAGTAAACCGCAGAAAGATAATAGTAACGAGCAGAAGCAGAAATGATAACTGCGGGAGATTTAACATAAAAGTTGGTGATCATAAGAATTCTGAAAGTTCTTGGTTCTCAAACCGAGAACCTTTGCTTTTCGCGGATAAGCGTATGTTTTGAAAACAGATGAACCCACGACAGAAGAATCCGGAATAGCATAAAGAATAGATGTCAAGGCAGAGAAGGCATTAATGGGCAAGAAGAATCTTACTTGAGTCAAAAAATGGCCGCAATGTGAGGACGATGTATTCCAGATTGTACGTTTGAAGTACTGTCTTTGTTTGTAAGTGAAACGGGTAATAGTAAAAAAAGGAAGCGGGAGATAACTGCAACCTTTAAAATGTGGTGCTACAAAAGAATGTTTAAAATGAGGTAAAGGATCAGTAGATCTCCTTAGAATATACGACCAAAGGGACGTACCGAAGACATAGACAGAAATGGACAGGTTCTAGGACATGTGTTGACACGTCAGGGAATAACCTATTTCTACATGAAAATATACTAAATACTCTGCAAAACCTATTGAAGTGCCTGTCAGAAAGTTCATTGAACCGATTTCATGATATTTCTCAAAAATTCCATTTCATAATAACGCGTGGGGAATAGGAACATTTAAATATTTCCGCGTTCGATTTCATATTTTTTATTTCGTTGAGACGATTATGTCTTCCTATGTAGGATGCCAGCAAAATATGCTCGCATCCGTATGAGACAGTCGGTGAAAGTAATTTCGCAAATACCTTTCGGCGCAGAAAAAAAAGCTACCTATTAATGATTTCCACCCCAACTCGATCTACCATGACATGTTCTCTACTACATCGTGATTATAAAAAACGAACTGCCCTTCGCTGAACTTTCTCTAAATCGATTTCACAATGCGCAGTAATACTCAACAATAGGATGCACAAGTTTTATGTAAACAGTTTCTTTAGTAGAACTTTATTTTCAAAGTATTTTGCCAATAAAACGTAGCCTTACAATGTTTTATGTGTGTTCTTTCCTATTGAAGTTGTTCATAACTGTCATTACTAGGTGTTTAATTGAACTTACAGCCAGTGGATTAGACCAGTTTTCTCGTATTGATTAAGTTTAAAGGATTTTCTTTAGACTCATATGGATGACTTCACACATATCATTATTAAGAATAAATTGTAATTTTTCACCATGCAGATATCTAAATCTTCTGCTTGCTTTACTACCTAATAAATGACTGGATGACTGTCTCGGAAATCACTTATAAACTTAAGTTACATTATGAGCCTTTTAAGATTTGCTTGGGGATGCCAGATATAACTTTTCTTTTACTCGATCACTTTTCGATAATTACAACTTAGCGTTCTGTGTACTTTCTGACAGGAAATCACGAATCCAATCGTATAACTGCGGCGATATTACACAAGCACGCAATTAGATTAGAAGACGCTTGTGAGGTACAGTGTCAAAAACCTTATAGACATCTAGATATATGGAATCGATTTCAGATATCTTATCGATAGCACTCATCACTTTCTGTGAGAAAGAAGCCAGCTACATTTCACAAGAACGATACATTCTGAATCCGTTTTGACTATTAGGAGCAGGTAGAATTTTGAGTTTGTATAAATCATTGCCAGTGTTTGTGATCTTGGAAAGCTTTTTTACTTTGCAGTTTTATGCAAGCTGGTCCACCCCCTCTTTTGTTAATTTTTGTCGTTGTAAATATGTCAATAGCTCTTGATATTATTTCTTTGAATTTACACTCTGATTTACACTCACATGATTAGTTTCGAAAGACTGGAAAATCCCACTCAGTAAAGCATTGCTCGAATTTTTATATGTTTCTTTTTAATAAATGTATTTATCGTTATATTTTGGCGGGTTTGGAAAATCCGATATATAGTATCGCTACAACAACTCTGTATTGACTCATCCCTGTGTCTGTTTCGATGCTCTTCATTAACTCCGGATTATCTGTTGCTAAGAGTTAAAGTATCATTTCACAACCATCGTCTGTTCTAGTGGGCTCATAAACTAATTGCTTGACATAATTTTCGGTGAATGCGTTCAGTACAATTTCGGACGATGTTTTCTCCTTACCTCCGGTTTCAAAAATGTATTTTTCCTTCCATTTTGAGGATACGTTTAATTCGCCGCCAATTAAAATAATTGCCTTGGGTAGGTTTTTAATTTTTGATCCAAGCATTCTTGAAACATTTTTGCAATCGAATTGTCTTAGTCAGGGGGTTGGTAAAGAGAACGAATTATTAATTTATTCTGGTTGTAAGCGGAAATATATGGAATGGATCGAATAAAATATGTGGTGCCATACTTATTGCTGTCACGTGCGTTTGTCCTGTGGCGAAGTTGGTGAGATGGTATCGGTAGAAGTTTCTAACCATACCAATTTATTCAATCTATCCTGCTTCGGTTGTAAAGTTATGCTGCTTTAGTCGGCTTTTGCTACCTATAACGATTTGAGCTACAGTACTTTCTATTAGCGATTGGAAAATTACACACACAGCTACGTCAATTTACAACTGTTAGACCGATGACTTTTACATCTGTGTTCATTCTATATGTGACCAATTTGAGACAGAAACCCGTAACACATGATACTGGGCGGACCTGTAGAGGCTAAAATTTGTAAGGAAGGACATTAATTGGAATACATCTAGCAAAGAACTAAGGACGCAAGTGATTCTCTGAAATGAAGTCGTTGACGACGGAGATGAATTCTTAGTGCGCTGCATAAACAAGTTAGAAGACTGATGACTCAGCTGCTGTTTCAGATGACTGCGGTTTCCGGATCTTGATAGTGCCCCCTACCCCAACCACCCTGCGTCCATAGAAACAATTAGGCGCACCTCTGCGACTGGTGCCAGTTGAAGCACACCGGTTTGTCCCCCCTCCACCCCCTTTTAGATATATTTTCGTTGAAAGGTCTGCAGAATGTCTTACCTTGGCCTATTTGCGCTTGCTTCAACTCGAGCTGAGACGTCGCCCTATCAAGCTTCTTTATTTTACACTTTTCTTCCAAGCTTAAAGCGCAGAAATTTATTTCTAAGAGATACTGAAAGTTAGTTTTTCCTTGATAATAAACACCGAGGACATATGAATATGCTCATGAACATTAAAACACAGCAAGTAACTGATTACACTGTTAAATGACTGTAACAAAATGCATGTGTTACGATGAAGAGAGCAGCTACTTTCGGGTCACGTGACACTGTAAGCAGGACCCACTCCTAACCTTTCGCATAAGCGAAGGCAGCTCTCCCCCATATCTTTTCAAACAGTTAAATATTTGTTACAACGAATAGTATAAATGTCGTTAACCCTCAAACTGGCGATAAATTTGCAAAAACGTCCAAAGATATGTGGCAAGCAACAATACAAAAGTCATTGTTGTTACCGTATCTGTTAAAAAGAAGACTGGGTTTAAAAAAAAAATTGCTTGCAGTCGGTCTCGAACCCACTACTACCTTCGAAACCGTTGAGCGGTGCCGCTAACGACACTGCTATTTTTGTTTGGTGGAGGATAGTAACTTCATCAATATTTATGATGGAACCTTCTGAAGGCTTTTATAGTTGATGCGTCTTTAATTTATAGTTATAAGGTATTTCACCAAATACGACTTGTTTTTGATGAATCTTCAATACGCAAAATAAATAAATAAATAAATAATGAATAGTGGAAGTACCCTATTCGGAGGATTCGCGTATGCGCAAGGCGAGGTGTACAGTAGCTCCATTGTCTTTGTTTCGAGACCATTCGTGCATAACAGCCAGAGCTGGAGAAGCCAGGTGATGGTGTCTCTACTCTACCAGCTCCAACGCCAATGTTAAAAGCAGCCTTTCCCCTAGCCCCTACCTGCCACGGGAGCGCCAATACTCCGCATGCGGGGGATTCAGAAGAGAAATTGAACCTCAGCCGCGCATGCGCATTTCATCTCAGCTGCCACAGCCGCGTATATTGAGTGGCAGCGCTACACTTGGTATTACGAGCTATCTCCGCGTCGTAAAACGTTCCTCATGCGATAAAAGTAATGAGCGTATAAAAATAATCTGCTAGAAAAACGAAACGGAGAAAGATAGCTTAAAAACACTTTTTAGTTGGAGTCTTTTTATTAATTTTTTGGTATCTCGACGAGCTTTTAGCCGGAGGTTCACTGCAACATAGGACGCGCCGCCACTGGCCAACAGATTAACAGTGTGAGATAATGAGAGTCGCTGGCACATTTTACTGATAGGTGCTGTGCCCCAAAACAGGGTGTAAGTGCTGCCCTATCTTTGTTCAAATGTTCAAATGTTTGTACAGCTTATGGGACGTAACTACGGGTTCATCAGTCCCTAAAATTACTACTACTTATGAACTAGCTAATACTAAGGACGGCACAAATATCCATGCCCGAGGGGGGATTCGAGACCCCGGCCGTAGTGGCCGTGTAGACCGTGACTGGAGCGCCTCAGTCCCCTTGGCCACCGCGGCCGGCGCCCTATCTTTACGCATAACATATATACATTGACCACTGGTTGCATCACCTCAGAGATCTGATAATGGCAGACCTGTGTCTTCGGAACGGTTTGCATTATAGATTAAATTGAAAACTAGCGATTGAAGGCCCTGTAGCAATTATATTCTGAATCAAATATGACCGATAAAATGTTCTGAATAGAATAGAAGACATCAAGTACGATGATGGACGGATACACCGGAAGTTGGACGGAAATGCGAATAAGCGTGAACTGTCTGACGCTTGAAGAGAGACGAGAATCAACCAGCTAATTGGAAAGTTTAAACTAGCAGCTATAAGTGAAGACTACATATCCCAATCGAGCGAAGTGGCGCAATGGTAAGACACTGGACTCGCATTGGGAAGGACGGTGGTTCAACTCTATCTCTGACCATCCAGATTTAAGATTACCGTGATTTCCTTAAATCACTCCAGGCAAATGCCGGGATGATTCCTTCCAAAGGGCACGGCCGACTTCTTTTCCCATCCTTACGCAAACTCTCCAAGCGTAAGCTCCGTCTCTAATGACCCTGCAGTTGACGTGGCGTTAAACACTAAGCTTCTTTTTACATATCCCAACATGACACTCCATGACGAACTGTCAGAACAACTTACGCCATTTATATGATACTAACAGAAACATGTAACTCTCACTCTTCCCGTACTCTATACACTCCATTGAATGGAAGTAATTCTGGCATGTTTGACTATGTGAAGCACCAGCCACGTGCACGTAACAGCTGTTTGAGGTAACTATCTGGATGTAGAAGTGGATTGTAACGGATTAACTATCACGAAATTTTCTACGTGTTTTATGGCATCAAGAATTGGCTATATGCTCGCGCTTCCCAACTGAGATTTGAAAAGGCCCTTCACAAACTGTGGGTCGTTACGGTCCCGTATCTCAATCGATTACAACGGACACCAAACATTTTTATTAAGATAGAAAAATGATTCTTGTTTTTAGCCCAAAATAAAAAATAAATGTAATCATTCCTAAGAAGCAATGCCATTTTCTCAACCATTTAATACACAAAGAGATATCAGTTAACCGTATATCGTAGATAAGTCTTTTCGTAAGTTGGTTTTTATTTTTAAAGTTAAGATTTTGGCTTTAATTTTGGCACTGACATAATATTTCGAAAATGCCTCAGTCATTATGATCATAAAGCTAACAGCACCACCTATCGGGTCTTTGGTGTAGTACTATTTACAAGTAAGGAGAACAGAATACTTAAATTACAAGTTGTTTTTCTCGTCATTCGATTTCGATGAAATACATTCTATATCTCACCCCAAGACATGCCCTAATTACCCATGAAAAATTCATAACTCGTTTTGCCGTATGGGAGATTAGCTCACCAAACAGAAATACATGTTGATTTTAGATTTTAAAAAATAAATAAAATGAAATAAAAATAGTTTTCCATGATCGGATTTCGATGAAATAATGCCTATGAGTTGCGACAAAGTACGCGCAAGCTGCCTGCCCTCATGGAAATTTGTTGAGCAGTTTCACAGATTTGTGACTTCAAACCAGAGACACGATGTGCCTCTAATGGTAATATGTGTAGCTGTATTGCATACATCTTTAGCACACAACAGTTAAAGTCCAAATTGTTTATAGATAGAACTATGGCATAACTTCACGTGCATTCATTTCGAATCATGGGCCGTGTTTAAAAAGGTTTTTTTTTTTTTTTTTTTTTTTTTTTTTTTTTTTTTTTTTTTCGTAAACTGGTTGTTAACGCCTCACTTATTATCTTGCATGAAATAGTATGAATAATGAATAATGGACGGTACAATTCAATCTCTGAGAAGTGTCAAGTTACTGCTCTCAGGAGCTTCTAAAATTTATTGTGTGATCAGCTGAAAACTGGCTTTAACATGATCTTGTGCTATCAATCTTTTAGCTAATACTTGCAAGCAATTATATATAATTTCCATACCTTAAAAACGCAAGATTTATAGTTGCATAAAAAGTACCTTACATTAAAACACGTAAACGGGCAGCTGCAAAAACTCCATAAAATATTGCTCGGAAAGGATTGCGGGATTCTTCCAAATGCGGTCGTACGCTTTTCTTCTTATTAAACCGAAGTGTTATGTTTTCACAAAGCACGCCATAAAAGAGTTTTCGGCAGCTTTAGTGGATGCTTCCGACCTAGCGCCAGAAACCTACGGTATTAAACTAGCATAAAGAGAGCCTATAAAAATACTGCAAAGCGCAGGTGTGTGTGAAAGAAATTAATTATGATTTTGGGCTTCGTCCAAGTTTCCCTCTACGCGGAGCTGCGCGGTCCAGCTGCCTCATTGGCTTTAAAATCACACGTAGCGTTCCTTACCACCTGCTATTTGTCGTAATTTTTCTTGACCTTTATGTTTTACATTGCACGTGCTATACCACACTGTCTGCTTGTATTAACTGAATTAGTAACTGCTCTCTAACAATGACATATAAATACTTGTTTTTGTAAAAGCGAAACAGTCAAACCGAATTTGCTTCTTAGATATTCACTGTAATCATGCACGAAATAAGAAAATATTCTACTTTTTTTTAAATCTATGGGATTTAACTTCTATGAATGACCACTGAAATACCCAACTTTAAAGGTATGCGGGTTTCGGTAGATAATACATTTACAACATTAATTTCATCTATTGTAGCCTGTGGTCGAAATTTGACCAACCGTGTTTACAAAGTAAATTCTACATCCGTTAATCTTTCCTAACTACGGCTTACACACGTGAATTTAGTTTTGTCCACATGCACGGTGTAGCTCCTTCCGAATTACACAAGTTTCATCGGCGTCATGGTCTGGTTAAATTAAAAATCTGTACTTCCATTTCATGTAGGGAATTTATGTGATGATGTCCAAATTCGTATTACTTCCTCTGCGCAAAAAAATTATCAAGCTCTTTATCTTTACTCCATATAGTTTGCGTTCTCTTTCTTGGCAAAGGCTAATTTAATGGTCTCATTACCAGACATCGCAAGTTGTGGAGGCGATGTGATAGATTAATCATCTTCAATAGTGGAAAGCGAAGAGATCAAATTAATTATTTATTTTATGAAAACCGGTTTCAGTGGGCTATGCCACCATTATCTGGTCAAATAAAAATATACAAAGTGTCACCTAACGTTATTTAAAAATGGAGGTTAAATAGTATCTGTAACATAGCACTTATTCGAAATATAAAGTGCATAAGCTAAAATATCAACAGCTTGTAAGAGCTACCACGTAATGGTGTCATAGCCCTATGAAACCGGTCATCATAAAATAAATGATTGTTTTGCGATCTTGTCTTTCTACTTTTGAAGATAAAAATATAGTTTCCATATAATAAGAGTAGTAGGAACTCGCAGATATTCAAAATGAAGTAATTAAAAATTAGGACTTTACTTGAATTATCTGGTAGCAACAACAGATAAACACAGTTATTCTTTCGAAATAATAGGCAAAACGGCGGTGCCAAGAAATGACAATAATTCGTTACCACGTCATTTTTATTATAATTGCTGTCAAGACGGTCCACCTGGTAGTTATACCTATTCTACCGCTATATGGCTGTCATGCTAAACTTTTTCGGCATATCGTCGTCTAGTGCTCCATTTAGATACGAAAACTTCCATTTTACTCTCAGTATTCCTGGATAACTAGTTTTGTGCTCAACTATCGCAAATCTCATCCCGAATTCTACTAGTTTCGAGGGACTCCTTGTGAGATTAATTTTAAAAATCGGCACTTGCGTTTTCATGTTCGGGTATTACATAATGCCACTACCGTATTTTTGCAAGATCGTATATCATAAACGTATAAAACATTCCCCACAATTTGGAAAAAAAAATGATGTAACTATTGGCCGTATTCTTTAATTACATTTCTATTACTTTCAAAAGGATGGAACACAATACTTGCCGCGCGGGAATGGCCGTGCGGTCTAAGACGCCTTGCTAAAGAAAGTAGGGCCGCTCTACGTCGTCAGGTTTGAGTCCTCCCTCGGGCATCGGTATGTGTGTTTAGTTAGTTTAGTTTCTTTTTTATGTAGTTTGTAAATGTTCAAATGATTGTGAAGCTATGGTCCCAACTGAACTGTTCAGCAGTCCGTAGATTTACAAACCCCTTACACTAACTTATGCTGATGACTGTACACACACCCAGCCAGAGGGAAGACTCGAACCTCCGACGGGGAGCAGACGCGCACTCCGCAGCAAGGCGCCTTACAGAGTTCGGCCACTACCGTGCAGCAAAGTGGTTTGTAAGTCTATCGGCCGATGATCTCAGCAATTTTCTCCCGTGGTTAGACAAACTTTTGATTTGAAAACTAGGGTAAGGTGGTACAATTTCGATAAATTCGGACAAATGTTATTGTAACTGGAAATATCTTGAGAAAAGATGTAATTTTAATTATAGCACTTGTTCTTGGATGTTTAACTAATATGTAACACAAATATTAGACAATTACAAACGTCGGTATAGACACACAAAAAGTTACAGAATGGAGAAAAATCGATCGAAAATGTACCACACAAGGTACAATTGTGATCACTTGCTAGTAGAATTTTGACTAAGGCCATCTTCCACATAAAAAGCACTTTTTCCGTCAGGCACCGACGCATACTTCGTGATACCAAACATTGCATTTTGGGTAGAGAATCTAGTCACCCTTAAATAGAAAATTTATAAGAGCTCGTTTGACCAAGTAGCTTCGCGTACCTCCTAACGGGAAAAAATTTATTTCTCCTTATCACAAAGTGGTGTATTCTTCGAAAAAACCTGTGGAAACCTGCTACGCTACAATGCCACACAACGAGACACTAAGGCCGGCCGCGGTGGCCGAGGAGACTGAGGCGCTTCAGTCACAGTCTGCACGACCAATACGGTCGGGGGTTCGAATTCCCCCTCGGGCATGGATATTTGTGCCGTCCTTAGTTGTAGGTAGTTCATAAGTAGTTTGTAAGTTTAGGGACTGATAACCCCGTAGTTAAGTCCCTTAAGCTTAACAAACATTTGAACATTTTTTGAGACACTACGAGACTGACAAATGGCGCGAAAATTTATGTTGATCAGAATTGTACCTATATCGAATTTTTACCACCTTACCCTACAGAAGGAGTGATTTTTTTTCCATGATAACGCACGTCCTTCAAAGTTTACTAGCCAAGTTTTGTCATCAGATTAGTAAATAAAGCCGGAAGACAAGGAGCCTAGTTCTTTTTAAGGATGGAGAAGGAAATCAGCAATCACTTTTCAAAGAGACCATTCCGCCATTTAGGCGGAGGGATTTAGGGAAATAACGAAAAATTCTAATCTCGATGACTGAAGGCTGTTCCATTATTCAAAATGTTCAAAACTTTGTAAAGCTTACGAGACTTAACTGCGGGGTCATGAGTCCCTAAACTTACAAACTACTTATGAACTAACTTATACTAAAGACAACAGAAACATACATACCCGAGGGAGGATTAGAATCTACGACGCGGGATGCCGTGCGATCCGCAACGTGGCGCTCCAGACCGCTCGGCTACTCCCGCGCGGCTGCATTATTCAGAATAGGTTAGAGTGATTGTAAATGTTGGCCATAAATTGAAGCAGCTGATTATGGTGTAAGAATGCTACAACTTTGCCACATCCAGTACTATCATTTATCGTAGATTGCTCTGCGTAACAGAATGCAGAACTCTCATTCTCAATACCAAATGGGTGATTTTCAGCAATCAGTTGTTACGTTTCAAAAACTGCTTTACTGTGCAGATCCATATATCTTGCCGTTCGCCGTTCTCAACGTTTACACTCTTTTATATCAGTATGCTAAGCATGTACATTGAGAACATCTTATCATAGTTTAAGTTAGATCCAACACTAACTAAAACTGTGTTGCGATGTTCTATAAGCGTTTCACATGTGTTGCATACTGACATGAAATATGTATGAACTGAGAATGACTAGTCACCTAAATTTGTATATGCGCAATCAAGCAGTTTATAAATAAATAACGACTTACTGCTGAAAATCACCTATTTGGAATACATATGCAGTCGTTCGCGCAACAAACCTTTATGGAAGGCAATCTCATAAACTCCCATTTTAACTAACGCCCAACGACTATAGCAGTGCACTCGTCTCCACAGTACGATACAGGGTAATTCTAAATCTACATACACACTCCGCAATCAACCGTACAATGTGTGGCGGAGGGCATACTGTACCACTACTATACATTTCCTTTCCTATTCCACTTCCAAATAAAACGAGGAAAAAGTAATGCCTAATGTCCCCGTGCAAGCCCTAATTTTTCTTACTTGTCTTTGTGATCGCTACGCTGAATGTAAGTAGGCAGCAGGAAGATCGTCCTATGCTCAGATTCAGATTCCGGCCCTCAAAATTCACGAAAAGAACGTCGTCTTTCCTCCAGAGATAACCAATTGATTTCCCGGAGCATTTCCGTGACACACATTGGTCGAACCTACCAGTAACAACCCTAGCTGCTCACCTCTGAACTGTTCTGTGTTATCCTTAAAACTAACTGCTGCGGTTCTAAACACTTGAGCAATACTAAAGACGTGGTCGTAAAAGCGTTTTATACGCGGTCTCCTTTACAGATGAAGTACATCTTCCCAAAATTCTCCCGATAAATCGAAGTCGGCTGTCCGCCTTACTCACAACTGTCCTTACATGTTCGTTCCATTTCATAGCGCTCTGCAGTGTTACACATAGCTATTTGAATGACGCGACTGCACCAGCAAGCTCACGACTAATGCTGTATTCGAACGTTATGGGATTATTTTTCCTACTCATGCACATCACCTTATATTTTTCTATATTGAGAGCTAGCTGTCATTCTTCGCACCAACTAAAATTTTGTCTAAGTCATTCTGTATGCTATTACAATCAATTAAAGACGACACCCTCCCAATCACTAAAGCATCATCAGGAAACAGCCGCAAATTACAATTTACTCTGTCCATCAGATCATTTATATAGATAGATAATAATAGTAGTCCTATCAATATTCAAATATTCAAATGTTTGTATAGCTTATGGGACTTAACTACGGGGTATCAGTCCCTAAGCTTACAAACTACTTAGGAACTAGCTAACACTAAGGACGGCACAAATATCCATGCCCGAAGGGGGATTCGAACCCCGTAGTGGCCGTGCAGACCGTGACTGTCGCGCCGCAGTCCCCTCAGCCACCGCGGCCGGAGTACTCCTATCACACTTTCCTGAGGCACGCCTGACAATACTCTCGTCTCTGATGAACACTCGTCGTAGAGGACAACGTACTGTGTTCTATTACATATGAAGTCTACCAGCCAGTCACAAATATGTGAACCTATTCCATAAGCTCGTAACTTCGTTAGCAGTCTGCAGTGTGGCAATGCGTCAAACGCCTTTTTGTAGTCGAGTAAAACACAATCCGCCTGTTGCCATTCATCCATGGCTCCTGAGACTCCTGACTATGGACTGTCTGTCATACTGCTTTGGATAACGTCATCCCTGAAGTATAGAGTAGTGGTGTCAGATGCGATAATCTAGGCGACCGCGTTTCTCCAAACTAGACAGTCGACCAATCGTCAGGTACATTGAGTACTAAAACGGAGAGGAGGACGGTATGCGACACTTTGGATGGGGCAAGTATCTTGCTTCTATACGGCACAGTGACGTTCCTATACATGGCACTCACACTGGGTAGGGACCGGTCACAGTTGTGATGGTTGAAGGTGGATTGGTTTACAACGTTAGTCAGCACAGCAAGAGATCCATATACAGAGTTGTAGCTGCTGACATATCGTGGAAGTCATCAAGAAAAAAATCGTGGAAACAACTGTTTATGTAGCGTGCACCTACAGCAGGCTGTTCCAACAGGCTGATCAGCGAGCAAGAGCGCACACGAGCGCTCACTACCCCAGCGCGGAACTGTTGTGGTGGGGGAAGGTGACGTCACACACGCTAGTACTCGGCGGCCAAAAGTAAACAGGCGCGTTCCTTTAGTGTCTCGGTGGTATCAAAACGTGAAGGCAGACACGTTCCGTCTGCTTCATAGGAATGCAGCTGGTTTCATGTGCATGTTGGGTTGACGTATTGTTATCAGCAGGTATTCTCTGTAATGAACAGAATACACAATAATGAAAGGCCATTGTTTCAGAATCCAGCAATGACGAGTATGCTGCTTATCGCTGCAGCAAACAACATAACACGTGATATCTGTTCACTTGTGTCGAAAAAAATGAGTAAATGACAAAATAGTTAATAAATCCTTTGTTAGCTGTACAACGTTACTTGTCAGTTAGTTCTGATTGCCACTTCCGCATAGCCGGATCACGATGTTACATTATCGCCTTAAAGTTAATAGGTCTAATTCTGACTTATTTCAGGCAGATTAAAAAAAATGTACAGCACTTTTCTTTGCTTGTGTGTCTCACAATTTTTTTATAATGAAGCAAACTGGTTCCGTATTCCTGCCACTATCTTCCTAAATTGAAAACCTTAGTAGTTGTGCTATTTCTTGTGATAAAATACTGGATCGGCCGCTATGCCACTTATTGTTGCCACTGTTTATCGAGTTACTTTATGTGAACGTGTAACTCAGGTGTCACTTGGTAAGTCTGGTTATTGGCAAATAAGATGGTTGTGTTATTAGCCGCGGCGGAGCGGCCGAGCGTATTGAGGCATTATGCTATGACGCGGAAGGTCGTTCCCTGTCGGGGATTCGAATACCCGATCGCACATGGACGTTTGTGCCGTCTTTCGTATCAGCTGGTTCATAAATAGTTCCTAAGTATAGGGGCTGATGACCCTGCAATTGAGTCCCATAAGCTTTACAAATATTTGAACCTGTTTTTCAATTTTTTTGTGTTATTAATTTACCTGGAGTAAGCTATTACGCTTAAACACAAAATTATCTTTTCCTTGAAGTTAAATGGAAGACAGGAATTAGTTATGAAGTTCTTTATAAATTCATATTGCCATATTTAAGATTAAAATGGTGGAAACTTGGATGGAGCTCAGCGTGATAAATCAGTCAATCATAATCTGTCTTCTTTTGTTACTCTAGCAACAACTTCTAAACACATTGACGTCTTCATTAAAAAAAAAAAAAAAAAAAAAAAAAAATATATATATATATATATATATATATATTACTCAATTCAGAAGGAATACGCTTTACATTGGTTCTAGTTCCATGAAAGAGGCATTTAGAAATGTAAAATAATGTAATCATGAACACGCATTATTACATTCCAGTCGTGAAAACAAATCATTGTATTTCAGCATCATAAAAACTTTACAGTCATTATAATAACGATAGAATATATTATCATCGCTGAGGCTTCACCAGATGCCACGTGTCCCGAATTTTCAAGGAGAAAAATGACAGTCTCAGTTGTAGCTATTTAATAATCAGCTGTTCCCGTGGCGGGAAGTGCTGTTGCAGTTTACCGTGACGTGACAGGCCAGCCGGCTGGCTCACGTGCATCAACACCACCTAGAAGACAAGGCCTCACAACAGCCCGTGTTACGTCACACTGACCAGGCCGCGGCCGCCAGCTTACTGGTTGGCCGCTGCGAGGCAGTGGGCTGTATACCAGCGGCCAGC
This sequence comes from Locusta migratoria, assembly GCA_026315105.1. Classification (NCBI taxonomy): domain Eukaryota; kingdom Metazoa; phylum Arthropoda; class Insecta; order Orthoptera; family Acrididae; genus Locusta; species Locusta migratoria. The sequence continues at coordinate 411,407,604 of CM048746.1, read as the reverse complement.
CATTCAGCTGGCGGACGCGGCCTTGTTGGTGTGACGTAGCACGGGCTGTTGTGAGGCCTTGTCTCTAAGTGGTGTTACCTGCACACACGCTCGGCACAGCCATAGTCGCGTGCCGCATGCGGCAACTAAATAGCTCATGGCCGCAGAAGCGGTGCCCCGTGAGCAGGTGAGCGCTCCATAGCGCGCGAGCTGCAACTACCTGACCTACAGTGTACCCCTGGAGGTCGTGAGTTGCACTGATGTTTGTACGGTAAGCGTTGTTCGCATGGTGGAGGAGGAATTGCTGAATAACACAGCGTTCACTGACGAGAGGTATTTCTGCAAGGTGTTGATGAAAAAGGGAAACTAACATTCGTTTCATTCGAATACAAACTGAGAAAAAATATTCTGTACATTCACATCTGTATTCTGCAACACTGAACAATCAATTCAGGAGATGGCGAATCCTTTAAATGTTTTGCTACTTGCAACGAAGATATGTTATAGCCGAAAAATGAAGTCATTAACAGAAAACACACATAGAGACTTTGGAGTGCAAAATGACTGTGAATCCTCCAGACCAGTGTTTTGCAACCTTTTAGAGTCCGCGATCCCCTTTCCAAGTAAAAAGATAATGGCAACACCCCTTCCGCACACCACCCTCACCGCGCTGTAACACAGTTGTGTGTGTGGATAATTTCAAAGAAAGCGTATTTTATATTTTCGTCTGTAGATAAAACATTTTTGTAAAAAAAGAAATACAGTATTCTACATTTTACGTTTCAATTTTTGGGCTATTTTCCGGAGTGGAATACGTTATCGTATTTTTACGTTAATTTAGAGAGAACAATATATGAAACTTCCTGGCAGATTAAAATTGTGTGCTGGAACCGGGACTCGAACCTGGGACCTTTGCGTTTCGCGCTCAGGGCGCACTACCGACTGTGCTATCCCGACACGCCTCACGATGCCGCCTCACAACTTTACCTTCGCCAGTACCTCGCCCCCTACTTTCCAAACTTCACAGAAGCTCTCCTGCGAACCATGCAAGACTAGCACTCCTAGAAGAAAGGATGTGGTGGAGACATGGCTTAGCCAGAGCCTAAGGGATGTTTCACTTCTGTGAAGTTTTGAAAGTAGGAGGCGAGGTATTGGCGGAAGTAAAGTTGTGAGGCGGCATCGTGAGTCGTGTCGGGATAGCACAGTCGGTAGTGCGCTTGCCCGCGAAAGACAAAGGTCCAAGGTTCGAGTCCCGGTTCCGGCACACAATTTTAATCTGCCAGGAAGTTTCATATCAGCGCACACTCCGCTGCAGAGTGAAAGTTTCATTCTGAGAACAATATATATTGTACCACGAATATTTCACGTTGCAGGTAGGATTCTGAAGCGAATTATGCTCGTAAAGTCTCATAATATAGGCAATTTTTAAAGAAGCTGATGTTTTTTTTAGAAAATCTAATTCTGACTTATTGCTCTTGTTAATTTAGCTGTTAATTAGTACCTGAAAACTGTATTCTGGTTTTTCGTTGATGCATCGTTAACACGACGAATTTATTGTAAAAAGCTCTGTTCTATTCAAACCAGAATTTACGATAACAAGAAATTACGTAAGTTTCATTAAAATAAATTTCTATTTTCTTAGGGATTTTAGGTATTACGGAACGACAAAGTACCCAAATGTGCACTGACCTCGTTGTTCTGAGGTGCAGGTACTTCCTGTTTTCACTGCGATCCCCAGAACAAAACTTAGAGACCTTCCCGGGGATCGCGACCCACAAGTTGAAAAACACTCCTCTAAACGATCTCGTTAATAGTTCCTAAATGTATCTAGAACAGACACAAAAAGTTGGTATTGCAGATTTCGAATCCATAAATAACGAAGTAACTGTAAAAAGTTGTACTCGTGAAGACTCCTCGGGCGATAGCGCCACGTATAATCATCAAGAATTTTCTTAGGCTCCTCCGACGCAGTCATTCTCCGTAACATAAATTGTTCAATATTTCAGCCATCTTCAAGAACTCTGCTGCTGTCGAGTCCCTCTGATTACTGATGCAGCTCGTCGGCCTATACTAGGTAACCCAAGCACGCCGTCCTCCGTTGATGTTAGTTATCCTCGACACCACAGACGCCGAGAAGTTTGCCTATTAAATGAACCTCACCAACATAGAGGAGATCTTGGAAACATGAAACCGGCCCTTGGAAACAGTTTTACATCTGTAAGTGGTCCCATAGCCCACAATTAGGAAATTTGGTTGCTGTAAGAGGGGCACCGCGTTCGATTCCTGTGCTCGTGAAAGGTTTCTATGTAGAAAAATAATTGTCTCCGATCAAATTAATACGCACAAGGACCAAAGTACATTAATTATCTCTTTCGTGGCATATCAACATACGGCAGCCAATATGTTAACTTTGACTTTCACAATTGACAGTGTTAAATACATGTATTATATCTCTGACAGAAAATAAAAAAATAATGAATATAAATGTGTTCTTTTAAACATATAACTGAATTATTAAAATTAAAGATGTTAAAATGCATGTCCGCCACGAATTCATTGATGTTGGCGTCTCTTAGTATTTGCATGGACACCTCTTATCATTTCGGCAGATACTGAAGCACAAGCATGACGTGTACGTACTTTTTACATATCTGGATTTTACGTCCCGTTACATAAGCCCCGCCTTTAATATATGACCATAACATAAAAATCAAACAGCCTACTTAAATGAAACTCCTGGCTGACCATCGAATGCAACCACAACGACCAGTCAACCGTTAAGATATTCCATCAAACCTCTACAATAATGATGGGGTAATGTACCTTCGTGCTGAAACCACAGCCCGACAGGTGACTGGAGTGGAGAGTGGGATGTCTTCTAGGAGATGTTCAGTTTTCATGCTATATTTTTCTGTGGGAAATGCAAATACAGTCATACAGATAGTATGAGTGTTAAAAAAACGTGTTTAATGCACACCAATTTGATCTCAAGTCCCAGCCTCAATAATTGTACCGTAGTATATAAAGTATGTAAAGTGTTTCTTTTTGTCGAAGTCTAAATTAGATGCTAAAAATATCACATGTACACCATGTCAATAGCGACGATCTCAACATATTTCAGAAGTTCAATATTTTCACCGTTGTTGTTGTTACGGTCTTCAGTCCGGAGACTGGTTTGATGCAGCTCTCCACCCTACTCTATCCTGAGCAAGCCTTTTCATCTCCTCATAAGAACGACAACCCACATCCACTTGAATCTGCTTACTATACGCTTCTCTTGGTCTCCCTCTGCGATTTTTACCCCACATATTTCCCTCCAACGCTAAATTCACAATTCCTTGATGTCTAAGAATGTGTCCTACCAATCTATCCCTTCTTTTAGTCAAGGTATGCCAGAAATTTCTTTTCTCCCCAATTCGGTTCAGTACCTCCTCATTAGTTACGCGATCCACCCACCTAATCTTCAGCATTCTTCTGTAGCACCACATTTCAAAAGCCTCTATCCTCTTTCTGTCCACACTGCTTATCGTCCATGTTTCACTCCCATACAAGGCAACACTCCATACAAATGCCTTCAGAAAGGACTTCCTTAGGCTTAAATCAATATTCGATGTTAACAAATTTCTCTTTTTCAAAAACGCCTTTCTACCCATTGCCATTCTGCATTTTATATCATCTGTACTGCGACCATCATTTGTTATTTTACTGCCCAAGTAACAAAACTCATCTACCTCCTTTATTGTTTCGTTACCTAATCTAATTCCTTCAGCATCACCTGATTTTCTTACACTGCACTCCATTACCCTAGTTTTACTCTTGTTAATGTTCATCTTATATGCACCTTTCAGCACACTGTCCATTCCGTTCAATTGCTCTTCCAGGTCCTTTGCTGTATCTGACAGAATCACTATGTCGTCGGCAAAACGCAATGTTTTTAATTCTTCACCCTGAACTTTAATTCCTTCTCCAAATTTCTCCTTGCTTTCCTATATAGCTTGCTCAATGTACAAATTGAACAACATTGGGGAAAGGCTACAACCCTGTCTTACTCCCTTTCCAACCACTGCATCCCTTTCATGCCCTTCAACTCTGACAACCGCTGTCTGGTTTTTGTACAAGTTGTAAATAACCTTACGCTCCCTATATTTTACTCCTGCTTGCTTCAGAACTTGAAAGAGTTTATTCCAATCAACATTGTCAAAAGCCTTCTCCAAATCTACAAAAGCTAGAAATGTAGGTTTGCCTTTTCTTAATCTATCTTCTAGGATAAGCCGTAAAGTGAGTATTGCCTCCCGTGTTCCTACATTTCTCCTGAACCCAAACTGATCTTCCCCGAGGTCGGCTTCTACCAGCTTTTCCACCCTTCTGTATATAATTCGTGTTAATATTTTGCAACCATCACTTATCAAACTGATGGTTCTGTAGTTTTCACACCTGTCTGCACCCGCTTTCTTTGGAATGGGGATTATAATATTTTTCTTAAAGTCTGAGGGTACTTCACCTGTCTCATACATCTTACACACAATGTGAAACAATTTTGTCATGGCTGGTTCTCCCAGAGACTTCAGTAGCTCTGACGGGATATCATCTACCCCAGGGGCCTTGTTTCGACTTAGGTCTTTCAGTGCTCTGTCAAATTCATCTCTCAGTATAGTATCTCCTATTTCATCATCATCATCTACGTCCTCTTCCCTTCCTACAATAGTGTCTCGAAGTTCATTTCCTTTGTAGAGCCTCTCTATATACTCTTTCCACCTTTCAGCTTTCCCTTCTTTGCTGAGAACTGGTTTTCCATCAGTGTCCTTGATATTCATAGAGCTGTTTTTCTTATCTCCAAATGTTTCTTTTATTTTCCTGTAGGCTGTATCTATTTTTCCCCTATTTATACATTCTTCTACATCCTTGCATTTGCCTTCTAGCCATTCCTGCTTAGCCATTTTGCACTTCCTGTGAATCTCATTTCTTAGTCGTCTGTACTCCATTTTTCCTGTTTCATTTACTGCATTTGTATTTCTCCTTTCATCGATTAAATTTAGTATCTCCTGTGATATCCAAGGATTCTTTGTAGGTCTTGCCTTCCTACCTATTTTGTCCTCTGCTGCCTTCACCATTTCATCTCTCAATTTTACCCATTCCTCCTCAACTGTTTTATTTTCCCCTGTTTCTGTCAATTGTTACCTGAAGCTCCCTCTGAAATACTTAAGAACTTCATGTTCCTTCAATTTATCTAGGTCCCATCGCCTTATTTTCTTACCTTTCTGTAGTTTCTTCAGTTTCAGCCTACAGTTCATAACCAACAAGTTATGGTCAGAGTCTATGTCTGCCCCTGGGTATGTCCTACACTTCAAAACCTGGTTCCGAAATCTATGTCTTACCATTATAAAATCTATCTGGTATCTCCCGGTGTCTCCTGGTCTCTTCCACGTATACTTCTTTTGTGATTCTTAAACCAGGTGTTTGTTATAACTAAATTATGTTCCGTGCAAAATTCTACCAGGCGGCTTCCTCTTTCATTCCTTTTGCCCAGACCATATTCACCCACTATCTTCCCTTCCCTTCCTTGTCCTACTACCGAATTCCAGTCTCCCATAACAATTAAGTTTTCCTCTCCCTTAATTGTCTGAATAATTTCCTTTAGCTCCTCATATATTTCTTCGATCTCCTCATCATCGGCAGAGCTAGTTGGCATATAAACCTGTACTACTGTTGTCGGTGTTGGCTTCGTATCTATCTTGACAATGATAATGCGATCGCTGTGTTGGTCATAGTAGTTTACCCGCATTCCTATTTTCTTATTCATTATCAGTCCTACTCCTGTGATACCCCCAACTGATTTTGTATTTATAATCCTGTACTCACCTGACCAGAAATCCTGTTCATCCTGCCACCGAACTTCACTAATCCCCACTATATCTAACTTCAACCTATCCATTTCCCTTTTTAAATTTTCTAATTTTCCTACTCGATTAAGGGATCTAACATTCCACGCTCCGACCCGTAGAATGCCAGTATTGTCTTTCCTGATGATCACATCCTCCTGAGTAGTCCCCGCCCGGAGATCCGAATGGGGGACTATTTTACCTCCGGAATATTTTACCCGAGAGGATGCCATCATCATATGTTCATACAGTAGAGCTGCATGTCCTCGGGAAAAATAACGGCTGTAGTTTCCCCTTGCTTTCAGCCGTTCGCAGTAGCTGTGTGGCTAAGCCACATTAGCTGATGTTACAAGGCCAGCTCAGTCAATCATCCAGACTGTTGCCCCTGTAACTACTGAAAAGGCTGCTGCCCCTCTTCAGGAACCACACGTTTGTCTGGCCTCTCCACAGATACCCCTCCGCTGTGGTTGCACCTACGGTACGGCTATCTGTATCGTTGAGGCACGCAAGCCACCCCACCTCGACAATGTCTGTGGTTCATGGGAGTGGATTTTCACCGTATCTTAGAATAATATGACATTAAGTGCGTAACGTGTTTTACTTTATACAATTCTAAATTATAAGGCACTTATCACACAGTATCAACATACATGATTAGAGATCAATTTGACAAGTTCAGTTAACGTCATAAGCAAAGAACTAGAGTTTTTGTGTGTTGTATCTTTATTTAACAATTTTGAAACATAAGCACTGACGTTTCTCGTCGACGGCTTCCAAATGTTTTCCCGAAGATGGCCTTAATAAAATAACACGAAAACTAATTCGTAAATAGACAAAAATTAGTAGAGCAAATACACATTGCTTTCAAACTGAAAATCACACAGCCTAAATCCAGATGGTCTTCCAGAATGCGAGACCACTGTGATACCACTGCACAACAAGATCCAAGCAATGCACACTGCGTTATTGTTCACATGGTATCAAGAGAGAGAAGCAACTGGTTGCCAGTACTAACGTACACGAACTCTTGCCTCTCAATAAAAGTACATAGTTTCTGATAACGAATTCAACAGAGAATATGGTCACAAACATGAACTTTTCTCTTCATTTGGTGGGGCAAGTTGATTAAAGTAGCACTGTTGTGATAGGAATGATGGAATAATAAGGAAATAATGGTGATAAAACTACACTTCGAATTGATGAAGGAGAAAAGGATAAAATGAGTAAACTTCATCGATCATTCATAGCCGGGATTCTCGGATATATGATAGTAGCTTAAACCCGCGGCTCCGCTCGCGTGTTGGTTGATTGTGATAGATAATGCGCGAAACATCAAATCGATTTTTTTTAAGAGATGTATTAAAAGAAATTTCTTTTTTACTGCTTTATTTATTTATTCTTATATTTCCTTATTCGTATGCTTACCCTTACCGAGAAAGAGCTGAAGACATTGTAGCACACATAGACCAAAGATATGGTCTGTGGCATCACGTTTCGCTGTATGTAACCTCTTTGCTATAGAGTCGCAAAAGTCATTGCTGGCTTTCAGTCCGAATTTTTTTTTATACTTCGACGGCAATCTACCACCATATCTTTCACCCCATATAGCTATCGACATGGAACTGCTATGCTGTACAACAGGAGACTTCGGACAACATTTACACACAGACCATTGGTTTGCGTTCTGTAGTTTTCGCTGCAGAGCGAAATATTACCACACAAACACGTAGAATTTTATATACACCGATAACTTTTCATCCCAATATACTCCACCCTTTATTATTATCAACCCTCAAGCTACAATGCAACCAATAAAACCATTTTCAAAGAGTAAAGATAATTTTCAAAGAGTAATTATTGTTCCGCATTACGCGTTATATTCTTCAAATTATTAATATCTATAAGATCGCTATAAAACCTTCCTCAGGTATAAATTAGTAACTGTACAAATATTTAAGTCCCTGCGTCTTGTTGTTCGGACGTGATAAGCGTACAACGAACAGACATTAACATTAATATATGTAGATAAATAGCTATCCGATCGCCATAAAGCAGTGCCTAAAGCCTTCCCCGGTTAGACATTAGTAACTGTACAAATTTTTAGCTCATTATGGCTTGTGGTTCAGACGTGATAAACGTACACCGAACAGACATTCACATTTATAGATATAGATAACGAATTTATTAAATAAATTTAAATATCAATTAATACGAAATAGTACCTTTCTTTTGTTAAGTTTCATTCCATACTGAGCCTAAGTGCACACCCACTGTTACAATATGAGGATGATGAACAGCAGTCAGTAGTAAGTATTCATTTATTGTCGCAGATCTGAATGTGCGTTACTGTGTGGCCGTTATTAATGCTTTGAAAACGGGGATTCATGGACAGATTGAAAAATTTTGTTTAAAACTACGTTTTCAAACCTGTTACCGGAAACTAGATCTGAGGGACTAAATGAATATTTGCGACTGAGTGCTTTTCATCATCCACTCATACGTTGAGTCTCTGGTGTTCATTTCAAAGCTATCGCACTAGTGGTGAGTTAAACGGCAAATTTTAACTCCATGGAAGAAAGCGTACGTCTTCGAAAACCCATATTTCACGCAAGTGTCGTGTGAAGAGGAACGGATGGAGAGTTCATTGCTGATAAGGCTGCCCCCCACGCAGAAGAAGGCCCGCGCTAACAGAACGGCAGACTGCTCGGGATTGTTATTCCCCTCGTCTTTCGGAAGCCGCCTGAGTTAATGATGGTTCCCCGGGGCACCGTATCGGGCGTGACTTCACAAGCGATTCTCCCGTCCAAGTTTGCACTGTCGAACCCTCTCTGCCGGGCGGGAAACCAAATTAATGACGGAAGAGTTTAGACATGCTCGCCTTAGCGATGCAGAATAGGAGCGAACACTACTTTCTTTTGACGCTCAATAATATTTGTGCCGATAGTGTTCTTGAATACAACAATACCCCGTGATAAATACAAACTGATGGGTTTTATTTCCTTTTCTTTTACTTCTAGCTGAGTTCCCATGGTGTTTTTGTGTTTCTTTCTACTGGGCCCGCAGCATATACAAGGTCAAAATATGACATAATCGTGATATAGATATCCAAGTTTGTTGCTAACAATATTTATTCAGTTTGTGCAAATTTACTCCACTACAAGCTTGTTTCGGCTTATGTCATTTTCAAGTGGGCCTGGTGATGTATAATAAAATAATTACCTACGTTTACAATATACAACTTTGTGTAAAAAATTAAAAAAAAATTCATTACAAATTCACATATGTTTAACTTGGATTGACGTCCATAAAGCATATTAGAGTTAGTGTCTTTTTGTGACAAGATGGTATAGTCACGTTTTATCTCGTTAATTTTTTGTATTTGACAGATATAGACATTGTTTACTCTGATGATGCTTTATGTTTACAGTAAAATATATCTGTGCTAGTCAGAGGGTGAACTCATGTGTCATGGATAATATAATAGCAGAGAAAAACATCTTTTTTTTTTCTTGTGTGAAATTTTATCCGTTTTCCTTTTCAAAAATTTCAATGAAGTTTTCAAAATAATTTTTATCTTTTAAATCATGATATTCTCAACGAACAAACAGATTTAAAACATAAAAATTATTTCGAAAACTTTATTGAAATTTTGGAAAAGGGAATCGGATAAAAATTCACACAAGAAAAAGAAACGATGTTTTTCTCTGCTATTGTATTATCCATGACACACGAGTACACCCTCTGACTAGCAGAGATATATTTTACTGTAAACATAAAGCATCATCAGAGTATTTTATTATACATCACCAGGTCCACCTGAAAATGGCATAAGCCGAAACAAGCTTGTAGTAGAGTAAATTGGCACAAGCTGAATAAATAGTGTTAGCAGCAAACTTGGATATCTATATTACGTCATGTTTTTGTGTGTTAATTAACAAAGAAACTCCAAAAATACATGCTAGTATCTTGACGTGTGATAGCCATTCAATTGTTGAACGACTAATCTGTACGTGAAAAGTGTTCCATGTTTCTGACACATTAACTAGAGAAGTTAAGAAAATAAAGTCTCTTAGTTATTCTTCAATGGAATATAATGATAGTAACGTATACTACTATACTGGAGTGCCAGGAATGTCACTGAATGCCACGCAGTACTAATACGTCTCATGCACCTGCTGTTCTCTTTTCGTAATTTTCATCTGTCTTATGAGTTTCATTTGCTATAAATCCTAGTCTGTGTTCTGTTAACCCTTTCATTTCCAGTGTTGTTCCTGGACAACAACGTATTAAAAGTTGATTTATAATGGATTTTGTGCATGAGTCCTTAAAGTTGCCCTTTGTTGATGAACAACATGCTTCTAGTACGATATTTTGCCGCCTGGTACGGCGTGTAGCTACTTATGAGGCATTAATCTGTCCATTTTGGAGGTAGTGTTGCGTTGCCGTTTGTGTGAGTGCGGTTCTTTTTTTTTTTGTTGCAGCAATGAATTGCTTTGTCTTCGGTACTGTGGCGAAGATTATGCTACTATTATTGATCTGGCAGTGTTAACTATCAACAAAATAACGTCCAAGTAATAAAATACCTGCATACAAACGTCTGTGTTGTGCATGTAATACATGAGATAAAAAATCAATAGTTCGACCAAACATTTTAAAACCCATATTTTGATGTATACTGCACTGTATTAATACATAAAACACTGAATCTTAATTTTTGCAAAGCTGATTTCATATTGTTGGATTGAATGCGTTAATACGGTTTATCCTGATAAAATTAGTCTGATTTTGAACTATTTCGACCGTTTCACAGCATATATATTCAATAGAAAAGTTGAAAATTTGTGCTGGACCGAGATTCGATATCTGATTTCCCGGTTACGGCCAGCGATCGCATTAACCTCTGAGGCTATCCAGGCATGCTGCATTTCCTTTCAAAATTATCAACTTGCAGCACACTATGATACTGTCCTCAGGACATGTCGGACAAGAACAGACACGATATCAATAATGCCCCAAAAAGGCAACTGACAGTTTGAAAGCGGACGCATTAACACTCTCGATCCCTTGCGCGAATACAGTATAGGCTGCGAGCAAGAGGAAGAAATGGGCAGAGGACACTGCCGTAGCAGTGTGCTACAAGATGAGAGTTTGGGTTGGGAGGGAAGGGTGCTTCGATAACGTCATTGGTTAAGGCGACTGCTGGCCCTAAGAGGGAATTATGGGTTAGAATCCGGATCCAGCACAACTTTTCAACTTTGTCTTTGAATATACTTCAATGCCCTGTAGCGGTCGAAATATTTAAATATTTCGAATTTGATAAGTTACGGCCGTTAATGTCAACAAATGGTGTTTGTTCTTTCAGAAATGTTGGAAACCAACAGACACCATATCAGTAATTGTATTTTATGTATCATTGGTCGCTTATTGGAAATGATCCGCTGTTTTAATGTCTTCCTCATTCTCTATTTCACCATGGAACTCTGTTTGGCATGACACTAACCAACTTCTGGGTTTGTTCCTTCATATATTTAATTGCTGTTTGTATACGTAGCGATACACCCTTGCTCCTCAGCGAAAATTAAAGAAGGGCCACCATGTATTTTGTTTAGTGGAAATGTAATCCTAGTAAGGCCACTTTGGAAGGAAATTGGTTTGTGCGAGACTGGGACTCAAATATAAATAATACCTATTGAAAGAAACAAAACAACTTCATAATGTCCTTAATAGAAAAAGCGAAATCAATGAATCTGCATATTCCAACACAATAAACTCTATGTTCGTTTCTTTTTGTAAAAATGAGATTTGGTTCTTACTGTGGTTCCAAAACTACTCCTGTCAGTGACGTGAAACTATATTATTTCCATCTACTGTTTCTTTGGTTTAGCATGAAACGAAAAGCGCTATCTATAGCCTCTACAGTATTTTGATGGGGTACCTAAAGATAATTTTCGAACTATTGAGCTGAATACACCCTTCAATTTTAAATTATTACATATTTCTTTGCTATCATCCTGTATTGTTCACTTAAACCCTAGTTGTTGCCCCATCGTACCCACATGTTAACTATGAAAAGCTGATGAAGAATCACCTAACGTTTTAGGAGATTACCGTGTTCAAATGGGGACAGGGGATTTTTTAGATGATATCTTTCCTCAAGAGCGGACTGTTGAAATTAAGCTTCTTTATTGAGCCAAACTACCGTGCGTGCTTTTCACCGCATCAAAAATTTATCAAACATATTCTGTTGACAGCTGAACCGTTATGGGGAATTTCAGAGCAGAGATTGAGAGCCAGATTTACAGCTCCACCATCGTTGAAATAAATGCTGGATATTTGATAAAAAACTGGATAACATTAGTTTGGAAACAAGAAAGACACAACACGAATATGTTTCTCCAAGAGATTCACCTGTTGTCAATGCCAATAATAGGCCAACTTGTTGTTGTGGTCTTCAGTTCGCAGACTGGTTTGATGCAGCTCTCCACGGTACCCTGTCCCGTGCAAGTCTCATCATCTGAGAATACTTTCGGAAACCTACATCCTGTTGAATCTGCTTACTGTATTCGTTCCTCGGTCTCCCTCTACAATTTTATTTTGACCCCACACACTTCCCTCTAATGCTAAGTTGACGATTCCTTGATCTCTCAGAATGTGTCTCACCAATACACCCCTTCTCTTAGTCAGGATATGCCAGAAACTACTTTTCTCCCTAATTCGGTTAAGCACCTCCTCATTAGTTACGCGATCCACCCATCTAATTTTCGTCATTCGTCTGTAGCACCACATTTCAAAAGCTTCCATACAATGTTGCACTCTAGGCAAATGCTTTCAGAAAGGACTTCCTAAAATTTGAATGAATATTGGATGTTAACTAATTTTGCTTCTTCAGAAACGCTTTTCTCCCCACAGCCATTCTGCGTTTTATATCTTCTTTACTTCGGTCATCAGAAGTTACTTAGCTATCAAAATAATTACTTATATTGTCTAATTAGATAATAAAATTAGTAGATGAGGTTTGTTATTTTGCTAGCAGAATAATTTCTAATGGCCGAAATAATCTAATTCCTTCAGCATCTTACTTTCTGACGCTACATTCCATTATCCTTGTTTTAGGGTTTTTGATGTTCATCTTAGACCCTCTCTTCAAAACACTGTCCATTCCATTCAATTTCTCTTCCAAATCCTTAGCCGTCTCTAACAGAATTATGTCATCGGCAAACCGCAAAGTTTTAATTTCTTCTCCCCGAACTTTAATTCCCTCTCCAAATTTCTCATAGCATTCTTTCACTGCTTGCTCAATGTACAGGTTGAACTACGTTGGGGGAAAGGCTACAACCCTGTCTTACTCTCTTCCCAACCCCTGCGTCCCTTTTACGCCCTTCGACTCTAATAAACGCTCTCTGGTTTTTGGATAAGTTGGATATAACTCTTCGTTCCCTATATTTTACCCCTGTTACCTTCAGAATTTGAAAATGTTTATTCCAGTCGACATTCTCAAAAGCTTTCTCCAAATTTACAAATGCTAAAAACGTAGGTTTGTCTTTCCTTAGCCTATCTTCTACGATAAGTAGTAATGTGAGTATTGCCTCCCGTGTTCCTACATTTCTCCTAAATCGAAACGATTTCCCCCAAATTTGGTCGTTACCAATAAATAAGCGTTACATCTATTTCAGGTGTTCATATTATTTTCTCCAGCCCTCTGTATCGTTTAGAGGCCGCAACTTTGATACGCAACACATCATTCAAAGTTCCGCGACTCTGTATTTCAGTGCGACGCTGAAGATGTGTTGGCAAGCAAAACAGAGAGCAGACTGATTTGCCGTGGACTTGTACTGCACATCTGTTAAAAGTATTTCAGCTTTAAATGCCTAATCTTTCGAATACTATCTGCACTCCTCTTATCTGCAATAGGAATGTACTGAACTTCTGGTATGTGCGTTTCTTCCTCGATTGTCTTGCGAAAACTGGGTGTCTTTCTTCCGAAACTACCAACATAGTCTTGCAACGCGGCATACGCGGCATACGCGGCGTAAAGTTACGGACACATATTGCAGTCTTGTGGACGCGAAGAGAAAACGCCCGGACGCCTCTCGTCGACCCGCGATGCTCTCTCCTGTCGCTGAAGTGCACTGAATTTCACCAGCAACACGTCCCCTTATATAGCGACTGTGACACTGTTAAGCTACCGTATCCGGGGAAACAGCGTACGTTATTGTTACCCTGGCCAGTGAGCAATGCGTATGGTATATATATATCTGTTACAATTTTTTGAAGACACGTTGTGGCCCAACATTCAGAGAAAGACACTTTTAGCGCTTAGATATTTTAATTAATACATTTATACTGACTGTTGTTTCAAACCTTTCAACACACACACACACACACACACACACACAGAGAGAGAGAGAGAGGGTGAGTCACGTAAGACGTAACACTTTTTTATTCCGTGAACGATTACACATATCGAGTCGCACATGCTACAGCGCCGAGCCGTTGGTTTGGTGAACGGCTTTAGCAACTGAGATGACAGAAGTGCGTTCTTTTAATGCTAACGCTCACATTTTATAACTGCATTCGAAAGCTCTCGAACAGACTACCGTGATATAGCGTTTGTTAATGTTGACATAGAAGCAAGTAAAAAAAAAATTAAAAAATTAAAAAAAAATCTATAAATAACCTAGAATTTGAGGACACGGTGGCCGAAATCAGCGTTAGCAGTGCAAACACTACCAAGCATGTGTCCCAGACTGGGCTCCTTAATTGTAAACGATAAAGCAGGCCTGCACAACTATAGTAACTCCTTTTTCCCCTTGAACCATATAGGACCTACAATACATAAAGGTTCAGCTACTAATGTTGTATATGGACTTATTTATAGGGAAGAATCTACCGTATCAGAAAGGGCTGACGAAAACTACACTGCTCAAAAAAAAAAAAAAAAAAAAAAAAAAAAAAAAAAAAAAAAAAAAAAAAAAATTATTGGAGGAGGTGAGATATCATACACAATATGCATATAGTAACGTATTTTATTCATAGATTGGTTACAGTTGCAATTTGTGTGCGATACAGTACGATATGTTGCTGTCTATTTGACGTTTACATGGTGTTCACTTACAAGGGTACTACATGGCTATCGGATTTTAGAACTTTTCTTATGTTTATGAAGTGCAGAGTGCAGAACTTAAATAACAAACACCCAAAGCCATTCGACGCAACTCTCAAAGATTCTAAAGTAATTTGACTATTCTCACATAAAAAAACCTTACGTCCTTATGCAGCCTCAGTCTATCACAAAATAGTATTTGAAATTCAGCAGAAGCCATTAATCACGTTGAATAAAATAGTTCAAGAGGTATACAAGGATAAAATTAACGAAACATGTATTTTTATCCTCGTTCAAAATATAATCACTAATAGAAATCAACAGCATAAGTAGCAATATCAGTATTACTGAGAGAGAGACAGTAAGTAGCTAACTGATCTACACAGTTTAACTTTGCCAAATTTGTATACTGAATATCTTTTTGAGAAATAATTTGAATTGAAAATTTAGCAAAAAGGAAAAAAACAATTGTAATTACTACTGCAGGTAAAATGAGTGACGGGTGTATATTACAGGAAGCGGGCTAGAGTTTTCCGTGCAGGAGTCTTGAGCACTATGTCCAGATGGCACAACTTACAGTGCATCTGCCTACTACACAGAGGACAAGTGTTCGAATTCTGTGTCCGTACAAATGTTTAAGTTTTCCCACCGTTCCATTGGGAGGTAACGTCGAATCACTTTGTTTCATAGCGTAACCAGTTTTGATTGTTTTCAACTGTCGGTGATGTTATGCAAAAAGCGCTGATGGCTTTTCTCATTTTCCACATTAATGTTCAATATCAACAGGAGTTTTATGAATAAACATCGCTGTCTTGTAAACCAATCTTAATAAAAACAAGGCATTTCCAGGCTTGAGGTCAAATAATTACATGACGGTTTCGTCCCCATGATGGAACGTCATCAGTGCAGATTTCGAGTCATGAGGACTCATGTACCCATCATGATTCGAAATCTTCGTTGGTAATGTTCAATCGTGGGAAGAAAATACAAAAGTACTTTTTTAAAAATAAATAAATAAATAAAAATAAACATTTCATATCCTACTATCAAGCTGAAAATTTCTTGTTTTTATTGCAATATTGTGATGGGCTGCACAGTTTCCGTTCTGCAGTCAATTTACAAAACTGTTTTATGTCAAAACGAAAACTACAGCGCTGACAAATACTGAAAAATATCGATTATGTAGATGTAAAATTACGCTATTTAATGTAATCGTCGGTGTTTTGTCACTGCTGTAGTTTTCGTTTTGACATAAAATTTGTTTGTAAATTGACTATATAATGGAAACTGTGCAGTCCACCACAATACTGAAACAAAAACAGTACATTTTCGGCTTGATAGTAAGCTATGAAATGATTAATAAAAAATTACTTTTGTCATTCGTTCCCACGATGAAACATAGTCAATGAAGATTTCGAGTCATGACTCGAAATCTGCACTGATGTTCCATCATGGGAACGAAACCTTCATGTGATTTTTTGACCCCCAACCTGGAAATGTCTTGTTTCCATTGAGATTTGTTTAAAAAAAACAGCGATGTTTATTCATAAAATTGCATGATTCTTTTATCATCTTCTCATAAATCGGTTGACACCACTCATAAAAGGTCGCCACGTGAACGGCTACAGAAGACAAACCACTACAGGAACTGCTTGTAGATACAGTGCTACAGGAATCACTGCATTTAAGAGACAAAGGCCGAAAGCGGCTATCGCGCTAATTGCCCTTTATCACCCAGCCTTGCGAATAATTTTGGGAAGCGGCAGACTCTTTGTCTCTGCAGGAGGCGGTCGGCTGGAAAAGGGGAGGGGCAGCGCTGGCGGCCGCGGAGTCTCGGAATAAGTTCGATGGCGCTCACTGCCGCACTCGTTTCCGGGAACCATTCTGAGGGATCAAAGGCGCGGGGTCTCACTGGTCTCGAGGGCGAACGGGCAAATTGCTTCTCGCAGGGCGGGGCGCCTCTAATGAAGTGCGCCCGGCCGTATTGTCAGGTGGGCCGTGAGACCCGACCCCCAACAATCCCCCTACCTCTCTTCACCGTCTGCGATGTCGCTACTCCAGCAGGAGCGGGTGAAAACATACTGCAGCGGCGATTCAACAGTCCAGCGGCGAGTCAAGCGGCACTGCTTCTAAACGTGGACGCAGTCAAATGGGGTAACTCACAGTGGAGCGGCAAGCAGCGCTGCTTGCAGCGGCGAGACGCTTGGAATTCAGCCCCGCTCGGGAATTCAGCCCCGATTTCTTTGCAGCGCTGCTATAGACGAGACGCGTTGTTCGGTACGTTTTTTCACTGCTCCCTTACTTTTGAAATGTGGTGCTACAGACGAATGTTGAAGATTAGATGGGCAGATCACGTGACTAATTAGGAGGTGCTTAACCAAATCGGGGAGAAAAGGAGTTTCTGGCATATCCTCACTAAGAGAAGGGATAGATTGGTTGGACACATTCTGAGACATCAAGGAATTGACAACTTAGCATTAGAAGGAAGCGTGTGGGGTAAATATTGTAGAGGGAGACCGAGGGACAAATATAGTAAGCAGATTCAAAAGTATGAAGGTTGCCGAACGTATTCTCAGATGAAGAGACTTCCATAGCACAGGGTAGCGTGGAGAGCTGCATCAAACCAGTCTGCGGACTGAAGACCACAACAACAACAACCCTTACTTCACACGTAACATTTATTTTACAATAAATCTACTATTACTTAAAACTTAATGTGTAGTTACGGACTCTTATTTGCCAATACTAAGTATTTCATCAAATTGGTCTTAATTGTAGGGGAAATCTATGAATAAACTAATTTAAAATTAATAAAATGACGTTGTAGTCATAATTTTACCTTGAGTCCACTTCTGTTCATTACCTTTATTACTGAAACTAATATTACGTAAATGTTCTTTCTCACTTGAGCGGTCTGCAAATGATCAAATGTATGTCATGCTTAAGGGATTTAACTGCGATTAAACTCACAAACTACTTATGACCCAGCTTTTACTAAAGACGACACAAACATCCATTCCCGAGGGGGGATTCAACCCCCGACAGGGAACGGCCTCGCGCATCGTAGCATAGCGCCTCGATGCGCACGGCCGCTCCGCCGATGCCATGTACGTTCACCGCTGCTTACTCCACATACACACACGTGCAATCAAGCACCCACACAAAGAGGGGGAGATAAGGTCCAGTGGAGCATGGCTCCTTAAGCCTTTAATGCATGACTTTTTATTTGAGCGAGCGGTCTGCCTTGAGAAAAATACAGAATTTCTTCTTTTTTATGACCCAAAGATATTTTATCGCAGTTGCAGCATCTTCTATGCGCTTTTATTTATTTCTTGTTATTACATGCTCACGTATTCCTTTTGCGTATTGTTATTATTATTATTAATAATTTATTTTAATTCTTTCATTGCGTCCCGAGGAAAACTTACAAAAACAGGAATTCCTGAAGGTGTAATAACAAGAAATGAATAAATAAAGTCCCACTGCAGAAGATGCAACTACAATGAAACATGTATGGGTAATTAAAAAGAGAAATTCAGTGTTCTGCTCAAGGACGAGCGATCCAATAACAAAACAACTTTTGCTAAAGTAAATGCAGACCACATGTGCTTGAACCTGAATATTATGTTACCTAGTTGCTTGCACTTTCCTTATTCTAATAATACATGTGAGAAAACATATCTTAAGGACTAGTTTCCCTTCAGCTGTAATTGTGTGCTAAACAAAGCTAACGCAATTCGATTGCACATGTGGTGCAACAAGCTTCAGATCGACGTCAATACTCAGCTAATTTCATTAAGTGAATGGCAGAGGGTTCATCGAATCGCTTTTATGATACTCTCTACAGTTCCTTTCTCTAATATCGCACGAGAAAAAGGAACACCTGAATGTTTCCGTTTTTAATCTCATTTCTGTTATTTCATTACGATGGTCATGTCTCTCTATATAGATGGGTGGTAACAAAATATGTTCGCATTCGAAACAGAAAGTAGGTGTCAGAAATCTCCCAAAGAAATCTCGCTGCAACGGATAAGGCTTCTCTTTTAAGGGTACCCACGCCAACTCGTGCATCATTTATGGTCCCATTTACCGCGATAATACAAAACTGTGTGTCCTTCTCTTTTCTCTATAGGCCTATCTCACGTCAGTCCCATTTGGTGTGGATCCCAAAATGGACAGCAATATTCCAAATAAGACGCACTAGTGCAGGCAGTTTCTTTACTACAACTGTTGCATTTTCTAAGTGTTCTTATGATGAAACGTAGCATTTGCTTCGACTTCCCCAGATCTTCTGTGTGTTCTTTCGAATTTAAATTGTTCGTAGATGTAATTTCTAGCTATTTAGTTTAATTTACAGATTTAACTAATGTAGCGTGTAAATGAAGATCTACTGAAATGTTAAAGCGGAATAAATATGGGCATGAGTGTATTTGTTGTTCTTAGCATAAGTTAGTTTAAGAAGTTCGTGAGTGCAGAGAGCGATGATCATTGGAGTTAAGTCCCATCGATTGACAAACATTTGAACATTTTTTAATTAAAGTCGGTGTAAAAAAATAAAAACTTCACGTGTTTCCAATGACAGACAGTAAAGGGCCTGGTAGAGCAATTTAACGGAAGTGACAAGGTCTTCAGAGGGACGTATAAGATGAACTTTGAATCAGAGCAAATCAAGGATTAATGGAATGCAGTCTAAAAAAATCAGGCGACGCTGAAGTAATTACATTAGGTAACGAAACAATTAAATAAGTAAATGAGTTTCATTATTTCGATGCCGAGATACGAATACTGTAAGTGCGGTAAAAAGGATGTAGATTGCTGTTCTTATTCAGAGATGAAGAGGCTTGCGAGATTGAGGGTACTATGATAAATAACAACTTGCCTGGTAGAAATTTAATTTAAATGTCTCTTCTAATAAAGAGATCATGAACAGGGGAGAAAATAGTCACTGGCGGAGAGTAAGTATTTATATACGATGTTAAAACTGTCTAGTTGGAAAGTTCCCAACGGTCTCTCAGCAAAATCTCCACCCTCTTACGAATTTCCCCTTCTTTATCCTCCCTCCTATTACTGGGGGTGCATATAATTATGGTCCTATTTGTACTAGATAACGCACAATGCATGAGTGGCCGTACGCTCCACCATTCTTCAGAGTGGTGAAAGAAAGCTCTTATTCATTACTGACAGATCCGGAAGTAGATAATGTCCCACACAGTTTCAGCACACAGGTCGCAGATTCTTGATGTCTGAAACTAAAATGCTGTGAAAATGATTTAAGGGCTCTAACTAAGATTTTCTTCATAAAACACGGGATGCCAGTGGATTTTAAATTTATTCTTCCAACGTTTACAAACGCTCAGCGAAATCCACACATGTAAGCGGTACAGTGAACGAGAATCAGTTCACAATAAATAATAGTGCTCCACAATGAGACAAGGTGCTAAATGTTAACTGTTCGAAGGTCGGCACTGGACTGTGCTTGGTCAAGCATAGCCGCTAGTTGCTTCCTCTGTCTTTTTTGGCGCCAACGTACCTTCTGGTTTCGTCGCTAGTATTTTGTTTGTATAAATTGCAATGAACAAAGTACCAAATGCGTTCAAATGAAAGCTTATTAACAGAAAGGTTTTACATTGAAATTATGCTAATATCTAATGTTTACTTTATTGAATATTAATAAAAGAAATGTAATAATGGTAGCATCGAGTGGGAAGGCAGCGGTCAATCAGATCATGTCTGTGCAACACTGCCGTGCTTTTTCGTGGTCCATACATAATTGTGCTGTTATGCCATTCTCACCCCTTTCATCGATTACATCATGCTGCTTTGCCTACTGCCAGCCAGCTACTTGGCTTCTATAGAAATTTACAAGTCCAATCTAAGATACGAAAACTCTGAATACTATATTAATAAAAATGAATTCCCGCGTCTATGAAAGCACATTACTTGAGAATGGATTCACCGATTTCGTTGATTTTCCTTTGCTTTTTTCGTACTTCCTAGGACATGGTTTGTATGAAAGAAAATATTTGAAAAATCTACTGAAAAATATCAGAATTTGAGAAAAACTGAAAGTACACTTGCAGCTGAGATCATTTTCTAGATTCTCCAACAATCAGCGTATTCAATCGCTACTCCCCTAGCAATAAAGGATTAAAATAAAGGAGATGGCGTTAAGCACACAAGGTTAAAACAGCCAGACAGATTTACATGTTTCTTCTTTAGAAGCCCCTCCGTATTATTATTACCTCCATGAAGTTATCGGTGTGATCATATCTTTCGGGCGTTGCAATGATAGAACTGAGGTCAGTCACTGGTATTTTTTGTCCTACAAACAAAGTGAGTACAGATAGTAGTTTATTTTTTAGTACAATCCTCCATTGTGGTAGCGTAATATCGGTCGGCGTAAGGGTAACGCAATGACGATTAATGAAGCGCAAGACCAGTTGTTGGAAGTTTGTGGACTAAATCTTGAATTGCCGTGTTTTTCCCATGGGCAGTTTTACGTGGCGTTTTCGAGAGTTGGTAAGCTATCTGCACCGTTCGTAAGTATCGTTCATCAATGAATGTAACGCAAACACTTTCGAAACGTTGTATTTCAATTCCACTTATTGTATTTCAATTAACTGTTTTTCTATCATTAAAGTATGATCATACTACAATTATTTTGTTTTCGAAAACTCTCAAGAAGATATAAACATGTTATAAAAAGCGTTTCAATCCTGCTCGCTGCGAGAGAAACATGCTAAGCTGTGCTATAAAAGTGTACGGTTTCGTTTTCCCAGTCATTTTTAACATAAAACAGGAAAGTTGTTTTGGGGAATGAAATGGATTTAAAAAGGGGGCATGATATATACACAGAGTGGAGGGGAGATGAATATGGTGATGGATATGGATATGGATGGTGATAAGAGCGAGTGGTGTGAAGGTGATGGAAAAAGATAGTGAGAGGAGGAGATGGGGAAATAGAGGAGGGAGGAAGGGATATACATAGGAAGAAGAATAGAAGATATTACAGTATATATCCCATACACATGAACTACTAAGAAGCGTTGCCAGGTTCGTTAGTAAAGATATAAAATCAGACTTGCCAAAAGCTGCATCAAATGAGACATTAGACTGTGGACCATAACAACAGCAGCAGCAACAACAACAACAACAGATGACTTTGTGGAAAAAAAAAAAAAAAAAAAAAAAAAAAAAAAAAAAAACAGGACATAAAAAGTTAAGTGTAAATTTGGTGTAGTGCTCAGGCTTCATCTCTTATTCTGGTACACTAGCTCGTTACAAATTTTCAGTAGCCAGTGATACGAGAGCGTCTAGCCGGCGCTTAGTGCCCGGCGTTAGCAGGCTGACAGGCTAATTCTGCATTCGTCACGGGGCATGTGGGTCGCAGGTAATTTGGGGTCTGCGCCGTGCGTCCCGCAACCCGCGCAGCGCGCGCTGGTCGCTGGTCGCCCCGTTGCCGGGCTGCTGACCCGGGGCCGGTGCGTTTAATTAGCACCTGTGTGTGACCGACACTGCACTGACGCGCCGCGCCGCGCTCAAAATTAAACCGCCGTGCCAACCGAGGCTCCCAGAACCGCATTGTTCCTCCGCGGACTGTGACCGCGGCCCGTGAGCAGATACTGGAATCACGGACGTGGACGCCGGGAATTGCAATCCAGCAAAGTGGGATCCAGCAGTCCAGCAGTCTCCAGCATAATTTTAGGAACTGCGGATTCGCAAGCATGAAATCGCGCAAATTCTTTCAAATTTGCCGTCTTAAATTCATTTCGCAGCGCTTTGTCTTTTATTCGCAACACGTTCCGCGATGTGAGTTGACATTGCCGTTCAGTCGTTTGTCTTATTTTGAGCTGCGGTGGACTAACCGAGCGGTCAGGAGCGTCACGTTGCGGATCACGCGACCTCCTGTGTCGGAGGTTCGAATCCTCCCTCGGGCATGGATTACGCCGGCCGCGGTGGCAGAGGGAATTGAGGCTCTCCAGTCACGGTCTGCATGGCCACTAAGGTCGGGGGTTCGAATACCCCCTCGGGCATGGATATTTGTGCCGTCCTTAGTATTAGGTAGTGCTTAAGTAGTTTGTAAGTTTAGGGACTGATGACCCCGTAGTTAAGTCCCATAAGCTATACAAACATTTGAACATTTGATTTTCGGGCATGGGTGTTTGTGTAATCTTTAGTGTAAGTTAGTTCACAAGTAAAGTCACTGACTGATGACCCCATAGTAAAGTCCCATAAGTTTAACAAACATTTAACATTTGCACATTTCTTATTTTGAATTGCACACACGCGCATAGAACGTGTAAAATGAACGATGGCAATTCAGAGGTGGGATAAGTTGGAGAGGGTTTACAGTCTCAAAGTTTTCATTAAGAAGGCTCTCATCGACATAACATCTGACATAAAATTTACAGACAAAGAACGGTACAAAATCAAAAATTTGATTGACAGCTTGTGGCCTTACAAAATGTGTCGAAACACTGTGCAGATGAGTGTCTAAGACGTTCGTTATTTTTTTTTTTTTTTAGGATTTTTTGTATACGCAATATTGTAATTTTGTAGGAATATTAATGTATTTATCAGCTCGGGTATTTATATGGGAAATTATTTGTGTATATATGGGAAATTAGTTTTTCGATCATAAAGAATATTTTAATGCAAAATAAAGAAGGACGTAACAGCATGGATGACGTAATAGTCTCTGATATGTTCTCCATGCTGGGGTATATAAACAAAATTCTGGGATTGTTACAAAAAATCTGCTATCATTTTCGGTTCGGTTCGGAAGAGCGTATTTGAGAATCTTAGATCAAAGTTTTAATTCAGTTAGTTAGCGGCTGGTGAATGATAGAACAGTCGAAACTAAATCGCGTCGAAAATCGATACGGAATAGCATGAGCATGAGGTAAACATAATAAAACGGACGGACTGATTTAACTAAGAAAATGTATGGAATTTAGTGTCTTTGATAGCGTTGAGAACTAATTTAGAGTTCCAAGAATGATTAGGCTTCATTTCATAAGCAGTCATTTCATCTAAAGAGACAACTGTTAAAATATGGGGAAGTGAACTTTTACTCACGGGTACAAACATTATTTCGCAAGTGTATCTTTGGAGCGAACATTATACGAACATTTAAAATTCGAAATCATGTCACGGGAATGTGTTATTGTCCAGTACTATTAATTTTGAGTGTGCATAACAGTAACGAACAGTCCATTCCGTCAAATGATAGAAATTAAACCGGACCGGAGCTGGAAATGTGTTAAGAAATGTACTACAGTCACTAAATGAATGCATCGCCAGGCAACGATAAGCAATATCTTTGACTAAATAATCAAAAGACATACGGACTAAAATTTTTCTTGAATCAGGGCATAATATTCACAAAACGGAGAATTCTGATGAACTTTAATTCAGTGAAGAATCGTCTTCCTTGTCCATCACGTGTTATGACAAAAAATTCTTGAAACTATAACTGTAAACCTGGGCATAAAGGCAGTGGAAAGGAAGAAAATAGGATCATAAGTCTACCCTAATAACTGCAGACACAACATTTCGATTTATTTTAGAGAAGCTGGCGAAGCGGGACACACTTTTAAGCAATGAGCTATCGGAGGCACTACGTGCACGAGTGAAAGAATGGCGTAGTGATGTTAGTGCTAATTGATTTACGTGCTGCATAAAAAAAAAAAAAATAAAAAAAAAAAAAATAAAAAAAAAGGTATGACCAAGAATTGAACAATCCCAGTACTACATTTGTAATGCCGAAAAAGAATAAATTACGACGACAAATGAAAAACAATTTACATCGAGTCATTAAAGATGATGCTGAAAACGTAAAACTGGGAGATGATACAGATGCAGAGAACAGTCAATAGTTTCTGGAAAATAATTTAACTTTACAAGAGGAATTAGAAATTCAGCTGAAACAAGACAATGAAGATTACATCAAACAGATCAAAAATGGAACGGTGAAAGATTACGAAAAAATATTAAAAAAGAAATATCAGCATTTGAAACTGGTGGAGTAAATTGGAAGCATTTGACTTTGTTGCATGACTGTTTATTAACCATTAAACCAAATAGAGTGGAGGGAGAAAGAGCCTCTTCCGCTGTATAAGAAGTAGATTGGGACATAACATTATTGATGCTATTTGTTTTAAAGATCATATTTCCTAAACGAGAAATGATATCTTATTTTATATTTATAAATTTGTAACATTTACTGTTTATTTTAGTAAGAAAATGAAGGCAGTTAACTTAAACTAAATTCATGTGATACTGTAAATCCCTCAATAATCCCCATTTTGGTGATTTCAAATAAACATTTTATTAAACTTCCTGGCAGATTAAAATTGTGTGCCGGAACCGGGACTCGAACCTGGGACCTTTTGCCTTTCGCGAAAGGCAAAAGGTCCCAGGTTCGAGTCCCGGTTCCGGCACACAATTTTAATCTGCCAGGAAGTTTCATATCAGCGCACACTCCGTTGCAGAGTGAAGTTTCATTCTGGAAACATTTTATTATATTACAACAAAGAATATTTACTGACTTCGAAAAAATATAAACTTTGCGGGATCCCGCTGCAGTGAAGGCAATCCAGCAAAAATCCCCCTGGATTGAAAACAGTGCTGGACTGCTATCCCTAACGTGGGCAATGCAAAGACGAGGGGAATAGGGACGCCCAGTATAATTGAGTGAATAATACAGTCTACATTATTGTCATCATTTTTCTTTGCCCTCCATTTTTTAATCTGTATACCAACGACCAACCCATACCTAAGCATACAAAACATTTTCTACTTGAGGGTGACCTGACAATAAAATCACAGGGGAGAACCTATGAGAATGTAGAGCCGAAGCTCGAGATAGCCCTTGAGGAAGAGTACTATAAAAACAATTTTCTCAAGCCAAACCATCCAACACGCAATTCAGCGTCTTCCACCAGCGATCATAGCAAGCTCCACTTCTCTTGGAATAATATAACACTGCATCGTACCAACAAACTAACTTATATGTGCGCGGTGCTCTACAGATGCCTGACTCATAGGTAACATTAGGAAAAGACGCACGATAAGGTAACTGCCGGAAAAAATATTCTGTGGAACCTAGTTAACAGCGAATGGGGTGCTAAATCTGCCACATCAAGATCCATGGCCCAAGCCGTCTGCTTTGTCTACAGCACAATATGCTTACCCAAAGTGGTCAAGGTCAACTCATGTAAAGAAGTTCGATACAAGTCTTGATGAAACATGCTGATAAACAACAGGATGCGTGGTACCTACTTCTCAACCAAAACAACAAGTTTGGAGACACTATACAATGGAATCTATTATTGTCGCTGTTGGCACACGTTGTTGACATATCCACCTTACCTCCAAGCAAATGGACTCGCCCCTCCCACGTCACCAGCGTGCGCACAATCGAGGGAAACACAATCACTTGTGAGCGAGCGGTGTTACGTAACTGTGTCACTATATATTCGACACTTACCGTGAATTCACAGTATTACTGTTCGTTTTTGGAGCATCTCCTGCAACTAGCTATGCGAAAGAAGCGGCAAAAATTTCTGCGCAACCCCCCCCCCCCCATTATTTTGCACGACAATGTGCAGCCGCATATAGCGCAAGTTGTGGCTGCTCTGTTTGGTGGATGGGACTGGGAAGTACTGTACCATCAGCAATACTTCCCAGCCGGCCTCGGTGGCCGAGGTGACTGAGGCGCTCCAGTCACGGTCAGCGCGGCTACTACGGTCGGGGGTTCGAATCCCCCCGGGCATGGATATTTGTGCCGTCTTTATTCTTAGCTAGTTCATAAGTAGTTTGTAAGTTTAGGGACTGATGACCCCGTAGTTAAGTCCCATAAGTTGTACAAACATTTGAACATTTTGAATACTTCCCGGACGTAAGTCCTTGTGGCTTTCATTTGAATCCGAAGATGAAGGAAACACTTCGTGGCATTCGCTTCAGAATTATTCCAGAGATTCGACAGGCAGTAGACCGCTCCATTCGCACCATCAATAGAATAGGCTCTGCTAACGATATACTACGCCACATCGCTGGCAACGGGTCCTACACAACTCTGCTGACGTCTTTGATCGACAGTAACAGGTGAAAACATTAACGCTTTTGTGTCGGTTGTGAAAAACTGCAAAACATTGACCAAAGTCTTTTTCATTGTGTACAGAGTGAGCAACAGCATTCGGCATGACGTTGCAATTTAGGAATTCTACACTGCTATGGTAACACACTGTATTCGTATCCGGGAGTTCGGTGGTTCAAATCCACATCCGGCCATCCAGCTTTAGGTTTTCCTTGATTTTCCTAAATCAATACAAGCAAATCCCAGGATGGTGCCTTTGAAACGGCACAGCCGATTTCCTTCCCTAAACTTACCCAAGAATCCGAGCGTGAGCTCCAATGACCACGCTGTGAACGGGATGTTGAACCCTATGCTTCCTTCCTTCTACTACTCTACTAAAAGTGTATTTGTGAGACGTTTTACAGACATTATGCAGACATACCACTGAGTATACGTCGGGAATCATAACATATTACGACACTTAGTTCATGAGATACGTCATAAAATAATGGTCATGAAAATGCGACACCCGACGGATGAGGTTTATTTTTGTCATGCCTTTACTACTAACACCGCTAAGACATAGGCGGCCAAGTAGCGACACTACGGCGAACGATACAACGATTAGATCCGATCTATAACCCATCACCTGCAGCAATGTACATTGAAGTTGACCGTGGAAAGTTTGAACATCTATGAAGAATCTGACACATTTAAACAAACCATAACATAATAATCTTAATTTACTGTTAACTGCACTCTTTCCATTCATAGTTGTTTTCATTGTATTACCCGGAAACGTTAACCCTCTCATGCGAAGCGTTCTCAAATGCGGACACTTAAATTTTATCTCATTTCTCTCATCTTTTACATCTGAGGTGACCGTAAGAGCACAGGTACCTCACATGAGTACTAACATGAATGCTAGAATGTGTCCTAGACGACAGTGTTAGTCGTTGGGCTAACAAAGAAAAGGAAAGTAGAGATTACAAGAAAGAGAGAGGCAGGCCTTCAGATAAAAACACGTTGTTTGAAATTTAAAAAAAAAAATAAAAATTAAAAATAAATAAATAAAAAAATATATAAACGCCTGTCATTCGGTACCCAACGAGTAACGCTTCGATGGGGTATAACACTGGCCAGCCAAATCAAGTGATACCAATGCCAGGAGCTGTCATGATCGGGTCTGCCGACAGAAAACACGCTACAGTTGATAAAAGTGTAAACTTGCTGAGTGCCTGAAACAATTTCATTGCAGGAAAAAAACAAAATAATGTACACTCTTCATATATCCTTTGATATTATTGATAGAAGTTCTATATAAAATGTAGCAGTTTTCGTACTCCGGTTTCCTCATTTGAGGACAACTTCCCATTTCTATGAAACCAATTTTTTAGATGAATTATGATGAATTCTCCACAAGATAGGTCCCAAGTTACCAAACAATGTATCAGCAATTTTGTTCATTGTCGGGTTGATAATTCGTGCATCAGAGTGTTAAGAAAGGGGCGTATTTTTAACTTTTTGTTCAGAATCACTGGTGGTATTAGCATGAATCATTCCTCATAACTCTCCCTGTATAGTTGTCTCAGACATTGTTCAAGAGACGAGACGTCATAGGAATTGATCTGTGTGAAAACTGAAATAAAAGCGATAGACAGGGATGAAGGAGGTTGACAAATGTGAGAAAGGAATAAATACACATTCGAGCAAACCCAGGAACTAACGGTGCTAGGGAATAAAGGTCCCACAGTTGAAAGTTGAATCAAGGCTCAACTGCAGTACGGTCTCTTGACCTCCCCACATCTCTGTTATCCTAATTTACTTGTTTATCTATTACTTTATGCATATCTCCCCAGTTTGCTACCTGCAAAAAAGAGTGGCAAAGTGCAGGAAGTTTCGCTTATATACATGCTGTCTGAAGTTGCGCCGGATCCAATATCGCTTACTTCCCCCGCCAGTAACTTAGCTGGCATATCGGTTTTACTCGGAGAGCGCCGTAGCAGAGGAGTCCGCCAAAATCGTTGCCCCAGTTAACACTTCACCAGAAAGCTGGGTCGGTAGCATCTGTTCACAAAGCATAGAGGCTCAAATCTTACAAGGAAACGGTAATTACTTCACCATTTCCTTTGAGGATGACGCACTGACCCTATGATTTCAATTTGCCATTTATTGTGGTACCATATGTAACTAGTAAATTCAGTCAATTCTTGATACGATTTACTTTCTACACTATTTGGTTTACAAGCAACTGCAGGTTAATCATCGAATTGAGGTGTCACAGAACCATTATCTGGAACGCGTACAGCTAAACTCTGCAGACTGTAGATAATGTTCCCGTGATAAGCCTACCTGTGATTAGCCTGCGGTAGCGTTAAAATAAATGGTATAAAATATTAAAATGTGCAACTGATTACAAACACTTCTGGCCATTAAAATTTCTACACGGCGAAGTTGATGTGCTACAGACGCGAAATTTAACCTACAGGAGGAAGCTGCTGTGATATGAAAATGTTTAGCTTTTCGGAGCATTCACACAAGGTTGGCGCCGGTGGCGACACTTACAACGTCCTGACATGAGGAAAGTTTCCAACCGATTTCTCATACACCAACAGCAGTTGACCGGCGTTGGCTGGTGAAACGTTGTTCTGATGCCTCGTGTAAGAAGAAGAAATGCGTACCATCACGTTTCCGACTTCGATGAAGGTCGGATTATAGCCTTTCGCGAATGCGGTTTATCGTATCGCGACATTGCTGCTCGCATTGGTCGTGATCCAATGACTGTTAGCAGAATATGGAATCAGTGGGTTCAGGAGGGCAATACGGAACGCCGTGCTGGATTCCAATGGCCTCGTATCACTAGCAGTCGAGATGACAGGCATCTCATCCACATGGCTGTAACGAATAGTGCAGCCACGTCTCGAACCCTAACAGATGGGGACGTTTGCAAGACAACAGCCATTGGTTACACGTCTCGATCACCTATTGTTCCCGTCGACGATACTTTGAACAGTGGCCGTTACATTTCAGATGTGTTACGATCCGTGGCTCTACCCTTCGTTCGATCCCTGCGAAACCCTACATTTCAACAGGATAATGCACGACCGCATGTTGCATGTCCTGTACGGGCTTTTCTGGATACGGAAAATATTCGACTGGTGCCCTGTCCAGCAACTTCTCCAGATCTCTCACCAATTGAAAACGTCTGGTCAATGGAGGCCGAGCAACTGGCTGGTCTCAATACGCCAGTCACTAGTCTTGGTGAACTATGGTATCGTGTTGAAGGCGCATGGGCATCTGTACCTGTACACGCCCTCGAAGGTCTGTTTGACTCAATGCCTAGTGGTATCAAGGCCGTTATTACGGTGGTTGTTCTGCGTACTGATTTCTCAGGATCTATGCACCCAAATTGCATGAAAATGTAAACACATGTCAGTTCTAGTATAATATATTTGTCCAATGAATACCCGTTATCATCTGCATTTCTTCTTGGTGTAGAAATTTTAATGGTCACTAATGTATTAAACGCAAATAAATTTTTATCAATAGTAAATTGACAATTTCACATTTTTGCGGCGCGGAATGGCCCAGTTGTATAAGGTGTAATGTGAGGGACTGGGAAAGCGTTGCCACCGGAGGTTCAAGTCCTCCCTCTGGCTGGATGTGTGTGTGTGTGCGTGTGTGTGTGTGTGTGTGTGTGTGTGTGTATTTGTTGTGAATAGTTTGTGCAAGTAGTTTGTAAGTCTAGAGGCTGATGACCACAGCATATTGTTACAATAGTCCTTACATCACTTTTTGTTGCTTGATACCTTGACAGACGTGCCGATTCTGCGTATGAGATGACTGAAGTCCTCGTTTTCGTCCATAACTCCGTACGAAAGGTCGCCAGAGGAATTTGTATCACAAGTGAAACAACCATTGTAACAAATATTAGTCTCTTGTATGAAATACTTGTTGAAATTGACGTCCTGATCGATGTCAATTTCAACATAATAAATAGTTATTTTTCTTAAAATGACACGTTGTTATTGTGGTCTTCAGTCCAAAGGCTGGTATGATACTGCTTCCGCGATACGCTTCGTGTCAAGCCTTTTCATGTCTATATGAGAACGTCAATCTACATCCTTTTCAACCTGCTTACTGTATTCGTCTCTCCAAAACCCTCCACGCTCCTCCCTCCAATTCTAAATTGACGATTCCTTGACGTCGCTGAAAGTGTGTCACCCATCGATCCTTTGTTTCAGTCAACATAATATGCCAGTCTCATATGAATAATATTATCATTACAAAAATGCGATACCAGTGAAGATAGTTCATTATCCTTTGACGATAACTGTAGTCCTACGGAATACGTGACTAATATGTCTTTATGTAGAAATATGGCCTCTAATTTTATGTGAAGAATGAAAAAATGAAAGAAGCGGTCACGATATGCAATAACTACAGTATTGTCTTAAGATATGGGTAGAAGAAAAGCGGATCTGTATTTACAATTTCCATAACCTTAGCGATGGCTTTTGACAATGTTGACTGAAATACAATCTTTGATTTTCTGATACTAGGGGGTATGCATACGGAAACGGAAAGATTATCTGCAAGTTGACGGATACAAGACTTCAGTTTTAACATTTACAGTTCCTGAAGATGACGGACTGTTGTACAGTCGAAATATTGAATCAGTTAGATTTCAACATCAGACAGAAAACCCGAGGAGACTTTGAAGATTTATTACGCCGGGAAAGCCTACGAAGTCCAGGTTTACAAATGGTTGACAACTTTTTACTGGTGTCTTCATCTACATAAATACATCACTAATCACATTTAAGTGCAAGTCAGACGGTTCATCTAACCGCTTTTGTGATATTTCTTTAGTGCTCCATTCTCTAATAGCGCGCGGGAGAAAAGAACACCAGAATTTTTCCGTTTTCGATCCGATTCCTCTTAATTTATTAAGATGATCACGTATGCGTATATAGGTGGGTGTTAACAAAATATGAACACATTCGCGAGAAAAAGTTGGTAAAAACTATTACGCAAATAGGTTTGCAGCAACGAAAAACGCATTTCTTGTAATTGTATTCAAGCCATATCGTGCATCATTCGCGTTACTCACTCCCTCTGTATCATGGAAAAAAAAAAGAAAAAAAAAAGGACTGCCTTTCTCTGAACTTTCTCTATATCATTCGTCAGTCCCACTTGGTGGACAACCCACAATAGGCAGAAATACTCCAAAATAGGACGCACAAGTGTAGTTTAGACCGCTCGTTTAATAGAACTGTTGCATCTTATGACCTGCCAATGAAACTTAGCCTTTGATTCGCCTTCTCTGCAAAATTTTCTCTGTGTTTTTTGTAATAAAAGTTGTTCGCAATCTTAATGCCTAACTATTTAGTTGAATTTACGCCTTTTATATTTGACACATTTATTGTGTTGATGAAAATTAAGGGATTTCATTCTCATGTGGATAACTTCACACTTTTCATTGTTTAGTGTCAATTGTCAATTTTTGTACCATACAGATGTCTTACGTAAATAATTTTGCAGCTGTTTTTGATCTTCCGATTACTCTACTTACCGATAAGCGGCAGAATCATCTGCGAACAGTCTAAGAGAGCTGCTCAAATTGTCTCATAAATCGTTCATAAAGTAATTAACACTAGGGGCCCTACAACACTTCCTGAGGAATGTCAGATATTACTTCCATAATGAACTGTGTATATTGTAACACCATAAATATTTCAGTACAATCCATATAATGTACCCTGGACGTCATTCGAAATTACACACTAATTATAAAACTTGTTCAGATGTTTGTTAAACTATTGAAGCGAACTGCTGGGACCATCAGTCCCTAGAATTACTAAGAACTTAAACTAATACTTTATGCATGGCTATTGATCAGCGACTGTACTGTGTTAGATTTGTAACAGAGATATTACTCCCATCAAAACTGCAGTTGTCAATAATGGTTATAAAGCTCGATTGGTAGATGAAATAATAAAAAGAAAAAAAAGCATAACAGATACTACTATGGGCTCTTTCGCGAGTGCACCAGAAGCAGCTAAAACTTTTTTCTTTTCGATTCCGTTTCCAGATCCTGTGTCATATCGGATTCAAAAATTGCTTCGAAAAAATGCAATATCGCATTTCCACAAATAATAATTTGAAATAAAAAAAAGTAATCCATAATTTGAAGACAATTACTGACCCATGCAAAATTCTTGTGTTTATAAGCTTTCCTGTACTACATGTCGTGCCTATTACATTCGACAAACCGGACGACCTTCTTGAGGATGAATGGGTCCTGTCCCCCTAATTCTTATTTTGTAAACCATTTATTAATCTCAGGGAATTTTCCCGATTGTATTGAAAACCTAGAAATTTGGCACATAGAGAAGTAGGGACGAAGCTCGATATTTTGGAGAAGTTAGAATTTTTTTTTAAATTTGTCCTTAAATGAGGGATTTTCCTTAATGAGCAATTGTAGCTACGTGGTAAAAGTTTATTTAAATGCATTAAAGCCGTTGCATTAGAAAATCAACAGCGTCCTGGACGGACTAATTCTTGCAGATTCTGAGATAGTTTTTCTCCTTGATATCACCTCTGTTTTGTTTGTCTGATGTACCTACGTTGTCCAGGTGCTTATTAATGCTACTATCTCTAGCTCGTAATCCACATATATCCCCCCCCCCACTCTGTATCTACCTCTTACTCTCCCATTTCTGTTCGTTTCCAGTCTTCTCCCTTTGGTTTAAAGATCATGTGAGCAAAAATTCATAACGATTCGTGCGAAACTATGCATTTTGTAAAATTCAGCAAGTACCAAAAATGTTCAGATGTTTGTATAGCTTATGGGACTTAACTACGGGGTCATCAGTCCCTAAACTTACAAACTACTTATCACCTAGCTTATCCTAAGGACGGCACAAATATCCTTGCCCGAGGTGGGTCGCAAGTACGCTCCACCATGCATCAAACGAAATTTTATATACACAGTGACAATCCTCTAGTTTTTAAGGTAGAGTGTGGAAAATTTCATCAATATCGGAACAAAACTATAGATTTCAATGCAATAGAAACGCGGGGTCACATTGGATAAAGATTGCTTTTCTTCGATTTTCCAATTCTATTTCATGTATATATTTAAAAAAAAAACCTGGAAATCGGTTGATCCGTTCTCGAGTTGGGGCGCGACCAAGATATTTAGGGATGCATTTTTATGTTGCAAAGTACTCTCCCCCATGCACCGTAGGAAAAATAAGGTAGAAGGTGAACTTCCTCTTGTTTTGAAGGTCATTTAGTGAGAATGCTCCGCCATGCACCTATCACATAATACTTTCTTTCCACCAGTCCTTCCAAATTTTAGCTTCATAGGTGAGGTAGTTTTCTAGATTTCGTGTTAATTGAGTGACTGAGTGTCATTTAGCTTTTATATAGATAGAGATTAAGAAAACAGATTGCTTAATTTCGGAATCAATAGAATTAAGGGGGTATTGCAGACGAAAATAAATAGTAACATGCAAAACTGTAATGCTAACTTTATTTCATACAAGGTGTTGCCTGATTTGACAGTTTCTACAGCGAAACTGCTATGGGCGGTAGACTTCTTTTTGTTTCTTCATTTTGAAGTGCGTGTGTGTGTGTGTGTAAGGGGGGCGAGGGTAGGGGAGGAGGGTCAGTTACGAAACGCTTCATAAATGTCCGAAACTACATGCAAACTTTGTTGCAGGTCCCTAACTACTCCCATTTTCAATGATTGACGCATAAATATGGGTATTCTCACGCGGTCGCCACTCATTATTTATGACGTCACATCTCCTGAGCTATGTGTCGTGATCTTTTGTTTTTGGGTCAGGAACCTTCGTGGGCGTACGGTGAACAATTCACAAAATTTTCATTGCAATCAAATGAATGGGTTATGAACACATAAAGGACATCCGGGCAACCTTCATTTTTATATATAAAGATAGGGTGTTAGGTGGAGTCTTCATATGGCTACCTTCCTCGTGCGGGAGTTAGGTGCTATTTTGATTATTAATTGGGCCACTAGATAGAGACAAGCGTGCATATCCGCTTAGTGCAGTAAGGTATCCAGTTTCTTTTCAATCATCGCAGCGATTACATGGACCCCTAGTGACTGTTGCTGCTGTTCGTATGTTATGAATTGAATTGAAAATGTTTAAAGGTTTGTAGGGGACATGGAATCATATTTTTGATGAAAATAGGAAATTTTTTGTTATTGTCTCAAAATATTATACTGGACTTCCTCATTAAAATGATGTATTGCACGTTGTTGTACTCCAATTCTAAACGTATTACTTTCACAGGTTTACGAAATGAGGCGCTCAGTTTTTCTCCTTGTCATGGTCGACTGGAGATTTGTCAGTCTTTTTTCGTGATGCTGGTTTCCAGCGATTGCGTTATGTGACACATTCGCAGCTTCACAGTCTGCCTGGTTGAAAGAGATGCTCCCTTGTTTTACGCTTATATCTTTGACTTTGCTTATATCTTTGACTTCAGTGCTTATTTACGTGTCGTGAATACACGACGAAAAATCTTGCGAA
Organism: Locusta migratoria; assembly: GCA_026315105.1. Lineage (NCBI taxonomy): Eukaryota > Metazoa > Arthropoda > Insecta > Orthoptera > Acrididae > Locusta > Locusta migratoria. Next base: position 411,372,000 of record CM048746.1, on the reverse strand, counting down.
TAGTTTGTATTTCTGTGTGAACATGGGAAGGGCAAGTGGAAAAGTGTTCAAGAAACGTATGAATTGACAGAAGAAAGTGAAGAACATGTTGCCCCCAAGAGGAAACATTGTTTCAATGTCTTCAACGGTGGAAGTACCAAGATGTTTGTGCCAACACAGCTGATCCACAGAACCCCACCGAACGTTGTGCACCTTTCCCTGCTACTAGTGCGTCCAGTAGGAAGCTCAAAAACGCTGAAAATATGTATAAAATTCTTGAAAATGGTAAGTAAGTTTTGGAGTTTATCGACATCAGTAAATTGTCTGAAGTAATTGAACAGAATCTGTGTTGTAAGAAATGATACAAGGGAAACGTTTCTCTACATGTTGAACGTCATATCGGTTTGGCTGCTACATCTGTGCTAATCTGCAGTGAATGTAATGACAGTTGCAAGTTTTCCAGTTCTGATTCAGTGAAAATCAATGACATTGAAGTTTATAATGTGAATATTAGATTAGTGTATGGGCTGCGAGCTATTGGTAAAGGAAGATCTGCAGGAGCTATGCTATGTGGTGTAATGAATCTTCCTCCACCACCTTCAAAATTTGGCATGTACAACTATGCATTAGGCTCTGCAGCTGAGGATGTAGCCCACAAACGTATGCGTGAAGCTGTAGAAGAAACAGTCAAAGAAAATTAAAATTCCCGTGACCTCACAGTGGCTTTCGATGGCACATGGCAGAACGGGGTCATACCTCCAACAATGGCGTTGTTACAGCTACAAGTGTTGACACAGGAAAGGTGATTGACGTGGCTATTATGTCAAAATACTGTCGCTGTGCTAATAAACTCAATAAAGAAAATAGTGATAAGTGTACAGCAAATTACTCCGGCAACAGTGGTGGTATGGAGGTTGCTGGAGTAAAGACAATATTGGATCACTCTTTTCAGTGGTATAATGTACGTTATTTACATTATTTGGGGGATGGTGATTCATAAGCCTTCAAATATGTTATGGAAAGCAAACCATATGGAGACAATATTAAGATACAGAGGCTAGAGTGTGTCGGGCACGTAGACGTCTGGACAACAATGGAAAGTGCTAAGTGACGGAAAAAAATAGATGGTAACGGGAGGCTGACTGATGCTGCAATAGACAATATTCAGAACTGTTATGGTCTAGCAATCAGACAAAATACAAATGATGTTCAATCTATGAGAAAAGCTGTTTTTCCACATTGCCTCTACAAATGAGCACCCTAGTCATGGGCTATGTTCTGATGGTCAGAACAGTTGGTGTAAATATAATAGGGGAAAAACAACAAGAGAGAATCACAAACAACACCACAGTTTACCAGCAGCTGTAATGAAGTAAATTAAACCAGTCTTCAGGGAACTGTCTGTCTTGTGAATCTCCCGAAGAAATGTCTTCACGGGAGAACACAGAACCCAAATGAAAGCGTGAACAGTGTAATATGACATCGTCTCCCAAAAACAGTGTTTGTTCAAATGTTCAAATGTTTGTTAAGCTTATGGGACTTAACTACGGGGTCATCAGTCCGTAAACTTACAAACTGATTATGAACTACCTACAACTAAGTACGGCACAAATAACCATGCCCGAGGGGGGATTCGAACCCCCGACCGTAGTGGCCGTGCAGACCATGACTGAAGCGCCTCAGTCTCCTCGGCCACCGCGGCCGGCACAGTGTTTGTGGGTATTAACACGCTTCTTTTTAGTGTATATGATGTTGTGGCGTCACTTAACCAAGGTAACATCAGAAAATGCCAGGTTATTGAGCTACTAGGAATCCCTGTTGGCTCCAGATGGCGAGTGCCATGTTGGCCTTAGATCAGGCTAGGATACGAGATGCAGACAATTCTCTCAATAGTTTAGTACAGAAAGCACGGAAGATCAACAAAGGTGCTGTGAAAAGACTTCAGGATGAATTTGAAGATGAAGACGAAGATTTTAACTATGGACCAGGGATGTCTTAACTTCGAAACCAATTTCCCTAATGTTTAACTTTTCCACCTTCACTGTACGTTTTCTCAGCTTCTACTGTAAAGAGAACTCTCAAAATTTTTGTGTGTGATTGTACAGCTAATAAAAAAAACATACGGGATTTTTTTTTAAAGTTTAGCTCATTGAGGAAAAAAAACCATATAAAAGTGTTAAAACAAGATTTTGCAATATCGTTGTTTCAACTTTGGAAGGACCAACATGAGCGTAAACTGTCAAAATATTAACACTCTATCTCATATAGATTCTGAGAAAAGGTATCATATATCACATACAATTTTGCATTGCAAAGCTGTCGATTCCATGTCCCCTTAGGGACTTAACTGCGGGATCATCAGTCCCTAAACTTACAAACTACTTATGAACTACGTTACACTAAAGACGAAGCAAACATTATTTTATTTATTTATTTTTTAACTACTTACGCTAAGTTTCAGTAAGGACAACACAAGCACTCGTGCCAGAGGGAGGACACCAACCTCCGGCGGAAACGGCCGCTCAGGAAAAAATTATACAGTTCCTTTTACTTAGACCATATCTTCGTTTGAACTGGAGGCTGGTATCGTGTGCATCTTCAAACTACGAGGTATGTCCACAAAGTAAGTTCCGTTTGGTTATAAAAAAAAAAAAAAAAAAAAAAAAAAAAAAAAAAAAAAAAAAAAAAAAAAAAAACGTGTACAGATACAGAAAAATATTTATTGTACAAAAATTTACAACTATTAAACTACTTTTCTACTTAGGTTCCGAAATGTTGTAGGCATTTGTCATAGCGTGGCAGAAGTCTTTGTATGCCTTCTTCGTAGAAGATTGCTGTCTGTGTAATTAACCATGTGGTAAATGTTCATTCAGCTCGTTATCATCGTTGAAATGTTGACCACCATGGACAGGTTTTAGGTGTAATAATAAAGTCGCTAGGAGCTAGACTGTACGTTGGATGATCAAACACGTCCCAGTGAAATTCCCGTAAGAGTTGTTTGGTCACATTCGCCTTGTGAGGTCGGGCGGCAACTTGAAGGGAAGAAGAAGACTCCTTTCATCTCTTCTTACACCTAAAATCTGTCCTTGGTGGTCAACAATTCAACGATGATGAGCTGAAAGAACATGTTTGCCACATGGCTGAATACACAGGCGGCAACCTTCTATGAAGAAGGCACACAAAAACTTGTCCCTCGCTATGATAAGTGCCTACAAAATTTCTGAAGTTACGTAGAAAAGTATCTAAATAGTTGCAGATTTTTATACAATAAATATTTTTTCTGTATCTGTTCACGTTTGGTTTATATAACCAAACAGAACTTACTTTGTGGACATATCTCGTAGGTGTTTTTGTTCAAATGTTTGTAGAGTCTATGGGACTTAACTACGGGGTCATCAGTCCCTAAGCTCACAAACGACTTATGAACTAGGTAATCCTAAGGACGGCACAAATATCCATGCCCGAGGGGGTATTCGAACCCCCGACCGTAGTGGCCGTGCAGACCGTGACTGAATCGCCTCAGTCCCCTCGGCCACCGCGGCCGGCGTAGGTGTTTTATTGTGTACCAGTGTGGCTGGATGTGATACTTATATTTATGTGATGAACTAGCAAAAACACTCTTGTCCTGCCGACCGCGGTAGCCGAGGAGACTGAGGCGCTTCTGTCACGGTCTGTAATTTCACTACGGTCGGGGGATCGAATCACCCCTCGGGCATGGATATTTGTCCGTCCTTAGTGTTAGCTAGTTCGTAAGTAGTTTGTAAGTTTAGGGACTGATGACCCCGTAGTTAAGTCCCTTAAGCTTAACAAACATTTGAACATTTAAACTCTTGTCTTGTCCCAGTACTTTTATCTCTTCTTCGTATTTATGTGGACCCTTTCTTTGTTTTTACATGTTCCTTTCAAACTTTGACGTGTTAAAGCATATGCTACGAACCGCTTCACACAATGTTTTAGCTCTAAGACTGAAACAAGGGAGTGAAAACCGCTGATGTTTAGTCCCTTTCAAAATACCTCGTAGGAGGGTGACCCTTGAGAATCGCCACGTGTACATGATGTGAAAATGTACAATACGCATCGTGTGTGTGGATTTCCACTAACAAAATATTTATACGGAATACCGGCAGGTCCAGTGCCGTTCTTCCTGTTGGCCGGCGAAGGACTTCATTTATCAGCCGGAGCTGCCGCCTGGTGCGCCAGCTAGCGCGCGCCGCTGCCGTGTCGGTTGGACCCTGCCCAACTGGCGGAGCGTAAACCCAGGCGGCGCGGCGCTGGGCCTCTGGTCGCCCGGTAGTTTTCTTCGGCGGCTCGGGGAGTTGGGTAGGCGCGCTGCGGACGAGCCCATGTGTTTAATTAACACGAGGCCGGCAGGGGAGGGGGCGGTAATGGGGTGAGTGGGCGGGGTGACGAGGCAGCGGCAGCGAGGCAGCGAGGCGGCTGCCAGTCGAACCGACCCCAACTCCAAATTAATTAACACTGCAACTTGGCCACGCTGCCACCGCCGCGCCGCGCCCTCCGCGCCCCGCCGCCCGGTAAGGCATCGATACATCACGGCCACCATTATCCGCGCGCGCGTTATTAATTAAAACTGTCGCATAAACAAGCTCGCTTATAGCTAGGTGCGCTCAGCTGTTTATCGCGCGCGCCGCTCCTCACGGAATTCTGATGAAGGGGTGCAAAAAGGAATTTGTCATCGCCGGCTAATAACGGAGCTGCTGAGCACCCCGTTCCCTCTCCCTGTCACACCACCGAGAGAAAGTTTTTTCGCTAGTCTCAGAAGCATGCCGGTGACACTAGGCGATAGATAATGTCACGGGAAGGCTTGTATTATACAGGAGCGTGCAGTACTTCAACACCTTGACGTTGCTGATATTCTTATTTTACTTGACGTTGCTGACATTCTTATTTTACTATATGTTGTATGAATTAAAGTACCGGGTGATCAAAAATTCAGTATAAATTTGAAAACTTAATAAATCACGGAATAATGTAGATATAGAGTTAAAAATCGACACACATCCTTGGAATGACAAGGGGTTTTATTAGAACAAAAAAAAAAAAAAATGTCCGAAAGATGGCGCTTCATCTGATCAGAAAAGCAATAATTAGCATAACAAATTAAGACAAAGCAAACATGATGTTCATTCCTGGAAATGCTGAATATGTTCACCATCATTCCTCAACAATAAAATGTTCAAATCTTTGCATAGCTTATGGGACTTAACTACGGGGTCATCAGTCCCTAAACTTACAAACTACTTATGAACTACTTACGAACTAGGACGGCACAAATATCCATGCCCGAGGGGGATTCGAACCCCCGACCGTAGTGGCCGTGCAGACCGTGACTGGAGCGCCTCAGTCCCCTCCGCCACCGCGGCCGGCCCTCAACAATAGCTGTAGTCGACGAATAATGTTGTGAACACCACTGTAAAGATGTCCGGAGTTATGGTGAGGCATTGGCGTCGGATGTTGTCTTTCAGCATCCCTAGAGATGTCGCTCGATCAGGATACACTTCCGACTTCAGGTAACCCCAAAGCAAATAATCGCACGGACTAAGGTCTGGGAACCTGGGAGGCCAAGAATGACGAAAGTGGCGGCTGAGCACACGATCATCACCAAACGAAGCGCGAAAGAGATCTTTAACGCGTCTGCCAATACTATTCCTTCCTTTTTTTTGCAATAAAACCCCATTCCCATCCAAGCATGTGTGTAAATTTTTACCTCTCTATCTACATTTTTCCGTGATTTATTAAGTTTTCGAATTTATACTTATTCTTTGATCACCAGGTATACCCAATACCCTCCACTTCATTAGGGCCGGCTTCGTACAGAAACTAATCAAATTGTTTAGTAATAAAACACAGTCGTGATTGCAACTTTTTTATTTTTTATTTTTGAAGCTTTTCACCCTTGTAGGGCGTCCTCAGAAAGTCTGGAAAATAAATGAAATGTGGGCAAGCCCAAACTTAGCGTTCACAATCACACTAAAAAATTAAGATAATGCTTACTGACCATAAAATATCACATCAGATGAATTGAACTAAAACCCGTGCTAGCCACTATTTGGCAGCGTCACGTCATTAAACTATGATACCGTCGACAAACCCCAACAGAATTTTGTAAATAACATAGGAAATACAGAAGACATTCAAATGCGGTTTTATCATGCATGTTTGTTATAAAGATACGTTAAAAATCTTAAATAGAATTATTGATTTTAGGCATCGAAAACAAAGTGAACGATGTCGTTCAGTGGTGGCCACGAGCGGAGTTGTAGCAGAGGGCGCTCCTGCGAAAGTAGGTGGCGCGCACTTTAGACTTGTGCGACACCACAGTTATTAACCTGGGTATTTTTGCTAGTGGTCTGTTTGTTGAGCTATAGCATCAGAAGGCCAATGAAAGCTTAGAAGTGTATTGTCTAATTTAATCGTATGGCATATGAGGGACGACCCCTTTTTATTTTTTGAATTCAACGGGAAGAAAGCTCTTAGAGACTATGTATATACTTTTTATCAATTAAAAAAATTAAGAAGCACTGTTAATTCATCCTGAAGCAAATACGGCATCAATAGTATGTAGCAGCTTCTGTTGTATGCTTTCAGCAGTTTTCCTACTACTTTGCCGCGGCGGAAAGGCCAAGCGCACTGATGCACTATGCTACGATGCGCGTGTCCGCTCCGGGGTTTAGAATCCCCCCACGGGCATGGATGTTTGTCTCGTCTTTAGTATAAGGTAGTTCCTAAGTAGTTTGTAAGTGTAGGGACTGATGAACCCGCCGTTAAGTCCCTTAAGCTTAACAAACATTTGAACATCCTACTATTTCACTATTAATCTGTTTGAAGTATTGTACATGAGTGCCACCAGAGGGCCTTCGCCGCATTAACTTCATAGTAAGCCCTCTGTGTGATTCAAAAGCATGCCGGCCTGATGACAGAGCGTCCTTGTGTTAGTTTATGTGTGTATATGCCGGTGGCCGAGGGGACTGAGGCGCTCCAGTCACAGTCTGCACGGCCACTACGGTCGGGGGTTCGAATCCCCCCTCGGGCATGGATATTTGACCCGTCCTTAGTTGTAAGTAGTTAATAAGTAGTTTGTAAGTTTAGGGACTGATGACCCCGTAGTTAAGTCCCATAGAGTCTACAAACATTAGAACATTTGAACAACCACATCAAAATGTTGAAAGGAAAAAAAAAAAAAGTTTACCGTTCACTACTTTTTCGCTGTTCATGGAGTAAAACTACAGTATTAGACATGACGTTACAATTAATCATTTCTACACTACAAATTATGTTAAAGGAAATTTTTCAGACAGTATACACACATAAAGGTGATTGTACCATCTAAATTATATCAAAGAGCAACACGTGGTTCATGAGATATGAGGACAATAACAGTAACGTTCATGTAAAACCACCCCATCACTCATCAGGCTTTAATCTATTACTTCTTTACAACTAACTCTGTTCGCAACGGATTTTACCAACATACATCATTGATAACGATGAATATATAACTGGAAACTTATACAACTGCACAACTTATATATCAATAAATATGAGAGCATATATACTGTGATAGGTAAATACCTGTCACATCATGCAACACGTATCCCAGTCAACATCAGGAAATTCCTGGGAAGCTGACAGTAGTGTTGACAACTTTGAGCTGTGAAGCGCACACGGAAGCAGGCGATAGCATTAGACTTCTATAGAGTCATAAGGACAGGAAGAGAATGTAACAGAGTACATCCAACGAATATCCATTATTTACGACTGTTCTGGTATTTAACTTCAAGAGACTGCAGTTCCAGCATAGGTGGATCCAAGGAGGTTTGGGCGAAGGGTCGCCTGCCCCCCTCCCCCGAACAGCTCCAATTTTTACTTTTATTTTTATTTTTCTTAAGAATGCGAAGCTAACGCACCATCAATGCACTAAGTCTTCAAAACTGTGAGACTTTTTTGATGATTGGGCGTGGGGTAAAAATGGGGGGCCGGTAGTAGTGTCTCTCTACTGAGACAGAGTTTAGCTGACAATGAGAATTCTTTCACCGCCCCCCACCCCCTAGGGGCCGTCCTGTTGTTTAGGTTGAAGTAGTAGTAGTAACAGGTAGTAGTCATTATTACAGTAACGTAAGTCTTATGATGAGTTAAATGTAATTTCACTTACCTTAGTTGTACGGACAATTCGTATTGCCTTAAGTGTACTTGGTATGCAAGGTTTAAATGGTATCTTCAGACGGACAGAAATTATCGTATGTTTGGCCAGTATCGTACACAGTACTATAGTACATCATGCCAGCACTGAAATTATCGTATGCCCCCTTAATAATCTACATCTACATATATACTCTGCAATTCACCGTAAGGTGCTAGGCATTTCCTTGCCTATTCCACTCCCAAATTGAACGAGGAAAAAAAGAATGCCTATGTGCCTCCGTACGAGCCCTAATTTCTCTTGTCTTTGTGATCTTTACGCGAAATGTAAGTAGACGGCAGTAAGATCGTACTACACTCAGCTTCAAATTCCGTCTCTCTAAATTTACTTAACAGAAATTCACGAAAAGAACGTCGTCTTTCTTCCAGCGATCCCCAATTGATTTGCCGGAGCATTTCCGTGACACTCGCGCATTGGTCGAACCTACCGGTAACAAATCTACCTGCTCGCCTCTGAACCGCCTCTACGTCTTCCTTCAAACCGACCTGCTGCGGGTCCCAAACACTTGAGCAATACTCAAGACGTGGTCGTACAAGCGTTTTATACGCTGTCTCCTTTACAGGTGAAGTACATCATCCCAAAATTCTCCCAATAAACCAAAGTCGGCTGTCCACCTTACTCACAACTGTCCTTACATGCCCGCTGCAGTTCATAACCGGCCGCGGTGGCCGAGGTGACTGAGGTGCTCCAGTCACGGTCAGCACGGCCACTACGGTCGGGGGTCCGAATCCCCCCTCGGGCATGGATATTTGTGCCGTCTTTAGTCTTAGCTAGTTCATAAGTAGTTTGTAAGCTTGGGGACTGATGACCCAGTAGTTAAGTCCCATAAGTTCTACAAACGTTTGAACCTTTTTTTTTTTTTTTTTTTTTTTTTTTTTTTTTTTCAGTTCATATCGCTCTGCAATTTTACGCCTAGATATTTGACCGACGCGACAGCTTCAAGAAGTTCACTACTAATGCTGTATTCGAACATTATGGTGTTGTTTTTTCTACTCATGCGCTTCACATTACATTTTTCTACATTGAGAGCTAGCTGCCAATCTTCGCACCAAATAGAAATTTTCTCTTAGTCATCCTGTATGCTATTACAGTCAGTTACAGACGACATCCTCCCATACACCACAGCATCATCAGCAAACAGCCGCAAATTACAATTTAATCTATCCATCAGATCATTTATATAGATAGAAAATAATAGCGGTCCTATCACACTCCCCTGTGGCACGTCTGACGATACACTCGTCTCTGATGAACACTCGCCGTCGAGAACAACGTACTGCGTTCTATTACTTAGGAAGTCTTCCAGCCAGTCAGAAATCTGTGAACCTATTCCATAAGCTCGTATCTTCGTTAGCAGTCTGCAGTGTGGCACCGCGTCGAACGCCTTTTTGAAGTTGAGAAAAACACAATCCGTCTGTTGCCCTTCATCCATGGCTCGCAAGATGTCATGTGAGAAAAGGGCAAGCTGAGTTTCACATGAAAGGTGTTTCCTAAACCCGTGCTGATTCATGGAAAGAAGCTTTTCCGTTTCAAGGAAATTTACTATATTCGAACTGAGAATATGCTCCAAAATTCTACATGAAACTGATGTCAACGATATTGGCCTGTAATTGTGTGGATCGAGTTGGCAACACTGATTGGGACCAAGTGAAAATATAAATAAATAAATGTAGAAAATGTTACTGAGAGATCCACATTCATATAAGGAATCAGGGAGGAGAACATGGACAGAGAACGGAAGGAAGAGGAAACTGAGTGACTGATACAAATAATTACACGGGCAACGGCGGATTGTGAGACAGCAATTAGACAGAGCGATTAGTTGGGTGACGCCGGCAATGGCAGTGGCAATGTCAACCGCACCCGCGGCAGTGTGCAAGACGGGCGCGACACGGCGCGAGGAGTGTGGCGGAAGGGCAGATACCATTGTGCGTGGAGGGCGCGCCATTGTCCCGGTGTGGGTGCGTGGCTTCCGGAGTGGCGCCGGCGCCCTCCAGATAAGCGGCCGCCACGCGCACCCCTCCAGTAGGAGGGCCTGGCTGGCGGTGGCGACGGCTGATAGCCGGCTCTTCAAGGCCCGGCCCTGCGACGACTGAGTGCGGGAAGTTCCCCGTCGCTTGTTACCGCGCCCAAACAAAGCCCATCTGTCGCCGCGTCTGTCTCCCCGTGTAGCGGGGGCGCTTAGCCGTCTAATGCTGCTGTGTGCTTCCGAGGGCGGGGCCCGCTCTCGCCAGAGGAAATCTCCACAGGGTGAAGGACACCGAGCTACACGTGTGCAGTCGCACTCGGTTAACCACTTTGCAGTACAGACACCTTTCTTTATTACTGACAAGGGCCGGCCGCGGTGGCCGAGGGGACTGAGGCACTCCAGTCACGGTCTGCAAGGCCACTACGGACGGGGGTTCGAATTCACCCTCGGGCATGGATATTTGTGCCGTCCTTAGGATTAGCTAGTTCATAAGTAGTTTGTAAGTTTAGGGACTGATGACCCCATAGTTAAGTCCCATAGACTCTACAAACATTTGAACATTTGATTACTAACAAGGAAGGTACTTGGGCTCGAACAAAAATATTTGTATGAACGTTTGGTTACAGTATGTCTACGTACACCTCAGTGTGCTGGTGGGTGTCGTTTTTATGCAAAATCAATTGTTTTTAAATCTGTCGGACCAAACTGCGTGGTCATCAGTCCGTAGCTTACAAACTACTTAAACCTAGGTAAACTAACCTAAGGAAACACACACACCCCTGCTCCAGGGAGGACTCGAACCTCCACGGCGATCAACCGCGCGCTGCGCAGCGAGACGCTTTACACCGCTCGATTACTCCACCGCGGCTGCAAGACTTTGCAATTATGCTCTAGATAGCACTGTAGATGTAAATGTGGACGCCATACGTAATGCAAGTATCTGAACTTATGTAATAATCTTCGTACATGTTCTCTAGCGTATTGCCATCCAAAGCCGTGATGATAGTTGCAACCTTAACCTTCTTCTCGGAAGACTGTTGGTATTTACTGCCACTGCTTCCATCGTCTCTTCCCGCACTTACCGTAGCACTACCGCTAGCAATGAGTTCTTCGTCATTATCATCCCTATTATCATCATTATGTGTTAGTGTTACAACAGTATCTAACTTATGCTCATTTTTTTGTACCATAACAGATGCGAGAAAGCATGCGAATGATTCATCTTCTACACTAATACCATCTTCACGAAGAACGGTTTTTCGTAACTTCGATTGATTATCAATCGCCACCCCATCTGACGCTTCATCACACAAATGACACAAAACGCAACTTCGGAGGCACACTGAACCGACCCGACTGGCGACAGGTCAAAGTGCAATGTGGCAAGGCACACGCAGAGACCTGTAACGGACGACTGCAGAGTTTTGCAGATGCGGTAGTGTCACTAGTGCAATAAGGGATCTTTACATTATTTCTCGTACGATTTTGATGTATATGTGTTTGTTCGAGCTCAATTACTTTCCTTATGAGTACAACCTGTCAGAAACAAGAATACTGGAGGAGTTAATTATATGACGGAACGTTGAACTACAAAATTTTACGAACGTCACGACTGTAGCCCAGGTATCACGAAGAAAATACGCTAATAAGGAAGAGTAAGGGTCCTATAACACTTCCCTGGGAACACCAGATATCACTTCTGTTCTTCTCGACGACTTACCGTCAATTACAATGCACTGTGTCCTTTCTAACAAGAAATCAAGATTCCTGTTGCATAACTGTGGTACCGTGTCAAAAGCCTTCCGGAAATCTGGAAAAAGGAATCTACTTGACATCCCTTGTCGATTGGACGCATCACATGACGTGAATAAAGAGCTACCTGGGTTTCACAAAACATATCTCAATCCGTGTTGACTATGGGTCAATAGATCGTTCTCTTCGAGGTAGTTCATATTATCTGACGAAAGCATACGTTTTAAAATCCTGCTACAATCCGTCGTCAGTGATACAGCCCTGTAATTCTGCCGAGCCGCGGCGGAGCGACCAAGCGCATTGAGGCGCTATGCTAGGACGCGCGATGCCTTTCCCCGTCGGGGGTTCGAATCCCCCCTCGGGCGTAGATGTTTGTGCCGTCTTTAGTATCAGGTAGTTCATTTTGTAAGTTTAGGGACTGATGACCCCGCAGTTAAGTCCCATAAGCTTACAAAAATTTGAACATTTTTTGAATTCTACCGTGGCGTATCAGAAGATAATAATGCGACCTTGAGATTCATGCCCTTATAAATTATACATATTTCCTTGAAAAATGTTTAGGCCAAATTACTTCAGCCGTGTGTAACATCGAGACGGGTCAAACATGGTTCGAAACCCTTTCGGATCACTGGATTTTTCAGTCTGTGTTTTTTTGAATTCTGCCGTGGCGTATCAGAAGATAATAATACGACTAGGGATGGGTCGAATCCCAATTTTACCGAATCGAATCCGAATACCGAATCTTAAATATAACATGCGCCGAATCCAGAACCCGAATCGAATCTCGAACCCAAATAATCTGTCAACTCAAGTGTATATATTTAAAAAGAATTTCTACCCTATCACAGCCAGTGATGAAGATAAAGCCTTCTGCGATGGATCTCAAATGACAATATTACAGTAAAATTTAAGAATTAAAATTTCATTAGGGTTTTTTATTTTAAATTTTAAGAATTTTTTAATACCCCCTTATCCTCTTGAAAGAAATTTTTATGAAACATTGAAATATATGTTGTTTAGATGCTCTAAAAGATAATAAGAAACTTTCTTCACTTTATTACCAACTGTTTCAGTTTGATGAAATAAAAAATAATTGCATAATGAAGTCTTACAAAGGAAAGAATTACTTTTTTTTCGCTTTTCAAAGGTGAAAAAAAAAACTGAAAATGTGAGTAGATATTTTGGAAGTTTCAAAAATAGGTTCTTAAAAAAATAGGATGTGTAAATGTTTAATGATTTTATAGTCACTTATATAAGCCATTATAAAATTTATTATACATCCACAGCTAATTTATTTTGTTGGTTGAATTGTACGCTGCTTCTCGCCGGGCTGCAGTGGTTATTTTGGCACCAATGGTAATGAAGGCAACTCAGATGACCAAAAAATGATTTTTTCGTGGCAACTTCAATTAATACAAAAATTATTTTTTTTCTGAACGGGCAAGGGTACATACAAGAACCTGTCAACCATAGAGCAGATACAGTATTAATTTAGCTACGAGTGAAACGAGCAGCAATAACACTTACTCTGTACCTCGTGAAAAATATTAACGCAATTCTACAATTCATTGTTCATCTGTTGCCAACATAAGAACTGTAGCCCAGCGAAAAGCGTCGTAAAATTTTACCGAATGAAGTGTAGAATTGCGTTAATATTTTTCACGAGGTACAGAGTAAGTGTTATAGCTGCTCGTTTCACTCGCAGTTAAATTAATACTGTACCTGCTCTATGGTTGACAGGTTCTTGTATGTAACCTTGTCCGTTAATAAAAGAATAATTCTTGTTGTAATTGAAGTCACAAAAAACATTTATTGGTCATCTGAGTTGCCGTCATTACCATTGGTGCCAACATAACCACTGCAGCCCGGCGAGAAGCGTCATACAATTTAACCGGATTTATTGAAAAAGACGTCAGATGTTTGTTGAATTGACGTTATCCCGCCTGAATGGCGCACGATTAGAACTTTTTTTCCACATAAGGTAGTAAATAACTTTCTTCTTGAAATCCTATTGCTTCTCTAAGGTTCACATAACCCAGCACTTCACAAAATTCGACGAAAGAATACGCGAAATTAGAATGAGACAACTCATGCAAGAATCGTAAGTGATGTCCTAGGAGCCGTGTACACCGAATGAAGCGGCAGTGCGATCGATATATATCGGATAGTGTTTCATATAGAAACGATAGGCCTGTGCAATAGGTATCGAAGAAGAGAATGTTGTGATTTTTACGAATATGTCATGATTTTAAAGGATGTATTTAGTCTGGAACCTGAGAATACAACGTAAGTTGTGAGTGAAAAAGTTGCACTCTTAGGTTCCTGCCTAACCACACCCTTTAAAATCATGACATATTCGTAAAAATCATAACATTCTCTTGTTCGAATACTGGTACCTATAGTTTAGTCTAACAACCATAGCTTTGACTGAAAAGTCCATTGACAACGTATTAAGGCCGATTCACACTGTCCGTCACGTCAACGTCACGTCACGGATCCGTCACATTAAATTGTATTCACACTGTCCGTCATGTAAATTCGCTTTTTCCAGTACTCCATGTTGAAAGTGAGGTTATGAGTGGCGACGTGTTATGTAGAAAGTCATACTATAATACTGTAATTGAAGAAACAACAACGCTAAATGTTATTGATTGCCAAAATCAACTTTATAATGCATGTTTTGGGCTAACTTAATGTGGTAAAGTGCTAGGAACTGAAACATGTCAAAACTTTGACATCTATTTTAAAGCGAAAAAATAACGTTTCTTGCTACTGCTAGCGGAGCGGGAGTTGAATGTCTGATATATATCGATTGTATTGCTGTTTCATTCGATTTATACGGTTCCTAGGAAATTACCTGTTACCAACGTGACCTGCTACATTTGAAGTTGAGCAATACTAAAGTTCTATTTCCTTCGTTGAATGGTGTGTTAAAATTCAATAGTCGAAAATAAAGTGGAAATTAGACTCGACTTCCTTTTTTTATTTTATTTTTCCGAGTGCAAAAGTTTTAGCGCCAGTATTTACATTTGCGGCTACGAAGCAAGCCACTCACAACGTTTACATGTAACATCTTCCAGAAGACGAAAACCGATTTTCGTAAACCGTTTTTCGCTTTTGGAGTGTTTACATGACAAACCAAAAGCGGAATTGGGAAATCGGTTTACGAAATCCGGTTTTGGGAGCCCATGTAAACGGGGGGTGTGTAGCACTGCTTAGACGAGATGGAAATCTTACTTGTGGCGGCTCCTAGTGCCATTTTTCAGAACTTCGTTCGTTTTGTACACGATTTAACCCCGTTTTATGACGTCTTTCAGCGGATCTATGAAACAATAATGTAAATAACACAAACGAAAGCGCACTGTTATGCAAAGTTAAATACAACATTCGTAACTGAAGTTTTCCATATAAACTTTGGATTCGGGATTCGGTAGTATTCGGCCATTATACATCGAATCTCGAATCCGAACCCAGCATGCTAGATTCGGCGAATCTGGATTCGGCCGAACCACTCGGACACAACCCTAAATACGACCATGAGATATTCTTTCATACCCTTATAAATTATACATATTTCCTTGAAAAACGTTTAGGCCAAATTACTTCAGCCGTGTGTAACATCGAGACGGGTCAAACATGGTTCGAAACCCTGTCGGATCACTGGATTTTTCAGTCTGTGTTTTAACCCAGACTTCACCTCTCAACGATATCTGCAGTCGCCAGAAAAGACACGTAGTTCGAAATCCAGGTTAAACTGTGGAACTCCTTTCCCCGGTGTGATAAATGGGGTACGGGGTACGTTAGGGACAAGCAAGTCGCCGAAGTGGTGTGCATTTGAAAGACTTGTACCAGGTCACCGAGCCACACGATATTGTTATTGTTATTATTATTATTATCATAATTATTATTATTATTTGTAATGCATGGCAGACAGTTTTGTGCTGCTGATGAAACTGTGATCTGTAAACTTTAATTCTTCAAAACTGATTATAGGTTAAAGTGACATTTTTATTATTGTCAATATTATAAACTTTTTTTCGGAGGGTAGGTGGAGGAAAAAATTCCCATCATCAACGATATCTTTGATTAAAAAATGAGCCTTCTTTTATTTTAAAACGATAAGTTCGTCTTTTTCTATTCATTGCCTAGTCTAAATATTTTATGTCACGGGTTATTTACACGATTATTCTATAATTTTCTGTTTTCGGTTCTGCTTTTAAATTCAACGTGGTGGATATCTTCATGGGTTCCTCTTGGTGTGGTAATTACCTAGATACTTAGCAATGTGCTACAAAAAAGTCTCACTTAATAACATTGTAGAAACTTCCTGAATTATATACAGTGTGTGCCAAACTGAGATTCCAATCCAGGAAGTTTCCGTATTTCACTTACTCCGTAATACTGCGTGATAACTCTCAGCATACGAAATCACTCGAAGCTCGTCTTCTCAATATTTGCTTTAGCATTTTATCCCAAAGCACTATGTCTTGTTTCGTTTCCCTATCTCCCCCCTCCCTCCTTGTTCTCTCAATTTTCTTTGGGCAGCCCATTGTGGACACATCACTGAAAGTCATGCATTTCCTGCCTTTTCCTTCGAAGTTTGGGAAATGAAATTGAAAAGTAAAATACAAACACAAATAACACAGCTCTTTTCCATCGTGTTGAGCTATTATAAAAGAAAAATCGATTTAAGGATTTAAAAGAAAGTGTCTGAGTCTAATAATAATAGATAAATTAGCTGCGACGAACCTTTAACAATGGGTGCCGCACATAGCTCTATTTCTTTGTTGCTGTGTAATTTCCGTTGTTTTCTTTTTCTCTCATATTGTCGTTATCTATAGTCCTTTTAGCTTTGTTCTTATTTTTTATCATATTGTCGTTATTTGCAGAAGCGTGATGTGATTTGTTAACTTTTTTCTATAGTTGTTGTACTTCCCCAAAAGGTTGCTTGTGGTGCGAGGTACGCTCAATAGCCTGGGTACGAGGGTGGGTCATAAGTTCCATCAAGCTGCTGTATCGTTACTCTTCTGTCGATCGACGCGAGGTTTTTCTGCACCGTTTACTATAAAAATGTTTGTAATTCTATCGGACCAAACTGCGTGGTCATCAGTCCGTAGCTTACTAACTACTTAAACCTAGGTAAACTAACCTAAGGACAAACACACACACACCCATGCCCCAGGGAGGACTCGAACCTCCACTGCGAGAAACCGCGCGCTCCGCAGCGAGACGCTTTAGACCGCTCGGTTACTCCACCGCGGCCGGTTTATTATACAAGGTTGTTTTCACCATAGACACATTTGTTGCAAGGTGTCGATGACACTGCATACCAATTTGTCAGTTGCGCACTGGTGTATTTTGTATTATCTTTTTGGAATCGTATCATTAAGTAATTTACTTTCAAAAGCGTAGCGAGCACATTATTAATGATTTTCTTCTATAATCCTTATAGGGGTACTTCTATTCGTTTAATGATTTCGTTGTCGTTCATTAGTCGTTGAAGTTAGGTGGTGGTTATGGCATGCAATGTGAAGTCTATTTCATTCGGAGTACCTGATTTCTAGAAGAAAGATTATGATGCAGTTCGCCTTGTAGTATATTCTTGCAAGGATGTTGCTACGCTCATATCTCCTTACGGCTATTCTCAGCGGGCTAAAGCACCTCGCTGCGGAGCGCGCGTTTGCTCGCCGTGGAGGTTCGAGTCCTCCCTGGGGCATGGGTGTGTGTGTTTGTCCGTAGGTTAGTTTACCTAGGTTTAAGTAGTTTGTAAGCTACGGACTGATGACCACGCAGTTTGGTCCGATAGATTTACAGACGTTTGAACATTTTCAGCGGGCTATCCGGATATTTGTGGCACAGCTGCTCAAACTGTTCAAAGTTTGTGAAGCTTAAAGGCCTTAACTGCGAGGTCATCACTCGCTAAACTTACAAACTACGTATGAACTATCTTATACTAAAGACGATACAAACAGCCTTGCCCGAGTGAGGATTCTAACCCCCGACCGTAGTGGCCGAGCAGACTGTGACTGGCCTACCCTTCCTGTAATTCGTCGTAGAAATCTTAGAACGATGTTTAGTCTTATGTTGAAAATCTTGTATCTCTCAATGTTCTTCACCGAAGGCTTTGAAATATTGATACAACGTACTACTGGATTACGCGGATGTTTTTACATATCTATTTTTTATTATAAAACGTTAGTAGAACTTATGGGACTTAACTACGGGGTCATCATCCCCTAAACTTACAAACTACTTATGAACTAGCTTATACTAAAGACGGCACAAATATCCACGCCCGTGGGGGGATTCGAATCCCCGACCGCAGCGGCCTTGCAGACCGTGACTGGCGCGCCGCAGTCCACTTTGCCATCGCGGCCGGAACATACCTATTATTTCAATATATATTACATAAGAATTAATATGAATTTTACAATGTGGAAACGTTGAGACCAAAAATCGCATCAGTGCCATATATATAGGTCATGATTAATATATTAAACAATTAGGTATCTAAAAATCTTCCTGTGTTACAGTGCAACGTTGTCACAAATTTGGAGGTCAATCGACGAAGAACTTTTTGAGTTTTTCAAACACACACAAACCAACACAACAATATATATATATATATATATATATATATATATATATATATATCGGGAGAACAACCTCCGTCGGGGTCGGTCACGAGATCCGTAACGTGGCCTACAGACCACACGACCATTCCCGTGCGGCAATGTGTCACCATTAATGTATTCCTGGTACTGAAACCAGAAGGAAATATGTGATTGTAATAAAAATTACAATTCTTTAAATTTATTTTAATTTCCTTCGGCAATGTTTTTAGATAACAAAAAAAGATGAAATTTCAGTGCAAGTCTTACGTGTAATACTACGTTACAAGTGCATGAAAGCAATTTACGTCTTTTCTACTCCAATTTTACAATATAAAGTTAAAGGAAGGATAAATTAATACTCTTATTTTGAAAAAGTAAAGATGATCTACTCTATGTCAACAAAACATAAAATAACTAAAAATTCAACTCCGTCCCACACGGGCCTCGAGGGCCCATCGGGGACCGACCGGCAGCCGTGTCGTCCTCCGTCCAATGGCGTCACCAGTTGCGGTATTCAGGGAGACGTAGTGAGCGCCCCGCACTTCCGGCCGGTGAGTCCGTTTGCCAGGCCGTAGCAGCTACTCCTCAATCAAGTAGCTCCTCAGTTGGCCTCACAAGGGTGAGAGCACCTCGCATACCAACAGCACTCAGCTGACCCGAAGGATTACCCATCCTAGTGCTAGCCAAGCCCGACAGTGTTTACCTACGGTTGTGCAATGGTAACCGCTGTATCCATTGCGACACGGTCGTCGGCAGAATATAAATTTATCTACTCATATAAAAGTGTGCATGTTCTGTACAAACTCCAAAACGGCTGGAGCAATTTTGATGATATTCATGAAATCTTCATATCAGCCCTGCGGGTGATCATTTGAACTTTGTTAACGATCGTATTAAGATATTTGTTAACGTAAGTAAAAATTAAGGATTAGCGAAGGGAACGGAGAAAGAGGCAATCACCATTCTTGAGCAAACATAGTGCTGTCGCTTGGATCTCTAACGTCACTTCCGTGAATGTTCGTGATGAATATTCGCAGTGAACAGATAAGTTTAAGAATAACAACACCCAGTAACGATCCAACATCTCGCAAGAACTCTCTCATCTGTAATTGCAGTAATTATGCAATTCGTAGTAATCTCTTTGCTACTGAACACAACGTGCGATGACAACTGCATCCAAATTAATTATTACAACACAACTATGCTTTTGCGCATATACTGTTAATGAGTACAGAACAGGCGAACGACATTGTGGCTAAATGCTTGGCTCGTAGACTATTAAACGTTTTGAAGACCGAATCTACTTTTACATGGTGCATTTTTCTCCCTTATTAAAAGTTGTCTTTTTGCATCGATTATTAGAAACAATAATAAGAACATTACCATATCTTAACTTACCTCTGAATTGCTATCTTTTTTATATATACATATAGAATATAAATTCCAACTGTGCCGGGCTGGCGGGTCGCTTTTAGGAAACAAAACTCATTCATATAGTATGATGTTTTATATATGCTATTAATACCTAAACACGGAAATTGAAGTACCAGTTTTTAATATTAACTACACAAGCAGGCTAATGAAATATGTAATTCGAAAGGCACTTTACTATAGAAACTAAGAAAGAAAAATCTCACGTATTCGTTACAGTTAAAACTGGTAGTCGGAAATAGATGTTTTCGTAACTATAAAGCTGTTAGCTTTCTATCATGCATTGAAATGTTCCCTGTCATAATGAGTAAACATCGCAAACTGAAGTGCTAGCAACTTGTGCACTGTATAAAATCAGAAGAGCAACATCATTTTGTGTACTCTCATTCTGATGAGTTCGTGCCTCATTTGCCGTAACAGACGCATACCAGCCACAATTATTAAATCAATGACTTTAGCAGTTGAAATCAAAACATCGTAGTAACAAGTCTGTTAATACCGTTGTTTTTTATTTACTTATTTATTTATTTTTTATTTATTTATTTATTTATTTATTTATTTATTTATTTATTTTTTTATTTTTTTTAGTGGCGATATGTCGTTAACTTTCCGGTCGAATTAACTTTGCGGTAGTTTGCAATATCTTGATTTTAAGTAGCTAGGAAGGGAAAACGAACATACAGATGAAGCAGAAGGAAGAGATTAATCGGGGATAAGACGAGATGGAACGGGGAGGTTTGCAAAGATGGGAGAATCCGTAAGGGGAGAAGGACGAGGAGGATGACATCGAAAAACTATGGTGTAGGTAGTGAATAGACATAGAAAACGATTACTTTTCTCACGGGCAATTACACGCCGTAATGTTCCATAATCAGTGCACATTCAACATACTCACATGAACACAAGAAGATATTGATCTACTTAATGTATTTTCTAGGTGAGTGTATCACAATAGGTTTTTTTTCTTCTTCTTCTATTTCAAAACGAATAAAAACAGTCTAGAGCGCTAAAATTATATTTATTGATTTCGACGTTTCGACATCTGCATCATCAGATCTAAAAACCTCTGCATTTGCACAGTAAAGTTCAGCATCAAAAACAAAATATCTACCTAGTAGCTACGTCAACTCAGTACCTGTTAGGTAGATATTATTGAAGCTGAACTTTACTGTGCGAGATGAGAGGTTTTTAGATCTGATGATGGCAGATGCCGAAACGTTATAATCTATAAATATAATTTTAGTTATCTAAACGGTTTTTATTCCTATTGAAGAAACGACTATCGCAGACTCATTTATACAAAAACTTAAAATAATTCTTTTATTGACCCTCCCAGCCGGCCGTGGTGGCCGAGGGGACTAAGGCGCTCCAGTCACGGTCTGCACGGACACTACGGTCGGGGGTTCGAATCCCCCCTCGGGCATGGATATTTGTGCCGTCCTAGTTCATAAGTAGTTCATAAGTAGTTTGTAAGTTTAGGGACTGATGACCCCGCAGTTAAGTCCCATAGACTACACAAACATTTGAAACATTTGAACATTTGACCCTCCCACTCACAGCCGGGTTTACTGGTAGTGCTATAACAGAAATTAATTTAGAAGTCCAATACCTCGAACACATCCGGATCCTTTACACCTATTGCAATATAGACTCCCGTAACCCCCTGGTACGCCCAATCCTCTGCCACGCCTACACCACAGCATCCCTCCCTCCCTTCAACACCATAGTCACCACACCCTTTCCCAGGGTAACTTCCTCTATCTCCCCCTACCCGATGACGCCCTCCATCCTGAAATATACCCCTTTCGTGGATGAAGCGCCCAACCTCCTCTCCCCCTCCTCTTCCCTCCTCCGGCTTGGCTATACCACAGTCTATCACAGTCGCGAAACTCTCCTGGAAAAAGTTGCAGCTGAAGCGATATTAGCGCTCCAAGTGGCCAGTAGGGAATAACAGTAGAATGGCCGTTTTTAATGCTGTTACTTTCATATTTCCTGGTCACTGAACGTTGCTGTGAAGTTTCTAATACAAATACGAAAACACCATTAAGGTAATATCACTGCTTCTGTTAATAGTATTCTATAATTTAACAAACTGCAAGTGTAGTGTAATTCAAACAGTTCACAATACTCGAGTCATATTAATATCGTCTGAAACCTTTTAAAAGCAGAAAAGAATTGCAACCTGATGCGCTGAAGTATATAAAATGAACTGATTATGATTATGTTCGCATTCTTTATGCGTACTTGCACGAGTTTGGTTGCAGCGAATTTCGGACATTGTAATCTTTTGAAAAGTACACACGATTTTTACATTGCAGGGGACTAGATGCTATATCGCCCTTGCTTCTGTGCCTTATTTTTTTTATCTACTTGGCAGGTATCAAACTGAATATCTTCAAGAATGCGACGAGCTGACATTAACAGCTTATACATGAACATATTTATTTGTAGTTACGTATTCACTTTATCAAAAAAATGTTCAAATGTTTGTTAAGTTTATGGGACTTAACTACGGGGTCATCAGTCCCTAAACTTACAAACTACTTATGAACTACTTACGAACTAGGACGGCACAAATATCCATGCCCGAGAAGGGATTCGAACCCCCGACCGTAGTGGCCGTGCAGACCGTGACTGGAGCGCCTCAGTATCCTCGGCCACCGCGGCCGGCTCACTTTATCAAACTAGTAGGTAACCGACAAAATATATTAGTATATAGGGTTATAATTTATGTGAAACTGAAGTACGAGCCTAAGCAGTCATTCATACATTACTTTTATTTGGCAGTAATATTATGAAATAGTGGTCAAGTATTTGTGATTCTCATTAACAGCACAATTTTGTACGTGAAGTAATTGTTAAAGATTTACTTCTATGCCTAAAAGTATAACTGACCACAGTAAACTAACACCTGTTCTTCATAGCATTATTCTGTTACTTCTGAGCATCCTTTGCAAATGATTTTCGAATTATATTTTTGACAGTTGTTACAATTTATAGCGCCACAAAAGCTCGTAATACGAAGTTATTTTGAAAATGCTGCTTCAGTCCAAATACACATTCATTACTCAATCGCTTCGCGGTATGATTTTACGACCCGACCGCTTGGCAGCACTACAGTCGCGAAGCTGCAGAAAATCACACGTAGTTTCGCGACTCTTTATGTTCGACTCTGGCTATACCCTTCCTGTCCTGGAGCACATATACAGAGAAGACCCCCCCCCCCCCCTTAAACCTCTGTGCAACACTCCCCTTGTAGTTCCATAAGATGCCAGCAGATGTCAGAAGGTTCCCTGGCTTAGTACAAGTAGACACACTAGAGGCGCTTCTGAGGGTGCCTCTCGCACATCAGAGGTTAAGGCTAGTCTACACGACGACACTAGGTTGCGAAACTCGTTGCATGAAATGAATTGCGCGCAACTAGTTTCGTGTATGTCTGTAGACACGGCGCCAATAGCATACACTTCAGTTTCGTTGGTTTGTGATTGCCGTAGTCGCCGTAAAATTAAAGTTTCATAGCTGTACGAGTTGTGGCGAATCTATTGCTTGTCTGTATGAAGTCGCTGCATAAGACTAAACATAAAAAGAATAAGAAACGTTTTTTGGTTCGTGAATGGATTGAAAAAAGACGTCAACTCTGTTGCTCAGTGACCTTGCTGAAAGAAATTGTGATTGAGAACCCTAGTAGTTATTTTACTCAACTTAGATTGTCACCAGAGCAGTTTACGTTCCTTTTAAACAGAGTAATTCAATAAATAAACCAGTTACCGTCATGCGTCAAGGATTGTTACCAGTCTGAAATTACAAATTGCATTACGTTTCTTGTCAAGTAGATATTCGACTCTGCAGTACTTATACCGTGTTCCGAAATCCACAATTGCCATACTTCGTTTGTATAGGTATTTCGAATTGGATGTATTTTAGTCTGCAATTCACTAACCGTCAACCCATCAATATTTAATTTCACAAATAATTGCCAGGAAAGCACTAACCCGCCGTTAAAATCGCACAAACACCTACGCAACGCATATATGTTCATAACCTAATTATTTCTCCTGTTCCCCCTTTATGTTGTATTTAGTTCTGTATTGGTCATAACCTAACCTAAAAACACGCGCAATCAGTTTCGCCAAAGTTGGAAGGTGCCGAAACTGTTTAGTTTCGCCTACGAGTTGCGCGCACGCCTGCCGCGCATGCGCACTGGTCAGTAGTGCAGTTTCATGAAACGTGTGTCGTCGTGTAAACTAGCCTTTAGCGTGGAGGGGAGGCTGACGGGAGAGCGGAGGCCGCTTGCCACGAGGCCAAGGCTGTGTCCGGTGTGCCGGCGTTTGAGTGGAAGTGGTGGTGGGGGCAGCCGCTACCTGCTGCCTGCTGTGGCCACTTTTAAAGGGCTCCTTCTGACCTCACCGCCATCATGGGACATCTTACGGAACTGCTGAGACCCTCCCTGCACCCCTGAGCGTGTGACTGTGTCCTTACGGAGGTTTCCCGTCTGTATATTTTTGTCTCTGCCTAGAGTCGCTATGCCTCCCCCACCCTCTCTCCTACCCCCTTCCCCGCTCTTTCTATCCTCACCCCCTCCCTACCCACGGGGTCCTGTGCCACCAGCTTTAACAGTGTATCGTCCAGTGACGTGTATGAAGTGTTTCAGTGTGTTTTATCTCCGTCTTCCGTTTTCAAACAAGTGTCGCACCGTTCAGTTTTACACGGTGTCTCCGAATGCTCTCCGTCTCCTAATACATCTTTTTAACGTCACCGTGGCTCACTGTTTCAACTATATATGTTTTTTTTCCTCTATCAAAACTGCGAGTTCTTCACGTTTGCCATATACGTGTTAATTCACCATTGTTTTAACTCCATATCATGTTTTAATTCATGCCCGTGTTTCATGTTCTCTCGGCTGAAGAGCAGCTCTGAATGCTGCTGCCAGCCTAATGGCGTGAACGTGCTGGTGTTCAAATAACAATAAAGGGGAACAAAAGTAATTTGTTTGGTTAGGTAGTCTACTATAAGGGTTCAATATGGTGTAGAGTTTTGCAACGAATTGTTTTCGTTTACAAATGTGAAACTTTCCTATATCTACTGAATCCAAATTAAACAAATTCAATTAAACAAATAACTGCTGTTACAAGGAGAGAAAAAGGCGCTCCGCCTTACACTACGTTGTAGAGTTGGCTACGGTTTCATGGTTTCGAAACCAGGTTATGGTTCACACAACAGTTTCAGTGTTTCGAAACCGGCATCTTTCACGGTTTCGAAACTATGCGGTTTCATTCCGTTCTGTTTCGGATCACATTCGCAGCCGATTGTCGATACACTGAAACCGTTTCTTCCTGTCGGTTTCTCGGTATCGTGTGAGTTTCACGATTTCATGTCGGTTTCACAACACCGGTGTTTCAAACGACTAATGCAGAAACGCGGAACAGACTAATGGTATCGGAATGTGGTGTTTCATTTTTCTGAAACTCCACACAGATACACATATAACTTACTAGTATATAAACCATTTAGAGAGTGTCAAATAGTAGTTGACACTGTTGAGTCTGCAGCTTATGATTACTGATATCAAGATTCGTTTGCAAGAGACTGCTGTATTCCGAAATGACAATGTCTGCTTTATAAATGTAAAAGAACAATAAAACAACGTTCACTATTTGCATTGAAAAACCAGTTAACCAGTTAAATTCTAGGTTTATCTACCACATTAAAGACACAAAAGTGAAGCTACATTCTTTAAAGTAAGATACAACATGAAGCCTGAAATGACATTTTTTATACTAGCAAAGGTAGATAGCATATTTAATCTCGTGTTAAAGAGCTGGTTTCTTATGAGCGAAAACGAAGTTACCTCCTGTCGTTAAAATTTTTCGACACTCATGTTAAAAGAATTGCGGCGGAGGTGTAACGGTCAAGACGTACAAGTGGTGAACTTGCCTCTTACTTTATTATTTTTGTAATTCCATAGCATTACTTGTGATTATTTAGTGTGCCCTTTATTCCCTATAATTTACTTAGTATGTATAGAAAGTATCATTTATGATTCATCACTGTAATATGCGTACCGTATTGCAGTTTGTGAGTTCCTAACGGGGTAAACTTTTTTTTACCTACCATACCGGCGGCCTCGTGTGACTATGTTGGCAACATCAACAACACGGGAGAAAATCTTTATCAACATGTTCCGTACAGACCAAGAAGTAAATATAAACTCTAATGGTTGACAGGTTGTTGTATGTACCCTTGTCCACATAGTGAAAAATATTGCCCTCCTAGAACGAAGATTTCATGACAAAACATACATTGCTTCACGGTGTTTCGAAACCACAAATGGTACGTTTTCATTCGGTTCGAAACCGTCAGATGTTTCAGTTTTCCCATCTCTACTACGTTGGCACATGTCCGCCACCTGTGGACTCAGATGGCAAGGCGGCAGAGCGAGGCTCTATTTCCTGCAGGGGCACCTGACGTCACCGGCCGCCTGGCCAGGAATAAACGATTCACGAGCGCGTTCACTCGCGGCTGACGCGCCGCGCAGCGTAGCCTATAAATAAGTGCGCGCACGCCGTCCCGTTCACTCCGCGCCTGAAGACGCTGAGCGCCGCTGACACTGAAACTTCTGGAACAATCTCTTTTTATCGTAGCATTCTTTATTACGACGCAAATTCCTGTTGACAGCAATTGTGCCGAAATGGACGCTCACTTTGCAGCATCTAGCAAAACTTAACCATTTCAGTCCCAAAACTACTTGTAGATAAAATAGGCATTAAATTTGGTTTTATCCTTCATTATTGCGTTACTGGACCACATGAAGGCGAATCAAAGGTTACGTTTTATTGGCAGAACGCTTCGAAGATGCACCAGCTCTACGAAAGAGACTGCCTACATCACACTTGTGCGTCCTCTCCTGGAGTATTGTTGCTCCTTGTGGGACCCTCACCAGTTGGGTCTGACGGAAGACATTAAAAAATAATAATAATAAAAAAAGTTCAAATGTTTGTATAGCCTATGGGGCATCATTCCCTAAACTTATAACTACTTACGAACTAACTAATCCTAAGGACGGCACAAATATCCATGCCCGAGGGGGGATTCGAACCCCCGACCGTAGTGGCCGTGAAGACCGTGACTGAACCGCGGCCGGCCGGAAGACATTGAGAAGGCTCAGAGGAGGGTAGCTCGTTTTGTTTTATCACGTTACGGAGGGAGGGGAAGCGTAACGGAAATGTTGCACGAATTGGGGTGGAAATCATTAAAAGAAAGACGCTATTCATTGCGGCATGATCTGTTCGTGAAGTTTCAATCACCGACTTTTACTTCTGAATGTGAAAATATTTTGCTTCCACCCACCTACTTAGGGAGACATGACCATACCAATAAAATAAGAGAAATCAGATCGAAAACGGAACGATTTAGGTGTTCTTTCTTCCCGCGCGCTATTAGAGAATGGAACGGCAGAGAAAAGTTACGAAAGTGGTTAATGAACCCTTTGCCAGGCACTTAAATGTGATTTGCAGAGTATCTATGTAGATGTAGACGAAGATTACAATTTAAAAAAAAATGAAATAATTTTCAATTTTTATAAAAAAAAATTTACAGAGGGATTTTTCAATGTCCACAAATTTCTAATTTTTAACATTTATTATTACTCTAACGTCACATTTTCTTTCATATTTGTTTTATTTATTTAGTTTGAAACTGGTTGAAAACAAATTTTTCGTCTTCGCAAAGTTCCTGAGTACATTGCATGAAGGAGGTCTTTTTGTTTCTCATGATGTTCGAAAAATTAGTTTTTTTTTATCAGGCAAAATCCGAGACAATTTTGTCCTATGTGGCTTCTCTTTTGAACTACAATTTGGACATCGTTTCAAAACGTTTCAATCAATGGTCTTTTGTCCATAGAGACTTAAATTGTGAATGACTTTTTAGGACTTTAGAGTGGTTTCCCAGTGAGTTGCCTATGCCGCAAGGGGATGCGGCACAGCAATAGGTGGTTTCCCAATGAAACCGCTATGACGAAAATGTTCAAATGTTTTTAGAGTCTATAGGACTTAACTACGGGGTCATCAGTCCCTAAACTTACAAACTACTACTGAACTACTTACAACTAAGGACGGCACAAATATCCATGCCGGAGGGGGGATTCGAACCCCCGACCGTAGTGGCCGTGCGGACCGTGACTGGAGCGCCTCAATCCCCTCAGCCACCGCGGCCGGCCCGCTATGACGCAAAGGGCTACCTGGAGGTAGATGATTACATTCACAAATTTTATGGATTACCAATTATCACTTCCCTGGAATT
Organism: Locusta migratoria; assembly: GCA_026315105.1. Lineage (NCBI taxonomy): Eukaryota > Metazoa > Arthropoda > Insecta > Orthoptera > Acrididae > Locusta > Locusta migratoria. Next base: position 411,343,739 of record CM048746.1, on the reverse strand, counting down.
GGATTAAAATTCGTGTCTTGGCTGTGAAAAGGCGTGCTCTGTAATTAAATTGTTTGGCCCACTTTAGGTTTCGGTACTAACACTGACCACCCCTATGAACCACAGACATTGCCGAGGTGGGGTGGCTTGCGTGCCTCAACGATTCAGATAGCCGTACCGTAGGTGCAACCGCAGCGGAGGGGTATCTGTGGAGAGTCCAGACAAACGTGTGGTTCCTGAAGAGGGGCAGCAGCCTTTTCAGTAGTTACAGGGGCAACAGTCTGGATGATTGACTGAGCTGGCCTTGTAACAACAGCTAATGTGGCTTTGCCACACAGCTACTGCGAACGGCTGAAAGCAAGGGGAAACTACAGCCGTTACTTTTCCCGAGGACATGCAGCTCTACTTTATGGAAATATTATGATGGCATCCTCTTGGGTAAAATATTCCGGAGGTAAAATAGTCCCCCATTCGGATCTCCGGGCGGGGACTACTCAGGACGATGTAGTCATCAGGAAAGACAATACTGGCATTGTACGAGTCGGAGCGTGGAATGTCAGATCCCTTAATCTGGTAGGAAAATTATAAAATTTAAAAAGGGAAATGGGGAGGTTGAAGTTAGATATAGTGGGAATTAGTGAAGTTCGGTGGCAGGATGAACAGGATTTCTGGACAGGTGAGTATAGGATTATAAATAAAAAATCAATTGGGGGTATCACAGGAGTAGGATTGATAATGAATAAGAAAATAGGAATGCGGGTAAACTACTATGACCAGCACAGTGATCGCATCATCATTTTCAAGATAGATACGAAGCCAACACCGACAACAGTAGTACAGGTTTATATGCCAACTAGCTCTGCTGATGATGAGGAAATAGAAGAAATATATGAGGAGCTAAAGGAAATTATTCAGACAATTAAGGGAGAGGAAAACTTAATTGTTATGGGAGACTGGAATTCGGTAGTAGGACAAGGAAGAGAAGGAAAAATAGTAGGTGAATATGGACTGGGCAGGAGGAATGAAACATGATGTCGTCTGGTAGAATTTTGCACGGAACATGATTTAATCCTAACAAACACGTGGTTTAAGAATCACAAAAGAAGGCTGTATACGTGGAAGAGACCAGGAGACATTGGAAGGTATCAGATAGATTTTATAATGGTAAGACATAGGTACCAGAACCAGGTTATAAACTGCAGGACATACCCAAGGGCAGATATAGACTCTGACCATAACTAGTTAGTCATGAACTATAGGCTAAAGCTGAAAAAACTGCAAAAAGGTAGGAAAGTAAGGAGAAGGGACTTAGATAAATTTAAGGAAAGTGAAGTTCTGGAGAATTTCAGAGGGAGATTTAGGCAACAATTGACAGAAACAGGGGGAAATAAAACAATAGAAGAGGAATGGGTAGCATTGAGAGATGAAATAGTGATGGCAGCAGAGGACGAAATAGGTAGAAAGGCGAGACCTACAAAAAATCCTTGGATATCACAGGAAATACTAAATTTAATTGATGAAAGGTGAAAATATAAAAATGCAATAAATGAAACAGGAAAAATAGAGTACAGACGACTAAAAAATGAGAGTGACAGGAAGTGCAAAATGGCTAAGCAGGAGTGGCTAGAAGCCAAATGCAAATCTGTAGAAGAATGTATAGGAATGGGAAAAGTAGATACCGCCTACACGAAAATAAAAGAGACATTTGGGGACAAGGAAAGCAACTCTACGAATATCAAGAACTCAGATGGGAAACCAATTCCCAGCAAAGAAGGAAAAGCTGAAAGGTGGAAAGAGTACATAGAGAAGCTCTACAAATGAAATGAACTTAGAGACGATGTTGTAGGAAGGGAAGAGGAAGTAGATCAAGATGAAATAGGAGGTACTATACTGAGAGATGAATTTGACAGAGCCTTGAAAGACCTAGGTCGGAACAAGGCCCCGGGAGTAGATGACATACCCTCAGAGCTACTAAAGTCTCTGGGAGAGCCAGCCATGACAAGACTATTTGAACTGGTGTGTAGGATGTATGAGACAGGCGCAATGCCCTCAGACTTTAAGAAAAATGTAATAATCCCCATTCCAAAGAAATCAGGCGCAGACAGGTGTGAAAATTACAGAACCATCAGTTTGATAAGTCATGGTTGCAAAACTTTAACACGAATTATCTACAGGAGAATGGAAAAGCTGGTAGAAGCTGACCTCGGAGAAGATCAGTTTGGATTTAGGAGGTACGTAGGAACCCGGGAGGCAATACTCACTTTACGACTTATCTTAGAAGACAGATTAAGGAAAGGCAAACCTACATTTTTAGCTTTTGTAGATTTGGAGAAAGCGTTTGACAATGTTGACGGGAATACACTCTTTCAAATTCCTAAGTCAGCAGGGGTAAAATACAGGGAAAGGAGAGTTATTTAAAACTTATACAAAAGCCAGACCGCAGTTATTAGACTCGAAAGGCATGAAAGGGAAGCATCAGTTGGGAAGGTAGTAAGACAGGGTTGTAGCCTTTCTCCGATGTTATTCAATTTGTACATCGAGCAGGCGGTGAAGGAAAGCAAGGAAAACTTTGGAATAGGGATTAAAGTTCAGGGGGCAGAAATAAAAACATTGCGTTTAGCTGATGACATTGTAATTCTGTCAGAGACAGCAAAGGACCTGGAAGAGCAGTTGAATGGAATGGACAGTGTGTTGAAGAGAGCGTATAAAATGAACATTAACAAGAGCAATACAAAAATAATGAAATACGGTCTTAGAAAATCAGGCGATGCTGAAGGAATTAGATTAGGTGACGAAACAATGAAGGTAGTAAATGAGTTTTGTTACTTGGGTAGTAAAATAACATGCGATGGTCGCAGTACAGAGGATATAAAATGCAGAATGGCAATAGGAAAAAAGGCATTTTTGAAAAAGTGAAATTTGCTAACATCGAATATTAATTTAAGTGTAAGGAAGTCTTTTCTGAAGGCATTTGTGTGGAGTGTTGCCTTGTACAGGAGCGAAACATGAATGATAAGCAGTGCGGAGAGGAAGAGAATAGAGGCTTTTGAAATGTGGTGCTACAGAAGAATGCTGAAGATTAGGTGGGTAGATCGCATAACTAATGAAGAGGTACTGAACAGAATTGGCGAGAAAAGGAATTTTTGGCATACCCTGACTAAAAGAAGGGATCGCTTGGTAGGACACATTCTTAGACATCGGGCAATCGTAAATTTAGCATTGGAGGAAAGTGTGTGGGGAAAAAATCGCAGAGGGAGACCAAGAGACGCGTATAGTAAACAGATTCAAGTGGATGTGGGTTCCCGTTCTTATGAGGAGATGAAAAGGCTTGCTCAGGATAGAGTAGGGTGGAGAGCTGCATCAAACCAGTCTCCGGACTGAAGACCATAACAACAACTAACACTGAAGTGGGCCTTTGCGATTTTCTTTTGGCAGCTATGAATTTAAATGAAAATAATGGATTAACCGTTCGTCTGATAGGAAAACTGAATGAACAACATTGGCTCTTATTTATATTTCATATTTCGCATCAATTCACAGATAATATCGGCGATTTGACATTGACTGAAACGTGTTCTCTCATTTTAGGTAGCGCCGTTAAACCGATCGATACCAAATTTTACGGACGAAATGGCTGGCCACCAGCGACCAGATACAAAAAAAAAAAAAAAAAAAAAAAGGTGGCCGAGCGCATTGATGCGGTTTTCTTCAATGTGCGAGGCAGTTCGAATCGTCCCTCGGGCGCTGATGTTTGTGTCGCCTTTAGTGTAAGGTAGTTCATAAGTAGTTTGTAAGCTTAGGGACTGAGGACGCCGCAGTTCAGTCCCGTACATATAACAAACATTTGAAACAGTAACACTAAAAATAGTCCGATTGTAATGAAATTTGTCATAAGGAATTTAATTACAAATAACGCCTTAATCTTTCAACTGAGACGAAAACGTGATAAAAATGTTGAGAAAATTCTCAACAACTTTGATCTTCTGACTTTGTTGATATTGTGAAGAGGCGGCGATCCAATAATATGATACGTTCCAAAAATGGTACAGCCAAGACCGCTGGTATACAATTTTACTGAGACGACCGGTTTAGATGGTCTCTTTCATCATCTTCTGGTCAAAAATTGTTTTCCACAGCCGTCATCTGGTGTTGTCAACAGTTGCTGTATAAAATAATTTAAAGTGCGTGGGTGCACTATGTCATTGTACTAAAAGTTTACATATCACTATAAGTGACAGTAGAATCCTACATTTGTAAACTTTTACTTCAATGACATTGTGCACCCTCATCATTCTGCACTAGAGCTTAGTGCCAAACGCCATCACTCTCAAGAAATCATGGAGAAATGAGCGATGGTTTCTAAAACCGTGGACTGAAACTTTTCCGTCTCGTTATGAATGAAATACACAAGATAACTGTGAGATATTCTGAAAAATTTATTGGGTTACGAACCGTTTTTCAGCTGTTATGCCATCATCAGGTAAGCATTACAAGTTTAAGTTTCAAAAGATCTTAACTTACTAGATATATAACTTTCAAATGAGACTAGTGTTTTGGTTTATAACTGACCTGCGGGAAGTATTACAATTTAAGTTGTGGTTTAAATACCTGACATTGATAAAATACGTGACAATATAATAAATCATATCGTTATCCTAAGAACTATAAAGTGAAACAATAGAAATTGGCTGAAAAATATTGTTCTAAACGTATTTTATCTTAAACAGGTCTAATGTCTAGAAACATGGAAACGTCGTGAATACATGTTAAAATTTTAACTGGTTAAATTAAACTTGTCCAAAAATATATCTTAAACAGGTCCAACGTCTCGAGAAAATTTATTGTATTCGAAATTAGGAAACTGACATTGAGGTTATTGGTGTGTAACTCTACTGGTGCGACCTGCGTTACTGTTCATTCGCATCAGCATATGGTCTTGACAAGACCTTTACGATAATTCCAAATAAAATAAGGAACAAATGCCGTAGAGTACACTTAGTAAAACGGATATGAGATTCCATCCAAAACTGGCAACTTCTTTTTTTTTTCAATTTCTTGAACTGCTTGTCTACTGTGTCCTCAATTCGAGAGTTTGTGAAATGGTCAGACGACGTTGTGTATGTACGCTCCTCCTGCTTGAACGATTTCATCGAAGTTTAAAGTTTTCCTATTTTCTCTTCTGTTGGTACACTCTTCCTATCTCGCGTCTGGATGGAAGCCTTCGACCCACAAACTTTTTCACGGAGTACCAAAATGTTATCGGCAACATTATTTGGCGTAGTCTGAGGATGATGGGTGTTATATCCTTCGTGTATGGATACTTTTTTAGAAACGCACGATACTGTATGAACTGTTGCACAGTTTTCAATTACTCGTTCTTCATTCAGCCTATAGAGCTACGATCCTTGTTTCTTCAGAATTTTCCAAATTTTATTATGCTACTAACAATGAGCTTAAACATTGCTCATAGTGAAGGTTTTTTCAACGTAATGAAACTAAATTAAGTCCATTTACTGTCTAATTGGGACGATGACAACTGCTTATCTCCTGTTTCTAGAAAAAAATACCCTCCTAGTCTTCTTGACTGTCTAATCGCTATGACGGCGTCATGATCACTAAAACATGTATATTGACACCGTCGATAAGGTTATACCTGTTTATACCTGTATGGTGTAAAATATTTTCAACGCATTTGGGACATTGCTTTAGCTGATCAAGACATCAGAACACGTACACAAAAGTAATTCGCAAGTCTGCTTTTCTGTACCATCTGTAATCTATAAATATTATAAGAAAGGTGTGTATGCCTGTGTGCATGTTCTACATAGCCTCCGAAACTGCTGTTCCGATTTGAACCAAACTTGGAACACATAATCCTAACCATCAGGAAACAATCATTGTCAGGATGAGAACCACTACAACATATAGTTGCCGGTCGCGGCGCGCCAGTCAATCTGCACGTCCGCTACGATCGGGGCATGGATGTTTGTGTCGTCATTAGTATAAGGTAGTTCATAAATAGTTTGTAAGTTTAGGGACTGATGACCCCGCAGTTAAGTCCCTTAATCTAAACAAACATTTGAACAACATATAGTTAAGGAGATATGAGTCATAATTTATTAAATGCAGGAAAAAAATGCCACAACATCCGACAGTGATCAATGCCTCGTCCTATACTAAAGAATCAAACATTATGGTACACACAGTCGTAAACAACAGGCACAAACGTATGTGCAGTTAAAAACCACATACAATACTTAGTTCAGGAGATATGGCGAAATAAACAATGAGAATCGCAGAAACGAACATACGACGCGTGATTAACAAGATTTTATTCATTGATTATTTGCCAATGAGAGCACAGGCATCTTGTAACGGAGTTTCTAACTAATTGCCAACATATACCAAAATTTTATTCGCTGAAAACTCCAATATTGCGATGAAGTGAAAGAAGTTTCATGCTGTAATACTGCGGCGTTCGCTACGACTTTATTACTTGTGCACTACTAATTATATTCGCGAGACATATTACAACATATACACATGTATCAATGAATGTGTCTTCGAAATTATTTAATGCTGCAAGAGGTAGTTAATGAGAGATGTGGTCTTAAAAAATAAGGTACATGAAGAACCTTACCATTTCAATGAAGTTACGTCCATACTACTTTACGACTAAATCTATTGGCGACTTATTTTGCTGACAATATGCACAACTACTCATTGTACAGGGGGTGTTTGAATGAGTAGGTACGAAACGACACTATGGGTATAATTGAAGTCTGTTCAAAAATAATCACCAGAGGCCTGAGCAAAACTATTCCATTATTTAAGGAGCCGAAGAATACCCTGTTCCCAGTATTCCTATGGCTGTGACTAGAGCCAGTCCTCTGCTGAGTCTTTCAGTTGCTCGTCCCAATCGAAGCACTTCCCTTTTAGAAGTTTGTTCAGTGGACTAAACAGAGAAATTTCAGAGAGCGTGATGTCTGGGACCGGATGCTCCAAGCTGCTCCCACTTGAACTTGGCCAGTACACTTTGTGTGACCCTGGAGTCTTTTGGACGTGCTTTATCATGAAGCAGAATCACTCCTTCCGTGAGGATACCAGGCCACGCTCTTGATGGATCTGCATAGGCGCACTAGGCCACACATCCTTGGTGGACTTTGCAGACGATGGTCTCACACTACATGTCACTGTTAATGATTTTTCCGTGCTTGAGGTTATCGATGAGTATAGGATCTCGAACGTCGAAAGAACCAATGAGCACCACCTTGCCTACTGAGGGCACAGTCTTGAATTTTTAGGGGAAGGGGCATCTTCAAATTTCAACCGATTTGGTTGTTAAGATGATTCGTATATTTTCATTCGAACACCTCTCATACCTTCGAAACTGTGGCACAATACAAACGTTACTTCAGGTTATAAGATGTTATAAAAACGTTATAAATGAATAACCGACCAACAGTGCATGTGGCTGTAATTTTTTTGCCCTTTACTACTTAACCGAATTGGGGAGAAAAAAGTTTCTGGCATGTATTGACTAATAGAAGGGATAGATTGGTAGGACACATTCTGAGGCATCAAGGAATTATCTACTTAGCGTTAGAAGGAAGTTTGTAAGGTAAAAATCGTAGAGGGAGACCGAGATATGAATACAGTAAGCAGATTCAAAAGGATGTAGGTTGACCAACGTATTCTCAGATGAGAGATTTGCACAGGAACAGAGTGGCGTGAGGAGCTGCATCAAACCAGCCTGCGGACTGAAAAACCACAACCACAACAACAACTAATTCATTAATTGGCAATATATTTCGCAGACAGTTTCTTAATATTACAGAGAAAATACTTTGAACTTTGTATTATTGCAAGACATATTATTGAGGAAATATGACGGAACAGATGGCGATGGATAGAGGGGGAATAATGAGATGGGCGACAGCTTACAAACCTGACAAAATGAGCCAGGAAGACCTTATTACTTCATTCTCTGCCACTTTCATTGTATGTGTCCTTCCCTTTCCATTCAGAATACCACCATATCTTTCTCACTGAGTGTATCTGAAGTTAGTACTATCTCCTAGCTAGCAGATAATAGTGACTTTAGATACAATGAGGAGACAGCGAGAAAGATGAGGTGGTATTGCGATTGTAAAGGGAAGGACAAATACAATGATAGTGGCAGAGAATGAAGTGATAAGGAATATTGAGAGACATTATTTAAAGCTTCCGGGCTGAGATGCTGTTCCATACATAAAACGTATCTGTCTTAAACACGCCTCTTTTTTGTCGTGGATGGACGAGGAACGACAACAACCCAAGGGGAAAGTTTTTCTACCATTTATCAGTAAGGTCACTGATCGTATTGGAAAAATTTTAAGCAAGTACGATGTGGAAACTGTTTTCAGACCAACCACGAAAATAAAAGAATTTTTAAGATCTGCAAAAGATAAGCGACACCCCCTGGCTACACCAGGTGTCTATAAAATCCCCTGCAGTTGTGGAAAAGTTTATATAGGTACAACTAAAAGAAGTGTCAACACTCGTCTGTGCGAACACAAAAGGAGCTGCCGCCTCGGACATACTGATAAATCGGCTGTAGCGGAACACGTGTTTCAAGAAGGTGACCACGAAATAAAATTTAAGGAGACATCCGTTATAGCAAAGACGTCGCATTATTATGCGCTTTTGTACAGAGAGGGCATTGAGATTTTTAAACATCGAAATTATTTTAACAAAAAAGAAGATCTCAAACTTGATAAGATATGGATGTCAACACTGCAGCAACAGTATGACAATCGATTAATTTAAATCGAGGAGGTTGGCAATAGCAGAGGCCACAGCACAGCCGACACCACGTGACTGACAGCAGCGCCCTCTGTTTCGCCTTTATATACGACGCTCACTCGCCCTCTCGTTGCAGTACGCCGATTTACCTCCGAGGATGCCTTCCGCAGACGAGGGCGAAACGTCAGGGAAAAGTTTTAAGTATGGACCACGGCATCTCAGCCCGGAAGCTTTAAGTAATGACGACACCTGTCGTGAAAGCCTTCATGCTATGATCAATATTGAGAGAAATGAAGAATTAGATGGAAGAAATTGCCAATGTGAGGAAACTGAGACAGTAGGTGAGAGACATATGTAGACAGTAGCAGCGAAAGAAAGATCAATACTATGTCTTCAAGGACTACTTACTGACCAGCACAGCAACGATGAAGAAAGTTTAGCAGGCGCCGCTACACGTCACCAATTATGACAGGACGCACGGCCACCTCTGCGGCCACCGCGGGGAGCAGCGCCCTCTACATCGCTGATTCAACCAGCAGTAAGACGCTGCTTGTAGGTCATTCAGCCACCGCACCCACAAGCAGCATCCAGAAGAATCACCCAGTAGAACGTAGCCTAGCTCAGTTGGTATTTGTTACAAAAGATGAAAATAACAGTCAAGTTGGCAAATTTTAACAATTTATTCCATAAGGTGACCGGTTGCGATCTCTGGTGAGATCATCCTCAGACCTAGTCGCCTGCAAATAAAAGACAATATTTTGCAGACGCCTAGGTCTGAGGATGATCTCACCAGAGATCGAAACCGGTCACCTTATGGTATAAATTGCTAAATTTAGCGAACTACACTGTTATTTCCAACTTTTGAAACATTTACTATTTCGCCGTCTTCCAGTAAGGAAACTATGTTTTCCAAAATTATTACTTTTTTAGTTAGTATTTCTGTGTTACCACTCTGCAAAGTAGTCGAAAACCATTGTATATAAGTGTGTACGCTTTCGCGGCCAGCGTCAGTAGACGTAAACAATTTCTGGGTGTTATAGCGCGTCAAAATGTAAGATGGATGTTACTTTAATAACCATTGTTTCGGCCGAAATTACAGTGGCCTTCTTCTGGATGTACAGGGTGTTACAAAAAGGTACGGCCCATCTTTCAGAAACATTCCTTACACACAAAGAAAGAAAACGTGTTATGTGGACATGTGTCCGGAAACGCTTAATTTCCATGTTAGATCTCATTTCATTACTTCTTTTCAAATCACATTTATCATGGAATGGAAACACACAGCAACAGAACGTACCAGCATGACTGCAAAATGTCCTCCGTTAGCGAGGATACATGCATTCACCCTCAGTCGCATGGAATCCCTGATGCGCTGAAGCAGTCCTGGAGAATGGCGTTTTGTATCACAGTCCTCCACAATAGGAGCACGAAGAGTCTCTACATTTGGTACCGGGGTTGCATAGAGAAGAGCTTCCAAATGCCCCTATAAATGAAAGTCAAGAGGGTTGAGGTCAGGAGAGCGTGGAGGTCATGGAATTGCTCCGCCTCTACCAATCCATCGGTCACCGAATCTGTTGTTGAGAAGTCACGGACACGTCGACTGAAATGTACAGGAGCTCCATTGTGCATGAACCATATGTTGTGTCGTACTTGTGAAGGCACATGTTCTAGCAGCACAGGTATCCCGTATGAAATCACGATAACGTGTTCCAGTGAGCGTAGGTGGAAGAATGATGCCCAGTCAAGACATCACCAACAATTCCGGCCCAAACGTTCACAGAAAATCCGTGTTGATGACGTTAATCGAGGAAGTACAATACATACTAACGAAACAATTGCGTATTTTGACAATTGTCTCCACGAATTAGTTAAATTTACATTTAAAGAGAAGTAATAAAATGAGCTCTAACATGGAAATTAAGCGTTTCCGGACACTTGTCCACACGACATATATTCTTTCTTTGTGTGTGAGGAATGTTTCCTGAAACTTTGGCCGTACCTTTTTGTAACACCGTGTATAATCACGTAATAGACATCTTATATTGTAACGCGGTACAACACCCAGAAAAATTTTATGTCAAAGATCAATGAGTGTTAAAAGAGAGCGAAAATATTTTTGGTGAGTATGGCTGAATTACTGAGGCAGCTGGTTACATCCTTTTGTTTCAATCTTTTACACAGGAATATATTTGCCTTTTTTGTGTTCGGACCGGAGTATTTTCTACTGTCACTGAGTATAGAAGAACGATAGAAAACAGAAAATTACAGTTGACCAAAATTATCGTTCTGACAATACCACTGAATGAACAGCTCCCCTAACAGTTTTGGTGAGCGGTAGGTGTCCGCAGCTTTAGTTTCGGGGTGTGGGTATTCTCGCGCTCCAGTGAGAATTTGGCGCGCTGCCGGGACGCCGTTAACTTTGCGAGAGAAAGGGGCGGGCGGGGCAGTAGCGGCGCGCACACAGCGAAAAACGGGGGAATTGCTTAGGGTGCTTTGTTGTGCAAAGTTGGTAGCCTGCTGGGCGGGACGTCGCGGTTGATTGTGCGCCAGAGCAGGCAGGCGAGCTGCGGGCGGCGCCTCAGCCAATCAGATCGCAGTGTCTGGACACGAGCAACATGCGAGCTCTTACCTGGATTACGAGCAGTCGCGTGTCGGCTGAAACACACACACACACACACACACACACACACACACACAAAGAAAGAGAAAGAGACATTTCATTTCCCAAGAGGAATAAAGGAAGGCCTGCTCAAGTAGTGTGCTGCAGCTTCACAACATTCCTAGCAACTTTACGCCGGCCGCGGTGGCCGAGGGGACTGAGGTGCTCCAGTCACGGTCTGCACGCCCACTACGGTCGGGGGTTCGAATCCCCCCTCGGGTATGGATATTTGTGCCGTCCTTAGTCTTAACTAGTACATAAGTAGTTTGTAAGCTTAGGGACTGATCACCCCGTTGTTAAGTCCCATAAGTTCTACAAACATTTGAACATTTGAACATTTTGAGCAAATTTACGCCACTAAAAATCGATAATAAAGCAAGGGCAGCGAAATATGACAATTACGACACTTACTGACGTCCGATTATATCACAAGAGGAATGACTTTGGAAAGGAAGTGCTGAGAAAGACGTGGACCGCAGATGAAAAAAAAAAAAAATGACGAAACATGGAGATCTGGTACATGTACAAAACATCAGACACAGCCCTTGCAATCAGAAGCATCAGAGTGAGATGTTATGGTCGTATGTTGAGAGAAGATGAACACTTTTGCTGTTGAATGAAACTTTCACTCTGCAGCACAGTGTGTTCTGATATGAAAACGGAGTTTCACTTTTGTTGTTTTTCTTGTGGTCTTCAGTATGGAGATAGTTTTGCTGCTGTTTTTCAAATGTTTCTGAATCTGTCGGACCAAAGTGTGTGGTCACGGTCGAAGCTTACAAACTACGTAAACTAAGGTAAGCTAACCTAAGGACAAAAACACACACCCACCCACCCACACACCCACACACACACACACACAAACACAAACGCGCGCGCGCGCGCGCCCCAGGGAGGACTCGGCCCTCCGACGGCAAGTAACCGCACGCTCCGCAGCCAGGCGCCTTAGACCGATCGGCTACTCCACCGCGGCCTGCTGCAGTTCTCCAACCAACTCTATCCTGAGCAAGTATCTTCTCATAAGAACGTCAATCGAACCTATTTGAGCCTGCTTACTGTATTCGTCTCTTGGTGTCACTTTGCGATTTTTACCCCACACATTTCCCTCCAATGCTAAATTCACGATTCTGTTATGTTTAAGAATGTGTCCTGCCAAAGATCCCTTCCTTTGGTAAACGAATGCCAATGCTGAATATTAGGTGGGGAGATCGCATGACTAATGGAGCGGTAGTGGACAGAATTGGTGATAAAAGGATTATCTGGCATACCTTGACTAAAAGAAGGGATCAATTAGTAGGACACATTCATAGACATCGATGAATCGTATGTTTAGCATTGGAGAGACGTCTGGGGTAAAAATCGCAGAGGGAGACCAAGAGACGCAATAGTAAGCAGATTCAAATGGATGTGGGTTGCCGTTTATATGAGGAGATGAAAATGCTTACTCAGATAGGTTAGGGTGGAGATATGCATCAAACCAGTCTCCGGACTGAAGACCATAACAGAAACGTATATTTCTGATGAAATAATAAAGGGCGATCGTTTAAAAACGCAAACGTCTGTGTTAAAAAACATATGATTTCGTTTGAAATGTTTCGAAACATTTACATCAAGAAAACCCTGCTGCACAATGATACCGATGAAAGCCGTTTTACAGTAACTGTTGTTGTTGAAGAGATATTTTAAGTGATCAAGAGAAATGGGATACCCTGTATCAAGAAGTAAGCAAGATCTAGTTTAATTACGAAAAAAATTAAAAGATTCACGAACGTAGCCTCAGCGCACGTAACTACATTTAATGAGAATAAAACAGCAGGATAAATTTTTCCCGCTCATGACAGTGTAAGGAACCCCTTTCACACTCATGGTAGGTAACACGTATCAACGCCGTATCAGTAACTAAAATTATGAGACATTTAGCTTTTTCAAACGTACTGGAGGCCGAAGTGGAAAAAACAAAATTATTCAAAAATAAATTACAAAAATTAAGCATCAGGAGTAGAGGTAATTTCATTGATCGACTCACATCTAGTACCACGGAGGAAAGTGAAATTAAAATTTCGTCTCTCTATCCCTTCCATCCGTCCGGACGTTAGCCTAAAGCAGAAAGTAATTACATTCGGAGTCTGAAGTGGCGTATTTGCTACGCAATAATGAAATGGAAAGGAATGTTGAGTGAGCGCTTTGGCATTACGCGCGGCCTGCGGCATTAATCGCCAGGTAATGGCCAGTTCCCACAATGCGTCAAGAGGCCGAGGCAGCGCGGCCAACTCGCGTCGCCGTTTGAGCCGGCGGGGATGAGCCTGGCTTTCACACACACACTCCACGTTTCGTCGTTAAAAGCAGCGGTTTTGAAGAGACTCTGCCACCGGACCATTCAGTTTCCCTCCATGTGCGGAAATCTGGAGAGCGCACTTTAATATACTCCGGTTTCAAAAATTAAAGCAACCCTGCGCCTAGATAAAGGTGGTGGCGACCCTACCGCCAACCCACACCCTTTCACAGTGCAACCTGTTTTCCATGGATGTTTCACATCGTTCAAGCTTGGCGTGGTCTTATATGTCTTCCAATGGGAATTTGGATACCATACCGGTTATCTTGACTAAAAGAAGGATCTATTGGTAGGACACGTTCTTAGACATCGGGGAATCGTAAATTTAGCATTGGAGGGAAGTGTGTGGGGTAAAAATCGCAGAGGGAGACCACGAGGCGCGTATAGTAAGCAGATTCAAATGGATGTGGGTTGCCGTTCTTATGAGGAGTTGAAAAGGCTTGATCATGATAGAGTAGGGTGGAGAGCTGCATCAAACCAGTCTCCGGACCGAAGACCATAACAACATAACACCGGTTAATCTTAACAATTTTGAAGATATTTAAACAGGTAATGCTTCTAGTAGTTTTGTGTCTCGTTTCCGCCGGTTGTCGTAGGTGTCGGTGGCCGAGTAGAGAGAGAGACCGACACAGGACTGTAGGATGCACGCGTGTGCGGGTACGGAGGTGACCAGCCATTGGGACAGCAGAAACTAGAAACTCTAAGCTAGATTAGAACAAGAGATATATTTCCAAGAAACTTTATAATAATTTTTTAACTGAAGACTATGGGAATGCAGATACATAGTATAACTAGGTAGAAGCCTGCCTACTGATGAGTCCTAGTGCCTGTCCGAATACCAAGATTTAACTGGTGCCTATCTGATTCCCAAGTGACCAATGCAGTTCAATGGTGGCCACGAGCGGAGTTGCAGCAGAGGGCGCCCGTGGCTGACATCGTAAGAACGCCGCACCATTCTTGCATGGCAGCGCGCGGCGAGAGTACGTGGCGCGCACTTCAGACTTGTGCGACACCACAAGTAGGGCAGAGGTCGTTGAGGCAGGCTACTACTATTCCCACACAACGAAAGTGATGTGCAGGACAGTGTATGTTGGAGGGACCCTACTTCCGCTCTGATGGGAGCTAAAAGATAACAAAACCCACCTTGCTGATCTACGTGGATACTCTACTGGTCACATTTCCCTACAGTTCCACTCTTTAATAGCTCGCGGGAAGAAGGAAGACTTGAATTTTTCATATTTCGATCTGATTTCTCTTATTTTATAATGATGATCATGTCTCCATGTGTAGGCTTGTGATAACAAAATCAGTTCGCATTCGTAAGAGAAAGTTGGTGAAAGAAATTTCGCAAATATTGTATGGGAGTGAAACGTGGATGAGAAGATGTTCAGACAAAAAGATGATACAATCATTCTAAATGTGGTGCTACAGACGAATGATGAAGATGGATTGATCACGTAACTAATGAGGAGACGCTAAACAGAATAATGGAGAAAAGAAGTTTCTGGCATATCCTAAGAGAAGGGATAGGTTGGTGGGACACATTCTGAGACACCGAGGAATCGTCAGCTTAGGATGAGAAGGAAGTGCGTGTAGTAAAAATCGTAGAGTGAGACCGAGAGAAGAATACAGTAAGCAGATTAAAAGGATGTAGTTTGGCGTTAGTATTCTTAGATGAAAAGGCTTGCACAGGACAGGATAGCATGGAGAGCTGCATCAAACCAGTCTGCGGACTGAAGACTACAACAACAAATCTCGCAGCAACGAATGATGCCTTTCTTTAATGGCTTCCACTGCAACTCCAGCATCATTCCCGTGACACTCTGTCCCCTATATCTCGTTAATACGAAACGAGTTACTCTTCACTGAACGTTTTCTACATGATCCGTCAGTTTCGTCTGGTGTGGAACCCACAGTGCGCAGCAATAGTCCAAAATAGGACGCACAAATGTAGTGTAAGCAGTTTCTTTAGTAGAACTGTTGCATCTTATAAGTGTACTGCCAATGAAACTGGCCTTTGGTTCGTTTTCCCTAAAATATGTTCTGTGTTTTCTTTTCAAATTTAATTTGTTCGTAATTGTTATTACTCGACAATTAATAAAATTTACGCCCTGTGGATTTGACTGACTTATCGTGTGAATGAAGTGTAACGTATTTCTTTTAGTAGTCATACGGATGACTTCACACTGACAATTTTTGTACCATGCTGATGTCTTACCTAAAACGTGTAGTTCAAATGTTTGTAAAGTCTATGGGACTTAACTACGGGGTCATCAGTCCCTAAACTTACAAACTAGCTAATACTAAGGACGGCACAAATATCCATGCCCGAGGGGGATTCGAACCCCTGACCGTAGTGGCCGTGCAGACCGTGACTGGAGCGCCTCAGTCCCCTCGGCCACCGCGGCCGGCTAAAACGTGTAGTAGCTTCTCTTGTTCTTACGGTGACTTAACTAACCTACAAATGACAGCAGCATCCGCGAACATTCTAAGACAGCTACTCAGATTTTGTCTAAATTGTTTATAAAAAGTAAGGAAGTGTAGGGGCCCTATAACATTTTCCTGGGGAACGCCAGATATCACTTCTGTTCTGCTCCATGACGTATCGTTAATTACAACGTCCGTATTGACAGGAAAGCACGTATCCAATCGCCCAACTGTAGCGATTTTCCATAAGCACGCAATTTGATAAGCAGACGCTTGTGACGTACAGCGTGAAAATCCTTCCCGAAATCTATAAAAACGGAACCTAGTTGACATCGCTTGTCGATAGCACTCATCACATCATGTGAGTGTCAAATTATAAGCTCTCTCGCTCTTGTGCGCGAAAGTAAATGAACTGTTTCTATTCCCGGTTCCGGCACACAAGTTTAATCTGCTAGGAAGTATCATCACAAGCGCCAGTAATACCATCTGTAAGCGCTCTGTAAAGGGGCAACAGGCGGATGTGTGGAGATACTGGAATCGTTTTTGCGCGATTTTTTTTCTAAACAGCTTCAGTATAAGAAGGTGAGCGTCTATCTACATCTACATAGATACTCTGCAAATTACATTTAAGTTCATGGCAGAGGGTTCATTAACCAGTTTCATAACCTTTCTCTACCGTTCCATTCTCTAATAGCGCTCAGGAAGAAAGAACACATAGATCGTTCCATTTTCGATCTGATTTCTCTTTTTTTATTGGGATGGTCATGTCTCCCTATGTAGGTGAGTGCTAGCAGAATATTTTCTTATCCAGAAGTAAAAGGTGGTTATTGAAATTTTGCAAATAGAACTCGCCGCAACGAATAACGTCGTTTTTCTAATGATTTCCACCTCAAATCGTGCCACATTTCCGTGACGCTTTCCCCTTGCAACGTGATAAAACAAAACGGGCTGCCCTTCCCTGAACCTTCTCAATGTCTTCTGTCAGTCCCACCTGGTGAGGGTCGCACACTGTGCAACAGTACTCCAGGAGAGGACGCACAAGTGTGATGTAGGCAGTTCCGAAGCGTTCTGCCAATGAAACGTAACCTTTTGTTCGCCTTACCCACAATATTTTCTGTGTGTTCTCTCCAGTCAAAGTTGTCCGTATTTTAACTCCCAGATATTTGGTAGAATTTACGACCTTAATATTTGACTGATTTATCGTGTAGTTGAAGTTCAGCGTATTTCTTTTAGTTTTCATGTGTATTATTTCAAAGTTTACATTATTTAGTGTTAATTGCCAATTTTCACACCATGTAAAATTTTGTCTAAAACGCTTTCCAGTTGCTTTTGATATTCTGTTTACTTCACTAACCGATAAACGACAGCATCATCCGCGAACAGTCTAAGGGAGCTATTCAGATTGTCTCCTAAATCGTTTATAAACACAAGGAAAAGTAGGGGACCTATAACGCTTCCATGGGGAACGCCAGATATCATTTCTGTTTTACCCTATGACTTACCGTTAATTACTACGAACTGTGTCCTTTCTGATAGGAAATCGTGAATTCAATAGTACAATTAGGGCGATATTTCAGAAGCACACAAATTCATGAAAAGCCGTTTGAGAGGTACCGTGTCAGAAGCCTTCCGCAAATCCAGAAATATGGAATCGATTTGAGATCCCTTGTCGATGGCACTTATAACTTTATGTGAATAAAGGGCTAGCTGTGTTTCGCAAGAGGAATAGTTTCTGAATCCATGTTGACTATAGGTTAATAGGTCGTTCTCTTCGTGTTAGTTCATAATGTTCCAAAATACTACTGCAAATCGACGTAAATTAGATGGGCATGTAATTTTGGTGATCATTCCTATTGAATATCTTGAATGTTGGGGTGACCTGGGCAACTTTCCAGTCTTTGGGTACGGATCTTTCAAGCATGTTTTGGAGTTACCTCTGTAGATTGTGAGTTAAATTAGTAAGAAATGTTCAAATGTTTGTATAGTTTATGGGACTTAACTACGGGGTCATCAGTCCCTAAACTTACAAACTACTTACGAACTACTTATGAACTAGGACGGCACAAATATCCATGCCCGAGGGGGGATTCGAACCCCCGACCGTAGTGGCCGTGCAGACCATGACTGGAGCGCCTCAGTCCCCTCGGCCACCGCGGCCGGCAAATTACTAAGAAGTGGATGGTCGTGTCGAATGTAATCCAGTGAGTATGATTCGTATGTACATTCGCTGGATGCAGGAGGGACTACGTACTTGCGGGACCAATTGCATCCATCTCGTAGCTCCAGTGCAAGTGATTACTGGCAAACTGAGCGCATGGCAGTGGTGGATCAGTCTGCCATAACGCGAATCGTGTCAAAAAACACTAAAACTTTTGTGCCAATGGGCATAGTTTCCTGCAGATTGCACTGTCGAAAGCTGCTCTTAGCACTGAATCAACGTTACAGGCCTTTGCGCCGAGAATGGTGCGAAGAAAGATTTACATGGGCGAATTAGTGGCTGTCTTTACAAACAAGTACCGAGTCTCTACTGACCACAACAATGGTGGCATTAGCCTGGAGGCACAGGGGTGACATATCGTTGAACCGCGCCTGTATCCGTTATTGAGTTTAGGGTTTGTATTGGTTCTCACTGTCGCGACCCCTAAGTACGCATAGCCGATACACTGAACAACCAGAGTTACATCTCCAGTGTTGGAGACTATTGTCCTTCCAATGAGTGACGGTGATAATTACGTTTTATTATAATGACATAGTGCACCTATGCACTGTAAATCGTTTTATATAACAACTATTGGACATTACAAGATTATGGCCTTGTAAAATATTTTATTTGACCTGATGATGCTGACATAGTTCAGTGAAACCGGTCGTCATTAATAAAAACTGATGATAAGCGATCTTGGCTATTTTATATCTTTTTACAATATTATAAGTGGATCGCCTCCTATAACGTAAACCAACTCAACATTTATGTATGTATAAAGAGCGCCTGATGATAAGAACAACATGTTTGAAACGCGTTGTGCTAAGTTACATTGAACACTAACAAAGAAAGTGATTGGTAACTGAAATAGGAATATTTATTTATTGTTTCACACAGTCACGGTTCTAAACCTAGTCATCATCGCTACAATTAATTCAAACACCTTTTTTCTAATAATCATCTTCAGAGATAAATAAAATATTGTAAATTGTGCGATCAAGACTGATAATTTAAATAAACGTATCACAGATACTATCTTTTCCAATAATGTATTCAAAATTCATTAACTGTATAATGGTGTCTAATTTTTGTTGCACTTTTTTTACTCTTCAATATATATTCAATCCTCTTACTACGACATTAGTTGAGTCTTTGCATCAGCACAGAAAAGAACTGTACTACCAGTGGATCATCTCATCAGAATGAATGCATAGATGTGAATTTATATCATTCTAATTTTTGTATTATTCTATTATGTACGACTGTTTCCAAATGATCATTACATGTTTCATATGGATTTATGTAATTTTCTTCTTTGTACATCTAAGAATATAAAAAAAATTAAGATTTCAGGGCTACGTAAATCTGCCTGTGAGGATGTACTATTTGTTCGAATTTGTCCAGGGTTCGCAGTTTACTGACAATTTTTATATTCGTAAAGTAATTTTTTTAAAGAAACTAATGAGAATTTCTCCTGGATTTTAATCATTAGTTTTCTTGTTTTCTCAGCCGTAAAATGTGGATAAAAATGTGATTCCTCTTATTTTTGCATATTGTCATAAATTCATTCCATGTTATATTAATTTTTACATATATGCAGTAAATGGTTTTTGGAACAGGTTTTGTCTTCCTGAAACCTACAATAAGGTTCGGGCCAACTTTCATTAACTGCATCATAATGTTAGAATACATTTGAGTGATATAAAATACGTAAAGCACAAACTGATGTCCGACTGTGATCTCAGGCGTGTCCCTTGGGAGTGTTTGGGACCACTGGTTTTCACACAAACATAAAGAAATGTAAAGTTTTGTGACAACATAGGAAGAAAGATCCTATATTACATAAGTACGCAATACCAAGACAAACAATAGTACCTGTTACTTCCATAAAATAGCCTGCCGCGGTGGCCGAGGGGACTGAGGCGCTTCAGTCACGGTCTGCAAGGCCACTACGGTCAGGGTTCGAATCCCCCCTAGGGCATGGATATTTGTGCCGTCCTTAGTTATAGCTACTTCATAAGTAGTTTGTAAGTTTAGGGACTGATGACCCCGTAGTTAAGTCCCATAAGCTTAACAAACATTTGAACATTTTGAACTTCCATAAAATATCTGAGAGTATACATAAGGGGCGATATGACACGGAACAATCATATAAAATCTGTTGTGGATCAGGTAGATGCCAGAATGAGATTTATTGGAAGAAGCCTCAGGAAGAGTAGTCTGTCAACAATGGAAGTTGGTTAAGACACTCGTTCTATCGACGCATGACTATTGCTTATCAGTGTGGGATCCGTATCGTTTTGGTTGTTGGATGACATGGAAAGGAACCAACGGAGTGCAGTACAGACCGTTACAGGCTCATTTAGTAAGCGCGAATGCGTCATAGACAGATGTTTACAGAGGGACGTTATATATCACAGTACAGGTTTCCGTCAGAATTCCGGGAGCATACGTTTCATGAAGAGTAAACCAATATATTTCTTCCTGCAACGTATATCTTGCGAAGCGACCACAAGTGTACGATCAGTGAAGTTAGGGCGCTCACAGAGGCATCCAGGCAATCATTTTTCGCGCAAACCATATGCGACTGGATCAGTAGGAAGTGACAATGGTATGTTAAGTACCATCTGTCACACACCGTGAGGTGGCCTGCGAGTATACATGTATATAGGTCTGTGTTGCCCATATCAATACTGTCAATGCTTCAATTTAGTCTTACTGGTGATGGTAAATCGCTACTTTCACTGAATTGTGTAACGGTATCAATACCACGTATAATCTCCTGTTATAACTTATTTTTTCTGATATAATGTTTGTGAAAATACATAAAAATACTGGAAGTTAGTTCAGTCTGAATGTGTAGGCAATGATAAAAAGCAAACAAACAAACATAGTCTTAGAAATAATGTGATTCATCGAAAATTGCCTGCTGTTATTTATTTTTATTCTTCAATGAGGGAGGATCCTCCTGCCGGTTTTCTGTTCTATTGCAGTAAGTTACTGCAGGGAACAAGTAAAGAGAGGATGTTGTGCACCGTTGGACATAGTGTCACTTTCTTTCCAACACACTCCCAGATAGAGCGCGGGAATAATTATATACCTTAAATTCTTTTATCTATGTGATCCTAACATGAAGAAGAATTGCTCTACAGTCTACGCCAGATACCGGCCATATACATTTTCACAACAGTTTTCCGTGGACAGGACGTCGTCTGCCGTCCAGGGATGTCCATTTCAGTTATCGAACCGTCTTCGTTAAACTGGTGCGTTGATCAAACTACCAGCCCACTTCTGAATTACTGCTAGGACTAGTTCTAGCCACTCTGGCCCAATGTGGTGTGGATCCCAAACACTCTGATGCGAACTGTGCTTTCGCAATTATGCTACTTTTCTAACTGTTTTTGTGTGTTGTGCAACGGAATTATCTAAGATGCACCCTTGGTTCCTGCAAGGAATACATCTAAAGCATGTTCCGCAGAATTCAGAAAGATGTTCCTTGTTTATCTACAATCGGTGAAATTTTATCACTTATGCAGAGATAAATGACATCTCCTGAAAGAGAAACATAAAATATAAAATGTATAACAATTCAGGTACTAAAGTGATGTTGCTAGTTACCGAAAGCAAACAATGATGAAAGTGAAATTTAGATGTTAATTAAGGATGATTTATGTATTAAAAGATGAAGTTAAGATTAAATATAATAAATTACTTGTATTTGTAGGTTGCAGGACAGAAACCACTACCATTAGCAAGACTATGAGCAATTCAAAAGAAACAAAATCGGCAGAATGGCTGAAGAGCCACACCTACCTAACTTTACACTGATTACAGTCCGTAGGTTACGGACGAGGCTATCTAATCGTAAGAAATGTTGTGAAGTGAGGTTTGTAATTACTGACTCTAAGGGATGTGTGAAATTCGCCTATAGATTTCCAACATTGTACTATGTAACGCCTGCTCGCTGTCTGCGTTATTTCTGCTGAAATAAAAAGTACAATTATTCTCTGCCTTGATAGACAACTGTCGATTGTACTTTTCCTTCATCTTCATTCAGTCAAGAACGTCCTCTCAGGCACTGCCTATCTGATGGGATGGTACGTCAGTCAAAAACCAACCCACCACGATGCCACCCAAAATGCACTCTCAAGTTTTAAGTAATTTCACTCTGTAAGGCATAGATTTCAGAACCAAGTTACAAACTGTAAACATATCCCAGAGCCGGTATACAATCTGACCATATCTTAGTGGTCATGTAGTATAGATTGCAACAAAGAAAAAAAAGTACTGAAGAAAGGTAGGAAAATACGGAGATGTGATCTAGATAGATTGAAGGAAACTGAAGTTCTTGATAACTTCAGAAGGAACTTCAGGCAACAATTGACAGAAAAGGGCGAAAATAAAATAGTAGAAGAGGAACGGGTAGCTTTGAGAGATGAAATAGTGAAGGCAGCAAAGGACCAAATAGATAAAAAGCCAAGACCTACAAAAAGCCCTTAGATATCACAGGAAATACCAAACTTAATTGAGGGAAGGAGAAAACATGAAAAATGCACAAAAAGAAAGTCAAAATGGAGTACAGACAACTAAGAAATGAAAATGACAGGAAATGAAATCTCGCTGCGGAGCGCGCAGTTGCTTGCCGTGGAGGTTCGAGTCCTCCCTGGGGCACGGGTGTGTGTGTTGTCCTTAGGTTAGTTTACCTTGGTTTAAGTAGCTTGTAAGCTACGGACTGATGACCACGCAGTTTGGTTCGATAGATTTACAAACATTTGAACATTTTTAGGAAATGAAAAGTGGCTAAGTATGAGTGGTAAAGGCAAATGAAGAATGTATAACTAGGGAAAAATAGAGGACGCCTACAGGAAAATAAGAGACTTTGGAAACAAGAAAAACAGCTCCATGAATATCAATAACTCAGATGGAAAACCAGTCACGAATGGAAAGCTCAACAGTGGAAAGTGTACATACAGGGACTCTACAAAGGAAATTAACTTAAAGGCAATATTGTGGGATGGGAAGAAGAAGTATATGATAATGATATATAGTATACTGAGAAATGAATTTTACACAGCCCTGGAATACCTAAGTCGGAAGAATGCCCCTGGAGTAGATGATATTCACTCAGAGCCACTGAAGGCTCTGGGAGAGCCAACCATGACAAAAGAATTTCGCATTTGGTGTCAGATGTCTGTGACTTTAAGAAAAATGTAATCCCCACCCGGTCGCGGTGGCCAAGCGGTCTGCGGCGCGCCAGTCACGGTCTGCGCGGCCACTAGGGTCGGGGATTGAAAACCCCATCGGGCATGGATATTTGTACCGTCCTTAGTATTAGCAAGTTCATAAGTAGTATATAAGTTTAGGGAATGATGATCCCATAAGCTCTACAATCACTTGAACATTTGATTTAATAGCTTTGAGAGATGAAATAGTGAAGGCAGTAAAGGACCAAATAAGTAGAAAGGCAAACATACAAAAGCCCTTGGATATCACAGGAAATACTAGACTTAATTGATGAAAGGAGAGAACATAAAAATGCACCAAATGAAAGAGGCAAAATGGAGTATAAGACGACCAAGAAATGAGATTGACAGGATGTGCAAAATTGCTTTGCGGGAGTGGTTAGAGTGCAAATGCAAGTCTGTATGTTTAACTAGGGGAAAGACAGAGGGCGCCGACAGGAAAATAAAAGAGACGTTTGAAAAAAGCCCTATGAATATTAAGAATTAGATGTAAAACTAGTTTTCAGCCTCGAAGGGAAAGCTGAACAGTGAAAAGAGTACATACAGCTATCACTTCCGTGCTGAAGTTAAGAAGTAAAAAGTGTAAATTACTTCATCTTAAATTCCGTCACCGTAGTCTAGTGGACAGCGTAGTGGATTGCCACAGAGAAGGCCCCGGTTCGATTAGCGGTTGGGTTGGAGATTTCCTCCGCTCGGTGACAGGTGTTTCATCGTCCTCATCGTCTTTGGATAGCATGTCTCCGAAGTGGCGTCAGCGAATAAGACTTGCACCATGCAGGCTGAACACGACTCCAGTTGGAATCTACCGGCCACAAATGCCACACGGTCATCATCAACTTCCCAAACTGGAAAAATTGCGAAAACGAATAATTGTCGAACCGCAAACTTTTGCCCTCACATAGTGTTGATCAGCATCAATAATAGTTTTTAACAATGCAGTAATTGGCAATACAACAATGCTCGCCCTCAAGTGGTCATTATATTCAACGTGTGAGGGGCGTTTACCTCTCCCGTACATTTCCTCCACAGGCCTGACTGAAGATAATCGCAGGCCGGACACACATGTATCCTGTTTCATGTAACCAACAAAGACTCATCATCCTGAGTTAATTTAAAAAAAATGTTTGTTAAGCTTATGGGACTTAACTACGGGGTTATCAATCCCTAAACTTACAAACTACTTATCAACCACCTTATACTAAGGACGGCACAAATATCCATGCCCGAGGGGGATTCGAACCCCCGACCGTAGCGGCCGTGCAGTGATTTAATTAATCAACTTTTGTAGCCTTTCAGAAAATGGTTTGAAGTATCCAGCAATTTCGCAATATTACAGTTTGAATATATCACTGATTCCGTGATTTTTCAATTTTGAGTATTCCCACAGAAGTTACTTTTAATTTATATGAAGGAGATGTCCGGCGTTTTCTCTAATACACTGGAGACAACGAGTTAGTTGTTACGATAGTCCTAGTTTTGTAACTCAGAGATACTAAACGCGTCGCCCCACAGGTCATTTTAACTGAACTGTCGACAGAGCATCTCGCATTCCCATTCATACTCGCGGTGATACATTACGAGCTTTTATGAATTCAGCTGTGTTCGAGTACCGCTTTTATCCGTGCGGTAGCCAACAGGCGCTGTGACACTCTATAGCGACAAAATACAAAACAATTATCAAGTAATTTCCGTCGGAATGTAGAAATATGTCTTGCTGTTAAATCATAGAAAGTGCTTGACACCGTAATTTAACGTTAGATGTACACATCTAATTCACTGTATTTTATATAAGACTGCGACGCGGCGATATTGACAGTCAGATATACGTAATGTACGGTCCTCGACTATGTATTGTAATGTGTAACTACCTGTGACTTTATATCATAATGTTTGTTCATTTCTCTGGCTGCTCGCTTTGATGCAGTGAAACACGTGAAAATAAATGAAAGTGAAATGTTCCCGATGCTTGCACTTACTGAAAATAGTTTTATTGCCCAAAGTAAATACTGCGCTGAGGTATGCTACCTGCATCACATTCGGTCTAATGTTCACAGTTTTTCATTTTCCATTTATCCTGTGGTATGAAATTCATTCTAATTACCTAGACTATATTTTTATGTTGAAATTATCATAAACATTTTTAATAAGAAATCCTCCATATGTTTGGTTTTGCAAACCTGCAGTGAAATCGTACTTTTTCCATTTCCTGAAAATGAACAGGAAATTTGAAAATAACTATTGACGTCACCAATACGATATGTATGTTAATAAACAACAGTCCGGTTCTTTACAGTAAAGTGCAGCTCCTGAAGCACTTTCTGGCTCCAGTCAGTGTTGAAATTCGTGGCACCTATGTTTCGTACGCGGAGAATGAAATTTCGTATCGAGAAAATTATTCTTTTCCGTAGTCTTGTGTTAGGAATTGTACAAACTACGTTTACGTTTTGGAAATTTGCATGAAAAACGCCACGGTGTTCGTTAGTAGCGGATATACCTTTTCTTTCGCCACATTAAATCGTTCCCTTAAAGTAACATAATTCTCTTTCTTCCAAGAGACAGCTGAGCATTGGGAGATCAAACATTTTGTTAATGTTACCTTTCGCTCGTTCTTTTCAATGTAGCAAGTCTTCCATACTTTGTAGCAAAACTAAAATGGTTAGAAAAGGAACTTGTAATTTGTATTGTGATAAGGAGCTTCAGCATAATAACCACACAGCTGTCTCCATCGATGACGCTTGTTTAAACAGAAAATTATAACAGGTTTCTGCAATAGGGATCTGGTTAGATCCGTGACATAGCCCACGTAGCATTAGTAAGCCATCACGATAGTCTGCCAAGACGTACCCTAAAATTCACAGGCTTTAAGGCAGAGAAGCATTGCAGTTTCAACACCTATCTTACGCTAAACCCTTATTCCATTTTCTTTCTTTCAGGTAAGCCAAATTGGAGGAGGAAAGTAACAACTTTCGAATCTGGAGACAGCTCTGGACCATCGAATGACAGTAAGTTTTCAGTTCCTGAACGTAGTACCAATTCGACCTTGAATAATTCTGTCCTGCATATGACCATCATGGGGATTGTTCACTGTATTCTGTTGTCGCAGCAAGTTATAAGAATGGAGAACGCTACTTGGCCATTCCAATTTTGCACACGCTTTCCGTTAGTTCGATATTTTCTGTTGTAGACGTGTAGACATTTAGATATAAAAACCGGAGTATCAATATTGTGATGAAATGAACCTTAGCATAGGCAATTAAGACTAGAAGTACCAGATTTTTCTGTACTATGTGCGTAATTTTTACCCACACTAGGAAACAATTTTATTGACATTTGGGTGGTTTTCTGGCTTACTACATGTTGACATTACTTTCAAGAGGACTCTAATGTACAAGAACAACATTATTTGTACTCTAAAATGAATAGTACGCAGTCAGAAGTAAATTTTCAGAATAAATGTTATTTCCATTTTACATTTTACAGAAGAAAGTCTAGTCTTCTATCAAAACATCATTCAAACAAGTAAGCAAAACAATTTAACAATATTTATCTTTATAGAAAAAATGAAACACAGCCAAAACATACAATTTATGTGACTAGGAATAGTATTTATACCTTCACTGACAAATAAGGTAAGAACCGAATATTTGCAAAATGGTGTAAACTTCAATATGTTATCTTGCATATTGTACTCAAGGGAGAAAAAATATGAGAACAAACAATTTTCGTCAATAATTGCGTTTGTAAATATTTAGGAAGCTGATGTAGAGTCTCAGTTCAGCCATTGGACAAGAGTTCTGGCTTAGCAGCTTTTGCACACGTACTTGTTGAAGTTGACACATAAGTTTGATGTTTCATTCCTCTGTTGTTTATAGAAAACTTGATATTGACAATGCCTTCTATCTCCTATTAGCCATTTCCAATGTGAAATGCTTGCAATGGGAAAGTGTCAGATTTTTCAGATTCTGTTTGTCGAACATTTGATACATCTGAATCACTTGAGTCAGCAATTTCTACTGGAACAAAACCCTCGTCGTCTTCTGCATCTATCTTTACCAGATTAGTCACTTTGTTTCGTCGATGAAATGACGCAAACTCGCCACAATAAACCACAAGCTCACGTCGCCGATACCCTGAATGACTGAACCGACTCGGCTTAACCAAAGGCACAGATTTATACTTTTACAGGGACGCCGCGCCTGATATCTGCTGTCGTGTCGAAGAATTATTAACATTCTCTCAAATAGAGGTGTGGTTATTCTGTGACTTTCCACTGCCACTTCATAGGTCTGCATGGCGACAGTACGCATAAATCGAAATGCCGCACTGATACAAGGCTTCATACGACCTCTAAATTTTTCGTATTGCTTCTAATTTGTCGCCTTAAGTGTCATGAAACAATCCAACAGCTAGTGAAAAATGTCGAGACACGTACAGAAAATCCTTACCGTCTAAAACCTGGCATTAATGATACCAGATTGTGCTAAACTGTGTGTGGGTCAAAAATGGCCCACACAGTGCTTATGGTATAACAGAAAAAAAAAAATTTCTTACTTCTAGGTGGCCTAGAAGGATGAAATTTTGGTGAGTTATGAAAGTTTATAAATGATTAAATGTCATTGGAAGGTTTGGTTCTACGATGAATATCGTGCCGGGTAGGGCTCTCTAAACACCCACAAGGGTCAAAATGACCCATTGGTACTTATAGTGTTAATCGTCACTATTAAAGATGCCAATCCACATTAAAGTGTGTCCACATGAGCTGGCAGCAGCAAATGTTAAAAGAGCGCTGAGGGTACGTAACATTACATAAATTGCATTATGAAAATGCGAGCTCCGTTAGTTCAAAACTTGTACTGTTCAGCCCGAAGAGTAATTTGATGTAGCTCTCCATGCTGATATGTCCTGATATAGCCTCTTCGAATAACAATGACAACTACGCCCATTTGCCCCTTTCTTGAACTCGTGTCTAGCCCACCCTCCCACAAACGCACAAATTTGCTTATAATACTAAATTTCTTTTATGTCTTGGATTGTCTCCTATAATTCTCCTTTCACTCAATTTATGCCTTGACATTTCCCCCGATTACGTTCAGTATCTCCTCATCTAACCATTTCAATATTCTTCTTTAGCACCACATTTCAAAATCGTTTATTCCCTTCTCTTCTCACTGCTTTCTTGCACGTCCTCCCATACTAAACTATACTCAACACAAATGCATCCAGATAAACTTCGTAACACTTGAAGTAGTAGTAGATGTTGGAAATTTTGTCTCCTTCAGTAATGTCTTTCTTTCAATAGATTTTTGTATTTTATTAGTGCCCCGAGAATAAAAGTAGTCTGCACCATTTATTGTTTTGTTTTCTGATATAATTCCCTTGTCATCCTCTGATATACAACTACAGTGGATCCAGTGGACATTATAACTGTACGAATTTTTAGCTCTTTATGTCCCGTTGTTCAGGTGTGATTAACGTACACCGAACATTCACATTTATAGGTATAGATTGCATAAAACCTTACATTTTACGAGTAAGGAAATTGCCAGTTCGATTACAGGCGATCAGGAAGAGAAAGGAAAATAAGCTAGAGGGAAGTTAATTTTGCAGGACAGCAAGGCGAGGATGTAAAGTGGGTGCACACATTTGTCGGATCTTTTCCCCGAAGCCATTTTCGCAGAACCCTCGGGAGCTCCGCGATTACACGCAGCTCTCTCGTTTTTGTAATCAGAGAAAGAAATTGAGCGTGTTAGCGAGGACCGCAGAATGGCCGTGTTCGCGGGGACAGGTGACCGGAGTAATCGCGGCGGTGAGGGAGTGGAGGGGAAGAGACGGAGAGGAGAGGGAGGCGCGGGAGTCGAGAGGCGGGATAGGGCGAGTGCGTAATCGTGTCGCCTTGTGTGGCTGCGGCTGTGGACGCAGCGCGCTCATTACGGCCGCGCTCCGTGTTTTCCCCAGGGGTGGGTGGACAGGGGGGATGTTTTGCCGGCGTGGGATTAGTCTGACCGGCCGGCACGGAACAGGCGCGTCCACCCCCGCCGTGGAACTGACGCAGGCTGCGGCGTGACCAGCCAGTGGCAGTTCTGCGTCCTGCATCTGCGTACATAATGCGCGAGCCGCCATACGGTGCACGGTGGGCGGCGAACTGAACTGTTGTCAAGTGCTGCTATAGTTAGGTTAAAATTACGGTACTTTGAAGTGACCTTTTTATTTTTAAATTATTCCTTTATTATTATTATACAACTCAATACCTTATATTTATATACGGTCTTAACAACCTACTAGAAAAACAAAGCTTTATGCAATCAAAAATTCTTATGTAATCCACTAGTCATTACTTCGTTTTTTTTTTCTTTTTTTTTATCTTATTTCATATTACACTACAACACATCACCAATGTAGTTAAATGGGTCCTAATTTATACAACTCTATATAAAACAGTGATTTACTTTATAGCCGGCCGCAATGGCCGAGGGGACTGAGGCGCTCCAGTCAAGATCTACATGGCCACTACGGTCGGCGGTTCGAATCCCCCCTCGGGCATGGATATTTGTGCTGTCCTTAGTATTAGCTAGATCATAAGTAGTCTGTAAGTTTAGGGACTGATGACGCAGTAGTTAAGTCCCATAAGCTCTACAAACATTTGATTTACTTTATATAAGTCTAATCTACTAAGGGGTTCATACGTCCTACTTCTAGGTTGCGTACGTGTTATTGAGCTACATGAATACTCCAGTGATTACACGTGTGCCAGTAACTTATAAACCTAAGGGTGGCCACGGATGTCCACCGAGAGAAACCCAGTGGACGCGCCCCTGGCACTGGGCTGAGCTTTTAATAACTAACTACTATGTCTACTCTAACTTAACCTACAGTCGTTTATTAACAAAGGAAAGAAGTGAAACTTTCTGGCAGATTAAAATTGTGTGTCGGAACCGAGACTCGAATCTGGGACCTTTGCCTTTCGTGGGCAAGCGCTCTACCTCATCACGAAGGCGAAACACGTAAATAAAACTTGTAAAAAAAGGCTCATACACTGCAGCCAAGGCTGGCAGATTACAATTGTATATCGGAACCGAGACTCGAATCTGGGACCTTTGCCTTTTGCGGGCAAGTGCTCTACCAATTGAGGTATCCCGACACGACTCATGATGCCGCCTCACAACTTTACTTCCGACAGTACCTCGCCTCCTAATTTCCATACTTCAGAGAGGATCTCCTGCGAAACTTGCAATAGTAACACTCCTGGAAAGAAGGATATGGTGGAGACATGGTGCCATCGTGAGTCGTGTCGGGATAGCTCAGTCAGTGGAGCGCTTGCCCACGAAAGGCAAAGTTGCCAGGATCGTGTCCCGGTTCCAAGACACAATTTTAATCTGCCAGGTTGTTTCATATCAGCGCACTCTCCGCTGCGGAGTGAAAGTTTCATTTTGGAAACATCCCTTAGGCTGTGGCTAAGCCATGTCTTCATCATATCTTTTCTTGCAGGAGTGCTAGTCTTTCAAGTTTCGCAGGAGAACTTTCATTACGTTTGGAAAGTAGGAGGCGAGGTACTGGCGGAAGTGAAGTTGTGAGGCGGCATCATGAGTCGTGTCTAGCTCAGTCGGTAGAGCCCGCGAAAGGGAAAGGGAAAGGTCCCAGGTTTGAGTCCCGGTTCCGGCACAAAGTTTCATATCAGCGCACGCTCCGCTGCAGAGTTAAAGTTTCATTCTGAAAAGAAAGAAAGCTTAAAACTACTCTGCAGCGTTCAAGGTGTGCCAGTGGTTAGAATCCTATATGATCACGGCCAGCTCACCGTGCTAACCCCGATGAACATGCCCCTGGTACTGGGCGGCCCTGACTGATCACTGTCGCTGCAGACCCCCAAACCACTATTCCC
Organism: Locusta migratoria; assembly: GCA_026315105.1. NCBI lineage: Eukaryota > Metazoa > Arthropoda > Insecta > Orthoptera > Acrididae > Locusta > Locusta migratoria. The sequence goes on along the minus strand of CM048746.1, from coordinate 411,312,239 downwards.
CATTTGTTGAAAAGAAACTACTACTATTCTACTCTCTAAACTGGGACTAAATCGGTTTTCCCAGATCTACACCCAGATCAAGAGGATGGCGGATAACAGACATTGACGGCGAGCAGTCCATCCTTCAGCGGCATGGTCAGACCTGACAGCCTTGGTTGGTGAAATTCAAAATCGGTTGGTCTAGTTGGTGTGTCTTGTTTTGGTGATTGTGGATTCGTTTTTCTGGTGTCTGGATTGGTGTGCTACTTAGTTGTTTATGATGGAATCTTGCCTTATTTTGATAGGAATTGCCTCTGCAAGTTGATTGAGGACATTGAACGTGTCTTCTGCTCTTATCAGGTGGTCATGTATGATGTTGTTGGGTGTTTGACTTCGCAGATCTCGCGCCACGTCCTCGAAGATGGGAACACTCGAAAACAATATGTTCCGGATTGCCTTCCCCGGCTCCACATTCGCACGCGGGTGACGCCTGTATCCCAAACCGACAGAGATATGTCGAGTAGCATGTACTGTCAGAAGGTGCAAAAGCCTGTGGTAGTTTTTTTATTATAGTAGACATGATCGACTGGAGAGAGTCCGCAACTGCACAGTGTTATTTTAAATGTCTTTATATCCGTCAACAGTTGCAATATAATTTTGGATCATCTTCAGATCTTATAGTTGCGTCCGCAAGTTGTCTGACTGAGTACTAATTGGTACTCAGCCAGACAAGTTGCGGACGCAACTGTAAGATATGATGATGTTCCAAATGATAGAAACATGTAATTAAACAATTATAATGCCACTGTTGACGGAAATCTACACATTTAAACAGCCTCTGGTAGGTTGGACGTATTTCAGGGTTAGCCTTTCTTGTATGGTTGGCAGAAACTGGTGAGTTCTTCTTCCGCTGTCGTCAGTTTCCAACAGTTCCTGTCACGTGGCGCTATAGTGTTGCCATATAGGCGGTCGGGTAATGCTCGACTGTAGGCGACGCACAAATATAACGGATCACATAAAAATTCTGTTAATATCTTTATCTTTCTTTCTCTTTTGGCCATGTTCCTTCACATGCAGGGTCGGCCTTCCTGTCGCCACCCCATACCCTCCCGCGCCCCTCACCCCCCCCCCCCCCCCGCGGAAGGATATGTGTACCCCAAATATCTGTGTTTAGTGTTATATGTGCGAAAGTGTAATTTGCTACGACATATTTGCAAATAGTGTAACTGAGGAGGGACTTGGAACCAGAGCGGTATTCACTTAGGGGGATGAGGGAAACCGCCTAAAAGACACATACAGGCTGGCCGGCACTCCCACCTCCTTCGTTAATCCGACGAGCGGATTGGAATCGGGGCCGGTACGCCTCCCCGTCTCCGAAAGCGGTGTGTTTGACAACACGGCTAACCGAGCACGTCTGTTAATATCTTTATTACACGGTGTTCAGATGTTCAAATGTTTGTAATTCTATGGGAACAAACTACGTTGGTAATCAGTCCCTAGTCTTTGAAACTATTTAAACTTAGTTCAACTAACCTAAGGACAAACACACATCCATGCCCGAGGAAGGATTCGAACCTCCGACGCGGGAGGCCGCGCGATCCATAACATGGCGTTCCAGACCGCTCGACTAATCCCGCGCGGCTATACAGGGTGTAAATTTCATGTTGACAAACCAGAATAACTCGAAGAATAAGCTTCACACTAAACAATGTGCAGAATCCAAAGGTGATTATTTTCGATGGGGACAACTGCTGGTGCTATAATTAGCCCGCCCGCCACCCAAGCCCACTGAGGGTGGTGGGGTGGGGGGCAGACAACTTTAAAATTTCTGGTGGGAAACCCCACTTTTTACTACAGAATCAGATTCTAAATAAAAAAATCTGCATTTTGTCTTATACATCTGTTTTAATTCTTGGTAGTTGGCACTGGAATTCAAGAAAATCCATGTTCTCATTTTTGCGTGGAAAATGGTTATGAATAAATAAAAAAATAATTATTTACTAGGTACATTTTGTTCGTTAAAACTGAAACTCTGCCTCTCTTCCCATAGGGTGGGGTTTTGCTCGCTACCGTCGCGTTTGACGCGGAATTAGTACTGCTAGAGAGCGTTAGGATTACTATGAGCGTCAAACGCGACTGGTAGCGAGGAAAACCCCACCCTATGGGAAGAGAGACAGAGTTTCAGTTTTAACGAACAAAAACGTACCTAGTAAATAAGTATAAGAGTTTTAGTTTGAGCGAATCAAAATTTAAGCAGTAAATCAGGATTTCCTATTTATCCGTAACCATTTTCCGCGCAAAAATGGGAACATAGATTTTCTTTAATTCCAGTGCCAAACAAATGTTTAAGACTAAATGCACCTAGTTTTTTTATGTAGAATCTGCAATAAAAAGTGGGAACTCTCATTTGAAATTTTTAAATATCAAATGGTCAAATGTTTGTAACTCTATCGGACTCAAATGCTGGGTCATTAATCCGTAGAATACAAACTACTTAAACTAAGGTAAAGTAACCTAAGGACAACACAGACACCCATGCCCGAGGGGGGGACTCGAACCCCGACGGCGAAAATCCACGCGCATCGCAGCATGGCCCCAATATACACGGCTAATCCAGCTGGGGCTTGAATTTTTAAAGTTGCCTCCTGCCCCTACCCTACACCACGAAGAAGACGTGCTACAGACGCGAAATGTAACCGACAGGAAGAAGATGATGTGATATGAAAATGCCGGCCGCGGTGGCCGAGGGGACTGAGGCGCTTCAGTCACGGTCTGTACGGCCACTTCGGTCGGGGGGTTCGAATCCCCCCTCGGGTATGGATATTTATGCCGTCCTAGTTCGTAAGTAGTTCATGAGAAGTTTGTAAGTTTAGGGACTGATGACCCCGTAGTTAAGTCCCACAAGCTTTACAAACATTTGAACATTTTTTTATATGAAAATGCTTTTCAGAGCATTCACACAAGTTTGGCGCCGGTGGCAAGACCTACAACGTGCTGACGTGAGGAAAGTTTCCAAACGATTTCTCATACACAAACTGCAGTTGACCGGCGTTGCATGGTGAAATGTCGTTGTGATGCCTCGTGTAAGGAGGAGAAATGCGTGGCATGACGTTTCCGACTTTGATAAAGGTCGGATTGTACCCTATCGCTATTGCGGTTTGCTGATCGCGTTGGTCTCGATCGAATGCTTGTTAGCAGAATATGGAGGGCGATACGAAACGCCGTGCTGGATCCCAACGGTCTCGTATCACTAGCAGTCGAAATGACAGGCATCTTATCCGCATGGCTGTAACGAATCGTGCAGCCACGTCTCAATTCCTGAGCAAAATTTGAGGACGTTTGCAAGACAACAACCATCTGTACGAACAGATCGACGACGTCTACAGCAGCATGGACTATCAGCTCGGAGACCATGGCTGCGGTTACCCTTGCCGCTGCATCACAGACAGGAGTGCCTCCGATGGTTTGTGCAACGACGAACCTGGATGCACGAATGGCAAAACGTCATTTTTCGGATGAATTCAGGTTCTGTTCATGATGGTCGCATCCGTGTTTGGCGACCGCGGTGAATGCATAGTTGAAGCGCGTATTCATCATCGCCATCGCATCACCCGGCGTGACGGTATGCCATTGGTTACACGTCTCGGTCACGACCCGTGCCTCTACCCTTCATTCGATCCCTGCGAAACCCTACATTTCAGCAGGATAACGCACGACTACATGTTGCAGGTCCCGTACGGGACTTTCTGGATACGGGAAATGTTCATCTGTTGCCCTTGCCAGCACATTCTCTAGCTAACTTAACAAATGAAAAAGTCTGGTCAATGGTGGCCAAGCAACTGGCTCGACACAATACGCCAGTCACTACTCTTGATGAACTGTGGTATTGTATTGAAGCTACATGGACATCTGTACCTGTACACGTCATCCAAGCTCTATTTGACTCTATGCCCTGGCGTATCAAGGCTGTTATTATAGCCAGAGGTGGCTGTTCTGGGTAGTGATTTCTTAGGACCTGTGCACCCAAATTGCGTGAAAATGTAATCACCTGTCTGTTGTAGTATTATAACATATATGTCCCATGAATACCAGTTTATCATTTGCATTTCTTCTTGGTGTGGCAATTTTAATGGCCTGTAGAGTACGTGCAGGTAGAATCAGCTTTCATCGAAGAAGACCAAGGACCGCTCTTCCATGTTCCAAGTCAACCTCTGCCTGCACGAGTCAAGCCAGGCACGTCTACTCAGGTGCTTGAGTGGAAGACGGGCTACAGGTGTCTATGCCAGTAGTTGACAGTTTGGCAACATATTGTATTGAAACATGTGGACTCACTAACCCTCTTAACTGTGCCGTGGAACTGTAGGATGTGCCACTGCTTCCCTTACAATAAGACGATCTTGATGGACGTCTGTACTGTGTGGAAGTCCAGGACCTCGTCTACTAGCTTGTGAATGTTCACGCGACCGCTGAAAAAAGCATTCTTGCACAACTGACGCAGTACGCAGCACGTCTAACTTTTGTTGAAATTGTGTAGACTGAAGGAAGTACTGGCAGCTGTGTTTAAACGTAACTGTCGCAAGTACCAGTGCATTTAAAAGAGGTGGCCGTTGACACCGGTAACTGTAAATTTCTTCGTCACTGCATGACAGGTATCAAACGACAAATGATGTACTAGGTATTCGAAATTAGCGAAGAAGTGTGTTGGAATTATCCGAAAGAGCATCCAGGCACACGAAAGGCACAAATTGACCCGACTCGCCCATAGGAAGAATGAGAGCGTGTCTGTACCGTGCCTGTTTCCTTGATTCGTTGATATCACACTGAGCTTCATAGCTGTAGACATTCCGTATTAATTTTACACACAAACGACACATTTAATGTTCCATGGGTGCCATCTGTCGTCATTTGATCAAATCCACGCCATCTTTCCAGGTGGAGTTGACTTTATTTAATAATTAAATAATTTCATTCGGGTTGTGTATTACCCGAAACCGCTCGTGCAGAGAGTGTACGAATAAACAGATACTGTAATAACAAAAACTATTTAAATTTTTGTAAACCTATTGGACTATACTTCTACTTTTATCAATCGCTAGACTTAAGAACTACTTAAGGATAAAACAACGCCCTTGCCTAAAGGAGGGCTCGAACCTCCGGCGGGAACGGCCGGTCAATCTGTAGCACGGCGCTTTAGATCACGCGGTCATTCCGCGCTGCTCCTATAATTACATCTGGAACGAATTTATTCACCCTGAATATTTGCAGTAATGGTTCTTACGTACACTATCATGGGATAGAGAGCGTTGCCAATTATTGCTCTGTGGCTTAAATGCGCTTCGTTCAGTTATTCAGCAATTTCCCGAAATATGTTAGACTGCAGTGGTGTATAGAACAACGTCACTAGGACAGGTATGTTATAAAACATGCTTTATACATCGACATCTACATTCACAGAGGTACCCTGCAAGTACATTTAAGTGCCTGAAAGAGGGTCCATCGAACCACTATTACGATATTTCTCTATAGTTCGATTCTCTAATACCTCGCGGGAAAAAGCAACTCCTTAATCTTTCTGGTTTCAGTCTGATTTATTTTATTATGATGATCATGTCTCCCAATGTTGGTGGGTGCTAACAATATATGTTCGCATTCACAAAAGAAATTTACTGAAAGAAATTTCTCAAATAGATCTCGCCGCAACAAATGACGCATTTCTTTTAATGACTTGCTCTTAAACTCGTGCATCACTTCCCTGACACTCTCTCCCCTATATCGCCATAATACAAGACGACCTGCTCCTTTATTCTCTAAATGGTCTCTCAGTCCCTCCTGGTGTGGATCCGACAATGTGCAGCAGTACTCCAAATTAGGACGCACGTGTGTAATCTACACAATTTCTTGAGTACGACTGTTGAATCTTCTAAGTGTTCTGCCAAAGAGACGTAGTCTTTGGTTCGCCTTCCCTACAATATTTCCTATGTGTTCTTCCAGTTGTTCGTAATTGTTAAACCCCAGGTATTTAGTAGAATTGACGGCCTTTAGATTTGACTGATTTATCGGGCAACGGATTTCTTTTAGTGGTCATATGGATGACCTCACACTTATTATTAAGTGAGAATTGCCTATTTTTGCACCATGCAGATATATTATCTGAATCATTTTGCTGTTGCATTTGAACTTCTGGTGATTTTACTAACCGATAAATGACAGCATCGTCCGCGATTATTGTAAGGGAGCTACTCAGATTGTCTCATAACTCGTTTATAAAACTAAGGAAGAGTAGGGGCCCTATAACACTTCCGTGGGGAACACAAAATATCACTTCTGTTCTTCTCGATGACTTACAACGTGCTGTGTCCTTTCTGACAGGAAATCACGTATCCAATCGCACAACTGTAGCGATATTCCACAAGAATGCAGTTTAATTAGAAGACGCTTGTGAATTTCAGTGTCCAAAGCCTTCAGGAAATCTAGAAATAAGTTATCTTTTTGACATCCCTTGTCGATAGCAGTCATCAAATCATGTAACAGTTAAGTGTGTTTAAAAAGAACAATACTTTATGAATCCGCGGTGACTAAGGGCCAATCGTTCGTTCTCTTCGAGGTAGTTCATATAATTTGAGGAACGTGTAAGTATTAAAATCCTGCTGGAAACCGAACTCAATGATGTAGGGTTCATGGCTGGACAACATGCAGGCCATTCTAATTTTGCGACGTCTTTACCATCAAGGAACGTATTCACGAGACGCAATAAATAAATAAATACAAATTAAAATTAAAAATTTAATAAAATCTTTGTCTATTCATGACTTGGTGTCATTTCATTGGGGGGCATCTAAATTTGTTTAATGACGCAGAAACGTTTCCCTAAGATCGCTGTAGAATCTTTATTTGTGTCAATCTCAGAATATCTATGATGTAATCATCATATCATTACATATATTCCATACATCATTATTCACAGGTCACACACAATTTTGCGTCTATTTATAATACCAGGAAGTCAACGCGTCAAGTGTAAAATAGGCACCAATATAAAATACTAATCAATTTTTGCAGATGTACCCACACACAGTTCCACTTCATAATTTCGACTCTAATATTATTCACTATTGATTTCTTTCAGTTTGTTATCGTGAATCAGTTGCAGATCCCTACACAGCTTGATCTTTTTGGCCACATTGCTTGGAGGCAAACGTGAATTGTTCGTCCTATCATTTTGTGACCGCCACGTTTAAGAATAGAAGTAGCGAGGCAAAAGCCACGGAGACGTGGGAATTCAACTATTGCCTGCTACCTGGCTGCCGTAAATATACTTGCACGGTACTACAGTATTCGTAGCACATTTGTGTGAATAATATAACAAAGGAAACAGTCAGTATCACATATGATATTTTATTTTATTATGATCTACATTTATTTCAATCTACATGGATCACCATGAGATCATGTCCTTGGTGAGGAGTTGGTTCATCTCATGTGGAGTAACAGTAATAAAATAAAATAAGAGGTTTGGGACTTAATTGTGCAACTTTTTGTTCACCACCGATACAAAAGCGTTACATGTTCGCACATGTTACTGTCCTTCAAAGTAGTCACCAGCATTGTGTAGAAGCCGTTGCCAGCGATGTGGAAGGCGTAGTATACCGTTAGCAGAGCCTGTTCTGTTGATGGCCAGAATGGAGCGGTCTACTGCCTGTCGAATGTCAGGGACAGTTCTAAAGCGAATTCCACGAAGTGGTCTCTTCATCTTCGGAATCAAAGTCACAAGCACATAAGTCTGGGGGACATTGTGAATGGTACAGTACTTCCCAGACCCACCGGACGAACAGAGCAGCCCCAGCTTGTACGGTATGCGTCCATGCATTGACAAGAAAAATAATGATGGGTGGGTTGTGCATGAAGTTTTGCAGCTTCTTTGGCAAAGTCTTTGTGACTATGCCTTACACATCGCTGGCAACGGGTGCTACACAGGCTGGTGACTACTTTGAAGGGCAGTAATAGGTGGAAACAAGTAACACTTTCGTATCGGTTGCGAATAAGTAGTTGCCATTACTTAAGTTCCAACCATCGTATTATATTCGATCTTGAACTGCTTCAATTCTTATAGTATTCAAAACATTTAGATCGCTGCTATTTTCCTTAGGAATAATGTTCCGTAAAATACGAGTACTATCTGTGTGTTAACTGCAAGTTCTTGGCCGTGGACGGTAACCACGTATTCGAGTACAAGGTGGAGCAGCAGGTTTGAGATGTACACAGCATTGATCTTGACGAGCGAATCGATGGCTCAGTTCCTGACGTGTAGTATGTGCTGGCGACAGGTTGGAGAGCTGTCTGGAGTGACGGGTCGCTTTATGCACGCCGTGACGAGCCTCACAGGCCACCTGACGCCTCGGGTAGGGCCTGGCAAATAGTCTTGTGTACTTCGCGAACGAACTAGTTCAGAAGAGCACTCCCACAGGCGATACGCGAAGTAGTTCGCAGATCCCTCGGCTCTCAGTTCGTCCGCTCCTTTTCCGAAGACTGACGGGGAACAGAGAGATGACGGAAGAGCGCGCAGAATCCCGTCATTGTCTTCCGCCAGTTACCGTCATCTCGAGCTGAGATGCAGCTCAGCTGTAGTTTCATAGTTGACTGCCCCTGATAATTATATAAAAAAGCTGTCATAACAAAAGAAAGAGCTCTTTTACTAGCGGTAGCAAAAGCCAAAAAGAGCGGACGAACTAAAAAGAACGACCTACTTCGCGGCGCAGCTACGAACTAAAAGGAGAGCTACCGGTCGCGAACTAAAATATGCGCGATCGGTCGCGAACTAAAATATGCGCGATCTGTCTCGAACTAAAACAGGCGTTACCGGTCGCGAACTGTTGTGCCAAACGTATCTCGCTTCTTAGTTCGATGGATTCTTTTCCGAAGACAGACGGGCAATAGAGGGAGAGCGCGCAGCAGAATTAAAAATCACGTGTTTCTTCAGCCGTCACTGGGAGCGGACGAACTAAAAGAACGATATAGTTCGCGGCAGAGCCGAGAACTAAAGTGAGCTCTTCCGATCGCGAACTATTATGCGCAAGTATACAGGCAAACTCTCGCCATCACCGGACTCATACCGACTCTGCCTCATAAGTCCTCACCACGATGTAGTGCCAAAGTGACGGCAACCGTTTGAACGGACGAATATAATTGGCCTGTTGATTGGAAGGGCATTCAGATATTCAAAGTTTTATAAACTTGTTGGGCCGAAATGCTATCGTCATCAGTCCCTTGACTTACAAACTACTTTAACTAACTTACACTAAGGAAAAAACACACACACACCCGCCCGAGGGAAGACTCCAACCTAGTGCAGGACGAACGGCAGACCAATCCTTAGCACAACGACTTAGAACACGCGGCCATTCCGTCCGCCTGAAGGGTATTAGCGACAGCAGGAGTAAGTTAAATAATAATTTAAAGGGCAAATATGACTTCAATTGGTTTAATATTCTGTGTAACACCTACATCAGAAGGCGTAAAATGAGTTGATTACAGTTCGGTTCTATCAAGTATTAACGAAAGTGTAACAAGTCGTCATTTCAAGACAGTTGCATGATACTTACGAAAAAAAATATGTTTAGGTTATGAGCCTACAATATTCAGAGACTGCAGTGCAATAAATTGATTTTACTATTGCAGTCTTCTTATTTGAATAATTTTATGATACAGTGATCACAATAAAATACTTGTATTGATAACCGGATTATCAACATTGACGTCATAGACACATACGCAGCTGCAGCTGTCTTTAAGCACCGATTCTAGCAGTTTGTCTGTCACTTCATCTAAGATTTTATCAGTGATTTTGACAATGACATTCGGTGCTTTTACCGGTTTATGGAGAGAGAAAGAGAGAGAAGGCCACGCTCACTTTTTATGGAAGTATCCTATGTAGGCACTATTGCATTTTTGCTACATGAGGATGTCAGGGATATATCTTTTAACACTGTCATTTATGTTTTAAATTACTTTAGTGTTTTCTGAATTGTACACTTACTTTTATACATGGTATTCCAAATCTGCTGAAATCGGTGATCCTGAATACACAAGTGTGCTACATTCGAAGTGTGTGTGTTTCTTCTAATAAATTGTAAGATCGTCTCTCTACCAACATGAGGGCATTTTATGGTCATTCATTTACCGACATACCATACTGAATCACTCGGGAAAAGTGAATGTGCATCTCATTGTCACGCTCACAGAGGAGAATTTATTGTGTTTTGCCGCTACAGTGAAACTGTATCTTAGGTAGTCCCGACCGTTACAGGGCGCCGAAATAAATTAATCGACAAAGTTGAAATGTTGTGCTGGACCGGGATTCGAAACCGATCTTACCTCTTCGGTCCAATGATCGCATCGACCAATTAGGCTATCCATGTACGCTTCCTGTTCCTCCAGAATCAATTTGTAGCTCTTAAGCGGTTGAGATGTATCAACATTTCGAATTCGTAAAACTATGGCCGCTGAGGTCAACCAGTGGTGGCTGTTCTTTCGAACAAATCCTAAAGAAGACACACGTTATCAAACATTGTCTTGATGATGACTAGATGGCCACGTAGTTTTGTAAAATATTTCAGGATACTAAGTCTGTAAATAAACAATTCGAAGATGGGAACTTAATTATCCATGCCAGTATGTACTGACGTTAGGTTAGTTTAACTTAGTTTAAGTAGTTTGTTCAAAATGTCTGTAAATATATCGGACCAAACTGCATGGTCATCAGTCCGTAGCTTACAAACTACTTAAACCTAGGTAAACTAACCTACGGACAAACACACACACCCATGCCCCAAGGAGGACTCGAACCTCCACGGCGAGCAACCGCGCGCTCCGCAGCGAGGTGCTTTAGACCGCTCGGCTACTCCACCGTGGCAGTAATTTGTAAGCTAGGGACTAATAACCAAGCAGTTACGTCCCATAGATTTAAAACCATTCGAACAGTTTTTTTTTTATTTTCCACAGCCGATTATCAAACATATTTTATTATGATTATATATAAATGAAAGTTTTCAAATCAGAAATCTATATTAATAAAATAAACACATTCGTTCTCCAATACTGTTGAATGTGCCCTGTTACATCCTCCATTGCAGGTAATTCCTCTTATTTTTCAGTAATTTATTTTTGTATGATATAATAGGATCTATCTTCCATCCCCACAATTTCTATGGTATTTTTCCTTGAACTAGTTTAGAATTAAATATGTGTACACTACAGTACAACTATAACTAGCCATTTCATTATCACTCAGCTGTACATACGAATCATGAACGCAATTAGAGTCTTTTATGTCACTGTGCACGTAACGGTTTTTCAGAAGCGTGACATAAATTATGCAAGTGCAAACACAGTACTTTTCTGAAAATGGGAGCCTCAATATCGGAGCGCTACAATAGTGTCAATTACCGGTGTAGCAATATTTAATTAGAGTACACTCTCTCCCAGCGATTTACTCTATACATAGTCTGTATTTTCGTCACTACGGGAAACGGATACCATATTCTCTATCCGCTTGTTTGAAACTTCAGGCCTAAATTTTGTGTAAATGTAGCTATTTACTAGGATTTAATTCGCGAAAAGTCGGCCGCGGTGGCCGAGGGGACTAAGGTGCTCCAGTCACGGTCTGCGCGGATACTACGGTCAGGGGTTCGAATCCCCCCTCGGGCATGGATATTTGTGCCGGCCTAGTTCGTAAGTAGTTCATAAGTAGTTTGTAAGTTTAGGGACTGATGACCCCGTAGTTAAGTCCCATAGACTCTACAAACATTTGATTTGAACATTCGCGAAAATTGAACTTTGGATACAGCGGCCATTATAAGTGTCGAGGAAGTTCTATTGGGATTTGATTGCATTGTTTATATTCATCGTGGGGTAAAAATAAGTGATCCAGAAGAGTCGACACGATTTGTGGCAGCATTAATGGAGGAGGAAAAGACTTACAGTTGCTTAGAACAAAGTATGTAAAACAATGGGACCTAAATGCAGTGGTCATCGGTCCCATAAACTGACAAACTACTTAAACTAATTAGAATAGTACAATAAGGGTAAAATCACTAATTATTTTATTTATATTACATCAGGTAACCAGTTTCAAGGGGTTTAACTGTCATCATTGGACCTGAATACTCGTGTCGCTTTTATTAGATCATTTTATATTAAATATAATGAAACTGACATGGGTATTCACGTCTGATCATGTCAGTTAAATCTACAGAAACTGATCACCTGATGTAATAAAAATAAAACAGGAATCTTGCCCATAATTGATTATTGTAAAAATTGTTATAGGGCCCCTACTGATCATTATTTTTATAAACTACTTAGGAGGCAATCTGAGCAGCTCTCTTACACTGTTCGTGGATGATTCTATCATTTATCGATTAGTAAAGTCGACAGAGGATCTAAAGAAACTGCAAAATGATTTAGATAAGATATCTGCATTGTGCAAAAATTGGCAATTGCCTCTTAATAAATACCCTCTCTGGCATGGATGTGTGTGTTGTCCTTTGGTCCTACAGTATTACAAACATTTTTGACTCTAAATAATAATGTGAGCTCTTCCATGCGGCCATGAAAAGAAATCCGTTAAACTTCAGTTGCATGATAAGTCGTCAAACCTACAGGCCGTTCAAATTCAAATGTTCAAATGTTTGTATAGTCTATGGGACTTAACTACGGGGTCATCAGTCCCTAAGCTTACAAACTACTTATGAACTACTTACGAACTAGGACGGCACAAATATCCATGCCCGAGGGGGGATTCGAACCCCCGACCGTAGTGGCCGTGCATACCGTTACTGAAGCGACTTAGTCCCCTCGGCCACCGCGGCCGGCCCTACAGGCCGTCAGTTGTACTAAATTCATAGGAGTAACAATTACGAACACATAGAAAACATTGTAGAGAAGGCCATCCAAAGACTACATTTCGTTCGTAGAACAATGTATCCTACTTTGGAATAATTCTGTGAATTGTAGGGTCCACACCTGGTGGGACTGATAGAAGATTTAGAGAAAGTTCAGAGAAGGGCAGCTCGTTTTGTATTATCGCTATGTAGGGGAGAGAGTCGCGGAAATAACGCACGAGTTGGGGAGGAAATCAATAAAAGAAAGGCGTTACTCGTTGCGGTAAGATCTATTTGTGAAATTTCTTTCACCAACTTTCTCTTTCGAATGTGAAAATAATTTATTAGCACCCACCTACATAGGGAGAGATGATCATCATAATTAAATAAGAAAAATCAGATCGATTTAGGTGTTTCTTATTCCCGCGAGCTATTACAGAATGGAACTACAGAGAAATAACATGAAAGTGCCAAAAAGAAACTTTCATTCTGCAGCGGAGTGTGCGCTGATATGAAACTTCATTCTGGAAACATCCCTAAGCCTGTGGCTAAGCCATGTCTCCACCGTATCCTTTCTTCCAGGAGTGCTAGTCCTACGAGATTTGCAGGAGAACTTCTGTGAAGTTTGGAAAATAGGAGGCGAGGTACTGGCGGAAGTAAAGTTGCGAGGCAGGATCGTGAGTCGTGTCGGGATAGCTCAGTCGGTAGAACGCTTTCCCGCGAAAGGCAAAGGTCCCAGGTTCCGGCACACAATTTTAATCTGCCAGGAAGTTTCATCAAAAAGTGGTTCCATAAGCCCTCTTTCATGCACCTCAATGTGAGTTGCAGAGTATCTATGTATATGTAGATATTGACTTCCGTAGCTTACTGCTCTTGCCGGCCGCGGTGGCCGAGGTGACTGAGGCGCTTCAGTCACGGTCAGCACGGCCACTGCGGCCGGGGGTTCGAATCCCCCCTCGGGCATGGATATTTGTGCCGTCCCAGTTCGTAAGTAGTTCGTAAGTAGTTCATAAGTAGTTTGTAAGTTTAGGGACTGATGACCCCGTAGTTAAGTCCCATAAGCTTAACAAACATTTGAACATTCAAAAAATCAGCTTACTGCTCATCACAGCTACTGCCATGCTGGACAGCCGTATGCTTTTCCCCGGTACTGTCAATGGAATTTCCTTGGTACGAGTATAGAAGCTGGGTGCTCCCATCCTCGTGAGACCAAATGAGGAGAAACACGGCGACGCCCGGGAAAGCGCAATGGTGAGTATAAGTTTTTCTACTGACGCTATTGAGAGAGGAGTACACGGTGATAGGACGAGTATAATTGGTCCAACTAGGGCTAGAATGCGAAACTTTCTTGATTTACTTTACATGTCCATATGTCCATGCAATGGATATTCATTTCCGGATAGTACGGACGTGGTCTATGAAACTCTTCTTGACGTTTCGACCACGACTGCGTGGACATCCTCAGAGGCGCTCGTCTTCCTTTGAGCCTGCCGAATGACGAGTCGAACGTCTGAGAGCGTAGAATAGTTGGCGTAGTCGAACTCACGTGATGAGCAGAAATAATTATTGTCAGAGATAAAAAAAAGTTCACTTTTGACCGTCACCTACTCAAAGATGAAAAACTGCGTAGCGACTTGCAGCGCTTACTGTCCATATGTCGCCGCGGTGGAGTAGCCGAGCGGTCTAAAGCGTCTCGCTGCGGAGCGCGCGATTGCTCGCCGTGGAGGTTCGAGTCCTCCCTGGGGCAAGGGTGTGTGTGCTATCCTTAGGTTAGTTTCCCTAGGTTTATGTAGTTTGTAAGCTACGGACTGATGACCACGCAGTTTGGTCCGATAGATTTACAAACATTTGAACATTTGTCCATATGTCGCTAAGTTTTATTGTCTCTGCTTTCCTATTACAATTATCCCTTTGTTAACTTTGTTTACTTTGTTTCTCTACAGTGTCGTGGATAATAATCCTTCGTTGTATATAGACGTTTTATTTCAGAAATTTTAACTTCATTCTCTGCTACAGCAGATCAATCATTTTTCCTAGTCGTCAAAAACTATTATGCTCTTTCAGTCGTTTGGGGACACTCCTTCTTTGTAGTCCCAATACAATCTTTACGACATATGTTCTGAATTTATATGTCGACAGTGGAGGGCGTTTATATTTTACAGATCGGAAAGCTCGACATATTTTTCTTGTTGGTCTAAAAACTGGCCTGATGTTTCTGTAAAATCTTTCAGATCTGATCCACGACTTATTTTAATAAAAGACAAATAAGCTATGTTCTTCCATTTCTGTGTTTCGTCCTTGGACTTCGTGATTTTGTTGTTTGGTTGTAAAATTCTATTGACCTCTTTCATTGAGTAGCCACTTTTTTTTTTTTTTTTTTTGAATGCTTGCATCAGATATTGTAATTCGGCGTTCAGGTTTTTTGTGTGCAAAAATGTACAACGCAGTCTTGGAAGTCTTGGACGAAACGTCAGGAACAGAAAGATGCCAAAGACCTCGGCCTTACTGCCCGAAAGGTTTATCGGCAACTAATGTTCAAATATTTGTAAATCTATCGGACCAAACTGCGTGGTCATCAGTCCGTAGCTTACAAACTACTTGAACTAAGGTAGACTAACCTAAGGACAACTGCTATCATCCGGTCGTGAAAGCCTTCATTCTGTGTTTCATTAGGTGGTTTTTTGTGCTTCAACGTAGGTTTGTTCAGATCTCGTTTGATTTATGATCTACGTCTACATACATACTCCGCAATCCACCGTAAAGTACGTGGCGGACGGTACACTGTACCACTACTAGGCTATTCCTTTCCTGTTCCACTCCCAAATAGAACGAGGAAAAAGAGAATGCCTATATGCCTCCGTACTAGCCCTAATTTCTCTTATCTGCCTCAGTACGAGCCCTAATTTATCTTATCTTGTCTTTGTGATCTTTACGCGAAATGTAAGTAGGTGGCAGCAATATCGTTATATACTCTAAATTTCCTCAATAGAAATTCACGGAAAGAACGTCGTCATTCCTCAAGCGATCCCAAATGGAGTTGCCGGAGCATTTCCGTGACACTCGCGCATTGAACAAACCTACCAGTAACAAACCTAGCTGCTCGCCTCTGAACTGCTTTTATGTCTTCCTTTAAGCTGATCTGCTGCGGGTCCCAAACACTTGAGCAATACTCAAGACGTGGTCTCCTTTACAGACGAAGTACATCTTCCCAAAATTCTCCCAATAAACCGAAGTCGGCTGTCCGCCTTACTCACAACTGTCCTTACATGTTCGTTCCATTTCATATCGCTCTGCAATGTTACGCCTACATATTTGAACGACGCAAAAACATCAAAAAGCTCACTACTAATACTGTATTAGAACATTATGGGATTGTTTTTCCTACTCATGCGCATCACCTTACATTTTTCTACATTGAGAGCTAGCTGCCATTCTTCGCACGATATGAGCTTTCGGCGCTTGGAAAAAAAGACTTTGTACGATCCTTTCTTGCGAACTTTCAAACGAGACGTTATATGTGACTGTCAGCCATAATCGAGAGTGGTATCATGTGCCCCCTGGGCTGACAGAGCTGTGCAGTGGGCCGAGGAAGCAGTGTGTCAGGCGGGGAGATAAAACGCACCCTCCAGCGCCCTCCACGCTCACGTGCACGATCGCGCCCTGAACGTCGACACTCTCTCAACGCCGGTGTGAGGTGGCGCTCCTGCTGATCGATCCACTCTGGCTCTGAATTGTAAATTGAAAGTTAGGGCGCTGCATGGGAGCTGCAGGGGAAAGCCACGCACTGCCGTCCTCAAATGTATGCGACAGCCAAATAACTTTTCCACTTCAGCGTCCTCCGCGAATTTAATATTTCAGCCCTGTGAGGTGCAGGAGGTTCCTGCGGCATCCGTTTCTGGTATTATTCAGATTTTAATAAAAAAGCGGTATTTCGTTAGTCTGCGTTATTTGTAATGTCCCACTAAGGAATCTTGTTACGTTGATTTATTCTCTGTCTTTCCATGTCTGGCTCTGCCTTATTAGTTTCTCTCTCTCTCTCTCCCCCCTTTCTTACCCCCCATCTCTCTTTCTCACTTTCTATGATTCACCATTTCAGAAGCTTTGGATTTGTTGATAATTATCTAGAATTAGCGTTGTTTAACTTTTACATTTGAGCTCTACAGATAGGACATATTACAAAATAGTGCATTATTATTTTTGAAACTACACTACTGGCCATTGCAATTGCTATACCAAGAAGAAATGCAGATTATAAACGGGTATTAATTGGACAACTATATTATACTACAACTGACATGTGATAAAATTTCCACACAATTTGGGTGCATAGATCCGGAGAAATAAGTCACAGGATAACCACCTCTGGCCGTTATATGGCCTTGATACGCCTGGGCATAAGAGTCAAACAGCTATTGGACGGCGTGTACAGGTACAAATGTCCGGGGTTGAACACTTGCGCGGAGTAACACTTGCGCGGAGTGACACTTGCGCGGAACCCGGGGCCCTTGGGGCGGCTAATCGCTTTTCCTGGGTACAGGCGCACCAAAACGTCTACCACTGCTGTTGTCAAGTTTCCACACTGTCAACATAACACGAAAATCAGTGAAATTGGACAACCCTTTGCAAGCTGAATATTAATCCGTTGAGTGTTCCTACTGTAAACAAAAAGGTATTTTAATAGTGATAATGTTTGGAGAGTTAGTCTCTGCTACTACAAGACTATGACTTTCCACAGTCATACCTCCTAAAAGCATATTATTCAGAACACTAAGCATATCAAGACACCTGCACAAGCAATAAATATATTAGGCATCCTGCACAGATACGTTGATGTAATTGACCGCTATGTAGTTAACCCCACTATCACGCAACTTCCATCTCTTTAAAAATAGCTGCTATTCTTTTTAATAGGAGATGCAACCGTAAACCTTCAATTAAAAAACGTTAATAATAAGTCAATGAGAAATTTACATACTTAAAGCGTTTATTCGTAGACCCCAAAACGATTTGGCTGTATTCGAATTACAAATACATCTAAGAAATATATACGGAATGTGTAAGGGTATGTCACACAACGAAAAATGCTAAAGATAAATTCTATTTTCCATCACCGTCATATAGAACCATATTTACTCCGAACTTGGCATAAACCAACAGGGAAAAACAAGTTGCAAGACTTCCAGGAAAAATAAAGCGAAATTGGCAGCCAATAGTTGGTTATAAATTACATTGCCTGTTAACTGTATAAATATAAAATACGGAATACGCGGAATTACTGTTCAGTTCAGTCAAAAAGGTCTAAGGGAATAGGCAGTGGTTTACAATCAGATATCCGTATGACTCTCCTCCTCAAGAAGTCTGTGTGAAGATTTATATTCAGAACATTCAAGAAAAAGGTGTTGAAACTATAAGAAGCAGCTCATTTACTCAGGAAGGGAAAACGTTATGGTGCCCGTAAATTTGAATGGCTGTATCTCTTGTAGTAACATTTAATTTTTGATAAAATGTTAAAATCCAATAAACCAGAATTTTGTTTTTCTAAACTCAGTGCCAACTTTTTTTGTCGAAATTTTTGCAGGAAGTAGTCTTGACGTGATTTCATACTTCTATGCATTAATATTATCAAACATATAATTTGTGTCACAAATTGCGCGACCGGTCCGGTCGGAGGTACGAGTCCTTCCTCGGACATAGGTATGTATGTTTGTACCTTGCCTAAGTTATTTTAAGTAAGATTAAGTAGTGTGTAAGTCTAGCGACCAATGATCTAAGTAGTTTGGCCGCATAAGACTACACATATACACGTAATTTATTTATTTCACAACCACATTTAAGTACTAATAATAAAAGAAACTTAAAAGAGAAATTTGAAGTAAACACTGAAAACAAATGATTGATATTTCTCATGAGATGAATGCACACAACCGTTGTCTTATGTCTTGTGAATGTACCTACAAATTCTGCCATATGAAAATTGTAGTGTGAGTCCCATATATGTTTTTTCTGTAATAACATTAAAAGCATATTAAAAATTCAGAACTCGAAAATCAGTGAAGTTTTGGACTTGAAGCGTTTTGTGTTGCTACATCTTTACATAGTAGACACGATTTTCAAATTTGGTTGCTATCGCCAAAGTAGACGAAACGTTATATTTTTTGGTGTAATCTTCGCCGTGTAGACTGTATGTTGTAGAAGTCTACGTCGAACCTAATCATACCTCTGAGGAGAGAACGTTGTTTGCACTTCTCCTGCGTTTCCAGTCGGCTGTGCTGTGCTACGTAACGACATCATACCGTTCCATTTTACCGAGAGCTATATATGTATTGGTGTGATGTCTGTTCTTTCGAAATAAGACATCACACCAATATATGTATCATTTAGACGCAAAGATTCTGGG
This sequence comes from Locusta migratoria, assembly GCA_026315105.1. NCBI lineage: Eukaryota > Metazoa > Arthropoda > Insecta > Orthoptera > Acrididae > Locusta > Locusta migratoria. The sequence goes on along the minus strand of CM048746.1, from coordinate 411,292,985 downwards.
TTCTGTTTTCATCGCTAACGCGATTAACAACGTTAGACCTCGTGTGTAAACAAAATGTTCAAATGTTTGTATAGTCTATGGGACTTAACTACGGGGTCGTCAGTCCCTAAACTTACAAACTACTTATGAACTACTTACGAACCAGGACGGCACAAATATCCATGCCCGAGGGGGGATTCGAACCCCCGACCGTAGTGGCCGTGCAGACCGTGACTGGAGTGCCTTAGTCTCCTCGGCCACCGCGTCCGGCGTGTGTAAACACTTAAAGGTTATGAGTGCCACTGGAAAAATGCATAAGTAACACCTGTTGTTTGAGACTTGAAGATGACCTGAAATTAGCCGAAATCGATATCTCATAATAAACATATGGTGTAGCTGTCTATATTTCATAATTCTATTCCTAACATATTTAAAAGCTGCTCAAAACCACCTACAAAAAACCTTTATAATGAGATTGTATATAATTCCACGATCAAATTGTGTTTTAGTTATTTGTAGTAATACACCCAAAGATCTGCCCTTGCTTTTAGTGCCTTGATCAGCTGTTTATTTTTAGAGGTATTACTAGGGACAGGAAAAATTCGCATTTGCGATAAATGCGAATATAGATGCGAATTCTGACTCAAAATGCAGTAAATCCGAAATTGTAGTTAGCAACAGTTGCGCTCAATTCCGATTTCATCACATTGCTCTTCACATAGTGCTGTACTGTAAATCGAGTGATATTTGTATGACGTGTTATCTCCCTGTTGAATGAGGCTGTGATATCTCCGGGCCGTTACTACTGCTCCACCTCGCTCGGCGGCACAGGTAGCGGCTGCAGGGCGAGGAGTAGGGGTGGTGTATCCCTACTTCTGGAACACCCTGTTCACTACCTGCAGCGTCTGGGTCTCCGCGCAAGTGTCTACAAATTCCCTTTCCGCGCAAGTGTCACTCCTCGCAAGTGTCACAAACTCCAAATGTCCATGCATCTTGATACCACAGTTCATCAAGAGTAGTGACTGGCGTATTGTGACGGGCCAGTTGCTCGGCCACCATTGCCCAGACGTTTTCAGTTGGTGAGAGATCTGGAGAATGTGCTGGCCAGGGCAGCAGTCGAACATTTCCCGTGTCGAGAAAAGCCCGTACAGGACCTGCAACATGCAGTCGTGCATTATCCTGCTGAAATATAGGGTGTCAAAAAAATGTTCAAATGTTTGTTAAGCTTATGGGACTTAACTACGGGGTCATCAGTCCCTAAACTTACAAACTACTTATGAACTACTTACGAACTAGGACGGCACAAATATCCATGCCCGAGGGGGGATTCGAACCCCCGACCGTAGTGGCCGTGCTGACCGTGACTGGAGCGCCTCAGTCACCTCGGCCACCGCGGCCGGCGGTAGGGTGTCGCACGGGTCGAATAAAGGATAGAGCCATAGGTCGTTAACACATGGCACCCCATACCATCACGCCGGATGATATACCAGTATGGTGATGACGAATACAAACGTCCAATGTGCTTTCACCGCGATGTCGCCAAACACGGATGCAACCATCATGATGCTGTAAATAGAACCTGGATTCGTCCGAAAAAATGACGTTTTCCCATTCGTGCAACCAGGTTCGTCATTGCGTACACTATTGCAGGCGTTCCTGTCTGTGATGCAGCGTCAAGGGTAACCGTAGTCTTGGTCTCCGAGCTGATAGACCATGCTGCTACAAACGTCGTCGAACTGTTCGTGCAGATGGTTGTTGTCTTGCAAACGTCTCCATATGTTGACTCAGGGATCGAGACGTGGCTGCACGATCCATTACAGCCATGCAGTTAAGATGCCTGTCATCCCGACTGCTACTGATACCCGGCCGCTGGGATCTAGCACGGCGTTCCGTATTGCCCTCCTGAACCCACCGATTCTATATTATGCCAACAGTTATTGGATCGCGACCAACGTGAGCAGCAATGTCGCGAGACGATAAACCGCAATCGCGATAGGCTACAATCAGACCTTTATCAAAGTCGGAAACATGATGGTATGCATTTCTCCTCCGTACACGAGGCATAACAACAACGTTTCATCAGGCAACGCCGTTCAACTGTGTATGAGAAATCGGGTGGAAACTTTACTCACGTCAGCACGTTGTAGGTGTCGCCACCGGCGCCAAAATTATGTGAATGCTCTGAAAAACTTATCATTTGCATATCACAGCATCTTCTTCCGGCGGTCGGGGGTTCGAATCCCCCCTCGGGCATGGATATTTGTGCCGTCCTAGTTCGTAAGTAGTTCATAAGTAGTTTGTAAGTTTAGGGACTGATGACCCCGTAGTTAAGTCCCATAAGCTTAACAAACATTTGACCATTTGATTTTTTGACCATCTTCTTCCGGTTAAATTTCGCCTCTGTCACACGTCATCTTCGTGGTGTAACAATTTTAATGGCCAGGAGTGTAGATTGTACGAAAAGCACATTTTTTTTCAAAATCAAGTTCCTTTGTGAAAACAATAACTTTAGACCATATGTGAATTTTACGTCATTAGAGGAGAACGAAACCTTGTAAATGATACCTCAGTCATTAATCTTGAACAAATAGTACGGGAGATATGCCATACCCACAAAAAACACAGATGAGAAAAAAAAATATATGTTCAAATGTTTGTAGAGCTTATGGGACTTAACTACAGGGTCATAAGTCCCTAAACTTAGCAACTACTTATGAACTACCTTATACTAAAGACGGCACAAACATCCATGGCCGACGGGAGATTCTATTCCCCGACCGCAGCGGCCGTGCAGACCGTGACTGGCACGCAGCAGACCGCTCGGAAAATATATGTGATAATGATTCAGTGAAGTTTAAGGCAACCAAAAATATGTTAAACATTAATCTGTTGATTTTTACGAAGCTTTGAGATGTAAGAAAAGCCCACTTAACAGTAGCAATCATGCAGGCAAATTTATTGTGTGATTAACGTTGTCGTTACAGTATTCTTGTTCCCAGATTTTTCCGATCACCTCTTTCTCGAATTTTTTAGCTTAGCAATGTTAAATTATTGTCTTCGTGCAGAGTTATAGAACGTAAAGAACGCACCCAATATTACGTTATGAAAACATTTTCCTCAAAGTTACCTAAAGTAGACAAAATTTTGCATGGGATGAATTACTTCGTATTTCGAAAACTCGTCACATTCTCTTCAGTTATAAAAGCATGGATGAGAAATGTTGAATGGAAATAAATTTGGCAGAATTTTAATGCCCGCGGAACACTGACCGAAAGTTTGGCATTCAATTGAATGTTGTCCAATAAATGAATTAACACAATGGTGGAAAAAGGTGAAGCAGTTTTGTAATGAAATTTATTGCATCAAATCACAGTTATTATGTAGAGATAAACGAGCGTTCATTTCTATAACCGCAATGTTGGTTGTCAGCTGTGGAACTGAGCGACCTGTCAATGGCCTGTTGGTCGGAATTATGGAATATATGTCAGCGGCTATTGCTGTGTGGAAGTAACAGAATATTTGTGACTGAAATAAATAATTCCAATTAACATAAAAATAATTTCAATAATTTTATTCTGCATAAGCAAGCTTATATCGGTTAGGAGAAGAATCTGTAAGTAGGCAGATTCATTTTCATAAAAGCTGTTAATCACTTTATACTAAAGTAATAAGTAGTGTTCATCTCCGTGCCAGGTGTACGTGCTACCTACGTCAGTCGTTACCTGAAGCATTCATCTCATAAAAAACACACAGCATTTCCTGTGGTCTACCCTCCAGCAAGAAATTTAAAGTACAGGTACATTGCCGATAGTAGTAGGAGTGGCAGTAACCAATGTCACAAAAATCTTCAACAGTGATAGTAGTTCAGCCTCTGAACACAAAAAATCTTTTTTTCCGCGAGCTATTAGAGAATGGAACTCTTGCGAAATATCATAAAAGTGGATCGCTGAAACCTGTGCCATGGTCTTTAATGTGACTTGCAAAGTATACATGTAGATGAATAGGTAGAAGTTTAGCGCACTATACGAGATGATATCGATATAGTACTCTTGTTCCCAGACAAACAAGATAAACGTGTACATGATGAACAGCAATCAGTCGCAAATATTAACAGTTGTCAGAAATCTAGATTTAGGTTATATTTTTGCCATTATCAACGCTTAAAAACGTAGCATAAGACGTACCAAAATTGAACTTTTGTAATGGTCTAGTGAAAGAAATCTAGAATTGCTACAAAAAAAAAAAAAAAAAAAAAAAAAAAAAAAAAAAAAAAAAAAAAAAAATACAACTGGTTGTTGTTCACCATGCAAATACTATAACAGCTTCTCAGCATATCGATTCCGTATGGAATCGCTCCAGTCACGGTGTGCATGACCACTACGGTCGGGTATGGATATTTGTGCCGTCTTTAGTCTTAGCTAGTTCATAAGTAGTTTGTAAGCTTAGGGACTGATGACCCCGTAGATAAGTCCCATAAGTTGTACAAACATTTGAACATTTTGATTCCCGAGGGGGGATTCGAACCCCCGACCGTAGTGGCCGTGCTGACCGTGACTGAAGCGCTCATTCACCTCGGTCACCGCGACCGGCATTAGCTAGTTTATAGGTAGTTTGTAAGTTTAGGAACTGATGACCCCGAAGTTAAGTCCCATAAGCTATACAAACATTTGAACATTTGAAAAAAAAAAATAAATAAACTTCAGGATAACGAATACTTCAGTAACAGTAAGGGGGATATGATACAATTAATGAAGCAGGTCCTACATTTTAGTCAGAACACTATACGTGGCGTACGCCATCAACAAGGCAAAGACACAAAGGAGTACATAATAATATTATTGCCCCACAGAATAGCCGTCTAAGGCATCATGCTGCAGACTGGGCGGCCATTCTCGCCGGAGGTTCGACTTCTCCTTTGAGCATGGGTGTGATTGTTGTGCTTAGAATCAATTAGTGTAAGTAGTTTTAAGTATAGGAGCCGATGACCAGAGCAATTTGATCCAATTGGTGTACAAACATTTGGACAATTGATTAATATTGTTATTAGCCAAGAAAAATCAGTCTTACTGCAGCTACATTACATTATACAAGCAAACGTTGAACAAAGAACCGATGTTAGCACTCAGGAAAGTTGTGGGAATTTATTAATTCCTTGCGCTGAAATTATTGCTCAGCTAAGTGTGAAAAATGCTCTTTTCCGAGCAAAATCAAATGTTCAAATGTTTGTGAAGCTTATAGGACTTAACTGCGTGGTCACCAGTCCCTAAACTTACAAACTACTTATGAAATACCTTATACTGAAGACGGCACAAACATCCATAGGACTTAACTGCGTGGTCACCAGTCCCTAAACTTACAAACTACTTATGAAGTACCTTATACTGAAGACGGCACAAACATCCATAGGACTTAACTGCGTGGTCACCAGTCCCTAAACTTACAAACTACTTATGAACTACCTTATACTGAAGACGGCACAAACATCCATGCGCGAGGGGGGATTCGAATCCCCGACCGCATCGTCCGTACAGACCGTGACTGACACGCCGCAGACCGCTTGGCCACCGCCGTCGGCTGGCCCTATCTTCTGGGGTGCAATAAGCCCCAACTGTCCTCCATATTTCACGACTGAGGAGGGTACGCTGACCATCTGTCGGTGCGTGCCTAATGTCGTAAGATGCCAGCAGGTTAATGTAAACCCATGTTGCGTCCTCAGGATGCTGTAGATTTGAAAGGGAAGTGGGCCGTGTCTAGCAAAGATGTGGACAAGATCTGCAACTAAATGGGGTGATTAATCCTCAGAGGATCAGTTAATAGAAGAAAACTTTGGTAAGCTTGTGTTGGTACAAACTTCTTGTACTTTGACGTAGTTCTACTATGCAATAGATAATTGTTCTGACTTGTGCTTAGAAAGAAGGCTGGCTCTTCTATGATGAACTTCTGGAACTGTAGTATTCCAAGGGCTCCCTCGTACTGACTGGAACTTCCGTCCTCTCCCGTACTGATCACTGCGGATGTGGTGCTCTGGCATATATCTATCCGAGTTTCCTTCATCCCATTGGCCGTCATGCAAAGCAGGCAAAGAGGTACCGAGACTGCGCACGCCCCCGGCAGCCGAAGTACTATGGAGCGACTTATAGCCTCTTCTTGAAGTTGCGCGGTGACTTGAGTAGACTGCGTGCGTTGTGGCGAATAGCGACGTCACAACAACTCACACACTGCGCGAGAAACTCAAAACTGCTGTCAGCACGATTTGCAGAACTTTCCCCAATCGAGCTTGTGTGTGATATGATAACGACGTGGGACTCTTTCAGAGTTACGAGAAGAAGGCGAGCAGGCGTAGAATTAGGTAAACGAAGACAGTATTCACCGTCTGTGTGATCTGAAGGTCACAATTGGTACCTGCATTGCAGCCCGTGGTTGTTGCACCACGTAATAGTACGGATATTTCAGCAATGACTGACAGTTGATGCCTCAGTACTGCTTGATCTATTGATCTGTAAATTTTATCATTTCATGTACTCCATAAACACTTTTTCAACAGTAAATCTTGAGTGCATTGGAAATCTCTAACACGTGTATAATTGCGTTACATATTGTCCAAAACAAATAACGAGATACACTATGACATGTTGTATAACATGAGTCAGAGCATAACATCATCCAACAAGGTATTTATCGTGTCTGCAACGTACTGAGGTTTAGGATTCTTACAACCTCACTGAGGGATATTTACTTTACAGAGAATTCGCGGAGCTTGGAAACTAAGGTTAATGTGTTTCAAAGTGGGAAAATTTCAAGATTGAAACTTTCACTCTTGTTAGCTACCGTCTGCTGTGCTCTGAAAGGAGACATCAGGTGTCCCGATCGATAACCTTGTTCCTGGCTACGAAATAAGATTTTTATCCCACATTCGATGCTCAAATAATTACTTAAGAATGTCTTGACTGGAGCATCAACTGAAAAGAACAATTCATGGACGTTACATCAAGAACGTGCTAGAAATGTAAATAGTAATTCATCGCGCGTCATTGAACTGAAAATGAAATTTAATGTTAGACGAACTGCTCTTGTATATGTTACGGAAACTCTGAAATACGCTGCTCAAAATACTTCACCTCATGCGTGCTTAAACACGAACTACGTCGGCAAAACAATCATATATGTTCACAGATAATTACATGAGTGCTAAGACAACTGGTAGAGTAACAGGATCTCTCCAGTTCCCATTGCATTTCTCTCCATATGTGGCAGGAGAGCTTTAACAACTAATGTAATGCAGAAACTCAGAGAACCGATAAATGATTGATGACAAAGGTTGGGATGATGGACCATTACGAACAAACTAAATAGAACTGCAAATGAACAGTAATGCAATTAAATGTAATTAGTCAGTCAACAACCAGCGGAAGTTTCCGATAATTAACGAAATCGTCATCCAAAGGCAAAATGCTTCGTACAGTTAGCAGTAACACACTTGTTGGAACTCTATCCCCTTCCTCCCTACCTCTCTCTCTCTCTCTCTCTGCGTGTGTGTGTGTGTGTGTGTGTGTGTGTGTGTGTGTGGGTCATTTCTTCCTCCCTGTAGAATTACATTGCAGGAAACACTTTTCCTTTATTAATGTCCGTCAAACCTAATTCCACTTTTGTATTTCAGGGCACTGCACTTTTGCGGATTATTTGTTTGGCAAATGTAGCAATATTTATGAATTCAGTGAGTAATTTGTAGTTTCTCGACAGACAAACGTTGTGTTATTACTCCTTTACCGTTAGAACTCGTGCAGCTTGTGTACAGACGTATCTCGTTATTTCTGTCCCTTCTAGCGAAAGAAACTCCGTCCCCGTTGTCGAGATGAGTAACACACGACTGTACGGTGACGTCCGAATCGGAGCTCAGTCTGTTTCAAACTTTGTGGTGTAATTTTTAATACGATTCTTTGGCAAACTAAAAGCAAAGAGGGGGGGAGGGGCGAGAGGAAAGCAACAGTTACCATTTCACGGGTAAATTGAAAATAACAGAGTTAAAATAGAAAATCTAGTTGGTATCATCCAGAACTTTATTGTTTTTGATCGTCTGTTGTGTTAGGTTTGTGTAATAGGGGTGAAAAAGTTTAGAAAAGCCAGTCAAATATCCAAAGAAGTAAGATATACTGAGTTGCTGTTTCATCTGTGTTACATCGTGAATATTGTAAGAAATGGAAGAAATTTTTGTTATAAAGAATTAATTTAAGTTTGCCACATTAATATTTACCCAACTTACGCTGCTTCTTTACACTACAAGTTTGTTTCAGCTATTTCTATTATCAAGTGAACCCGTTGATATTTTAATAATATAATTACACTCGACTGTGAATTACAATGTTGCATAAAAATTGTTCCAAATTCACTTACGTCTAGTTGGTCAGACGTGCATAAAGCATTTTAGAGTCAGTATCTTTTTTGTGACAAGATGTTGAAGTCAAGTTATATCTCATTACTCGCTTTATTTGATAAGTAAATAGACAATTTTTATTCCTTTGATGCTTTATGTTTACATTAAATTATATCTTTGTTGTCAGTAGGTGTCGCTGTACGTCACAGATAATATATTGCTTTACACAAAGGATCGTTTTTAAAGCAATTCTATTGTCTTCTGACCATCAAATATATAATTTAATGCAAAAATAAAGTATCGAAGGAGTAAAAATTGTCTGAAAATCCAGCATGCTGTGTGGTTCAGGAACAGCAACTTCTTTTCTACTGATATTATTAATTTCAAAACAGCCAAACTTGCAAACTGTTGGATTTTTTGATTGATTACTAGTTTCGAGCTTGCCTGAGCCCATTATCAAGTCAGCTGAATCAGTGACATCTTAAATACAAATAATAAATGTCACCAAATTTACAGAATATAACATATTATTCCTCTTATGACATATCATGAAATACACACGACAACATGTATTACTCTCTACAAAACCAGTCAAACTAGTCGTAAGTAAATTTTTAACAGAACTTTTTTTTATATAAAATTGTAATACAGAGACGTAAGTATTTATTTCATTAAAACATCAACGGATGCACGTGATAACAGAAATAGCTGAAACAGGCTTGTAGTGGAAACAATCAACACAAGTTGAATAAATATTACTGCAGTAAACTGTAATTAATTCTATATTACGATAATGTTACGTTTTCACCTTGTCTATGTTCAAAAATATTTAAATGTTTCTTAAGCTTATGGGACTTAACTGCAGGTTCATCAATCCCTAAACTTACAAACTATTTATCACCTAACTTACACTAAACACAACACAAACATCCATGCCCGTGGGAGAATTCAAACCTCCGACGGGCAACGGTTTCAAGCATCGGAGCATAGTGCCTTAATGCACTCGGCCACTCCATCACGGCCCTTGTGTATGATGTGGGACTAGTAGAAAAGAAAAAATGAAAGGGAGTTTTAACGCCTATTTTTGCAGGACTATGTTACTGACTTCTTATCCTATTGTTAATGGATATACAAAATATTTGTGTGGTTCTTGGAAAATTTTTTGAATAAGCCCTGCATGGTGCTAAACCTAAAACAGCATGTATGCATAGTACGAAATCTTTATATACCTGTCTGCGTGAATCGCATAACCCGGTGCTCGCCTGTTGTCGTTATCAGAAAACTGTTTTGTGCAGCTGTATACGACAGTCGTTAAAACTGAATATGGGCTACGTTTATGATGAAATTTATAGCAGCGGCGGAGTTGTACACTGGAAAGTATTGTGATGGTGTCACGTCCTCCCCGATCTTTCCTTCAAAATATTATGAATGTTCTTTCACGAAACAAGACTGGTCATTTAGAAAAACTAATTGTGATTTTAGATACAGAATGTAGGTATTTTCAATCCGCAGAAGGGATGAGGTCACTGAATGTATGCCACACACTACTTTCCATTCCAATCTACCCTTTTCATATTTCCTTTCGAATTCTACCTATTGAAACTTCATAGCGTTACATGATTCGTTTGGTAGATGAACAATCACACCAAAACCTAGCATAGCGTTCGTGCAGGTTATCTTGACTCTCTTGTTAATACTACTACTTTTGTAGCGTTCTACGTGGTCGCAATATGTACACTTCCTACCCGATATATTGCAACCGTTACTGAAACACCCACTTGAAATAAGGTTTCTCATCTACATGCACTACTTACCCTTTTCACGCGGATAAATTCATATAATTGGATCAAAAGTAAGTGAAACAATATTGGCCTTTAGACTGACCACTCTGGAAAAAATTAGATCACAAGATTTAAACTAAAACTCTGAAGACTGCAGAAGACGAAATTCGACATAATACGAATCGTTGTTGTGTACACCCCGTTATTCAACGTGAAGAAATTTTTTATCTGGAATTACTTAACGGCTATAGTAATCCTGAAGGCGTATATTGAAACTTGGTTATGATAGTTTAACTTAGCTGTTGCTGTGGAAAATATTACTGAAAGAAAACGGTTACAGCAGTCACTAGTACGAATTTTCATCCAGTACGATGCTTTTAAAATAGTTATAACATTGCTATCTCTCCATGGCACAGAATCGTGCCTGTGGTTTTCAAAATATTTTTCCTCTCTCAGATGTCACACCCTAAATATCGGCATTTTATACTCGAGGCATTATATTGGTCATCTTTTTGATACTGAATACTAAAACACCACACACTAAGCAAGGTGGCGAAATAGTAACACACTGGAGTCTCATTAGGGAGGACGGTAGATTTAGGTTTTCTGTGATTTCCCTAAATAACTCTAGGCAAATGCCGGTATGGTTCCTTTGAAAAGGCACAGCCGATTTTCTTCCTTCCCTAAAAAATGAGGGGCGTATTCCTATTCTTGGTTTTTATCGCATCAATGCTGTTCACTACGGTGCCTGTTTACATAGGTCGATCCACTACATATTAAGCCACATCAGAGAATTACATATTGCGGTAAGTTATCAGGGGAACGAAATTTTGAGGTGAAACACTGTCACGATACGTTTCCTACTGCTCGCGACCTCGTCTAATTGATTTAACTGAAAACTCAATGAAAAGTTTTATGGACAGAAATCAGTCCCCCACTTTACCATCTGGATATGGAATCCTCTTGCCTCAAAGTTATCAACAGTTTAATACCCACTATAGTCCGCACCACATAGGAAGTTGGTCCAGTTCTCCAACCGTTCTCCGCATTCCCCTCCATTACCGCACAGGCGCGTGGATGGGCGCGAGTTGCGCAATGTTTTTCCTCCCCTCCCTCCTCCCCATCCCCACTCAACGCTTCACCTATGGCTCCGCCTCTATCCACGGAAGCGTCTTCCTACATGACGCGAACGATAGTGAACAGCTGGAAAGATTTCGACTTACGCATGCAACTATGTAAAATCGATGTTGTTATTTCGACACACTCCCACAATGATTTAGCTGCGTTGGTCAACTGGCAAACTGGCTTTCACTGCGAAATCAACCGGTTTTACTTGCAGAACTTCCATCATCTCTTATTGCATCGACAACCTCTTGTGGGCCCGTTACCGCCTCTTTTTTCAGTCGAAGACTAATTCCGTAATGCAGTTCATTGCTCATTTTGTGCACATTTCGGTCTCTGGTTTGGAGTACGTTGTAACATTAAGCGAAAAGCCTTAGGTTTACTGCACAAACAACAGAAATGTAGTGAGTGATAAATTCCTATACTTTCATCATTGTCCTGTGGTTGTCAGCGAGAAAAAAGTATTAAAAGGTGTACAATTATGTACCCAGTTTGTTGAAATGCGCAAGTACTCTCATTCTCATATAGTGTATGACTGAAATCTCGTCACATGACGTGGCAGTTTTTTGCGACTAGGTTGTTTACAAAATCTCCTGAACTATGTGTTGTAGGTGTGTTTTTACACGCACAGCGATTTTATTGTGACGGTTTAGAATATCATTACCAAATTTCTTCGAAATGGAGACCCATTCATTTAGTTGGAGCTGTGGAACATTGTCGCATGATGTGTATGTTATTTCATGACCTTCGTATTGTACATGTTTCTTATTCCACAGCGATTGTTGACGGAAAGTGAGGAATACGTGTGTGTGCGTGTGTGTAGTTTAGTTGAAATCGGCCCCGTAGTTTAGGAGTATATGTAGAACTTACATATATGGCCACACATATACTTCCTGTTCTGTAAAAAATATAGGTTACAAATATTATTAGGTTTCAAACAGTAATTACTATTCTTAGCAATTTATGCACTTGTATAAATTTGTTAATGATGAAAACTTAGAAGCCATTTCACGAAAAAATGTTCAAATGTTTCTAAATCTATGTGGTTATCGTCCCTAATCTTACAGACTACTGCTGCCATACTAAATGCCTCATCACTATCAAATGAAGTAATAAGAGATTTGAAAGCGAGAGGTGCGGTACCACCAAGATTTTATGGAATACCCATATGTTCACAAGGTTGAGCGTCTGGAAGATTCGTCTATGCGGCCAACAACGAGCAACATTGTTTCACCAACGTAACTTGCTGCTACGTATTTAGCTTCACTATTGAAATCATTGGCACGAAAGTGCAGTCACCACACTCGAAATTCTATGGATTTTATTCAGATAGTTAGCAACCTCAGGATCAATAGTACGGCCGTGCTGGTACCGAGGTACCTTTAATAGATTGTATGTCTCTCATTGGCCAACCTTATTTATGCATGTATTCCAGTCATCTTATTTTTAGTTAGTTAATTTTATGAGAAGATCGACGGAGTTGATATGGGAAGCCCCATCTCTCCTTTGATAACTAATTTATTTATGGAAGACTTAGAGAAAAAGGCAATGGATTCAGCAGTTTCAAACCCAAAGTTTTCTGGAGGTATGTGGATGACATTCTTGTAATATGGCCTCACGGAAAGGATGAATTACATCGATTTCTAGAGTATGAATATTTCATTCACGTTAGCATTAAATTTACAATGGAAATAGGAAAAGATGGTTGCCTGCTATTTTTAGATGTACTCATTCAACGTAAGACTGATGGCATATTAGGGTATGCTGTTCACCGCAAACCTACACGTACAAATTGGTATTTACATACCAGTAGCTGCCAACACCGTTCACAAAAAGTATGCGAAGAAAATCAAATGTTCAAATGTTTGTAAATCTATCGGACCAAACTGCGTGGTCATCAGTCCGTAGTTTACAAACTACTTAAACTATATTATTATATTGTAGATATTGTGTGATACTGTGTGTAGATACTGTGGGAAGAAACAGGACAATAAGGAACTAACAATGTTACTTAAACAAAGTTAAAGTAAGGACAAACACACACACACACACACACACACACACACACACACACACCCATGCTCCAGGGAGGACTCGAACCTCCGACGGCGAGCAACCGCGTTCCCAGCAAAACGCCTTAGATCGCTCGGCTAATTCACCGCGTCAGTATGCGAAGACTTTGGTGCACACGGCACATCGTATGTACGATATTGAGAACTTGCAGGAGGAACTCAAACACCCGAAGAACATTTTCAAAGCAAACGGATTTACCGAGCAACAAATTCACAGAGAATTCAACGTGAAACCTAGTATGTAAATACGTCAGCTACAGGACAAAGAATGTTTGAATGTTGTATAGCTTATGGGACTTAACTACTGGGCCATCAGTCCATAAACTACAAACTACTTAGGAACTAACTAATACAAAGGACGGCACAAATATACATGCCCGAGGAGAGCGTAGAACCCCCGAACGTAGTGGCCGTGCAGACCGTGAATGGAGCGCCTCAGTCCCCTCGGCCACGTGGTCGGCCAGGACGAAGAATGCAATGTATTCAAATCAAGAGCGTTTTTCCCTTACGTGTGTCCTCTTTCGTTGAAGATCAAGTGATCTTCCGACCTAGTTTGAAAACTAAAGCCATATTCGGTTCTGTGAAGGACAATTTGATGATTCGCAAGGCAGATGTGTATTAGATTCCCTGTGAAAATTCTTATGTAGGTTAGACAACTTGCACTGTTTACGAAAGATGCATTGAACACCGAAGATACACACGTTTGTTACAACCAGACAAGTCAGCTGTGGCAGGACATTGTATCAGTATGGGTCACTCTATGAACTACAGTGAAGTGAGAACGTTAACACCGATCTCTTTCTTCTGAGATTCCATTTTTAAGGATGCAATAGAAACTAGATTAGCAGAAAACTTATTAAATAGAGACAATGGCTTTAATTTAGATAAGGCACGGAACCCGGCTCCAAGTGTAATGAAATTGCTGACACAGTGCTACTGCTACCGAACGTATATCGATAGGCGATGGAATAGATGATTTCTTCCGCAACAGGGGGAGCGGCGGCGCACGTAAGCGTATATATTACTTTGCTGCTGACCACCATCTGTGATTCGCATGCGCAGTGCCGCCGTGCTGGGGAACATAAAACCGCGCCTCGAGCCTTGTCGGCGGTCTTGGGAGTCACACAGAAGACGCCCGGACGTTACTCGACCGAAATATTGGAAGAAATTGAATTCGCGTGACTGCATGCGTGAAACTTATTGGATTACTTAATTAACCTAAGGACAAGACACAACACATGCCAAAGGGAGGACTAGAATCTCCGACGGCGAGCAACCGCGCACTCTGCAGCAAGGTGTCATAGAGAACTCGGCCATTCCACAATGGCCCATTTACACATTGAAGGTTCCTAAAAATTAGTGAACAGCCAACGTGTATTGTCTCGAGACGCCACTCGGTACCTGAAAAACGTTTGGTCAATTTGGACGAAGAGGGTTCGAATTGTAGCTTTTCGCACTGATATTTATCTCATACGTCAATAGACAGCTTTAATTGTAGAAGTAAACAGTGTTGCCATAACGCAACAAACGAACTATGTACTATGATAAGAAAAAATAGGAAGATAGTACGAGGCGCGTCCAGAAATTCCGTTTGGTTATATAAAACGAACGGGTACAGATACAGAAAAAATATTGATTGTACAAAAATTTACAACTGTTAAACTACCTTTCTACATAGATTCCGAAATTTTGTAGGCAATTGTCATGGCGTGGCACAAGGTTTTGTGTGCCTTTTTCATAGAATGTTGCCGCCTGTGTATTCAATCATGTGGTAACATGTTCTTTCAGCTCGTCATCGTCCACCAACGACAGATTTTAGGTCTAAGAAGAGCATTACTATCAAAAGATTTTTTTTCTCAGGATAATGCCTGACCTCACACACCGAATGTGACCAAACAATTCTTACGGAAAATTCAATGGGACCTGTTTGAACATCCCCCATACAGCTCGGACCTCTCTCCTAGCGACTTTCATCTCTTCTTACACCTAAAATCTCTCCTTGGTGGTCAACACTTCAACGATGATAAAGAGCTACTACCACATGGTTGAATACACAGGCGGCAACCTTCTATGAAGGATGCATGCAAAATTTCGGCAGTTATGTGGAAAAGTAGTATAAGAGTTGTAGAATTTTGTGAAATAAAATTTTCTTCTTTATCTGTGTACAATTTCATTTTATTACCAAACGGATCTTACTTTCTGGACGCGCCTCGTATTATCCCTAAGCTCGTAACATATCTCAGTACAGAAAAACGTTCAAAAAAGGAAAACACGCACACAAAAGAAGTAATCACACAAAAGAACAGTGACTTGTTGCTTGAAAAGACTGCAACTGAATGAACTGAAACAGCGGGTAGCTTTTTTTTTTTTTTTTTTTTTTTTTTTGCCACATCATCTTCGCAGCCTGTAAACGCCAAAGCGTTGGGCTTCCTGTCTGCCGCTAATCGCAGGTAACAGGAGCCGCACAAAGATTTACCTCTGTGAGAGAGCGCGCGAGCGTCAGCTGTCGGCGCCTGTAAACGCCTACAAACTCCACCCCCCCCCCCCCCTACAACCACGGGCTCCAACCATGGGCAAGCGGCGCTCTTCAGGTTGCTGTTACCACACCACTCCTCTGCTGAGTGGACCGTGGTAGTGAAAGGCGGGGGTGCTGCGCGAGGGGCGAGGGTGGGGGAGGCCTTTGTTGCCGATAATTGCACAGTGGAGCAGTCGCTCGGCAAAGGTTGCCGCTACGGTTACCGCTTTGTGGCCAGAAACGAAAAACGTGACGTCATGTTGCCTTCCGCACTTGCGGCATCACCCGGCACTTTGTTTTCTTCCAGCCTCCGTACTTTTGTTTTCATTTTACACTGCACTGATTACATTTGCATGGAAACAAAGTTCAGTCGGCTAGGCAGTTCTATCCGAGCGATTTCCTTCCATTTGTTTTAAGCGAATGGTTTTGTTGCAGCAGGATTTTAGAACACATACTTTCCTCAAGTATTATGAACTACCTCGAAGAGAATGACCTATTGTCCCATAGTCAACATGGATTCAGGAAGTATCATTTTTGTGAAACACATTTTATTCACATGATGTGATGACTGCTCTAGACAAGGGATGTCAAATAGACTGATTTTTAGATGTCCGGAAGGCTTTCGGCGCACTGTATCTCCCAAGTGTCTTCCAATCAAATTACCGTTACAATTGTGCGATTGGATTTAGTACTTTGTAGTTGAAGGAAAGTCATCGCGTAGAACTGAAGTGACATCTGGCGTTCCCCAGGGAAGTGTTTTAGGGTCCTTATTTTTATAAATCTTCTAGGGGAAAATCTTAGTAGCTCTCTTAGGTTGTTCACGGATGATGCTGACGCTTATCGGTTACTAAAGTCAACAGAAGATCGAATGTCGTCTTACATAAGAATCTTGTCAATTAGAAAAAGCAAAAAAAAATAAATAAATAAATAAATAAATAAATAAAAAAAATCCTATGCATTTTGTGAGCTCAGAGTTTTTCATTGTAAGTTGACGATACTACTGTTTAAGTAAGAATGTCCTCCAAGACAGTTTGGAAAATACGTGTGGTAGCCTGGAGCTCGTACAGACAAACAGTAGCGAAGACCATTCTTATATGCCATTTTAGTTTGGAGGCTTTGCTGTGAAAGTTTCGAGTCCCACAGCTATTATTATATTGCGCTTAAGATAAAAAAAAATTCTGAATAATAGCAAATTTTCAGTTTGCTGGTGTCATATTATTTAAATAAATATTTTATATCACAGCACCAAGCAGAAAATTTGTTGATCTTATTATATTTTGTTGTTTTGCACACAGCCCGTATTGGAATCGTTTTACAAAAATAAAATTTCTTGTTTTTGTTATGCAGAACCCTGTAAATTGGTAATGAAAATAGTGTGAATAGAGGCTATTAAATATTAGTGTTCATTTCTAATCTGTAATGAGCGCACCCAAAATTCTTAAACTGGGAATTACATTTTGCAAAGGTAAACATTATACGTTAAAATTATTTATCATGCTGTAACAATCAGTAATTATTCATAACATTTTTATAAAGAAAGTATAAAATATTTCCCACCAATAGTATGACATAGTCATGCTATTACGGAAATAGTAAATACTCATAACATTTTTATAAGGATAGTATAAAATATTTCTCACCAATAGTATACACCATTTTCCGTAACTGAAAGACTGCTAACTTACTTGTCATCTTAAATTTAAAAATGGTACCCAATAATATGGGACTTTCTCCTAGTTTAGCTTATTATTAGGGGAGTATGAGGAATATACATTCTGAGGGGTTTTCATGAACCCTCGTCGGAGGTTCGAATCGTCTCTCGAGCATGGATGTCGGTGTTGTCTTTAGTATAAGTTCATAAGTAGTTTGTAAGTTTAGGGACTGATGATCCCGCATTTAAGTCACATAACCTTAACAAACATTTTATTTTTTTTTAATTTTTTTATTTATTTACTTATTTATTTTATTTTATTTATTCTTTGCTTCACATTAAATACAAACGATTATCTGTGAGAAACGTAAGGGACATGAAAGGAGACAATGGATAAACTTAAGCCTGCAGCGGCGATGATGACGAGTGATACAAATTACAAACCTGACTCCTACTTGGTGGGTACCACAGCCAGCGTGAATAGGAAC
This sequence comes from Locusta migratoria, assembly GCA_026315105.1. NCBI lineage: Eukaryota > Metazoa > Arthropoda > Insecta > Orthoptera > Acrididae > Locusta > Locusta migratoria. The sequence goes on along the minus strand of CM048746.1, from coordinate 411,275,006 downwards.
CAACTCTAGTTTTTCAACAATGAATTAAAAAATCCTTGCAAGTTCCATGGTTTAGTTCATCTTGAGGCAATTATAAAAATATAACAGCAAATACAATACTGCATTGAAGGCCAAAATAAAATAATTAATGTGTCACTCAGATGGGTTTGTTTCCAAAATTCAGTGACTCGGGAATGACTCTCCCTCCAGTCATACACCACACCAATCATGTGGAGGAGATACGCTGGAGTTCAGCATTCTATTGCCATTATGATTGATTGTCATAAAGAGAACACAAGAAAGAATGCAATGAACTCTTGAGAGCAACATCAGTCGCTCTTTTTTTTTTCGGCATACTTCATAGTTAACAAAAGGTTAACTTCCCTCTTAGCATATTTCTCTTCCTGTTCTTTGCTAGACGAGGAAGGAGAAGAATATTATTAGACACGATATAAATGGAGTTTTTGTGCACAATAATAAAAAAATTTCAGGAAGAGACAAAATTCAGTTCGATCAAATAAAAGAATGAAATGTCGTTAGCACTCCTTGTGGTGACAACAAGAGGAAACGGGGAAAGAAAAGGTGGCAAAATAATGCTAATGAATGAAATGGTTTGAAGAGTAAGGAATCTGATCTGAAAGCACCTCAACAACACTGAAGAGGTAAATAAAAAAAGTAATTTGCAACTGAAACTGTGAGGGCGCCATTACGTTAACGAAAAATGCAAAAATGGGAACTGGCGGCATTAATGAGACTCAGCTAACGAGCTACTTATAAAATACGAAATGGAGGGAAAACGAAACATTTGGAAGTAGGTGAAACAAATAATGAAAGAGTCGCAGAGATTACTAGTTATACGTTACCACGTTGCTTATTTATTCAAACTAAGAAAACCAAAATACAGAGTATAAAATGATCAGAAAGTGCTGCGGGGTGTAGACAATTAGAGCAGTGTTTACTGCTGATGTCAACAATGCTACATATGGTGTCAGGTACAGAAGTATGTGCCTAATGTGACTTAAAAACACATAGAAGTTTAGCATGTAACGCCCTTTACAATGAAGTGACTGTAGCACCCCAAAACTTTAGTAATAGTCGTACATATTAATAATTGTAAATATGTCCTAAACAGCCAATGGCAATTTCAATGCTTTCGCATTCAAATATTCCAGTATAGGCTGCGAGCAAGAGGAATCAATTGGCAAGTTAAGAATTTCGTTTGGAAGGGAAGCGTGCCTGGATAGCCTAATCGGTTAAGGCGACCGCTGGCCCGAAGCGGGAAATCCGAGTTCAGGTCGATTACAATTTTTCAACTTTTTCGTTGAATTTAATTCAACCCCTAGAAACGGTCGAAACGTTCCAATATTTCTATTTCGTATATCTATTTTAATTGGATAAACCCTAACGTGGGCAACAAGGAAATAACCTAGGTTGTCGAGCAGAGACATAACCCAATTACATACAACGTCTTGCAACGTTTCCTGTATACTCATTTGTGATAGACTTTTCTAAGTATAATAAAGAAAATGTATTGAATATATTTGCATGTTCCATCAGGATGCGTCCACCGCAGCATCATATCATAAAGCTTATGCTTGAATTAGTCAACTGAATCGCACTAATAGATATAATATAGAAGCTCGTTGACAAGTTCACGAACATCGTTTTTCATATCGTCTCGTATCATTACATTGAGATAACAGTATGTATGTATGCAGATGGCGCCTTTATTGCGTATACGAGGTATGTAAGGGTGATACATTGACAGAGCTATAATTATTTTGTACTCTGTGGTGAAAAAGTTTTTTGCGTGATTATGGCAGTACGATAAGCATTAGCAGACTTAGAACGCGGAATTATACCTATAGCTGAACGCATTTACATGGATAATCTGCAGGTCACTTTGAAGTGCATGGCAGAGGTTTCATCGAAGCACTTTTATGCTATTTCTTCATAGTTCCATTCTCTAATAGCTCTCGGGAATGAATACAACAATACAGGGCCGGCGCAAGGCACGTGCGAAACGTGCGGTCGCACGGGGCGGCACTTTCTGGGGGGCGGAAAATCTGCCGCCCCCCCCTTTTTTTCTGTAGTACAAACTCAACATTCATTCCCAAGAGGGGTTCGAAACCAAACATCGGAGGGAGCGGGTTCGGAAACTGTAGCATGGCGTCTCGATTACATGCCGGCCGCCCCTGTTGAACAAGGAGAGGAAGGAGGGCTAATATCTTCCTCCCACTGTGGCAGCACCGTCGTGCTTACGTCGGAGCAACAGAGAGGGGGAAGCAGTGTGGCGTACACGCCAGTATTCTTATGGATGGAGCGCTGCCAGCTTGTTACGCGCTGTGCGTTTACTCACAACTAATTTTGCAGGAGACGAAATCTAATTTGGAAATTCGAATGCAATTTTCGATACTGCGGTTACATGTTAAGCCTGGAGCAATTTTGCGAAGCCCTTAAATGGCAGTTGAGTTTTATTCTTTCCGCATTATGGAAAAAAAATGTTGAACATTACTACAGTCGAACATGTTCAACATCTACAAAGGCTAGAAGTATTCCGAATGGGTAAATACTCTGTGAGTATACATTGGTAGTAAGCCTGGCATAAGTTGGGTTTCGACGTATTTTTGAAAATGTTTGCTATCCGTTTCTGAGCGATAGTCTGACGTTTTGGTTTTTGAGCCCTGAAACACCTGTCCCCGCCTGCATGAACACAAACTCTGACTAGCACATTTGTGTGACAATACTACTCACACACTATCACTTTGCCAACATTTATTTACCGTATAATGCGTGTGAATCCATGTTTCATCTAAGTTAACTACTGGTCGCTTTGATTCTGATGAACACCTGAGAAACTATGGTTTTTATCAACAATGCCTTCTCGTCCAAGCGAAACTAAACGTTAATTTTGACATCTTGTAAAACGAAATCCATAGACAGAACATTGCGTCTAAGTGTTTCCTTGCTAGCTCTGAAGCTCATTTCTGTTTGACAAAAGTTGCCTTTATCCATAACATCGGTCACATACTTATTGTGAGCTTCTTGCTTCATCTTCTTGGGCGCTAGTTTAACCGTAGCCTCGCTGTACCTCATCACGTGACCTAGTTCCTGGCAGTGCCGTGTCACCACTTCGCCTTTCCTGACAATAGGTATTGTTGCGTTCTCTACAACGAAAACTACAGAAGTCGTTTCTATGGCCGAGAGAGTTAAGACTGGTCAGAAGCACTTTCGTTGCGTTTCACAAGACCGAAGAATTGGTGCGTCTGAATTTTTTGCAGCTTGGGAAGTAATAGGTAAGCGCTTTTCATATAACCTACAATTAGTATTGCGCATGCACGTTACTCATAAGTTAGAATTTTTCTCCTTCAAGAATACAGAATAGGAAAATTTATTTTTCTTATGATCTGTTACTTAAAAAATTGGCAACTCGGCAAATAAGCAGGCGTCACCCCAATAGCTAGAATGAAAATAAAGCGCAGAAAAGTGACGTGATACGGCGATGACTAATTTGCTTCCAATTATTCCATAATCAGACACGACAGAACTGACACACGCAAATTACGACAGATGGCGAGTGTCAGTTCTTTGAAATGAATGACAGCAGTGCAGTGAGAAAATATATTGTGACTAGCATCAGTACCCGTCGATACACGAGTGTGTATTTATTGCATTATTATGTTACTCCATCTTCTTATTCTTTCGCTCTCCATGTCTTCCGTCCCACTCTTTGGCCGTTTCAACTGTTTTTATTTCCCAGCTCTTCATACATTTCTGGCACAGAGGGGCTATTCTCAATGCTTTGAGTTGTGTTTACCTCTATACTGTCGTGCTGAACGTAACTGGCAACATGACGGTTTAGATGTAAGCACATATTAAAAGCTTTGAAACTGGCCACTCAGTGGCCGAATCATAGGTAGATGTGAAAAGTAAAAACAAAAATTGCGATTGATTGCTGACTTTTCGTACAGATTGATTTAAATAAAATTTCACAAACGTAAAAAAAAAAAAAAAAGACCACGCTAACCGCGGATGGGGGGGGGGGGGGGGGCAATTTAGCAGCTCGCACGGGGCGGCACTTGGGCTTGCGCCGGCCCTGCAACGATGTCTGTTTTCGATCTGATTTCTTGTTTGCATAGGTTATGGGACTAAACTACGGGGACGTCAGTCCCTTAACTTACAAACTACTTACGAACTAGCTTAACCTAAGGACTGCAAAAATATCCATGTCCGAGGGGGATTCGAAACCCCGACCGTAGTGGCCGTGCAGACCGGAACTGGAGCGCCTCAGTCCCCTTGGCCACCGCGGCCGGTGATCTGATTTCTCTTATTTTACTATGATCATCACGTCTCCTGATGTAGATGGGTGCCAACAATATATGTTCGGTAACTGAAGAGAAAGTTGGTAAAAGAAATTTCGTAAATAGGTCTCGCCGCAACAAATAACGCCTTTCTTCTAATGATTTCCACCGCAACTCGTGCATAATTTCCATGACACTCTCTACTCTATATCGCGATAATACAAAACAAGCCGCCCTTCTCAGAATTTTCTCTAACCCGTACGTCAGTTCCAACTGGTGTGAATCCCACACTGCGTAGCAATACCCCAAAATAGGACGCACAAGTGTAGTGTAGGCAGTTTCTTTAGCAGAATTGTTGCAGCTTCTAAGTGCTCTGCCATAAAAATGTGGTCTTTCCTACAATATTTTCTGGGTTCTTTCGAATTTACGTTGTTCGTAATTGAAGCGTTGAGATAAAAAAGGGAAGTCACTCAACTGATGTTCTAAGATACATCGAAGAAACTGTGTAATTCTGAATAGCGTTATTCCCAAACCTTAAAGTTAGTGCCACAGACTCGTAAAAAAGATGCAGTATTATACCAACAATCAGTAATCATAGAACGACGGCAACTAATATAAAATGGTAATAGAAAATTACCTACAAATTGTATTAAAATATTGTATAACGAGACAAAATAGCACATTTACAAGCAAAATCCTAGTTTTAACCATTTCAAGATGGTCATACACATGTAATATGGGAGAGTTAATTCCGTGTATTTTACTTATTAAACAACCGTTTTTATATTGACGGAGATATATGCACATAAATTTGGCACTCTTCACAACTGTTCCAAAATTCACTTCCAGATTAATTGGCGTCCTCTCCATCAGTCAGTTTATTAATGTCACATTGCTTTAGAAGGCTATCACAATATTCAAGAAACTTCAAAGGGATAACGCTAATCATGACTTGGATTTCATTCCGAAGATGAAGGAACAACTTCGTGGCATTCACTTTAGAACTGTTCCAGAGATTTGAGAGGCAAAAGACCGCTCCATTCACACCATCAACAGAACAGTCTGTGCTATCAGTATTCTACACTTTCCACATCGCTGGAAACGGGTTCAATACAACACGTTCAAACATGTCACGCTTTGTATGGGTTGTGAATAAATAGTTGGCACTATTTAAGTTCCAACCCTCGTATATGACCTGCAACAGAAATGCCTCCCTCCCGCGATCAGTGAGGTTACTCTCATATGGACAGCATGGTAATATGGGCACGACTGGAAGGTGCAACAAAATTAAATTTTAACTGACATTCAGTACAACTATCACGTGACTCAAATATTTGGCGCAGAGATCAGTAAAGAAATTTTAGACCGCCTGTCACAATTTCACTCACACTCTGATCATAATATGCCACATGTTCAGACGATCGCTAGGCGCGAGTCGAAAAAAAAAAAAAAAAAAAAAAAAAAAAAAAAAAAAAAAAAAAAGAAAGAAAGAAAACACAAGTCCTCTTCTTACCGACTATTATCGGTGACTTTGTACGTTTAGTAGAGATAAATGAGAAGGGCGAATTTGCTGCTGACTGTAAGCAGCAGGATGGAGTAATAGCACATTAGCGCCGAATAATGACAATATGGGCTGTCATTCTCACATGCTGCAAAATAACAAACAAACTGAAAGTCAGAGGTCAATTATTTAACACAGCAATTTACCATCACGGGATGCATACCAAATCTATATCTGAATCATATTCACTGTACTGTGTCAGTGCAATGCACGACTACGGTTAGATTTGTCTTGCACAAACTGGCGTCTTCTGTAGTCATCTTCATTTCTTTGCTTCTGACATTAAAATATTGTGAATAGAAAGAAATAAACACGCAAATATAACCGATTGGTATCATTTTACCGCGCAGTAGACTGTAAAAAGACGACTGTAGATTTCGTACAAAGGATCGTGTTCGCAGCTGATAGGGGATATTCTTCCTTTTTTTCGTCGGTTCTTCAATTCTAGAGTTTGGATAGCTAACACATTATGCAAAGTGTATTTTCCGAGAATTTTTCTGTCATTTCATTGGACACCCGAATATGAAATTAAGGCAGCAGTTGTCCATGCTGTGGCTGCGGCTGGTGTGAGGCCAGAGCCACTGGGGGGGGGGGGGGGGGAGGGAGGTGAGGAGATGGGAGAGCCCTATTGCTTTTTCCCTGAGGTAGGCCTACGTTGCTGTGTTACATATGCACTCATATAAGCAGGTTCATACTGTTTATACACATAACCGCAGCCCTATTACAGCATCCAAAATGTGGACTGATTCTACAGGGTGTCCAGAAAAGGGCTCCCTGATTTCAAAATTAAATATCTCGAAAACAAATATCGATAGAGGAATGCAGTAAACGGTATGTTTATTGTGAAAGCTGTAAGAAGTTTATACAGCAGTTTGAAATAATAGTTACAAAAACTGCTAACAGATGGTGCTGTACGCTGTACAGCTCATATCAGCATACATAAGTGAAATAATCGTATGAAAACACTCTTTGCAAACTATCACATCACAATGTTTTCAAAATGTTGACCATTAGCACTACAGAGGTGGCGCAAACGAAGAATGAAATTCGCCATCACATTTTGTAGTGTCTCAACCGAAATGGATTCTCATGCCACAGAGATCGCCGAATCAAGCTCGACCAGCCTGGCGGGATGCTTCAGGTAGACCATTTCTTTCACTGTCAAAAAAAAAAAAAAAAAAAAAAAAAAAAAAAAATGCCGGGAGTCAAATCCGGTGATTATGGAGACCATTCCATGCTGGCACCAGTAAATTTGGGATATACCAAAGCAATGACTCGATTCCCGAAGTATTCCTCAAGAAAGCGAAACACTTGTTCAGTCCGATGTGGTCGTGCTCCATCTTGCATATACCGTTCAGTACCTGGTCGATCCTCTAACGTTTGTTGTGAGGCGACAAATTGTTCAAAAATTGCAACGTAACGTGCACCAGTGATCGTTTCTCGAATGAAAAAGGGCCAATAATGCCTCTGCTGCATACTACAGCCCACACAGTAACTTTAGCAGAATACAGGGGTTTCGCTTCACACCAATATGGCTTTACGGAACCCCAAAATCGCCAGTTAAGCTTATTCACGTATCCATTCAGGTGGAAGTGTGCTTTATCTGTAAACCAAATTCAGCCAGCATCAAATCCTTCACTATCAATCATTGTGAGCATTTGATTAGCAAAGACAACCTTTGCACAGCTCGTATAGGTATTGCCTGGTTCGTTTGAATTTTAAATGGAAACATGTGTAGGCTCTTTCTCAGTATTTTCTGCGTGCTGGAACGCTTGAAACCAGTCTCAGATGCAATTCTACGGACGGATTACATTGGATTTCGCTGAACAATTCCAGAAATGTGGCGATATTTTCACGCGTAACTGCGGTTTGCTTGCGGCCAACATGCCCCACTAGATCATAAGTTACGCTTTTTGTTCGTTGAAATTTTGTGAAGAGCGTACGAATGGTTTTCGCATCGGGTCATTTTGGAACATTAAATCGTGCTTGAAAATTTCGTCTTGTTGCCAAAGGACTCTCTTCTAACCTATGGTACTCTAGCACCAGAAAAAGGTGTTGTTCAATGGAGTACATGGTTTTAATCTCTTCCTTCGGTACGCTAACCTCCTTTCACGTTTCAGTAGTGTAACTGATCGCTCTGGGCTTCGGATCACTATTTATACCAGGCATTACGTATGGCGATTACAGCGCCACATGTTAGCAGCTTATGTATCTATTATTTCAAACTGCTGTATAAACTTATTACAGCTTTCACAATAAACATACCGTTTACTGCATTCCTCTATCGATCTTTGTTTTCGAGCTATTTAATTTTGAAATCAGGGTGCCCTTTTCTGGACACCCTCTAGAAAGGGAACAGAAGTAACGTTTGCAGCATTAGCCCACCACCGTATTTTCTCTAGATTTATGAACTATATTTGCAGCTTACGTAATTCAGCAACAGAAGTAAGTTACATTAAGCTGTAATTAATTTCGTGCTTACGAAGCCTTTCTGTGTTGTTATTGCAGTGGAAAAATTGCTCTCATTCACCGTCAATTAATATAGGATGGCTCCATTTAGTGTACAGTATTATACGACTTTACCCCTAGCACTGAATGTACCAAGCTACGGCATTTTGTTACAGCAAGCCCTCTGAATAATAACAATAGAGGTAAATTTCGTAATTTCGGAACACAAAGCCAGTGACCTTGAAAGGTAAGCTGTAATGTAATACTATATGCAGCGAAGGATATGAAGTCCTTAAATATTTGGTATGTATTCGTTTGATAAGGACTGAAAATAAAAATTCTTCTTCTCAGTATTTTTCTGCAGAAAACATTCGTTTGCCAAAATACTAGCTTCAGTTGTAGATCTGGTTTTGTCATATACAAAAAATCTAAGAGTTTTTATCGCTCCTTCAACCCCCTTCCGATTGTTTTCGAAACTCGACAGGCAGCATCACCTGGAAAAGTTGAGAATAACACGCAACACAGCGAGCACGTGCAAACTGAGAAGCGTGAAGAACTTAATACAGTACAGTAGTCCAAAGCGACAACAACTACTGCAATATTGTTATTCAGTCATGCATGTATTAATGTTGTCTCAACTTTAACTTTCAAAGAAATTATGTAGCTCGATTCGGGGGGGGGGGGGGGCATCAGAGGGTCTTACCGAAAGGGTGGGAGAGGAGGCCTCAAGTAATTGCCATGTCCAGTCCACCCATTTGCTTGTCTCATCCATCTGTGTATCTTACTCTTGCCGTCACTCAGCAGAAATTGCCGAAAGTAGGAAACCTTCGGTCAAATAGTATTTAACCATTAAGATTGGCATTCACAATATTATTTTACAATTTATATAAAAATTAAGAAACTGAAAATCAGCTTCTTATATACATGAAATATGCCAAAAGTATATTGTGTTAATAAAAAAAGTAAAAAAAAAAGTAAGCATTATATTTCTTTGGAAATAGTTTATCATATCAAACTTTAACATCACATTAAGTCATAATGTTCAATATTACACTTATGCGCATTAAGCACGCGTTTTATTTCTACATTGTATCTTGCAAACTGAGTGACACTGTACGTATTGCTATTATTATTATTATTATTATTATTTTAATGTTCCGGCACTTGACTTAGCGTCATTCGCCTTTTTGTTTCCCAATAATTTTTTAAAGTCTAAATTACAATTGTACAACTCCGAACACTCTTTTAAATGATCACTGTTCATTATGACAACACTCTTGTGGTACAAAATATATTCCGTCTATCTGGTATTCGTTGGTTATCCAAGATGGTTTCCCAAATTTTCCCCTCACATGAATTTTTATTTATTTTTCTCAATTCTTCTTTAAATATGTTGTTAATAATGTGTTTTACTGAAAATTACGACAGGGTAGTTTTTCCAGTTTGTTTAGTTTTTGTGCCCGTTTTGGCTAGAAAATCAGATTTCACATCACCATGTATGCCACAGTGAGATGGTATCCAACGTATTGCAATCTTCGTGTTGTGTAGTTGTAGGGACGTAGTTATTTCTTGGATATCTTTGACTTGAGCAATTTTTGTATCTCTTAAGTTAACAATTTCTGATAATGCTGCTTTGGAGTCACAAAATTTGACAAATGTGTGCTGATTTACTGCAGCTCTGATGGCTTCCACCTCACCTTCAAAATTAGCGTGCTGTGATCCTAAAGTTTGATAAAAACAGAAAATTTTGCTGTATATTCTTACACCAACGTTTACTTCTTTTTGCATTAATGACCCGTCTGTGTAGATGTGTAGCCACAGATCTTCGGGTTATCTCTGACTGATTGTCTCTAATGCTGTAGTTTTCATTATTGATGGATCTGTTCCACTTTTTTGTTATTATCATTTATATCTAGTTGATAATGTATTTGAGGAGGAGTAATTGGAGAGATTGCTAAAATATATTTCTCAGCAGTCACTTCTGGTAGTTGATACTGTAATCTTATATTTTCCACTTTTTCGATGAAGCTAATCTTTCTATTTAACTGTTTTTTGTCACATGACTCTTTATTTTTTGTCCATTGATCGTGAGTGGGTAGAAGAATAAGTTTGAGACTGATGACCTAGATGTTTAGTCCCATCAAAATAACAACAATAACGAATACGTTTTTCATACTGAAACAGTGATAACTTTTGGATACTTGTTTCAATGGGTTATATCCCAGTCATAATTCTCTGCCGCTCGGTACGGGATTTTGTCGAAGTTTCGAGAACATACCTTTACCGAGGAATCTAGCAATATGTTGCTCCCTCCTACAAATATATCATGAGGATAAAATCAGAGAGATTAGAGCCTGACCAAGCGCGTCGAGGAGCTATGCTCCGATGCGCGAGGCCGTTCCCCATCGGGGGTTCGAATCCCCCTCAGGCATGGATGTTTGTGCTGTATTTAGTATAAGGTAGTTCATATGTAGTTTAGGTACCGATGACCCCGCAGTTAAGTCCCTTAAGGTTCACAAACATTTGAACACAGAGACATACCGGCAATCTTTCTTTCCGCGAACAATACGTGACTGGAATAGTAGGGAAATCCGATAGTGGTACTCAGGGTACCATCCGCCACACACCGTCGGGTGGCTTGCGGAGTATGTATGTAGATGTCTATATTATTGTCGTCATACTTATGCATTTAGGTTCTGATGGGCGCTAATTAGAAATTAACTGATGTTTTTGTACACGTATAGTTCACTTTGATGTAAAGGGACATCAATTCCAAGAACCGTATGGTACAAAATCTTATTTCATTTGTTTATAATAACTCTTCCACACAGACTAAACATAAAAGTAACATTCTCATTTTTGTCTGTTCATATAACTTGCTAAAACTGTCTACTTTAAGATAATAATATAAGTTCTTATTTATCCAAGAAAACTACTGATCTCCATCATTAGACATAGAGAACCGCTTAATATTGGTCCTAGGCGATGATTTTTTCAGGTAGCTCCTCAGTACAACAGATTGAATGGAGGCCCTGTTATCGCACCCATACCGGAATTTGAATCCGAGTAATCATTATCCTAGTAAATCGATCCGACAACTCAGTAATGGAGGAATTCTGAAGACAAAAAAAAAAAAAAAAAAAAAAAAAAAAAAATCAACATTGAAAATAACTGCCTATATCACAAGTAGTATAAACGGAGAAAAATGTTCAAAATTGTTGTATTAATATTTTAAACGAGTAGCTTCATAATATAGTTCATGGCTCAGAGTTAGAAACACTACTGTTCACTGACGATGCTGTCATTTATCGGTTAGTAAAGTCACCAGAAGATCAAAAGCAACCGAAAAATGATTTAGATAAGATATCAGCATGGTGTAGAAACTTGGTAATTGACCCTTAATAATAAGTGTGAAGTCTTGCATATAATTACTACAAGAAAACCGTTAAACTTAATTTACAAGATAAATCAACGTAACAGGCCGTAAATTTAACTAAATATCTAGGAGTAACAATTACGAACAATTCAAATTGGAAAGAAGACGCAAGAAATACAGTAGGGAAGGCGAAACAAATAATACGTTTCATGGGCAAAACACTTGGAAAATGCAACAGTTCTACAAAAGAAACTGCCTAAACCATAATTGTGCGTCCTATTTTGAAGTATCTCTGCGGATTTGGGATCCCCACCTTGTGGGACTGACGGACGATTGAGAAAAAGTTCAGAGAATGGCAGCTCGTTTCGTATTATCGCGATATAAGAGAAAGACTAACGGAAACGATGCACGAGTTAGGATGGAAATCATTAAAAGAAAGGCTTTATTTGTTTCCACGATATGTTTCCTAAATTTGTTTCACCAATTTTCTCTTTCGAATGCGAACATATTTTGTTAGCACCCACCTACGCAGGGAGACATGGCCATCGCAATTAAATAAGAGAAATAAAATCGAAAACTGTAAGATTTACATGTTCCTTTTTCCCGCAAGCTGTTAGGTAATGGAGCTGCAAAGAAATGTCATAAAAGCGGGTCGATGAACCCTCTACTTCAATGTGACTTGCAGAGTAGTTATGTAGATGTAGATATGTATTCAGAACTGTATGCATTATGTAGGTGATTTGTCGACAGTCATTACTGGCCATACAGCGATGTAGCCATTTGCTAAATACTGATTTACAACGTTATGGTGTAAGACAGGGATGTAAACTGAATTATAATGTAGGACAGTACGGGAGTGGGTTCAGGACGACGTGATAAACTAGTAATAGCTAGGGAGATTTAGCACCAAACCGCGTGAATGAGATCTCTACTGTGCGCGTAAACGGCTTGCAGGGTATCCCCGCTAGAGTGAAGCCGTATTTCTAGTAATCTCTTGACCTTTACAGAAGGTGTAAAGTAGTGCTTAACTACTCGTCGACTCATCATCTACATGTACACATCACCAGATAATGCGTCACAAGATCATGTATCACTTACTTCAGTGCATCAGTAAATACACTACGACTTTGAAGCACTGCTTGAAATTTTAACTCATAAGTCAAAACGAATTCTTTAAACGAAATATTTATAAAATTACTTCTTTGTACGAGGCGTATTCATGTGAAAAGAAACGAAACGTCTTAAGAACTAAAACGTTTGATATTTAAATATTCCGCTTTGGGATAACGTAGTGCGAAATCGAGAGACGCGATGCATGCGTCGTCACCTACTAATTAAACAATCAAGGGTGTGCACTCAGCAGATCAGGAAATGTACATCGTCTTTTTCGCAGTCCGAGGTCCGATTCTCATCGAATTCCTCGAGTACGGAACGAACATTAACAATGACGTTTAATGGGAGACTCTCCGTAGTCTACGAAAATCCATCAAGAGCTAACGGCCTGGGCTGCTCAAGGAGAGAGTAATTCTGCTCCATGATAATGCAGCGTCCACACTTCTTCAGAGTTCAAAAATGTTTGTCAAGCTTAAGGGACTTAAAAAGTGTTCAAATGTTTGTCAAGCTTATGGCACGTAACTACGGGGTCATCAGTCCCTAAACTTACAAACTACTTATGAACTACTTACGAACTAGGACGGCACAAATATCCATGCCCGAGGGGGGATTCGGACCCCCGACCGTAGTGGCCGTGCTGACAGTGACTGGAGCGCCTCAGTCACCTCGGCCACCGCGGCCGGCTAAGGGACTTAACTTCGGGATCATCAGTACCTTAACTTACAAACTGCTTATGAACTACCTTATACTAAAGACGACGCAAACAGTCATGCCGGAAGGGGATTCGAACACCCGAGGGGAACGGTCTCGGCCATCGTAGCATAGCTCTTCAATGTGATCGGCCGCTCCTCCGCGGCCGTATTCAGAGTCGCACAAAGTGTACTGACCAAGTTCAGTGAGAGCAGCTTTAAAACACGCCCTACAGCCCGGAGATGTAGCCCTGTGACTTTCATCCGTTTCGTCTGCTAATAATAATAATAATAATAATAATAATAAAAAGTCAAAGGGAAGCGCTTTAACTCGAACGACGAACTGAAGAACTTAGTAGAGGCCTAGCTCTTTGTCTTGCGTGGTTATGGAATATCGCCCCAGATATGTGACTGGATAGGGGATTTCCTCTCAGAGAGGACAGAGTTTTTATTAATCGATGGTAAAACAGAGGTAATATCCGGTGTTCCACAGGGTAGTGTTATTGGTCCTTTGCTGTTCCTTATCTGCATAAATGATTTAAGAGAAAATCTGAGCACCTCTCTTAGGTTGTTTGCAGATGACGCCACCATTTATCTTTTAGTAAAGTCATTTGAAGAACAAAAACAACTGCAGAACGAAATAAGATATCAGTAAGTTGTAAAAGTTGGCAATGGAAACTAAATAATGAGAAGTGTGAAGTCGTCCCCAATAGTACGAAAAAAAATCAATTGAATGTGAATGCCGTAAACTCCACTTAATACCTAGGAATTACTATTACACCAGACTTCAACTGGAAAGAATACGTGATAATGTTTTGGAAAGGCGAACCAGAGACTGCGTTTTATTTGCAAAACGCTTAAAATATGCAACAGATCTACTAAGGAGACTGCATACACTACGCTTGTCCGTCCTCATTTGGAGTGTAGCTGCCCAGTGTGGGATGCTCATCAGGTGGGTTTGACGGAGGACATCTAAAGAGTCCAAAGAAGGACAGCTCGTTTTTCAAGGTCACGATACAGGAGAGACAGCGTCACGGAAATGATACAGGCACTGGGATGGGAATCATTACAACAACGGCGCTTATCGCTGCGGTGTGGTATACTTACGAAACTCCTATCACCAACATTTTGCTCCGAATGCGAAAATATATTGACTCCACCTACACAGATAGAAATGATTATCAGAATAAAATACGAGAAAGCAGAGCTCGAACGGAGAGATTCACTTGTTCTTTCTTCCCGCACGCTATTCGAGAATGGAATAGGAGATGAATAGTACAAAGGTGGTACGATGATCCCTCTGCTAGGCACTTAAATGTGATTTACAGGGTATCCTATGTAGATGAACTACAAGAATTCCAGAAATAGAGAATCATACAGCTGTTAAACAGTGGGATAATTTTGTTCAGGCCTATGGTGAGTGCTGTTGAATAAAGACTTCAATTATACCCACAGAGTCGTTTCGCACGGGCAACTGCTCCTCATCTGCGGAATTTCAAAATGAGCGAGAAAGACGCCCGATGTCTTCTTCGTGGCATACGGAATTCAAATAGATTTTAAAGGTAATAACGGAAACTCTTCGCAGAAAAGTGCGACAGCGCTCCCTAACACCTCCTAGCGGCGTGAGTTGTAAACAGAAACTGAGAGTGATCGGCCGATTAACAATGAGAGACTACTTCATAAAAATAGGAAATTGTTGGAAGAGGGAGTGTATGTGCTACACGCGGCTGTAATTGGTAACTTCCATCAACGATGCTCTTTGGAATGCTTCTTGAGGTTCCCGAAAAATGGATAATTCTAAATGTGATAGTTTAAGGAGGCTACTATTAGGCCTCCTGAGACCGTTTACGTTTAATAAACAGTGCCTTTAAAGCTTTGATTTACAATTTTTTACAAGTTATTTATAGATAGAGGCAGTGGGTTATTCGTAGCCGAAGCGTTGACTTTGATAAAATTTTGAGAAAGAAGGGCCCAGATCATTTACATTCTATGTATTATTCCCAGACTACTTTGTGGAGAAATATTTCAGTAGTAAGATGTAATTCGTTCATTACGTGTAGTTTAAATAATGGTGGTTAATGTATTATAACATGAAATGTATAACAGTAAGTTTTACTTCAATACCTTCATTTAAAGCTGTTTGTATTCAAGCAAAAAATATATTTTTGAAACATAAGGCTAAATAAAAAATTTTAATGAATGTTTACATTTCCGTTTTTATTTCCAGTATTTAGCCTTAGGCACTGCCTTGCGTTCTGATGCCTAACTGCTCTTGTAAACTGCGTTCATGTATATAGCTAAAACTTACGCCTGTTCAGAGTTGAAGGGTATTATTTGTCCATCTATGCAACTATAACAAGCGTGAGTGCTTTTCACCAGACGCGTTTCGTTATACAAAAAATAAAACATTTTCAGTGGTCTGAAATGATTGTCGTATAAAATTTGATTTGCTTTCGTAAATCGAAAACAGTTCGTTAAAAATTAGCAAAAAGTTTATTTTATGATTATGTTTTATTAATTTTATTTTAGTTTTTTTCCCCTTAAAGACAGTTTTTCTTAGAGTCTCGCCTGGCTTGAAGCTCCATGTTGTTGCGCAGTTCATGGCAGTGACGATTGCTTTAATTTCCTTTGCCCTACACTTTAAAAGAAATTATCATCCAACAAAATATCTGAAATGGCGTACCTTGCAAAATAATTTTCGTAAGCAGCGAAATAAAATACGGAATCATAAATGTCAAGGTGGCCTGCTAGCGGTGTTGCCTGGCAACGCATTTATTTATTATTTAACATGCCCCATTACATAGTAATATTACATGTTTGATGGTTAGATTCAGGCGGTTACATCAAATATTTTTGCAAACACAAGTACAGTATATAAGTTGACAGGCTTTACAAAGGAACAAACAATTTTATACATCAGGAAATCTTATTGAATTACAAAAAATGTAAAAGTCTGTAGTGAATTTATGGACTAAGTCGTATTTGCTGACGGGCCATCCTCCTCCTATGGCAGCTATTTTTTTTTATTTTTTCATTTTTATTTTTTTTTTTTTTTTTCCTGAGAAGATCCCTCTCTTTCAATAAATTGCAGCAGTCAAAAAGCACGTGGTCAATAGTTAGGACAGCACTGTTACATGTGCACGTTCCGTCTTCAATTATTTTGAACCGCTGATAGTAGGCTTTCAGTTTCCCGTGACCTGTTAACATAGCTGTAAAATTCGGAGATATTGGAAGTTTAATCAGTAAACGTTGTCGGATCGTAGGAAAATACGGTTTAGTGCTTCCCCCGTTTTTTGTTCTGTGACACTCAATGTCCCATTTATTCCTAAACTCTTCTCGAAGTTTCTTCTTCACGGCACTTGTAGGTATTTTGTTGTAACGTATTGACTGTCGTGATCGAGCTGCTCTTTTAGCAAGGTTGTCAGCTAGTTCATTTCCCCATCTCCCTTGATGTGCCCTAACCCGTTCGAAACGCACCAGCCAGTAGTGTGTCTGCAACCTTCTGATTACTTTCCGCTAATATTTTCCTCAGCTACTTTCTCAAATTGTGTACGCAAAACAATCACACGAAAGAACAATTCCAGCAAGCCCACACGGTCGTTTGTTCTTCCTTTAGATAACAGTCGGATGTGTCATTATTGGTGTCCTTGGGTGTGCCTGAGCCGAAATCATTTATTTCTCTCGTCGCCGCAAACGTATGTTGCGTCCGTCGGGGTATTCTGTAGCCAGCCATGGAGTTTTTTACTTCCTCCTTTGATGGACATCTATATGAACAAAAGATCATGTGACATTTTAGTCGAGTATTTTTAATATTTGTTTACATCGTTCTCTAAACTGTTTCTTGTAAATAAATCTGTTGACACTCCTGCACTGCAATCGAATTCTCTAGTATGATAGCCTTAGCCGACTCGCTAGTAACTTTCTACAAAGGCTCACGTAAAGAGAGCTTGACGCCAATACCTGTTTGTTGCTTCTCTGATGTAAGAAATTCTAAACCAACACAACGGCTTGGTGGGCAATCCAGCGAGTTTGTATTTGTTATTTTCATACGATAACTTACAAACAAGTACGATCTACATTCATTGTACAAATTTAGACATATGCAGGTAATCTGTGGTAACACCGAGCAGGTACTATTGGATCGGATACTAGAACACTAGTTTCAATGGGTTAATTAGCTTATAAACAATTGGAAACCATCAATTAGCAGACCCAACAACCTCCACACACACACACACACAAATACATACAAATACTCATATTACCAAGCAATGTCCAAGTAAGTTGGGACTAGGCAGAGAGACTCTTAATTGTGATTATATAACTACGAATTTTTCAATTAAGATCATTTTACAAACAGTCAATCGCCTAAATATTACTTGGAAAATTAATTAGCAATTCAAATTAGAGTCGAGCTAGTTGTTGGACTGGGAACTTGAGAATCAGTATTTGTGCTATTTTATGTTTAACATATACTTTTTGGTAATGTGTACCTGAGTGGCAGCTAGTCAACCTACGTATTGTTTATAAATTAGCTCACTTAGTACGAGAATCCAAAATCTAGCACCTACACCATGCAAAAAAGCATTAAATGTGTTTGGTTTCGTCTTGTGTTTTCAAAGAGCTTTAACGGTATTTAGAGGTGGAGAAAGAATTTTTCTGTCACGAGTTATTATTTAATTGCCCTCGTTAATTCTAACAATGTTTCTTAGTGAAAAGCGTTTGCTGACCGTCCGTGAGCAACTTAGGTATGTACTTTAGCGCTTGTTTCTTACTCCTCTTTAAAAGGACTGGATTATATTTCACGATGGTGTCCTACTTGCTGACAGTACTATTTACGCGGAAACTAACTTCTTGTGTTTCTACCTTTTTAGTGTTTTGTGAACCACGAAAAATTTGTCAATTTCGTGCTCACGGTTGATTTCTTTCTAAAAGTCGTGCATACGAATTTAATATTTTGGAGATACTATGGAAGTATCATGCTTTCATGTTACACAGAAGAATATTTTGACGTTCAGTTCGTGGTCTAGGATATTGAATAAAATATGTAGGGAGTTTCAGGCACCGAATTTCGGATACTGCTAGGGTGCCTAATTTTTTGAAGTGACTTTTGGAATTCTTTGGAGATTTTGCAGTAAATATATTTGTCCGAGAAGAAATAGTGCTGGGCAGAAAAATGTATGAAGACGGCACATGAAGCCATCAGGAAAACGACACGTGAATCACCATTTAATGTGGAATCAGAAAGTTTCGTTTCCCATGGTGAAGATAGTGTAGACGCGGAATGCGCCTGTTTCTCTGTCCCATACTGGCAAGACGAATCTGGAGAAGCCTGTATCAGGTCTCTGGGATGTTTACATTGACGCATTAAGTGACTGCTAAAATTGGAAATCATGGCTAGGAGGCTTACAACCACACTAGTATTATACAAACACCAAGATATTCCTATTTATATGCAATTTTCAATTTTCCTAATGTAATAAGGAAATCTGAATTCAGAATCCACGATATCCAAAACTCCGTAACGTTTCCGTAAATTATTTGAAATACACAAGTTTCATTTACATAAATTACGACGTATGAACTGATGACAATGCTATAAAAAAAGCAGTCAACAATCCGAAGATTGGTTTGAACACCACAGTGCTTTACTAGGCGTGGTCCTGTTTGGAGGTGGTATGCCGTTGCCTTCCTCCGACTTTCGAACTGACTTACCCCGTTAAGCAAATTAATTGTGAATTACTTGAGTCAGCCACATTCGAAATGGTTTCTGAGTTTTAACCAACCGAATACCTAGATTTTCTCAGTGTCCGTAAACATGGAATCATACTCTATTGCCGAACGCGGTGGCCGAGGGGACTAAGGCACTCCAGTCACAGTCTGCACGGCCACTACGGTCGGGGTTCGAATCCCACTCGGGCATGGATATTTGTGCCGTCCTTAGTATTAGTTAGTTCATAAGTATTTTGTAAGTTTAGGGACTGATGACCCCGTAGTTAAGACCCATAACCAATACAAACATTTGAACATTTCATACCCTATTCCCTTGAATTGTTATCAGTTATAAAAATAGTTGTCTTCTATTAATCCAAACTGGTTAGGTTTTGCAATGTCCAATTTAGATTACAGTCAGGCTTCTGTACAGTGTAGGCACACACTTCACTACTTCATTGACAATATACGTTACTCTAAGGAGTATTATTATTTAAACAGTTAGTTAGTGAGCAGTACGGCTTTATATGAGATTGTGTTGCTAATCTTTAGCAACATTACACTCTGTTTCTACATCCAAATGTTTTAATAGCATTAATGTTTAGTGTTGGCCTAAAATATTAGCTGCTTACTTTCCAATTACTATATAAGCTTGGTATTTATTTCCTTTGTCAGGGTGGCGCCGGTTGTCGTTTCCAGTTCAGTTGCATTCAGCATAGACTAAGACTTTCCTACACGAAACTAAAATCTTTAGGTGCGAAGAAATGTAAAGCACCATGTCTATTATAACACACGACAGGGCCAAACAGATCTGTGAGATTATATTGACATTACTTGGTACATTGGGCTTTTAGTACTTGTTGCCGTGAAATCTCATGTGTCGCATAATATCCGTCGTTGAGATATAAGATGTGCATCATGGTCACATTATGTGACAATTTTTTTTCGCATTTCATTGTTTATGACATCATATCTCATGTATTATGTGACATAAGTTGTTTTTAGCGGAACAGAGGTTGCTGTTAAGGGAATACGTTTTACAAATTTCTCTGAAATCGGTCCACTAGTTTAGGAGGATATGTGAAACATACACAAACACTCACACCCACCCGCGAAGCCCCCCCCCCCCCCCACACACACACACACGAACACACACCATTACGAAATAGCGGGCTGTAAGTGTACACAAATGGATACATTCATAAAAAAAAATATGATAAACCTTACGAACAACAGACAGAGTCCGCAAATATCGCAGAACAACTTTTGCTGAACCTGGCGATGGATAGACTAGAGGCGACTGCCATGTGTTTCTTAGACTTTAGCAAAGCCTTCGACTCTGTGGACTTCCATATATTACTTGCTAAACTTAGCAGTCCAAATTTATCTCAAAGTTCGGTGCAATGGTTTCGCTCATACTTCACATCGCGTCTTCAGTGCGTCATGTCCGGCACCAAAACGTCACAATGGAGAAAGGTACTATCAGGTGTACCACAGGGCTCCGTGTTAGGTCCAATATTCTTTTCATTGTACGTGAATGACGTGTCAACTGTTGTGTCCTTTTGTAAATCCCACACGTATGCCGATGATCTCCAGCTGTATCTAACTGCAAAATCAGGAAACCTGAAGACAGCCATCGAGAATTTCAGTACTGATCTATGCGCACTATCAAAATGGTCACAGAATAAAGGATTAAAGCACATTCCCAGGAAAATACAAGCGATTCTGGTAGGTCATTCTACGCTTATTAGTCAGAAATATCGCAAATCTCTACCATCAATAATATTACATGACACAAATATTTAATTCTCGCCTTTGGCAAAATGTATGGTAGTGCTAATAGAAAAACTAAATTAGCACACAGCCGCAGTGTGTAAGAATACATCAGCATTCCTTCATGCCCTACAGAAATATAAGAATTTCTGTCCACTCGGCCTCAAAATGAGGTACAAACACTAGTAATCCCATTTATTGATTAGAGTGATGTTATCTTGCAAGGTCTTTCTTAAGAAAGCTTTAGGCGAGTGGAATTAGTCATGAACGTCTGCGTTTGATATTTATGGAACATCCTTCTCTTCGATCATCTCTCACCATCTTATACGCAGCTATCCTGGCTCCTTGCTGACAAATGCAGAGATTTTCTTAGACTCTGTTCCCTCTACTCTCTTATCAACGTACGCTGTCCCTCATATCTTTCCTCGACCTAAACAGTCTTGTCTGAACGATATAAAAGAAATACACGTTCCGATCAGAGCAAAACCTTTTCTGTCTGTATTCATCACTTAGCCGCTTTCTCAAAGGCCTTTTCAGTAGCAGGAACAAGACTCTGGAACCATCTCCTTCACTATATCAGAGAACTGAATAACGCTGATAGCTTCAAATGACAGTTAATGGATTATCTACTAAAGCAATAATTACGCCCTTGTCTGTTCCCCTAAGCTTCCTATTAAAATCTCCGATTGGCGTTGCCCTCACCAGGTACAACACTCCTACCTTCCTTCTATCAGAATTCGCCAACCTTAATCAGTTTCTGCATATTCAAAATTATATTTTTTATCTGCTGATATTAATGTTATTTATATTATTACATCAGCAGCAGCATAAGCAGTTTCAGTAGTACTGCTAGTATTAATCTTACTAGTGTTAAGTCAATAGTTTTTATTTAAGTCCCTTTAAATGTATTGAATCTGTCTAAATGATGTTATTAATACCTTATTAATTGTTTATCTATTAAAACCCTTTTTATTTGATAGGTAACTCACATGTAAAAAGTATGGTATATGTAAAACCCTGGTCCGATGTAAGAAAGGGCCTGATGGCCCCAATCTGATCGGGTTAAATAAAAAAATAAATAAAGCAAATAAATAAATATCCAAATTCCTGAATTGCCGTGAAATCGTTCAAAACCACGCATATTCTGTCTATAATAATGCCTTGATCTCACATATAATGAAACCGCTACAGAATTTGGTTGCGTACTTTTAATCTCAGCTGGTGGTATGTGTTGTAGTCAAATGATGAACGTACGAAAATCTGAATAGTCGCCGGGGCTCGAACCCAGGTCTCCTGCTTACTAGATAGTTGCGTTAACCCTGGCACCAACGATGCACACGGGCTCGAAATAACTGCATAGACCGCTAAAGCACGTACCAGGTTTGACCCAAATTCCTAATGAACACTCACTGTCACCATTGTGTTTCATGGCTCGCAGATGATTTCGCACCAGGAGCCGGGTCTTCGTCTTTATTTGCACTACAGTAAGCATCAAACCACAACATCGTGGATAACAATTAATAATTGCGGTATCTATTCCTTCGGATATATTCAGAAGAACATATGACGAAATTTTAAATAAAAGAAATTCTGTTTAACTTAAATATTTTAGTACGAAAATTAGTGACTGATATCTTCAGATTGAAACATTGTACCAGTTCGCTGCCTTCCGACAGGAAACAATCTTTTTAAATCTCATTAAGAAGTATTTTGATAAAGAATAGGAAATTAAAGCCCCTCCATAGACTACACTTACTTCTTACGAACCTGTACAAAACAAGAAAATAAAATAAAAAAGAGGAAGAAGGGGGTGGGAGAAAGAGAGAGAGACAAAAAGATGCATCCCTCCACCGACAAAAATCCTGGATTCGCCAATGACAGTTAAAAAAGGAAAATCACCTTTAGTGAAACAGTTCAAACGGATATAGATAGATGTCTGTCAGGACTTAAACGATACGGTATAGGTTTCTAGTGCAGCTAGACGGTTATCGAAAGCCGATAACAGCAGCCACCGAGGAACCGTCAATACGTTCATTTCGACATTACAGGTGCTGCACGAAATCGCAGTGCACGTCAACCGCCTGTCAAATCCAGCCAGCAGTTTCCAATTAACGTAATGTAAATACCAGTTATGAACGCACGTGTACAGTGTCTGCGCTGTTACGAAATAGTTCCACGAACAGCCCTGTAGCACACATCGAATTACAATCTGCAATGCAATGTGTTTGCGGATGCTTCTGTTAACATACCTCAATTGTCAACAGAAGCTGCTCAGGCGCAAGGAGTGCGTCACTAGCACTACTCTATTTTAAAATAATTGGCTCCCAAATACAGCATTATCCGATGTTATACAGACATTCTAAAACTTGAAAAGTTATTTTAGAGGACAAAAAAAGCAGAGCTAACGATTATCCAACAAATGTCACAATGGAGAGAAGCATCTACTTATTTACAGTCAACTTCCAACCATTACTATATTTATTTTTGATGAAACATTGGTCAGTTTCCGCTGCGTATTATATTATTTTCATCTTTCATTGTTAAACGCATCCTTGCACACCTACAGAGTGACTGTGCTAAAGACTTATTCCCCTTTTTCTGTTACGTTACATCCTGCAGGCAATTATAAGAGCCACCATCTGCATCAGGAACATCCTCTGCCACAGACAGAGCCTCGTATTCATTCGTAGGACTAACCGGGGAAGCCTCCACTCCGGCCCCCTCAGTCTTACGCCGCCTGACACGCGCTGAGAAGACCTCTCAATCCACCGCAGTTTGGGAGGCACCCCCTCGCAGTCAATGGCCGGGCTGGATACAGCCGCAGGCCGATCTGAGGGCACAACAGACGCAAAGGGCGTCTACTGCTCCCCTGCGAACGGTGCACAACAGCGATGCCCACCCATCGCGGTCTCAACCTTTGCCAGCGAAGGTAACGCCGCCTGAAGCCGCGAGAAAGAGTCGTCATCTATCTTATCCTCCCTAACACTAAGGCCATCTTATCCAGGCCGGTCCTTGCCCATCACCTCCATTTCTCTCTCCACAAATCGTTTCCCCTCTGCTACCCTTCTCTCAAATCACCACTATCTGCGTCTTCTCCCCCGAATTCCTCTTTGTCATTGTCCTGACATGTCTCTTTCTACCTTCACTGTGTTTGTTCATCTACTCCTTATCCGCATCTCGTACCCTTCCGTAGCTCCCTTTTCCATCTCATCCTCTTATTTATCCAGTTCGTGCGTGTCTATGACAGTCTGCTCCACCTAAATCTGTTTCTGTACATCATCTCTTTGTATCCATCTCGTCACATTGTTTCTCTCTTTCCATCCTCACTGACCCAACCTCTCAAACTAATTTCCTTCGACCCTTCGTCTGTATACCTCCTCCCCTCTCCTGAACCTCGCCATATCACCTCAGCTATCTCATGCTGACGTCTCTCTGTCTATCCAAATGCTCATGTTATGAACTGGCCATTACAATTGCTACACCAAGAAGAAATGCAGATGATAAACGGGTATTCATTAGACAAATATATTATACTAGACTGACATGTGATTATATTTTCACGCAATTTGGGTGCATAGATCCTGAGAAACAGCATTCCTAACGAACACCTCTGGCCATACCAACGGCCTTGAAACTCCTGGGAATTGAGTCAAACAGAGCTTGGATGGCTTTTATAGATAGCCATGTAGCTTCAACATGATACCACAGTTCTTCAAGAGTAGTGACTGGCGAATTGTGATGAGCCAGTTGCTCAGTCACCATTGACCAGTTGTAAGAGACGTGGAGAATTTGCTGGCCGGGTCAGCAGTCAAACATTTTCCGTATCCAGAAAGGCCCGTACCGGACCTTCAACGGGCGGTCGTGCATTATCCTGCTGAAATGTAGCGTTTCGCAGGGATCGAATGAGAGCCACGGGTCGTAACACATCTGAAATGTAATGGCCACTGTTCAAAGTACCGTCGATGCGAACAAGAGGTGACCGAGACGTGTAACCGATGGCACCCCATACCATCACGCCGGTTGATGCGCCAGTATGGCGATGACGAATACACGCTTCCAATGTGCGTTCACCGCAGTGTCGCCAAAAACGTATGCAACCATCATGATACTGTAAAGAAAACTGCATTCATCCGAAAAAATTACTTTTTGCCACTCGTATACCCAGTGCTAACAGTCATTGAATCGCGACCAACGCGCACAAATATGTCGCGATACGATACACCTCAATCGCGATAGGCTACAATCCGATATTTATCAAAGTCGTGATTGTGCGCATTTCTTCTCGTCACTCGAGCATCACAACAACGTTTCACCAGGCAACGCCGGTCAACTGCTGATTGTGTATGAGAAATCGGTTGGAAACTTTCCTCACGTCAGCACGTTGTAGGTGTCGCCACCGGCGCCAATCTTGTGTGAATGCTCTGAAAAGCGAATCATTTACATATTACAGCATCTTCTTCCTGTCGGTTAAATTTCGCGTCTGTAGCACGTAATCTTCGTGGTGTACCAATTTTAATGGCCAGGAGTGTATATGGTACGGACTGGAAAAAAAGCTTTTGCCCTTCGGTCCGATCGTGTGGAAGCCAGGTTTATGGTGATGATTCTCATGTTGCAAGCAGTATGTGTTCCGTTATTGACCGAAATCGATCCGGTAGTTTCCGAAGAGACGATACATACACGTATATCCGTTTTTGTAATATATATAGATACTGTCAGACCAAAAACGTGTCGCACCCTGCAGGAATTGTCTAATAGTATCCCGTTTTGGTATGCATGTGTACCATCGATGTAAGAATAAATGATTACTTTTATACGGCTCTGTAATGTGTAGGGCGCCCACTAGCGTAGAATACGTTTACGTACAGTTCGATGTAGTCGCAAGGCCTTGAAGATGCGTTAGATAGGTTGTTCACAAACTAAATGCCTTTGGTACGGAGCTCATTTTTGAATCAAGTGAAAGGCATTTGGGCCATTAAGATGCCACAATCGTCAGACGTTATAATCAATGCAATAAAGAAGTGCAGGTTCGAACTGACCACGAAACACCATCCCGAGGGAGGAGCGTTGTATTGAGCACCGAATAACGCCGGATCCTTGACCTCGGCACCGCCATTAGCAAACAAGTATTGTAGACCTTACAACATACTTCGAGTTCCCGCGGACTTCCTTTGAATCGCACCTGACGCACTGAAATCCTACCGATCCACGAGTCGGTCGCCATTGACATCACTTTTTCGCAATTTCGCCGCTTAAAGAACACACGTCCCGTTAATTTTTCATGTATTATAACATATCCAAATTTTAGACAAATCTGAGAGTTACAGGGTTGTTTACTTAAGAGTGTGATTTGATCGAAGGTAAAAACTAGGAAGCTTTTTATTTCGTTTTTAAACTCAAAGTTTTATTGCAACAAATGTTCAAATGTTTGTTAAGCTTATGGGACTTAACTACGGGGTCATAAGTCCCTAAACTTACAAACTACTTATCAACTACCTTATACTAAGGACGGTACAAATATCCATGCCCGAGGGGGGATTCGAACCCCCGACCGTAGTGGCCGTGCAGACCGTGACTGGAGCGCCTCAGTTCCCTCGGCCACCGCGGCCGGCTTTTATTGCAAATGGAATATTGTTATCAAGATTCGGTAAGGGTACAATGGATAATCCCTGTTTTGACTTGTAATCTGGGCTTGCGGAAGAGCTCTCTACAGCAAAGCGAAAGATCACTAGTTAGAAAACCCGGTGCGATCACGGACATTGTCACATTGCGTTTTGACCTAGTCTCCACCTGTCTACGATGCCAGGAGTCACCGGAAAAGACACGTGACTCGGAACGTTAAACTGGAGGACCCCTATTCCCAGATGCTTAACTGGGGGTAGGTAGGGATAAGCAATTCGCCGAAGTGGTGTCCATTTGAAAGGCACAGGCCACAGAGCCACGTTAAATTGTTATTACAATCTTTGCACCCCGTTTCTTGATGCTACAATTTATTTCACATTACATGTGTTTCGTATATTAACATGAGTCATTGCTGTAATTTTTAAATGTTTCATGTTGAGTAATTAATTTGGTTCCTGTTGCATATTAATTTCAAACTATGCCGCAAAAAAAGTTCCTTCGTTTGTATGATTGTAATTCGTACAAATATACACTTTATTTCAAGTCCAATAAAATGTTCACCTTCAAAACAGGAGTACGATCACCGCGTGCATAACCTTACCATTGGTGCATGGCAGAGGGTAATTCACTTCAATAATTCGACTCTAGTCTACAGTTTTATTTCAAACTTTCACACTTTACTTTGCAATAAAGGGAACGCCAGTAATATTTGGTAATACTCTTGTGAGTAGGGACACTTTTGAGAAATCACATTTTTGACAAGTCCCGGGCGAGCATGTGGCAGGCGTCCTACAGGAACAACAAGAACCTGTTACGCGGCCAGCAGTTGCTCTCGGTTGCAGTACCGGCGACGCCTCTCTGCGGATGTTGTGCAGCCCCAATTGTTTCCCATTTAATAAGATGCGATTCTGCGGTTATTTCGCACTTTCGTGTAAAGGTAACAATTTTAATGAGCCAAAGCTTATTTTTTCTACCTGTTTGTGTGCCGTTTGGGGC
The DNA here is from genome assembly GCA_026315105.1 of Locusta migratoria. Lineage (NCBI taxonomy): Eukaryota > Metazoa > Arthropoda > Insecta > Orthoptera > Acrididae > Locusta > Locusta migratoria. The sequence continues at coordinate 411,247,439 of CM048746.1, read as the reverse complement.
TAACAAAATGATTTTCCAATTAATTTGCAGCCTCGTCCAGAAAATAAATAAGGCAGTCTTCGGCTGAAATTGTGGTGTTTTCAATTGGGGTTGCAATATTTGTACAGGGTGACTCATGCTTCGAAAGGTTTAGCCGACTTTGTGTAATCTTCATTACTTTTAATTACTTGTATTATGCGATTTATTGGCATGTCATTGCCTTTGACAATTTCTTGTTGAGTACAATTTTTGTCCGGAGAAATTTTGCCATCAGTAAAAATTTTGATTACGTTTTATTCTTAGGATTTAGAAACGTTCATCTAGCGTTGCTTTTTATGGAATTCAGCGTATACATTCCCATTTACTTCTTTCAGAGTCAATAGTCTACAAAACAACCGTAAATGTCTTTAAGGATATAGTTCTCTGGCGCGCTCTCCAGAAAACAGGCTACCAGCTATAAAATAATTCCGTGGAAAAGTTGTCAACAGCAGTAATGCGTTTCGTGCCTTCCAAGAATTTGGAAGTGAAGAAAAACGTACATTAAAATTTGCTACGTAAGAGTTTCGAGCTTAAAATTCATGATTTATCGTTCTCTAAACTGGTGGTCAGCCAGAGCTATAGAATGCACTCAACTGGCAATGTAATGAATATCTTTTGCGGAAGGGTGATAACATACTTGTATGTTCCATTTACTTAATTTTTATATTCGTAATATACTAGTTTAGCAGAGCGAAGTTTTCGTGGTTTTTACGTTTACTATTATTTTAGAATTATTTGGTATTCATGAAGCTGTAGTACTTCTCTTTGCTGTCGAATGTTTTGTATCCCATCCTCGTCGCCACTTTTGTGTCCCAGCCTCGTCGTAGGTGTCGGTGGCCGAGTGGAACGAGACCGACACAGGAACAAAGACAGCACGCTGGTGCAGGTACGGAGGGGAGCAGCCAGAAACTATAAACACTAGAGTAAATTAGAAAGAGATATATATTGCACAGAATGTAACAATACTTAACTTTTACATAGTACTGCAGAATGTTGATACTTAATTGTTAGAGGCCTGCCTAGTGCCTGTACGATAGCAAAGTCTTCACTGGTGCTTATCTGATTACGAAGGTCCTCACTGGTTGCTATCTCAGTCCCAAGTGAGCGGTGTCTTTCCGTGGTGGCCACGAGCGGGGTTGCAGCAGAGGGCGCTCGTGGCTGTCGTCGTGAGAACGCCGCGCCGTGCGTGCATGGCGACGCGCGGCGAAAGTAGGTGGCGCGCACTTTGTACTTGTGCGACACCACACCCCTCCCCCCCAAACCGCCGCGCCGTCGTGGCGTAGGGCTGAGGGCCACGGCGACGGCACTGGGAGGAGGGCCTGGGCGGGGGCGTTACTGGTGGGACGGGCGTCGTAGCTGAGGCTGGGATCGAGACGCCGTCCGCGCCCCGGCATTCGCCTTGCGATCCTCCAGGGAACCCACCGAAACCTGGGGAAGGGCGCACCCCGCCTCCCAGATTGAGCAGGTCATCTTCTTCTGAGGTGCGTGGCCCAAGCTGGGGGGGCCCGCACGGTCCCGGAGTCCCTCTCGGTGATGCTGTCAGCTGCGGCGGCGACGGAGGCGGAGAGGCGGATTGCGTAGGAGGCGCGTCCACCTCCATAGGGATCTCGTAGTCCGGGGACGAACGATGTGGTTGTGCTCCCTGGCGGTGAACTGGGTCTGGAATCAAGAAACCGGAGACAGGATCGCGCGGCCTATGGAGACGCAATTGGTTTGCGTGGCGCCGCAGCTCCGACCCTGTGGAAGAACGTACAACATACATATTGCGACCGAGCACGCGCTGAATGGTGCCCGGTAACCATTTCTTCTTGTTGCCAGCAAACACCCTGTACAGCACCGGCGTGGAAACCTGAAAACGCGTAGCGCCATACTAACCGACTCGGTGCGTGGAAGGCTGCAGCAGGTGAAGGAGAGTGCGGTGACGGCGGCCGTGTACCAGCTCGGCAGGAGACGGGCCGTCACGTGGCATGCACCGATACGTAGACAGGAAAATTTGAAGAGCTTGCTGCCTGGAGTGCTGACCTTTCATCTTCTCCATGTGAGACTTGAATGTTCGAACGAAACGTTCTGCTTCACCATTGGACTGAGGGTGAAAGGTGCGGTGGTGATATGCTGAATGCCATTCACACGACAAAACTGTTGAAATTCCGCACTAACAAACTGAGGTCCATTGTCACTGACGATAGTTTCAGGCAAACCTTAGATGCAAAACACTGATGTTAAGGCACTGATCGTACTAGACGCTGTCGTTGAGTTCATGGCAATCACAAAAGGAAACTTGCTGAAAGCGTCTACAAAAATTAACCAGCGCGTATTCCAGAAAGGTCCGGCAAAGTCAATATGTAAACGTTGCCATGGTCCCTTGGGGCGTGGCCAGTCTGAGAAACGCTGTGGAGGAGCCGCCTGATGCTCCACACAAACTGTACACTGTGATGTCATGCTCTCTATCTGAGCGTCCATACCAACCCAGGTACAATGACGTCTGGCCAGTTGCTTTGTCCTAACAATGCCCCAATGTCCTTGATGCAGGAGGCGTAACACTTCTCGTTGCAGGGAACGAGGAACAATCACTCTTGCTTGGTCGTTGTCGGTATGCAACAACAGTACACCCTGACTTAAAGACAATGCATGACGTTGTGCAAAATAACGTCGAACCAGAAGCCGATCAATGTCTTTGGCTCTGGCAGGCTACCCTGAGCGAAAAAAACGTGCTACCACACTTAGGCCTGCATCCGCAGCTGTTTCCTGTGCAACCCGACGAGAGATCAAAGGAAAGTCTGCGACAGAGTAAGCATCTCTGGAGTCTATCTGACAACATGCCATTTCTGAAGAATCAAATGATACATCCTGGCCAACCGGAAGTCGGGAAACTGTGTCCGCGTTAGCATGTTTAGTGGTAGGTCGGTACAAAATCTCATACTGATAATTAGATAATATCAAGGACCATCTCTGAAGCTTTTGTGCCATACGGGGCGGAATCGGCTTTGTGGGTGAGAACAACGACGTGAGAGGCTTGTGGTCTGTCAACAAATAGAATTTTCTGCCATAGAGATAATGATGAATCTTTGTGACGCCGTAAATGATTGCTAAGGCCTCCTTTTCTATCTGACTGTAATTCTGTTGCGTCGGCGTCAGTAGCTTGGATGCAAAGGCAATAGGATGATCGTGACATACAATACGATGCGACAGAACGGCACCCAGACCATACGGCGAGACGTCAACTGCTAACATTACAGGCTTCTGTGGGTCAAAGGGAATCAAACATGCATCACTGAGTAGTGCAGACTTTAGTTTGTCAAAGGCAACCTGACAATCTTTAGACCATACAAAAGGAACATTCTTCCTACGTAAGTGATGCAGTGGAGCTGCAATCTGAGAGGCATTGGGAATAATTCTGAAATAATAGTCAAGCTTTCCCATTAATGCTTGCAATACATGCACATTCTTAGGAGGAGGCAAGTCTTTGATTGCTCGAAGATGTGACTGTAAGGGATGAATTCCTTGGGCATTAATCACATGGCCTAGGTACTCTATTTCAGTTTGAAAAAACGAACACTTTGCTTTATTGCAACGTAGACCTGCTGCAGTCAAAACTTTGAAAAGGCACTCCAGGTTTGCTAAATGTTCTTCAACTGTACGTCCGGATACCACAATGTCATCTAAATAGTTCGAGCAACACGGTACAGAAACTGTCAGCTGTTCCAAAAAACGCTGAAAAATAGCGGGGGCGGAAGAACTGCCAAAGGGTAGGCGTTGAAATTGAAAAAGGCCCATGTGAGTATTAATGACGAAAAACTTTTTTGACTCGTCATCAAGTGGAATCTGTAAGTATGTCTCTGCTAAATCAATCTTAGAAAAGAAGCGATACTGTCCTAATTTGTCCATTAGTTCGTTAGGTCTGGGCAGGGGATAAGTTTCTACAATTGTTTGACTGTTCACTGTTGATTTGAAGTCCGCACAGAGACGAACTTTTCCTGACGGCTTGGGTATAATTACTATAGGCGAGGCCCACTGACTCGCAGAAACAGGAGAAATCACCCCACTATCTTGCCAACGTTTAAGTTCTTCGGCAACTGTATGACGCAAGGCGATAGGCACCGGTCTAGCTTTACGAAATTTTGGAACTGCAGATTCTTTTAAAGTTACATGTGCCACTAAGTCTTTTGCAACAACGGCGAAAACAAGTCACTATATTTGTCACAAAATACATTGATTTTATCCTGAGGCACTATTGACGAAATTTGAAGCACATCTCTTTGAATTGATAAAACAAACAAGTCAAAAGCATCTAGTCCAAAAATGTTCTGTGTTGATTTGGCCTGAAGAACTACAAAAGCAACTGTTTTTGTTACACCTTGAAAAGAGGCGGGCAGGCTACACGTTCCTAGCACGGGAATATTTTCACCTGTATAAGCTGTTAACACTTGCTGTGACGGCGACAATTTTGGCGAACCCAGAAGTTCATAAGTATCTTTATTTATTAATGTAACAGCGGAACCAGTATCAAGCTGAAATTGCACCGTCTTATTATCTATGAAGAGAGTCACAAACAGTTTTTGCTTGCGGCGCTCGACAGGTGCGCGAATGTGGGCAACGTCTACTACGGTTTGTTTACTGCGCTTGCGGGGGCCGCGTAGTGAAGTAAGCGGCGCAGACTCGGCACGCAGCGGATTAACAACACTGTCACTAGATGGCACTACCGCCGGATCGGCGTCCGCGCAAGAATGCGAAGCTACTCCAGATTTACTAACTACTGCACTACACGTTTGAGTAGCTACTTGATGTCTACTGTCACTAGCTACACAGTACTGGGCACTATTACAAGGAGCAGTTGCAGAAGGCACTATTTTCACTACAGGAATGCACTGTTCATAGTCATTTTGCTTGTCCCGAACCCTGTTCCGTTGCACTGTTTTACGCGCTCGTCGGCGCTTGCTACGTGGTGCACTGTATAGTTTTGCCATAGGCGCAGAACTACTTTCATGCAATTGAGATCCAAGGAAAGTACTGTTCAATTCCACAGCCAGTATAACATTTACAGAATGAACTGTTCTCGCACTCTGCGAAGCACTGTTTTTAACGTTACTATTCTTTGAGTTTTTAATTTGCATACACACAGACTGCACATGTCCCGATTTGCCTCATTGATAACAGGTTGCGTTGCGGCTAGGGCAATGAGCACGCTTGTGGCGAGACACACACTGGGGGCAAGATTTACGTACATTTTTCTGAAATGAGCGTTGGCACCCGTTATGCAAATTACTGTGTCTAACACTACGGGGCGACCTTTGCGTCGCACTTTTACTCTGGCTACTGTTCACTGTCTGTTCAGCACGGCCGGTAGAAAAATAAGAATCACTAGTGCTATACTGAGAACTACGGCTAGGAAAGCATCCGTTGCGGCGCACTGAATTAACACTGTGGCTTAGCATTTCTACATCAGCTAAGTCAAAAGTATCATGCGCTTCAATAAGCTGCAGTACACTGTCTAATGAAGGGTCAGATTGTTTTAGAATTGCTGCCCTAATTCTGGGGTCCTGAATGTTCTGCGTAATCGCATCCCTCAACATCACGTCACTATACGAAAGTCCACAAGAGCAAGTAAATTTACATTGGCGGGTTAAGCCCTTCAACTCGGTGATATACTCTTGGTGTGACTGTTCGGGTGGTTTTAAGTCTGAAAAATCGGTACCGTGCAGCGGCTACAAGAACTTTTCTCTCATAATGAGCATTCAGTGCATCTACAATTTGTTCAAAGTCTACATCACGAGGAGATGCGAGAGGGAAAAGTTTTTGCAATAGTACGAAGGTCTGGGGGCCCACAATCGATAAGAAAAGGTTCTTCACTCTCTGACCTGTAATTTGATGAGCCGCGACGAGTTCTTGAAACTGTGCGAAATAGTCGCTCCATTCTTCCTCACGTTCGTTGTACTGGCGAAATGTAGGAAGCGGTGCAGCGGCAGGTGTGTGCTGCTGATGTGACGGCTGTTGTTGTTGGTGAGCAGCCTGTGCCGTCAAATGCGACACGGCCTGCAGTAGTTGAGTGATTTGCGCCGTCTGTAACTGAATAATTTCCATTAAGTTTGGGTTCGGGGTAGTGGCCACGCTGACCGATTAGGCGCCGCGTATACAAGTAACTTATAACAAAACACAAATGCAATATGAAAGAGGACGCTCTGCAACAAAAAAGTCCACAAAACACGTAACAAAATATCTTTCCCCAAAATTGTTATAATAATGGTGGGTGGGCGGGAGCAATTTTTGCGTGCTCCGACTGCTGCTGTCTGGCTGTTGCAAGCGGACTGGTCCAAGGTTCGTCTATCACTCCTCGTCGCCACTTTTGTATCCCATCCTCGTCGCCACTTTTGTATCCCATCCTCGTCGCCACTTTTGTGTCCCAGCCTCGTCATAGGTGTCGGTGGCCGAGTGGAACGAGACCGACACAGGAACAAAGACAGCACGCTGGTGCAGGTACGGAGGGGAGCAGCCAGAAACTATAAACACTAGAGTAAATTAGAAAGAGATATATATTGCACAGAATGTAACAATACTTAACTTTTACATAGTACTGCAGAATGTTGATACATAGTTGTTAGAGGCCTGCCTAGTGCCTGTACGATTGCAAAGTCTTCACTGGTGCCTATCTGATTATGAAGGTCCTCACTGGTTGCTATCTCAGTCCCAAGTGAGCGGTGTCTTTCCGTGGTGGCCACGAGCGGGGTTGCAGCAGAGGGCGCTCGTGGCTGTCGTCGTGAGAACGCCGCGCCGTGCGTGCATGGCGGCGCGCGGCGAAAGTAGGTGGCGCGCACTTTGTACTTGTGCGACACCACAGAATGCATGTAAAAAAGTATCACGATATATATGTTACAGAAAAATATTTATTGTGTTTTATAATTTGACGAAAGCAACACTTACTTAGGCTTAGTGGGCACCACGTAGAGCGGTCGTTTAAACGAGACGCTAGCAGGGTCAATGAAAGAGCCAGTGTACCAACTTGAGAGGCAGCCTCTGTTTTTACCTGATTGTCACGGATTTATCACAACTGAATACACATTCGATCTTCTGACAATTGTGTCATCTCACAAGTGTCACTAAGTCCCTTGCAACAGACGACAGCATTTGACCGATCACCGTGAAAGCTATCAAATGTTTGTTAAGCTTATGGGACTTAACTGCATGGTCATCAGTTCCTAAACTTATAAACTACTTTATATTAAAGACATGGCCGAGGTGTGATTCGAACCCCCGACGGGGAGTGGCCTCGTGCATCGGAGCATAGCGCCTCAATGCGCTCTGCCTCTCCACCACAGCTGAAAGTTATCACATACATGTATATTTCTCTGAAGAAAGTTTTTATATTCTTCAAGACACCATATATTTCTTGGTGAATGGTACCTTGCAGCCCGACACCGTATCACCGATGAACATAAATTGTAATTCCAAATTATTTATCATCCACCAACAGCCGTCTTCGGGCTCGTAAATAAAAGACCATAGACTTCACGACTGCTGGTGGATAAGTAAAAAAAATTGGAATTTAAACTCGAGTAACCGCACCGATTCAACTCGGGACTACATCGATGACCATGAATGTTGTCAGATATTTGTAGCCGCGGTGGAATGGTAGTGCGCTCCATGGTACCTTGCTGCGGAGCATGTTGTTGCCCGACGTTGGAGGTTCCATTCCTCCCTCTGACAGGGGTGTGTGTGTGTTGCCCTTAGCATAAGTTACTTTAGTACTTTCTAAGCCTAGGGACTGATAAACGCAGCGGTTAAGTCCCTTAGATGTACAAACATTTGAGCATTTGAGAGACACGTAATTGTGTATTGACAAAATGGGGATTAGGTGGGCTGAGATAAGTTGAGGAGGAGACAGACAGAGAGAAGTTGGACTGAGGAAGGGGGAGGAGGTGGGCCGAGAGGGGCGCGGAGGAGGGTGACATAAATGCTGGAAAGGTCATAGGAGTGTGGGAATAGAGGGAGGGTGGAGAAGTTGAAGAGAGGAGGGATAGGGAATGCTGGATAGCTGACAGGAGAATGTATATAGAGTAGGGTAGAGCAGTTGAAAAGAGAGATAAGGAAGGAGAAGGAGTGCCGGGCAGATAACAAGATTAGGAAGATAGAGGGAGGGTAGAGCAGTTGAAAAGGGAGGAAGGAGGACCAATGGAAGATTGTAGGGAGTGTATTATAAATTTCATTTAGCTTCGTTCATCACAGAAGGAGGACAATGTCAGATGCACAAAGGCTGAGGGTTGTACAGAATGGATGAATAAGAAATAGTGGTGGAGGAGGCGGAGCAAAGTAAAGGTGGACAGAGGGGGAGGGGCTGGAAAAAGAGAAGGAGGTATAGCAGGAGATGGCTGCGAAAGTATGAAATGGACTGAAATAGACAGAACGAGAGAGACAGAGAAAGGGGGAGAGGGGGGGAGGCGGCAGATAACCTTGCATTTGTGTAGTTGCAACGAACGTTTCATCGGTGTTCTGAATGTTCTAGTTGCATGTAGCAGATTAACAGCGGCAACAAGTGATGTGGCAGGTAATAGTGTTTATATTACCTGGCTTTGCAGGTTGTGGAGGCGATTTGATACTTTAATAATCTTCAAAAGGGAAACACCAAGATCGCAAAATACTCGTTTATTTAATAACGACCCGTTTCAGTAGGCTATATCACCATCATCTGGTCATATCAGATATTGCAAGTTGGTCATTAAGAAATTGGAGATTAAATAATACGTGCAACGTAGGACTAAGTGCTGTGTTGCAAGTACTATTCAACCTCCAATTTTAAAATAAGATGACAAACTTGTAGTATTTGATATGAAGAGATGATCGTAGCATAGCCAACTAGAACCTGTCGTCATTACATAGATGAGTATTTTGCGATCTTGGTGTCTTACTTTTAAAGACTATTAATAGTATCACAGTGTGTTGATACATATAGGGAATATATATATATATGGAGGATTGGGAAGGGGGCGAAATGTACCTTGACCCGCCTACGTTAACACCTCTGAGAAAGAGGTAGATGCCATGTATGAAAAATTCACTATGAGAAGTCACTGGGCAAAAAGATTTAGAATCTTCCGTGGTAAAAGAGCGTGAGTTCGTTCGCATGACAAAATATATGCTGAATGAGGGAGCTCGTTCTCCTCTTTTGTGCCTTAAACAGGAAAATTTCTGCTTTCTTGTGTCCTGACAGAGGCATTCTTCAGCTAGTAATATATGTCTGTGCTTGGTGCCGCCAGAGGGTAGAGGGTCGGGACATGACTGACGGAAGCGGCGCTGGGGTCGAGGTGAAGGCGAGGAAGTAGGGTGGGAAGGGGTGGCAAGTTGCCATAGCGACAAGAGCGAGTGGCAGCTACACAGAGCCGGCAGCGGGCCGCGGGGTGTGCGCGGCAGTTTCTGCAACAGATGACGCTCTGCGAGTGCGGGGCTGCGAGTCGACAAAAACCTTGTACTGCGGTTGCTTTCGGCCGTCAGCCGGAGGCAAAGCAACTCCAGAGGAGCGAGCAACGGCTTTTGCGAGTCACGAACAACACTGGGTGCTTCTCTACCTTACGACAGACGATGTTATTTGCGAGCCATGAATGCGACAACTATAGTTCTCAAATAGCGCACTGGTCTTATATTTAACATATGGTCTGTAAGTATGAAAATCATCCTAGAAATATTTTCTTATTGGTGTGCCAAAAGTATTAGTTTTAGGCCCACATTTTTTTCGGTTTTGACGTTCTGTAAATATAACTTCCATGCAGACGACCTCCAGCTCTACGGAAGTACCAGACATGTAGATATTTACTGCTATTGCCCAGATGATCGATTATCTGTCTTCAGTCAACATGGGCGGAAAATCTCTGAAAAGAATTAAGTGGAAAGTAGTCGCTAGTAATTAGTCGCCCAAGCACAGAATTACGCGAGCAGTTACCTCCCATACACATTGACGGTACCCTAATACTCTATCAGAAATATTTAAGAAGTTGGTTGTAACTATCGATGAACATGTAAATTGGACGGATACTGCGGTCACAGTGTAGGAAACTTCCGTGTGCTTTGTCCTAAAAATGACGTAACATCTTACCACAACATGTAATATGGTGCATTCAATTCAGTATTGTGAACATGGTATAAGTTGTGAAAACATAAGGTGTTTAAAGTTAATCGTCGCCGGCCGCGGTGGCCGAGGAGACTGAGGCGCTCCAGTCACGGTCTGCACGGCCACTACGGTCGGGGGTTCGAATCCCCACTCGGGCATGGATATTTGTGCCGTCTTTAGTATAAGGTAGTTGATAAGTAGTTTGTAAGTTTAGGGACTGATGACCCCATAGTTAAGTCCCATAAGCTTAACAAACATTTGAACATTTGAATTAAAGTTAATCGTCAATTCACGTGTACGCAACATTTTCAGTATTTGTCGATATCACCAAATTAGTGCTTCAGTGCACAGTGAACTCTTTATTATTCGCAGTCCATTCTCGTATTTTATGTTTATTTGACTGCTAGAATAATCCATCATGACCTTTCTAATATTAGTGACACTGACTCCTGCTGTTTTCAGCCAGATTTATTTTATGCGGTTGACTAACTTGTTCTAATACCATGTTATGTATGGCGATAGTCCTGGTCCGAAACTAGTCTATTTTAGAATTTAATAAACACCTGATGCCTTTTATTAAATACATGACGGCTGTTAACTCCCGCCTTAACAATATATGCTCTGTTGGTTGCATAGCGTCAGGGTGATCTCAGCAAAGAAGGGAAAGCTGAAAGGTGGGAAGAGTATATAGAGGGGCTCTACAAAGGAAATATACTTGGACACAATATTGCAGGATGTAGATGACAATGAAATAGGAGATACTATACTGAGAAAAGCACTGAGAAGAGCACTGAAAGATGTAAGTCGAAACAAGGCCCCTGGAATGGACGAAATTCCCTCAGAACTATTGAAGTTTTTGAGAGAGCCAGCCATGATAAAACTATTTTACTTGGCGCGTAAGATGTATGAAATAGGGAAAATACGCTCGGACTTTAAGAAAAATGTAATAATCCCCATTCCAAAAAAATCAGGTGCAGTCAGATGTGAAAATTACAGAACTATCAGTTTAATAAGTCATGGTTGCAAAATTTTAACACGAATTGTTTACTGAAGGAAGGAAAAGCTGTTAGAAATCGACCATGGGGACTTATATCTTATTCCTGATGATTTCAGAATTTGAAAGAGTCTATTCGAAACAACACTGTAAAATCTTTCTCAAAAACTACAAATGTACATTTGGCTTTTCTTCATCTAAGATAATCCGTAAACTGATGATTGCATCCCGTGTTCCTTGTGTTGCCTTGTATGGGAGTGAAACATGGACGATAAACTGTGCGGACAGCAAGAGTATAGAAGCTTTTGAAATGCGGTGTTACAGAAGAATGCTGAAGATAAGGTGGGTGGATCGCGTAACTAATGAGGAGGTTCTGTTCCGAATTGGGGAGAAAAGGAATTTCTGGCATACTTTGACCAACAGAGGGGATCGATTGATAGGACACATTCTTAGACATCAAGGAATTGTGATTTTAGCGTTGGAGGGAAATATGTGAGGTAAAAATCGGAGAGGGAGGCCAAGAGATGAATACAGTAAGCAGATTCAAATGTATGTAGGTTGCCGTTCTTATGAAGAGATGAAGAGGCTTGCTCAGGATAAAGTAGGATGGAGAGCTGCATCAAACCAGTCTCCGAACTGAAGACCACAACAACAACCACTTTTTTGCTGTCAGTGTACATTCCTCCTACTCGTTCCAAGCTTCAACAAAGCTGCAAAGTAGAACAGACATGTGAGTTATCGGACAGACGTTAATGTTATTAAAATAGTAATAGAGTGCTTGGGGGAAGGTTTGATCTCCCGAGTCAGCAGCCTCAACCGGAAACCTCATAACCACTAGACCGTGACTCCATTCGCATACTCAAATTCCTACACTGTGCGCTTGAGCATTGCACTGTTTCTGTTTTGCTTTATTTTCACAGTTCTATACATCTTCTTCCAGTTTTCATTCTTGATCTCAATTTATCTGTTGTAGACTGGCTAACCACTGTGTGATCTTACCACAAAATCTGAGTATGGTGCAATGGAGTGTTTCCCTTGTAAAAGAGCACGAATTCAGCGTTGCAACTACTTCCTTTTCCAGATTCACGATGAAAATATGACTAGAACTGTGCGGTAGTTCACGTAAGCTAGTCTCAGTGTGGAGGAAGACGCACCTTCGCGAATTTCATCAGAGGCCTCGGCTGAGCCGTATCGCAAAGATCGACTCCAGCGCGTCGCGCTCGCGCCTGCGCCCTGATGGAATATCCGGCGGTAATGAGCGGCGCCGATGTCACCCGCCAATTACAAGGCTCGCTGCGCCGGTTAGCCGGGACTCCCCCGACCAGGCCTGCCAACTACTTACAGTGCCGCCGCTGTCACTAGCCCGGAACACCACACATTTTGCTGAGCTTCATTCATTAAGTGACTGGCTGATGTTCCTATAGTAATGCTGCTACATTCAGAGTGAATGGTGTACACATATGTAGGATTATGGAAATTTCTCGATATATACAGCATATTCAGAGAGAAATGGAGCACTGTTCTCGAAACAACTCTGATGACATCGCCTTGAATTTTGCTAAACAAAACTGACGCAATGTATAAGTTCCGCGGAAAACAACGAGTAACCTGTAAGGAAGGACGGTTAAAGCTGTGCACAGTCTGTACGCGAGCAAAGAGCAAGGAAGAACAAAAACCATTTCTCATAGAAATAAGGATGAAAAAAGTAACGATGAAAATAAAAGTGAGATAAAATTTCAGACTGAAATGATTTTGAGAGGGTAGCACTGCGAAGGAGGTGGGTAATTGGTTGGTGAATTTAAGCAAGGGTAGTCACTTCAGGTTCAATTTGTTTCAATTAAGATATATATGTGTATATTTTATATATATATCAACCAGAGGCTGAAGGCCCAACAAGACAGTTCAGATAAGTGATGCAAGGCAGAAGGCCAAGTTGACATGACCAATTTTTTGATGAGTTAATAAGGCTGAAAATTTAGTAAAAGCAACTCTTTAAAATACAATAAAAGACATAATGAGCCCAGCAATTTAAGCGAAAGTGGAAAATTTTCAATGAAAAACAACCCTCGTAATTACAGTAGAATTTACAAATGACCCCTGCAGTTTACATAAATACAGCTCCGCTTAATTTTCAAAATCACACTAAAGCGGGGCTCCAAACTTTAAGTGAACACAGCCCATTCAAAATACAAGTAGCAAAACACTCTAAAAAAGAGCTCAAACATTTCCGTAAAATTTGAATTTTACTTTAACTGATAGACGCTCTGTCGGCCACGATGGCCGAGGGTACTGAGGCGCTCCAGTCACGGTCTGCACGGCCACTACGGTCGGGGGTTCGAATCCCCCTCGGGCATGGATATTTGTGCCGTCCTTAGCATTAGCTCGTTCATATGTAGTTTGCAATTTCAGGGACTGATGACCCCGAAGTTAAGTCCCATAAACTATACAAACAATTGAACATTTCAGAATGAAACATTCACTCTGCAGCTGAGTGTGCGCTGATATGAAACTTCCTGGCAGATTAAAATTGCGTGCCGGAACCGGGACTCGAACCTGGGACCTTTGCCTTTCGCGGGCAAGCGCACTAACGACTGTCCTATCCTGACACGACTCACGATGCCGCCTCACAACTTTACTTCCACCAGTAACTCGTCTCCTACTTTCCAAACTTCACAGAAGCTCTCCTGCGAAACTTGCAAGACTAGCACTCCTGGAAGAAAGGATATGGTGGAGACATTGCTTAGCCACAGCCTAAGGGATGTTTCCAGAATGAAACTTTCACACTGCAGCGGAGTGTGCGCTGTAATGAAACTTCCTGGCAGATTAAAATTGCGTGCCGGAACCGTGACTCGAACCTGGGACCTTTGCCTTTCGCGGGCAATGAAGTAAAGTCGTGAGTCGTGTCGGGATAGCACAGTCAGTAGTGCGCTTGCCCGCGAAAGACAAAGGTCCCAGGTTCGAGTCCCTGTTCCGGCACGCAATTTTAATCTGCCAGGAAGTTTCAATTGAACATTTAATAGACGCTGGAAGCAGGAAACTACGCTCAATGATATCAATACGCAGAAGGCCAATTAAACAACACGCAATAAAATTTACGAATGAACCCAGCAATTTAAATGACAACAGTTCAGCTTAGTTACATGAAAATCACACTGAGTTGGGAGAGCTGGTTACTCGTTAATTTAATACACCTACACATCTGTGCTGACTCAAAACAAGAAGGAGAGGAATAAGGTACCCAACTGTCAAAAAGAACTACAACTCTGACACGAAGGGGCTTACACAAACGGATAGAATGCCAAATTACAACCGCGGGGTGGCCATGCCTCACGGAGGGAAAATCTCTGCAAGGAGAAGTAGAAGAAAAAAAAAAAAAAAAAAAAAAAAAAAAGAGAAACAAACCTTTACAACTGCCGCCCGTGCATATGCGAGCTATCAGAGGGGCACCAACCAGATAAATTCCTCAGTTACGTTAACCAAGTTAATGAATATAGAGTACTTGCAACTTTTAGCAAAGAGAAAAAAATAATTCAGATGAACCTAACTATAAGTGTGGCATAACACATGAATAAACAACCAACGACATAGACACAGGCAACGATGGTCCCTGGGGAACGATCACCGATCCTGACAAATTAACACACACTAATTTTCGGTGCAGGACTGTATCAGTCACTTAACTTGTTTATTTCTCATTCAACAAGTGCAGGCCCCCTCGCGATGTTGTAGGACATTTCATGGATATCAGATGAAAAGCAGCTGGAACGTCGCGAGCCGCAGCCGGGGCTGAGTGCGGAGTACTCTAGCAGTTGTTGACAGCTCCGACGCTTGGCGAGGGACGAACGAGGTGTCGCACGGCAGCTAAGAACGCGACTACATAGCCGGGAGACGAGGTAAACAGCCCGCGCCGGGGTGCTGTTATAACTTGACAGAAAAGCCTCTCCGGACCAACCTCTTCAGCTCTTCAGCTCATGGCATGCATGGCTCTCCTCGGAGATGCACACTCCGGGCTCGGCCACAAACGGCCCCTTAAACAAAATATCTCGACCCTGGCGACGCCATCGTATAAAAACTGCCTGCCTGATACCCTGTCCCCTAACCCCGCAGCGACTGACTCACTTCTCTCTCCAGTTGCCTCGGCACCACAGTAGCACCACACGTGGCAAAGAAAACACCATTCAGAAGACAACTGACGCGCGATAGTTCAACCAGTGCCACCAAGCACAGAGAGATGGACGGTACTTGCGCCAGCAATTAAATGAAGGGCCGGGTCAATCGAAGAAACAGGAGCCGGGACGGCTCAGATTTCAGTGATAAATGGTGCTGATACGCCACTACAGACAAAGCCTAATTCCTTAGAATTGGACGGACTGTATGAAGGTGGTATTGAACAAAATCCGTTCCCCAGTATACTGAATACTTTCAAATATACACATTTATTGTGTTTTGACTTCTGGATGATGTACTGTGAGCGGCAGATTCGGGAGGTGACTTGTCACTAGCAACGATGTGCACAAGGTCTGCAACTAAAAGATGTGATAGTCCTAAAATGATTTATTGACAGAAAAAAATCAGTACTTTTCGCGGGCAAGTGCACTACCGACTGTTCTATCCCGACACGACTTACGATGCCGCCTCACAACTTTACTTCCGACAGAACCTCGCCTCCTACTTTCCAAACTTCACAGAAGCTCTCCTGCGAACCATGCAACACTAGCACTCCTGGAAGAAAGGATATGGTGGAGACATGGCTTCGCCACAGCCTATGGGATGTTCCCAGAATGAAACGTTCACTCTGCAGCGGAGTGTGCGTTGTAATGTAACTTCCTGGCAGATTAAAATTGTGTGCCGGAACCGGGACTCGAACCTGCGACCTTTGCCTTTCGAAGGCAAGCGCACTACCGACTGTGCTATGCCGACACGACTCAGGATGCCGCCTCACAATTTTACTTCCGCCATTCCCTCGCCTCCTGCTTTCCAAGCTTCACAGAAGCTCTCCTGCAAACCAAGCAAGACTAGCACTTAATCTGCCAGGAAGTTTTAAGATATGTGTAATTTTGCAATATGTCCACTATCAGTAATTCATTATTTTGCATAAGGTATTTTCAGATTGATATCACTGAAGGTTATTCTACAATACATACTGATTGTATAATGCTTGTATCGATTATATTAGGCCTTAGATATCACACTGTAACAACAGTTTAGTTGTTCGTAAACAAACATTCTGAGCGATTGTCTTGCGATATGGGTACCACATACTTCGTATTAGACGCAAAAAATTTTTCATTTTCGACATACCAATATCCAAGAACTGAACGTAAACGTGACGCAATATTACCATCTTTAAATGTTAAACAGACTGATGACCACGCAGTTTGGTCCGATAGATTTACAAACAATTTAATTTTTTAAATGTTAAAATTTTAATTTAATTTTAATTTTATAAATTATGGTATTATTTATTACTTACAGTTACATACATTTGTATACACTAGTATAATGTATGTGTCACGGACATGGAGATCGCAATTTACAACTACCGAACCGGCCAAAATAAAGCAATTTGAATCAAGTGATGTAGGTCCTCTGCTTATGTAGATTCCATTACAAGATACTAGAACGCATACCCGGTTTGAATGATGTCAAGCATTTATAATTATTTGATTTGTTCTTACATCCATTGTGTCTGTTGTTGTGCTGTCGCAGTTTTTATTTTTGTTGTGGAAATTTACATAATTGGAAAAAGAAGAACTACAATTAACGAAAAGAGCGTAAAATTAACACTGAATTATAAATTCAGGTTGCATTGATATGTAAAATGAAACATTACAAATGATATCTCCTATTAAATAACTAAATAACGCCATTTGATTGATATTTCCAAATACATAAATCATACTCAAGAGCCTCTCTTTTGAAAATGCTGTAAGACTCTGAGTATCTTTTCATCGGAAAGATTGCTTGCGGGATTTTAGCATGCAGTTGAAAGACCATTAATTGTATTTGAGTTGAATGGCGCAGAATGGAGGACTCTCCTATTGTGGGGGTCTCAGAATGCCGCCGTGGGGACGACAAAGCCCGCGGTGAAATGAGTGCGTTCTTTCATAAAGGATTTCCTGCAGACAAGGGGGCGGGGGATTACAGTCGCACGAGCAATCTGTCGAATGTGAGACATTGTCCTCGTCGCGCCCACGTGACGGATTACTTCTACAAATGACGGGACACCACTGCGCCCAGAAGTGTCTGTAACAAGAGTTGAACTTCGTATCACTTACCTCTTAACACAAATCATACTACTTTAAATGATATGTATTTTATACCCAGTAGCTTTACAAAAGTATTTGCTTTGTACGTCGAATGTGCAAAATTTTATAGCAATCGTACGAATGATATTGATATCCCAAAGAAAAGCAGTTTTCCACAAATTTTCCTATTTTATGGCCAACCATTACAAACGTTTACTTCACTCAAACCTTCCTCTCGCTTTGAACGTCGAATGCGCAAAATTTTATCGCAATCAGATGAATGGTATTGATATTTCATAGAAAAAATCTGTCGGCCGCGGTGGCCGAAGGGACTGCGGCGCTTCAGTTACCGTCTTCACGGCCACTACGGTCGGGGGTTCGAATCCTCCCTCGGGCATAGATACTTGTGCCGTCATTAGTTGACCTAGTTCATAAGTAGTTTGTAGGTTTAGGGACTGATGACCCCGTAGTTAAGTCCCATAAGCTCTACAAACATTTGAACATTTATTTCATAGAATAAAATCGGTTTCTAATTTTTCTGTACTTTCCATTTTTCCGGGAAACTTTTCAAAATTTTTATTTCATAAGAATGTTACCCTTGCTTTGAACGTCAAATATGCAAAATTTTATCGCAGCCAAACGAATGATATTGATATCCCATTGAAAAAAAGCTGTTTCTGTTTCTCGCGAGTTTCCAAATTTTCCGGTTACCTTTCACGAATTTTTAGTTAATAAGAACATTCATCTTTCGTTTCACGTCAAATGATCAATATTTTATCGCATGCGGATGAACGGTTCGTAACTTATAGTACTGAGTACATTTAGAAAGTTGGTTCGAATTTTGCGACTTTCCATTTTAACTGACTCTATTTTTTAGTGAAAACGTTTCCAAGACCATAATGAAGAAAACAACAAAAGAATTATCCCTCTCCGTCGTGCGAATAGTCATAGTGCCGAATTCAGTCAAATATACATTGAAAAACGCACTTTCAGTTCTTCTCAAATTTTCAAATTTTCCGGTAGATTAAAAAAAAATTCATACAAACCTCGTCCTGTGAAGCCGTACTCAAGTGATGCTCTTACAATCATGTGGCAATAAATTTTTATTCGTAGAAAAAAATCGCTTTCGGTTTTTCCTAAATTTTCCTACTTTCTGGACGACTTTTCCAAATTTTTATTTGATGCTAACCTTCATCTTGCTTTCAACATGAAATGTAGAAAACTTTATCGCAATTGGACGAACGGTATCGATAGCTCACTGGAAAAAGCTGTTTCAGTTTTTCCCGATTTTCCTCTTTTCCGGACAACTATTCCATATTTTATCACCGTTTAAACCCTCTCTGGACTTACACGAATATTCCAAGACTAAAGTTACACATATCGGTTCACCCGTTCTCGAGTTTTACCGAGACTAATGAACAGCAGTTCATTTATATATATAAAACGCGACATCAAGTCGTGTAGGAGGCATGCGACCAGATCAAATTAATCGAGACTGGGAAGGTCGCTAGAATTACAGGTCACACTTCAAGCGCGGCCTGACATTAGTATAACGCATTTCGGAAATTTCATCATTTATTCCTTTTTTTTTTTTTTTTTTTTTTTTTTTTTTTTTTTTTTTTTTTGTGAGAGACAGCTACAAGTATACAGATAAAGGTACATACAGGGTGAATCACCTAACACTTCCACCGCAAGTATTGCGGAAACGGAAAGTGCGATTGATGTGCGGCTTGCGCAGAATGGATTAGTAGTCAAGGACTCGTATTGTTAGCTAATAAACAGATTGTAAAAATACCTAGAAAGTGTATTTTTATGCAAAAATACAATTTTTCAAATGGAACAATGGTTGTTTCTATTATGCACTGGAATTTGTGACACCAGCTGTGTACAAAGAATTCTGAAAGACTTTTTTATCATGTTTGTCAGCTACAACCATTCAGAGTTTTGGGGGCGGAGGCTACGAAAGCGTAGCTGACTGCCTGGTGGTCATGAGACAGTGGTCCGTGCCCCAGGGGCTAGTCACTCGACCAGTGAGCTACACTATCGCAGCCTTTGAATGGTTGTAGCTGCCAAACTAAAAGTGATGAAAATGTCATTTAAAATTCTTTGTACACAGCTTGTGTCAAAACAGTGGATGATAGAAATAACCATTGTTCCATTTAAAAAACTGTATATTTACATAAAATACATACTTTCTAAGTAACATTACAATATGTTTGTTGGTTAAAGGTACGAGCCCCTGACTACCAATCCATTCTGTGAAAACCGCACATCAATCGCACTTTCCGTTTCCGCAATATTTTCGGGGCAAGTGTTAGGTGATTACCCTGGATGTAATGAACAAGGTGTTCGCTGTACATACCTACTCAGACAGCCTGCATAGTTGTCGCACATAATACAGATGAAAATCGGATGATGGAAGTTGCCGAATCGTTTCATATGTAAGTCATGCCAATCTTGAAGTATGGCGTAGATTCTCTGCACCATTAACGAATAATTTAATATGACTTTTAATGCGATCTTTCTTAGATTAAAAGTGTGGAAACAAATTGCTTCGGATTTTGTCTTTCTCATCTGCAATTTCGTTTAAATTATCAAGGCTTCAACTTCAGTAACTTTTTAAATTTATGGATCAATATTGTTTTATTTACTTTTGGGAAAATAACAAAGCTTATACAGATTTAATTACTTCAGTTTGGTGTGTATTTTATATGTGTGAGTTATGTTGCACAGTTCATACAAAAATATCGCAGTTGAAAGATTTTTTTTTTCAAGATTCACTTTCTTTCCGCTTCCCGTAAAAACCTTTCTTTAGCTATTACCAATTTCGTGTAAAAAAAAGAGAGAGAGAGAAAAGAGCTTTTAAAATCGATCCAGCCGTTGATGCGGTTAATCACTAAATGAATTTCAAATTATGTGTAGAGATAAATACACTCCGTTATTTGCACTCGCCTCCCAAAGGAAATAAATGTGGAAAGGTCATGGTGTAAAAGAAATGTAAACTATTATGAAATGCACTGTGTAGCAAGAAGACCTTTCCACGCAAAGATATTCATGGCAGGGGTCTTCGGAGATTGCGCCTCACTTTGCTTTTGTACGCTGGAAACGGGAAAAGGCGCATTCTGCCTGGAGCCGATTTCCGGCAGCTCGTCTCCAACTCGCGAATTCACGCGCAGCTAACAAACATTTCCGAAAGAAACTTAGGAAACTTCCAGTCAAGGCACGCCATCTCGGAAAACGGAAGTTCCCAGCTCAGCTCCTAGCGTAGCAGATGAAATGAAATTGCCAGCAGAATTTCCGCTAAGGATTAGCAATAAGAAGTCAAGAGACTGAACTACTAATACAGATAAGTAAGAAAATGATGAGGTTTTCGGTCACTGTAACTGTCGGTTGAGCATGTAAGTCTGGTTCAACACCTTCACCAGACATCCATGATTATATTTTAAAGTTGTAATCAGGCATCTATACCAAGATGGTTGTATTTACCATCGTTTTTTAAAATCTTTTTCTGATGATGATGTTCTCGAAACACGTCATGAAATAAAGCTAATTGCGACCAAGACTTTTCAAACAATTTTTTCATACATGCCAACGTATGGTCGCGTGTCCACAAGAATGGAAGGTTTTATGAACCAAGTGATAGACCTTAGTATAAGCTAGTTCATAAGTTGTTTGTAAGTTTAGGGACCGATGACCCCTTAGTTAAGTCTCATAAGCTCTACAAACATTTTAACATTTGATACAGGGACTGTGACTCTTTAGATGGATGTTTTTATCTTTTACATGTGGCAATCGATAGTTAGGTTTTCAATTTGACAAAGTTTAAGTGCTGATCACATTAGAACCTGATAACTCCCATTTTAGTGTTTATACCGCTCTCCGACGTCCTATTCTGTACGATGACCACGGTCTTACATCCCGATATCAGCAATTATAACAAGCTTTCCTGTTAATCGCCGTACAGTATGGCACAGTAATCACATATTCTTCTACTTATTTCAGTACTATAATACACCACAGTATGAACTGCAGAAACAGAAAAATATGCGTAACGAGAATACCAATTTTTACTGCAGACACAATTTTGCCGCTGTAGTTGTTCAAGAGAAACGTTCAGTTCTAGTCGGCACGTCAAATGTGCTGCACACTTTCGTAGCGTGGCATATGAGTTCCATTAGTTCACGAGGATGCTGATGAAAGACTTGTTTCAAATATCCTTCCAGAAAATTATCACATTGATTGGTGTCGGGGCTACGTAGTTGCTGGTTTGAACCACATGGAAGACTTGAGGAAAGCGGTCAGGCGGTACTATTTCACAAAACGTGCCTTGCAGAATGTCTAAAAGTTAACTATCTCTTTGAAAGATGGCTTCGACCAATGTAAAATCAGTACTTGTGCGTTTGAACCGTAGGATACCAATAAGAGCAAGTATAAAGTCTGGCTATGTACCCATAAAAATATTTCGTTAAAAATAAAGGACCTACCCATTTGTCGCTTTACATGGCAACCAAAATTGACACTTTGACAGTAACTGTATGTTTCATAGATTGTTAATAGACGTTCAGTAGCACAAAACTTTAGTTTTTAATGAGAATGTCATTATCAGGGAGGTACGTCACTTTAGAGAAATATAAATTGTGCAGGAATTCTTCCCCTTCCCTCGGCATAATGGTAACAAATGACGATCAGAATGAAAACATACGGAATACAACGACGCGATATTACAAGTTCCGGGTATGATTCTCCTTCTTTAGTAGACCTGAGTTGCATTTTCACTCTCGAAGTCTCAACGTTTCAGGAAGTCGTTTTTGAGACGCCTCTTTGGTTGTAACCGTCATTAATTTTCAATTAATACACCGGTTCGTAGTGCAATCTATCCTGATGATAATATGTCGTCTACGCGTCATGCTACGGACTGGAGGTTCGAGTTATCCCTCGGACACGGGGTCTGTTTTGTCCTTAGTGTAAGTTTGTCTAAGTAGTTTGTAAGTCCAGAGACTACAGACCATAGCAGTTAGGAACAGCAGGTTTACAGTTTTTTTAAAGCGTCGATGTTCATTGTTCACACCTATAGTTTCTGTGTATAAAACATTAAATTCGCTCTTCTCGTGCCGTATTAATGAAATGACTTTTGCAAATCGTCATCGAAATCACCAGGAACCACTGATTCTAGGACTATGTTTTAAAAATACGTAACTGTAAGTCATTATTTTCCAAGTTATTGCTCCTGATCAATCAGAGCGTTTTCCTGTGTATATGTAATGCAGTGATGTTCAATAACACAAATAAATCGCTGGCATATTGTTAAGTACCCAATCGAGCGGCATTTACTGATCTATAGGTAGATCACTGGCATGATACAGTATCTAATATCCATACAAACCTTAATGTTTCGTTTTTCTGTTAGAAAGTAATTTCAGTAAATAAATTATTACAGTATTAATATTTGAAAGGTACATTACATGTACTAATGAAAATTGCATATACTAATTACGACTCTCATTGTTATTACATTTTGTATAACAGACGTCTTTCATTTGCAGAAGAAAACGCTTTATTATTATTCAAATTTACTCTGCACACAGCCTTAAAAGGAAGAAAAGATACTAACATTACCGGAGATTGCCGGTTTAGGAGGCGATCTAATAGGTTTTCGGTTTCGGTGAACAATGTCAAATATATTTTACAAGCTGGTCCCCTTATTAAAAAATGGATATCCATTTTTTTAAGTGAGATGACCTGATTATAAAATATATTTTACCAGATGATAGTTACCCAGTCGTTATTCAATAAATTATCAATTTATTAATACGCTATCTTGACACTTCATTCAGGAAAATATGTATAAAAAATGCCGCGTTGCAGTCTAAATAAAATTTGTTCCATCTTATTTTGCATGTGAAAGTCCAAAATACTCGCAATTGTGAAAACGGGTACCGTAACATTTCTTACAGATTTTCAGTTCGATATCTTTTTAATCAACAAACCGACAACGTCTTTGGATAGTAAGTACTGTCGTAAAGTGGTTCTATACAACATAATGTTACCTAATGGAATGGTCTTCCTTGTATTGACAAGGGACTCTACACTTTGAGATTGGTAGATACATTCACATATTAGAGACAAGTGAACGTCCGATATTTATTAAATCCGCGGATGATATATCAGCTATTCACAACATCCATATAAATTATTATTGTAAGAAAGCCACAAATTATATCGAGTAACGAAGTGGGTCGTTCCTAAAACCCAGTGGTGATGGTCTGGCCTTCCAATAATTTGCTGTGTTTACCCTCCGAGGCTGCTGGACGTAGGTTTTATGAATTTTAGAGATATTTGCAGAAGTACGTGGCTTCACACTATCGCAGTTGGTGACAATACAGACAAATTTCTTAACATTCACTTTAATGAAAAAGATTTCACGTTACAATGGAAAATAACCCCTTGAGTTTTACAATTACATTGTTTCTTGAAGCAGTAATTTTCAACTTCTGTTGCCCGACATCCAATGTTTCGCAGATGTGAAAGACATCTCTGCTAGTGAAATAGTTCCAATACATTCAAGCATGTTTAGCACTATCCATGGTCCATCACAACAGTCAGTAGTGTTTTTACTTCCTTTCGAAAGAACAAATTTTGTACAGTAATCATTAGACTCAGATGGTAGTTTTTCCATCATGTGCTATAAAAGCAGATGGTTTATTTTTGAGGTCCTTAAACCTCAACGTAGGCCAAAAATAGCAAATTAAACGTCTGAAATATTATTATATGGATATTTTCATGCACAACCAGAGTCAATAGACAGTAATATGTAATTGATAAACATAGAGAGCATATAAAGAATTATGTGTTGCGTCTACAGCAATTGCGGTCTCATTTAAAATAATAAGAAAAACCGCTAGTATTAATATCAACTAGAGGACTCGTGCGAATTCTTCACACCAGTAGTGGAATAACAAAAATCTTGGAAAAATGGAAGTAAAGTTGAATATTCACACATAGCTTTCTTCAAAATCAATCAGTACAAGTGTTTAAAAGCGCAAATAAACGAAAATACAGAAAAATGAAGACGAGAGTTATCTAAATTTTAATACTTGATGACAAATCTGTGGATGAATACCTTTCGTTTAAAACAGAAACGAAGGCAATTGGCCGGGTAGTTTGGTCTGGACGACTGACTTTCGTTTTGGTAGATTCTTTTGATATATAAGGTAATAAAAAGAATTACTATAATTACGGTAAATAATTAACGTTTGTTACACATTATTAAATTCAGTATAATCTGTTCCACTAGTTGTACAAAACCCAAAATAAAAACTTATGTCTAAAAAGAGACCACTAGGGGATAATAGGTTAATAGTAGGTGATGAATAATGATCGAATGATTGTACATGTCCATTGTCACCTGCATTACTTAACATGATAATATTCCATTGGATGGTGCTGGGCTACTACGTTTACCAGTGTTTTTGATCAAATGTAAGCAAAGATCTTCAAGAATAACGTTATGTGATTTACTTATTGCCGCGGAAATATTGTGCCACTTCACCTTACGACCCTATGTGTCAGTGAAAAGACTGAATCCGCACTCATCCTCATTTGTTTAGTCAGTAAGCTTAAGTGGACGAGCCTGATGGCAGGATTCCTTGCTACGGCGAATGAACAAGATTCTGTGTAGCCTGCAGCGGGCTACAACACTCATTTCGCCTTAGTGAAATTTTGTAGAGCAATTATCGTTCCCGCACTAGCTGAGGACCGCTTTTCACAGCCGAACAAATTGAAAACAGTAATTAAACCGTTGTGGCTTCGCGAAGTTGTATGGATCAGCGCCAAACTGTTCTCGGGAATCGTAGTCTGGAAGTCTCTACGTAGTGGTGCAGCAATCACACGATGAGCGGACCGCGAAGGCTGCTGGGTAATTGGTCTTTAGTTGTATTATCAAGGAGGGCTTCGTCGGGGTGCGAAGATTTGGTTCCAGTTGTAGCCACCAACTTTATTTACGTAATCATTCCAAACGTAAAGCATAAGTATAAAAGGGTAATGATAACACTCATAATTCATTCCTATGACTTAACCCTCTCATGCACGAATTATCAACCCGACAATTAAAAATATTTCTGATACATTATTTGGTAATTTAGGACCTATCTCTTGCAGAATTTATCATAATGTATCTAAAAAAGTTTCATAGACCAGTAGGGAGGCGTCCTCAAATAAAGATAGTGAGTACAGAAACTGCTACATTTTACGCGGAACATATATTAATAATATCAAAAAATACATGAAGAGTGCCACTATTTTGTATTTTTCATACAATGAAATTGTCTCAGACACTCAGGGTTATTACTTTTCTCAAATGTGACGTGTTCTCCGTCGGCAGTCCAGATCATGACAACTCTTGGCATTGGGAGCACCTAACTTAGCTGGGCAGTGTTATTTATACCCCATCGAAGCGTAATTCGTTGGGTACCCAATGACAGGCTTCGTTTTTTTTTTATTTTTTTTATTTTTATTTTTATTTTTTTTTTTTTAAGTACAGGGAACAATGTGATTTCATCTTAAGGCCTGCCTCAACTCTTTCTTGTAATCTCTACTTTCCATTTCTTTGTTAGCCCAACAACCAACACTGCCGTCTAGGAGACATTCTAGCATTCATCATTAGTCCTCATATGAGGTACCTATGTTTTTACCGTCACCTCAGATGTAAAAGATGACAGAAAAGAGACAACATTTAAGTGTCCTCATTTGAGGACGCGATGCATGTGAGGGTTAAATTAACTGTTCCGTCACGCTACAGTAATTAATACTTAGATCAAATTTCTAGTTGGTGCGAAGAATGGCAGCTAGCTCTCAATGTAGAAAAATGTAAGGTGATGCGCATGAGTAGAAAAAACAATCCCATAATGTTCGAATACAGCATTAGTATTGAGCTTCTTGATGCTTTCGCGTCGTTCAAATATCTAGGCGTAACATTGCAGAGCGATATGAAATGGAACGAGCATGTAAGGACAGTTGTGATTAAGGCGGACAGCCGACTTCGGTTTATTGGGAGAATTTTGGAAAGATATACTTCACCTGTAAAGGAGACCTTGTATAAAACGCTTGTACGACCACGTCTTGATTATTGCTCAAGTGTTTGGGACCCGCAGCAGATCAGTTTAAACGAAGACATAGAGGCGGTTTAGAGACGAGCAGCTAGATTTGTTACCGGTAGGTTCGACCAATGCGCGAGTGTCTCGGAAATACTCCGGCAACTCAATTGGGAATCACTGGAAGAAAGACGACGTTCTTTTCGTGACTTTCTGTTAAGTAAATTTAGAGGGCCGGAATTTGAAGCTGAGTGTAGTACGATCTTGCTGCCGCCTACCTACATTTCGCGTAAAGATCACAAAGACAAGATAAGAGAAATTAGGGCTCGTACGGAGGCATATAGGCATTTTTTTTCCTTGTTCAATTTGGGAGTGGAATAGGAAAGGAAATGCCTAGTAGTGGTACAGAGTACCCTCCGCCACGCACATTACGGTGAATTGCGGAGTATGTATGTAAATGTAGATGTAGATGAATATATTGGGATAAATTACTGTCTCTATGGAAATATAAAGTACCCATAGACGGAATACATTGTAAGGAATAGTGTCAGCAACCAAACATGACAAAACCGCGAAAAATTTAAACTTCACTCCAAATGACAGACTTATAATCACTAGTATGTAACAACAGAAAGTATTTGAATACAATGATGATGATCAACATATTTGGTCAAGGTGGAAACTCGCGTTAACAAAACTGGACTAAGCGAGCTTTCCACTCTGTTTCTTCCAATTCATTGGAGGATAAGTCCGCGATCGTCTGGTGTCCAGAAGTAGTGGTTATTTTCAAGCTTGGTCATTATCCGTCTTGAGAACGTGAATTTCACAGTTACACCAAGCAGAATTTTTGCTGTTCAGGTAACGTTATCGAATTCGGTCGCGAGTTTACGAAATATAGCACGGTTTTCATATAGGAAGATAGGAGTGTTAAACAATAGAATTCTCCCGATTTAGTGTTTGTGCCGTTCTGTTTTGGGTTCAGTCTGTTGCACTCTTGACTATCGGATATTTCCAAAATACACACTCAATAGGCACTCTCTCTCTTTAAATGCTAGTCTAATTATTTAATTGTTCCTTCTTTTCGGTGTTTTCTCTCCCTTTGTTTGTCCTGTTCCTGCAGCAAATTTAGTGTTTTGTTTAATGTAACGGAATATTCTTGCAGAATATTTTGATAATTTCACAGAACTCTCCGACCTTTGGTCTGTAAACTTATCCTCTTGCTAACATTTTCATTCACGTACTAGCTGGTACCCGGCGCGTTGCTGCCGCAGAAATAATAATAGTGCAAATAACGTTTGAAATGTGATAGTGTTAGCTTGTTTAATAAAAGGTTTCCAATCTCCCATTAGTCCATCTGCCTCATTCCCTCCTCTCTTTTCACCTGCTCCTCCTCCCGTATCGTCTTGTCTTTTCCTCTGTCCAGTTCTTCGCCCCTTCCCTCTGTTCATCTCCTTTCACTTGACTGCCACCATCTCACCTCACCTCACCTCTCAATCTTCTCCTCTTTCATTACCCCTCATCTCCGTCTCCTCCCATCTCTTTCTGTCCATCTCCTCCTCCAACTACTCCTCTCCCTCCTATACGGGGTGTTACAAAAAGGTATGGCCAAACTTTCAGGAAATATTCCTCACACACAAAGAAAGAAAATATGTTATGTGGACATGTGTCCGGAAACGATTCATTTCCATGATAGAACTCATTTTATTACTTCTCTTCAAATCACATTAATCATGGAATGGAAACACACAGCAAGAGAATGTACCAGCGTGACTTCAAACACTTTGTTACAGGGAATGTTCAAAATGTCCTCCGTTTGCGAGAATACATGCATCCACCCTCCGTCGCATGGAATACCTGATGCTCTGATGCAGCCATGGAGAATGGCGTATTGTATCACAGCCATCCACAATACGAGCACGGAGAGTCCCTACATTTGGTACCGGGTTGCGTAGACAAAAGTTTTCAAATGGTCCCATAAATGAAAGTCAAGAGGGTTGAGGGCAGGAGAGCGTGGAGGCCATGGAATTGGTCCGCCTCTACCAATCCATCGGTCACCGAATCTGTTGTTGAGAAGCGTATGAACACGTCGACTGAAATGTGCAGGAGGCCCATCGTGCATGAACTACATGTTGTGTCGTACTTGTAAAGGCACATGTTCTAGAAGCACAGGTAGAGTATCCCGTATGAAATCATGATGACGTGTTCCAATGAGCGTAGGTGGAAGAACATGAGTTCCAATTAAGACATCACGAACAATTCCTGCCCAAACGTTCACAGAAAATCTGTGTTGATGAAGTGATTGCACAACTGCGTGCGGATTCTCATCAGCCCACACATGTTGATTGTGAAAATTTACAATTTCATCACGTTGGAATGAAGCCACATCCGTAAATAGAACATTTGTACTGAAATGAGGAGTGACACATTGTTGGATGAACTTTTCGCAGAAGTGTACCCGTGGAGGCCAATCAGCTGGTGACAGTGCCTGCACACGCTATAAATGGTTCGGAAACAACTGGTTCTCCGGTAGCAATCTCCATACAGTGACGTGTTCAACGTTACCTTGTACAGCAGCAACTTCTCTGACGCTGACGTTAGGGTTATCGTCAACTGCACGACGAATTGCCTCGTCCATTGCAGGTGTCCTCGTCGTTCTAGGTCTTCCCCAGTCGCGAGTCATAGGCTGGAATGTGCCGTGCTCCCTCAGACGCCGATCAATTGTTCGAACATCTTCCTGTCGGAACACCTTCGTTCTGGAAATCTGCCTCGATACAAACGTACCGCGCCACGGCTATTGCCCCGTGCTAATCCGTACATCAAATGGGCATCTGCCAACTCCGCATTTGTAAACGTTGCACTAACCAGTTGATGATACGTACTGGTGTGCTTGATGCTAGTACTGTAGAGCAATGAATCGCATGTCAACACAAGCACGGAAGTCAACATTACCGTCCTTCAATTGGGCCAACTGGCGGTTAATCGAGGAAGTACAGTACATACTAACATAACAATTGGGTTTTTTGACAATTGTCTGCACGAATTATTTCAATTTACATTTAAAGAGAAATACTAAAATGAGCTCTAACATGGTAATTAAGCGTTTCCGGACACATGTCCAAATAATATATTTTCTTTCTTTGTGTGTGAGTAATGTTTCCTGAAAGTTTGGCCGTACCTTTTTGTAACACCCTGAATATGTAAACATACATATGCGCCAAGTTTCACGGTGATAGATCAAATGGTGTCAAAGTCGCAAGGTACCCTCCGCAGTGCTAAATTCACCGGATTGCAAATTATAAAAATCACATTCATGCAAACATACATTTTTGTGCTTTCAGGACCAGTTAAACAATTTTGATATTGGTTGTAAAGTACCCTCCGTCATGCATCTACGTAGGCTTACGAAAGGTAGCCCACGTATTAATAGGGGTATAAGCTATCTACATTCCGCAATTCATTTAATTCTGTGCAGCCGTTTCAGCCTGAATATTACCAAACGTGTTAACCCATTGTAAGGTACCTTCCGCCATGCACCGTACTGTGGAATCCTAAAGGTGGCTCATGCGTTAATTCAGCGTGTAAGCTATCTGCATTCCAAATTTCATTAAACAGCAACATAATATTGACTGGTAAGTCATCCGTTAATTGGGGAGTGGACTTCAGGCATGTTAATTAATCTCACAATCTCTTTTCATTTGTTTCTTCAACCAACCAATTGTCAGAAGAGTAGGCGCTACAATATACGTGGCCTACATGGAAGTACTTAACACCATTTTACGAAACATTTGCATTGATAATAGCTAGTTACCTAGCTGAAATCTATATCTGGATAAGTAAAGTTTTCAAATAAATGACTACAAATTTTGATATTCTTCATCTGAATATGTACTCAGATAATCACTTTTAAACGTCTGGCAATGGCGCACACTTCCCTTCAACATGAAAAGTAATCTGAATTACGAGTTTAATGCCATGACAAATGATACTGCATGCACAGTTGAAAAGTAGTAAGCGGTAAAAGGCGCCCAGACTACAATTGTTGTAACTAAAAGACCTATTTAGATTTTAACCGTATTACACTCTACATTAAGAAATGTTTTCAGGCGTCTAGTGAATTACATTCCTAGTTCATTTGGGTGTCGTCATATGACAGCACTTTACTTGGTATCTGAAACGTCTGTTCATTAAATCAGAGGAAAAGTGAAGCAAGTGAAACTGTGTTTCAAAGTTTACTGCTTTATTATATAAAATAGTAATTGATATGTAGTTAGATAGCTGTATTGGACAAAACAGGATCATAAAAAGGAAAAATTTTGGGCGAAACCATTTTCAAGACCTTGTATGTAAACAAATGATAGATCATTAATTTTTTGTGACAGGGTGTTTTTTTCCTACCTTATGATGTTAACCTTGGCTTAATGGAAACGAAGAGTAGATATACAACTCATATTTATTCGCCAGATCACTGGATAACCATTATGAAAGAATCTAAGAACGAAAATCCTCTTAGCCGTAAAATACACTCCTGTGCGTCATTGTAAACCGAAAGTAAACCATTAATAGTTAGAAGTGCTCCAGGTGAGAAAAGGGACGTGCATTATCTCTGAAGTACAAAATCAGCCTTGATTTATGAACACTGATTTAAAAAAAAAAAAAAAAGTATGAGAAGGCCAGCTCTTCAGGTACCGGACCAACACAGTCTCTACAAGGAGCGACGTACAGTTGTAGATGCAAAGAAAAAGGATGTGTTGGGTTTGCTTCTTGTTATTCCTCTTATTCGCAACCGTTTGATCAAACATATCCGTTGTATGAGAAACACACGTGAAGAACCTATTACTAAAAATGCTCTTATTCTGAAGACAATTATGAATTTGTATCTGTGTCCATTTCAAAAATGGTTACAGTCGAAAACATTTATTTTATGTGCTACAACGGGTATGGAAACGTGAGGTGTACTATTCTGTTTGAAAATAAAGTACATTTATTTTCCTGAAGTTTATGTTGTATTTTATATTCCCCTTTATTTTAAACCTCTGATACCTCAATACCACTTTGTATAGACTTACAACATTTGTGCTCTAAGTAATTAAACTCTTTCCTTTACTATTTTGGTGGGGTTTTTAGCAAAAGAAAAACAAATTAAGTTTGTAAATCTACGGGACCACGTTAATGTAGTCATCAGTCCCTAGGTTTACAGTCTACTGAAATTAACTGAAACTAATCTAATGACAAGACACTCACCCATGCACGAGGAAGCAATGTCACCTCTGACGGCAGCGGTTGTGTAAACAATGACATGGCGCTTAGAAGCGCACGGCCCTCCCCCATGCGATAAAATGTTTCGTAAAGATTTGAAAATATGTGTATTTCTTTCCAGACACTAGGACCTTTTTCCATTAGTAAGTGAGTAAGTTATCGGTATTCACGCATAGAATGATGTGGCAGTTATTTGTAATTCTCACTGATTATAACGTCATATCTCCTAAAGTGTATGTCGTAGGTAATTTTTACCTCCAAGAAATTGTTGGCTGATGGTGCAGATTAGTATGTACACCAAGTTAAACTGAGATCGGTTTATTAGATTAGGAGATAATGCGGAAGATTAACGCATGATTTTTCAGTTATTCGCGCATTTCTTTGATTATGACCCCATATCTGGTAACACATATGTCGTCGTGGCTTATAACCATACAGCGATTATTGTCATTCAGTAAAAAATAAATGTTCCATATTTGGTTCAAATTGATCCACTATATTAGGAGGAGATGTATAACACAATAATTCAAATGGCTCACTACAAAAACGCCTGGAAAGATTGTTTCTCGGTGGATGCAGTTATTCCGAAAATGTTCTCGTTTGAAGAAAAGTCGCTTTATTGGCCCAATTTAGGTTACGGCAGTAACACTAAAAGTGGGCCTTTGCTATCGTCTTTTGAAGCTCGTAATTTAAATGAAATTAACTGCTTAACCTTTCATCTGACACGAAAATGGAGTAACCGAGTTTGTAGAGGAGAAAATGATCTACAACTTTGCTCTCTTATGTTTTTTTCATATCTCGTATCGTTTCATAGATATTTGCAAAAATAACAGCGATTTTGGGATGTCTGTCTGTCCGTCCGTATGTCTGTCCGTAAAGTGTTCCCTGTTTTTAAGACGAACCGTTCAACCGATCAACACCAAATTTTACAGACATGAGTTTAGGCCGCCAGAGACCTGAACCTCCCTTTTTCAAATTTTTCTGACAAAAAATACAGTAGTAATACCAAAAAAAGCCTTTTCGATTTGACGATGTCTGCCTGGCTGTAACGTGTTCCCACTTGTTAGGTCGAACCGATCAACCGATCGGTACCAAATTTTACAGACGTAATTTTGGCTACCAGAGACCAGAACCTCGCTTTTTCAAACATTTTGGACAAGAAATACGTTAGTAATTTGATTTTATTTGCAAATAAAACGTTAATCTGACGCGAAAATTTAATAACCGAATTTATAGAGGAGAAAATTCTCTACAACTTTGTTCCCTTATGATTTTTTCATATCTCGTATCGTTTGAGAGATATTTACAAAAATAACTGAGTTTCTACACCCTCGATTGAATTAACGAAAACGAGACGTTCCCAGATGTCACGTGACATTCCTCACCCAAAACTCTCTCTGCCATACACACACACACACAAAAAAAAAAAAAAAAAAAAAAAAAAAAAAAAAAAAAAAAAAAAAAAAAAAAAAAAAAAAAAACAGGGCGTTCTTCGTACGATAAATCTAGTGTCTACAAATGCCATATTAGTTTCAGTTAACAACAGCTATCAATAGTATGAGATTTAAGAACGCAACTTGTAATTATTTGCTGTAGCGTAGTGGGCAATGCGTTGGACTGTGACGCTGGAGGTCAATGGTTCAGAACCCGCCACCATAAAATTTTTCTTTTCTTAAAAGAGTTTCAGACACTCTTATTAATTGACTTTTTATAATTTAGATTATTATTTTGGTCCAAAATGTTTAGAAAAACTTATAAATTTATAAATATAAAGTGGACCGTAAAACACGTCAGTGCGATTTTTTTCTCATAGGTACGTAAGACCACGTGCGATTTTGGTATTTGCAATCAGTTCAAGATTAGTTGGCTAAACCGAACGAGTATTTCCCAATCAACAATTGAATTGTTTTTCAATAATTAGAGTACTTACCACTGTTAGAAAGACATGTCAAGTGTAAAATATGTGAGACTATTGAGTATATTCCTACTAAAAGCGGTTCATGTATATTAAACAAAATTTAGGCACATCTATGAATTCTGTTACTTTTATGGCAGAATATCTACGCCTTAGGTAAAAAAAGGAGTTTGGTCTAACCAACTTCTGGACATACGTAATCTATATTTTCCTGCCGCAGTGTGGAAGTTATAACCCGACCATCAGTACTGAGGTGTGCTGTGAAAATGTTTCGTATATTTTTCTTTCTCATAGTCAGTTTTAACGATGACAACTGAGGATGCACACCATTAAAAGAATTACTTCTATCTTATTGAATAAAATTTCAAGGAAAATTTCCTGACTCAACAAAGCTCGGTTTCTTATCTTAATATAGGGCTTATAGGTAACGGGGACCGCCAGGGGCCTCACGGTTCTTTCGTGAGTACGAGCAAGGCAAGCATGGGGCCCCGATCTAATGCAGCATTCCTTCCTTCTTTTCTCTCTGGACTGCATTTCCTTTCTCAACCCCTCACATCCTATTCTAACTCCTTCCCCTCCCCACCGGGGGACCGATAAGGACCGATAACCTTAACAGTTCGGTTCCCCTATACCAAACAACCAACCAACCGACCAATGGAAAAGGTTTATTTATGGTTTATCATGCGTATGATTACAAAAGAGAATCTGATACCATTGACAATTTCTAATACTGACAATTCGGACAATAAACCTATACGAAATAGCACTATCTTCTGTTTCAGCAGCCGCAGAAATGTTCTTCATACTCCATATACCAATACTCATAACCAACACGCCAATTAATTGCAAGCGAGTGAATTCCCAGTAAATTACGCGGTGCAATGACAATAAACAATAGGTCGGAGACAGGGTTTACAGGAAAGAGTGATGGAAGGAGGAAATGTGAAGGAGGGATCAGAGGCGATGGACACATTTCGTACTGTTTTAACAACTGGGAAGCGTTACCACATTCGGAGGTGTATTATTGTCGATAACTTCACCGAATTACCCCAGTATTTTTGTAGGGTCAAAAGTGTGTGTGTGTGTGTGTCTGTGTGATTTCTTGCGCTTCTAAGGTATGAACAGGAAATGTTTTTATCAAACATATCACAAAGTTCTGCAATTATATGCTTCGAAGCATAACACGATATTCTGTCGCCATCCGGATTGATATTGGATACACATTTCTTTAATGGAAATATAAA
Organism: Locusta migratoria; assembly: GCA_026315105.1. NCBI lineage: Eukaryota > Metazoa > Arthropoda > Insecta > Orthoptera > Acrididae > Locusta > Locusta migratoria. The sequence continues at coordinate 411,212,582 of CM048746.1, read as the reverse complement.
ATTTATTTGCTTCAATGAGTTGCAAGAGAAAAAATACTCTGATGTGCTATGACAATTTGCTGTTTACATTTATTTCCCAATGTTGATTTTATGGGAAACAGGAAAGATGAATTTCATTTCTCAGTGTGTAGTATATGGAACTATACTACACAATTCTACTCGTCCGAAAATCTGTACACTTCTTCACTTTCAAATTACAAACGTGCGAAAATCTATTGCTGAATGTGTTATACCAGTAGATGCAGAAGCTTGAAAGGTCTCCCTTATACGCGCATATAACTGTTCTGAGAAATTCACCTATTTATTTTAAGTGAGTTATTTCCCAATCGAAGTTTCATTTGTAATAACACTATTCAACTTTATTAATGTTATTACAAACGAAACTTCGATTGGGAACTGAACTCACATAAATGAATAGGTGAATTGTGTATAATCGTTGATATGGGCATATGAGAGCAGTAAGAGAGATAGGGGGAATAATGGGTAATATAAAGAGGGAGAAAGAGGAGCGCCGGCCGCGGTGGCCAAGGGGACTGAGGCGCGCCAGTCACGGTCTGCACGGCCACTATGGTCGGGGATTCCAATCCCCCCTCGGGCATGGATATTTGTGCCGTCCTTTGTATTAGCTAGTTCATTAGTAGTTTGTAAGTTTATTGGTGGAGCAGGAAGTTGACACCAGAAGGGAGTAGATGGACATATATCGGAGAGATGTTTCCATACGTATTGAACAATTTCAAGGAATAGATAGGTTTGCTTGTATATACAGGGTGTTTCACTAAGTGTGTTTGCCTCTGTAACTTATAAAATAATAGGTGACGGGAAATATTAATGCGGTAGGTCAACACAAGAAATGTTACACTTTCTGCGGAGCTATGAACATAGTTTATTGCATCATTTTCCATAGAGTTACACCACAAAGATATAATTTTTTAAATGGAACAATAGTTTTTTCTATCGTGTATTGGATTCGTTTAAACCAGCTGCGTACAAATCAATTCAAACTACATTCCTATCACTGTTAGTTTGGGAGCTACAACCCTTCAAAGTTCCGGGGCGGAGGCTACGACGGCGTACCTCACTGGCTGGTGGTCATAAGACAGTGGGCTGTGCCCCAGGGGATAGCCACTCGGCCAGTCAGCTACGCTATCGCAGCCTCCGCCCCCTGAACTTTGAAGGATTGTAGCTCCAAAACTAACAGTGATAGGAATGTAGTTTGAATTGATTTGGACGCAGCTGGTTTAAACGAATCCAATACACGATAGAAAAAACTATTGTCCCATTTAAAAAATTATATCTTTGTGTTGTAACTCTTTGGAAAATGATACAATAAACTATGTTCATAGCTCCGCAGAAAGTGTAACATTTCTTGTGTTGTCCTACCGTATTGAAATTTCCCGTCACCTATTATTTTATAAGTTACAGAGGCAAACACACTTAGTGAAACACCCTATATATATATATATATATATATATATATATATATATATATATATATATATATATTAGGAGGAAGCGACCCCAGTTTTTATGAAAGTGAGATCTTCTGACTGACTTTGAAAGTAAGTGTTCCTTGAGGAAATATTTAGAGCAGTCGATCTATTTGTGTCGTCCCACAGAAAAATATATTCAGCATTCGCCACACGGAAGTGGATTTATGAAATGGAATCGTATGTGATGCATTCGTAAATACAGAAATTCGTTTCATAGTTCCAACGTGTCACTAGGGAAGAGACCTAATTCACTTTATATCAGAGCAAACTCGTCAATAGGATCATATTTATTACTACACATTTATTATTACACATACAATCTATTTTACTACGTGTATTATGTTTTATTAGAGTAACCTTACACTCTGCCATCATTTTCACGTGCCAGCTTTATTTATTGACTCTTACCGATATCTGTACCCAGAAAAAAATTTAAAATCTGCAAATACGTGAACGAACTCTCATGTCCAAGCAAATTGAGTTAGCAAAAAATGTTCTTACTCAATGCTTTAATTAAGAATTCAGCTTTCGTCTCGAATATTGGTTTTTGCTGAGGGACTAATATTTTACGCTGTTTTAATTTCCAACTTCATCCTTCTCTTCGTATGCGAGGCTTTCGGCGTAACTAAAATGGAACAACGGTCTGAACTGGCAAAATCAGACAGCAGTCTATTCTCTCTCTCCCTCCTTCGCTCCTTCTCTCTCTCACTTTTTCTCTCTCTCTCTTTCTCTCTCTCCCCTTGTGGGGGAAGGTGGATGGCTGGGTGGGTGTGTGCGCGCGCATTAGCTGATACGTGTGCTGGAAATTGATTCAGCCCGTCTACTCATCCAACCAAACTTAATACAACGAGCAAAGTTCACTTTTCACAAAACCACTGCTGCACCTTTCCGTGTGTTAACTGGGTTACAGGACTTTAACAACGGACACAACTGAAACAATATTTACATCTAAGGAGGCGTAATTAACTGTTGCTTGTTCCCGACCTATTGCCTGGTATTTTTAACGAAATTTCCTTTACTTGTAATGTTATCAATGAGGCTGCAGAACAAACTGAGTCACCAACAACATTTGTTTAATAGACCTAATAGAATTAGCATTTAGGCTTAAGTCGTCAGTTGTAATAGCTGCCATACGCCGTTTCGTTGCAGCCACATGTGTTTAATACTAGATGATTATAACTCGCTTCACTTATTAGTTAATTGTCTGTTGGCATTCTCAAACGTTATAGATAATTTGCGCAAACATAGGTGCTTGCACTGTGATACGTAAACCACAGTCTAATACACACAATCAGTACATGTCGGCTCAATTTAGTTACCTACTACAACAGACGTACTTCAAATAGGCCGGCAAGTTACATTTGGAATGTGAATTTATAGAATATGTGCGAGTATTACTGTTTAAACTGGTTTGCAATAGGGGGCATATGTAGTGGCATAGATTTCGGCAATACTCCAAAAGCAACCAAATATTTGTCTTTCTTTACTTTGTAAAACGGTACGTTACAGGACAGTTGACTTAGATTCTTTTTAATCCATAGATATTTACTGAAATATGTCGGTTTCCTTTAATAACAAAAATTAATGTTTCTATGAACTAGAAGTCCTGACCTTCTGCAGAAAGACGTCCCTACGCACTCAAGAACGTTAACTTTTCGTCACAATAATTCCAGTCAAATTAGAGATTGTGGAACGAAGAAAACACTTATGAAATTCAGTACCTACAGTATTTAATGAGTGAATCCAATTCACTACTACTGTAGCTGACAGAAAAACCACAAAGACGTCACGATTAATAAAACTGTTTCCCGACGCAGAAGAAACAAATTCTATACTTGTTGTACAGCCACAAAGCAGTAAGAATTTGCATTATATTCACGTTCGAAACAAAAGTAATTATACTTTAACAATGTATTCATGTATAAGCCGAGTGAAGTGCTATAATGTGCAAATCATTATACTTCATACCTAATTGCTACGTGTCAAAGAAAGTACCTATCACAATAAGAGCACAAGCTTGCCCAACGCCTGGGGCGCTAGTGTAGTTCCTACTGTCATATGTTTGTCTGGGCGCTAATGACCGTAAAAACCACACAAAAAAACTGTCATATGTGAAATCCTTTCACAGCAATGAATATCGTGAGTGGAGATGTCAGACTGTAATGTAACTAATTATAAGATTATCGTACGGAAACTGCCCGTGCGTTTTGCCACAAGTTTCCTCTTTATAACATCGCTGCTAGTACCACCGACGTAAACTTGCCCTACTCGATTGCCATAGTGATAAAGTTAAGCAGGGAATTGTTGTTCTTCTTGCTACTAATTACAGAACACTCAAAGTTAACGTCCTCTTTAATTTCGTGACTCATAATCACTACTTCAACTCATATCTGAGTCAAATCAATCCAAAAATGTACAAATGTAACTCTGGTCGCTTGGTGTACTGGCAATGCGGTTTTTATGGGAGGGAAGGCGGGGAAGTGGAGTCCACTATAACTCCAAGCTATAATACTGTGCTTAGCAGATTAAAATTTTAATCTTCTAAGCGACTGATTTATCAGTCACCTGCCCCTCTCTTTATGCTTTTCTTCAACTACTTTGAGTATTACTGTTTGCCCATAGCCTTCTTCCCCCTTTTTTTATGGTTACTCCTTTACTATAAGCATCATCCATAGATACTTTGTTACCAGCTGACTGTTATTCATTCCATAATCTTTGCACTTAGCGTTGATTCCACTAGTAGCATGTTTATCTTTTAAGCAACAGTACAAAAATGTAAGTGTTAATTTCATCCCATTATATGAACTTATCTTTATTACACTCTGTTTGGTTCGAAACTGCGGCATATTTCTGTAATCGACTTTTATACGTTCTATAGCCTTATTGTATACAAATGCACTTGTTTGTCTGTATAGAGACCAGAAGAAGGGCACTCAAGCGCCCGAAACCGGTCGTTGAATTTCAAAATAAATAACGACAAGCAACTGGTTGCTGCAATTCATTTATTTATAATCTTAACAGTTGCTGTAATGGATAAAACACTTCAATTATAGCATGTATTGGTACTGGATACTAATCCCGGAAACCCCCTCGCCGGCCGCGTTGGCCGAGGGGACTGCGGCACGTCAGTCACGGTTTGCACGGCCACTACGGTCGGGGGTTCGAATCCCACCTCGGGCATGGATATTTGTGCCGTCCTTAGTATTAGCCAGTTCATAAGTAGTTTGTAAGTTTAGGAACTAATGAACCCGTAGTTAAGTCCCATAAGCTCTACAAAGTTTTTGACAATTTTTGAAACGCCCTCCCTTTTCTCCAACAGTACGCAGTATTGGTACAGTAAGGAGCATTACATTCCTCCAATAACTTCGGAGCTTCCTGAGTGCCACAGGATAAAGTGCGCCCCACGTTTTAAGCCCAAATTTCTTAACACGTCTTCGTCGACGTCTTCGAGGCCTTGGCCTCCCTGGTTTCAGAATCTCTTATATAGCGAATCCAGATAAAATTTGGAAATATGACAGAGACGCAAGGACTACTGTATCGCAACTACACGCCTAATTTCCTCAGTTTTGTATTTTGAATGTCCAACAGTATATAATGATTTATTGACTTGGTCAAATATTAGTTGCAGACCTAAATGCTCTTTCTGATCTGTTATAGTTTATAATGCACTCTTGTTTCTGTTAATGATATTTCCTACGACGCGCTAATCTATAATCAAGTTTACATGAGAACCGTTGATCTGCTTTCATACAGGTTTGTTTGCTTTTGCGGCACTGTACGAGCTGGATGTGACTATACTGTGAAAGAGGAGAGGTCAGCGTTTCGGAGACGACAGGTCTGTGAGTAGCAAATCGTGAAAGTTTTAAGTTTAAAACTTCTATGAGTTAAGAAAAAAATGTTTGTATGAATGTTTCAAAGTGTTCTACATTTATACTTAAAAGATGTAAGGATACATAGCAGTTTCTTTGGCTTACGCCTATATTCTTTGGAGTAATGCTAATCACTTATATGCTATACTAGCGGTTCAGTGGATGAGCGCCAGCAGACGTGTAATGTTGTTGAGCTCGGACGGTCGAGGAGTTATGCGAACTGACGCAGTTAGGCTGTTTATCTTAATAATTAGTGGCACACATTTTGCTATTTTATCTTTGTGAAATTTGTTTTATATGCATGTGAAGTTTGCTGAAAATAATAGTGTTATCATGCCAGAGTAAACTGCATTTCTCCGCTGAAAATATCGAGTCATTGTTAGACTTAAGGTTATTGTTTGATGCAGGGCCAGATAGGGTGTAATAATCAATTAATTAATAATGAGGTTACTTGTAGCTTCTACTTTCTGCTCTACGAGTCGTGTAGGGGAGGTTACAAATAGTCCAGGGGAAACCAAGTGATATAGTAAGATAAACATGTAATTGAATGAAAATACTTGTGGAGAAATGGGCCACTTAGTCGTATATTAAGTACCTGTTCGTTCTAATTACCAAAGGAACTCAGTGTGTTTACACACCCTTAACTCTCATCATCAAAGGCTACGCTGTAGTAACATTCTCGGTAACGCTAGCTTTTTGTCACATACAGCCTATGTAACGTAGGCTCCTGGTAACAAGTTCATGTGGTCTGTGTTTGCGAAATACATACACCAGTCCAATGAAGTGGTCGATAGCCAGACATCTAATTGTTTGACTTGTTGAACAAGCACGGAATACAATAGATTCACTTGACCTTTACATACAGTGGAAAATGTTTGTGGCCCTGTGGTGAAAAAAGCATAACCCATTAGGATTTTGCAATTATACATTCATAAACAGGAAAACATTTCTTACGTATACATAAATCATTAATATCTAGTCGTAATTATATGTGTGCTCCATACACCTATTAGCGCGGTCCACATCTCTCCACACATCTTTATTGTGACAACACTTATCTTACTCCGTATTTATTATGCTTAATATCGCAAGAGGTTCAACATTAAATGACGTTCTTGGTGTCTGACATCTTGATCACACTGTTAACTGTTAATGCAGAACTGATAATGCAAAACTACCAGCGGATTGCTAAGTTATTTCTCGATAATAAAATATGATAAAACAGTGCTGATAGGTCGCTGAGGTTTTAAGTAATGGAACTTCTTTATTACTAGTTACGGGTGTGTCCCGTCATCAGATAAACATTTTACATCGTTTATGATATAATTTGTTAACACATCAGTGATGTGTATCCTAAGGTGGTATTGTTTAATCATATTTATTAACGAAAAGTGGTCTCGTACCTGATTTCACGACTGAAATCCGTTTTGGAAACGTTATTTTCCGTCTTTCCTCTTGCTGCCCATGAGGTGTCTGCTCTCTGGGCGTTAGCACTACTTCACCACGTATCCTGTTGTTCAGCGGAGTGGTACCTGCAACACGTATACTGAAGAAATAACCATATTTATCCAATGATGCAACATAAATAAGAATGAGTTGAAAAACTAAAGCTGCTCTTATTTCTAGATTTATTGAACTGGCATTAGCAGTTTCGACGGTCTTTGACACCTTCCTCAGATGCGTTTTTAACTACCATCAATTAATTTTCACACAAAACAATTCAGAAAATAGTTGACGACAGTACATAAGTAACTTACGTTACTGTTAAAAAGCTATAACAGCTACAAAATTTACGCAAAGAGGTATATCATCATGTACACTGAATATATAGCGTCTTATGAACTAATATCTATACCTCTTAAACACTTGGATGTTGAAATCTCAAGTCGTCAACAATACCTGAAAGTAAAAATTACTCTATACAATCTCGTGGCATACATATGTTTTATCATATTGTCGCGTTGAAATGATGGCAGGACTGACTTCGAAGGCAAGGTTGTCGAGTGAATAAAGCGCTTATACTGAAAGCAGGTTATTGTGAACTGAAATGTACACGCAGCACTGACTGCCTCTCGGGCAGAGTGCTCTGCTATTTATACACAGACAGAATGTACCAGAAATTAGAAGAATAGTCAACATAAGAAACAAATAGAATTTACAAGTGAACATAAGAAAGATGTAGAACATTCTGAAATTGTTAATTTCAAACAAATAAATTTCTGCCCGTGGACGGGATTGAACCGGCGACTTTCAGCACCGCAGTCGGAGACGCTAGCCCCTGCGCCACGCCGGCAGTCGGCTTCCGGGGGGGGGGGGTCTCGCGGCAATATTACCGATAACTAATATTGTGGCGCAGGATTAGAACGTACTGTTAACCCGCGAAACTTTTACAATCCAATCGTGTCGCTTATCCATTTATCAAATTTTCAAATGTTTGTAAACTGCGTGGTCATTTGTCCGTTGCTTACAAACTACTTAAGAGGCGGATTTCATCGAAGCTTTCGACAATGTCGATTTTGACATTTTACTTGCTAAACTCTATAATCTAAATTTCTCTACAGGTGCTATTCAGTGGTTCTACTCATACCTCACCACTCGTAAACAGTGTGTAATAACAGCAAAAAATAGGTCAAAATGGAGGGATGTTGTAAGGGTTTCCACAAGGATCCGTACTGGGGCCTTTACTATTCTCACTATATGTTAATAATGTGTCCACTGTTCTGTTCCACTGTAAATATCATCTACACGCTGATGACCTACAATTATATCTCAGTGAAAGTCCTAAAAACCTAAGCGCGGCCATCCAGCGTGAAACGCAGACTTACTTTCAGTATCAAGATGGGCACATAGTATGGGCTTGAAACTGAATCCATCAAAAACGTAGGCAATCTTAGTAGCCCATAAAGACTCATCACTCGACAGCTCAGAGAAGCTCTTCCAGCTTTAATACTTAACGACACACAAATACGCTTTTCTCATTCAGCAAAGAACTTAGGAGTAATATTTGATCTGCACATAGACTGGACATAGCTCACAACGACAGTCTGTAAGAAGATATATGCGTCACTTCATTCACTGCAGAAATACAAAAAAAGCATTTACAGCTAAAAAAGAAGCTCGTTGAGACACTAATACTTCCCAATCTATAATATGGTGATGCTATTCTGCAAGGACTGTCACACGAAAATTCACGTAGGCTGGAGCTGGCGATGAATTCTTGTATCCGATACATTTGTAACTTACGTTTCTACGACCATATCAGTCCCGCATACCAACAGTTATCTTGGCTACGTGCAGATAAGCGTCGAAGCTATCATACATTATGTTTGCTGCATCGCTTTCTCAATCATTGCAAACCTTATTACTTATCCTAAACGATTATATTACTATCTCAACAGCACAGCAGATACACATGCTCTGACCAAAATAAAATTCTCTCTATACCATCACATAACACTGAAATATTTTCTAAATCATTTTCTGTATCGGGAACACGTCTGTGGAACAATCTTCCTCAAAAGTTAACAGAGATAAAATCTATTCAAAACTTTAAAAGACAGCTAAGGTTTCACCTTCTTTCACAATAACCATCTTTTTCTCCACTTACCAGTCTGTAGCCCACTGTTGTCAATTCCTCTTCCCCCCATAAATGTTTCCCTTTCCTTTCGCCATCAGAGATCTCTATTCATATATATCTCCACTTCCTCACATCCATTGGCACTGTCATCACATTCAATCTTCTCATCTTTCACTAATCATTTCCCCCTTCTGTTTATATTAAACTTAATTCAAATGTGTTAAACATCTATCTCCATGTAAATATGTCTTGTTGTTATTAGTATTACTTTGATTTATGTGTTATTATTATCATGATCATTATTAGTATTATCATATATTGTTATTATTAATATTATTAATGCAGTCATTTTTGGAATTAAATCCTTTGTATATGTTGTTCCTGATCAGATGTAAGAGAGGGCCATATGGCCCTAATATGGTCAGGTTAAATAACCAAATAAATAAATAAATAAAATAACCTAAGGTAAATTAACCTAAGGACAAACACACACACCCATGCCCAAATGAGGACTCGAACCTCCGACGGCGAGCAACGGCACGCTCTGGAGCGAGGCGCCTTAGACCCCTGGGCTACTCCACCGCGGCCCCTTTATCATATTGGTCAGTTCTATTCAACTTAACACTGTGCCACAACAATGTAAAATGTGATGCAAAATTATTTTCAATTGTTTATAGCTTTTCTATCGAAACTGATGACGCAAGGTGAACAAAATCTGAGATCAGAGTGACCGTCCCGTGTTTAGATATGTAGTTTCATTGTATAAGTTACTTAAAATCAATCGCACTCCTTATGGCGGACAATACCTTAATCCGGTTAATTTACTGATGTGCTTGTGATGCACTAAATTCTAATTCAAATGTTTGTATAGCTTATGTGACATAAGCTACTGGGTATCAGTCCCTAAACTTACAAACTACTTATGAACTAGCTAACACTAAGGACAGCACAATTATCCATGCCCGAGGGGGGATTCGAACCCCCGACCATAGTGGCCGTGCAAACCGTGACTGGCGCGCCGCAGTCCCGTCGGTCACCGCGGCCGGCTGTGATGCACTAAGAAGAAGTTGACTAGTAGACTACATGGTCTGACGTTCTAATGGGTCATGTTGCGGTTCGTAAGTACTCCCGCCAGAGGTTCGATTCCTCCCTTGGACACTGGTATGGGTGTCGTCTTTAGTATAGCTTACTTTATGTGGTTTGTAATTCTAGTGACTGGTTTGATCCATTTGGTCTACGAACATTGTAAAATTTTAACTTGGTCTGAAAATATCACATTTCCATAGCTTCCAGCATGGCATGGAGCCTTGAAGTGGCTAGCTTATTCTGAAGGCATAGTGAGCAAAGCTACTTAACAGACGAAGTCTGTTTGTGTTCGTCGCTGTATTCGTCGGTATTATGTAAAACAAAGAATGAAATATAAGATAAGGACTCCTATATTTTCAAATATTATCAAGTTTGAAATAATTGCGGGCTCCCCTTTAGGAGACTATTACAAGGTATTTCCAACCTTGGTGTAAAACTAATATCAGACCTATGTCCAAAAGTTAACCCTTCAAGCGAATCCCCTGTGCGCGCATTCTTCAAGTTCGATTAATATAATGTTTTGTCACTTGTGTCGACCAGTGATACGGAATGAACTGTAATTGTGGTACGGAGAGAGGGGAATCATTCCCATTAGTAGCACATACTCTAGTATAAGGAATAGAACTGATAGGATGGCAGAATAATTCTGATTGGCCATGGGACTGGGAATCGGACTGTTAGAGGTAAAAATAAGACGGAAATCTTTTATTTAATGAAAGTTACAGCAGCGGGCACCTCTAGTTTCGTTTGGTTCTGCCGCCGTGCCGTGACCCTCACTGGTTGCGTGGGACTCGAGAATTTTGGTTGCGTGCGCGTTGTCGCGCAATGTCTTGGCCACGGTTTATACTACCTGGGTGTGTTCCGAGTTTTTCGCCGAGTTTTTCTGGAACGCAACGCGTGGTTACGTGCCCTCTTAGTAACTGTTGGGGTTGCTGCGGATCCTACCGGCGGCGAGGTGGAATGTGTATGACCCGGGACTTGAACAAGCATCCTCCGTTATCGCTGTCCGGGAACGCTCAACGACGTGCTGCCTGCTCACAGAAGACGCTTACGGTATGGCCGCTTCCTTTCGAACATACGACCTTCTGAATAAGTATCGTGCTGTTCAACCTAGAGCCAGCTGGGCTCCTTACAGGTCTGCTCGACAGACGATGGCGGTGGCAGTTGCGGGCGTACGCTGCCAGCAACCGCGCGGACTCGAACCGCGCCGTATCTGGAAAGAGTACCGAGCTGTAGTGAACTGCACTGCACTCAAATGTTCAAATGTTTGTATAGTCTATGGGACTTAACTACGGGGTCATCAGTCCCTAAACTTACAAACTACTTATGAACTACTTACGAACTAGCACTGCACAAACATCCATGCCCGAGGGGGGATTCGAACCCCCGACCGTAGTGGCCGTGCAGACCGTGACTGGAGCGCCTTAGTCCCCTCGGCCACCGTGGCCGGCTTGCACTGCACTGTCTTCTATATACCGGGTGATCAAAAAGTCAGTCAACTTAATAATGTAGATAGAGAGGCCAATAATTGACGCACATGCTTGGAATGACATGGGGTTTTATTAGAACAAAAAAAAAAAGTATCGTTACTGTGGTGTCGCACAAGTCTGAAGTGCGCGCCACCTACTTTCGCCACGCGCCGCCATGCACGCACGGCGCGGCGTTCTTACGACGTCAGCCACGAGCGCCCTCTGCTACAACTCCGCTCGTGGCCACCACTGAACGACATCGTTCACTTGGGACTGAGATAGGAACCAGTTAACACTTCTGAATCAGATAGGCACCAGTGAAGACTTGGCTATCGGACAGTCACTAGGCAGGCCTCTAGCTCAACTATGTATCAGCATTCTGCAGTACTGAGCTACGTAAAAGTTAAGTATTACTAAGTCTCTAAGAAATATATATGTCGTTCTAATTTACTCTAGTGTTTCTAGTTTCTGCTGTCCCACTGGCTGGTCACCTCCTACCTGCACAAGCGTGCATCCTTTATTCCTGTGTCGGTCATTCTACTCGGCCACCGACGCCTACGACGGAAACGAGAAACAAAAGCGGCGACGAGGCTGGGACACAAAACTTACACACGTGAAAGATCTCTTGCGCGAGTCGTTTGGAGAAGATCGTTTGTTCAGCAGCCATTTTCGTCCTACTTGGCCTCCCAGGTCCCCAGACCTGAGTATTGGCTTTGGGGTTTCCTTACGCATATCGTTATCGACCGACAACTCTAGGGATGCTGAAAGACAACATCAGACGCCAATGCCTCACCATAACTCCGGACATGCTTTACAGTGCTGTTCACAACAGTATTCCTCGACTAAAACTATTGTGTTGAGGAATGATGGTGAACATATTGAGCATTTCCTGTAAAGAACATCATCTTTGCTTTCTCTTAATTTTTGTAAGGTAATTATTGCATTTCTGATCAGATGAAGCGTCATCTACCGGACATTTTATGATTTTTGTTTTTGTTTTTGTTGTTCTAATAAAACCCCATGTCATTCAAAGCATGTGTGTCAATTTTTTACCTCTCTATCTGCATTATTGCGTGATTTATAAATTTATACTGACTTTTTGATCACACAGTACCCTCCTCTGACGAACTCAAGATTTATCTGTGGGGACTGCCAGTGTTTTAAGTTCCTCCATGGGTTGGAAAAATCTCCATACGTTACCACATTGCTCAACGTATGGTGGTTGCCACTCCTCGGTCACGTTTCACCATGCGGCTGAAGGTAGTCTTTTGTTTTCCGCTACACTGCCTGTGAGCAGTGCCGGCTGTCTCCGACTTCCTTGGATGCTGTACAGCTGCTTCATACTTGAAATCGAAGTACTTAGCACCTATCTGCAATAACTCGCGAGAACTCGCGCCTTTAAAAGTTATTCGATCGATCGCGTGTATAGCATTTTTCTGACAGTCAAAGAACATTTTATACTTAATTTGTTTAAATAAGTATTTCTAGTTGCCTTTATAAGAAAACACGCATAATTGACTATTTAAAATTGATTAAATGCCGGTTGTTTTACACTCGCGCGTGAGTAAAATGCTCACCCGCTAGTCGTTGCGGGTTAATGAAATACTTTTTCATATTTAGTTGTACTTACCACTTTATCACTTCACCAATGGTTCAGATTTACTTCCCTCGTCTTGCAATAAACCTACAGAATTTTGTCAACTATTGAGTTACGGCGAGCCACACCTTGTGAAGTGCTTGCGAGATATTAAAAAGCCGTTCAGTAGTTTCACTGTATAGATTAGTTCTACTGACCGTAGTGGCCGTCTAACTCCTTCGTGATTCACAACAATTTTAAATAGCAATATCTTGTAGACACATATTCAGAGATTTCATAATTGAGCTGAGACAGAACGAAGGTCCCTTGAAATCAGATCAGACAAATTTTCCTGTGGTTCCTTTGATAATTTTGCGTAGGTTGCAACTTTAAGAGTCATAGCGTTGCTTAAATAGAAATAAGAAAATATTTCGCCGCGCTTTCCATATGTGGAATTCGATCGTTATTACATTTCAGGATTATTTCTATACAAATCGTGCACTAACTGGAAGGAGCTTCTCGTAAATACGGAATTGTAATGGTTACCAGTATTTTTCGTAATAGTCTGCTATGAAATATAAATGTATCTATCTGTATAGCATCCAAGTAACTACTTATATATAATAAATGATGACAGTACGATATGAAAGTAATGTCTCGTAGGGCTTTCTGAAACAGAATGTAACAGAAATTATAATACATAATGTGAATTCCGTTCTCTTTCCGTACAAACAGTAGTAAACCTAGGCCTTAAATCACCAAACTCAGCATCTTCAAAATTCTCTTCTGTTTTGTCAGCTGCAACGGAAATCATATGCAAGAAAAGACACAACTTCTCCTTTTTTTTATTTGAGTAGTGCAGTTCATCTCGGTCTAGCTCACATGGTGCAGTGGCTTTATTTGTAAATTTATTATTCAGCATTTCCAGTTTTAACGAACTTTGCTGTTATTATCGAATGCCTTAAACTTTATAAGAATATAAACTGTAAATATGTCAGTAATTAAGTCGGTTGCTGTAGTAATACAACGACACTCATGAGTTAACTGTGCTATGAATTATTTTCAACTATCGTTCCGCGTCTGTTTAACGTTACTACACTGTCCAATTAATGTTAGATGTTACATCATTATACTGACAAAAGTACGGGTATAAACTGAATTATACCAAGCAATCAATTAATTTTAAGCTGTTTACCTAATTAGCAGAACAATAATTCCTTGGCTCAGCTCAGATTAAAGTCAGAGCCATCCATCTTTTAACGTCTTTATTTTATCAGATTATGTTGGTTATCTCATGTTTCAAATGTTAAGTATTTCAATTTACAGCAGTACTTCGCCAAATTTTTGTATACCACCATAGCTTACAACAGTGACTGATGCATGTTCCGCTCAAAAATCACGTTCGTTTGGATAATCATTATTATCGTTTCACTTGATATTATCTCCAATGACGTTCTTTTCTTAAACCAATTTTTCTATAGCGACAATCTTTGCGAATTCGTTTAGGTTTCTAATTGCAACTTAGGTCCCATATATTTTTGCAATGAGAAACTTGTGACAAAGGTACTACATGGTTCTTAGAATACCGATTTTTAGATATATAGGTGGCTGACATCAATATATTTTCCTTCTCATTCAATGAAATTACCATCCTTTTTATTATTTATTAAACAAATCATGATTTTGTCAGTGTATCTATTTGCGAGGGCAATATCAAAGTTTAAAATTGTATGATTGCTCTAGAATGAAATTCAGAATTGATTTTCTTTCCTGTTTAGGCATATAGATCATTTCGTTGCAAATAATACCCCTTATATCTTAATAGTGAGATACCTTCAATAAAGGTACTCTATGGTTCACTGACAGTAAGTATTCATTTGTGTTATTGCGTGGCATATCTGACAAATTGAAACGTGGATATAAAACTTGAAAATGGCTGCACGAACGAAATCATGAGTGAATAAATAAATGAAAACAGTCAAAATGACAAAATCTGCATTAAAAGAATACTACATGTATGTGGGTCGCCACTAAGGAAAGTAATTGAAACACTTTCGATATCAATGATGAAATTTTGTCATTATAATTTCGTAAAATTGCTTGCCGATTGAAACCCGCGTTTTAATGATATCCACTGCAAATCGTGCGCCGCCTCAATACGATAAAAGCAGGTCTGCTTTGGTCTTTTTCGAGGTCCTCCATCAACATCTGATAAAGGTACCACATTTAACAGCAATAATCTAGCAGACTGAGAGGTTTTTTTTTTCGTTGTTATTTTGAAGCCAACGATACAGCCAGGAGGCTGGCAGAAGCATGAGCACTGCTCTTCAGACGAGGGATTTTAAAAACAGTGAACTGGAAGAACTTAAAACGTTAATACGAAGGTAAAATAATGGAAAATTAAAACATTGGCAAGCTGAAGGTGTTTGTGGAATATATAGGAGATAGGTGATAAGAGCATGGAGTCAGTTTAACAGCGATGTGCCATGGTCGCGTAAAAATCACATTTAGAAATCACGACACTCGACGAAACGAAAAATCGGAGACCTCAATAAAGCAGTCGACTTGTGACATATGTTTTTGTCTGCGGTCGGATTAATTCAAATCTCACTGAAGCATCACATACACTGCTCTTGACGAAGAAATAATAATAATAACGCCTCCCAAAAAAGCCCTGGTCGGAGCTGGGGGAGTGAGACCAATGTAACAAATCTCTGGAATCTCTGGGACGTTGACCACACTAAAAATGGATTAACGTGAGAGCATGACGTCAATCAAGGATCGGGCACCCGAATTGCTCTCGTAGAGATCAGCTCGAACAACAGTAGACAAGCGTCATCCTTTGAGAACCGCAATTAGCAGGGAGGTGTTCCTTGTCTCAAACACGAATGTGTAGTTTCTCTATTTAGTGGCTCTGTTTCGTGATCTGTGTGCGAGTAAAAGGTAGTCTTTGGCCCGCCTTTCTTACAACATTATCCAATTGATCTCAATTGAAAGGTTTGTTTTTGTTCTGATTTACGAAGTAATTCAATTTTAGCGCTTTGCTTTTATTATTCATGATGATTGTAATCGCGACTCGTCACTATCGAAATACAATTGTCAGTGAACACCACAAACGTGTATTGGGCAAAACATTATCCAGTTGCTTTTCAGGCGCTGATGATTTCACTTGAAGAGATATCACTGCATCATCGCACAACATCCCGCGTACGATGCTTAATACACTGGACGGGTTGAGATGCACTCAGGAAGTTGTAACGCACTGTACATTTTGTAGCATCACTGTTTCGCTCGTGCTACAGTGAAGACTATGTGCAGTACAGCGGCGCAGATGGTGCCTTTACAAAGAGAAGCTAGGACAAAGTGCATGCAACATGCAGCCAGACTAACTCGCCAAACGATGTAATATTCTCCTGATTTCCCCAGATTTGTTTCCATCTGGCCACGGCAGCGGCGGAGCAGGAAGCGGAGGGGGGTGCTTACGACGCGGTCAGCTCGGCGTCGGCCGCAAGCTGTTTCATCATCAGCTGCTAGAATTTTTATCTGCGGGAGCAGAGTTAGCGCGTCCGCGCTTTATGACACGTGAAATATGGACATGTTTTGACCCGGCGGACTCCGCGACACATAAAATATTTCTGCGCCGCTCTGTGCCGACGGTGACTGCTCGCTCCCGGAAGAGAGGCAGAGGAGGGGAAAGAGAAAGAACTGGAGGAGGAGGAGGAGGGTGGAGCACTGCAGCGATGGGTGGGAGGCAAAGAGCAGGGGAGGGAATAAAAACAGAGGAATATCCTTTTACCGCGAGCGGCGCACGCACCGGCCGTATCTGGCGCTGGTGTTCTGGCCGGGAATGGCGCCGGGAATGGGAATGGGCATCGCCGCAGCTGACGACGTTAATTAAGCACGTCGCGCAGATAATAAACCGCGGCCAACTAACTGAAAAACGGGCCCAGGGGACCGCACTCAGGCGCGCCGAGTGCGTGTGCTGTTAGGTGCGGGCTGGAGCCAGGTGGCCGCCGCGGCTGACGCGCCTGTGGCCAGGCAACCCGGCGCGAGTGCGTCACGCGGGTTGCCGCGCCGCCTCTCGCAACCCGAGTGCGATTTCGAGTTTTAATATCCGTCGCCCGGCGCGGCGCATTGCACTCTAACCGCGTCTTCGAGTCAGCGACCCGATAGCGGTGCTTCGCGTTCATGTGGCGTTTGCCATGAATTTAGCTGATTTTCTAGACTGATAGTAACGATTCACGTCCTAACCTTTCTATTTGTTACACAAAATTTAACTTCTTATTCATCATCATCATCATCATCATTAGAGACTGATTATGCCTTTCAGCGTTCAGTCTGGAGCATAGTACCTCTAATAAAATTCCTCCATTATCCACTATTCAATGCTAAAATTGATGCCTCGTCTGATGTTTTGCCTGGTCCGGATGGAATACCAGTTCGGTTTTACAGAGATTATTTTGCGACATTGCCCCCCCCCCCTAATTAGCTCGCATTTATCGCGAATCTTTAATTCAGCGCAAAGTTCCTAGTGATTGGAAAAAAGCGCAGGTGACTCCCGTTTATAAGAAAGGAAAGAGAACTGACCCACAGAATTACAGGCCAATATCGTTGACATCAGATTCATGTAGAATTTTAGAGCATATTCTCAGTTCGAATATTGTAAACTTCCTGGAAACAGAAAGCTTCTTTCTGTGAATCAGCACGGGTTTAGGAAACATCGTACATGTGAAACTCAGCTTGCCCTTTTATCACAATATGACATCTTGCGAGCCATGTATGAAGGGCAACAGACGGATTGTGTTTTTCTCGACTTCAAAAAGGCGTTCGACGCGGTGCCACACTGCGGACTGCTAACGAAGATACGAGCTTATGGAATAGGTTCACAGATATTTGACTGGGTGGAAGACTTCCTAAGTAATAGAAGGCAGTACGTTGTTCTCGACGGCGAGTGTTCATCAGAGACGAGTGTATCCTCAGACGTGCCCCAGGGGAGTGTGATAGGACCGCTATTATTTTCTATCAACATAAAGGATCTGATGATGCTGTGGTGTATGGGAGGATGTCGTCTGTAACCGACTGTAATAGCATACAGGATGACTTAGACAAAATTTCTAGTTGGTGCGAAGAATGG
Source organism: Locusta migratoria (assembly GCA_026315105.1). Lineage (NCBI taxonomy): Eukaryota > Metazoa > Arthropoda > Insecta > Orthoptera > Acrididae > Locusta > Locusta migratoria. Next base: position 411,194,381 of record CM048746.1, on the reverse strand, counting down.
CAGGTAGCTCTCAATGTAGAAAAGTGTAAGGTGATGCGAATGAGAAGAAGAAGCAATCCCATAATGTTCGAATACAGCATTAGTAATGAGCTTCTTGATGCTGTCGCGTCGTTCAAATATCTAGACGTAACATTGCAGAGCGATATGAAATGGAACGAGCATGTAAGGACAGTTGTGAGTAAGACGGACAGCCGACTTCGGTTTATTGGGAGAATTTTGGGAAGATGTGCTTCACCTGTAAAGGAGACCGCGTATAAAACGCTTGTACGACCACGTCTTGAGTATTGCTCAAGTGATTGTGACCCGCAGCAGATCAGTTTAAAGGAAGACATAGAGTCGGTTCAGAGGCGAGCAGCTAGATTTGTTACCGGTAGGTTCGACCAATGCGCGAGTGTCGCGGAAATGCTCCGCAACTCAATTGGGGATCGCTGGAAGAAAGGCGACGTTCATTTCGTGAATTTCCGTTAAGTAAATTTAGAGGGCCGGAATTTGAAGCTGAGTGTAGTACGATCTTGCTGCCGCCTACTTACATTTCGCGTAAAGATCACAAAGACAAGAGAAATTAGGGCTCGTACGAAGGCATATAGGCATTCTTTTTTTCCTTGTTCAATTTGGGAGTGGAATAGGAAAGGAAATGCCTAGTAGTGGTACATTTATTATGTACTTCAAAATCATTCTGCACCGAATCTAAGTACTTTCTTCTTGGTCTACCTCGACTCCTCTTACCCTCCGCTGCCGATCTCATGTGTCTCTTAGGTAACCTTGCTTCTCCCATGCGTGTAACATGACCCCACCATCTCAGTCTGTTCCCTCTAACTGCTTCATCTATAGTGTTCATCCCCAGCTTTTCTTTGATTTCCTCATTATGGACACCCTCCTTCCATTGTTCCCATCTATTGGTACCTGCATTCATTCTTGATACTTTCATATCTGTAGCCTCTATCTTATGAACTAGGTGTCCACCCAACTTTCACTCCCAAACAACAAAGTTGGTCGAAAGATAGAGCGGTGCACTGCTAACTTAGCCTTGGTACTTACTTCCTTCTTGCAGAAGAGAGTAGGCCTTAGCTGAGCACTCACTCCATTAGCTTTGCTACACCTTGATTCCAGTTCTTACGCTATGTTGCCATCCTGTGAGAAAATACATCTTATTTTATTAATACAAATACACCTTCTTCAGGTTGTTAAGCCGAGATCGACGTTGAAATATATTTGTTTCTCTTACCTGGTTTCAATGATTTATATCAGAACAATTTAAATATCTTCACTTAAGAGAACGCCAGTCACGGTGGCCGAGCGGTGTGCGGCGCGCCAGTCGCGTTATGCACGGCCACTACGGTCGGGGGTTGGAATTCCCTCTCAGGCATGCATATTTGTGCCGTACTTAGTATTTGCTAGATCATAAGCAATTTGTAAGTTTATCGACTGATGACGCCGTAGTTAGTCCCATAATTTCTACAAACATTTGTACTTACGAGAACATGTAAAATTAACAATTTTGTAAACCAATTGTTCATCAAATGTGTAATTAGAAGGGCAGTAGAACGCTACTGTAGACATTGCCTCTACAAATGATAATATTTTCTGTCTTTCTTGCCTATCTAATCATTAAACCGAACGAGAGCACTGTACTACTTTTTCTGTTGTGGTAATATACTACGCTGGATTCCACTGTCATACCTACGCGTATCATGTAACAGTAAATGTTAAGATAAATTACGGCGACTACAGTTTTGTCTATGTAATTTATTAATGTTTTTATTATTACTTTTCTTCACGCAGCAGTTGTCAATAATAAAATGTGTATGTCAACACGACATGTTTCGGGACGACATTATCCCATTATCAAGTTCTGTAAAACAAGAAAACGTAGAATAATAAGCGCACTATATACAAACGACTGTACAAACAAATATTCCAATGAAACTAACCTACCAACCATAAAACTTATCTGCTGCTAGGACGCATCGTTAAACACAAAAGCTGTGTATGTACATTGTCAAAAATAAATAAAACTTTGCGTAGTACCACATGTTTGTCTGATGGCAGCAAGTTGTGCACTAACTGACAGCTGATCTAACTTCGAAGATTATCCATATGTTTAACCTCTGTCATTGGTGGCCAAAGATATTCTGGTCAAGATACCTAATGTTATTCATAAAATCAGTCATTAAATTAAAGGATTTTTTTAAACGGAAATCCGCTCAAAGTTTTTCAGTGAACTTAAAAGCACGAAGTGTTTCTCAAGGAGGAGATTGCTTAAATGTGCCCAGTAATGGTTTTTAGCCAGTTCTGTCTTTTCGTTGAGCATGCTGCTGGAATCCTCTCTCAACGCACAAAAGATCTCAATTTCTTCGACATTTGATGACAACCAACCTTTGTCCTCATAGTGCATGACATTCAAGCTATCATTTATGGAGCCCAACGAATGTTGTTCGATTTTCAGGTGTTTTCCCACTGTAGATGAACCATTCTCTCTATTACTGTGCTCTTTAAACCGCACCTTAAAATTCCTTCCCGTTTGTCCTATATACTTCATTTCACAATCATTCCACTTTATTTGGTATACCCCGCTTTCCCTATCTGCATCAGTCTTACGCTTCAGCGTATATTGTAATTTATTGTTTGTCCTAGAAGCAATTTTAACGTCTCTCTTTTTAAACAGTCTCGCCAATTTGTAGGAGACGGGTTCCCAGAATGGTATAACCCTGTATTTGTGCGAATTTTCTTCATCTTCTTCAGATGATGAAATAAAGGTAAAGTGGGTAAAAATTCGTGGTCAATATGTTAAAATATGCTTTACCAAAATGGGTCGTCATATCAGATTAAGAGATAAAATGTGACTGTTTCTTACTTAAGTATAAGTAAAAAGGAGGGAAGGAATCTTTGAGTATAACGTCCCGTCGACAGCGTGGTCGTAAGAGACGGAGCTTATGCACGGAGTTTTGGGAGAGGATGAGGAAGGTAATCGACTGTGCCCTTTGAAAGAAACTATTCCGGCATTTGCATGGAGTGATTTAGGGAAATAACGGAAAACCTAAATCTGGACGGTCAAAAGTGGATTTGAGTGACCGTCCTATCGAATGGGAGTCCAGTGTGTTACCACTGCGCCACTCCGCTCTGTAAGTATAAGAGAGACATGTGAGGAACAGTCATTTCTCTTTTAATCTGTTATTTCGTGATGTTTATTTTAACATGTTGAGCATGCATTTTTACTCACTTTGACGAGAAGCCGTTTATTTTACATGTTCTCCTAAGTGCAGATGTTCAATATTTCTAATGTTGATGATATAGTAATTGAAAACGGTTAAGAGAAATAAATACATTTTCTTTTCGATCTTTGCTTAACAACAAAAATAAGGTGTATTTTTATTATAAAGAGACCGCTCTCCATGGGCGTAGCTTGTCAAATAAATATAACTTCTTTTATTTCCACGTGTATTTATGCTTTTTAAAATAAGTATTACTTTGTCAATTAATTTTATATCTTGAAAATCTAAAAGAGTAATGTATTGGTTGTAGTGCATAAAGGTATCTATTCAAAGGTAATTTGAGTCCAGCAAAAATTTACGCAAATACTTGACAAACGTGCTCCTACTCACTGGAATAATGAGTAATCAATTCGAATTACTTGAAGTAAATGAAATTCTGCAACAACACCAAAATGATGCTAAAGGACACGATATGGCGTTAGTAAGTTTACATAGAAAACACGAACATCGAATAAAACGCCTGCTAGCAGCAAAAACTAATTGATGGCTTTTAATCGGGATAATATTTCAAGAACCTGAAAGTTATTTCGGTATTTCTAGCAGAACATTGAAACTCGAGCTATCTCAGGATATTTAGTTAGGAGGTTCAGGATCTGAGAATAGAGATTTCTGATGAAGGTAATCCAAGTAATCCGATCCCTCTAAAGTTACGTACCTAACTTATAAATATAAGTTGTTGTTAAATTTACTGTTTGTTTTAATACTCATAATATTTTATGGCGTTTCAAAAATTTTGAGGTATGGGAAGGATTTCGAGAAAAACATATGACGTATCTTGGGACATAATATGAAATGTAGGTTGTCAACAATAAAACATTATAGTAGACAAACATACTTACAAAATACTTAAATAATGCTAGCCGCTGAAGGCTGCGGTAAACGAATGAATCTGGTGGAACCATAAAACTGATAAACTGCACACACACTAACAAAGGCCGCGTCACTTGTGACACTATCTACTAGCACCTAACAAAAACACCTGCTTTGTCCAGATGTAACAAAATACATGTAAAGACCAAAACGTTAGAAAGATTATGTGAAATAACAAATTTAAACAGAGTAAAACTAGAATCTGAGAACAGCATATTGGCACAAAGTTGCAATGTAGCAAAAATTATTTTCATTGTGACAATATGTTGAGGCAAAGAATTGAAATTACATGTTTGTTTATTATATGAATGCAGTATAATCACATGAAGGGAAGTTTCATTATATCTCCTCTTCTGAAACCTTCCTGAAATCGCACCTCACCATCAGCACCACTTCTCATCTCCTCCATGTTACTTCCAAATACCTTCACCTTGTGTGATGCAGGGTTGCCACTGGCCATTGGCAGCCGATGTCAACCGGTTCAGCCTCAACGCTTCAGATTTTTTCTCCCCTCCATCACAGTACTATCATCTATCTCCACTCCACCATCTACTTACCTATGACCTCCTGACCCACACACACAGCACCTTTACGAACTATGTGATCCGTGCCTAACATAACTAACTCTTGTACTTCTGGTAAACACTGAAGGAGGCGTCAGTTCTAATTCAAATGTTTGTAAATCTATCGGACCAAACTGCGTGGTCATCAGGTCGCAGATTACTAACTACTTAAACTTAGGTAAACTAACCTAAGGACAACACACACATGCCCTAGGGAGGACTCGAACCTTCGACGGCGAGCAACCACGCGATCCGCAGCGAGGCGCCTTAGACCGCTCGCCTACTCCACCGCGGCAGCGTCAGTTCCTCCCTACCATCCAAGAGGACATTATCCCTCTTGTCCACCATAGCTGTCCCATCAGCAACACCAGCCTCCTAACATCCTTGGGCGAATCACTGCCGAATTTGTTGACCCAGTGGCAATGGCCTTTCTCCTCACAATGACCAAAACATTCGTCCTGCCATGCTCCCCACTCTGCACCCACACAAACTATTCTCGACTTGAATGGAATGTGCCTCTTCCCTCTCTCTATAGCTCTGAAGACAATGACCATGCTGCCTCCTTTTACCCAAAACACCCAGTATGAAATCGATTCCATTCATGTCCATATCAAGAAATTCATCCTCACCTTCACACCCTCCTTCCACAGGCAATACTTCTACTCTGTGAAACCTATCGCCTCTACTATACCATTCTCTGCAGACGAATGACTGGGATACAGTCCACTGCCACCGGCATCTACTTCTGCTTGCCAAGAAACTCTGGGACGACAGACACGTATCTGGCTTAACGCCCATCTCCCCATTCACTTTTCGGAGTATTAGAATATCAACTGTGTAACATCCTCCCCCTCCTCCCAGTACTCTTTCACCTTAAACACCTCTCACCTGATAACCTGAGTGTTGCCAATTGTTTCACTTCCTTCTTCTCTGACATCTTCACCATTTATGATAATCCCAACTTCGATTACTGCCTCTTTCCTGCCTTCAAATACTAGATGGATACTTTCATTCCCCCCTTCCCCCCTCCCCATGATTACGTGGACCACATCTCCCACAAGAACTCAATGCACAGATCACTGCACACAATGTCCAGCTCACACTCTGCACCAAATGCACCACAGTCTTTAGCCACCACCGCATCACCTACCGCCACCACAAAGGAGAGTATTCTTCCTTACTGCTTGTGCTGACCTCTATAATATTGTCGTCTTTACTGGTTACTACCCCAACCTGAGGATAATCTTCTTCCTCTTTATGTTTCCGAAGCCAAGCAAGCTGCTCTTCTTATCATCCCATTTGTTGCACCACTGTGTTCAGCAAGGTCTTCGAAATCATCTATACCTGCTTTATCCATCGCCATCTGAAACACCACCACCTCCTTCTTGATACCCAGTGCAGGTCTGGACTTTTCTTCACTGGACGACCAACTACACCGCCTCATCCACATCCACATCCACATCCACTCTCTACAGCACAAATCCTGGTGTTCTTCAATTTCTACGACCCTCACATCAAACGCACATTTGACTGGGAGTGACATTATAGTCTATTCTTCAAACTCCAAATCTACCACCTCTCCATCAACCACATGTGGGTAAATCCTCAGTCACTACACCTTAACTCTGACACTTGGACCTTCTACCCATACACCTTCATACCCCAAGGATTTGTCCTCTCCTCTACCCTTTCTGCACCTTCAACATGCCCCAGCCTCCTACCCCCAGTCCACCTTATGCAGATGACACTCCCTTCCTTTCCCTAACCAACGTCATGCAGTTTACCTCTTGGTGCAACTAATGGGTCATTTCCATCAATCCCTTCAAATACCAGGCAATCGTCACAGGTCGAACCACCCCTAACTTCTGAACCTCTCATTTTTACCCGACCATCCATGATTATCCAATCTAGTTCATACCAATCCTCCTGGTATCCAGACAGACCTGAGGACTGCACCCGCCTACCATCCTGTATACCTATACATCCCTTATTTTTAGTTATGCCAACCCAGCCTGGATATCCACCTCTCTGCATTTATCAAACCCTACATACCTCTGCACAACATGCATTCTCTTTTTTTTTTTTTTGCCTCCACCTCCTCTTTGTTCCACCCTGAATGACCTTTTACATATTCAATCTTGATGCATCTCCGTTGTTCCTGTTTCGAAAACATAGGGAAACCGTTACGTTAGACCGCTCGCTCACAAGTTACCTTCATGTAACGTATCTTCCACAAACTGGACTGTTCCCATCCGAACATTAAACCACTTCTCTTCAACTTTGGCGAGCTTCCGCGCCTCCTTCTCTACATACTCCCCGTCCACCACCTCTCCATTCTCTGCACCATGTTCCGAGGCAACTTCTATCACGTTCTCCTCCCTGATGATATCCTTCATTCTGATATTTATATCAACCCCCCCCCCCACCTTTCTCGCGTTCTCTTGGTCTTTCCGGATTCCCACCTCTCCCTCATCCCTTCTTTGTAGTGACTATGGCCTCCTCCCCTCTTGTTTCCCCCCCCCCCTTCCCTCCCCCCCTCGTTCCACTGCCATCAACCCAATCTATTCCACGGGCCCCTGAACACACACGTCAGTGCAGCTCTTCGTGTTAATTTCAGTGTTAAATATGTCTCAAGTGCATTGACTGGTTTTAGTGTTTTATTTCATCAAAATTTCGAACGTCCAACCTGTAGACGACGCCTCCATATTTTGTCGTCCTAGTGCTTCAATCTCCATGCTGTTCATTTCTTTCGTCAGTGTTGCACTGTACAATGTTCAGATACAATGTTTTATCATCAACTGTTCTCTGTGTATGTCTGTATGCGCTGTCATCTGTTCGGCAATGTTCGTATGCAGTGAAGCGTACGTGACACTACGAGAGTGAGAAGTCTTAGCAGATTACAACTAATTAGTGGCAACGTCTTTAGCACATAACTCAAGATTCGTTAAATGTAATGCACTCACCACCTCACAACCAAAATTGGCAATATTTGTAACATCAAAGCGTCCGAGAAAAACCTACGAGGGTTGGAACTTAAATAGTGGCAACAATTCAGTTGAGACACTATGCAATGAAATCTACTATTATCGCTGATGCACACGTTGGTGACATACCTACCTTATCTTCGAGCAAATGTACTCGGCCTTACCACATCCCCGGCCTGCGCACGGTCGAGGCAAATAGTCACTTGTGAGCGAGCGGTCTAACGTAACGGTGTCACTGTTTTCGAAACAGGAACAACGGAGATGCATCAAGATTGAATATGCCAGAGGTCGTACAGCATGACAGTGTCATCGACGTCTTAGAGAGACGCGCGGGGAATCGGTATTGCCTTACAGTACAGTGACACGTTGGGTAAAAGCCTTCAATGAAGCTCGGCACACTTAGGTAGAGATGGATATGGCAGGTCGTCATAGCGTCTCTGAGGAAGAAGTGCATACTGCTGCCGCGTTAGTGGGCAGTGATCCACGCAAGACGATAATATTGCACAACAATGCGCGGGTCCAAACAGCGCTAGCTGTGGCTGCTCTGTTCGGCCTATGGGAATAGGAACTACTGCACCACCCACCAAAATTCCCGGACTTAGTCCTTGTCGTTTTTATTTGACACGGAAGATGAAGGAACCACTTCGTCGCATTCGCTGCATAACTGTTGCAGAGATTCGAAAGGCAGTAGAGCGCTCCATTCGCACCATAAACAGGCTCTGCGAATAGTATCTACGCCTTCCACATCGCTGTCAACGGGTTTTACACATCTCTGGTGACTACAGGTGCAAACATGTTACGCTTTTGTATCGATTGTGATTAGATAGTTACTACTACACTACTGGCCATTAAAATTGCTACACCAAAAAGAAATGCAGATGACAAACGGGTATTCATTGGACAAATATATTACAACTAACATATGATTACATTTTCACGCAATTTGGGGGCATAGATCCTGAGAAATCAGTACCCAGAAGAACCACCTCCGGTCGTAATAACGGACTTCATACGCCTGGGCATTGAGTCAAACATAACTTGGCTGGCGTGTACAGGTACAGATGCCCATGCAGCTTCAACACGGTAGCACAGTTCATCAATAGTAGTGACTGGCGTATGATGACGAGTTAGTTGCTCGGACACCATTGACGAGACGTTATCAGTTCTTGAGAGATCTGCAGAATGTGTTGGTCAGGTCAGCAGTCGTAAATTTTCTGTATCCAGAAAGGCCCGTACAGGACCTGCTACATGCGATCGTGCATTGTCCTGCTGAAATGTAGGATTTCGCTAGGATCGAATGAAGGGTAGAGCCACGGGTCATTACACATCTGAAATGTAACAGCCACTATGCAAATCGCCGTCGATGCGAACAAGAGGTGACTAGACGTGTAACCAATGGCACCCCATCAATCACTCCAGGTGATACGCCAGTATGGCGATGACGAATAGACGCTTCCAATGTGCGATCACCGCGATGTCTCCAAACACGTATCGTGATAACTTGGATTCATCCGAAAACAATGACTTTTGCCATTCGTGCACTCAGGTTCGTCGTTGCGTACACCATCGCAGGCGCTCCTGTCCGTGATGCAGCGTCAAGGGTATCGGCAGTCTCCGAGCTGATAGTCCATGCTGCTGCAAATGTCGTCAAACTCTTCGTGCAGATGGTTGTTGTCTTGCAAACGTCCCCATCTGTTGACTCAGGGATCGAGATGTGGCTGTACGATCCGTTACAGCCGTTCGGATAACATGCCATCATCTCGACAGCTAGTAATACGAGGCTATTGGGATCCAGCACGGCGTTCCGTATTGCCCTCCTGAACCCACCGATTACATATTCTGCTAACAGTCATTGTATGGTGACTAACGCGAGCAGCGACGTCGGGATACGATAAACCGCAATCGCGATAGCTTCAATCCAACCTTTATCAAAATCGGAAACGTGATGGTACGCAGTTCTCCTCCTTACACGAGGCATCACAATAGCGTTTCACCAGGCACCGCTGATCAACTGCTGTTCAGTGGCATAATTCATCATATTTTTCAGAATTTCCAAATTCGTTTGAATTTTAAATGTGTTTCGGGCAGATAAATCCGTTGTTAATCAAATGTTATCCACGTGGTATTTCATGATACTGCACGATGCAATGGTATACTTTTTTCTTCATTGTTTCGTTTATTTGAACACAAATGTCACACATGGGTATCTCATATATAACCTTCTCCAGAACATCTCCTGACGGTGAGGGAACCCCTTTCGTGCTTCGTTCATCTGCAAACTGCCGAACACACTTTCTTCGCTTTGTATCAAACCGCACATATTTTGAATTGTCAGTCAGAAATATACTTTTCCACTGATTTAGTGCCTAACGTGCATGCCGTCTTGTCCAGTGTAGCCTCTTTTTTCTATTAACAGCTGTCAGTAATTGTTTCTTGGTCGCCCGTTAATATTCTGGTTGAAAACGCCCTCTCTGTGAAGGAATAGCCCTCAGGTAAGGGCGTGTGCGTGTAGTGGTGCAGCCATGGGAAGGAGGGGGTGGGGGCTAATGGGGATAAAGACCCCACAGCACCTCACAAAGAGTTTTTAATTTTATTATTTTTTACTCTTTTCATTTTTTTCTTTAAACTGGTCGACACGGAAAATTTGAAATAGTACGCATGTAATAAATCGCGACGTAACTATAATTTTCCAAGTACAAGTGAACGTCACAATGGGTCTACAAGGTATAGAGTACAAAAAGCAATGAAATACATTCTTGACGTGCTACTTGACGGAAAGTAAGACCGGTTGCATATAAAGACAGAATTGCAGATCTTTTCTGTTAACAATTACTTTATTTGTCCCGTTATCCATATTTCCACTGCGAACACACCGAATGGCACACGTTGGTATGTCGTGCATACATATAGGCCTCTTTTTTACAGAATTGTTGCTGACCTATGAACGCCATTTCGTGAGGAAAGATTGTGTTATGACAACAAAATACAGTGTAAGTGACATGCAACACTTGAGCATGACACTGGCAAACAATAAAGTCGCATTTGAATCTCATAACTAGCCTTTTATGTGGCTTGAGTTTGAAATATTTTGAACAATAGTAGACACACGTATTATATGAGGGGAAGGCTGTCAGTGATCAGTTCTAAACCATGCTTTATCTTGTAAGGTAACAGCGAAATAACCCAAGTGTTGACGATACGATACTGGATTAATGGTTGTGAGGTGGTGAGTGCATTACATTTAACGAATCTTGAGTTATGTGCTAAAGACGTTGCCACTAATTAGTTGTAATTTGGGACTAACAGCCATTGTGCTGGTGTAGGCCCAGCCGATGTAGTGACCAGTATGTTCGAATTGCGCAAATTTTCATTTATTTTTTATGTACTTCATTTCCTAATTGTAGCAAATACCTTCAATTTTTTGCCTTATGATCACAGTCTTCGTTATGTTCTACATTATACGTAGTGTGTCTCAAAAGTTCGGTCAATGCTATTAGACAAGAAACACAATGAAAAATACGAATATATGTTCTATATTGCCCATCAAAATAATCATCACCCTTTACAACACAGTTTGACAACTTTCAAATAGCTTCTGGAAACTGGCTGCAAAGAATTACTATGTAATTATCGCAGAACAACTGTCACACTCTTTGATGGCATTCACGCCCGGAAAACTTTAACCTTTAATGGCTACCTTGAAGCTGGAAGACACGATGGAGTCCTCAAGCGCCAGATCAGCGAACTCCGGAGGGTGTTCCGCTTGATGGCCGATCTCATCGTGGCCCATACTCAGTTGTTTCATTCCCTTCACGGAAGCGTTTAAACTATTCGTAAACACATTTCCTGCTCACGCCTTCACAAACATTCCATATGTCTCAATTGCAGTCTTCGACAATTTGTAGCATAACGTTGCTCCATTACTTTGTGACTCTTTCTTTCGCATTATGTTCAACTGGTCGCTGTCTGTTTACACTGTCAGTCACAAGTACATGCTGTGTATCTTTGTTCAAATCTCTGAAGACCCACGCGAATGCACTCACACAAGCCAAGTTGCCATTCAGATATGGCACCGTTCACCAAAATTTTAAACGCGCCACACACTTAAGTAGTACACTCATATATGAGCGACTGGAAGATGGCATGTAGAAACGCTACCTGGAGTTGTGTACAGCTAGTTAAATATGGGATTTGTTTCGAAAAACTTACAGGTATGCAGCCAGGTATCAAAATCGACGACGGCCGATATTTCGGCAGGAGACCACCCTGCCATTTTCAAGGCGAAACTCCAGTGAGGAAGCAATGTGTAACGATCTTTAAAACCTCGGTTTTCAATGAGTAAACAGGAAAGACAACATACCGAGCAAGAAAGCACACAGCGCAGTCACGACCAAAGATGGAACGGGTTGGAATATCGATAATAAACATCAGTTCTCAACGGATGAGGTCGGATTAGTTTTCTCTCTGTTTTTTGACAAGTGAGGGAGAAGGATCCCAAACGGAATTTAAGCAGAACCCTCCATTCCTATTCATAAGGTCGTCACCTAATTTTATTTCTGAGGCTTCCTTGATAACACAGTCCCAGTAGTTGGAAGTGCATGCGAGACTATCTGTTTTGTTTTATTCCATAGAGTGACCTGTGTCAAGACAATGTTCGGCCACAGCAGACTTGTATTGCTGTTGTAAGCGTGTGTGACGTTCATGCTCAATACAACGGTCCTCACTAGTCCTAATAGTTTGAACAGCTTATGACATGCCACAGCTACATGGGATGCAGTAAACGCCCGCCTTGCGCAAACTGAGATCATTCGTAATGGATACCAACAGTGCCTTAATTTTAGAAGGTGGACGAAACACACATTTTACATTGTTTTGCACAAAATGCGGCCAATCTTGTTGGAAATGATGCCAACGTATGGCAGAAAGTCCACTGACGTGGGTGCCGACTCTGTGCTATAACTATCCCGTTGCACATGTGGTCGATAGCGCAACGCTCTTTCAATCTGCCCTTCACCATAGCCATTCTGTCGAAAAGTTACCTGTAGATGAGACAGCTCAGTTGGCAAACGCCGGCCGCGGTGGCCGAGGGGACTGAGGCGCTTCAGTCACGGTCTGCACGGCCACTACGGTCGGGGGTTCGAATCCCCCCTCGGGCATGGATATTTGTGCCGTCCTAGTTCGTAAGTAATAAATAAGTAGTTTGTAAGTTTAAGGGCTGATGACCCCGTAGTCGAGTCCCATAAGCTTTACAAACATTTGAACATTTTTGAAGTTGGCAAACTTTCCGGTTTAGAAACGACGTGAACCCTCTGCACTAAGGTTCGAAGAACCCCTTCACGTCGAGCTGGGTGGTGACAACTATCAGCTTGCAAATACAAGTCAGTATGCGTTGGCTTCCTATAAACAGAAAGTCCGGATGTACCGTCTGTCTTTCTCCTGATCAACACACCAAGGAATGGAAGGAAACCATTCTTTTCCACTTACATTGTGAAACGGATGTTGGGGTGGATTGAATTTAGATGTTCCAAAGAATAATTTAAGTTCTCAGTAGCATGAGGCCAACAACAAGTGTCGTCAACATATCTGAAAAAAAAAAAAAAAAAAAAAAAAAAAAAAAAAAAAAAAAAAAAAAAAGCAGGTTTCAACGCCGCTGATTCCAGTGCACGATCTTGAAAGTCCTTCATGAATAAATTAGCAATTATAGGTGACAAAGGGCTTCCCATCGCAACTCCATCTGTCTGCTCATATTACTCATCATTGAATAAAAAGTAGGTGTAAGTCAAAACATGTCACAATAAATTCGTTAAATCAGTACCAAACGTCGTCGCCATTAGTTGCAACAAATCAGAGGAACGCGAGTGGAAAGAGAAACCATATCAAAACTAACTAAAATATCCGAGTCGGCCAAGTGCAATCCCTCCAATCGACGTAAGAAATCCCCCGAGTTCTTAATGTGGTGTTCACAATGATCTACCAGTGGGCTCAACAAACCAGCAAGATGTTTTGCCACACGATATGTAAGAACACCAATGTTTGACACAGTAGGCCTAAGAGGGCATCCATCTTTATGGACCTTAGGAAGGCCATTTAATCTAGGAGGTACAGAACAATACGAATTAAGACACTTGATGATTTCCTGTGACAAAGAACTTTTCGTAAGGAGATTATTGTTCTTCCTCTCAACACTTTTTGGATGGTCAACAGAAATACTGCGATATGCTGAATCAGAAAGTAAACACTGCATTTTTGAAGACAATCCTTCTTTTTTAAAACAACAGTAGCATTTCCCTTGTCCGCAGGTAAAATAACAATATCAGGATCTATCCTAAGTGAATGTAAGGCAGCTGCCGCAGCTGTTGGTATATTACTCATAGGCGGACGTGCCCTAGTCAGCACCCGACAAGCTTCCCTCGTAAACATCTCTTTAATGTCGGACCTCATCCGTCGAGAACAAGTTTATTATCGATATTTTGACCGGTTTCATCTTTGGTAGTGTCAGCGTTGTGTGCTTGCTTGCTCGGTGTGTGTTGTCTTTCCTGTTTACTCATTGAAAAACGAGGAGTTAATGATCGTTGCACGTTGCTTGCTCACTGCAGTTTCGCCTTGAAAATGGCAGGGTGGTCTCATGCCGAAATATCGGCCGTCGTCGATTTTGATACCTGGCTGCATACCCGTAAGTTTTTCGAAGTTGTTATTCGCCTGGAGAAATTAAGGAATCACATGGGATTTGTGCTCGAAACTGCCTGGATAACGAACACCGTAATTTTGAGATTTCACGGAGTCGTTTGCGCGAATGCATCAGAATTGCAACATATTTCTTTGTAAACGTGTCCGAAGTGTAGTCCACCATTTTTCAATTTAATGAGTCAGCGTGCATGCCGGTTTTACCGTTCTAGCTGTTATCTGTGTATATGTACTCTTAGCTGGAATTACGTGTATATACGCAGACAGAATCTGGCATGTATATTTAGTAAGTTGTTGCATACACGGAACAATGCTCAGTAGGAAGGAACAAGAACTCCTATTCTTCGAAGCTGCAGCCGCATTATTAATGCGAGACATTTTATCTGTGACAGAAAAGCTATCTAGATTATGCTTTCGCCGGCGATGAGTTCAGTTTACGAGGAGAATTGCCGCTACCACCGTTCCGGGAAATGCCATTAAATTCAAAATTTATATCCAGTAGAATGAAAGGAGACGATGGAAACGTTAGCTAAGGATGGAAATGAGATTTACTAGTGAGGGGAGGAGGAGGAAGAGGTACTAATTCATCTCCCGACAGTTTACCTTATATGTGGGTCTTACTGTTCGAGTAAACGCCATTTAGTATTACTGCGGAGATAGATGCATAAGGATCACCTCATGCAATGAATCACTTTTTAAAGAAGTGGGGAGAGGGCAGCCAGTGGACTAAATTAATTTTCAGAAGGGGAAGCAGCGTTTATCACCTCCGGGATTTTAATAAGTGGTGTGGCACAATCTAAAACTGGACGGCTTTTCACTGTGAATCCCGTTATGACACAAAGCTTATCATTAGCGAACTACACATGTCTATCTAGAAACTTCAAGCACGAAATAATATTACACAGACGATAAAAATACTATTACGACTTATATAGGATTACTTCGTTACCATGAATAACTTTTATACGAAACGTAGGGAATCAACACATTAGATTAAAGCAATACATAGTGTTCATTTTATGTGAAGACATTCAAATATCACGGAAACTATACGCCAGATCAAAAAAAAGTTACAATAACTGTTTATATCGGAGGGGGAAGTCCACCACGTGTGTGGGTGGCGTACAGCAACTTTGAAATCTACCAATGAAACTCATGGTTTATATAGCAGATTTTACGGCATTATCTGTATACGTTTCGTATTGAACATTTTGCTACGAATAGCTCTGTAACCAACGGAATCGAAATGAGACCACAACTGTGATTTACAACATGCAACTCAATGTCCATTTAATATTCCGTGGCACAGGTACCCAAAATTTATACTGGGAGAATAGGACACACCAGTAAACCGTAATTTTTACATGGAAACCCCATGCACAACATTGTATCCATCTGACATATCTAACAAAGGGCTATTCGATTAGCCACTGTGGCAATGTAGCGAGCAACGACTATCGTTACACGCAGTGCACTGTGACCGCAGCTCATGTATCTAGCAGATGTAGAAAAGGAGGGATCTCCATTGTACGTCCTGCTCGTGTTTTATACGTTCCATTATTCAAACAGCACTTCATTGTAAACTATAAATATTGTCTCTGAAACAGGAAAACGCAATGCGTAGAAGAGTGATAGACAGCCCGTGGGTACAGCATTAATGCATCACATTTCCAAGCGATATTCATATGTCGCATAACCTACTGACGCCAGATAAAACCACAAGACTGCACGTTTACCCAGATGATATAAATTATAATAATTGTGGTGGAGAGTTTGGCGTTTATTTCTAATGGATATCCTCTAAAATAATCAACCGTATTGCTGTCAAACAAATTTAATGTGTAGTTTGCACCTCCATATACAAGTGTGTGCAAAAATTTGAGAAGACACAAAATGGTGCTTGGTCAATTATTGACTAACACTATCCAATCGTTGAAGTGACAGCCCACGAAACAGCGGATGAAAACAGCTTGTAACTCGCAAAACTCCATCCATGGTCACAAAAAATATCTTTTAGGTTATCATTAATTTCAGAGCAACTGATAACTTTAAAAAAATAAAAAATAAAATTAAAAAAAAAATTAAAAAAATTCCCGGGCGACACACCTGGTTCGTCATTCAATATTTGCTGATAAACTTTAAAACAGCTAAAGTAGGACGAGTGTTCATATATTCTAATACCAGTCCGTTCAAATTATCATATGTAACCAATACATTATACAGCTGAAGGTAATTCATATTAAAATGCTAAATCATTCATTCTTGTAGGTGATGTAATGGCTACACGAAATGGCGCTGCACTGAGCTAAATCAAAATCCGTATACTCCATGTGACGCAGAAACTAACCTAATGGCATCCACACTCTGCCCAACCCCAGAAACTACACACACGCACACACACACACACACACACACACACACACACACACACACTCTCACACACACACACACACACTACCAATTCGCTATTCTGCGCCTCGTCTTTTCAATCATACTGCGCCTCGCTGCAGAGCGCGCGGTTGCTCGCCGTCGGAGGTTCGAGTC
This sequence comes from Locusta migratoria, assembly GCA_026315105.1. Lineage (NCBI taxonomy): Eukaryota > Metazoa > Arthropoda > Insecta > Orthoptera > Acrididae > Locusta > Locusta migratoria. Next base: position 411,177,464 of record CM048746.1, on the reverse strand, counting down.
CTCCCTGCGGCATGGGTGTGTGTGTTGTTATCAGGATAGTTGACCTAAGTTTAAGTAGTTTCTAAGCTACGGACTGATGACCACGCAGTTAGGTCCGATAGATTTACAAACATTTGAACAATATTTTGAACAAACATATTTGTTACAGCTAGCATCGGTTGCAATACTGAGCCGGCCGCGGTGGCCGAGGTGACTGAGGCGCTCCAGTCACGGTCAGCACGGCCACTACGGTCGGGGGTTCGAATCCCCCCTCGGGCATGGATATTTGTGCCGTCCTAGTTCGTAAGTAATAAATAAGTAGTTTGTAAGTTTAAGGGCTGATGACCCCGTAGTCGAGTCCCATAAGCTTAACAAACATTTGAACATTTGCAATACTGATTCAGAACGTCGAGAAAGAATACAAACACCCATATACCTTTTTTGCCGAACAAAAATGGCATTCATATTGAAATATTTATATTATCCTGTGACCGTATGCACAGGGAGGAATAAAGAATCTGTCACAAAACATTATGCTTAATCTCATAATCTGGTCGTTATTTAATTTCCAGTTCCAACCCGCAAACGGGACTGAAACTTTGTTACCATAATAGCTGATAATAAATACATAATTGTGCTCTGGCTGCAATGGAAAATATAAAACAGACTCTTAATGAAACAGCGGGAGAGAATTGAAATTGATGAACGTCCATCACAACGAGAGAGACTACTGAATTAGGTTGCTGCATAAGTTAATAGATTTTTTGTGTAAGTGTAATGGTCCCAGCAGTATTTAGCCATTAATAATTTATTTTCATTTACAACCGTCTGTCAACGATGGGATAATATTTCCATTCTGCAGTTTTGGAAGGTACTTGGTGTTAAGGTGATGAACTGATGTTCCGCCGGGAATGGAAGTTTCGCGAAGGTTTCTTGATAGAAATGGTGAAATTCTCTGGGTGTAAGATAATAAGCCAAACTGGGAAGAACTTTACATACCTAATCCTGTACGTTGAGTTGTTAGTGTAACCGAATGGGGGTGGACTAAAACCACTTCAAGCAATTCTCCGAGCCCAGTTAGTATATTACATGACATGTCAATTGTTGCAAACGTATGTTGGCAGTGCAATGCATAGTTCATCGTACCCTAACTGTTGTATCAGCTACATATTATTTTTTTCTGTGACATTTAATTCCCCTTTACGGTATTAAGCCTTTATGAGTGTATTGTTAAAAATTATAATTATTAATTATTTACTGTCATCAACAGTGACCTACCATCTGGATGCTAAAACAAGTCGTATTTTTCATTGTTAAACTTTTATATAAACAATAGTTTAGTCTTAGTTTCTAGTTATGTTTAACAACATACGCCTTAACCAACTGACGGAATAAAACTATAACTAACGTTCAGAAAATTTTAATTAAATAATTTGTACGGTAGAAATAAATAAAAAAGGACAAATGAAGGCGATGACATATTACGGTCGCCATATCGCCATTGGCGATCGAAAATTGACAGCAGGTGACGTAACCTTACTAGTAACTTTTATTTTCGAGAAACGCTACAGGTAGGATCAGAATTCTAAATTCTCAATACTAAAGAGTAAGTGGTAATTATACTGACGAATTAGGCAGGCCTTTATTTTCAGGTAGTTGTGCCAATATTTTTTACGTTTTTTAATCAGCTTTCTCTGGGCTAGCGGAACTAACAAATCTCATTTAACGGCAGTTTTGTTTCGACATCGCGGCTGTGTTTTGAACAGTGTCTGTCTGACTCCATAAAGAGTGACACAAGGGGAGAGGGAGTTACTTTTTGTCATATACAGATTCAGGGGTTGTGGCACGCACGTTTGTTGCACTGGCTCGTGTCTTCAGAACTGAAATTTCGCACCCTGATAATAAAGATTTTTCAGTTTGAGGAGAAGAAGTAAATAATATAGACAAGATTTATAATTAAATTCCTCCAACACTTTTTTTTACTTAATGCCCAACCTAATCGTTTAGAAAGTGAAAGTATAACAGTAGAAAGAGAAGCCTGATACCTTGTGATGCTTGAGGGTCGGGCACTTAGAAGGCTCAACAAGTCGTCAACTCTCAACCAGCGTTAATATTACGTATTTGTTATACTAACAGTAGAAGGCTCATCAAGTCGTCTACTGTCAACCAGCGTTCATATTACGTATTTGTTATTCTAACAGCTAATTCAACCAACGTTAGTGGTCTTCTGTTTTGTTATTATCCGTTATAGCGTCGCTCTGCCGGTGACAAAAAGCGCAAATTGACTGACACCATTATATTCCTTCTTCCTACTGTGTTTACAATGTTTTCAATAATTGATCACTGTCCGTGTCAGTGTCTGCGAAGGTGTCTGTATTGCGGTCTATGTTGATGTCCCTGTCGCGTTCCCAGTTTCGGTTCCTTTTCTGGTACAATCTAGGCCCGCAGTATTCGATGTTGTCTCCCGTTACTTTTTCATGTGAGATTTTACCTGTTAGTATATTGAGTGCTGACCATTGTTCCTGTTGTTTTATGGCCTCGTATATTTTCGTTCTATGTGAGCATGTATTGCTGGTAAGATGTCTTTGAGATGCTTGTAGGTCCCACAGATTAGAACTGCATTTTCTGGAGATCCCCTCGTCCCACATTTTCTATTTAGTGTCTCTCTGTGACGCACGTGGTATAAGTGCGTGCAATAAGGGCCGAGTCGTGTTAACAACTGGATCATGCTGCGGCTGGGATCGACATGATTCATAGTCTCTCCGCTATGTTGGGAAAACGCTAATGCACCCTTCGACCCATGACTCTTGTGTGCCGTTCCTACTGCCAGGCGTCAATTCTATAGAGTCTAAAATATCCAAATGTTTGTAAATCTATCGGACTCAACTGATTGGTTATTAGTTCGTAGCTTACAGACTGCCTAAACTAAGGTAAAGTTACCTAAGTACAACACAAACACCCATGCCCGAGGGGGCACTGGAACCACCAACGGCGAACGGCCTCGTAATCACCCTGGTGTCTTGACCGCAGTTCTCCTCTATTATTAAGGCTAGTCTACACGACGACACCAGGTTACGACACTCGTTTCATGAAACGATTGCGCGCAACTGGTTTCGTGTACGTCTGTAGACACGGCGCAATACTATACATTTCAGTTTCGTTGTTTTGTGAGTGTCGTAGTCGCAGTAGAATGAAAGTTTTGGTAGCTGTAAAAGTTATGGCGGAGCTATTGCTTCTCTGTGGGAAGTCGCTCCATAAGACTAAACATAAAAATAGTAAGAAACGTGTTTGGGTTTGTGACTGGATTAAAAAAAGACGTCAGATCTGTTGCTGAAAAAAAAAAAAAAAAAAAAAAAAAAAAGTGATCGAAGACCCTAGAAGTTATTTTAATCAACTCAGAATGTCACCAGAGTAGTTTACGTTCCTTTTAAACAGAGTTAGTAATGCAATAAAGAAACAAGTTACTGTTATGGGTGAAGCATTGTCACCAGAACTGAAATTACAAATTGCATTACGTTTCTTGTCAAAATGATATCTCTACAATACCTGTACCGTGTTCTCAAATGCACAATTGCCATCGTTCGTTTGTATAGGTATTTGGAATTGAATGTACTTTTGTCTGAAATTCACTAATCGTCAACCCATCAATATTTAATTCACGAATAATTGCTTCAAGAGCGCTAACACGCCGCTGCTTATTCCTGAAATTTTCATCGTTAAATGGGCACAAACACCTTTGCATCGCATATATGTTCAAAAACCGTATTATTTCTTCCTTTCCCCCCTTCATGTTGTGTTTTGTTCTGTATTGGTTAACACCTAACCTAAAAACACGCGCAAACTGTTTAGTTTCGCCAAGGAGTTGCGCTAACGCCTGACGCGCATGCGCACTGGTCAGTAGCGCAGTTTCATGAAACCCAGTGTCGTCGTGTAAACTAGCCTTTAGAGCTGTGTGCAGGTAGGAAGCTGGGTGATGGGGCGATGCATAGTATCTAGAGCCATTGTACCATGTGACGACCCAGACAATTTTCGCCGTTTCGCGCTGTGGCGAGTGTGCTTTGAAAGTACAGTCGTGAGTTTGTCTCCAATCGACGTATATTGAAGGTTATTTACTTTGCAAAGTGTTAGTTGTGGCTGACTGATCAGAAAAGCGGCAAGTGTTACAGATGCAAGCATAATCTGTATTGTTCCAAGTGTTTGACTGCTTAAGAAGGGAGGCGGAAGCAGACGACTCGTTCCACACGGTGCTCGCCGCAACGTTTCCAACTGCCAGGAGAGTGCGACAGAGGCGCGCGGCGTGGGACTATCCATGTCCAGTGAAGCGAACGCGTTCATCAGAGAAGCCAGGTCAGCGTCTTTTAAATCGCCAGGGAAGCAATGATCAGTGGAAGTTATTTCAGGGATGCGACGCAGTCGTGAGAAAGAAATACGTGATATAGACTTATTTTTTTCTTTAAAAAAAAAGTTTTCTGTCGAACAATATATATATATATATATATATATATATATATATATATATATATATATATATGGTGGCTGTTCCGAAAGAACAGACGTCACTTTTGATCCTGCAGTTTGAGTACTGTGGGCAGGGTGAAGCTGGGAGATTGTATCTGACGAGAGGCGTGCTTAGGTAGTCCTTGCAGGTGCGGTGATCACTGTGTCCCCAGTGGTGTAGGGGTCAGCGCAACTGCCTAGAAAGCAGGAGAGCCGGGTTCGAATCCTGGCTGAGTACACATTTTCAGCTTTGCTCAATCGCAGTTGAGAGCATATATTCTGTGAATATTAAATAATAACAACTGCAGGATCAGAGGTGACGTCTGTTCTTTCGGAACAGACGCCACATGTATATATATATATAATATGCCGGTGACGGGCAATGATCCTATCGTTAGTGGGAAGGGGTGGGCAAGTTTGAAGCCCTTACTCTTACCGGAATTAGTTTCATAACTACGAGTTTGAGTACTGTGGGCAGGGTGAAGCGGGGAATTTTTATCTGACGGGATGCATGCTTAGGTAGTCCTTGCAGGTGCGGTGATCGCTGTGTCCCCAGTGGTGTTGCCGGGCGCCGTGGCTCAGCGCGCCCGGCCAGAGGGCTCAACGCCCTCTGTAATAAAAAAAGCTGAGCCAACAACACACCGAACTTGAACACTAACGATCAGCGTCCGCAACGAAGAGAACTATCCATAGAAAGGAAAAAAAAAAACAAAAAAACAAAAAAACAAAAACAAAAACAAAAAAAAAGTGGTGTAGGGGTCAGCTATAATCTTAGCAAAGCTTGGGAACCAGCGATTGGGTTAATTAAGAGTAAATCTAGCAAACGTAACGAAGTGACGACCACGGCGGACAGAGCCCTCACACCGACGTCTTCTCAGACGCCGGCGCAATCGGTTCCACTGCGCGGCGGCGGCGCGGGGCTCGGACCGCGGAGGGGTCGCTCCGCGGGCCGAGGGTATTTAAATGGCCCGCTACCGGGCTAGAACCCAGTTCCCTTCGAGCAGCCGTAGCGTGCGGATCTCCGTGCCGGCGCGTTTCCAGGAGCTCAGTCCGTCAGTTCACCTGATGATGGCGACATGTATGATCGCCGAAATATTGTGCCCGTTGGACACTATAGACCGGCAGTACACCCGTGGATATTTTGAACGTAAATAATTTATTTATAAGGAGCATCCTATGGAAACAAAAACTTAACAACATCTCTAAATCAGATATACTACGCAGCTGACCCATAAGATTACAAACGAATTTGAACTGTTATGGAAAATATATTTCTCGTTTCACCTGCCATGGTTGTATCAACGTCTTTATTGCGCGGTAACGAATCTTCTATATGCCAGAAACGCTTCGAAAAAAGTCTAGGTTTCATTTCAGGTAAGACATAAATACTACGTGGTTCTATGTCAGGCGAACAGTTCTATCTTCGTATCACACTGGTTATGTGCTTCAAATGCCAAAGTATTCATTTTAGAATAAAAAAACAACAAAGGTCTTTGGCCAAAGGAAGAAATTACGACTATGAATTGTAATGTAAAATATGTAAGGCTTACGTTTCTGTTGGTGAAAGTGTCATTCAGGCAGTGAAAAACCTCAGATACGGTAATTCCAAGGTAGACTACCTTATGGACAGATGGCAATTCTTCCACAATCCGCTGTACAGCGCTGCCGGTAATTGAGTACGTAACGTCACAGATTGTTGCTCTGCAGCATGAGTCGTTATATTAATTATAACTAATTGATATTCATGATTTTAGTTTTCAATATGCTGTGAAGGTATGTGACATGTCATAACCTTTTGATTTAAACAAACTTAAGTTGTGAGTTATGCCGGAACTGTAAGTGTAAGACTTGTTTATGTCTAACTGCATGCTCGTACGTAGGTATTGATTGAGTACACGTCCACCAGGTTTGATTACGCTCTATGGCTATCTATCCCGGCCGATCGGAAGAAACTCCCATACAATTATTGGGATAGATGTTCACCCTAAAAGAGCTGTGATACCCAATCCGCAATCCACAACTAGATCGATCGACTGCACGTCAACAGACAAATGTATGCTAAATTGCCCTGAAAGACGAGCAACATCACCTCTACCAGGATCTTCTACAAAACCAGATAGTATTTGGCCTGTGATTTCAAATGAAACAAACCAACTCATCCCTACCAAAATTCCAAAGAAATGTTAACATCATTGCCACTTTGATCCGAAACTCAAACAAAGGAACGTAGAAATACTAAAGCTACGAACTTATCATTAAAAAGTTAAAATTGATACGATATGAAAAAGGCCTATTTGAAAAAAAAGTGGAAAATGTTCGATTCTTGGAGGATAAAGAACGTACTGACAATTCAGACTCTTTAGAGTCCAGTACAAAGAAGATTCAAGTGACGGTCTCCGTGAGGAGGAGAAATAGTGCCTTTGATCCAGAGAAAATATATGTTAACAAATGAAGCCTGTGGTTGGCTTTAGTGCAAGGGTTGGTTACATGCTTGTTGTTTTCTACAAAACCTAATATGTTCCTATGGTTAATAAGAATACAGTGCTTTCTACAAATGAAGTTCAGTTTAAGCTGTAATTTAATTACAGTAATATCTTTATCAAATATTTTTCACGTCTAGAAATTGAATGAAAACGTATAAAATGTTACAAGTTGTATTAATAAATTCTCATTGATTTCAGGTGTTTAGTCCGCTGTCGATCTATCCCTTACATGTCTAGCCAACTACCCCTGATTGTAAAGCAGTACATTTTTTAAAATATTTTTAGTTATTATAAAATTTTCTATATAATTGTATAGAGAGTCGAATTTGGCTTTCTATGAAATGAAAATTCAATGTTATGAAATTTTTTAGGTACTTCTTATCTGTTAGGTTTCTGTTATTGGATTTTGAAAAAATCATGGCGATCTATCACAGTTTTACCCTATATGCTCAATTAAAATTTAAAAAATGAGATAACTGACACAAATGATTATCTTTTTTAAAGATGCGAAAAGTGTTTATCCCCTTGCCTGTTGATGATTAACAAATTACAGCCGATTGAGTAGGTTTTAGAAAAGCGTCGCGCTTTGCTAGTAGCAAATTCTAGCAACTCTACCGTCAATGCACCTCAGATTGAATCCTATAACCGACTGACAACATAGACACGCAGCCGAGACATCGTGTACAAATTAGATAAGATTGGTACTTATTCCATAGATCATGAATGCGACACTTCTAATGATGCGAAACGCCCAGGTTAATAAAAGTTCTCTTTACAATATATTACGTTATATATAATATTACGTGACACTTTGTTATCAGGTTTACTAATTCATGTCTAAAAATTCATCTACTGAGTAGAAGGAGTTGGCATTCAGAAATTATTTTAATTTAAAAAAAAAATGCTTGTTGGCTATCTGCTAGACTTTTGATGCTATTTGATAAGTTGCCAAGTGTACACTTCGTACAATCACGTAAATTTTCGTAGCTCATCGCTAACATTATCGCTATTCAGATGTTTATTACTCTGCTGGGATTTAAGCGGAGCTAATTAGGTATTATATGCTCCTAGGCGTCCATTTGGATTAAAGCAATTCTGAGTATTAGGTCACGTCAGTTTTTGATATAACTAAGCAATTGACGACTGTACAGTGGTTACCTTTAGGGCGATTAACCATTGGATACTGCCGAATATACATTCTTATGTACTGTGAATTTTTTGGTTATCCGATACCGACCTCATACATGTAATGTGTTGATTGGTTGGCAGTAGCACATCATAAGGCTACACTGGTAAGTGATTGGTAGACAAAATCTTGTATCTGAATGGAAGATTTATCGTTTCCAAAAAAACAGTGACGGCATCACAGATAAACCGTGGACCCCTGCAGAAAGGTAGAAGACAAGCAGACCCCTGTAGTGCACATGTGCCAGAGTGGGAGGGGAACTGGCTTGCAGTGTAGATAAAGTGGTTCCACCAAAACAATGTTTCCAGCCAGAGAAAAGGACCCTGATAAATGGCATTCCAGACAGGCCTAACACAGCTGTCACAAAGAACTGTTTTCTCGAACCAAGAAGGAATGCAGGAAAAGACAACACGCTTGAAACGTGGGGGAGTTGGCAGTTTCCGAGTCTCATCTTGGCGCACAGAAATTTTCCACTGGCGACTGAGAGGCGTGATTGTGAAGACGGCGATCAGCCATTGGATGGCATTGCAAAACCAACCAACGAAATAGACGCACAATTCCAGGAGAAGCTGCAGCTGGAGAGCGAGGGGAGAAATCACTGAAGCAAGGACAGGGTCCGTCGCTAGAGAGACGATAAGATATGGAGGCAGCTCCTACCTTATCAGACGCAGGACTTCGACGCCTTCGCTTGGGGGTCACACCGCGCTGCACATCTGCAGAGTCGGGCAGTTCAGAGCAGAACAAGGCAGGAGTGTGCTATGGTGCCACGACCGCCGCCACCGCCGACGCGCCGACACACCGCACCACGCCAATCCATCGCCTGACGCCCACGTGAAATTATTGTTGGTAATATTGGAAATTACCTCCTCCTTCCCTGTTCAAATATGAGTCGTGTTCATGCCAAATCAAATCGGCCCTCAGAGATTAATGTTTTCCAAATCTATTAATAAATAAAACTATATTACATGTGATAATCCTTTGTGTAAACTGTTTTGTTCTGAAATCAACTTTTGAATCAAATGTCCTTACCAGCCTAGTTCCATAATTAATCATTATATTTTTATTTAATTTAACTGCAGTGTGAGAGGTAATCAGGTAGACGTTTCAATTCACCACATTTTTTCCGCCCAGCGTGGGACACGAAATATTGCCACCAGGATCTATAAAAACATTTAGACATGACTCAATAATAGTACCCCATACCTACTGTGGAAAAATGTTAACCGTTTCATCTGTGATGTCAGGCGCACGGATAGTGTGTTTGTGTGTGCTGTGTGTTCAAATGTGCAAATGTTTGTAGAACATATGGGAATTAACTACGGGGTCATCAGTCCGTAAGCTTACAAACTACTTATGGACTAGCTAATACTAAGGACGGCACAAATATCCATGCCCGAGGGGGGATTCGAACCCCCGGCCGTAGTGGCCGTGCAGACCGTGACTGGAGCGTCTCAGTCCCCTCGGCCACTGCTGCCGGCGTGCTGTGTGTGTTGTGTTCGATCAGTATGTATGTAGTTTTTGGTTTCCTCAGCTTCCTTGTAATTTTCAGTAATTGTAGAACCTATAGCATCTTATTGAGAAGTTTGTATTGTTGCGTTTATCACGTTGTTCTGCGTTCTGCCTCCTGCATTGACATCAGCGTCGTTTTGGTTCCATTTCTAGTTTTCTCCCACCAGCGCTGTAATCAGCGTTGTTTTGTTTGATTAGTTCTGTCTGTAGTGTGTTGTGGCGATTTGGGTTCAAGTGTTTCATGCTTTTAAGGTCTGAGAGATTATTTAAAAATGAATCCGATAAGTCAACTCAGGAAAGTTCAGTTTCGAGTGAGGGAGCTCAAGGCGAACCAGTATGCAAACTCAGGAAACAGTTGATCGAATTCTCGTGATTTTATAAATCAACACTACTCAGTTGAATGTAATGAGGGAGAAGATTAACAGTAGATTCGAAAAACTAGTAACCAAACTTAAACTTTGCAATCAGAAGCTTGATGACCAGATTGAGGAAGTTAGACTCATATTAGGAACCGAAACGGGGAACTTGCATGTTGAGATCAAGAAAAGTGTGGAAGAGGTAACCAAAGCAATCGAAAAGAAACGTTGAAGACTTAGAAATTCGGGTGAATGCGAAGATGACATCTCCGTGTCTTTCGATAATGAAAGTAAATCGGCCAAAGAGATGCAAGTGAGAGTGTCAGCTCTAGAACAAGAAGTGTCAGCAATGCGACAAGCGTATGTAGGAAAGAATAATCAGTTACACTTTCAAGCTGCATTCCCAATTCACAGGGTGGATATACCATTGTCTAGATACGGTATAACACGTGGTATAATCCAAAAATTACCTAAAGAATTCAGACACATATGTGCGTCTTTAAGGAGTCGCAGAGTGCTACGCTTTGCTTGTTGTAACGCAGTCACTGGACCAGGAAAAATCCGCGTGGATTGACGTAACATTTGAGGAGAATGGTGATCACCAAGAGTTTTCCACAAAGTTTCTGGCAACATAATGGAACGCTGCTACACAGGCAAGTGAAAAGATGCATATATATAAGGGACATTGTGAGAAACCAGCGAAGACGAAACTTGGTCCGTCGCCACAGAAGCGTGAAGACATATTGGCAGCTCCTGCGTTGGCATACTCGGGACTTTGACGCCTTCACTTGGGGGACACGTCGTGCCACACAGCCTTAGAGCAGCGCAGGGCCGGCGTGAGCTATGCCACCACGACCGCGGCAGTATCTGACGCGCTGCCACAACGCACGGAGCCGTTTTAACGCCTGACGTCCACATGAAGTTAATGTTGGTGAGATAGGAAATTACCTTCCCCTTCGCTGTTCATATCTAAGTCGTGTCCATGACCATTCAAATCGGTCTTGAGAGATTATTGTCTTTACGAATCTTTTAATGAACAAGACTAAGTTACATGTGGTAATCCTCTGTGTAAACTGTTATTTTCTCAAATAAATCCCTTGAATTAAATGTTCCTACCAGCCTAGTTTCATAATGAATCATTACACTTTTACTTAATTTTCCTGGTGTGTGGGAGTTATTCAGCGAGAGATTTGATTTACCACATTTTGGCGCCCAACGTGGGGCAAAAAATGTGGTAAATAAAATCTCTCACAGAATAACTCCCACACAGCAGCAAAATTAAGTAAAAATATATGTGTAATATATCGGCTAGGCACGCTTTTGTTCAGTGACTTTGTCGATGGACGGGATTCACGCAGGCCTTTAGCCCGGATCGTTGCGCCTCCGGCCTGAGGAGCAAGACACAGCAGTTGGGAGGCATCCTAACTTCCCCCTTCCTTCGCCACTGGCCGCATTCAAGTGCTGTAGGGGGCAAATTGCCGCGGCTTTCTCGTTAGGATGTACATGGCGAAACTATCCTTACTTTAGGGGCGTCCAGTTAAATTGTGACATGGATGCAGGGCAGAGAAAGCTCTTATCTGTAGATACCAGAGGAGTCGTTTCCAAAAAAACAGCGACGTCATCGCAGATAAACCGTGGACCCCTGCAGATGGGAAGAAGACAAGGAAACCCCTCCAGTGCACACATGCGTGACTGGGAGGGGGACTGGCTTGTTGATAAAGTGGTTCCACGAAATCAGTGTTTCTGGCCAGAGAAAAAGACCCTGGTAAATGGCATACCAGATAGGCCCAACACTGCAAAGAACTGTTTGAAACATGCTTGAAATGTGGGAAACACGGCAGTTTGCGAGTCTCATCTCGGCCCACAGAAAATTTACACCGGCGCCTGAGAGGTGTGGTCGTGAAAACTGCGATCAGCTATTGGATCGCATTGCAAAACCAACCCACCAATCACTGAGCCAAAGAGACGCACAATTCGAGGAGAAACTGTAGCTGTAGAGCGAGGGGGACTTGAGGAGAAACCACTGAAGCAAGGACAGGGTACGTCGCTGGAGAGGCGAGAAGAGATGCAGGCAGCTCCCACCTTAGCAGACGCAGGACTTGGACGCCTTCGCTTGAGGGTCGCGTCGTGCTGCACCGCGCCGCACACCTGCAGAGTCGGGCAGTGCAGAGGAGAGTAAGGCAGGGGTGTGCTATGCTACCATGACCGCCGCCACTGCCGACGCGCCGACACATCGCACCATGCCAATCCATCGTCTGACGCCAATGTGAAGTTAATGTTGGTGAGATTGGAAAGTACCTCCTCCTACCCTGTTCATATCTGAGTCATGTCCATGCCCAGTCAAATCGGCCTTGAGAGATTGTTTTCCAAATCTTGTAATAAATAAAAGTACAGGGTATCCAGAAAGGACTCCTTGATTTCAAAATTAAATATATCTAAAATAAAGATCGATAGAGGAATGCAGTAAACGGCATGTTTCTTGTGAAAGCTGTAAGAAGTTTATACAACAGTTTGAAATAATAGTTACAAAAGCTGCTAACATATGACGCTGTAATCTCCATTCGCAATGCCTAGTATAAATAGTGATCCGAAGCCGAAGCCAAACGTACAACCTATCTATTCTAACAACTTTGCAAGAATATATTGATTAGTATATGTGCCGTATGTCGGTAAAATCTGTTGCGAATATGGTTAGTAGTAAAGAAGTAATAGATTAAAACGTGATGCTTGATGGGGCGGTTTTCCATGAACGTTACTCTTTACGTCCTCATATCTCATGAACTACATGTCGTACTGTGATACAATTTCGAACGTACATTCAGCTTTAAGTGTGTATTCTGTCTGCAAAATTTCCTCTGAATACAATCGGTAGTGTAGAAATTATAAATTGTAACGTTATACCGAATTCCATAATTTTGCTCCATGAACAGCAGAAAAGTAGTAAGCGAGAAACTTTTTTCCTTTTTTTATTTTGATGTGGTTGTCTGCGAGAAAAAGTTGAATAAAGGTTTGAATTTATGTTTAAAGTTTGTTGCAAGTCGCCAAGTATTGTCATTATCATACAGTGCATTTATGAAATCTCGTCGCATTATGTAGCAGTATTTTGTGATTCCTACTGTTTATGACATATCTCCTGAACCATGTATCGTACGTGGTTCGTACTCTTACAGCAGTTGTTACCTCACGTATGAAATGTGTGTACCAAATGTGGTTGAAATCGGTCGAGTGGTGTTGGAGAAAATGTGGAGCAATGTCGTTTGACGCAGCAGTTTTTCAAGCATCTCATTGTTTATGACGTCATACTCCTTACGTATCTGTCGTAGGTGATACTTACTTCGACAGAGATTGTTGCCCGATGTTAAAGAACATGTGTACAACGTTTGGTTGAAATCGGTCCAGTAGCTTAGGAGGAGATGTGAAACATACATACATGTTCGGTACATACATATAAACATACATACACATATACAGCCCATTTTATAAGATGTAAGATAAGATTAATGCGCCTAGCGGCCGAGCGGACCACTGCTCACCGTCGGAAGTTTGAGTCCCCCCTATCGGGCATAGGCATATTTCTTGTCCTTACCATAAGTTAGATCCAGTGGTTTGTAAGCCTAGGCACTGATAAACAGTCTAGTTAAGTCCCATAGAGTTACAAACATTTGAACAAGTTTTGAACCATACCCTATATTTTATTGCAGTTCTAGACTCCTCACATTTATAACAGCACTCATTACGAACCAACTTATGAATGTAGAAGAATCATTCACCTTCATCGATACAGGATACCAATAGTCTGTTTTGTCACGAGTCAACTGATAACAAGCAAGCAGAAATCCACATACGGGATTTTTTGGTTTAGCGCATTCGGTACCCACAAACCAGGTTTTCAAACCTTCCTCATAACAAGAAAATCTCGCACAGTGCTAAAAGGATAGTAGCTCAAAAATCTATGAGTTGCCTAGTAAACTGACAAGGACAATTGTGGAGTCATGCATTTAAACGCTTTTCATCTAAACTAGATGCTCTTCTTTAACGTTGGTAGTTATTTAGGTTAAGAACATTTTAAATTGATATAAGTTCGGGATTGTTCTGGTATGTACATTTAAACCTCGATTTTCTAAATTCCGCAGGTCCATTTAGTATCTCCACAGGACAATGTGTATACACTAATATAGACAGTGAACTACAAATAAAAAGAATACAACTGATAAACAAGCCTGCAGCAAGTGGGTAACAATATGCAATTCAAGAGCAGTAGGAACGTATGTGCCAATCTAATAATATGTTTTAAGGCTGTAGGATACCATAACAACTTTTATGTTTATGAATTCATTTTACATATATTGCTTGTGGAGACGGAAATAAAGGCAAAATCAGCGGGATGCGTTCACAAACTGTCTACCAGGCAAAAAACACTGAAAAATGTACGTGTCACAGTCCTGTGTTTTAATTGGAGCTGCTTTATTCTCACTATAGCCCTATACAGCAAAAGACAATTTTATGTGTTAGCGTCGATCTGGGTGGTATGTACTGAATTACTTTAGCTAGATGAAAAAATAAATCAGAATAGTATTTTCGATTGCCTCCGCTCCCAGTGGGTAGTTTATTAATATTTCTCTCGTCGAGAGCTTAATTTCATGTTGTGGGATTTAATTAAAGGGACTGAAACAGCAATAAATAGTTACCGATACAGCGGTTGGGTAGCTGTTATGCAGCAATTTCAGAACTTTTCGGAAGTGACAAATATGCGCCAGCTCGCCATACTCTTTTATTCATTTTTCGCTATGTTTTTCCACGTTTAATTTACACTATGAGGTGCACTGAATATTTATAGCACTGCGAAATCCTTTAGTGGCTCTCAGACAGTCATCATTAGATACCATAGTTTGTAAAACAAAAATGATGGCAGGGTATTTTTTATCGTCTACAATTACACTCTTCACAGCTGTAAAATGGTTTTACAGGGGATATGCTAACGCAGTTCGGTAAAGATCCGTGGAGTAGCAGACAGGATATTGACAATGTCTTTGCTACAGTGATTTATAGATGTGTGTATGTGTGTGTTTTATACGGTGATTAAAGCAGTATATATATATATATATATATATATATATTGAGTAGTCGTCGAGAATCTATGTACAAGAATTGGACCATTTGCGCTCAGTTATCATTGACATATTCTTACATCAGTTATTTTATTATTATGACGACCCGGTAAGGTGATTAAATGTTCAAATGTCTGTAAATCTATCGGACCAAACTGCGTGGTCATCAGTCCGTAGCTTACAAACTACTTAAACGTAGGTAAACTAACCTAGTGAGCTTTTGGTTAGACTTTCATACATACAGCTTGCGTTTGCTCCAATTTTTCAAGTTAGATTTTAGTAATGCAACCCAACAGTCCATATCCTTCTACTCCCTCCCACCCCGAACTGTTCTCCATGTATCATCCATCCCACCCTTTACATCCACTCCCTCATCTATTCCATTTTCTCCGCCTACCCTTCTCTAAGGGTCTATGACGTTAGCCTTGTTCGTTGTTAAATCAAGTTTGGCAGCTGTGAATGAGCAGTTCGATTGGCAAAATTTTTATACGAGGAAATGACAGACTCCTCCGGCTCTTCTGCTACATCTTGAAGGATAGTACCTCCAACGACGTTTCTCTTGGATTAATTTTAACGTTACAAAGTTATCCATAAGTACAGTTTACCCTTTTTAATAAAACCCACTACAAGGAAGAAAAGTAACAGCTGATTAAAGTTATATAAGAGAGGAATGAATGTAACTGAATGAATCAATTTGTTTCATTGCCTAAATCAAAACCTTAGGCAGAACAGTCGTGAGGAAGAGAAGAAAAACTTACTTTTTCATATCTCAGTCAAGAATTTTCCTTCATACCAATAGATAGCTGTGTGTCGTACTGTGTGGCAAGCTCAATAGTGGGGTTTCTTCGTCATAAATCGCTCCCGCCACCGCGATAAGCTGCAGGTTCACCGTCAATCCAAGATGTGGCTGACCGTAGCTTCAACTGTGTACAAGCTCCTGGAAAAATATATGGGCCTGTGGTGTCGGTGTACGTCTTTAGTGTTGCCACGAAACAACTTGAACCAGTTCTCGGTTGTAACGAAATGACTGAACAAGTGAGGCGTCTTAGTTGTCTCACTGTTTGAAAGTGAAAACTAAAAATCTCGAACAAATGCGTTCACCAACATGAAATCATCAAGTGTTTTACATGCACAGAAGATGGCGGTCAGCTCGAGAATGGTTTATGTAGTGAGGCTGTACGGCTTTACAGTTTAATGAAGATGCTCATCTTCATTAACTAAAGGTTTTGCCTTGTCTATCTAGCCGCGTTCTTCTCTCCATCGCCAACCTCTTCGGTTCTTCATATGATTTTAAGCCCGTTTCTTCTTTGATGTTGTTAAAATAAATTTCTCTTGACCTGGCTCTTGGTCTTTTCCCTAAAATTTTTCTTTCAGATACACTCTTTAACAAATTGTTCTGTCCCATTATTAGTCCTCTCATTTGTGCTTTCCTTCTTCCTATACACTTTAGCAGTGTTCTGCTATAATTCACTACTCTTAATAACGTATCATTACTTTTTCTATCCACCCAGCTTGTTTTGGTCATCCTTTTCCAAATCCACATAACCATTGCCCCCAGTCTCTTTTTGTCTGCCTTTCTCAGTATCCATGCTTCAGATCGATGTGTTAACTCACTCCATCAAAAGTTTTTGCAAATTTTCCTAATTTTCAGGCTTAAATGGTTGTCTGTAAGTAAATTCCTTTTATTTTTGAAATATTGCTTTGCGAAGGCTACACTTTTCTTTATATATTTATTATCATCACTGACTCCAGTAATATATATAGACTTTGAACAGGTCTGTAACTGAGGTAGAATTTTCAAAATTTTTAGGTGTGTGCATTGATGAGAGATTAAACTGGAAGCAACACACAGACGTTCTGCTGAAAAGTTTGATTGCAGCTACGTAACCTGTTACGGTTATAGCAAATTTTGGCGATAAGAATCTCAGGAAATTAGTTTACTGTGCCTATTTTAATTCACTGCTTTCGTGTGGCATCATATTCTTGGCTAATTCATCACTGAGTAAAATATTATTCATTTCAGAAAATCGTGTAATCAGAATAATTCCTGGAGCCCACCCACGATCATACTGTAGACATCTATTTAAGGATTTAGATATCCTCAAAGTAACTCCACTTATGAAATTTGTTGTTAATAATCCAACCCAGTAATGGCAGTGTACACAGCTATAACACCAGGAGAAAGGATTATCTTCTCTATGTATGGCTAAATCTAAGTCTGGCACAGAAAGAGGTAAATTATGCTGCCACAGAAGTCTTTGGTCACCTACCAAGTAGCATCAGAAACCTGACAGATTGCCATCTAGCAATTAAAAATAAAATAATTTCTGAATGACAACTCATTCTACTCACTGGATGAGTTTTTAAATATAAACTAGTAAATAAATAAAAATTGTGTCGTGTAATATTTTGTGTAATGTAAAGTCTTGTACAGACAGCCTTCATTAACCGGACGCGTTTCGCATCATTAAGAAGTGTAGTGTTCATGATCTATGGAACAAGTATTAAACCAATTTAGTCTAATCTGTGTTCCTTAAATAACAGAAGCTCCCAAATTGATCTCGAAGATGCTCGATGTATATGTAACAGTCTTTCCCGAGATGCCTTTTTTTTAGTTTTCTAGGAAAGAGAAATTGCACGTTTGACACCGCCTTTCACATAAATCCAAGACGAAAGTTACGATGTATCTTAGTATGAAGTAACACACTTCAATGTTAAGCATGAACTTTTAATATAACCTAACGCGTGACTGACAGTGGACAGCAAGTGTGACCATCGTGACGACTGAAATCAGAGTGAGCGACTGCACTCTTCGTGTCTTCTCTTCCGCGTACTAATTGGCGGGAAGACAAGGCTAACACGCGTAGCTCCTCTTTACGTTATGATTTTGTTTGTTCTGGAAATGAATTGTTCAAAATTTACAGAAATATAACTGGCTGATGAGACATGTTTCCTTCAGTTTATAACATATTTTAATGAATAGTTTATTAAATATGATTAATAATACAATCTAGCGTTTTGATGCGAAGCCTCTAAATACGCCAGCCAATCAGAATAAGACTGCGAAACTTGCGGCGGATTTTTCCGCGGAAATAGAATCTACAGTGCCATATGTCTCTGGTGCCTCACACCACTGCATAACATCTGCATTCCGTTTGCATCTGCTTACTTTGAGGAAGCCTACCGATTTCTTAATGTGATGGCTGTAGGACAGAATTGCGAGTATTACAGTTCACAGCGATACGTGCAGCGCATTCTCGGAGAATGTCTGTACTGACGTAGCGCCTGAGCTGACATACTTACCACACGACTTTAGGAAAACTTTTCGGTGGAAAACACTAGGTGTGTCTTATCTTACTGCTTGACCTATTTGGTTGCTAAATGTGAGTCTATTCCTAGAAGTTAACGCATGAAATGGAGTATAATACTTCATGAAATTTTTTAAGAGTTTGCAGACAGAAAAACTCATAGCTTAAAGTTTGCGTGTGGCTCATTTTAAACTAATGTGCAACTGGCCCTTGTTAATGAACGGAAGAACCGTCCATCATAAAAAGACGCAGAATGCCGTGATTAAGATGTACCAATCGTTTGCTGTCACTTTCTTTACAAATACCGCATGGCACGTCTCAAGTATTGTGCCGTGTCTTGATCATCGACTGATTCAAAGAAGCATAGGAGTTTTCTGACCAATAAAGTGTAGCATAAACTGGAGCACACGATAAAAAATGCACGTGTTCATTGTTTAATACTAGTCAAAACCTAACGGTTGGAAACATTTATAGATAACGAGCTGAAATCCTGGCATTGCCCGGTATTTATTTATCTATTCCTGGAATTTTTCAGGTATAATCATTTGTATAAGGGTTGTATGTCTGAAAAATGTCTTGGGAATTTAGTAGTAAAGAAGTAATAGATGAAAACTTTGTGAGTGATGTGGCGGTTTTCCATGAACGTTACTGTTTATGGGCTCGTATCTCATGAACTACGTCTCGTACTGTGATACAATTTAGAAGGTACATTCAACTTTATGTGTGTATAATGTCTGTAATTTCCTACGACTGCAATTTGTAGTGTACAAATTATAAATTGTAACGCCATACCGAATGCCGTTATTTTACTCCATAAACAGCAGAAAATGAGTAAGCGAGAAACTTTTTTCCTCTCATCATTTTGCTACGGTTGTCAGGGAGAAAAACTTTAATAAAGGTTTGAAATTATGTTTTAAGTTTGTTGCAAGTTGGTAAGTACTCCCATTCTCATATAGCGTATTTTTAAAGTCTCGATGCGTTATATGGCAGTTTTTTTTTTTTTTTTGCGATTCCTATTGTTATGACGTCATATCTTCTGAATCTGCAGCAATTGTTCCCTCACGGTATGGAATGTGTGTACCAAATTTGGTTGAAATCGGTCCAGTGGTATAGGAGAAAATGAGCAGCATTATCTGTAAATGCAATCGTTTTTCCCGCATCTCATTATTTATAACGTCATATCTCGTGAAATAGGTATAGTGCGTAATTCTTACACTTATGGCGACCGTCTTAATGGATTTCAGCTTATGTATACAAAATTTTATAATGATTGGAACAAAACTGTAGATTTGTATGCAACATCTACACACAAACAGAAAAACCTACAAACACGAACATATGCACTAGGGACTGATGACCCCGTAGTTAAGTCCCATAAGCGTAACAAACATTTGAACATTTGAACATATGGACGCTGTACATTATATATTATATTGTGTAAGTGTCCAAGCCTTTTGTCAAGACCTTCAGCAATATGTGGGACGATAAAAGTGTTAGCGGCAAAATGGTGTAAAATAGAGGCAATTTTCCAGCATCTTCTGAGCTCCTCGTCAGCGAGGTTCAGCCTCACGGAAAATAAGAGCGGGCAACCCGGGATCCGCGATCCTGACTGAGGAAGAAATTCGTGGCAGAGAGCGAGGCTATCGTGCAGTACACCGTCCGGCATGCACTATACGGATATTCGCCGTTTCGTTCACATTATTCCAGTTTGGATTCTTTCTAACAAGATAGACATCTTTTAACATTTTCAAAAGGGTCAAACACACGGTTGTATAATTTATTTACGTTACTGGATGGGAACAGTAAATTCGATATACGGCTGCTCAAAACATCTCGGAGCACTCGAAATTTCTCCCCATTGACGTGTTGGAACGAAAATTTACAGATGGTAGAGTTAGTGGAGACGCACGTCTCCATTACATTTTGCGTGTAACTTGAGACAGGTTTCACGGAAAAGAATTAAATGATGACAACCATTGACAGACTTATACCAAACAAATCAGTGGATGCGCGCCGTGGTAGAAAAAACAGATTATCTCACTCTTCCAAAGGCTAGAAAAACATGGACACAAAATCCCCCAATCTGGTAATCTTTTACAAAGACTAGAAATTTCGATCGAACGTCGATGCAAGAAGCTTACAATAGTTATCACAACGATACCCTGTCACGTAATTTGATAAAGAATCCTAAGAAATTTTTATCATATATGAATACCTCAAAACATTCACTACACTAAACCAATGGTGATACTACCCACGACAGTTCTGCTAAAGGAGAATTCCTTAACACAGCTTTCCGAAATTCCTTCACCAAAGAAGACGAAGCAAATACCGCAAACTTCGTATTAAGAACAGCTGCCAGCGTACTTAATATTTAGAAGTAGATACCCCTGGAATATTAAAGCTACATAAATAACTTAAAGTAAGTCTCCCGGTCCCGACAGTATACCATTAGAATCCTTTAAGAGAATGGTGATGCACTAGCCGTCCATACCTAGTTATACAATCGCTCGCTCAGCGTACGTACTGTACCCAAAGACTGGAATGTTGCACAACTTGCACAATATTCAAGAAAATCAATAAGGGTGATCCGCAAAATTACAGGCCTATATCATTGACGTCGGTTTGTAGCAGTATTTTAGAACACGTTCATTCCTTAAATATTATGAACTGCCTCGAAGAGAACGACCTGTTAATCCGAGGTCAAAACGGATTGACAAAGTATCGTTTTTGTGAGACGCAGCCAGGTCATTGCTCACCTGATGTGATGAGTGCTATCCACAAGGGATGTCAAATAATTTCTGTTTTTTCTAGATTTCCGGAAAGCTTCTGACACTGAACCTCACAAGCGTCTTCTAATCAAACTGCGTGTTTATGGAATATGCCGCAGTTGTTCGATTGGGTTCGTGATTTCTTGTCATAAAGTATACAGTTCGTGATTTCTTGTCAGAAAGTATACAGTTCGTGTTGGTAGTAATTGACGGTAAGTTATGGAGAGAAGCAGAAGTTATTTTTTACGTCCTCAGGAAACTGTCCCTAATTTTTTCAACGACTTAGGAGACAGTAGCTATCTTAGATTTTACGCTGATAATTAGATTAGAATATTACTTGTTCCATAGATTATGAATACGACACTTCCTAATGATGTGGAAAGTGTCGGGTTAATGAAAGGTGTCTTACTAAATTAGTACTTTGTATAAAATATTACATGACAATTTTTTAATTATTTTTTTCCAGATTTACTAATGTATATCTAAAAATTCATCTGTAGTGTAGTACGAGTTACCATTCAGAAATTCTTTTAATTTACTTTTATATGCTAGTTGGCTATCTGTCAGGCTTTTGATGCCGTTTGGTAGGTGACCAAATATTTTGTGGTAGCTTAATTCACCCTTTCTGTGCCTAACCTGGAATAGTGAAGATCATTTTTTCTTCTAGTGTTGTAGTTATGTACACTGCTATTGCTTTTGAATTCCGTGGGATTGGTAATAACAGATTTCATAAGTGAATATATATACTTTGAAGCTACTGGAAGATCCTTAGCTCTTTAAATACCTGCAGGATGATCGTGGATGGGTTCCAGCAATTATTCTGTTTACACGCTTTTGTGCAAAGAATACTTTCTTTACTCAATGTTAATGAAGTCATTTATCGGTTAGTAAAGTCACCAGAAGATCAAAAGTAACTGCAATATGATTTGAATAAGATATCAGCATGGAACAAAAGTTGTTAATTGAACATGAATAATGACAAGTTTTGATTCATCCATATAAGCAGTAAAAGAAATCCGTTGAGAAACCTCATTTACGTGATAAACCAGTCAAAACTAAATGAAGTAAATTCAGCTAAATACTTACGAATAACATTTACGAACAATTAAAAATAACACACAAAAATTAGTGTAGGGAAGGTGAACCAATGGCTACGTTTCATTGGCAGAACACTTCAAAGATGCAACACTGGTGCTACAGAAAGTGCCTACCTGCGTTTTTAGGTCCTATTTTGGAACATTGCTATGCATTGTGGCATCCACACTAGGTGGGACTGACGTAAGATTTAGAGAATGTTCAGAGAAGGGCAGCTCGTTTTGTATTATCGCGGTATAGGAGAAAAAATTGTGGTGGAAGTCATTAAAAGAAGGGCGTTATTCGTTGCAGCGTGATTTATTTGCGAAATTTCTTTCACATACTTTCTCCCCCGAATGCTAATATATTTTGTTAGCACCCACCTACATAGGGAGACGTGGTCATGAGTATAAAAATAGAAGGGCTTCCATTTTCTCACGAGTAGTTAGTGAATGGAACTGTAGAGAAATATAATTAAGGCGGTTCGATGAACCCTCTTCTATGAGACTTGCAGAGTATATATGTAGACGTAGATACCTATATTGAAGAGTTTTTAAGCCGTACTCAGGCGGTTTAAAACAGGGTGGACGGAGGTTAAAGATGACCTACTTTCATGTCACCCTCGGAGATCTATAGAGAAAGTTAATATCAGGAACGTCAGAGAAATTGTTCCTGCCAATAGAAATCAGTCAAAGAGATTGCTGACGAATGAAATATGTCATCTTAATCGGCGACCTTGACTTTATTCTACAAATGCAAGATGAAATATCGTCAGGACATCGAAATTCCACTACTTTCACAAGTGCAACACGAGAAAAGAAGCTGCAGCGGTTTTGCGGCCACAAGCCTCTTGTCTACGGTGATTTCGACGCCTGTCATCAAGTTGTATGGTGATTGTTCGCAACGTATGCGTTTCTCCGAACGACAAGGCCAGTAAGATGTAAATGAGAGTGGAACATTCAGTAAATAGTTGAAAGCTGCACATCATGGCTTAGAAGGCCTTCCATGACACAACGCAGGAGCTCGTGAAATATATCATTCTCCCCGTCTCTCTAAAGCAAGCATCAAAATCATGGACATCGTACTTTATTACACATTACTATTATAACAAAGTTTTTTAAGTTCTTAATTCCCCCCTCTTTTACCTTTGTTTTGAATGACGATTTTTATTAAGTACACGTATAATAAGAGTATTTTAACAATCAATATAAAGTGCAAAATTATACTTATCTCAGTAAAAATCAGTGAGATAATATTGATATGTAAATCTTGCCTTACGTGGTCTTTAAAGTTACTTTCGGTTCCCCCTTTTAATATTTTGTGTAAAAGGAAAACAAATCTGCATTCTGGTTAATTTCATCAATTTGTTAAAATCCTATTGTTTCCCTTTAATATCAATATTCTAAATTAATTGTTTCAATTGTGATTATATTGTAATTTGAATTATGAGATTATTTAAAGTACACATTTTCAGTATTAACGAAAATGCTTGTGATTTATGGCGAGGAGTGCCCTATTTACTACTGTTTAATTTAAATCAAACAATTGAAAGCTAAATACAAGGCAAACACTTTCTTACAGCTTGCTGTCCCCATTAGAGATTTATGAGACGTGGTCATACTTGGATAAACTTTAGAGTCTTGACCACTAATTTAATTTTATTGAGGTCTTACGCGTTTCGATATTCCGTCATTATCGAAGGCTACAGCAAGATAATGGAATTAATATTCATCAAATATTTCGATAAAACACAAAAGAGAACACAATCATGACACTCACCATATCTTTTAAAACTTATTAAAAAGTGAAACTAAACATTCCTTTTAAAAATGAGTGTCAAAGACATTTGTCCAAAGTAAAATAAATTTAAAATTTAAAACAAATTTTTCCATACTATATTTTGACATCATTAGGAAAGATAGTGTTTAGTGACACATTGCTGGCAGTAACCAAAATCATGTTATCTACACAGTATTCTGGTGAGGAAAGTGTGTGGAGGGGATGGGTGAAGGGGGACAGCCCTTTCGTGTATCATTTACTCCGAGCAGCAGGTCACAATGGGTTTGCAGAAATGAGGAGGGTATGGTTAGCACGTCAGTGCAGTTGCACGCCACGGCCGCCAGTATCGCCACCTCCAAGCATTGAATAAAGGAAGAACCGGTCGTCGTATGGACGTACTGGAATTGTTGTTTTGCAAATGTATCATCATCATTATAATAATTTATCTATCTATTGTATCATTAGCAGTAAAGGTAAAGCAGTCAACAATCCGAAGATTGGTTTGAACACCACAGTGCTTTACTAGGCCTGGTCCTGTTTGGAGGTGGTATGCCGTTGCCTTCCTCCGACCTTAGAACTGACTTACCCAGCCAGTTATAGGGGGCCTACAGTTTAACGTGGGTTCCGAACCATTGTGCTACTCGGTATTTTTCACATGAACAGTACTGCCAGAGGTGAAAGAAGTGGAAAGTGACATATAAAAATCCTAGGACCTGTTGGGGATCGAACCCGCGACCTTTGGATTTGTAGTCTGGCACTCTACCACTGTGCAACCGAGGCGCACTAACATCAGCAGTATTTAAAAAAAAATTCCTATTCGTAAAAAGAAATAATTAATCTAATCAATGAACCTCTGCGATTAAATACCCAATAAACACAGATATTCACAAATCTAATAAAAACAACACAAAACAAACTTAAAGACAACAATAAATAAATAAATAAATTTAAACCCGAATAAAAAATAATCCTTACAACTGCAAAAATGCCATATCCTCCAGCTTTAACAGAAACCTCTGCAAAAATTTTTCTACCAGAAATAGGAGGTTCAACATGAGCCTTATAAAGCCAAATATGGAATAAAATTTAGGCATCTTAACTATAAAGCAAAAACCGACAAAAAATCACTATCAAATGCCTATGGGTATTGTGAATTATTCTTGAGAGAAAGCAGAAAACAGAAGTGCATAAAATGGGTTTGCCATAATAATTAATAAAAATGTACATAGAGAATAATAAACTGTACGAGCGGGTATGCAGCATAAAATCTAACTTAACAGTGTTTGCGACAGAGGAAGTGAGAACGAAGGAATGAGAGTCGTTCTATGGAAATCTACAGAAAACATTTGATAATATAAATAATAATGACTATATTGTAATTGTAGGAAACTATACTGCAACGATAGGAAAGGAAAGAGTAGATAATATAGTTTTCTACGCTGGAGAGACTACAGTCAATAGCAATGGAGCCATGTTGAGAGATCTTGCAACTTATCAACTCCGGAATATTAAACTCTTTCCCTAAACACAAAGACATACACAAATACACATGGGCCGCCAGAAGATTTAGATCCATAATTGACTATTTCGTGGCGAACCAAAATACAGCTGTTCTGTTTCAGTAAGTGCGTTATATATAGAGGGATCGACATGAACACGAACCACTTCCTGCTGCACGAAAAAGTTGCCATAATGCAGATATGGCATAAAACACGTAAAATATTCTCAGAACAATCAAGGGATATATACAAAGTCTAATTACTAGAAGTCTATCAGGAAACAAAGACGCATATAAGCAACATAGATCACAATTCCAGAATCAGAGATTATTATTAATGAGAGGGAACATATTAAGTACCGCAACCAGTGAAGCAGTATGTAAAACGAAACACAGGAAGAAGAACAAAGGACACATGATTTGGACAAAATAAATTGAGGTTGCCGTTGAAATACAGAGAAAAATATAGAAAAAATATCTAAAACACCCAACTCAGGAAAATAATGAAGCGTACAAAAGCGGATAGCAGAAGTGAAAAACCTAAGAAGGTGGCTCCAAGACCTTTGGGAGAACTTTGTTGCCGTGTTTGAAAATGATGTCCATGGGAGACAAACACTTGCATATTAAATGTTAAGACAAATAACAGCGAATAAGACATGGCAGATAGCAATGTAATAAAGAACAAAGATTGGCTGTGTTATTACAACGAAATGTGGGCTCATGAGATGAACAGAAAGAATAATGAAGATATTGAAACAAATCAAGCGTTGTCACAATCAATAAAAAGTTTCTGAGTGTGACCGTAGTGTCAATCTTTGAGATCCTACCTGACGTTTCGGTTACTGTTGCAAGTGGCCTTTTTCTGGGTATTTTTGAAAATTGACCCTGAGGTCTGAAACACAGTATTTAAAAAAAAAACAATTAAAATCCAGATAATCTTAAATTCCTAGAATTATAACACGCTCTCAGATAATCAAAGAACCGAAAGGCAGTAGCAAGTGATGGTATTAACAGCGAACTAATGAAAAATACTTCAGTAGCATTTAAAAGAAGATTCCTCAGATTTTAGAATCTTTACTGAAATTCAAAAGAATAGAAGATCTTACTCATAAAAGCAATACCACAAATGGAGACAGATCAATACCCGAAAATTATAGAGGGTAATCACTATTAAATACAGCGTATAACATTTATTCCAGAATAATAACTTAAAGACTTAAACAAAAAACGGAGTGTTTGCTAACAACAAAATGGATTCAGAAGGGAGAGAAGCTGTACAGATAACATATTTATGCCACAGTAAATTATAGAAAAAAGAAGTAAATAAATAAACACATATCCTTTTTGTATATTGTGTAAAGACTTTTGATAAAGTAAATACACAACTATTGTGGAAAAGTTTAATAAGAAGAGGTATACCAATACACATTATACATGTAATTGAAAAGATCCCTGCTCATACAAGAATGCATATAATTGAGTATAGTGCGGAAACAACAGATGTTATTAATTGTTATTAATTTAGGAGTTCGACTTGGTTGCAGCCTCTCTCCACTGCCTTTTAATATGTACATTGATCACATTGCAGGACAATGTAAAATGAAACTGAAGAACTATGTATGTATAACTTTAACCAAAAAAGATTAAGCAGATGACCAAGTGTTAAAGGTGTACTGCAGAGACCAGCCTACTAACTATACCAAATTTGCCGAATATATATGATGTCAATATCGATACAAGAAGAAAGCCATTTATTTCTGTGGAAGAAAATACAGTAATAACAAAATTACTTATAGACAACTAGACTATAGAGCAAGTAGATAGATTCAAATTTCTAGGAACCATGTAATTGTACAGGGGAGATCTAGATCCAAAAGAAAAAAAAAAAAAGAGAAATTTAACTACTTAAATGGCACTATCAGAAGCGTCCTGAAACGTAAAGTGAAAGAGAGAGACATCTAAAATAAGACACCAACATTACTGAATCTTGGGTAATAGAATAGAAAGATGAAACATGATTACAATCCAATGCAATGAAATTCGTCAGCTGCATAGCAGGATACACCAAGCTAAACCACAAAAGAAATACTGATATCAGGAGGGAAATAAATATTTTCGATATAAACCGTGAGGTTATAACCGATCTGCTACGAATGGACGAATGAAGATTACCACTAAGTGTTTAGCGGAATACTCCACAAGGAAGAGATCCGTTGGAAGACCTACAAAACGGTGGAAGGATCACAAGTAGCTGCAGGCTGAGGGACATCCTCATGCATGGAGGAGAAGAAGAACAGAGACTTTACCGGGCGTAACCAATCTACCGTGATGCCGGAAGAGACGACACACTGAACGAGCCTACAGAACCCAGACTGTTGGACCACTAAATGTGATTGCCATACTTTGCACATCAAGAATCATATCACATCAGATTCATTCTGTTCATCAAAAACCCTTTGCATCATAGTGGACTGTCGGCAAGGATCCTGTGCTGTGTTTACCACCGAGTCATCGACACAGGGATTTACGCCAACAATGATGCGATAAACGACGAATGTGTTCAACCAACAGGAAGGACCTTCTTTCAGATAGCTATACCTCAATTCGACATTCACCACAATATTGGTTCGGTTAGCCTCTGAATATGTAGTGATTTGTTTGTGTTTGCCTTATGTTTCGCTGATCTGGCCCTGCAATCGTTATTATGGTTTGATGCGACATTTACACGACTCGCCATTAAAACTGCTACACAAAGAAGAAATGTAGATGATAAACGGTTATTCATTGGACAAATGTATTATACTAGAACTAACATATTATTACATTTTCACGCAATATGGGTGTATAGATCCTGAGAAATCAATACCCAGAACAATCACCTCTGCCCGTATAACGGCCTTGATCTGCCTGGGCATTGTATCAAACAGAGCTTGGATGGCATGTACAGGTACAGATGCCCATGCAGCTTCAATACGATACCACAGTTCATCAAGAGTAGTGACTGGCGTATTGTGATGAGCCACTTGCTCGGCCACCATTGACCAGACGTTTTCAATTGGTGAGTGATCTGGAGAATGTGCTGACCAAGGCAGCAGTCGAACATTTTCCGTATCCAGAAAGGCCCGTACAGGACCTACAATATACGGTCGGGCATTACCCTGCTGAAATGTAGGGTTTCGCAGGATCGAATGAATGGTAAGCCATGGGTCGTAACGTATGTGAAGTGTAACAGCCACTGTTCAAAGAGCCGTCGATGCGAACAAAGTGTGACCGAGACGTGTAACCAATGACACCCCATACTATCACGCTAGGTGATACGCCAGTATGGCGATGAAGAATACACGCTTCCAATGTGCGTTCGCCGCGATGTCACCAAACACGGATGCGACCATCATGATGCTGTAAACAAAACCTGGATTCATTCTAAAAAAATGACGCTTTGCCATTCGTGCAACCAGTTTCGATGTTGCGTACACCATCGCAGGCGCTACTGCCTGTGATGCAGCGTGAACGGTAGCCGCAGCCATGGTCTCCGAGCTCATAGTCCATGCTGCTGCAAACGTCGACGAACTGTTCGTGCAGGTGGTTGTTGTCTTGCAAACGTGCCCATCTGTTGACTCAGGGATCGAGACGTGGCTGCACGATTAGTTACAGCAATGTGGATAAGATGCCTGTCATCTCGACTGCTGGTGATACGACGCCGTTGGGATCTAGCACGGCGTTCCGTTTTGCCCTCCTGAACCCACCGATTCCATATTCTACTAATAGTCATTGGATCGCGACCAACGCGAGCAGAAATGTCGCGATAGAATAAACCGCAATCACGATAGGCTACAATTCGACCTTTATCATAGTCGGAAACGAGATTGGTATGCATTTCACCTCCTTACACGAGGCATCACAATAACGTTTTTCCAGGCAATGCCGGTCAACTACTGTTTGTGTATGAGAAATCAGTTGGCAACTTTCCTCGTGTCAGCACGTTGTAGGTGTCGCCATCGGCGCCAGCCTTGTGTGAATGCTGTGAAAAGGTAATCATTTCCATACCACAGCATCGTCTACCTGTCGGTCACGTCATCTTCCTTGTGTAGGAATTTTATTGGCCAGGAGTGTATATTATAACCTCACAATGGGAGTTGCAAGATCAGTGTACAGTGTACCTTCGGATACCATCTCTGAGATAACGTAGTTACTTTGACGGTACTCTCACTGCGTCCGTCACCGACGCATGTGTACGGTATTTTCCGTTCGCTACCCGGACCTATTGTTCGCACCGCAGCTCGTTGCGCTGAGATAACAAGGGCCTGAGTCTCGGCGTGCAAAATGCGCCTGGTCGCATTAATGAAGCTCGCAACCAGGTCAGAGGCGACATGCCTTGCCTGCCGACACAATCCGTACATTGTGCACCAACACTCCGTACCCACGGCCTTTATAACGTTGCGCCGAGCTTCAGTTAAGCAGTTCACACCAATTATCTCACGTGTCAGTCTATTGATTACACAGCGTCTAATTCAAGGCTTTTGGAAACCAAAGTTACTTTTCATTTTCGTTTCAATTATGGGCTTGTAGATTTATTGTAAAACTGTCTACAGTGTTTACTCACCCAAGAACAAACAATTACAATGCTGTGATTCCTTGATTTCTACTGGAGAATAACAACTTCGAAAAAACTTACGGGTAGGCAGCCGGGTATGAAATTTGATGTCGGCCGATATTTCGGCATGAGACCACCCTGCCATTTTCAAAGCGAAACTGTAGTGAGGAATCAATGTGAATCGATCTTTTAAATCCTCGTTTTTCAATGAGTAAACAGGAAAGACAACACACACACCCAGAACAAGCAAACACACTGCGCCGCCATGACCAAAGATGAAAACGGTCATAATATCGATAATAAACATCAGTTTACTACGGTTGAGGTCGAATTTGTTTTGTACCTCTGTTTTTTCACTAGTGAGAGAGCAGGAACCCAGGCGGAATTTAAACAAAATCATCCATCCGTATTCATAAGGTTGTCAGCTAGTTTTATTTCAATAGCTTCCTTGATAACACAGTCCCAGTAACTGGAATAGCATGCCAAGATTTCCGTTTTGTTGTATTCCATAGAGTGATCTGTGTCAAGACAGTGTCGGTCACAGTAGATTTGTTTGGCTGTATTAAACGTGTATGACGTTTATGCTTAATACAACGATCCTCAACAGTCCTAATAGTTTGACCAAGATGCCTTATGTTGGTCATAGTATTAGGACTGTTGACAATGTCTGCGGCAGGCTTAAACGTCACACACGTTTACAACACCCAAGCAAATCTTCTGCGGTCGAACACTGTCTTGACACAGGTCTCTCTATGGAATACAACAAAACTGTATTCTCCTCTTGGCCAATTTACTCGATTTTAATTCCACTCACTTCCCTCCAATGCAAAATGTACGATTCCTTGATATCTAAGAATGTCTACTACAGATTAAATCTTTCTTTCAGTCAAGGTATGCCATAATTTTATTTTTTTACAACTCCTTACCTCCTCAATAGTTATGTCATCTATCCATCAAGTTTTCAGCGTTTTTCGGTGACAGCTCATTTCATATATTTGGAGAAGCCTTATGTCGGGTCAGGTCTTGGTCACATTAAATTGATTTTTCGGACGAAATGGCGAGTATATGGGTGAAGGTAAGCAATTACTGATCTAGAGCATGTTGAGGTCTCCAGTGGCCACCAAAGTCCCCGGACATCTCCGTCATTGGACGTGTGTGGGGTGCTAGTGGAACACACCTGCATCCCAGTACCAACACGCTAGATATGGAAAGACAGCTCCAACAACTGTGGATGTACTTGCCACATTACGAATCTCATGATATACAGGGTGTTTCACTGTCTTTGCCTCTGTAACTTATAAAATAATAGGTGACGGGAATTTTTAATGCCGTAGTTCAACACAAGAAATGTTACACTTTCTGCGGAGCTATGAACATAGTTTATTGTATCGTTTTGCAAAGAGTTACACCACAAAGATATAATTTTTTAAATGGAACAATAGTTTTTTTCTATCGTGTATTGGATTCCTTTAAACCAGCTGCGTCCAAATCAATTTAAACTACATTCCTATCACTGTTAGTTTGGAAGCTACAATCCTTCAAAGTTCCGGGGGCGGACACTGCGATAGCGTAGCTGACTGGTCGAGTGGCTATCCCCTGGGACACGGCCCACTGTCTCATGACCACCAGCCAATCAGCTACGCTGTCGTAGTCTCCGCCCCCTGAACTTTGAAGGGTTGTAGCTCCCAAACTAACAGTGATAGGAATGTAGTTTAAATTGATTTGGACGCAGCTGGTTTCAACGAATCCAATTCACGATAGAAAAAGCTATTGCTCCATTTGAAAGATTGTATCTTTGTGCTGTAACTCTTTGGAAAATGATACAATAAACTATGTTCATAGGTCCGTAGAAAGTGTAACATTTCTTGTGTTGACCTACCGCATTAAAATTTGCTGTCGCCTATTATTTTATAAGTTACAGAGGCAAACACAGTGAAACACCCTGTATATTAAACAGACGCATTATCAATCGTAGTTGCAAATCCCGGCGCAGGCGGAAGATCAGTATGAAGGCTGTTTTATAGCATTCCGAGTCACATGCACTGCGGCCACAGCGAGTGTAACCCCCCAAATAACACAGCGCCACACTTCCACCTGCAACTGCCAACGAGATGCCCTTCCATACCACATTGTCATTAGTTAGATTATTCGTGCGCGGTATCCAGAGGGCAGTGGACACAGGGTCCCAGGTTAACGCCGTGTTCCTTCCACGAGGCGTTCGATACCGTTCCGCTTCGTCACCTGATGAACGAAGTGACAGCGTACGGGAAATCAGACCCACTGTGTGACTGGATTGAGGAGTTTCTGGCTAACAAAACGCAGCTTGTCATACTTAACGCCTGCCGCGGTGGCCGAGGGTACTGAGGCGCGCCAGTCACGGTCTACACAGCCACTACGGTCGGGGGTTCGAATCCCCCCTCGGGCATGGATATTTGTGCCGTCCTTAGTATTAGCTAGTTCGTAAGTAGTTTGTAAGTTTAGGGACTGATGACCCGTAGTTAAGTCCCATAAGCTATACAAACATTTGAAACAATCATTCTTAACGGAGCGAAGTCTTCAGACCTAGAAAGTGATTTCAAGCGCGTTCCAGGGGTATGTTATAGGACCTTTGCTGTTCACTATATAAATGACCACGTAGATATCATACGAAGTTCAATGAGGCCTTTCGTGGATGTTGCCGTAGTTTAAACGAGAAGTCGTAACACTGGCAGTTTGATCTGCAACCTATTGACGCATTGTGCAGGGAATGGTAATTGAGCCTCAACAAATGCAAGTGTAAATTGCTGTGTTTACATAGAAAGAAATATAGTTTATTATATAAGTATGCAGTAGGTAGAACTTACACTGGAAATAGTTACTTCCACAAAATGTCTCGTAAGGTACATGTGCCAAATAAGGCCCAGTTCCTAATAAGGTCCACTCTCATTTTCTAGCATAGAAAGTTTGAAAAGATCGCTAAATATCGTTGGTAATGATAGCTCGTGATAACAACAAAGTAACAACTTCTTTCGCACCCGTTCCCGTGCTGGCCAATTTACTTTCAGTTGTGCTACGGCGTTCAACGAAGGAGCGCTGCTTCTTATTTTCACGGTACGTTTCACCTAATGCAATCTCTTTGGTCATGAAACATTTGTACTGGTAAATATGTATATGTGTACAGAAAATTGTGCTGTATTATTATATTGGCGTAATCTTCCAAAAAAAAAAGTTTCTTTTTAAACAATAAACACATACACGTTTTAAACGGACTGTTCCCAATAAAGCCCATCATAAAAAGTGTAATGATTAGACTTATGTTCCTATTATCTTACTGCTGTCAGAACAATGGCGGTTGCTGATTAAATTTAATAATATTGTGAACAGTTAATAACCAGTAAGTAAGTTACCAATAGTACTGTATGAACCGTTTCTAAAAAAAAAAAAAAAAAAAAAAAAAAAAAAAAAAAAAAAAAAAAACATTATATGTGTCATCTCATTGCACTAATGTCGAAAATAAAATTACATTGCAACTCCTGCAGTGTATTTCAACATTTTTCCTGCTATTTACCTGCCTCAGAATGTTAATATGAACTAGATGTGGCTACAGGGTCTCCTAACAAGGCCCACTTGCAGGCGTTAAACATTTTCTTTAAAGTGATGGTACTAATTACATAAACTTTCTATTTTAATTTGTTTCTGAACTCAATGTATAGTTGTAGGATGTTGCATATGCGATCTCGGAATATTATCACTTACACATACTGCATACGAAATTCCTAAAGGTTAGGTGGGCCTTATTTGGTTCACGTACCTTAGTAGACGTAAGGGATTATCTGAAATGGAGCGACCATGTAGAATGAGTCGTGTGTAAGCATATGCCAGAATGAGATTCTTTCGAAGAATCCTCATGATGCTTACTCTGTCAACAAAAGCAGTGAGTTACAAAACTCTCGCTCGGCCGTCGCTTGAGTATCGCTCATCAATGTTGGATTCGTGCCAGTTAGGCTTAATAGGAGACATAGAGAAGATTCAACAGAGAGCAGCACGCTTTCGTTACGAGCTCATCTAGTAAGCGTGAAAGCGTCACAGAGATGATGAAGAATCTCTAGTGCCAGACGCTGCAAGAAAAGCGTTCTGAATCGCGGTACGCGCTGTCGTCAAAGTTCCAAAACCAAAGTTTTCATGGTCAACCAATATATACCTTCCTCCTGCGTATTTCCTGAGAAGCGACCACAGGGATAAGATCATACAGATCAGGATCCCCGCAGAAGTATACAGGCAATAATTTTTCCCACGAACTACACACGACTACACAAACTGGAAAGAACACCGAGATAATGTTGTGGGTATGGCGAACCAGAGACTGCGTTTTATTGGCAGAACCCTTAAAAATGCAACAGAACTGCCAAAGAGACTGCATACACTACGTTTGTCCGTACTTTTTTGGAGTATTGCTGCCTAGTGTGGGATTCTCATCAGGTGGGTTTGACAGAGGACATCGAAAGAGTTCAAAGAAGAGCAGCTCGTTTTGTATTGTCACGATAGAGAGGAGACAGCGTCACGAAAATGATACAGGACTTGGGATGGGAATCATTACAACAACGGCACTTATCGCTGCGGCGTGGTCTACTTACGAAACTACAATCGCCAACATTCTCCTTCGAACGCGAAAATATACTGGTGACTCCCAATTAAATAGGTAGAAATGATCCTCAGAATAGAATACGGGAAAACAGAGCTCGAACGGAGAGATTCATGTGTTCTTTCTTCCCGCGCACTATTACAGAATTGAATGGGAGATGAATAGTATAAGGTGGTTCGATGAACCCTCCGCCAGGCACATAAATGTGATTTGCAGAGTGTCCCATGTAGATGTAACTGTAGACTGGAATAGGAGGAACTGACAGTGGTACGCAAAGTACCCTCCGCCACACACCATCAGGTGGCTTGTGCAGTATGAATGGCGATGTTGAAATCATAAAGCCTTCCATCACATGTGTTTTCATTCAGTTCTAAACACTCTTGATTGATGCACCACTGAGTCAGGCAGTGTGGATTGCTTGTTAGGAATTGAATGGTTTAACCATACTTCGATTTTTCAGAAAATATTCAAATAGGTCACAAAAATGGATAACGTTAGTTGAAGTTATATATGAGTTGTCTGGTAGCCCGAAGTTCTGAATTCGTCTCCCGAGGTTAGCTGACAGCACAGAAAGCAGCGCGTCCTCTTTGCCGTGACGCGCCCTTCCGACGGCGACCGGAAGTGACGTCGGTGTCGGTTTGTCAGGCGGCGCAATAAAAAGCGCGACTGGTCGCCGCAATCCGTGGCGAAAGAGCAGGGGCGGCGCCAGGGTAGGGATTGGGCGCAGTTCCTGCAGGATAACCGGAGACCCGCCCCGTGACTTTATAGCCCGCCGCTGACCGCCACTGCTCCGGCCCCCAGTGTTTTTGTGTGACCCTTACTGCGCTCTCCCCTCTCCCTTACAGCTACAACTTCTCTATTTTCCTTTTGTTTCTCGTCTGCGTCCCCTTTTCTTCCCTTCGCACTGGTGTTACAGCACACGCCTTTTTCTTCTTTTCAGTTGTACTTAAGAGAACTTCGCTGTCGTGTGTCAGTTAACAGGGGATGCGGGTTGCGGTGGTAGAGGGGGGATTGGGGGGGGGGGGGGAAGTTCTCCGCTCCAGTCGAGGCTGGATACCAAGCTAACAGGTATGTTACCAGGATTCCGAAAACCATGCTTTCCATTACCAACATAATGATATCGCCGACGAACCATCGAAAATGCGAGCGCAATGTAACACGGAAAACTAAAGAGCGGAAGAGAAGAGATACCAAAAAGTTACACCATGTATCGATACACCAAAATATTTTTTTGTTTATCTTTGATCAGAGATGCTTATCGCCTCCGGTTCCCTCTGACTCTCAATGCAACTAATTTAATTTCGTTCGTCATTTTTTACTTCGAACAAGCGAGAAGACGGAACCGTGATAGTAGGTTTACTCACTCTCTTGTCTGTATCTAATTGGTGTAGACGTCTTTCATACCAGTATCCACTAATGTAAGTATGATGCAAGTTGTTGCTGAAAATATATTATTTAAATTTAAAAGCATTCCCTCTCCTTGGTTTTCATTTAAATCAAACTCCTCCACGTCAAACATTTAATTTCTTAATGTTTTCAGCCCCTTCGCAGCCGTAATAGTTTAATGTTCAGACGCCATTACAATCGCTTCGCATTGTCTGCAAAATTTCAATCAATCAATCATCCTTATACTATACTTTGCTTGAATTTAGAGCCTGTAGTCATTTCTTTTGTAATTTCACGAAGTCCGATTTTTTTTTAAATTATTTCATCATTACCAATAACTTCATGTTCTACCCACGGTCACACAACAATGAAAAGCGAAGTGAACAGTCTGAACATTGATCTCCTACGGAAAGTATCTCGAACATTCACAGATTAAATAAAAAAAAAGTTATCATTTCCAGCTTCTACAGTACGAAGTGCTGGATCCAACTAGATGCTTTCCGTAAGTCTTATAACGTGCTGTTGCTTGTATGGTGCCCAACTTCAATATGCAACACGCAGTTTATTTGCTTATTTCAAACTCAAACATTCGGTATCATCAATTCCTTGTCCAAAATATAGAATCGCGGAATCTACTTAACAAGGGCAACTTTATAACCACATTCGTGAGCTTCAGGTCAAGCGTCACCTAGTTCAAATCAAATGTTTGTAGAGCTTATGGGACTTAACGTCAGGGTCATCAGTCCTTAAACTTACAAACTACTTACGAACTAGCTTAAAGTAAAGACGACACAATCATCCATGCCCTAGTAGGGGGGGGGGGGGGATTCGAACCCCCGACCGCAGCGGCCGTGCAGACCGTGATTGACTCTCCGCAGACCGCTCGGCCACTGCGGCCGGCGTCAACTCGTCTTTAGTGCCATATCGTAAGTAGTGGTTTATGTGCTGCACCCCTACGACAGAATGACAAATTTACTATCATAAATTCGAAAATAAAAATAAAATTGTGCCTTGACATCTGTAATCACTGTATCAAAGATTTAATGAGAAAAAGGTGAGGTGGAACAGATCTCTCGATATTTGTGAACAGTAATTAGCTGCGCGCATCAGACTTATTATAGGCAGTAGCCTATCTCCCGCCAGCATCCACTCTACAATGCCTACTGTGCTTGGTATAGGCCTATAGTGTAGTATAAATAGTAAATAAAATCATATTTGTGTGAAAAGGAGTAATATTTATTACTGAATAGTTCGTACTCATCATCAACATCATCATTATCATTATGACATGCCATGCATTCAATTAAAATGAACTTTTTCAGTATATTAAGAAAAATATGTAGGTAAAAACCGTCATCATTTATATTAGCGGTTACTGATCTTGCGCAATAATTCTTAATTTAATCCGTCTTTGTAATTTATTTGTCAGTAGAGCATTCAAAAGTGCACCGAAGGAGTATCTAATCGCCTTCTGGCCCTCACGGTCAACTTTCAATTAAAATTCCAGTATAATACGCTCCAAGACGATAGCGGCTCCTTTAATTATTACAACAACTTTAAACCGTGTATTTAAGTCAGTTCATAGTGTTGATGGATATAGAGAAGCTACAGTGGCGTTGAAACAATTAATAATTTTGAAAGCATATTGTAGAGTAACCGCGACCGTGTTGTAATAATTAAAATTAAAAATTATGCAGTAAAGGTAGCATATTTCTTCATATCGTAAAGGGTTTCGGTCTATAAAGACAATCTTCAGACTAAGACCACGATAATGATGGGCAACAGTTCTAACGTGTGAGTCGTTGCTCTGATATTAAATTATGCTTCCAACTAATATTAAATGTGCAAGATATATGACTCGTGATGTACCCTTTGCTCTTGCAAGGAAGACATCTACAGCAAGAACACGTTGAAATCAGAGAGATTATCTAATGATGCCAACACTGGTGTGCCGCTGTTACTCGCTGTCGCTGGCAACTCCTGAAAGAAAAAGCTTACAAGCTAGTAAGTAGTGGGGCTCAATAAGGGTACGTTGTGATGCCACTGCTACAAGAAAAATAAGTTATTTTACTAAAATATGACTGTTTTATTTTACTTTAACAAGTGAGATAAAAAGCAAATTTATATACATAGTTTCTCTACTGCTCCCAGTTCATTTAAAAATCATATGATATGTATAGACTGTATAGTACATAATAACTGTAGTAGGCTGATAGAATGGCTTAAAATCACGCCTACTGGATTTTACACAATTTACCGCACTCTCAGTTTGGCAAACGAGGTTGTCGCGATGCCGTGAACTATGGTGAGAAATCTGTAAATGCTGTCAGGGGTCTGGGAGGGCTCGCCTATCGCAAATTGCTCACTGTACCTTTTTACTGCGCCGACGACAAGATGGCTGCCGCTGGGCTCTGTCACTGCGTCGCAAACTACTCCCTTTACTGCCTTGATCGACCACCGCTGATCGAACTGTCCCTGAATCTTTATGAAGTCAAGATAGCTACAAGCCCTAGGTTAATTCTACTGGCATGGTACGTCGGCCTTTGCCAACCCACCGCGATGCCACTCAATATGCGCTCGCAAGCGTTACACTATCGCCACTCTGTCGCTTGTTCACAGCTGGATATGAAGTATCGCGACTGAACACTGGAACAAACGCGGAATCACATGTACTTCACTAGAAGATCCTGTGATTCGCTCGCCGACAGAGCTGTTTCTCACGTGAAAGTCCGTGAAAAGACTTCGCCCACACAGAGGATGGTGTCAGCACACACGACTACCACCTCCTATGGTTGGCCACCAAAGGAAGTGAAGCTTCTCGCTACTTTCTGGGGCTTCTTTGTCCCTAGCTCTTGTCTTTTCCTACGTGTGGTGCATGTGTCGCTTCATCTGCGAATCAAAACGTTTCTCTCAGAGAGCTATGCTGGGGGAACAGCCAATCGCGTCTCTCCCTTTAAATATCCCGCCACCGGCGTGCGCCGTTTCGTCACTAGGCTTGGTGTTGCATCAGCTCGAAATATTGCCGATTATTGCACCATGAAGTTTTGGGTTGCGACTAATAGACTGCTGCCGCACAATTAACTGGGACTGCTAATGCAGAACGTACAATTAACAGTGAACTGTCTCACAACTATCTCTGATACCTGTGCTGTCTTCCGCTATCCTGTTCTCTGTTACCTGTGCTGTCGAGGGCTGGCTTATCGCCAAGTGCCATCTGTCGCTCGCTGCTCGCTGGGGTGTGGGGTATCTCCCACCACCTGGTGCTTACTCCCGGCGCTCCGAATTCTTTAAAAACACCTCCAGTGTATAAAAGCGTGTGTGTGCGCGACGATCTCGCGGTTAATTATTCCTTTCCTCGTCGCACTGCGACATGACCGTAATTACTATAAGCAATATGATGACAATTTCTTTATTAATTAATGGAATACTGTCGAGTTTATACTCAAATTGTTCGTCTCGAAGAGTAGAAAACGTTTCTGAGGGTGAAATATGCCGGAAAATGTAAGGGAATCTTGACTCCTTACACAGTTCACGTCTGTACCGCCTGCTCCATCCACCGCCACCGCATACCATCATACTGGTCATTATCTGGAGATGGTGGTGGTGAAATCTATGATCTCAACTTTTTTAAGTTCGAGTAATTGTTTGAAGCCCTAATTCGTAAGGGGAATAACCCACAATCTGCAAACATATTTTCTTTTGAAATGAAGTGTATATCACTTAAAAGCATGTAATAGAAAAATATTGACTGATAAATGAAACAATGAACATTCATGAGCTATTATATCCTAAGAATTTACAATTTGATCTAATCATTTGTCAAAATAATCAAAATGATGAAAAAATAACAAAACTGTAAATGTAAATCGCTCAACTTACTATCCGATACAAAGATTATCCAGGTTCGCACAAGAAATTGCGTGCTTATGGAATACCTTCCCAATTGTGCGATTGGATTTACGATTTCCTATCAGAAAGGGCACAGTTCGTTGTAATTGACGGTAAGTCATCGAGTAAAACAGAAGTTATATCTGGCGTTCCACAGGGCAGTGTTATTGGTCCCGTACTCTTCCTCGTGTTTATAAACGATTTAGGAGACAATCTGAATAGCTCCCTTAGACTGTTCGCGTATGATGCTGTCGTTTATCGGTTAGTGAAGTCAACAGAGGATCAATAGCAACTGCAAAGCGATTTAGACAAAATTTCTACTTGGTGCGTAAATTGGCAATTTACTCTAAATAAAGAAAAGTGTGAAGTAATACACATGACCACTAAAAGAAATCCATTGAACTTCAATTACGCGATAAATCAGTCAAACCTTAAGGTCATAAATTCTACTAAATACCTAGGAGTTACAATTACGAACAACTTTGACTGGAGAGAACACATAGAAAATATTGTGGGGAAGGCGAATCAAAGGTTACGTTTCATTGGCAGAACGCTTCGAAGATGCACCAGCTCCACCAAAGAGACTGCCTACATCACACTTGTGCGTCCTCTCCTGGAGTACTGTTGCCCCTTGTGGGACCCTCACCAGGTGGGACTGACGGAAGATATTGAGAAGGTTCAGAGAAGGGCAGCTCGTTTTGTTTTATCACGTTACGGGGGGAAAGCGTCACGGAAATGTCGCACGAATTAATTAATTAATTAATTAATTAAATTAATTAATTAATTAAAATAAAGACGTTATTCATTGCGTCGTGATCTGTTTGCGAAGTTTCAATCACCGACTTTTACTTATGAATGTGAAAATATTTTGCTAGCACCCATCTACTTAGTGAGACATGACCATCCCAATAAAATAAGAGAAATCAGATCGAAAACGGGACGATTTAGGTGTTCTTTCTTTCCGCGCGCTATTAGAGAGTGGAACGGTAGGGAAAAGTTATGAAAGTGGTTAATGAACCCTCTGCCAGGCCGTTAAAGGGGATTTGCATAGTATCTATGTAGATGTAGATGTAGAAGAAGGGGAATGTAATAATTGCATTCTGTTTCAGTCTCACTATTGTCAGAGATTGCAGGCTATTCAGCATTACCATTGCTGCCAACTAATTGGAGAAGCCCTAATTCGTAAGGGGAATAACCCACAATCTGCAAACATATTTTCTTTTGAAATGAAGTGTATATCACTTAAAAGCATGTAATAGAAAAATATTGACTGATAAATGAAACAATGAACATTCATGAGCTATTATATCCTAAGAATTTACAATTTGATCTAATCATTTGTCAAAATAATCAAAATGATGAAAAAATAACAAAGCTGTAAATGTAAATCGCTCAACTTACTATCCGATTCAAAGATTATCCAGGTTCGCACAAGAAATTGCGTGCTTATGGAATACCTTCCCAATTGTGCGATTGGATTTACGATTTCCTATCAGAAAGGGCACAGTTCGTTGTAATTGACGGTAAGTCATCGAGTAAAACAGAAGTTATATCTGGCGTTCCACAGGGCAGTGTTATTGGTCCCGTACTCTTCCTCGTGTTTATAAACGATTTAGGAGACAATCTGAATAGCTCCCTTAGACTGTTCGCGTATGATGCTGTCGTTTATCGGTTAGTGAAGTCAACAGAGGATCAATAGCAACTGCAAAGCGATTTAGACAAAATTTCTACTTGGTGCGTAAATTGGCAATTTACTCTAAATAAAGAAAAGTGTGAAGTAATACACATGACCACTAAAAGAAATCCATTGAACTTCAATTACGCGATAAATCAGTCAAACCTTAAGGTCATAAATTCTACTAAATACCTAGGAGTTACAATTACGAACAACTTTGACTGGAGAG
The DNA here is from genome assembly GCA_026315105.1 of Locusta migratoria. NCBI lineage: Eukaryota > Metazoa > Arthropoda > Insecta > Orthoptera > Acrididae > Locusta > Locusta migratoria. The sequence goes on along the minus strand of CM048746.1, from coordinate 411,135,523 downwards.
AACACATAGAAAATATTGTGGGGAAGGCGAATCAAAGGTTACGTTTCATTGGCAGAACGCTTCGAAGATGCACCAGCTCCACCAAAGAGACTGCCTACATCACACTTGTGCGTCCTCTCCTGGAGTACTGTTGCCCCTTGTGGGACCCTCACCAGGTGGGACTGACGGAAGATATTGAGAAGGTTCAGAGAAGGGCAGCTCGTTTTGTTTTATCACGTTACGGGGGGAAAGCGTCACGGAAATGTCGCACGAATTAATTAATTAATTAATTAATTAATTAATTAATTAATTAAAAGTAAGACGTTATTCATTGCGTCGTGATCTGTTTGCGAAGTTTCAATCACCGACTTTTACTTATGAATGTGAAAATATTTTGCTAGCACCCATCTACTTAGTGAGACATGACCATCCCAATAAAATAAGAGAAATCAGATCGAAAACGGGACGATTTAGGTGTTCTTTCTTTCCGCGCGCTATTAGAGAATGGAACGGTAGGGAAAAGTTATGAAAGTGGTTAATGAACCCTCTGCCAGGCCGTTAAAGGGGATTTGCATAGTATCTATGTAGATGTAGATGTAGAAGAAGGGGAATGTAATAATTGCATTCTGTTTCAGTCTCACTATTGTCAGAGATTGCAGGCTATTCAGCATTACCATTGCTGCCAACTAATTGGAGAAGCCCTAATTCGTAAGGGGAATAACCCACAATCTGCAAACATATTTTCTTTTGAAATGAAGTGTATATCACTTAAAAGCATGTAATAGAAAAATATTGACTGATAAATGAAACAATGAACATTCATGAGCTATTATATCCTAAGAATTTACAATTTGATCTAATCATTTGTCAAAATAATCAAAATGATGAAAAAATAACAAAGCTGTAAATGTAAATCGCTCAACTTACTATCCGATTCAAAGATTATCCAGGTTCGCACAAGAAATTGCGTGCTTATGGAATACCTTCCCAATTGTGCGATTGGATTTACGATTTCCTATCAGAAAGGGCACAGTTCGTTGTAATTGACGGTAAGTCATCGAGTAAAACAGAAGTTATATCTGGCGTTCCACAGGGCAGTGTTATTGGTCCCGTACTCTTCCTCGTGTTTATAAACGATTTAGGAGACAATCTGAATAGCTCCCTTAGACTGTTCGCGTATGATGCTGTCGTTTATCGGTTAGTGAAGTCAACAGAGGATCAATAGCAACTGCAAAGCGATTTAGACAAAATTTCTACTTGGTGCGTAAATTGGCAATTTACTCTAAATAAAGAAAAGTGTGAAGTAATACACATGACCACTAAAAGAAATCCATTGAACTTCAATTACGCGATAAATCAGTCAAACCTTAAGGTCATAAATTCTACTAAATACCTAGGAGTTACAATTACGAACAACTTTGACTGGAGAGAACACATAGAAAATATTGTGGGGAAGGCGAATCAAAGGTTACGTTTCATTGGCAGAACGCTTCGAAGATGCACCAGCTCCACCAAAGAGACTGCCTACATCACACGTGTGCGTCCTCTCCTGGACTACTGTTGCCCCTTGTGGGACCCTCACCAGGTGGGACTGACGGAAGATATTGAGAAGGTTCAGAGAAGGGCAGCTCGTTTTGTTTTATCACGTTACGGGGGGAAAGCGTCACGGAAATGTCGCACGAATTAATTAATTAATTAATTAATTAAATTAATTAATTAATTAAAAGAAAGACGTTATTCATTGCGTCGTGATCCGTTTGCGAAATTTCAATCACCGACTTTTACTTATGAATGTGAAAATATTTTGCTAGCACCCATCTACTTAGTGAGACATGACCATCCCAATAAAATAAGAGAAATCAGATCGAAAACGGGACGATTTAGGTGTTCTTTCTTTCCGCGCGCTATTAGAGAATGGAACGGTAGGGAAAAGTTATGAAAGTGGTTAATGAACCCTCTGCCAGGCCGTTAAAGGGGATTTGCATAGTATCTATGTAGATGTAGATGTAGAAGAAGGGGAATGTAATAATTGCATTCTGTTTCAGTCTCACTATTGTCAGAGATTGCAGGCTATTCAGCATTACCATTGCTGCCAACTAATTGGAGAATACTATTCGGCTGTTAATAGCTTAGGAAGTCAGAGCAGGGAGTAAAATGTTGTCATATCCCCTAAAATTACATTTTCATTAAATAGTGACTCTGCTTACTCACTACATCCTCCCGCGGATTAAAGCAACGTTTTCCGAGACGTGGGGGTATGCCAGCTCTAGTACGAATATAGCCATGGATCAACGACGAGAGTCATTGCGCCGGCCTGCCTGCATGTCAGTCTTTAGGTGGTTTTCCACATCCCACTAGGTGAATACCGGGATGGTAATTAAGTATCGTCTTAGTTACACGATCCACAAATACGTTGATAAACGTCAGCACACTTTCATATTTGTAACACTATACGCAGACATTTGTGCTACATATATTCCTCCCAGGATGAGCGGAAAAGGAGAGGGGTAGAGGCAAGAATAGCATCAAGCCACCCTTACAATTAACCATGTCAAATCTGATTAATGTCGCAGTATCTGACCACGCGCGAGAAGACGGAAGTATTAGACTGCTTGTCCATTAAAGTGATTATATACTTTAAAAAGGTTAAATATTTGGAGCATGGTGTTCATAGGTTTGGGCATTCAAATAAAAATAGATTAAAATGTATACTTTGCCTGAGCCAGCGATAGTTACTGAGGGGCCTCTTCAAGGTAACAAAATTTTTAAAACAACGTCATAAGTCGGGAGTGAAAATAAATTTTCAAGTTACTAGTTATGTGTGCATTACAAAAGTTAAGAAACATAATAGTAAACGACTAATCATAAAAAATGAATAATTTCTGTGGGACTCATTTCTGAGAAATATCAAAACAGCTGTTAAGGAGCCATGCCCACTCTTGTGAGCTTGGAATATAATTAAAATTCTCTATAGCCCTATAAAAGTCCATAAAACCTACAGAGTGCTGGGAGCATACTGGGACAAATGTTGAACTGTTTGTTAAAATTAGGGGACTTAACTGCGGGGTCATCAGTCCATAAACTTACAAACTACTTATCAACTAGCTTTTACTAAAGACGACAAAAACATCCATGCCCGAGGGATAATTCGAATCCCTGACCGTAGCGGCCGTGCAGACTGTGACTGGCTCGGCGCAGACCACTCGGCCACTGCGGCCGGATTACTGGGACAGACAGGAACAGTTGAGAGTTACAGTAATGGAATGCTTCAGAATATAGGTTAGACTGCCCGAGAAACACAACGATGTAGGAAGTTACCCAACTTAAACGAGACATATCTGTTCGCCTGGTAGAAGACATCAGGCGAAATAAAGATTATAGAAAGAAGGGGAAGAACGAAGGTACATGAGGTGATGAGAAAGAGGCAGACAGGAGACCCATTAGCACGACGATACTGAAAACCGATGGTTTGTGGGGACGATAGAGGCAAGGCGCGCGCGCGCGCGCGCGCGCGCGCGCACACCCACACGCACACACACACACCAAGAGAGAGAGAAAGAGAGAGGGATTTCGCTTTGTATTTCTCTCTTGTTTTAGGTGTAATATCCCAAACAAATTGGCTAGTAACTTGTTCATAATTGTTGGACAATGAGCACTGAACCTGGCGCAAATTTTGTATGAATGTTTCTTGCTTCAAAACTTTGTTTAAACATTTTCTGTGGTGCAAATGTTTCTAGTCTTCTTCCTACAATAAAATATTCAGCTAATGCCTGTGAATTTTGTCGTCTGTAGTCAGTTTCTTAATTTCTGTGCTAGTTTATGTACGAAAATTCTTCCTTTACCTATTCGTGTTCTTGTTATAGTCATTTGACACTATTTAATTTTTGTTCTTATTGAAGTCTTGATAATTCCGAAATATTCCGTTTATAGCCCTACATTTTTTGTATTTCCTTGATTTACTTCGTACATAAATGTATAAGTGTTATAGGTGGTTTATTTGCCAGTTATGAACACACTTATTTTCCTTTTTAGAACCATTGTAATTCTGTCTCACTCTACCCGTATTGGTTTTTTAAATGATTTTATAACGTCTTAGAACTATAAACACCAATGTAAAACACATATACGTAGTGTAAAGCCGCGGCGGATTAGCCGCGCGTACTGGAGCGCCGTGTTGCGGTGCGCGCGGCCGTCCTCCGTCGGAGGTTCGAATCCCCCCTCGGGAATGGATATTTGTGTCGTCTTTAGTGTAAGGTCGTTAATAAGTAGTTAGTAAGTTTAGGGACTGATGACCCCGTATTTAAGTCCCTTGAGCTTTACAAACATTTGTTTATGCTTTGTAAAATAAAAGTTTGAGTACCTGCCATAACTCATGTTTTCCTATAACATACACAAATCTCACGTGATACGTTTTATAATTTAGATATGATGTCAGCTGCTCTAATAAACATTTCCTCGAGATCCCATTCCTATACATTATTTACCAAACTTTAAAACCAATCTTCCGATGCGCACCGCAGAGGGATGTTACTGGCGGAGTAAAACTTCGCATATAGTTCCATTACAGGCAAGGACCAATTTAATTATTTGCGCGCTCACAGGGTGTAGTAATTGCACAAGGTAACAAGCGACTCTGTCAGGTTACTTAATATAATTGTTTTATCATAATGTAAATGTAGCGTAAATATCAAAACTCCTCCGTACTTTTATACCTGAAACTCATTTATAATCAGTTGCATCTACTAAAATTTATATTTTGACCGGAAAGTATTGTAACATATTAACAACGCTCCGTACTTTATAGGAGAAAATCATGTATAATAAGTTGCAGATAGTAAAATTTCTCTTCTGACACAAAAATATTGTAACAAATTAAGATTACAATTACGAGGACCCAAATCCATTATCTACAATTTACAATTTGCACAGATGCTTGATACGAACGGGAAACATTCTGCAGACGTATTTGCGATACAAGCGGGCCTTTAACAGATATTAAAAATATATTTTAAATTACTAATGCAACACGGTCTTGTTTGTAATCACTTTTTTCTAGCTCTTCGCCTGTTTAGGGCCCCATCAGAATCTGGGAAATAAGTTTGGGGAAACTTTACAGGACTAGTCTTATCATGCACAGTGATTAAAAAAAAATTGTGACCTTATAATAATGCTTTATATTGGCCAGCTGTGTAAGGATTTCGCTTCTAAAACTGGCAGCATCTTTATTTAAAGGTAGCACTCTCTGACCCTCGTTATAAACGTCCTGCTAATTTGACCAATATGAAACGAAGTTCTTTGATAATGTCCTCACAAAAAAGGGACAACTGAAGCAGCATTCCACTTCGCAGAGCATTTAAAGCCCACGCGGCACCAGACACCCATACTAGAAGACTTCTGTATCATAAATTGTACACGGAAAGGAAAAATAACTTGTTTTATTGGAGTCTCTTAAAAGTATTAAATATACGTGAACTTTTGAAGAACAGTTGCTTAATTATAAGCTGATTACCCGGAACCAGTGTTACTATAACGGTATGATGTCAGTTTTTAAAATATTCATTTGACCTTAAAATTGTTATGTCAGATTTGCTATGTTTGTCATCCCATTTGTTAATAAAAACCATAGCATGTTTATGTTCAGTAGTTGTCTTTAACCAAGATATATATATGCTAATAATCTACTATTTAGACTGAACTTTAGCATGGATAATGCTGGTTTTAGGACATCACCGATTTTAATCTTCTTAGGAATGTGAGAGGATATTTTAAATATTTGTGAATATTAATGCAAAGATCGCGAGTAGAGCTCCCAACGCCTGCAACGGTTGCCCCCTGGTGATAAACTATGATTCCTGACGTACAACGCCGCTAGGGGGTTGTTGCCGTATTACGAATGTAAGACACCAATCTTATCACATCCCACAGGTCGGTTTGAAATGCTAATGTGTCCAAATTTGTGAAAGTACGCTTATCTCTGTGCTTTCGTGACTGCTGCTACAACATTATTTCAGTGAGGTTATCATCAAACGATCTACAAGGAGAGTTACAACCTGCAATACTTTGAAATTTTTGTAAAGTTCTTACTGACAGGATCGTGCAGGATAGAGCCACAATTTAAGTTATCTTGTATTTTGCTGTATACGTAGGTTTCTGGCGGGTGCCCTGTAGCCAGTGCTGAATTTCAATACTGATCGTGAATTCCTTTCACAGCTGACCAATGTAAAGCATTATTAACTAAGGTCCGTAATGATCTATTTTATTATTATCACTGTGCATGACATGACCAGGTCTCTAAAGTTTCCCAAAACTTACTTTCAAGTGTCTGATGATGCCCCAAATCAGTGAAACGCGTTAATAGAAATATATTATTGCAACAAAGACTGTTATTTATTAGAAACTGTATGGTAGACGGCCTGATGGAGTTGAATATATTACACGAGATAATTGAATCACCTAGGTACCTTTCCATCAGTATATTGTAAAAATAAATTATTATTTGTACAAAAATCCAGAACGATAAATACGACCTATCTTAGCATACAGATGGCAGGTCACTGTTAAGGACAAAAAATAAATATGTAACAAATTAGTTTTATGAAAACTCTTCTTGGATTTCAGCCTGCCTGGGGGAGTTTGGTGTCCATGTAGAGGGTGAGCAGCGTTTTCTTCTACTTTGCGTCTCTCTATATTTGCGGCAACTTCCCGTCTTATACCTGTAGGGGCTATCCTGCGAGGTTGTATAGTTTGTGAGAAGGCGTTGCCCTCAGGCATCCTGTTGTCATTATACAGGTCTCGCTGAGGGCAACAACAACATGCCTGGCAAGGACATGTATACCAAACAGGGCAGGCGTATTCAGCAGCAGAGTAACATAGGGCAATGGCCTTTCTTCTGAGTACTGTCGGTTGGGCACCCCATCCACTGTTTGTGAGTTTTCTGATGATGGTATTTCGTGCGGATACCTTTTGTTTTATGTTTAGGCAGTGTTTCCTGAATGTCTGTGCACGATCCAATGTGACCCCCAGGAGTTCTTGGTTATGGCAGTGCTCCTTCTCTGTGCCATTCCGTATGTCTTTTAATTTTTTGTTTGCGTTTTATTTCGTAGGTGAAGAGCGCATACTGGAGTTTTAGCTGGAGTGGTATTCAGGTGGTTCTTTTCATAGTATGCTGAAAGAGTTTTAAGACCATATGTTAGATGTCTCTCTACAGTTTCGAAATGTTTGGCTTGAGATACTAGTGCCACATCATCAGCGTAGATGAAGCTTTTTGTGTTAGGAGGTTGTGGCTGGTCGTTGCTATAGATGGTAAACAAGGGTGGTGCTAGGACGCTTTTCTGTATTCTCCATCTACTTTTCTTGTCATCTAGTTCAACATAGAATTTACGATTCTGAAGTAAAGTGCCTATGAATCTGGTAAAATCATAGTCTCTCGTTAGTTGATTTAGTTTGTGCAACGTAATTTTGTGCTGCTCAGTGTCATAGGCTGCGGAGAGATCCACGAATACTGCTCCTGTAATCAAACCCCGCTCAAAGCAGTTGAAAACGTATTATGTTATTGATCAACAAATGATAATATTTCATAATGTTCCAGATGGAAATGAATTAAATATTTAGCAGCAACGTTAATGAAATACTGTGCTGGATTCTTGAACGTCACGAGATTATTGTGGTGTCGCACAAGTACAAAGTGCGCGCCACCTACTTTCGCCGCGCGCCGCCATGCACGCACGGCGCGGCGTTCTCACGACGACAGCCACGAGCGCCCTCTGCTGCAACCCCGCTCGTGGCCACCACGGAAAGACACCAATCACTTGGGACTGAGATAGCAACCAGTTAGGACCTTCGGAATCAGATAGGCACCAGCGAAGACTTTGCTATCGTACAGGCACTAGGCAGGCCTCTAACAACTATGTATCAACATTCTGCAGTACTATGTAAAAGTTAAGTATTGTTACATTCTGTGCAATATATATCTCTTTCTAATTTACTCTAGTGTTTGTAGTTTCTGGCTGCTCCCCTCCGTACCTGCACCGGCGTGCTATCTTTGTTATTGTGTCGGTCTCGTTCCACTCGGCCACCGACACCTACGACGAGGCTGGGACACAAAAACGTCGAAGTTGGGACACAAAAATTATCATTGCAATAATGCGCTTAACTCAGTACATGTTTGGATACACGAATTACTAGCAAACTGTTACTGAAATACTGTTTCTTGTTCCTGATTGGTTAGGTGTTACTAGAAAAACTAGAGTGTCAGGTTGTTGCACACATCAAACACTCTAATAACAAATGTTTGACTCAAAGAATATGTGCAGAAATATTTTTATTTTTATTATTATTATTATTATGTAACGGGCAATGAATGAAAATTGAGTTAGCGAAAACTCATATTGTTTCGATTCGTATCTTACGTATCTAAACTTCATTCCACTAAATATTGTCAATCTTCGTATCTGTATAACTGCTGAGACAGTGTCACAAAATACGCAGTAGTTTCTCTATTAGAATCTTTCACAGTTTACGGCCAAATGAATTGTGAATTGTACAAGATGGCAAAAAACAGAAAAGGAGGAAAGCACTAAAAGGTATTTTCCTACAATCCGACAACGTTTAATGATTAAACTTCCAACATCTCCGATTTTTACACCAATCTTAACAGGTCATGGGATACTGAAAGCCTAGTATCAACGATTCAGAATAATTGAAGACGAAAAGTGAACATGTAATAAAGATATGAAAACTATTGGACATCTGCTTTTCGATTGCTGTAACTTACTGAAGAAGAGGGACCATCTAAGTAAAAAAAATAGCAGACAAAGGAGGAGCATGGCTCGTTAGTAAATTTGGTTCCTTACAGAAATTCACTACAGACTTTTACAACATCTGTAATTCAATCAGATTTCCTGCTGGCTAAAACTCGATAGGTTTCTTTATGTAAAGCGATATATCTTGTATAGCTAAAATGTGAATGTGAATCCTTCAATCTTATGTATTTAGTTTGTGTTTGCGGAAGTACTTGATCTAACCGCCTGAATTTTACCTTCAAATATTTATATTACTATGTAATGGGGCATGTAAAATAAATAAATACTGATGATAATGGGTTCAACTGAATTTGAAAGATTTATAGTTAAGTGGCATATTAAATCTATGGAGAGCGATCGAAAATTTGTATAAAACACACTTATTTCAGCCAAGATGGCTAAATTATTTGCCTTTTTTGCCGTTTTCGATGAACTATTTCATCATCTTCAAAAATAAAAAAATTAAAAATTCTGAAGATGATGACATAGTTCATGGAAGCAGGTAAATGGGACATAATTGGTTATAGAGATCTTGGCTGAAGTGTGCTTTATATGAAGTATTTACATTTTCCATCGTTGATGGAACCATACAAACGCAGTTTTGACGATAAAATGAGAGTGAAAATAAACTCTCTCACTTACTGAGTTCAATTAGTTTCATTTTGAAGTGGTCAGCCTCATCTTCAAATACTGCATGATCATTTACTTTGCAGAAATATGGTAATCTGTTGCATAATAAAACAATTTCTCTTGTTACTGATTCATATTGTTACTTCTTTAACGCTTTCCCGCCTTGTAATTAACTAACAGTTTTCGTGCTGCTCTCCGTTTGATCTATGTCCTCTATTAACTCCACCTGGTACGGATCCCGAACTGATAAGCAAGACTCAAGTGACGGCCGAACGAGAGTTTTGTACCCTACTTCCTTTGTTGATGGACTATAGTTCATGAGAATCCTTCCAATAAATATTAATCTAGTATCTGCCGTACCCATTTCAAATTGCCCGTCACGTGTATTTCCTATTATTTTATGTTAGTAACTGCTTCCATAGTTTCCCTTGCCATTGGGTACTTATACAATAAATAATTTTTCTTCGTTAGTTAATGCAGTATTTTACACTGAATTATGTTGTGGCTCAAATGCCATTGAGTGCACTATGCGTCTAACGCTGCCGATCCTCCTGATTTCGCCATCCATTTCCAGTTGTACGACTTTTAGATAAAGTACAGCATCATCCGCAAAAGCTTCATTATACTTTGATGTTATCTACATGTTAATTTATATACTTACATATCACACAGGTGGTGTGATATTCGATATGTTCGCACTTTGCTCATCAGGTGACGATGTGGAACGGTTATCAAAGCCTTGAGAAAGTCAAGAAAAACTGCGTCTACATGGATCCTGTAACTCCTGCCCTCTGTATCTCGTTGGGGAAGATCGCGAATTGTGTTTCACGTGATTGTTGAGTTCTGAAACCATGTTAAATCCTGCAGATGTGTATTCCGGTGTCCAGAAATAATAGTCGAACGTAAAATGTGTGCCAAAATTATGCACCTGATTGGTGTCAGAGATATAGGCCTATAGTTCTGCATTTATGATCGACGTCCCTTCTTGTAAACCGAAATGTCCTGCAAAATATCCAATTCTTAGGACCGCTTCGCTTCTTTAGAGACCTTCAGTACACTGCTGCTCGTAAGGGAGGAACAGTTCCTTCACATACTCTGCGTAAAATCGAAATGGTATTCCGTCAAGTCCAGCGGCCTTCCCTGTGTACGATTTCAATTGTTTTTGTATTCCTCTGACACTTATTTCAGTATCCGACATTGTATCGTTTGTGTGATGGCTTAGAGGATGAACTACGGTGTAATCTGTCTAATTATTTGGTTTCGCCAGCTTCCCGATTTGAGGTAGGACAAAAGTTTCTTTGGATTATCTGCCAAAACGGTAAATAAAACATTTATTTCAAAGTCGTTGAACGCGTCTCCTATGGCAGCCCTTTCACTGATTTTGGCGTTGTATAAATATTGCTTTTCTGCAAGGCTTTGGCTACGTTTATATTTATAATGACGTTAAAAAATGTTTCAAATGTTTGTATAGTTTATGGGACTTAACTACAGGGTCATCAGTCCCTAAACTTACAAACTACTTATGAACTAGCTAAGACTAATGACGGCACAAGTATCCATGCCCGAGGGGGGATTCGAACCCCCGACCGTTGTAGCCGTGCAGACCGTGACTGCAGCGCCTCAGTCCCCGCGGCCACCGCGCCCGGCATAATGACGTTCCCTTTGCTTTCTTAACAGTTTCATTACACGGTTGGTAGATCTCGGTGGATCATCCGCAGTTCTTGTAATTGTACTCGGCACAAACGTATCTTACACGTAAGTACGTTACTCTTTAACTTCTCCTAGAGATGCTCAATACTGTCCGTATTAGAGATGAAACTATCGTGTTGAGCAGTCAAGTACTCTGAAATTTTATCCTTTTCACTTTTGTTACCTTTCTTGATTTTTTATTTTTTACACCTGTATTCATTGATGGCCTTATGGTCGCTGATTTCCTGATCTGCGCTAACTGAACTGGTATGTTCGGTTCTATTTTTCATTAGCAGGTCTAATTTTATATCTAGACGAGTCGGCTGTACATTTGACTGCTTAAGATAATTTTCGGATACAGAACTGAGAACAATATTGCTCGATCATGTGGTCTTGTCACCCGTCGTAGCCGGCCGCGGTGGCCGAGGAGACTGAGGCGCTCCAGTCACGGTCTGCACGGCCACTACGGTCGGGGGTTCCAATCCCCCCTCGGGCATGGATACTTGTGCCGTCCTTAGTTGTAGCTAGTTCATAAGTAGTTTGAAAGTTTAGGGACTGATGACCCCGTAGTTAAGTCCCATAAGCTTAACAAACATTTGAACATTTCACCCGTCTTAAACCATTTTGTGGCCAGTCTATATCCGGTTACCATTTCCATCTAAATGGCTAGGAAATAAAAGGGAAATATTTTCCAAATTTTCCCTTATGTTCCGCCACCACTGCGCTTTACAGGGAGTGATATAAAACTTCAATTGACCATATTTGAGCCACTTCCAGTATCGTGTTTGTGTAAGGTAAACTTGGTATCCCAGTTCTATGAACATTGGTATTCACGAAGAGCCAAATTTGCACTAACAGTATTAACCATGTTTATGTGGACCTACCGTTTACGGCACCCCCTAAAATATTACAGTTTGTATTAAACGTCTGCGAAAATTTTTCTTTGTCTCAGCATGGAGTATTGGAAATTTGTTTCACTGTTTAACATGACATTTATGGGCAATTTGTATGAGCTGGGTCATTTAACAATTTGTTGCCGTGCTCTTATTTATTTGTAAAATATTACTTTCTGTATTTATAATGATATATATCGTGTGCAGGGTATCGGCGATGGTACTTTTCTTACATTCTCTACAGGTATACACAGTTAATGGGAGCACGGTGTATGAGAGCAGGATATATGAGTTGACCAACCGTGGTTAAAAGGAAATCGTTGAAAATTATTTATCTCTGTGTATGTTGTTCTAGTTTAGTGGACTTTTTTTTACTCAAAACAACTGTAGCGATCTACATATTTTTCGAGATCCCGGGGGCTGTAATGGGCCGACTTTTTTTTTTTTTTTTTTTTTTTTTTTTTTTTTTTTTTTTTTTTTTTTTTTAACTGCAAACTACTTCGCAGAGGAAGTGATTTGATTCCGCAGCGGTTGGATCTTTATCTACAGAAGTTGCTTCCTTTTCCTTCCCGTGACAATGCGGATAATGAGCTGCCATCAGAATGAACTCCAAAACGCTGAATTTTTAATTTTAAAAGTTTTTGGAACGGCAGAGGTTGTGACGAAGTTTCTGTGACTGCGTTACGCCTGACACGTAAAATTTCGTCATTCCATGAAGTGCCACTTCAGCCTTTCTCGTTAGCAGGCTGAAAATTTGCATACCAACTCCCTTTTCTTGCGTTTACCCAGATGTGCAACGCCACTGTTCTGAAGATTTGTGCATTTCCTTTAATTTTAATGCTACGGCCGAATGCCGTTCTTGTCGCTACAGTAATGTGTTAACGCAAAGTGGAAGGTTGTGCGCTTTCCGCGAATAGAATAAACTCTGTTATTCCTATAGGTGGAGTTGTGTGCGCTCATTCAGATACTCCGAACTTAACTTCTGCCTAATTCCTTGTTTAACTATTTATTTCATGAATTAATTACTCCTCGTGACGAATGATATAAACATCAATCTTAATTTAGAAATATTGCCTAAGAATCGATACTAAAGACAGTAAACTAGTTTTTACAGACATAGACGAAATTTTAATCAGTTGGAATAAGAAAAAACAGGAACATACGTGTTACCTGATTGTGAGGAAATTCCAATTACCCAGTTCTACCACGTGATGGAGTTTACTCATCAGCCAGCTGTTACGGACAAATTATCCAGACGCTGGTTCGAGTTTTAGTCAATCATGTGCCAAATACCTGAAAGGAAAGTACACATTCTGTAATGCTTCAATGTTTGCTTCAGTAGGGAACATAGAACGAATACAGATGTAGGTGATTAATATGTTCGTTGTTACTCTCGTCTTACTCGACAACTGGAGTGTCCTTTTCATGGATCAAGAGCAGAGCACAAATGGATTTGGTAACGTCCTTGCCTAGGGGCAGTGAAAATTCGTAAATGCATTACAGACTGATAAACTGCATGACACACAGTCTGCCTGTCGTATATTTCTTAATATCATTCAGTTTACAGTGAAGTGCAACCGTGTAATGAACAGTTATGTTGTACCTATGAGAATCCTACCAGAAATAGTGGTGTCGCACAAGTATGAAGTGCGTGCCACGTACTTTCGCCGCGCGCTGCCATGCACGCACGGCGCGGCGTTCTTACGACGTCAGCCACGAGCGCCCTCTGCTGCTACTCCGCTCGTGGCCACCACTGAACTGCACCGCCCACTTGGGATTAGGACAGGCACTAGGAGACTCATCAGTAGGCAGGCCTCTACCTAGTTAACCTATGTCTCAGCAATGCAGTTAGTTGGCAGTCATGAACTTTGTAAAAGTTAAGTATCACATTTCTACGAAATATACTACTTGTTCTAATCTAGCTTAGTGTTTCTAGTTTCTGCTGTCCCACTGGCTGGTCACTTCAGACTCTGTACCCGCAAACGCGTACATCTTATTTCCCTGTGTGGGTCTCTCTCTACTCGGCCACCGACACTTAGGACAAACGGGCGGCAAAGAGACACAAAAGAAATAACGAATGATTAGCGTAAGTCTGTGAACAAACCATTTTGTGCGCGCTGTGCATATCTGTTTGGTAAACGTTTTGAGACGTGAATGAAAGCACCTTTTAACTAAGCTGTCAGCCATTTTTACATTCGATTGGGGCTGTCTAACCTTCTTTTCTCCTACGCTAACGTTGTATGCTACACTATCCTGGTTCGTGTACATTTACCATCGGCTGTACGTTGAAACTAGAACATAATGATTCGAGTGTTGAATCAACTAACGCGAGGAATTTCTATAAACGAACAGAGATGAATTGAAACCAGAGTAAAAATCTGATGCAATTCTTCCGTACAAGAAACATTTGTAAGAAGGTTGTATAACACATTTGCGTATAGCAAGACAGCAAGAGAGTGGCAGACAGTCATACGAAGAATGCACTTCGTTAAAGCATGACTAAATGAACATTCCAAATTATCTGTTAGATTGATGTTTGCAATGTTTTGAAACAAACGGCAAGAACTTATTTATCTCTAGAGAAACATTTTAAATCACTTTGATTTGTGTAGAGCGCATTCTTGCTGTTACCGCTTTGTTATTGCGAGGTTGTTATCAGTCAAATTCCATGCGTCAAACAATGTAGAAAAACGTTTATGTACAATACAAACTATCTGAGAAAACTCACAGAAGCGCTGAGTAACCTATCCACCAAGTGAATGCATTTGATTGATGCCGCATCGTTTTACTGTATAAAGCGGGATGGTCGTATCGTGAAGTTGTCAGAATTTAGGACCACTCAGATGTCACAGTGGCCGATGTTGTAATAGACGGGTTCATGATGACACCCCGTCATGTCGTTCAGGTTGTGGTTGACCAATAGCCACCAGCCCGATGGAGGACAGTCGTTCGGCGCGGCAGCCAACGTGGAATCTCACGACCTTCGCTCCCGCCATTTCCAAACATGCTTGGAGACAATGCAACACCGTTTGAATCCAACAGAGTGTCTCTAAGTCTCCCATCTACCCGATAGCAAACCTCTTGCTTCGATTAACAATGACAAGAGAACGCCAAAGTTTTCATTTCGGATGGTGGTGATTCCGAAACGTCCGTTGCACCTGTATTAAACTTTATTAACAATAAACACTGTAATCACATCATCATATTTAAGACTGTTAAAACACTATTGAATGGTATCAGAATCTTTAAAATATCCCCAGATTTGAATAGTGCCGTGACAAAGAGGCATGAATGGCGCCACTTACGTTCGACAATGAGTACCTCAACGTTCGATGTTCGGGTTTATCGATGTCTAGGCCAGAGGGCACACTCTGACAATAATCTAAGGATCGTGGAGTGACAGATGTAACCTCTTCCACAATAACAGTGTCTTATCTTTCCCTCTAAATATAATCAAGAAATTTCGTCGACCGCATAACACTAACGAAAAGAAATTTAAACTCTCAGAGTCACTTGTTATGCCAGCAAATATGATGAGTCGCTTAAAGTATAGTCTTTTTTTTATTGTGTTACATACGTGTGAGCACAGTAACACAACGCTGACCACGCAAAATACCAAAGTCCGGGGATGTCACAACAGCACAACAGAGGTAACTCGTTATACAATGATTACCTTACTGGAAATATAGCTCCTCTTAAAGTGAGGCTGATGATAAAATGTTTGTTATGTATTGCCACCGTTACTATACAACGTCTCCGATACGCCACGGCAGTGAATCAAAGATGTTCTGGACGCCTTCGTGGGGTTCATCAGTGCACGCTGCTGCCGTAATTGATAAAGTTGATCTGGTGTAGCGCGTAGAGTAAGGTATTCCGAGCCTGTCGTTGGAGCAAGCATCGCCCACACTGTGCCGACAGGCCAGAGGTCTAGAGAACAGAGAGGCCAAGAGACAGTGGTGTACTCAAAATTGGTAGTGAACAAGTTTTTGCGTTGCACTTCTAGTCGTGCATTATCCGGCAATGTGGCCGTCGATACGTTCTAAATATAGGGGAGGGAAATGGTCTTCAGTACTTCGTAAATGTAACGCAGTCTGTTTAGTGTCCAGTGTTCAGCAATTCGTAAGTTCGTAAGGGGAAGGCAGGGCAAGATGGGAAAGCTAACTGAAGCACCTTACAAAAGGGACAATAATAAACAAATCAAAACAATTTTCATTATAATTTGTTTATTTAACTACTGAATCACATTAACATGCAAAGAAATCTGCAAACTAGTTGCATTTAGCAGTATATTTCTGGATTCCAAAAGTAAACTAAAAATTCCCCGTCTTACCCCATATGTGGGAGTAACACGGGGAACTAGCATGTATTCATCCCTACAACTTAAATAAAGATTGGAAAACGGAATAATGACAAGATAAGATTTCTAATCATGGTTTGTGAATTGTAGAAACATTCAATTTTTATTTCGGTCTATTTCTTTCACGTAGTATACATATCTGAACAGCGCCGTCATCACTTTCTATCCCTGCACAAGAGTCGAGGGCCCAGCATCCGCATCCAATAAACTGTATCCAGCCTCCTCCTCAGAAGTCGTAGCAGTACAAACAGTCTTTACTCTCTGCCACGTTGCGATTAGATCTCAGTTTATTGTCCCTTGAGCCTGAAGGATTGTTTAAGAAGTCAGTAACGCTCATAACCTTTTCTTTGTGTTTTTTTTTTGTATCCTAGGTTCATTAAACGTCTCTGAGAAGAGTTTTATTTTAGAATCAGAAAATTTGTCTTATTGTCTATTAATTGCTTCAGGTACTTCAATCTTATAAGGAGCCTCAGTTAAAACAACAGTTTTCCACATATGTTGGTTGGTTCTTTCTTTTTTTATCCACCTTTAAAATTGCCAAACCATTTCGGGGCGGATAATCTGAAAGAAGACACAGAAACTTCATCTTCATTTGTTAATTTTTCAGGAGTTTTAGACAACATCTCTGACATTTGTTCTTCAGTTCCTGAACCTTCTGATGTGAAAGCTTGATGAATGTCTATTACTGAAAAGAGTTAATCACGTTCTTGAAACACATTTCTGTTTACAGGCCAAATTCCTGTTTTCTCAAACCCCTTCATTGGTATGTGCATTTTTATTTGCCCTAGAGCCTAACACTTACTTTGTCATAAATTAGGAAAAGTTTTAACAAAATTTATTAAAATTGTATTCGTCATATTATGCACTTGATGAAACCAGCAACGAGGTAAAGACCTGATCAAGTACGTAATGGTTGCACAAATAGTAGGGGCAAGACGGAGAAGCTCCTCATCTTGCCCCCCCCCCCGCCCTCTTGCCCTCAAACATACCATTAGGCTATGAGAAGCGTGCATTAAATCTATTTAGTGAAACTTGACTGCTGACACGACAGAAGAAGACGTACATACTGCTCAGTAATACATATATACGTTTGGACATTAGACCACTAAAAACATGTTTCAGGATCTCGAAAATTGTAAAATATTGCAAATCATTATAAAAATCCTACGTTGCTTAGCGAACAGAACCCGTGTCCACTATGAGGTTTAGCAATGTCAAAACAATGGGAGCAGTTGATTGATGAAGTTGACATAGCTATCCACAGATGGCAGCACTCTGTAGTTTGTAGCCATTCCCCGTTTTACTCCACTCCCCCATCTTGCCTCTTCTTCCTTTACTAGGAAGATGTTGGAATTCAATCCAAGATACTGTGGAACGCCGTTTGGTTCGCCATATTGGTCCTGTACCTTTTTTATGATGCAAGGAGGTGTTCCACTTCTGTACACACCAATACACACAGCCGGTACAGAAAATCATCCAGGGCAAAATCTTTATAACAATAAAGGAAATAAACCTCTCCTGTTTTACCCCCGCTTTATTGTTTATATATATATACCTCTTAAAAATTCGTGTAGAAGCTCAGCTGAAGAGCGGCATACAGGCCGCTGCAAGCCTGCCCCATCAGGGCTTTAAAATAAGAATGAAGACGAAAAATGTAAACCTTTCAAGTGCCGGAGCCCATTATTGTCCCACTCTCTCGGAGCTCTCCTACAACCACATTGCAATAGGATAATTCGTGGTCACGGTTGGTACGCACTGGCCAAGATTTACTCGCTTGCCATCGCATTGCAGTGCTGCCGATGTCTCGCCTACCGAAAACGTGTTTCCGGTATATGCGTAGCATCTGGTGCGGGGTACACAACCCGCTGGTACATCAACTCTTCAAATATGTGCAATCAGGATGGACTGCCATACTCAATAACACCTAAGGAGACTTTTTGATTGACTGCCGAGAAGTATCTATTACACAGGCCAACAACAAAAAAATCATTCTTAGAAACTCTTTGTATTATTTACGCTGATTTATATGTTTCTTGTGATGGTGAAGCAAAAATTTAACTCAGTTTTGTTCTATCACGCACAGAAGTTTTTTCACTATTTTTGTGTGTTACAAATAAAAGACAGCGCACATATGAAGTCATAGAGCAAAATACAAAATAAAAGTCAATCTCATACATTTTGCTTTTATTTTCGTGCAAATCTTATACACAATTCCGAAGTTTTTCATATTAGCTTGCTTTATATTTCCTTACTTTCTTCTCTCGATAGCTTCTCCTCGTTTACTGTATGAAGTGACCAGCAGTAGTTGCACATCATGCTGACATTCCAGTGATCCTGGGGTCTCTTCTCCATTACCTTCATATCTTGGTGAAAACTCTCCCCTTGCTCTTCACATACATCGCCAAATTTTGCAGAAAAAGAAATCCAAGTGACTTGTTAAGAAGTGATTACTTAAACTCATCACCTAAAAATCGAGTGATGATTTATTTGAAAGCTCTCCTGGCCTTCTTTTTCCCCGAAGTAATCGTTGATTAAAATTTTGATCAAGAAACAGTTTTCGAATATCAGGTACAACAAAGCACCTCCCTTAACTTGAACGTCAGCCTGATCATCATCTTAAGATTCAGAAGTGCTAAGTATCATTTTTATAATGACTCTACTGGTTTCACTAACAGGAATACATGGAAAATGGGATACAATGCTTTCTTATTTTATTTTATTTTATTATTTTTTAAAATTATAGCCACATATCGCAGAACTACAAAATTAATAATCATCAGAGAGATATATTGACTCACTCCATATAACTGCGATACCATATCTAAATGCTTCAACACAGACTTAAGAAACCTTTCGCCGTGCCCATGTTTTATCTTGACCTCCTTCCTAGCAGAATATATAATGTATTATATTACTTTGATGTTTTTGATCACAAACCCACGACACATAAAACAGAATTTATCAGTAAAGTTTCTTCAGCCACGACTGGATATTGAAAAATTATACGTCAAATCGGAACTAGGTTATATTACTAATATAAAAACAAAATGGAACCCAAGACACTAGCTGCTGTGTGTTGTCACAGCCTTCTCAGTTTCATTCTTATAAATAGCTAGTCAACCATATTACTTTACTGAAATAAAGAAAAATATTATTCACAATAATGAATTTCTACATAAAATATGGGTGTAATAGATGGTGAAATTATTAACCAATAATAGGTGATGATTGGTGAGTCAATTTTAATTTTCCTTTTTAGAAGCCTGAAATAGAGAACTGTTAAATGTTGAAAAATTTCTTCAATCGTTGCCCTGCGTTATGCTCAATACTGATTTCGTCTTCTTCCTCGCTTCACTTCGGGATGTATCTTCAAACATGTGATCTTTACAGAAAGTTTTATTACCCCGCTCTCCTCTCCAACCCGGCCAGTATAGGCGTTGCATATTGTATAGCCAGCAGTGTATGTTAAGATTTTTCATCTTCCCGCTATGTGATCTCGCTGGCTTATTGGTATCTGAGGTCTGAGAATCAGCAGGCACAATGTAGTTTTTATGGAGCGAGGAATTAGCGTGATATAAATCAAGCGAACTACTGTGCCATAAGTAAAATGAAATTTTGCATTTTCTGTGCTCTGATCCACTAAAATCAAGGGCAGAATATCTTTAAATGTATGCGTTGCCTGAGGGTGAATGTCCAGAGAAAAGATCAGAATTTCATCATTGTATTTCATGACATCATGATTTTACAAGGCGTTTGACTCCGTTAGCCATACAGCTGTCCTCAAAGCATTGAGAGAGCAAGGAGTGGAAGCAGCGTACATTGAAGCGCTGAGAAATGTCTACGAGACTTTTTCAGCTTATGTCAATATCGGCGAATCAACTCAAGGGTGTCTAGCAAGGTGATCCCATCTCCCCAAAACTGTTCTCGGCTGTATTGGAAATGGCTATGTCAAAGCTGAGCTGGGAAGGCATGGGAATCAGAATTAATGGAAGAAGGCTTACCAACTTGAGATTTGCTGATGATATTGCCTTACTGGCCAACGACTTCACAGAGCTCCAAAACGTAGTTAAGGATCTTGCTTCGAGATGTCAGTTAATTAGCTTGAATTTGAACCTCTCCAAAACAAAAGTAATGTGATACAAATGGGTCCCAGCTGGTGATGTGAAAGTCAAGGACAGTCCATTAGAAGAGGTCAGTGAATAATCTACCTTGGCCAGATTATAAACATGAAAGGAGGTGTAAGGCCCGAAATCTATCGACGCATTAAGCTTGGCTGGCAAGAATTTGGGAGGAATTCTACAATATTCAGATCAAAATTGCCTGTAAATCTGACGAAAACAGTGTTTGATTAATGGATTCTTCCTGTGCTGACGTATGGCTGCGAGACATGGACATTGAACTCATTTACAAAGGGAAACAGAGAGCCATGGAAAATGCAATGCTGGGCTTTACAAGAAAGGATAGGAAAAGTACTGATGACATCCGATCTGTGACCAATGTTAAGGACGTCTTAGAGACCGTAGGCTCCTTGAAATGGCAGTGGGCCGGCTACATCGCGAGAAGACAACAGATGGACGAAGATAGTACTGGAGTGCAGTCCGAGAGAGCAGCGGAGGCCTAGAGGAAGAAGGAAGACGACCGGACAGATGGGACAAAGATATCAGGAAGATCGCTGGTAGCACCTGGCAGAGAACTGCTCAAGACCGTTCCACTTGGAGAAGACTGCCGAAAGCCTACCTAAATCCACGACTCGAAGAGGCCACATCATTAAATGATTGAAATGGCTGATGATGATGATGAATGATGATTTCATTACATCTGAATGTTACGTCTATAAGTCCAAAGTTCGAGAGATTCAATACGTTAGACACCGCCCATTGTCAATGAATAATAAATGTTATAACATCCCTTAATAACGTAATTCAGACAGAAAAGAATTTCAGTATTATCACCGTGCCTGTGACCATACGATAACAACTGGATTAGAAAGCAGCTACACGAGACGAACGGTGAGTTTATAAAACATTTACCTCCATTCTCTGAAATGTAAAGCTCTAACTCTTATGGATGCTACAAAGAGTAATATTGAGCTGAGATCTTGTAGAACATTCATTTCCTAAGGATCATCAAGCTGTAGTATAAAAATTGTGTCTCACTTATAAATAACCAACTGATGCATTGTTAATCTAGAGAACTGAGTTTTAAGCGACAATATAGCTTTTCTGTCGGTCCCTTTGGCGGCAAATCACATTAAAATGGAGTTCGTACACCAGGGAAATATTTGAAATGAGTTCACACACACGAACGCAAAATATTTATCGCTAACGATAAGGGCGTAACACAACAAATATCCAAACGTCAGCATTAGGGGTTGGCTGTGGTCCCATCGCATTCCGGAAATATTATCAGTCGGGTGCAGCTATTAAAAGAACAAAAAAGAGGGGTGACGCGTCATGGCGGACTGGGGTTGCGATGTTTCGTTCTGGAGCGAAGCCAAATATTTTGCTGACACTCGTCAGCGTAATTTAATTAATATTATCGCGGAACCCAAGTTATTCCAAAATAACAGCACGTTATGTAATTCCTCATGCGTGACAGACTCTAATTTCATAACGAGCTGGGAATAATACTGTAATGTACGCAGTTGTCTCTAGAAACAGGATAAAAACAATTCAAAGCAAGCATCAATATCAATGTAAAAGTTCAAAGAAAATTAGATTTGCCCTCCCTCCAGTGTGTTCAAATACTAACGTCGCTCTGTTCACAATTCAAAGTAAGCATCAATATCAATGTAAGAGTTCAAAGAAAATTAGATTTGCCCTCCCTCCAGTGTGTTCAAATACTAACGTCGCTCTGTTCACGCACGACACGCTCTTATTAGGAGATGAATTGTATTACGAAAAATAATTAAATTCCTGATGTTATGGAAAATTATTTATTTGGCTACAAACCGTTTATCGGCTTCTTAGGCCATCACAAGCTTACAACTGAATTTCGCTAACATTTCTTCACATATATGACACAAAGATGTTACTAAATTAAAAATGATACACAGGGAAGTTTACTCTTTTATGGCACAGAATTACATTTGTTATTAAATGAAAATGTATAAAAAGGCTGATGTTATAAGTAGTGGTTCTAAGCTTGAATATTGTCGTTAAAAGCAGGTTGGGGGAGGGGAGGGGCAGGAAGGTGAGGGATGTTACATTGGGAAATAGTACTGAAATGATAACATTTGATACATTTCAAAAACTGATTATTAAAACTTATTATACTAGAGAGAAAGTGAGCCGCGGTGGAGTATACGAGCGGTCTTAGGCGCGTCGCTGCGCTGAACGCGGTTGCTCGCCGTCGGAGGTTCCAGTCCTCCCTGGGGCATGGGTGTGTGTGTTGTCCTTAGGTTAGTTTACCTTAGTTTAAGTAGTTCGTAATCTACAGACTGATGACCACGCAGTTTGGTTCGATAAATTTACAAACATTTTAAAACAACTTAAAACTCTCAGATTCACTGGTTGTGGCATCAAATGTATGAGTCGCTTAAAGTATCGTCTCTCTCTCTCCCTGTCTCTCTCTCTCTCTCTCTCTCTCTCTCTCTCTCTCTCTCTCTCTCTCTCTCTCTCTCTCTAAAGTCCTATGATAAAATCTTTGTTGTGTAATGCCACCGTTACTATACAACATCTCCTATAGGCCACGGCAGTGAATTAATGATGCTCTGGATGTCTTCGTATGGTTCATCAGTGCATGCTGCTTCCGTAATTGCTAAAGTTGATCTGGTGTAGCGCATAGAGTAAGGTATTCCGGGCCATTCCGTAGCGCTTGCATCGACCACGCTGCGTCGACTGGCCAGAGATCGAGAGAACGCAGGGGCCAAGAGACAGCGGTGTACTCAGATTGGTAGTGAACAAGTCTTTGCGTTGCACGCATAGTCGTGCATTATCCTGCAGTCTGGCAGTCGATACGTTCTAAATATAAGGGAGGGAAATAGTCTTCAGCACTTCATAAATTTAAGGCTGTCTGTTTAGTGTGCAGCAATTTGTAAGAGGAAGGCAGGGCAAGATGGGGAATCTAAATAGAACCCCTTACAAAAGGGACAATAATAAACAAATTGAATTTATTGATTTCTAGAATTTCTAATAATCTTTCTGCTTTTCTATAGAGAAAGATTTCACAATCTTTTAATGATAATATTCAAGCTTTGAGCCGCAAAGCCTTTAATATATTTTTATGTGTTAATATATGTAATTCAGTGTCTTAAAAATGTAACACTTGTTGTTACCTGATGATGGCCTAAGAAGCCGAAAGCTGGTTTGTGACAAAATAAATAATTTTGCGGAACATCAGGAACTTTTTCCTTTTTGATAATATTATCATGTTCTATCAGGCAACTACAGAAATTCAATACATGAATTTTATTTATTCCTACCTGTTTCTCACATTACTTGAGGTTTACCACATTAGTTCGTCTGTCTGTCATGATACGATTACATTCTTATGGTACCATCATATTTAACTGAAGCAGACTCAGCAGTTTATAGAATGTATGACGAAAGTTATATATTCATATATCTTCTGCTTAACAATGACAGAAATGTTCAAATGTTTGTTAAGCGTATGGGACTTAACTACGGGGTCATCAGTCCCTAAACTTACAAACTACTTATGAACTACTTACGAACTAAGACGGCACAAATATCCATGCCCGAGGGGGGATTCGAACCCCCGACCGTAGTGGCCGTGCTGACCGTGACTGGAGCGCCTCAGTCACGTCGGCTACCGCGGCCGGCAACAATGACAGCACCAAAGTTTTCATCATTTCCTGATAAGTATGGCATATGTACTTGCATTCTTTTTATTCGCTCTATCACACAAGTGAGATCAGTATCGAAATGACACAACGTGCGAAACTGTAGAAATCGTTCAATAAACGAAAATACAAAATAACATAGTTCAAATCCAACACGTTTACTGCTGTACTTTGTAATTGCTTATGTTGAACTCTTTCGTTCTTAATTGCATTAATGAAATGTGAGTGCGAGAGAGTTTACTGAAGTTTCATATCAGTGAAGTGGAAGAAAAGGAAGAAAAATGGTATAATATGTAAGGTATTCCACGAAGCTGGGATCCTAATTTAGCAATTTTACAAATCTTTGCAATCCATAGAGCATAAACTTCGAGATGGTTGCAAAGTGATTTATGAATAAAATAAACCGATTCTGTGGTCTCTGAGCCGGTCGCAGTGCCCGTGCGGTCTGCGGCACGCCAGGCACTGTCTGAACGGCCGCTACCGTCGGGAGTTCGAATCCTCGCTCGGGCATGGGTGTTTGTGTTGTCCTTAGCGTAAGTTAGTTTAAGTAAGTCAAATAATTAGTGTGTAAGTCTAGCGACTGATAACCACGCAATTTGGTCGCATAAGAGCTTACACACATTTCAATTTCTGTTGACTCTGAAACTGACTTAAGGCTTCACGTACGCGTTAGTACTTCTGTGTCTACCACAATCAGAAATTAGCGTGGAAAATCCATTAGAGTGAAAACAGATAATGGCTAGTTAGACACCTCATTTATTCCATTAAAAACATTAGTGGAAGTGACTTTGCACTAATCAAAGTTTTTTTACTGTTCTGCATAGTGCATAACAACATCGATACTGGTTAGTGTTTTGCATAGGGATAATTAAGAATACGATTTTATACTACGATCAGATAAAACTACCGTAAATGTTTCCTTTCATTTTCTTTCGTTACCGGAAAGTCAGGAGGGCTCGCGTAGTACTTGTGAGTGTGTAATTTACGAGTATATTCTAGAATCAAAGTAGTAGAACAGCTGATAACAAAAGAATCGAATTCACATTCTTACAAATGAGATAATTAGCTAAATATTTGACCTGAAGAAAAAAATTAATAATAATTTAGTAATGATTTGAAAATGTCCTTAAAGCTTTTTGAATGACAGTAAATGTCCTTATCATCGAGTACTGGTTTAATATAGGGTAATTTGCTCACCGTTTGAGGTAAAAACAGGTTTTCATACATCTCATTGACGATGTCGTGATGTATGTGTTGTAACACATGATTTTTCAGTTAGATTCATATATGTGTGGGTGGATAACGTAAACAGTTACAACGTTGTTCCTGCTACTGAAGTTTTACACCGAGCAGGTGTAAACAGAAGGCAGTTTTGGACGCGTCTTTCTATTAAGTCTCCATAAGTATGTGTTGAACACTGATATAAGTTTGCAGGTGATAATGATACTTGTAGAAATCGAATGCAAAGTATCGTAGTTAAGAAACTAAATTAAAACGTCATGGTAGGTATTAAAGTCTGACCGCATGATTAGTGGAAATGTACTGCTGATAACAGTTTTCTTTCGTGGTTTAGTCGTGGGGGATGGTCACAGGTCACTCGTGCCATTTCGACTGCCACGTTTTCCCTGTTATGTGCACCTGATGTTCTAGGCCATGAAACCGACATTGCCTGACTAAAAATTGGTAATCTGCCAGCTGCTAGAATAGTTTCCTACGAAAAAAAAAATCTGCCAAAGCCGAGACTGGCTGATCACTGAGTGATTACATACGTCTGTCAACGCATCATTGGTACTCCGGTGCAAATGCCTACTGTAACCTATCAACGCATCATTGGTACTCCGGTGAAAATTTCTACTGTAACCTATTCTCACATGTAATATACGGTGACTTACGGATTATAAAAGCCTTGTCGATGGAAACGTACATATATGTAGCTGTATACATGCTGATCGGGCAAACGGTGTTGATATTAGGAGGGCTTATTAAATAATTAAACAGCCAAACCATCATATCATGTTGGATGAAAGACACAATAAAAGCATTTTTCACGAGTACGGAAGGAACCAAATTCACGGAGTACAAAGGGATTTTTTCTGAGGGTATTAATTACTCCACATTTCGTGGTGTTTTGTTCGACACACTAACGCAATATCACGTGCAGAGACCAACTCTCTTATTAACAGCAGGTAATCAAAAGCTGTTCACCACCATATCTGTCTTCATGTTGCCACACACCTTTTATTTATAGATCGTGTAATTTGCAGACGTTCTATCTTTCTGATATCAATCTGCTTTGTGTACCTTCTCCAAACTCTGTGAGCAATTTTGCGGCCCATTTATCAAAACATCTCTTTTATTTCACTTTTTCTTGTATTCCGTCAGATCATACAACGTTTTTACGACCGCATAATTGCTGATGAATGTTTCGGATGTACGGTGGCGTTCTATGAAGAATTTACGTTCCTAAAGTATCGTCTATATCTGCGCAGAAGGTCTTCAGAGATGCTCGTCGCGGTGCTGAGTCTTATCGACAAACGAGTAGGACGCAGGGTGCGTCATAAATATTGTCGAAAATGAGCGTGATCAGGTTTATCTTTAACCACGACCTATTATTCACGGATGTATAGCGAAGCAGTTTAAATACGTGGTACAGTCAATATGTTCTGAGACTTGACGCCAGGTGGACAGACACCCACACTGTACATTGCGCCGGCGGCGGTGGCCGAGGGGACTGAGGCGCTCCAGTCACGGTCTGCACGGCTACTACGGTCGGGGGTTCGAGTCCCCCCTCGGGCATTGATATTTGTGCCGTCCTTTGTGTTACCTAGTTTTTAAGTAGTTTGTAAGCTTAGGGACTGATGACCCCGTAGTTAAGTCCCATAAGCTATACAAACATTTGAACATTTGAACTGTACGTTGCTCCCGCTGTCGCATTCCTGGTGGCTAATTACGCATCGTAAACGAAACTTTATGTTTTTTCTCCAGTTGAGTAAAGTCGGATCATCGTCCGCACAATTAATGAGATCAGTACAATGCGTCATGCGATCATCACTTCAGTCTTGCGACAGGATTCGTGGCACACAGTGCTGGGTATCACTAGACATGTTGAGCTCGTCAATCAGAATTTTGTGGCAAGTACCGTGAGAAACCCCCCTGCTCCTCATGCGAGAGATTTAACCGATTTGGAGCGATATTGTTGCACCAACATTGCAGCTTTCTGGATCATGCGTTCCGCTCCAACTGTTCATGGTAAACCACTACCCACATCATCTTCCAAACTTCCTCGTCATTGCACAACGTCAGTGCCATCTAAATACAACACTGCGGCTCATTGCGTCATCACCGTACACCCTCTGCAATATTTCAAATGTTTCGGCAGCCGTTTTCACAAATTTCTGGCAGAACTTTGCCCATATCGCAAACAGTGACATGACAAGGTTAGAGCGGCGCAATCAACTCACCGTAACTACGACAACAGTACGTCTTCTTCCAGTGCATGCACTCAGGTATCTCTTGCAGGAACGGGAGACTGACATGATCCTATACCATGTCGCAACCTATGCGCTATTGTCCATCACAGGGCCACCTTGCTGTCAGTATCACAAATTATTGACTCTTCCACAAGTACCTGTATAAGTAAGGGGATAATTTCAACTGGTAGGAAGAAGCCATGAAACGTTTTGATATATGGACTGTGCCTCTTCAGAATAGTGAGTTAAATTTCTGACTAGTGGCAATCTAATTACATTTAATCAATGACAAAGTTTCTCTGTTGATTAATTGAAAAGACCACGCTGAAGCATTAGGGGCGGTCTCCCGCGAGCCAACAGAGGCAGGCTAATTAACCGTTGCTTGCCTTCTCCTTTCTTTATCATTGACTGACAGTCATTTATTCTATTTTAAAAATGAAGGAGGAAGCGCTACTTTGATCTCAGTCAGCAATTGTTCCTCAAAAAACCAAAAAGAATCATTCGGAGGTCTATTCTGCCGCAACCTATCTGTATATATTCATGTGAGTGTGACAGGTCTAATTATATATAAAATGAAATGATTATTAAGAATAATAATTTGATTACCATTATTTAATATTTAATTCCCTAGTAGTTTTATCATAGAGCCTTTGGAATCTTGTGGATGCCATTACATTCTAACAATAATTATGGGTAAGGTTCCAGTAGTAAATCATTTAATAATTCAGAATTACAGTAATCACACTTGAATTTTATTACATATATCTGCAATTGGTGTTTCTGGAAAATGTTATGGAATTTTTCTTGTTCCCTTGATTCGAAGATAGAAATTCTCCACCAGCTATGAACATTCAATGATAAGAAAATGCCGTATTATAACGTTTCATGCCACCCCCCACCCTCAATTAGAAGTAGAGGCTGAAAAGTAAATTATTGGTATTTTTTTAAAACTCAACCAGACAGATAACATAGTTGTTATGGTCTTCAGTCCGGAGACTGGTATGATAGAGCTCTCCACCTTACTCAATCCTGAGCAAGCCTTTTCATCTCCTCATAATAATGCCCACCGACAACTATTTGAATCTGCTTACTACATGCGTCTCTTGGTATCCCTCTGCGATTTTTACCCCACACACTTCACTCCAATGCTAAATTTACGATTCCCCGATGTCTAAGAATGTGTCCTACCATGCGATCCCTTCGTTTAGAAAAGGTATGCAAGAAATTCCTTTTCTCCCCAATTCTGTTCAGCACCTCCTCATTAATTACGCGATCCACCCACCTGATCTTCAGCATTCTTCTGTAGCACCACATTTCAAAAGCCTCTACCCTCTTTCTGTCCGTATTGTTCATCGTCGATGTTTCACTCCCATACAAGGTAACACTAAATATAAATGCCTTCGGCAAAGACTTCCTTACACTTAAATTAATATTCTATGTTATCAAATTTCTATTTTCCAGAAATGCTTTTCTTCCCATTGCCATTCCGCGTTTTATATCAGATAACGCTATACTGCCTATTTTCGACAGTATTTATTCCGGTCCTTGACTTTTCACTCGTCAGTCGACACTACCCAAACCGACAATAGCATCTGTGGTGTCTAGTGCAGCTCTGGACGAACCGTCAGTACTTCATCGCCTTATACACAGTAACGAAACCCGACAGTTTCTTTTTTATGCCCTCAACATCCTTTGAGAAATGTGTTCTACCTTCGATTGTAAACATGTCTGCAATTTAATACCACCAATAACACCGATTTTCCACAGACCCGAAGCAGAATGAGAACGGCAAAGTCCTGTGGACTACCTTGGCGGCCATTGTTAGTAGGGATCAATGGCGGCGGTCTGGATCAGACGACCCTGCTTGCAGGAACTACTGCGGCCCCTCTATTGTTCCGCGACCCTGCGAGGTGGCTCCTGCCGACACCTGCCGCCTAATTGTGACGTCACCGGCGCGTAAATTAGGCCTCTGGAGCTCGTCCAGCCCATTAACTAATTACAGGGGAGCGTGGGCCAGGCCTCCAATAGGATGAGGCCGAGGACTGGGGGTCCGTGAGAAGTCCCGCTGACTGGGGAGGCGTCTGGCACCGCCCTCCACCCACTGCCCGCCTGTAAAAACACCGCAGTGCTGGCAACTGGGTCAGTGTGTCGAGTAACACGCGTGCAGGCGTTACGACCGCACAGAGCTACCAACGTTTACTGCACAAGGTATGGCTGGATTTTACTGACATTTTGTTTCTGTACAGGACGTCGGAAACAGGACGATGAATCCTACTATAGCATCGCGCGTATTGTGAGGCAACCAAAGAGTACTAGACCAACGCCATTAGTGCTACGATAACACCGACAGTTTTCCGTGAGAGACCGCGCAAGTGCGATCAGTGTCACGTGCGTGAAACCTGATTGACCAATGCATAGTTATACAGGGTGTTACAAAAAGGTACTGCCAAAGTTTCAGGAAACATTCCTCACACTCAAAGAAAGAAAATATGTTATGTGGACATGTGACCGGAAACCCTTAATTTCCATATTAGAGCTCATTTTTATTACTTCTCTTCAAATCACATTAATCATGGAATGGAAACAAACAGCGACAGAACGTACCAGCGTGACTTCAAACACTTTGTTACAGGAAATGTTCAAAATGTCCACCGTTAGCGAGGATACATGCATCCACCCTCCATCGCATGGAATCCCTGATGCGCTGATGCAGCCCTGGGGAATAGCGTATTGTATCACAGCCGTCCACAATACGAGCACGAAGAGTCTCTACATTTGGTACCGGGGTTGCGTAGACAAGAGCTATCAAATGTCCCCATAAATAAAAGTTAAGAGGGTTGAGGTCAGGAGAGAGAAGAAGCCTTCGAATTGGTCCGCCTCTACCAATCCATCGGTCACCGAATCTGTTGTTGAGAAGCGTACGAACATGTCGATTGAAATGTGCAGGAGCTCCATCGTGCATGAACCACATGTTGTGTCGTGCTTGTAAAGGCACATGTTCTAGCAGCACAGGTAGACTATCTCGTATGAAATCGTGATAACGTGCTCCAGTGAGCGTAGGTGGAAGAACAATAGGCCCAGTCATGACATCACCAACAATTCCTGCCCAAACGTTCACAGAAAATCTGTGTTGATGACGTGATCGCACAATTGCGCGGAATCTCATCAGCCCACAAATGTTGATTGTGAAAATTTACAATCTGACAACGTGGAATGAAGCCTCATCCGTATTAAAATGAGCTCTAACATGTAAATTAAGCGTTTCCGGACACATGTCCACTAACATATGTTCTTTCTTTGTATGAGAGGAATGTTTCCTGAAAGTCTGGCCGTACCTTTTTGTAACACCCTGTATAGTCGGCACATTCGTTCTGTAGACGATACGTACTGTAATATCTCATAGCTGTTGAATGCAGATATTTATTAAAATTCCATTGCATGTTTCGGGCACAGCCCATCATCAGGAAACCGAAATAAAATGAAGAGGATCCATTGGCTTTTAATTTTGCCATACAGACACGAGATGTTAATCGAAATACATGATATATGACGTCACATTAGGCTGTACACATTCGACATTCAGCCTCACGTGGCGTTAGATAACATGTGAATCAATATCTTGTGTCTGTACTGCAAACCTAAAAGCCTGTGTACTCTGGATATGTTATTTCGGTCACCAGAAACCTAAAAGCATTTTTAAAATAATTTTTGTTTTGGATCATGACGGTTGTATTCCTCTACCAAGGCTCTTAGACTGAAATTAACATTGCTCGCCGACGGAGGTTCGTGTTCTCCATGGAGCATATGTGTGTGTGTGTGTGTATGTGTGTGCGTGTGTGTGTGTGTGTGTATCTTGTCTTTAGGTTACGTTAACCCTTTAATCCATGACTTTTTATTTGAAGCTATGAAAAGATAAAGAATATCACGATTAATTTGTAATGTGTAATTACCGAGAAAAATAATTGAAAATAAAGTTCCCTAAAATTATTATGAGCTTCTAGCAACAAACCGTTCATAGCTGGTCGTCAGTAAAGCGCTTCCATGATGGGCGTGATACAGTAAATGTCACTATTGGGCCTTTCATATTTCCAGAAAGTAACTCTTAATGCAACATTAGTATGTGATTCACTAACTTTTGCATGGAAAAGGAGGAGTACTAAAGTAAACAAATGCACATGTTAGAAGTAAGTACAGCTGAATTTCGAACTGATTCAGTAGCGCTCTGCGATCTATAATTTCTAGGACGAGTACTAATACCATGTATAGAAGCAGCTACAAGTGAATCTGTTGTAAAATTTTGATCAGTCTGAGAGATAATTAATAAGGTATTTAGCTGATAAAATTTTTTTTGTAAATCTATCGGACGAGACCGTGGTCATCAGTCCGTAGCTTACAAACTACTTAAACTAAGGTAAACTAACTTAAGGACAACATAAACACCAGTGCCCTAGGGAGGACTCGAACCTCCGACGGCGAGCAACCATTTAGCTGATCAGGTACACTATGCATTAAAGGGTTGAGTTAGTTCACGTAGTTTGTAAGTCTAAGGACTGATGACAATCGTCATTTGGTCCAATAGGTACTGTAC
This sequence comes from Locusta migratoria, assembly GCA_026315105.1. Lineage (NCBI taxonomy): Eukaryota > Metazoa > Arthropoda > Insecta > Orthoptera > Acrididae > Locusta > Locusta migratoria. The sequence continues at coordinate 411,103,312 of CM048746.1, read as the reverse complement.
ACTTCCACGTCCAGAAATGGAATAGCTCCGTTAATTAACATCTCCACCGTAAGCTGTATGTTCTTGTGAAAGCTGTTGAGGTGGTGGTGGAATCTGTGTAGTTCTGCTTCTTCGCGCGGCCATATGACTAACATGTCTTCCACAAATCGCACCCAACATTGTGGGAGTAGTGGTCCAGTGTTTAGTGTTTGTGCAAAGGTTTCCATAAATTTGTCAGCTGCTATTCCTTTTTTGGATGTGGAGGTGTATAGAACATCTAACGGTACACTACGACACCGGGTCTACAGGAATCTGAAACCGACGCACACCAATCGGTACCTGCATGCAAATTCTCATCATCATGCAACACAGAAGAAGGCTGCATTACGTTGGCTGACAACATGAACTCACAGGATTAGCGACGCTGACAACTTACAACAAGACTGAGTCACCTGAAGACAACATTCAAAATAAATGTTCAAATGTTTGTATATCTATGGGACTTAATTGCGTTGGCTTGATAACTACTTAAAGTAAGTTAAAATAAGCTAAGGGCAACACAAAAACCCATGCCCTAGGGAGGACTCGAAACTCCGGCGGAGAGCAACCGCACGCTCCGCAGCGAGGCGCCTCAGATAGCTCGGCTACTCCACCGGGGCAAGACAAAATTCCACGCGAATGAGGTTTAAGGTATAAAGTATGTGCAATGATGCAGAAGAAACTCTACCTATAGCTTGTCTACCTTATGTGAGAGGCGTCAGCGAACGTATAGGCAAGGTCCTTGAGGAGGAAAAACCGATTCGCCGGCCGCGGTGGCCGAGGAGACTAAGGCGCTCCAGTCACGGTCTGCACGGCCACTAAGGTCGGGGGTTCGAATCCCCCCTCGGGCATGGATATTTGTGCCGTCTTTAGTCTTATGTAGTTGATAAGTAGTTTGTAAGCTTAGAGACTGATAACCCCGTAGTTAAGTCCCATAAGTTCTACAAACATTTGAACATTTTCAAACCGATTCCCTACACACTGCAGGCGTGTATGAATTCCAATGCGAATGCGGTGAAATTTATATTGGTGAAACCGGGAGACCCATCAGCCATCGCGTTTCGAAACATGAACGTTACATTCAATTGGGATAAGTCAACAAGGCAGCTGTGGCAGAACACCAGACGGAATGCGACGGTACTATTAACTTAGGAGAACCTCGTGTACTTGCAGGAACCGCGGATGCAACAACGCAAAATAAGAGAAGCAATCGAAATAATTAAAGGACCTAACAACATGTATAGGGAGGATGGCTACAAGTTACCTTCAACGTGGCTGCCGGCAATCCCTGCACAGAGGTTGGCGTGTGTGCGCCAGCCAGAGGCTGCACTTGACTCGAGTTATGCAGTATAAACAGCGTCCACAGTAGAACTGACGCGCGGCCTGAACGTTCACAGCAGGAAACTCCATCCCCTGCGTGCTAGTTGCCGATTAGCTGTTGACTTCCAATCAGATACAAGATTTTGCCTACCAATCACTTACTGATACGCTAGTGCCAACCAATCACCATCTTAGATGTTTGTCGTCGTTATTAGATAACCTGAAAAATTCAGGGTATATAAGGACACACTATCAGCAGCATCCAAAAGTTAACCGCCCTGAAGAGGACACTTCAAAGTGGTCGAAACGTCGGCAATTGATTTGCTAAGTGTCCTAAAAATGACGCGGCCTAATACAAAAAAATTGTTTTATTCAAAGTACACCTCTATAGTATAATATTCAATTTGTAATGAAATTCATACTTGTTACTAAAGTTGCGGAAACTTCTTGTTTAAGTGTACCTCCTTCGCCTTACCAAATAACACTCCCACAACACTTACAACGTAAATTTCGCAATGGGTGGAGGGGTTTTGTCGATTCGAGATTTTTTGCAAATGGTGTACCTGCTGCCTTCACGGGGTAACAAAAATTTGATTTTTCAGTGTCTCCCGTGGTTACCGATTGGCGGTTTCCCGTCTGAGAGTTTAGAGGTCGCATTAAATAAACAAAAATGAAGCGGGACAGAAGGGATATCCGCTGTAAACCTAGGAAAATTCGAAGGTCCTTCTGCTGTTTCTAATATAGATACATAAATTACGATATACCTTAGCAGCTAGTGGTCGTAGTCTGTTTATAAGGATCTATTTTTTTATTTTATTTACTTTCGTTATGTTCTGCAGGAACAGGTCTTCAAGATCATAGATCGAGTCTGTAGATGTTTTACATTGTACTAGAATCATAATACCGTCCTGTCGGTTCATAGGTTACAATATCCCCATGGGATTCCGCTACACTATAGTTTTAAAAGCGTTGCGGAGCACTAAATTAATTGCAGTTGCGCAGTAGCTGCACACCCATGCTAGAGGGAGGACTCGAAACTCCAACGGCTAGCAATCGCGCGCTTGACAGCGAGGCGCCTTAGAGAGATCGGTCACTCCAAAGTGACGCACGGCAAGACATTGGCCTTCTCAGCACTGGCGTTTCCACACATTACAGCGCGACACGTAACACTTACTCAACTATCGACATGTCTCTTTGCAGCCCCAGCCAACTCTTGTATCTTAGTTGAAGGGTCCTCGACGATATTTAACGGCCATTTTCCTCTCTTATTGTCGCTTCTTCAGATTCACTATAAAGACCGCCTGCCCTGATAGTCTCCCTGTACATATCAAGGGCCAGCTTACATTCCGCTCTGTTTCCAGCTGACATTGATGCGTCGGTTTAACAGGTGAGTATGACCATTGTCTCCGTCACCGAGTAAAATGTCCCTAACACTCCTGGCTTACTCCTTCGTAAGTCAGTGCCTTGGTGCACTGCACAACTCGCTGAGGGCATCCTTGTGTTGTCAGTGCAGACGTCATTGTCGCTCTGTGAACTTAGTGGGTTTCCCCTCTGGGTGTTGAGCGCTAGACTGTGGCATCTTCGCTAGGCACAGTTTAGACAGCTCAAAGTTACAACAACAACTGAGTCATCAGAAGATCAATGCAAATACAAATCTGCATTGTACGAGAAGCAGCAACTGGCACCAAAATAGAGACGTCGTTCATGCGATCAGTATACAAAATTCGTCAACTTTCTTCTACATAATATATCGCGCAAAGTTCAAAGCTGCCAATTCAGCTTAACCCTTGTCAGAAAAACCAAATACATAATATTTTAGGGCTATGTTGGCAGAACATTTACAAGATGTAACAGAATAACTATTAATATGGCCTTGTTCGCCATCTGCTATAGTATTGCTATTCGGTATGAGATCCTTACCAGGCAGGATTAACGCACGACATGGAAAATGTTCTAAGAAAAGTAGCCCCTATTTTGTTATTACGATATAGGGTGAGAATGTCACATAAAACTATGAGGTATGATCTGCAATCATTAAAACAAAGGCGTTTTGTGTAATAGTATGATATGTTCATCCAGTGGCAATCACAAACTTTTGCCTCCGAATGCGAAAATGATTTGTTGATCCCAACCTACAAATATAATTAAAATGAGGTATCTGAACTGGGACGGAAATATTTAGAGCCGGCTGCAGCGGCCGAGGGGACTGAGGCGCTCCAGTCAGGGTCTGTACGGCCACTACGGTAGAGGGTTCGAATCCCCCCTCGGGCATGGATATTTGTGCCGTCCTTAGTATTAAGTATTTCATAAATAGTTTGTAAGTTTAGGGACTGATGACCTCGTAGTTCAGTCCCATAAGCTCTACAAACATTTGAACATGTTTTGAAATATTTAGAGTTTTGTAATTCCCGTGGAACGGTAGAGAAAGTGTCTGAAAACGGTTCCATAACCCCTGTCAGGCACCTGAGTCAGAATGGCAGAGTGGTTACATAGGTGTAGGATATAGGATGTGGATGTAGGTTATGCCAAGAATAACAGCTACAAAATGCAAACTGTGTTTTATTCCACTATTGTTCAAGTGTTATACCAAAATAATATCAAATTACAGCAAACTGCATTCACGATTTCGAACCATCATGGCATACATCTTCGCCCCTCCCCCCTCACCACCCTCTCAAAACGATGAACAAAAAATGTGAATTTACTACGTATTTAACATGCGTTCTAACAAACCTCAACCTCTGCAATGATTTCTTAATTTGATAATTTTATTCTACTGTCTCTCTTCGTGGCACCTACAAATTAATATCGCGTATGGCAAAATTTTCAGTAGATACTTCATGATACACAAACATTTGAGAAATTGCAATATAGTAAAAGTACAAATTCCCGTCTTAGTGAAACCACGTAACAAGCATCGATCTCGGCTTTACACTGCTTTCATTTACAACCGCAAATTTAGTGCATCATAAGTGAACCATTGCAATTTGAAACGTCATAAACGATGCATTGCAATTTGGCAATAAGAGTTGAATCCACGTGCTCTGATCAACGATAATTTTGTATCTGTTGCGTGTTATAAGTATTCTCTTATTTCTCGTTGTCTCAACACTGAGCAATATTTTAAGCATCGTCTTATCTCGGAAGTATCATTTGGTGCTCCACTACACCCCGTTCCAATAACAGCGATACGTCACTGTTTTTCTCACAATTCCTTCCAGAATGAATGACATGTTTTTGCTATGTCGTTTTACTTCCATAATTGCGTTAGACGACGCTCTAATTCTCTTGTGGCAAACGCTATTTCAGCTGTTCTCCTGATTCTGCAGAACATCGAAACGCTAAACTTGGAAAATGAAGGCACAGTGTTTAATGCGATGAACAGCAACGTGCTGTTTGTCCCCTCACAGCCAGGTGGAGCCCCAGGTAGGGACTAACGTTTTATTTACAATACGTTGTGCCCGTGGACACGTGCTGCCGGGCTTGCCCGCACGCAGGTCACGTTCCAGGCTTAATGCAGGCATTTCGCCGCACTAAGGCAGCGCACCTGCCGGTGGAACAGCGAAAGTGCTCTAAGCAGCCGGTGTTTACTTTGCGATACGCTTCTGTTGTTCATTTCGACGTTATCTTGTGTCTGAATAACCAAGGACTTTCTGATAATCGTTGTTTCACCTGCAACACTTCTACTACTGCATATAATGTTACGAACGTAGATAGCATATAGTGACAGGAACGGCGGCAATTTCCTATACTATAAGGTTCTCATATACGGAACGAGTGGTGCGATTCCCAGTTGTAGGTTGTCTATTTCACTATCTTTGAAGAGATGGTTCACATGGCGTACAGAAAGGCAGTTCAAAGTAATTGACGGAAGTTCATCAAATAGAGTTGGTTATGAAGTCTTTCATGACAGAGGCGTTGCCCAAATCTCGGTTCCCCTGCCGCATCGAATGTGGGTAGGAGCCAAAGCTTCCGATCATAAGTAACATAGTCGCCGACAAGAGTGGCTCTCGTGAACTGGAGGCTGTCACTTACAAACCAGATAATGGCTTGGTCACGAAGGTGGCGGCCCATTAAACAGATTTTTCTAGCGCACTCTATTCCGCGTTGCGAACAGCGCCATTTCTAGCAGCAGATAGGTCCTAGAAATTCTAGAAGTCATCTTCTGTGTTTTCTCCTTCTTGCGCGCTTCCTTGCATCGCTGAGTGCGTATACGGAGGTTCTATTAGTACTGTTTTCACATAACCAAATTTCAACCAGCTTCCTAATGACAGAGTCCAAAAGTTTGAAGCATGAGCCAGTATTCCCGTTTCCTCAGAATCTTATGTTTATTTAACAAGGTGTACTTCACGCCAGCAGTAAGCATCTTTCCTGCTACCGTAATCTGAAAAGACAACAGTTACTCTCTTGTGCTAATGTTATCTTCTTCGTATAGACTGGTAGGGGTACTTCTCTTTGCTTTGCGTTTCCCTGAGTTCGTATATGTAGTCATTCATCATGAAAAGTAGTAATCACCCGTGCTCGTCTGTCCTCTTCATAGTAATCGTAGGTCATAATAATAATCATTGTCCGCCTCCGCTGCAAGCGCCGCCCATCTCTCACAGCCTTTGCCACCCACGTAGCCGTGGCTACACTCACGCCAGAACAAGCATCGTCGCCGCCTCGTAAGAGAGCGGTTGACACCAGTGTCGCCTTGTCCCTTAATTGCCATCACCATGGTCAGCCCTCCATTGATAACCATTCTCAATACCTCGCCCATCCAGACCCCCACCACCCTAGATTTCCGAACTGCACCACATCTCCTATTTCTCTATTCTACCAACCTTCTCCTCTCCCTCTGAAAATTCGAGCATCCTTGCAACACCCCACCCCACCCCAATCTCTTCTTACCATCAGACCCACCCCCTGGTTTTCCCCAGGCACAACCACCCGCCGAAATATAATCCCGTTGGTCTACTATCATCACAGAATCGCCCCTACAACAACCCCCTGTGGTAGAAGACCTCGAGGAGGGGCCTGCTGATCACCCTCCTGGCCAACCAATTCGTCAGCTATACTCTCAACCTGCCATTCTCAAAAATCCTCCAAAATGTCTAAATGTGGACCCCACAGCCACTGTTACCAAAAGGAAAAGAAAATAATGATAACAATAATGAAATAAAATAAAAAATAATAATAAATAAATAAATAATAAAGAAAAACTCTGAACTGAGTCATTCAACATCTTCATTCTCTTCCACTCCAAGCGCAAGTTCCTAAACGCCCATTTTGTTACACTAGAAATCCTGAAGTACCAACACAAGGCGCCGTTCTTCCTAATCACGCACGAGGACTCAGTCCTAATCAAGTCCCCTGAACAATCCTTTCACATCTTCCTCCTGCACTACATCCCATCGTTTCAAACCTAATCGTCCTCCTGCTAACCTGAAAACCCCACCGTTGTCTGTTCTTCACCTCTGTGATCATAAAGCGCAGCCCCGGGATCTCAAAGGACGAGGAGTTGGCGGAACTCAATTTCAGCCTCCACCTGGAAATCCGCTCCACCGTACCACCGTAATAAATAAAACCGTACCACTGGTATTGACTTCCTGATGCACGCTTTCTCAGAATCTGCATTATCTATACATCGACTTCTAATAGTGGAGCCCTAATCTATAATTGCAGCTACAAGACTGACACTTCCGCCATCTACAGATGACAGCGGTGCCTTGACTTCAGTGACCACTTAACTACAAGAACTGTCACCGCACCACCCCCTTCCATACAGAGCATCCCAATACATGAAGCAGGGCCCAAATTCCCACCCTTCCCACATACAACAACTGAGGTGAAACCCCAATAAGTGCAAGGCCAAATATCCCATATCACACCCCTATCACCATCTCGATCCAACCCTTTGACCAATCCCTTGATTCTGAAAACTCACTCTACCCGTCTCCCACTAAGAGGGATATAATGTGCTTCACCACTATCGTCCTTTAAGACTTACAAACATTCAAATATCCACAAACCATACAAATCTAGTATTCACAGATTATATGACATCAACTGCGATTGGGCAAAGCTGAAAATGTGTACCCAGCCGGGATTCTAACCCGGATCTCCTGCTTTCTAGGCAGTTGCGCTGACCCCTACACCACTGGGGACACAGTGATTACCGCACCTGCAAGGAATACCTAAGCATGCCTCCCGTCAGATACAAATTCCCAACTTCGCCCTGCCCACAGTACTCAAACTCGTAGTTATGAAACTAATTCCCGTAAGAGTAAGGGCTTCAAACTTGCCCACCCCTCCCCACTAACGATAGGATCATTGCCTTTCATCGCCATATTATATATATTCATGTGGCGTCTGTTCCGAAAGAACAGACGTCACTTCTGATCATGCAGATGTTATTATTTAATATTCACAGAATATATGACATATATTCTGTGAATATTAAATAATAACAAATAATGACGTATATGACACATATTCTGTGAATATTATATGAGGGCGTAGGGATCAGAAGTGACGTCTGTTTTTTCGGAACAGACGCCACATGTATATATATATATATATATAATATGCCGGTGACAGGCAATGATACTATCGTTAGTGGGGAGGGGTGGGCAAATTTGAAGCCCTTACTCTTACGGGAATTAGTTCATAACTACGAGTTTGAGTACTGTGGGCAGGGCGAAGCTGGGAATTTGTATCTGACGGGAGGCGTGCCTAGGTAGTCCTTGCAGGTGCGGTGATCACTGTGTCCCCAGTGGTGTAGGGGTCAGCGCAACTGCCTAGAAAGCAGGAAACCTGGGTTCGAATCCCGGCTGGGTACACATTTTCAGCTTTGTCCAATCGCAGATGATGACATATATTCTGTGAATATTAAATAATAACAACTGCAGGATCAGAAGTGACGTCTGTTCTTTCGGAACAGACGTCACATGCACACATACGAATCTACTTGGCTGCCCACTCTGGCTTCCACTTTAAGTCCCAAACCTTGCACACTTTGCTGTACTCGACCAAATACACTTGTCTACCCCTCCCCCCCCCCCCAACCCGCCGTTTCCCAGTTTCAGCCATGGCAAACAACAGTTCCATATTTTAATATATGAAAACAGTCTAGAGTGCAGTGTTGGTTTTTATTTCCAAATGAAATGGTTTCAACCCAAGGTTGGGCCATTGTCAGGGTTTTTTCTCCAGGTTGGTGTGCTGCGGCACCTGAGTCCTCATGTGCTGTCACTGCGTTTGGCAATAATGAACCAATATTGTGGTATAGTCTGCCTTTTATAACAATAGAAGCTTTCGATTGGTCGTTATAAAATATTTATTTAAAAATAGCTAATCGATATCGTACATTGAATGAATATCGTCATTGCAGTTTCCAGGGGACTCATGTATATCGCATAAAATTTTGTTGAACAGCTAAAATACATAAATTGACCTGTGTGCTGTGTACATGACAGGTCATTTTACGTATTTTATCTGTTAAAATTTTATATCACGTACATGAGTCTTCTGGAATATGCACTTACGATGTCTATCCATTGAATGGATTAGATATACTATAGTTTAAAATAAATATTTTATCCTAATCAAAAAGCGCTAATTTCAATTATTATAGACGTACAAAAATTTTATGTCACCAGTGATAACCAATAACATTAGGGACGTGGCCAGAAAGCTATAAACAATTAAGAAAGATAGATGTGAAGCATTGAATTAAAATTTGTGGTGCGGCCGGGAATCGAACCCGGACCTCCATGCTTATAGGCAGACGTCTTAACCGCCTTTTTTTTTTTTTTTTTTTTTTTCTCCTATGGGTAGTTCTCATCGATGCGGACGCTGATCGTTTTTGTTCGTTTGTGTTCGGTGTGCTGTTGGCTCAACTTTTTTATTACAGAGGGCGTTCAGCCCTCTGACCGGGCGCGCTGAGTCACGGCGCCCGGCAACCGTTAGACTACCACACCACTAACGATTAAGGCGCCTTGGAATAGTCTATGTACGATTTCCCTCCACAACACAAACTTTAATTCAGCTTCTTTGTTCCAAAGATAATTGCCACTACTACCAAGGCTCTCCATGCAGCGGGATTATTTATTCATATTAATTAAGAGACATTTACAAATTATATGCAATATGAGCACTGTAGAGGTCAGCGAGGATAGTGTACAGTTCCATATCTGCTTCTGGTGACCGGAATTGGAAGGAACTTTGTTTGATTTCTCGTTAACGCATTAGCATTCTGGTAAGTCTCATTGCCATACTATAATTATAGCACACTCTGGATCTCGGAGAGTAGCTTTAATTACAGCCACCCAACAGTTACTTTCTATGTCGAAGAGGTCATCAGTGCAAAAGCATATTGAGGAACTAAAACGACGTCAGGAAGATTAACGGCAAAATTAATATTTAAAAGCCCGTTGCTGTTATCCTCGGTGAGCGCCTCTTACAGACTTTGGAAAAATTTATAACGTATTAGTCGAAGAGTATTCGATAACATACGGAGGCTGTTATAAAGTTTTAATTAAAAGCTCGAAAAGTTAAAGTTCCGTGATTAATTTCACGTTGTTAATTATGAAGCAAACAGTGCTAGCAATGATCTCTTTTTATACATTTAAATTGTTACTCCGTTCTGCAAATATTTAACTACCACCTTCTGATATAAAAAATAGATCTAAATTACCAAGTAAAAGATTAGGTATACTATTGGAAAAAATCGTAAGTGACTCTGAACATTTTTTTACACAAGTGTACTGAAGGGTACTTTAAGATTTTTTACTTGTGTTTATACATGTCTTTTGCTTTTGAATGCTGAAACAGCATGACTATAAGACGTATTGGCTTATTTCATTTGCAGCATTATAATTAATAAGACTGTTTATATTTTGGTTCTATGTGGTTTACAGATATAATGATGACATGTTAGATTTGAAGAAACCGGTAGAAAATGAAATACATGAATAGCGGTTTTTTACTATTCAGACATCATACGAGGCGATAGCCTTACTCCACACACTCACTACACCCCAGAGAGAAAGGAATGAAATTCTCGTGAGTGGGCCTTGTGTAGTACGCATTTCTACCGCTAGCGTGTACATCGCAACACACTGCCAGTTTCGTGCCGCCTAAGTAGTCGACGAGGTTTCTCTAGTTCATCTGCAGCGACCGTCTTTCCTAGCAATGTTCTTGTTTCGTTTTTCATGATTTCCAGTTTAAGTGAACAACGTTCGGCTGTGAAAATTTGTATTCTGGCCAGTAAATGTACTTCTGAAACTGGTTTAAAGTTGAAGATAACTTGATGTTGTTTTTATAGGAAAAATTAGAAGTATGATTAGTTCCCTCGATATAAAATACGCGACATGTCATTTAATGACAAACCTCAAAAAAAAAAAAAAAAAAAGAAAAAAAAAAAAAAAAATTCCAATGTTTGTAAATCTATGGGCTTACACACTATTTAAACTAACCCAAGGACAAACACACACACACACACACACACACATACACACACACACACATATTCCCGAGAGAGAAATCGAACCACCGACGATGAGGGAGCGCGCAATCGCAGCAAAGCGTATTAGAGCACACGGTCACTCCACCATGGCTGACTAATCTCATTCTGGAAGTCCATCAAACGTCGAATCAACGAAATTTTTGAAAAAATTCGAGAACCTGTGTTCTCAGATCGTCGACCGCCAATTAATCGGTTGTCAAATATCAGTGGGTGTTATAAAAATGGCCGTATAAAATTATTATCTTGTCAAATCAAATATCAAAACAATGATCGTTTGTTATAATGATGCCAAGAGCGTAGTTGACTCAGAGTTTGTTACCCCACGTCAGGCCTTGAAAGAGACCTATCTGGAAGTCTTAAAAAGATTGTGATGTAGCGTTCGTCAAATAACTCCAGATTTGTGGCAGACAGGAGACTGGTTCTTCTACCAGACAATGCAACAGCAGGCGTTCTAACTCTGTTACACAGATTATTAAAATGGCATGATTCCTCTGTCCCACGTATCTTACACGTCTGAACTGGCTGCGTGTGACATTACATATTACCACGTTTGTAAAGGGATATGAAAGAACACCGATTTGACAAATAGAGTTGCTATCAGCCATTTCAAAATATGAGTACAAAAAATATTTAAAACTAGGGGGCGAGGGGGGCGACCGATGGGATATATGTATCAGATGTAGTGCAGGGTATATTCTCTACATACTCCTAAAGCCACCTCCCGGTGTGTGGTGGAGGGCACCGTGTGTACTGCAAGAGTATCCATGCGGTTTAAAGCATGATGCTTATTTGCAATTATTAGTTCAATTAACAAGTCAGTCATGATCGCAATTTATTTTATTTCACTGGTAACTGTTTCGGTCACTTACATGTCCCCATCATCAGACCACAACTGTAATGTTTACTGCTGGAGCTGCCTCAAGGTTTAATGTCGACCGCTTTCCAGCCGCGTCATGCGGCCTACCACCCACGACGCTTCGGCCGAGATCCACTCGGCCATTGGCAAGTGGTTGATTGTCGAATGATTGCAGCTGTCGTCCTTATGTAGCTGCACTGCTGGTCGTGACGTCATAAAAGACAGCGGCGAGACCAACGAGAAATACAAGCCCCAGCGCGCATGTCGTGCAACGTAAGCAAGGTAGTTCCGAGCCGGCGCGATTGCTAGCTCAGTGGCTGGCCGCTATGACGCAGTGGGCTGTCCCCCATTTATTCTCGTGCCCGCCGCGCCCGCCACAACCTTCCGATCGCAGGGCTCCTCGCTGCGCTCAACTGCAAGCCGTTGTCTCTCAAAGAGTACTTTCAGATATTTTGGTCTCAATCGCCTCTTTTATTACACTATCCCAGACACTGTTCGTTCTTGTAATTATGGATTTCTCCTAAAACGCAATACGTTGTCTGTTTCCAAGTGCATGCTCAACAATTGCTGACTTCACGGGGTACCGTAAACAATAACAACTTTCGTGTTCCTCACAGCGCTGTTCAATAGTGCACACTGTTTGTCCTATGTAAAACTGTCCGCAGCACAAGGTATTTAATATACTCCCGGTGTTCTTAGGACTATATCACTCTTAACAGGTATCATCAGCTTAGGTATTTTGAACGAGCTCCCGCTCGGTGCACCAAAGTCCTTAAAACAGATTGCCGCGGTGGAGTAGACGAGCGGCCTAAAGCGTCTTGCTGCGGAGCGCGCGGTTGCTCGCCGTGGAAGTTCGAGTCCTCCCTGGGGCATGGGTGTGTGTGTGTTTGCCCTTAGGTTAGTTTACCTAGATGTAAGTAGTTTGTAAGCTATGGACTGGTGACCACGCAGTTTGGTCCGATACATTTACAAACATTTGAACATCTTAAAACAGATTGTTTTTGCGATGGATGATAATGGCTTGTGGCGTGCAGCTACCGGTTGGTGTGGTTGGTTTTTTTGTAAACACCATGGCTGAGATCGTAAACCATATGACGCGGCTGGAAATCCGAGAAAATTTTATCAAAATAAGTGCCATGTGTCTTGGAGTGAGTCCAGCCCCAAGAAAAACAATAACAGAGCGCAATTCCTCAACCGATGAATGCAGGAAATGGGACAGCTAACATGTTTAATATGCCACGGAAGTGTACACACTTCGTGGTTTTATCACAGTATTAAAAGTTTTATCAGTGAGAAAGAAGTCCCTACGAATAGATGTTACTGAAATGCGTGATTCATTTGCTAATTCGCTGTACTACTTCACACGCAGCACTGCAAATTCTTTATTGCACCGTCCAATAGACAGAGTGATGGGCTGCTACGTAGGAGGCGCGGATTCGATTCTCGGTCGGAGATTTTCTCTGCTCGGGGACTGGGTGTTCATTTCATCATCATCGACACGCAAGTCGTCGAAGTGTAGTCAGCTATGCAAGGCAAGCTGAATACGCCCCAGTTGGGGTTTAACGGTCATAAATGTTCAAATGTTTGTTAAGCTTATGCGACTTAACTACGGGGTCATTAGTCCCTAAACTTACAAACTACTTATCAACTACCTTATACTAAGGACGGCGCAAATATCCATGCCCGAGGGGGGATTCGAACCCCCGACCGTAGTGGCCGTGCAGACCGTGACTGGAGCGCCTCAGTCCACTCGGCCACCGCGGCAGACAAAAAAAAAAAAAAAAAAAAAAATCAAATGTTTGTATAGTCTATGAGACTTAACTACGGGGACATCAGTCCCTAAACTTACAAACTACTTATGAACTACTTACAAACTAGGACGGCACATATATCCATGCCCGAGGGGGGATTCAAACCCCCGACCGTAGTGGCCGTGCCGACCGTGACTGGAGCGCCTCAGTCTCCTCTGCCACCGCGGCCGGCCTGCGGCCGGAACGGTCATAAATGCCACACGATCATAATCATCTTGATTGCACCAACGACCAACTACCTACTTGCTGTCATAGAAAAGTGCCCGGACGTCGTGCTGTGTAATTTGTTCCGGAGCATGGCAATAACGCCGTATGTGAACAACCTGTATATTTCAGATGCCATCAGGAGCCTTGTAATAAAACATATGGGTGAGTGCTGATGCCCCCTGAGGTTTCATTGCCCGTACAGAAAGGGGCCCGGGTTCGCACCTGGTGCAGGGTAATTACGGCCTCGCCCAGATTTCCCACGGGAGCGCATCGCATCGCATCGCATCACACATCACATCACATCACGCGCGCAGGCTCGGCCACGTCTGAGCCTGTCAGCTGGGTATCCGGCCGTGCTGGCTGCAGATAATTAGCGCTTTGGTGCAGGTGACGCGACTACGGATCGACAGATCGCTCCACTTACGGCAACAAGTTTTTGACAGTGGGTAACTTTTCTGCATGTTGCATATCCCATACATCTCGATCACACATTCAGCGTTGCCAAAATTACAGACGCAGCCTGTAGGGAGACTTAAAACGTTCGCTGCCGTTCACGCTCTGGCGCGTGAATACGTTATTTGAGTCAGGTGCAGCTCACGTGCTGCGACCTAGCATCCTATTATGGGTTGTTGTAAACTGGCATCGTCTAATAAAGCTGTATACTCTGGTAGGCCTCAGGGAAGAGTACAAGTGAATGCACACGTACGTGTTTCCAGATTTCCGCGTTTGCATTACCGGCTACGAGCCACACACACTTCTCATGATATCATGATAGATCTATTGGATTCTTATCTAAACAAGCAAGCAAGCTTTTGAATATTTTAATTTTATTTCGATTAGTTACCAGTTTATAAAAAATACTTATTAGTTTTGATATTATTTATACTTATATTGCTGATGATATAGAAATAAGCAAATGTTTTATGAAATACCTTGTATGTACTGTTTATATTGTTCGATTTGTTGTTTTCACAAAAATACAAATGCAAATAAAAAAACCATATAAAAAACTGAAAACTAAAATCAAAACATTCAGGGGCTCAAAACTATGAAAAGATACTGTCAAAATACGATCACGCGCCAGAGCTTGAACGGCAGCGAACGTGTTAAGTAAAAATCTCCAACCGGACGTGTAATTACGTGTAATTAGTAATATTCTCGTACTCTGTTTAAAGTACTTGGCTACTTTACCTACATTTACATGAAACTAGTATGTTTATTTAAATAACTTATTACCATTTGGTATCTCGCTATATAATATTGTATTTTGATACTTTCCTAAATAACAACCACAATCGTTAAGAATTTAAAAAAAAATGTCCAGATGTTTGTATAGCTTATGGCACTTAACTACGGGATCATCAGTCCCTAAGCTTACAAACTACTTATGAACTAGCTAAGACTAAGGACAGCACAAATATCCATGCCCGAGGAGGGATTCGAACCCCCGACCGTAGTGACCGTGCAGACCGTGACTGGAGCGCCTCAGTTGCGTCGGCCACCGCGGCCGGCCTCAACAATTATTACAAAAGAAATGTAAAAACATAAATTGTGACCTATTTCAAATGCTGTATATAAAAACTGCATAATGCTCTTGTTTCCATGCTTAAGTTGTCTTCTCTCAAATGTTTTGGGATTTGTTTGGGCATTGGTCTAGTTCACACGTAACTTTTGTTGTCTGTTATGTGAGTTTCTTAACAGGGAGGGAAATGGTTGAAAGAAATAAAAATATATAAAAATGAAGTAAGTTGTGGACTCAATCACATTTTTTCCCTTCAATATTGTGTACTGTGCTGCTGCAAGACCCTGGATCGTCGTTTTTCTACGCTGTGATTAACACTCGAGATGAGTAAATATTTATGTTTTTAACCAGTGAACCCGCCGCTCCCGTGTGTCCCCCTAATAAAACAGTGTTTATCTATATTTACAGGGAGCGATAAGGGGAAGGAATCTTACAAGTGTGAGAGCCGGACACACGGGCGACTGTAACACGCAGCGTGAATTCACGGGAGTCATCCTAGGCACATTGGTTCTAGAAGTAGTGTAGCGCAGGCGATAATCCCGTTCTAATGGGTCCCAGATTTCCCGATACCTGCACCATTCGATGCAATATCTATAGTCACATTACACTTACTTTCTAGTTGACATCTGTCACGTGACTCCACGGTATTGTCCCATAGACTACGCTCGGCTGTGATAGCGCACAAACACTATGGGTGTTGTTATTTTATAACGTGGGGCAGTGTTTTAAGCGACGGCCAGGAGTCGATGGTGGCAATTCGAAAGGCTTTATCGACAGATAATTTTAAGTGATCAGAGACTGAACTGCTGGAGAGAACGCGTTTTGTAGTTCTCAGTTTAATCCCATGTTGCAGCCCACTACACGTGATGTTCTACGTATCCAGCAAAAGGGCGTTCAATCGTCTCTAGCAGAACTAAAATCATGGTACCTACTTTCACACTGAATGAAGCTCACCTCTAGCAGCAAATTCAAAGGAAAAAGTTTCACATACAGCGCTGAAAGGAAACAATATTTCTTGCTACCATTCTTTAGCCATTCTTTAGCAACTCTGGCTGGTGGTTACGCGACACGCCGTGTTACGCACCAATCATCAGTCCTGGTTGGCAATTAACTTCAGATTATTAACAACATTACTTCGAATCATATCCTGCAGATTTGATTTGATTTTTTTTCAGGGAAGCCAAAACAGTCTTGGTCCAACCCGCCACTGCCCGCACCGAAACTAAGTTTATTGTGCGGTATCGTTCCCTGTATATCTAGTAAAGCCAACCAATGTCCTTGAACAGTGCAAGGAGTCCCTTTACCAGTTCTTTATTAGACACAATTTCTTCGGGTGTGGTTGTCCCAAATTTTCTGTGCCTTTTACTCTCCAATGCAATGCATTCGAAGATTAGATGTGATGCAGTTTCATCACCGTCATCACAGATCCTACATTTAGGGTCCTCTTCTGTTATTCCCATTGTATGTAGGTGTTATTTTAAATTCCCATGGCCTGTCAGCAATCTAACCATGAGACTAATCTCTCTCCTGTTCAGACCCAGGATTGCAGAGCTTCTTTTAAAACATTGCTTTGGCATCATTACCTTGCCATGTCTTTGTTGATGGTCCAGTATTCTACGTGCTGTCTTATGAGCCAGTTACGTAGCTCCAATTTGATCATTGTCTTGGTGATTGTCAGGACAGGTGCCGGTCCAATAAATGGAGTCTCTGCCGCCATCCTTCCTAATATGTCGGCATGTTCGTTGCCACTGATCCCCGAGTGGCCAGGGACCCACAATAGGTTTACTCTATTGCTTTCCCCTAGCTCTACCAAAACCCTGTGACATTCTGCAACAATTTTAGACCTTGTTGCAGGAGCTGCCAGTGATCTCAGGGCTGCGTGGATGTCTGAATAGATATAGATGCTACGATCTTTGTAGCACCTACGTAAATTCTCCTCCACACACGCCCTGATGGCAGTGATTTCGGCCTGGAGAGATGACGCCCTCCAGTCTTGGCTGCACCCCGCCGCAACGCCGTGGTCTGATTTTGACCCGTCAGTGAACCAGACAATATCCCCCGTACGGTGTCGAACTATTTTCTACCACTGCTCCCTACTTCCAATTGTTATATTGAAAGGCTTGTTGAAGCAGTATAGGGCTATAATATAGTTGGCTGGCATTCCCCAACTTTTCCTATATTTGCCTCACTCACTATTTTAGTGTGGGATTCTGGATATCCCAAAGAGTTTCAGTTGTTGCCAGTTTTGAGTCTGTATCCTGCAGAACGATAGGACCTCTTGTCTACAACATGTTAAGTGACCGAAAATTTCATGTGATCATTGGAAGCAAGATAAGCAAGGAGGGTAAGATTACCAACGGAACACCCTAAGGTTCATTTCTTTCGCTATTATTCTTTAACTTATACCTCGGATGGGAGCGCCAATTTTTATAACTTCAGCAGCAGCGCGTTGCAGATTTGCCACCACTGTGTATTCCGTGTTACAAACCTAGTTTACACATACTAAGTGATTGTAATGACAAAAGTATGTTAATGTACATGTAGAAATATAACATTTGTTAATATCTGAATTAGTATATCAATTACCTTCTGTGTATAAATATCACAAATGTATCATTTCTCCGATAGTGGGCAATAATCATGTATAATAGACCCAGCAGTACTATCAATCCCTCTTTCGTTACGTCCCTATAGTTTCTGTCTCTTGAGTAATTAATGTCAAATTATTTCTGCGTTATGTGGAACTTAGAACACAAAATTACCCCATCAATCGTTATCATCTATCAAGAATGAGAGAGCTTGCCTATCTGACCTCACGCCCCTTGCATTTCCTTTTGAACCAGGAAAGATTTTTATGATATTCTTTTCAGTGTTTTGGAGTGCTTCTTGTATAGCGTTGTACTGCACGTAGTGGTACCGTCTTCAATAGCAGATCTTGTTCGGGATAGGAACTAGGATTTACATTTGAATAATAGTATCTTGTTCACGATCTGATGAGGAATCTAAACAAAAATCAGTAAGATCTTCATTTTTTGTCGAAAGAAGTCTATTTCCTCATCTGTTAGCCCCATACCACGTCTACGAAAACTGAAGATTAAATTATGTAGTAAAGTAACACTCATTTTTCAATTGTTTAAGGGATAAAAATCTGCTTGAAGGAAATTGCAGCATGGCTAATCAGGAGAATCTAGCGGACAATTTATCGAGAGTTAAACTTCTATTTTCGAAATAAATGTAAATTTTTGAGCGTTCAAATATGTAGGGTAAAATTTATACAATAAATATTTAGTAGAAACTGCTACAAATCAGTCTGCAAGGAAAACTAGACGTAACACAAAACAATTGAAATCTTTTTACATGACAGGCATCGCGGTGCAGATCTGCTACCAGTGATGCAGTCCCTAACAAAACTGTTTTGGGTGGACACAACCGTGCACTAGAAACTCAAAACCTTCACTGATATCATTGTTAAGGCTGAATTGAGGAATACCTAAAACGAAAATACGGAATCTCGATTATTGCGTCAACGGTTAGCATTTAAAGAAAAGTGGTAGCATATTTGCACCAGCACAGCCGCATTGGTGTTATATATATTCGACCTTCCTCGCACTTTGTCCACATAATTCTAGCAGTCATTATGGACCAAACACTGACCTACAAACAACACCTTTTAAACCTAGCTGAGAAACTGATAACTATTAACAACATTCTTCATATATTATGTGGAACTACCTGTGGATCTTCAGAAATCACTTTGGACTCTTCAGCCTTGGGTCTGGTGTACTCAAGTGCTGAGTACTGTGTACTTGTGTAAATGAACAGCCACCATACAAAGCTTGTTGACACCCAACTGAATGTTACCATGCGCATATGGCACAATCATATCTAATCCGGTTTACTGGTTTCCGCTGCTAACAGGTATAATACCACCTGATTTGTGGAGATGTGCGGCCCTAATGACGGAGTTCCAGAGAATAACCAACAAACCTAATCTACTTGTATATAGGGACCTACCAATTCCAAAACGTTAACAGAATACGCACACGTCTTCCAACTTTGCATGATGCTGCTGTCACGGTTACTAGAGACTTTAAAATTCTCGAACAATGGAAATGTCGGTGGCAAGCGGCAACAGATGCGCACCTTCATAGCATCTCAAAGAAAGGCACTGTGAAAAGATTATAAATATTCGCTGAAAATTCGAGGAACCATTTCTTCAAGAAATGACAGAACCGATGTTTCTCTAATGATTATATACAAACAGGTGGCATAAAAATGCAATCTACAGTTCATCGGCAGCTACCATCACTAGTTTTTAAGGAAATGAACCGATATACCTTCTTGAAATCCCGACTTTTTGACGAAAGATAAGTTTTCAGGGAAGCCAACGAAAAACGTTTTTCCATAGATCTTTTGAAAATAATGTTGTGCTTCCAAACAATCTTCGTACTAAATCTGTAAGATGCCTAAAGATTTTTTGTTTTAAACCTTTCTTTGAGAATAATCGTTGTAGTGTTTGTATATAAATTACAAAATAGACCATTGAACATGAAATTGAGAAAAACTTTATATTATTGAAACACCTCCCGCAATCTTATGACAGGTAATACTGCAATTTACCTACATTAAAATGCCTTTGAAATTATTCATCTTCCTTAAAAGAAAACATGAGTGTAATTCTCATTTTAAGTAGCTGTAACAGCTACTTCAAAAGCCAAATTTAATTATTTACGATTTAATCGATAATACTTTAGGTAATAAATCATATTTAAAAGTCATGTAAGTTTTTAAACAAATAATAGAAAATGCACTGATAGTTCACATGACAGGTGATGACGTTTCCACATGTGCCATTCGACTGTGCTGCAATACCAAGCCTATCGGTCTTTTTTGTGTTGCGCTTACGACTTTGGAGCCGTTTTCCTTGGATGTTTCTGTATAATGCGCTTTAAAACTTCTATGAATGCAAATCCTTGACGTGTACTACCAACATGGAAAGTCTCATCCCAAACTGAATTTTCGAAACCTGGATGTCTTCTTGTCTGATGAAGGGTTAAGCCGTTCATTTTATTTACATACCGAACTGTCAAAAAGCGATCGCAAAGGTCCACTTTCAGTGTTACCACCAGAACCTAAAGTGGTCCAAACAATACTCGTGCCCGTCTCATAAGAGGACGACATGGGTCAAGTCAGACCTCAAGTAACAATGAGGCAAAGCCATTTGACGCAGTTCTAAAAAATTCTGGACAAAATCGACTCTGAGGTTTTGTAAGTGAGCGTAATAAAATGTATTGTAGAAACTGTCGGTGTAGGTAAGGAGGTAGCGTTCTGACCTGATTATCCTAAGGTCGGAGTTTCGAATACTGTCGTGACAGCTTTTATTTTTCTTCGTTGACTTAGAATACTTAACCAATTTTAAAGCTTATGGTAATTTTTACGAAAAGTGCGCGTATTTTCGTTCACTCGTAATTTTCTATATTTTGTAGAATGCTTTCATAATGATGGTTTGAAAAAGAAATGATTTCTTTTTAAGGTATTGGCTTCACTATTAGTTGAAGACGGTAGTCTTTGATCGTTCAGTTTGTGAAGAACTACGACGATGTTTCTGGAAAGTTATCTCCACATCTACTAATGGCTTGCCAAGCAGCTAACCTACTGAACCATCCCTTTACTTGACGAGAAGTTTTTCAAAAATTCAAATGTTTGTCAAGATTATGGGACTTAACTGCGGGGTCATCACTCCCTAAACTTACAAACCAATTCTGAACTACCTTACACAAAAGACAGTTCAAACATCCATGCCCGAGGGGAGATTCGAACCCCCGAAGGGGGGGAGCTGCCTCACACATTGAAAAATACGATGCGCTTGGCCACTCCGTCGCCGCCAAGGTTTTCAAAAACGTTCAGACATTTGTATAGTTTATGGGTCTTAACTACGGGGTCATCAGACCCTAAACTTACAAACTACTTATGTACTAGCTAATCATAAGGACGGCACAAATATCCATGCCCGTGGGGGGATTCGAACCCGGACCGTAGTGGCCGTGCATACCGTGACTGGAACGCCTTAGTCCCCCTCGGCCACCGCGGCCGGCCAAGGTTATCAGATCGTCTACATACTCATAATGAAAAACTGCCACAACACGCGAAACGTAAGATCGCAAAGTGTTTTATACAATGCACTGGGAAACGAAAAGGTATTAGTCACTGTGAGATTAGAACCACTGACTGTATGGGGATGAGATCAGAATGCTACCACCTGTTCTATACCGACTGCTTTTATAATTGCTGATTAAGTGTACTTAATCTAACTTCAACGTGATTTTCTCGAGAGTTTTTGAGAGTTGCGTCAAATGGTTTTGGCTGGTTATTATTTGACTTCTGAACTTCACGTACTATCAATATAAAGAAAAGCTAAAATCCGTTACCCATGTCGTCTCCTCGTCAGCTCAGAATTTTTCACACGCTTAACTTTTGTTGATTCGGACCCCAATCTAATTTTCTCGAGGTTGCGGCGACACCTGCTAGTGAGGTATCGTTGTCGGTGAGGTCAAAGTTACGACTCGTCGCCAGCGTGCGTTTGCTGGGGAGAGGTGGCAGACGACGTAGGCCGCTGCCCCGCCTTCTCCCGGCCCCCCGCTGGTGACACGGCCCTTCCATTTGACCCGCGCTGGAGGCTGGTGAGGCCGCATGTCCAGCCACCACCGCGCGCCGGGCGGCCTGTTACGACCGTGGCCGCTCACACCCCAGACCCCACCGCCACCGCCGCTGCAGACCACGGCGTAATGTACGTTAACGAGACCGCCATTTTTCTTCTCGCTAGCCTCCAGGAGCCCGAACCTACCTCACAAGGGCTTCTAATGAAATTGCGTGCTTATGGAATATCGCACCAACTGTGCGACTGGATTCACGATTTCCTGTCAGAAAGGACACAGTTCGTAGTAATTGACGGTAAGTGCTCCAGTAAAATACGAGGCGCTTCCAGAAAGTAAGTTCCGTTTGGTACTAAAATGAAATTGTACACAGATACAGAAGAATTTTTATTACACAAAATTCTACAACTCCCTAACTACTTTTCCACATAACTGCCGAAATTTTGCAGGCATTTGTCATAGCGCGGCACCAGGTTTTGTACACCTTCTTCATAGAAATCTGCCGCCTGTGTCTTCAACCAGTTGGAAACAGTTTCTTTCAGCTCGTCGTCATTGGCGAAGTGATGACCGCCAAGGAAAGACTTGAGATGTCCAGGATCTTGTCATAATTCGCGTGAAACAGTTCGTCTGTAACCAAAGGTGGACGCCCACTTCATTCTTCATCGTGCACATCACTACGCCCGCCTTTGAACTGTCGGAACCATCTTCTCACCATCGAATCACTCATCGCATTTAGTCTGTAAACATCGCAAATTTGCCGATAAATTTCACTTGGTTTCACTTTCCTCGCATTCAGAAATCGAATCACCGACCTGATTTCACAGGCGGCGGGATTTTCAATCAACGCCGACATTTCAAGCAAGCACAACAAAGCGTACGTAACTGACAGCGATCTCCAAATGGCGCACGTTCTTCTTCTTGGTACACATCGTCTTACAGCGCATGTGAGGAACTGCAGTCGCAGCGCTGCAACGGAGATAAATTGAAACAGAACTTACTTTCTGGACGCGCCTCGTAGAAGTGATATCTGGCGTTCCCCAGGAAAGCGTTATAGGTCCCCTACTCTTCCTTGTGCTTATAACCGATTTGATCTGAATAGCTCCCTTAGACAGTTCGTGGATGATGCTATCGGCGAGTGAAGTCAGCAGAGGATCAAAAGCAACTGCAAAACAAAACAATATAGGCAAAATTTCTATATGGTGCGAAAATTGGCAATCAACACTGAATAATGAAAGTAATACACATGACCACTAAAAGAAATCTGTGAACTACAATTACACGATAAATCAGTCAAACCTTAGGGTTGTAAATTCAACCAAATTCCTAGAAGTTACAATTACGAACAACTTAGACTGGAGAGAACATACAGAAAATATAGTGGGGGAGGCGAACCAAAGGATACGTTTCATTGACAGAACGCTTCGAAGATGCAACAGCTTCACCAAAGAGACTGCCTACATCACACTTGTGCGTCCTCTCCTGGAGTACTGTTGTGGAGTGACGGATCATCACCAGGTGACACTGACGGAAGACATTGAGAAGGTTCAGAGAAGGGCAGCTCGTTTGGTTTTACCACATGACACGGGGCAAAGCGTCACGGAAATCTTGCACGATTTGAGGTGGGAATCGTTAAAAGAAAGACGTTATTCGTAGCGGCGAGATCTATTAGCGAAATTTCAATCACCTACTTTTACTTCTTAATGTGAAATTATTTTGCTAGCATCCACCTACATAGGTCTTCTTCCCGCGCTATTAGATAATGGAACGGTACAGAAACGTTATGAAAGTGGTTAATGAATCCTCTACCAGGCACTTAAATGTGATTTGCAGTGTATCTATGTAAATGAGATGTAGATTTACATGTAATGTTTAGTGAATGCGTCACTCTACCGATAGTTTTCGAGTGGAACAACACCGTAATCTGCATCTACGTCTATAGTCCTCAAGGTTTGTGGCGCAGGGTGCTTTGTGTACTATTGCCACTAAAATCAAATGTTTGTAAATCTATCGGACGAAACTGCGTGGTCATCAGTCCGTAGCTTACAAACTACTTAAACCTAGGTAAACTAACCTAAGGACAACACACACACGCATGCCCCAGGACTATTGCCACTCCCTCCTCTTCCAGTCACGTATGTTTCGCGGAAAAACAATGCAGGTATGCTTCTGTGTGCACTTTAATATCTCCAATTTTATCCTTCCGATGTTTTTTCAAGATAAACTTAGGAGTAAGGATTGTTGTTGTTTTGGTAAAAGTCGAATTTATGAGTCCATGACTAGTGCTCAGCGTGTAGATGTTGGTAACGGCACGATGAATATGGCAAGTGAAGGCAGCCAATCAGGAGTCGCGTTGGCACGGCCAATAAGAATTCGCTTTAGTGTTCATGGTTTGTAAAAAAAATAATACTAATAGACAAAGTGATGCTATCACATAACTGCTCATGCTGAATGCGAATTTTACAGGTTTTCTCATCACGTATGTTCGCTTACTGCAATTTCAGTCTCAGAATAACACTTTTCTCGGTATTCGCGACAAATTTGCGAAAGTTAATTAATGCTGTTCCTGACATAAAAGTTTTCTGGGTATGGTACCGCGTCATTATGTAAGGCTATTACTTAAATAACCAACGTTTAGGCCAACGTTACAGTGGCCTTCATCTGGGTAACTGGTGTGAGCTGGTTGTTACTACACTTTATATTACTTTCATTTAGACATTACGTCATAAAGTTCCACTCTTCCGCAATACATTCACCAATAACATCGCTTTTTTAAAAAAAAATTATGACGTAATGTCTAAATGAAAGTAATATAAAGTGTAGTAACAACCAGCTCACACCAGTTACCCAGATGAAGGCCACTGTAACGTTGGCCGAAACGTTGGTTATTTAAGTAATAGCCTTACATAATGACGCGGTACCATACCCAGAAAACTTTTATGTCATCTGACTCTGGCCGCGGAAGCCTACGTAATGCTGTTCCTGTTCTATGGTTGACAGATTCTCGATGTACTCTCGTCCGGTCAGTAAATCAGCTATACTTGTTAAACACTGCCGTTAAAGACCACATCGATATTTATCAAAATTTATAATCTTTAATCACAAGATCACTGAAATTCATAATGAAATCTTGCGTTTCAAGTTTTCAGAAGTTTCAAAACTGACGCCAAATTCAATAGACACGAAACAAGCAATCCTATTGGCCGCACGAACGCGACTCCTGATTGGCTGCCTTCGCGCCGTTGCCAACATCTACACGCCAAACACCAGTCCGGAACTCATAAACTAGTCTTTAACAGTTGTTTTGGTCCTCCGACTGGAGACTTAATAATAATCTTGTGACTCAGGTGAAATAAACAGAGAGTAATTCATTTTGGAAACTTCTTGTATTACAGAGATGCGCGTATAAGCTTTACAAAAGTAAATAGCTGTGTTGTTTTGGAGGCAGTGGAACAGATTCTTACGGGAAAATTTATGTGAGTACGGCAACAATTTAAAGCAGAAACGCTGTGAATATGGCGGTATTTGTACTGCTGTTGCAGCGGTTTGAATAACGCCCTTTTCTGAAGTTTACTCAGCCCCAGGTAAATTTACTCTAGCGGGGCAAACAATACGTAAAGTTTACTCCATACTTGATAAAGAATTCACAGAAGAGAAAACGCGAGCCACCAAACGGTCACGAAAACAACTCTTCATTACTACAGCCAGCGCTTTTCTGCTCTGTAAGTAAACCTTCTGAATGTATCTTATCAAGATCCCACAAAATAAAGATACATCACAATATTATAATACGTTATAAAAGTACTTCCCAAATTATAGGCAATGTAAGTCGGTTACATTCTCTTCTTTCACATCTAAAAATGTTGCAGCAGACATTATTAGACTCTCACTTGAAGTAGCTAAGTTAATATCAGTATCTGTAACTGGCATTTACTGAAGGCATTTACTGAAACCGCATTTTCTCCGCCTGAATAACTTTAGGTTCATCGTTTCTGGAACAATTCCAGTCGCTTTTCTGGATCATCCAGTATATATTATTGTTACCGTAAGCAGACACAGTAATCATTTAATAAGCAGAAAATGACCACTAGAAACAGGCAACAGCGCAAGTGAGAGCATTGGAAGTCTTAGTGACGGACATGACATACAACCCAAATGCTATGAGAGATATATTGCAGGTATAAAGTCATTTGTATTAGAAGCATTGTATCACAAATTCTGATATTCAGGTTGTTCCTTCATACTATGTTTTCATTATTACGCAGTCTTTCGGGGACGCTATACACTTTCCTTATTCAGCAAAGCGATTGCAGAATTATTCAGCCTTTGATGATGGCAGTGTACTGTTTTAAAACTGTTTCGTCAGTTTGAAAGGCTAGTTATCAAATACAAAAATAATTTCACACTATAACTTTGTAGGAATATTTCTGGAAGTCACAGCCCATTCACAGATTCTCTGCTCGGCCCGCCATTGGAAAAAGGTCAAATGTAATAATTCGTACAAATACTTCTCGACACTGCTCTGGAAAAAGGTCGAATATCAAAATTAATGGAAATAAGTTAGAGGTTCGAAATTATTCAAGTGTTTGTAAGCGTCTTGGACCAAACTGCTAGGGTATCACTTCCTACACTCACAAACTACTTGCCGGCCGCGGTGGCCGAGCGGATTGAGGCGCGCCAGTCACGTTCTGCACGGCCACTACGGTCGGGGGTTCGAATCCCCCCTAGGGCATGGATATTTGTGCCGTCCTTAGTATTAGCTAGTTGGTAAATAGTTTGTAAGTTAAGGGACTGATGACCCCGTAGTTAAGTTTGATAAGCTCTACAAACATTTTGAACAAACTACTTAAAATAACTACAACACACACACACACCCATGCCCCAGGGAGGACTCGGAATCCGATGGCGAGCAATTGCGCGCTCCCCAGCAAGGCGCCTTAGAGCGCTCGGACACTCAACCGTGGCTTTTACACGCTCGCATACGTTTACTTCCAATGATTATACATAGATCTTAGACAAGGATTTTCAGTCATTCAAATGTTTGTACAGTCTATGGGACTTAACTACGGGGTCATCAGTCCCTAAACTTACAAACTACTTATGAACTACTTACGAACTAGGGCGTCACAAATATCCATGCCCGAGGGGGGATTCGAACCGTAGTGGCCGTGAAGACCATGACTGAAGCGCCTTAGTCCCCTCGGCCACCGCGGCCGGCTTTTCAGTTATACAACGATGTTAAATGGTCATGGATACTGTCCATCAACTAATGTCTCTTGCTGTAGCATAGCGAAATGTACTTTCTATTCTTATGGAAATGAACGTGACTGAAATGTAGCGTTATATCAATGAGTTTTACTTTGTGCGGTACCTCAATAATACAAAAATATCAAGACTAATTCTCGCCATTTGACTATATATTTATACTTTTTATTAATGAATAACTTACCAACACATTTAAGTATTCAATACGGCAGTTTTATATTCGTTTCTCTAAAATAATATACAAAAACATTATCATTTGCGTTCTTAAATTTATCAAAAAATTCTTCGAAACTCGTTATGAAAGAACGGAGACAGGAACTTTACGCCGGCATTACGGGTGTGAATGACGTGACAAAACACCCGCAGAAGCATTTCTGTCTATTAGCGTGCAAAATGGCAGAACTGAAATGGCTCCATTTTTCAAAAGTACGTTATCGACACGGTTAGGTCAAATGCAAAGCAGAGGTGAAGGATGTCGCAGTAACGAATGCGCATAGTTCCAATTTTTATAAACACTTCCTTTGTGCTTCGGATGCCTCATACATTATTCTCTTTGAGGCCTGTGAATAAAATAATGAACAGAAGCTCTCATCAATATTTGATCTCCCTCGTGTTACAGAAGAGGAGGAACGGTGAACATTTTTACGTGCTCGTAAACTGCGTAACATTCACTTCCCTGGAATTTTAGCTCCGGTTTTGAGCATTTTGCACTATAAAAGTACATCTCGAGACGGATACGGCTGATATATGTATGCAAAATGTAGGTGAAGTCAGTTTACTGGTTAACGCTCGTCAACACAAAGCAGGTCTTGGAGACAAAAACTTCAAGAATTTCTGATTATTGTATCATTTCATTATTAAAGAAAGTGTATTTTCAATTCTCTATTTTTCACGATAATTATCC
Source organism: Locusta migratoria (assembly GCA_026315105.1). NCBI lineage: Eukaryota > Metazoa > Arthropoda > Insecta > Orthoptera > Acrididae > Locusta > Locusta migratoria. The sequence continues at coordinate 411,075,254 of CM048746.1, read as the reverse complement.
TATTTAGCATTCAAAAATAAGGAAAACCAAGAGAAATTCAGCCTAGTAATTCTTTTTTGAGACAAAGGATATTATCAAAAATGTTATGCGTATATTTCCACGGATGACTATTTTATTTACATACGTATATTTCGTGGAAATGATACCTTATCTGCGTATCACGACGATTGTTATTACTGAATGATTTGTGACGTCTGTTTTTGTTCGTTTTAACTGTATACGGATGTAATTGCATAATGATAACATAAGGACTAAAAGAAAAGTAATGAGAATTATTATTTTTCTGCCTAATCGCCCATTACGAGCCCTTTCCAATTATCCTATTTCCAATTATTCGTACACCATATGCATATGTATTGCTAATAATATCTCTTATTTTCCGCCCTGTGGCATGGACGGTGTCATCTCTTATGTGTTTCCGATTCCCTCGCGGTGGAAATGAGATCGTGATTACAGGGAGTCACGACGCGTGAATACGGTAGGCGGTTGAAGGATCGCCCATTGGCTCTTTCGCAAGAGGTGATGTACAGCAGCAACTGTGTGATATCGTGCATTCTGAACTACAGCTTGGTACCTGCAAATTCACATTCCTCTACCACCACGTTCGTTCGACCCTGAACCGAAAGCGACAACATCTAGTGTTACAGCATCCCATCATATTGTATGACAATGCACGTTGTCAATATTACTAAAAAATGCCGGGCTATTGTGCCGTGGTCTTATGGGTTTATTATTCAAACCCAATCCTACAAATGGTCGTTATATAGTCAAAATGCAATGCTCACCAGCCAACTTCACCGGGAATTTCCCAAAATCGGTTTGCAGTTCCCCTCCTGGCTCTCGAATCTCACCTTCACCTTAAGTCTGACTAACTGCCTTCATTGACCTGAGACAATACATGATTACGGTGACCAGTCCAAAGGGCAAATAACTAAACATTATTCCTTTGCCATTTAAATTAGGGTCAAACGTAGATGATCGTATCTCAATGGGCATCTGTGGGTTAATCAGATGAAAAACAAATCCCTATTCAAAAAAGGAAAATGGAAATATATACATGGGATGGGTGTCCAGTGAAGAGAATTTTCTATGAATTACTTTATTGATTCTCGTTGGACACCAATATAGTCGCCCCAGTTATAAACAGAAATTTACCAAATGTCCAGAAGTGGTCATATACCTTTTGCAATGTGTATTTCTGTAAAGTACTGACCACCCTATTCGCATGGTTGTCATCTCTGGTATTCTACCGAATCTCTCGTAGACCTTCTTTAAATTTGACAAAAATATCGTAAGCACGGGGAATCATATCTGGTGGGTGCAGTGGATAGTACATAATTCTCATTTCCAGTGGCGAACAAAGTCTTTGAGAATGTTAGCAGTGGGACAACGTGCATTATGAAATGTAAACTTTCACCATGTCAATATGACGAAATACACATTGAAAGAAATACACATTGCAAAAGGTATATGACCACTTCCGGACATTTGGTAAAATTCTGTTTATATCTGGGGCGACTATATTGCTGTCCAACGAGAATCAATAATGTAATTCATAGAAAACTGAAGTTCTCTTTAATGGACACCCATCCCCTGTATATATTACCATTTTTCCTTTTTGAAAAGGGATTTGTTTTTTATATGATTAAGCCACAGATGCCCCTTGAGATACGACCATCTTCGTTTGACCCTGATTTAAACGGCAGAGGAATAATATTTAGTTATTTGCCCCTTGGACTGGTCACAGGAATCAGTGTACTGTCTCAGGTCAATGAAGGCATAGTCAGACTTAAGGTGAGATTCGAGAGTCATGAGGGGAACTGCAAACCGATTTTGGTAATTTACCGGTGAAGTTGGCTTTGTCGCATTGAGTTTTGACTATATAACGACCATTTGTAGGATTTTATGATAAAGAATTTTCGATAATTTACATTAAAAATCCACAATGTTCCGCTCTCTGGAAGTTCGTGCCAAACAAGAAGGCGGTGAATTTTAAGGGAGCGAATACCAGTTCCACGTACGTAATATCCATCACAATCAAATTAAATATGTGATATGCATCGTCGCCCAAAGGGGCGTAGAGCGCGTGATGTGCCCAATAGTTGCATAGTGTCCTAGTGCATTCACAATTGTTTTCTGAACATTTTGTAATTTAGACGTAATTACTAACAGGTCACCAGATAAAGGGCTCAGCGACAAAGATGTTGTGAAGTTCGAAATGGATCTCCAATTAACAGCTATGAGATTTTATTAGAATCAGTTTCATTATTTTTATCATGACGGTTTCATATCTGCATCAACACATTATCTGAAATAACTATTTCCTTTCGCTTTATTCAATTTTATAATTTACCAAGAAACTAAATATGAGTATTTATGGCTGACACGATAAGATATCTGTAGGTCAACATCTAGGTAGTATTGAGATCAATGGTGTGAGATGTAAGGGGTGAGCATTCCCTTTTCTCAAAGAACCTCCTTGCACATGTCGAGGGTAGGCCAAGTATCAGTAGTTTAGTGCAGCGAGCGCAGCAGGCACGATTGTTAGCAGTAACTAAGAATATATGTTGTTGTTGTTATGATTATGTCACTTGAAGATCGTCCGTGAAATGTATCGGCTGAGTGTGCGTGGGTCGACACTCAGCATACTCGGTCTATGTCATAAACCAAGATAATGACAGTGTTTTACCAGAAAGTGGCCATACGCTACACGTGTTCGTGATTACCGCGCCGGTCACATTGGATTGCGTTGTTGATTGATTTGAGACAATTGTTGAACCTGCGTGTGATGAAATTTTCCATAAAGTAATATTCAAACGACGCAATTTCAAAAATTAACCGAAGATATATTTTATCCTGAAGCGTTTTTCTCTCCCCAGTATACCTCTGAATTCTGGTCAGTATTCCCTTGTTTTTCTGTTCCTATCTTCCTATGATCTGTTTACACGCATCAGTATGGGCTCCTGTTATCCCTATTTTATCTGTGTGAGTGTAGTGTGATTATTTGTAACATAAACCGTAAAAAAATGTTGACAAAATTTAATTTGACAAGCATTTTTAATTTCAGCTAGGGCAATTTACGACAAGCGAAGTAAATCAGCACAGTTAATTTGTGCAATGGATTTGGATGCCATTACGGCTGACGAACATTCGTACAGTGATTGTTGCTAAATTTATTACCATCAAACAAAATCATTCCCATTCAAAATTAATCAGCATTTTAGAACCTGCAATCGCGTTTTTTGTCGTGTTATTTATCCTGCGATTTATCTTATTAAATTTTCATTTTATTACAGCTACAACACTAGAATGAGCTGTTCTGATAAATGATAGAAAGATAAAGTACGTTTCTTTTTATAGTGTAACTACCGACAAAATCTTCTGAAAATGACAATCAAAATCCTTAAAATACACAACTAATTCCGCCATTTATTTAGTAATTCCTATCAGTGAAATAAATTTTTACGATATTTTAACCGTCTTCGACCCCAATCGACATTAAATCAGAATAAAAAGATGAAGCTTGCACAAATTCCAATTCCCATAGCAGTCCCATTATAACCTTCTTCTAGAGCAACAATAATCACACTATGGCGAAGATCGAGTTGCATCAAATTAGTGTCTAATAAAAATGTGCCCATTAAGTGCAATCTTTGGTGATTTTAACTAATACTATATCCATGCTTCATGATTACTATTATTAAGCAGCCAAAACTCTTGCTGCAACAACTCCCATAACGATTAAAAACCGATCGGTAGTTATTCATTAGGTCATGGTCATAATAAAATATATGTTTAGAGTGGCATTCGGTTTGTAACAATTATCAACCAATTATGCAATATTTGTTAAATGATTGGATCGCAGTTTGAAAGTATTATTTTCTTAAGTTTAGTCACAATCCGGATTTCGGCTGTATAGCCATTTTCAATTGTACACTTTAACAAATTAATTCATTCTAAGTGATGTAACAGAAAAGTGTGAAAATAGATACAATATTATTTGCTTACATTATGTCAGTTGATTGGTACATAAAGGAAACCAAATCGTCAATCTTGAGAGTAACAGTTTAGAGATGTACAACAATGTGGGTGGCCAAACAGTAAAAGAACCACGATCCGATGCATCTTGAACAGATTAATGTCAAATGCAAATAGTAGAGCATTCGAGTACAACTGCATCATACACTGAGCACCATATAATATGTGGTTCAAAGATGTTACAATGATGACTGTACGTTCTTATTTCACCTATTTTACAACTCTCTTTGGGAATTCATCTGTATGTAGTATGCAAATATAACAAATTATAAATGACAAGCCTACATAGTGAAAAATAGAATTAAATTTAATTTCACACATTTGAATATTCACATATTTACACTTTTATGAGAGTATACAATATAACCTAATAATTTATAAAATATACGAAAGTAAAAGTAAATCTGAAGTCGAATTGTATCAAACCTTAGTTCATTATTATTGCATTTTAACCTTGAACGATTCCAGTTCTGATTTACTGTTATTTTTGTATTTTTTTTAAATAATCATTATAGAATATTGTACACTCCCATATAAGTATAAATATGCGAATGTGCAAACGTGCGAAATTATATTTCATTTGTAGTTTGCACTATGTAGGCTTGTCATTTGAAATCTTAGTATATTTATATTGTACATACAGATGAAGTCTCAAAGACAGTTGTAAAATAGGTGAAATAAGAACGTATAGTCAATACAGTAACATCTTTCAAACTCATATTACATAACACTTTAACAAGAGCGTTTTTTTTGTTGTTGTGTTTATTATCACATGCGACAACAAAAGGATTAAGAACTTTGTTGGTCCTCAGTGTATAATGGTGTGGTACTTGAGTGCTCTACACTTTGGATTTGACATTAATATCTTCAAGATGCATCGGGACATGATTCTTTTACTTATTCACCATATGGTTGTGCATCTCTAAACTGTTACTATCAAGAATGACTATTTGGTTTCCTTTATGGACCAGTCAACTGGCATAATGAAAGAAAATAATATTGTTTCTGATTTCACACTTTTCTGTACCATTACTTATAATGTATTCATTTGTTTGAAATTTCGCAATGTACACTTGAAAATTACTACACAGCCGACATTCGGATTGTGATTAGACATAATAAAATGATATAGTCAAATGGGCCGTACATCATTTAAAAAATATTACCAACCAATTATTATCTGGTGTGTTTCTGAGGGTCAAAAGGACGCTTGGGGTAGAATACAACTTTTTTATTAAAATGACTCATTTTGCTGGTTATTAATAATCTCTTCTTATTCGAAAAATGGTTTCGTATGGTTCCACGCGTTCGAAGTTAGTAGTGTCCCCAGGGCCGACCCATCCATACAGGAAAACTAGGCAATTGCCTAGGGCGCTCGAATTTGGGGGTCGTCAAATTTGTGGTGCGCGACCAACCCTCGTGCGCTCGCATTGCGGTTTACTTTGCTGTTGCGCTGCAGTCCAGGAGCGATGAATTTCCGGTCACCACACACAGACGACGGGCGAGAGACAAGACGCAACTCAATGTTACACGCATTCTCTTTGACTCTTGAGAATTTTGCTAGTAACCGTTTAATGAATAGACGAGTAGCAGTTTGCAGCTAATAAATGCCGGGATATTGGAACAAATTCTTTTGACGATAGATTTCATCAGATTAACAAGCTGTCTGTACAACGTATATGATTTAAAAATGAAACTCCCATTCTTGAAGAATGTGTTCATTTGGAAGAGAGTCTAACTCACAAAGACTCTAAAGTTATTAATGCTACTGTTGTATGTAATTATTTACAAGCCTTTGCTTGCGAAGTACTCAGTAACTCAGGGCCACAGGACGTTCTGAGTTATATTTGTAAAAATAGACTTACAGACATTGTGCCTAACTTAGGTACTGCAGTTAGAGTGTTGCTTACTCTTCATGTGTCTGTAGCCAGTGGGGAGCGCAGCTTCTCGAAATTAAAACTCATAAAAACTTATCTGCGATCCACAATGATTCATGAACGACTACTGGGGTTGGCAACTTTGTAAACTGAACGAAAACAGCAGGCATAATTGATTTAAAGGAGATCGTCTCAGATTTTGCAAAAGCCAGGGCAACAAAAATTGAAGTTTCTGTGACTCTTTGTATAATGAAACTTCAATTATTGAAAACTATCAACCAAATCCTTTTTAAAAGTCAAAATGTGAACACGATGAAAAAGTAACGTTATTGTATAAAAGTATATGATGTGTCCTATTTTAATGGGGAAGTGTGTTTATGTAATGTATATGTTGTGATGATATATCTGAATAAAAAAGATGCAATGTGTATTTTACGTTGATGTTTTATTGCGATTTTATTAAATGGGGCGCCATTAAAAAATTTTCGTGGGGCGCCGAATTTGTTCGGACCGGCCCTTAGTGTACCTTGTATTGCAGCAGACTATATCCGGGCCGCCGAAACTTTGCACTTGACGTTTACAAATAACAAGTGAAGAGCATGAAGCGTGAGGCGCTAGTCGCTAGAAACGATCCAATCACAGCGCTATAAACACTTCCAGTGATCACGTGCCGTGACGTCACCATTCCCGCGTTGCCGGCTTTGTTCAGTTCTAACGTAAACATCGTTGTGTATCGTGTTTATCGCGTGTTTATGTTGTGTGTGCTTTTTTCGCTGCGATTTGTTTTACTGTGAGTGGTTTAACTTGACTTTCCGAGTTCAAGTAATTGGATAATGTCACCGAAAAGACGTTTGTCTAGTGACGTTTTCTGAGTAAGCTCTCAATTTCGTATGAATAAAAACTTCGAAGCTTATGATCTGAGAAGGAAGTTCATTCTCGCTTCAAACGATCAGAAAGAAGTTATGGTGCAGTGGTTACAAGAAAGAAATATTGCTGCAGATATGTCAATGTCGAAACTTCTTTTATAATCGCTCGTGAAACAAAATAAGCATATTACACCCACATATGCAGTAGACGAAATCGCAAAGGAGCAGCGTCACAATGTAATAAATCTGCCACCATTTCACTGCCGTTTTAACCCTATAAAATTGGTATGGAGTGACGTGAAGAATTACCTAAGGAACAATAAGTCGTAAACAATAAAAGAGGTGGAAAAGCTGTTGCATGAAGCTGTTACCAATGTGGATGCTGCATCTTGGAAAAAAAAAGCTTCGAGCACGTTGAAAAACTGATTCGGGCAGCGCAAACAATGGAAGGGATCATCAGTAATCATGAACGGTTAATGATTTGTCTAGGTGATAACGATTTTGGCAGTGACGACAACAGTGAAGATGGGGAGCTGGATGTAATTGTACCATTGTCGCCGTAAATTGGTGAGTAAAAGCTTTCTGATTATAAAACGTAGGGAGAGAAGTTACTATCTTGATTATTGTTTATGTCGTATCTGTCGTGATTCAATGCTTATTTTCTATATTGTTTTGTTGCGTTATTGAAAACGTGTGCGTTGTTGTGCTCTGGACTTCATTAATATTCCGCTAATTATTGATGCTCAAGAACGAATTATTCTATGCACTGTTATTGCTGAATAGCTTACATTTACGTGATGCAACTGAAAACCGTTTCGTCTGCTGAGTGTATAGAGGCTAGTGTTGCAACGTCGCTAAAGCAGTGTAGACAACTTAACTCGCCGTAACGCGAAACGTCAAGTGCAATGTTTCAGCGGCCCGGGTATATGTAGATATGGATGACCCGCGCGACTCTGCCGCGTGAAGTATTCAGTGTCAGCCGGCAAGTAGGCAACCCGGTACGCAGGCAGGTGTTCTCAGCAGCGAAAGGCGAGGCGGCAGACAGGAGAGATGCCGGCTGTGAGTAGCAGTTGGCAGGTACAGTTGACAGCTGGCAGCGCCCAAGAAAGCGCCTATCCGGCCGTCGCTCGGCTTAAAGTGCTGCCGCCAGATACATATATATATATATACGTGCGCGCGGACGCGTGGCGCATCGCCTTTCCGGCCTCAGCGGCGGTCCCTGAGGCGCGCGCGGCGGTGTGCACGCTCACGTACTCGGGTCGCCGTAATCCCCGCCTCGGCACGACCCTGGGGGCCCCAGGCTCTCCCAGACAGCCCGGATTACACGGCCACACCTGCGGCCGCCTGCTGGCTGCTGGCTGCGACTTGAGCTGTCGCTGCCGTGGAGAGGCAGCCGCCTGCGCTCAGCTGTCACGTCCAGGAACGTAAATTTCGACAATTATTTATTCACAATTGATAAAAAGGCGAAGTGATGAGTGCTATCGACAATCTCTTATTGATTTCGTATTTATAGATCTCCAGAAGGCTTTTGACACCGTACGTCACAATCGGCTATTAAACAAATTGCGTAGTTATGGAATATCGCCTCAGATTTGTGACTGCCGACTGGATATCCTATCAGACAGGACATAGTCTGTAGTAAATGATGGTGGGGCATTGACTAAAACAGAGGTGATATTCGGCGATCCGTAGGGTATGTTATTGGACCTCTGCTGTAGCTTCGTACATAAACCATTTGGGAGAAAAATCTGAGCAGCTCTCATAGGTTGTTTGCAGATGACTCCGTCATTTATCGCCATTTGTCAGATCAAAACGACCTGATATCTAAATAAGATATCAGCATGCTGTAAAAACTGGCAATTGACTCAAAATAATGAGAAGTGTGAAGTCGTCCACATGGGTATGAAAAGAAATCCGTTAAACTTTGTTTAAGAGATACGTCAGTCAAATGTGAAGACCGTAAACTCCACTAAATACCTAGAAATTACTGTCATTTCAGCCTGCCGCGGTGGAGTGGCCGAGCGGTCTAAAGCGTCTCGCTGCGGAGAGCGAGGTTGCTCGTCGTGGAGGTTCGACTGCTCCCTGGGGCAAGGGTGTGTGTGTGTGTGTGTGTGTGTGTGTGTGTTGTCCTTAGGTTAGTTTACCTAGGTTTAAGTAGTTTGTAAGCTACGGACTGATGACCACGCAGTTTGGTCCGATAGAGCTACAAACATTTGAACATTTCAGCCTTAAACTGGAAAGAACACATAGATAATGTCGTGGGAAAGGGTTGCCGGAGACTGCGTTTTATTGGCAGAACACTTAAAAGAAGCAACAGAACTACTAGAGAGACTGCATACACCACGCTTGGAGTATTGTTGGCCGCCAAGTAATCCTTATCATGTGGTTTTGACAGATGCCATCGACGGGGTCCAAAGAAGGGCAGCTCGATTTGTATTGTCACGATACAGGGGAGACAGTCACGGAAAATCCCAGGATCTGGGATGGGAATTATTACAACGGCGTTTATCGCTGTGTCGTGGTTTGATTCCGAATCTCTAATCGCCAACATTCTCCTCCGAATGCGAAAATATATTGTTGACAACCACCTAGATAGATAGAAATGAACATCATAATATAATACGAGGAATCAAAACTCGAACGGAGAAATTGAGATGTTCTTTCTTCCCGTGCACTATTCGAGAATAGTATAAAGGTGGCTCAATGAACTCTCTTGCATTTAAATGTGATTTGAAGAGTATCCCATGGAGATGTAGACAGCTAATATTTGCATCTGTTACTGTTCTTCAAAGTAGTCATCAGCGTTGCGTAGAACCTGTTGCCAGAGAAGTGGAAGGCGTAATTCACCGTTAGCAGAGCCTGTTCAGTTGATGATGCGAATGGTGCGGTGTATGCCTGTCGAATCTCTGGAACAATTCTGAAGCGAATGCAACGAAGTGCTTCATTCATCTTCCGGTTTCAAATCAAGATCACGAAGTCTTAAATCCGGATAGTATGGTGGATGGTACAGTACTGCACAGTCCCATCGACCGAACAGACCAGCCACATCTTGCGCTTCATGCGGCCTTGCATTGCCGAGCAAATTTGATGGGTGGGTTGCGCAAAACGTGTGTGTGTATTAAATAAATCACTGTAGTCCTGTAACACACGGTTTTATCGAAGTAAACTATGGATTGTGGGGAAAACAGGAGCAGCGCGGGAATGGCTCTGTGGTGTTAGGACTCATACTACGAATTGCGCGGCCGCTCCCGTCGAAATTTCGAGTCCTCTCCCGACACTGGTGTGTGTGTTATTCATAGTGTAAGTTAATTTAAGTAATTGGTACGGCCAGCGGTCGATGACCTAAGCAGTTTGGTCCCTTAGGATTGTAAACATTTGTAATTTTGGAAAACGGGAATATATGATAAACCAAGAATCTGATTCATGTTTTTGTTCATAGGTAGTTTCGTGGACTGTTAGGAAATAAGGAGGTTCTCCATGTAAACGGAAGCGACGAAAGGAATAGTGGCAAATTGTGACACCTAGGGATAACAATGCTAGCACAGGTAGTCATATGGATTTCGTTTTAATAAGATGTGACTTTTTCGAATACATCGTCATCATCAAGGTACGAGTTAGGCTACATTTGAATTCAATATTACTAAAATTTTTGGGGCTATTCTGCCCCGATCTTATGGATTTATTACTCAAACCCAACGTTTCGTCTCCAACTGTGGAGGACATTTCCAAGGGCGATCGCGCACTTCTGTATGTCCGATGCACACAATGGCTCGCTACTGACTGCAGTCAAACTCCGTTTCAATCCCCTACCACGCTTTAGTGGAGAAGCGAAGCAACTGTCCCCTAATTGAAGCAGCTGATCACCGCCATTTGCAGGAAAGAATCCTAGTACGAGGGTTGTGCAGTAGATGAGTCGCAACAAGGGCAAAATGAAGCAGAAAATAAACGCATGTTTGTTTAAAAAATTACTGACTTTTGGAATCTGTTTAATATTTTTAAATAAATAAAGTTTCCTAATTACCAAAATACGTCTGCATAGAAATACGACATTTAAGATTGTAAGGCTGTTTTCTGAAAAGGTGGAGCGTTTTTGCATCGAGTTATTTGCATAAGATGATTCGATGAAACATGTAAAGTATCAGAGACTGCCAATATTTTTTAATTTACGCAATTTTCTGTCAGGTCGTGTTTACATTTTGCCCACTGCTCTGTACGTTTTGGACGCTTATTTTCGTATAGCTTAATTTTGTCAACATTCCTTTCCATATTACATATTTTTATTTCAATTTACTCGACTATGGATATGGATAATTGTAATAACCCATAAATTTAAATAGGCATTTCATTCGCACATTAGTTTTTAACAGAGACAGTACCTCTTAATGATGTTGAGTATTCAACATTCTATCAAATATTTGACCAATTAAGAAGTACAATCATCATCTGTTAAGTGTCTAAAAGCAATTATTCGAACTGCCTAAGCATCATACTTACATATCTGAAAAAGAACCTAAATACCTCTCAAATGCCTAGTTCTTCATTCAGTTCAACTATGTACATTAATCGTGTTAGGATTCTTACTAATTTATATGCAAATACAAGTACTTGAGATGCAACAAAGTACTTTTCTCAGTATTAGAGAATAACTTGTAAGACGAAACCTAGATAAAAGCAAATGCTCATGATTTATTGTTTCTCCATCAAAATACTATATTTAATGACCGACATGTGAAATGTAACATTGTTTCCGTCTTCGTTTTTGCTTCCATTCTTACTGTTATAATTAAAAGAAGCACACGAACCACCCATGTTTACACACTGTTTCCCAGCAAATGGCGGCTTCTATGACGTGCAACGGATTTATTTAGTAAGTCTATGCTCCGTTTATGAGGGCTTGTGAGCAGAGGTGTGATGTCAGATGTTTTAGATATGCGCACGCAATTCGTCGTTGCCGATTGCCGTCGTCCGTTGTTAATATCGTCCCATGGACGAAGACTGTTACAGTTCTTCTTCAACAACGAAATCCAAATTTCATTTAATTTCACACCCTCCACCATCCTATTGAAATTATTGGGATGTTTCACAGTGTTTATAGCCTCTCTGTAAAGTCTTTCGTGGTATCCATTTGCGACAGCTAAAACCTGAGTCCTATCAAATTGAATAAGGTAGACCCCTGGTTGAAAAACATGTTCAGCAACAGCTGATCCGTCAGTCTCTGCCGTTCTACAGTTACCCTTGCGCTCTTGTAGTCGTATTTTGGCTGTCCTTTTTGTGGTAGCCACGTATATGTCTCGACAGCCACAAGGAATCCTATAAATTACTGCTTTTCCCAGCAGTTTGCGAACATACTTCGCCGATTTCAGGTGATGCTGTAGGTTTGCAAATAACGGAAACATTCCGATTTTATCGATGCGGTCGGTGACGTCCCTAATAAAAGGCAGGAAGAGTTTAGATTTCACAGATTTTCATCGTTTTGAATTCTACGTGTTGGTCTCAACGGTTTCCTTATATCTGTCGACGAATAGTCATTCTTAAGTAAAGCTTTACTGAGGTGTTTCATTTCAACAGCCAGTAATTTCGCTTAGCAGCTACTCCTTGCTCTGTTCGCCAACGGCATAATAACCCGAAAAGATTTAATAATATTGACGTTTCGACTGTGAAAGTTTACAGTTTACAACACAGCTGTATTGCACACGTTAAATTCCTGTAACTGAATCACACTGCAGATACATAATCTATGTTACGCATATGTTAGGCTTTTTACAGAATGTAGCACGATTTAAGGTTGTGACAATATCGAAAGGCAATGGCATTTATAATTTTCATTCTCAGAAATATCTCGCTATCATTTTCTTCATGTACCATAACGAAGCAAAAATTATTTAAAAGGTACTCATTACTTACTGAGAGATTTCAGGACTGCAATAATGCTTTCCAACAGTAAAAGGACAACATAACCTTGTTAATTTTATTAGATTATTCGTAGGGTATCGATTTAATCATTTATGGCGAAAGAGGTATATTCTGTTGTGTGGGGCGTTTGGCAAGGGGGGACCCTTGTCGAGCACGAGGGTGGCTCTGTTATTCGGAGGAGCAGTGGTCCCGGAAGACTCCTTACGGCCGAAGGTCACAGTAGGTAGGACTGAGGCGTGAGCCTTCCAAGTATTTTTGTACAAGTTGCCGCCATCTGGCTGGCGCCTGGCCGAGAGCCGAGAGCGTCTGGCCGAGAGCGTCTGGAGCAATACAATATGCCTCCGTGGGCGGTGTACGGTACTTTGCGAGGGGAGAGCTGGGGCGTATGGCGCCAGGGTGGCACCTGCTAGGACATTCTATGTCTCTGGCTCAAAGTTGGCGGGGAACGCTGAAGGTGAGGGCGAGACCTGACCAGTGGAAACGCGGGAAAGCTGCCATTCGCTGGGTTTTTTTTTTTGTTTTCTTTTTGTTTTTTTTTTTTTTTGTTTTTTTTTTTTTTAGTAAGGGGATTCGGCTGTCCGTCTCCCATCCACAAGCCATGATTGGCCATTCTTTGGCGCCTCGCTGTGGACTGGCGTTTTAATAGACATAAGCAGAACCCGGAGACTTCGTAGAGCGGAGACGGACATTTTTAGTAGAGAGAAGGAGACTGATACATATTTCTTCGTTTTCTCTCTCTCTCTCTCTCTTTTTTTTTCCTCGTTTTTCGCAGTTGCAGTTATACAATTTGTTTAGGTTATGGGACCGTCTTTTGCAACTGTAAATTAGTCTAACAGACGCGTCTGGTCTAAAGTAGACTAATTTACAGTTGCAAAAGACGGTCCCATAACCTATACAAAAAGGAGACTGGTGTTTCAGCAGCCAAGGAGAGCAGACGCTTCTCTTCTGCTCTCAGTTTATAATTGTCTTCGAGCAACTGTACTTCAATATGGTGGTACCACTTTTGGAGTTGCTCCAAAACTTGTACTAATAGCGTTGAATACTGGCAACCCGAGAACAAGGTCAGCCTGCCTGATACTAGACGCAGCGACGCTCTAATTGCGATTGTCACAGTTCTGGTGTCACCTCTGCCTACAGTATATTAGTGTACCACACGTAACTTGTCTGTAGTGGAACGACATAGCCGAACGAGTGAGATCGTAGGCACTTAGATCCTCCGGGGTCGAAGTTGGCTGATATTAGTTAAATGTCGCTTCTGGAATACGAAGCTGAATTATCTCCCAGTCCGCGACTTGTAGCTGTCGACGAGCACAGCCGCCGCCCAGCCATCGTGTTGCTGACATCGCCAGCCAGCACAGTTTCGGCACAGTATCGCGTGCTTTTGCTAGTGTGTCAAGGAGTGTTCACGTTTCGCCCTATTGAAAACGTAAGGTAAACTCACAGAAATATTCCTCTTGATTACGCCACGGTTTCCAGTTAAATGTGGGTTGTCAAAAGTGTTCAGACCAAATACCATTAGACTTAACAGTCACTTGCTGTAGGAGTGTATATTCTGTTTTGTAAATTCGTAACATTTGTTCTGTGTTCAATTGTATGTGTATCTTGCTTTCAACCCTGACGTTCATTTGACTTCAGAGAATACAATCAGTCAAAACATATTTCTTTTCTCAAATCGTTCAATTTAGTAATCCCCCATTACACAATTCTGGATGGGTTTTATTACTTGGAAATAACAGAGTGAATTCATTAATAGATCACTGGTGGGTCAGCCACATCTACCCTTTAATAGCAAGTGAATGAACCATTTGCATACTCATTTACTTACATTTTTCTACATACCCATCATAAACCTATACCTTTAAACACCTCGAAAATACGAAAATAAACATTGAACAGAAACTTTCGGAGAGTTGTTCCTTAATCAGATAGGTGACATAAAGAAATAAAGGGAAGGGATACTTACAGCCCAAGCCGTGATTTAAAGATTACGTGAATGTTGATAGGTGGAAATTACGGGTTAGGTCCTGAGGAACACTTCTCTTGATACCCCCATCCTTTCTTCTACTTGACGAAGGAATTAATATTATAAAACTACTTACATATGTTTGAAATTGTAGGAGACATTTGATCAATTACTACATATACAACAAAAGTTAGTGGAACTAATGTGTTTTCCTTTTTCTCTTTCTTTACAGGTGAAGATAAAAAACACATCTGTGAATTTTTGTGGTGCGTCATAAAAAGGTAGCGTACACAACAACATGTGTCACTGTAGTGAAATATTATTTTGATGGAAATTATTTACTTGTCGTTCGACAAAGATTTCGCTATAAGGTTTGTGGGCGTTCTTTTATGAAGTAAATTATGTGATATAATGCATTCCCACAAAATAAGTGGCAGTGTAATCGATGTTAAGCATTCAGGTACGCATGTATCAGTACGTATTGGGGGGATATAGTTGAAATGCTGAGAGAGTTAGAAAACGCTCGTAGAAACCTTCTTACAAGATGTTAGTGTTGACATAGAAACAATCGGTACCGACCTTAGAAAACATCCTAAGATGTTTATTTACTGCAACTGACTTTCAAACTCGTTTTGAACTATGCGTCTATATGATTGACTTTAACGTATAAAAAATTCAAATATCAAATAAACAATGTCCATACATATTTCCCCTCGATATCTATTGAAGCCACCCCCATGAACCACAGACATTGCCGAGGTGGGGTGGCTTGCGTGCCTCAACGATGCAGATAGCCGTACCGTAGGTGCAACCACAGTGGAGGGGTATCTGTGGAGAGGCCAGACAAACGTGTGGTTCCTGAAGAGGGGCAGCAGCCTTTTCAGTAGTTACAGGGGCAACAGTCTGGATGATTGACTGAGCTGGCCTTGTAACATCAGCTAATGTGGCTTTGCCACACAGCTACTGCGAACGGCTGAAAGCAAGGGGAAACTACAGCCGTTACCTTTCCCGAGGACATGCAGCTCTACTGTATGAACATATGATGATGGCATCCTCTCGGGTAAAATATTCCGGAGGTAAAATAGTCCCCCATTCGGATCTCCGGCCGGGGACTACTCAGGAGGATCTTGTCATCAGGAAAGACAATACTGGCATGCTACGGATCGGAGCGTGGAATGTTAGATCCCTTAATCGGGTAGGAAAATTAGAAAATTTGAAAAGGGAAATGGATAGGTTGAAGTTAGATATAGTGGGGATTAGTGAAGTTCGGTGGCAGGATGAACAGGATTTCTGGTCAGGTGAGTACAGGATTATGAATACGAAATCAGTTGGGGGTATCACAGGAGTAGGACTGATGAAGAATAAGAAAATAGGAATGCGGGTAAACTACTATGAGCAGCACAGTGATCGCATTATCATTGTCAAGATAGATACGAAGCCAACACCGACAACGGTAGTACAGGTTTATATGCCAACTAGCTCTGCCGATGACGAGGAGATCGAAGAAATATATGAGGAGCTAAAGGAAATTATTCAAACAGTTAAAGGAGAGGAAAACTTAATTGTGATGGGAGACTGGAATTCGGTAGTAGGAAAAGGAAGAGAAGGAAAAATAGTAGGTGAATATGGAGTGGGCAGGAGGAATGAAAGAGGAAGTCGCCTGGTAGAATTTTGCACGGAACATGATTTAATCGTAACAAACACGTGGTTTAAGAATCACAAAAGAAGGTTGTATACATGGAAGCGACCAGGAGACACCGGAAGGTATCAGATAGATTTTATAATGGTAAAACATAGATTCCGGAACCAGATTATAAACTGCAAGACATACCCAGGGGCAGATATAGACTCTGACCATAACCTGTTAGTCATGAACTGTAGGCTGAAGCTGAAAAACTGCAGAAAGGTAGGAAAATAAGGAGATGGGACCTGGATAAATTGAAGGAAAGTGAAGTTCTGGAGAATTTCAGAGGGAGATTTAGGCAACAATTGACAGAAACAGCGGGAATAAAACAGTAGAAGAGGAATGGGTAGCATTGAGAGATGAAATAATGAAGGCGGCAGAGGACAAAATAGGTAGAAAGGCAAGACCTACAAAAAATCCTTGGATATCACAGGAAATACTAAATTTAATTGATGAAAGGAGAAAATATAAAAATGCAGTAAATGAAACAGGCAAAATGGAATACAGACGACTAAAAAATGAGATTGACAGGAAGTGCAAAGTGGCTAAGCAGGAGTGGCTAGAAGCCAAATGCAAATCTGTAGAAGACTGTATAAGAAGGGGAAAAGTAGATACCGCCTACAGGAAAATAAAAGAGACATTTGGGGACAGGAAGAGCAGATCTACGAATATCAAGAACTCAGATGGGAAACCAGTTCTCAGCAAAGAAGGGAAAGCTGAAAGGTGGAAAGAGTACATAGAGCAGCTCTACAAAGGAAATGAACTTAGAGACGATGTTGTAGGAAGGGAAGAGGAAGTAGATCAAGATGAAATAGGAGATACTATACTGACAGATGAATTTGACAGAGCCTTGAAAGACCTAGGTCGAAACAAGGCCCCAGGAGTAGATGACATACCCTCAGAGCTACTAAAGTCTCTGGGAGAGCCAGCCATGACAAGACTATTTGAACTGGTGTGTAGGATGTATGAGACAGGCGAAATACCCTCAGACTTTAAGAAAAATGTAATAATCCCCATTCCAAAGAAATCGGGCGCAGACAGGTGTGAAAATTATAGAACCATCAGTTTGATATGTCATGGTTGCAAAATTTTAACACGAATTATCTACAGGAGAATGGAAAAGCTGGTGGAAGCTGACATCGGGGAAGATCAGTTTGGATTCAGGAGGAACGTAGGAACCCGGGAGACAATACTCACTTTACGTCTTATCTTAGAAGATAGATTAAGGAAAGGCAAACCTACATTTTTAGCTTTTGTAGATTTGGAGAAAGCATTTGACAATGTTGACTGGAATACACTCTTTCAAATTCTGAAGTCAGCAGGGGTAAAATAAAGGAAAGGAGAGTTATTTACAACTTGTACAAAAGCCAGACCGCAGTTATTAGACTCGAAGGGCATGAAAGGGAAGCATCAGTTGGGAAGGGAGTAAGACAGGGTTGTAGCCTTTCTCCGATGTTATTCAATTTGTACATCGAGCAGGCGGTGAAGGAAAGCAAGGAAAATTTTGGAATAGGCATTAAAGTTCAGGGGGAAGAAATAAAAACATTGCGTTTTGCTGATGACATTGTAATTCTGTCAGAGACAGCAAAGGAGCTGGAAGAGCAGTTGAATGGAATGGACAGTGTGTTGAAGAGAGCGTATAAAATGAACATTAACAAGAGCAAAACAAAAATAATGGAATGCGGTCTTAGAAAATCAGGCGATGCTGACGGAATTAGATTAGGTAACGAAACAATGAAGGTGGTAGATGAGTTTTGTTACTTGGGTAGTAAAATATCATGCGATGGTCGCAGTACAGAGGATACAAAATGCAGAATGGGAATGGGAAGAAAAGCATTTTTGAAAAAGAGAAATTTGCTAACATCGAATATTAATTTAAGGGTAAGGAAGTCTTTTCTGAAGGCATTTGTGTGGAGTGTTGCCTTGTACGGGAGTGAAACATGGACGATAAGCAGTGCGGACAGGAAGAGAATAGAGGCCTTCGAAATGTGGTGCTACAGAAGAATGCTGAAGATTAGGTGGGTAGATCGCATAACTAATGAAAAGGTACTGAACAGAATTGGTGAGAAAAGGAATTTTTGGCATACCCTGACTAAAAGAAGGGATCGCTTGGTAGGACACATTCTTAGACATCGGGGAATCGTAAATTTAGCATTGGAGGGAAGTGTATGGGGTAAAAATCGCAGAGGGAGACCAAGAGACTCGTATAGTAAGCAGATTCAAGTGGATGTGGGTTGCCGTTCTTATGAGGAGATGAAAAGGCTTGCTCAAGATAGGGTAGTGTGGAGAGCTGCATCAAACCAGTCTCCGGACTGAAGACCATAACAACAATACATCTATTGAAGATATTAAACTGAAGTAATGGTATTGAATTAAAATTTATGTCGCGGCCCGGATTGTGCTGATGCACACTTCGCTTATATGAAGAAATAATATGTGGGTTCATGTATTTTAGAACGCTCCTTTACAGAATGACATCATATGAATGGTCAGTATTCAAGGATGTGATATGAATGATCATTGGCAGCAGAATAAAATCTAGGTGATGTGCATTATGAAATCCATGCCTTAAGGAACAACGAGCTCTTGTCCACATTATATTAAGGGAAAACAAAACTTCTAGTGTAAGGTCTATGATTTTCATTTTTTGAGAGGTAGTAGTTCTGACGAAAAGAAGTGCAATAGAATAAAAATGGGTTAGAAAGTGCATACGTTGAAAGATCGTTTATTTTCCCTACTGTGAAACCTCTTTTCTACTTATTATATGCTCAGAAGCTGTGCACATCGGGCACAATGCTGAAAAAAATACTTGAATCGTCTTTTGTATACACTAATCCACAAAAAAAAGGAAAGAGAGGAGATTTCAATAGAGGAGACTTGTTCTACAGTATCGAACATGATTAAGTATATATGCCTTTTATCGCACATATTGTAAAGCACATGTTTAAAGGACTACATTACTTCCTTACTATCATATCCTATAATTTTCACTCACTGCATACTGGAAATAATTCATTGGAAGTGTGTAATATGAAGAACATGTATAAAAAGGACATTATCTTGTAAACAAAAATGTTGTTACCGTAACAGTTAACAGTGAATTTTTAAGATCTTAAGGAATTTTGTACATGCCTTTCAGCATTGAAACCTCCAATGTGAAAAAAGCGTGTAGTTCTCTAAACAAAATTGTAGCTCATATAGCCAAGTGAAAAAAGCGTCTTTTTACTACTTTTCTTAATGGAACTGCACTAAATTAATTTACGATCGCCATCTATGGATCTTAAATAATATAATAAATGGTGGGAACGGAAACGAGAGTTAGTTTTCTCTTCCCCAGAAGGGGGCAATAGAAAAGATTTTTGATCTAACTACACAGCATTTGTAAAATATACAGTGTTGGAGAATTTAAATTAGGACAAAGGGTTAACGTTTAACAAAATGATTTATTATCCAAGGCATAAACAACAAAGAGGAAGAGACCGATTTAAACATAATAAACACACACAGTACATAAGAATCCACATTTACATAAGAGTATAATTATGGCTTTACTACTGCCCGCCATGTAATATAGTACTAATTAATAATAATTATATTTCACAATGTAGAAGGGAGGAAACGATACACTTTCTCACACAGATACATGCGCCAGGCCATTCAGATACTTTCCAGCAGTGAACACAAAAAGCAGTAACGCCAGCAGCAGGACGCTGTACCGAACAGCTGGTTCACTCGCGCACAAATAAGACAAAAACTTTGTTCCGTAGTGTATCTTCTTCTGGCTTAGACCCAGGGTAGCTATCAGTGGGAACGAACGCACGTGATAGAAGACCATGTGGCGTGTGATACAGTCACGAAGTACAAATTTCCAGAGATATTCAAGATATCGATTAAGTAGGAAAATTCGCTAAATAATACTTAAAGACAGTCGTTCGTTTTGCACCGGGGGAAGAGAAGTACTGAATGTTAAAGGTTTCAGGTCTAAACAGCACTCTACAGTATCAGATCTTATATTCCCAAAAATTGAATGTTAAAGGTTTCAGGTCTAAACAGCACTCTACAGTATCAGATCTTATATTCCCAAAAATTAAAAAAAAAAAAGAAATGTTCTTTTGGCACTAGTAAAATCTTAAGTTTGTTTGTGCAACAATTCGTTCTATCCAGGGGAATGATATCTAGATAATAAACAAGGTTGCAGAAAGGTAGGTCATACTACAGGGTAGAAACATGGAATTAGAACATAGTGAAAAAATACTTTCGAAAAAAATAAACAGGCGAAATAGCTCGTGTAACAATCGTTCTACTCAGGGGAATAATATCTAGATAACAGGTAAGGTTACAGGGTGATACGACATATTATGGAGACAGATCGCGAAAAACAAGTTGGAAAAAATCAATTTAGAAACAAACAAGATCGCGAGATAGGTCGTGTAACCATTGAATCTACTCGGGGGGATGATATCTAGCTAACAATCAGGGTTAGAGTAATGTAGGCATGCTACAGGTTCGAAACACGAAACATGAACACGGTAAAAAATAACTGTTTCGGGAACAATAAAAACGCGAGATAGGTCGTGTTATCATTCGTTCTCTTCAGGGGACTTATATCTAGATAATAGGTAATGTTACAGGGTGATATGACATGCTACAGGGTCTGCTCGAGAAATTTGAACAAGTTAGAGAAAACTCAGTTTCATAAGAAATCGCGAGATCGTCGTGTAATCATTCGATCTACTCGGGGGGATGATGTTGCTGTTGTTGTTATGGTCTTCAGTCCGGAGACTGGTTGATGCAGCTCTCCACCCTACTCTATCCTGAGCAAGCCTTTTCATCTCCTCATAAGAACGGCAACCCACATCCACTTGAATCTGCTTACTATAAGCGTCTCTTGGTCTCCCTCTGAGATTTTTACCCCACACACTTCCCTCCATTTACGATTCCTCGATGTCTAATAATGTATCCTACCAAGCGATCCCTTCTTTTGGTCAGGTAAAACAAATATTCCTTTTCTCCCCAATTCTGTTCAGTACCTCTTCATTAGTTATGCGATCTACCCACCTAATCTTCAGCATTCTTCTGTAGCACCACATTTCAAAAGCCTCTATTATCTTCCTGTCCACACTGCTTATCGTCCATGTTTCACTCCCGTACAAGGCAACACTCCACACAAATGCCTTCAGAAAAGACTTCCTTACACTTAAATTAATATTCGATGTTAGCAAATTTCTCTTTTTCAAAAATGCTTTTCTTCCCATTCCCATTCTGCATTTTGTATCCTCTGTACTGCGACCATCGCATGATATTTTACTACCCAAGTAACAAAACTCATCTACCATCTTCATTGTTTCGTTACCTAATCTAATTCCTTCAGCATCGCCTGATTTTCTAAGACCGCATTCCATTATTTTTGTTTTGCTCTTGTTAATGTTCATTTTATACGCTCTCTTCAACACACTGTCCATTCCATTCAACTGCTCTTCCAGCTCCTTTGCTGTCTCTGACAGAATTACAATGTCATCAGCAAAACGCAATGTTTTTATTTCTTCCCCCTGAACTTTAATCCCTATTCGGAATTTTTCCTTGCTTTCCTTCACCGCCTGCTCGATGTACAAATTGAATAAGATCGGAGAGAGGCTACAACCCTGTCTTACTCCGTTCCCAACTGATGCTTTCCTTTCATGCCCTTCGAGTCTAATAACTGCGGTCTGGCTTTTGTACAAGTTGTAAATAACTCTCCTTTCCCTATATTTTACCCCTGCTGACTTCAGAATTTGAAAGAGTGTATTCCAGTCAACATTGTCAAACGCTTTCTCCAAATCTACAAAAGCTAAAAATGTAGGTTTGCCTTTCCTTAATCTATTTTCTAAGATAAGACGTAAAGTGAGTATTGCCTCCCGGGTTCCTACGTTCCTCCTGAACCCAAACTGATCTTCCCCGAGGTCAGCTTCTATCAGCTTTTCCATTCTCCTGTATATAATTCGTGTTAAAAGTTTGCAACCATGACTTATCAAACTGATGGTTCTGTAATTTTCACACCTGTCTGCATCTGATTTCTTTGGAATGGGGATTATTACATTTTTCTTAAAGTCTGAGGGCATTTCGCCTGTCTCATACATTCTACACACCAGTCCAAATAGTTTTGTCATGGCTGGCTCTCCCAGAGACTTTAATAGCTCTGAGAGTATGTCATCTACTCCTGGGGCCTTGTTCCGACCTAGGTCTTTCAGGGCTCTGTCAAATTCATTCCTCAGTATAGTATCTCCTATTTCATCTGGATCTACTTCCTCTTCCCTTCCTACAACATCGTCTTTAAGTTCATTTCTTGGGGGGATGATATCTAGCTAATAAGCGAGGTTACAGAATCCTACAATACTTCGCGGGGTTGGATCACAAAAAAAGTTGGAAAAGAATAAAATTCGAAATTCTAAATAAATAAATAAACGCGAGGTATGACGTGTAACGATTAATTCTACTCAGGGGAAGAAAATTCTAATAGGAATGACTAAGGTATAGAACTCGCGATTTGCCATACACGTGGGGCAGCGAGTACGGAAGTTACAAGTTTAGAAGTACCAAAGTTCGGGGAAAATTATCATGTTACACGTACTAGAAATCACAACGTCTAAGAAAGGTTATAGTTAACAACTCGTGAGCAGAGCGTGTTGGAGTAAGCTGAGGGTTTTATCTCATACCGTCCACGTATTTTATTTACAAAGGGCAGACACCAGAAGTATTGAAAGGTTTGCGAAAAACATCAAATTTACCGACAAATTGAACATGAAAAACATATAATAATGTTTAAACGTAGTAATGAAGGACTATACAATCAGGGAGTGCAAGGATTCGGTAAACAAACTGCAGTGACGCCGCGAAATCAAACTTCGGCAAAAGTCATCATGAAATTAGCAATCCACAACAAAATTAAATAAAATTTCACCACTACGCATTGCGGTGATATTATAGCGCGAACTTACAATCCAATCCGAACAAAGTTTAGCCATGTGTTCAGAACAGAGCCAACACCAAAAAGCAACTTACACCGGCAAAGACCAGACAACGACTCTCGGTCGCCCTCGTGGTTGCTACTCTTTGGATACTTATCCAAAGGGCTTAGCCGACTCAGGTAGGCAAACTTAGTGTGCGCACCGGACAAGAGGAGTAAATGACGAACTTCACTAAGCTTCTTTGCTAAAGATTTGCCTCTGGCCGGGAGTTGGAATAAGGCGACCAGGCCAGAGGCAACTGCAGCCACGCTGTTTGAACCAGCAGACGACAAGTGCATCGAGATGCGGCCAATTCTTGTTTCAACTGTTTTGTACACAAATCCCATAGATTCTGCGCAAGTGGGATCAGTGTGAACATATCACGGCAGTATAAGCCGTGGCCGCGCTGAAATACATATATTTACTGTATGGTGAATGTTCTTTGGAACATGTCTGAATACAGTAATAACGTTCGTCCTCGTGCGCAAATCTGAAATGTTGTTCATAAGAGGACATGGACGATAGGGGAGATGCAACCACAGTGTGCGACTTGTGAAATTTTCAGAAGGACGGGACGAGAGCGCGAGTAGACAAACAGATAAGGCGATCACTGTCTAGAAGTAGGAGTCCCGATCACGTATCCCACTCCGACTATTTTCACTCGTATTCACTGAGTTATTTCTTGCCCTAGTGCAGATAAAGTATTCCTTTCTGTCCTCTCATTAAATTGTGTGTTATAAAGAGAATTTCCCACGTGAAAAATACCGAGTAGCACCGTGGTTCGGAAGCCACGTTAAACTGTAGGTCCCCCTATAACTGGCTGGGTAAGTCAGTTCGAAGGTCGGAGGAAGGCAACGGCATACCACCTCCAAACAGGACCGTGCCTAGTAAAGCACTGAGGTGTTCAAACCAGATGAAGAGAATAATATTGTACAGAATTCAGTTACATAATTTTTTCAAGCTATAAAATGTTGTTCGTTTTCAATAGTATCAATACAATATATTTATCATATCTGCATTTCTATAAAAAATACGACATCGAAAAAAAGTATATTTTAAAAATTATTATACAGATTTTGTTACGGATGTAATTAAAGCCTTAATTTACCTTTATAAATGTGCATGTCAAATCATGCAACTTGTTAAAATGAAAAAAAAAAAGACTAAAACTTAGATTTGAAATTGCTAAATTTCATAAACAAATTATGTTTTATTGACATTACTTCAGGTCATCAGCTTAATTTATAAAGTTGTATAATTGAAAAACAAGTACCAGAATGTAAGATGGTAGGTGCAACCATTGCGCTGTGTTGTCTTAGCTTACAATTTTACATCTGCTGCACATAAAACGTTAGAGGGCTTTCCAACGAAAACTCTAGACTAGAGCGGTATTGGGTGTCTGGACACCCAGCTGATATGCAAAGTCTGATTACTAACTGGATTTGAGAGACCGTAGGTTTCCCTTCTCAGTTATGGGCTTATTTATAATTCTGTTTAACAAGAGTATGCGGCATCTACAAATCTTGAACAGAGTTTCATATATTTTTTATTTTGCCTTGAAAGCAAATCTTAACACGAACAAAACTGAAATGAATAGAGTAAGAAATTTATGGCTACCGGTTTTAATGGCTACCCAGTTCAATAACATTTACACAACGGAGGCCTGAAGGTGGTGTAGTGAAGCACCGAATGCGATCGCGAAAAATTTAATAAAGAATTTGCATACAGCTGCTGGTATTTTCATCCATTTATACAAATTCCCCCACGTCGCATGCTATGGCTGTAGCGTCCCTATCGTTCATGCCCTCTACACTCACCATTACAGATTTCTGTGAGAAGTCTAATGTATGACCGCATCTGCGGAGAAGTAATTGAATCCGACGCAATCTTCGCGTGTAAATACTCATTATATTAGTGTGGTATCTATTCCTTCGGACAAGAATCTGAGAGGCCATTCTTGCCTCCAGTCTGTATCAATACTTCTACAAATTAAAAGTCTCTCTGGAGTTATTGTTTCTTTTGTTTAAATTATTGTGTTGCTGTTGAATACTATTGTGTCGGTGTTGAATGCTATTGTGTCGCTGGCCTAGTTTTATAGGTCCTGCGAGATCAGCTGCTGATACAAATGGCCTTAATCTGCATTGCGTCCTCTGCGCTCGCGCTGAGAGTTAAACTCGTGAATAGGATTCCGACACGGACGTGGGCGCGCCCTATTGTCACTTCCCCATTCACGTCAATGCAGCATTCCGGTCCATTGTTTACCACATGGAGCGAGAGTCGCCAACGCTGCTCGCGCATTCAGCATACAGGTAAGTGGCACCTAATGGCGGCAGTTAGAGGACGCTTCACCGAAAAGCCGCACAAATATTCATCGTCTATTGTTGCATCCTGTCTTTTGTGTGTCCGTTGCGTCATTTTGTGTGGAGAACAGAGGTCCTAAATTATAGGAATGTTTGAGTAGTTTGGAATTGAGGAACGATGTAGTTTAGTTCGTGTTTTGTATATGCCGAATCGCCCGGTAGCCATTTAGTTTTGCTTTTTGAAGTAATATAAACTACTGTATTGTTAATTACTTTCCCGGTGTGATAACTGTTGAGTTCCATCACGATTTTGCCTTCCGATTTCACGAATCTAAGGTATTCAGTTAAATTGTAAAACGTATTGTAAAAAGTTTGATCAGTTTGTTTCTGGACTCAGAATTTTTCGATTATCCACGGCTTTAATACGTTCACTTTTAGGTCATTCAAATTACGAAGGTGGTAGTTTATCCTGATTATTTCGACGGGTTTTATGTTGGATTTCATCTTTCATATGACACTATATTTCAGTTGTCATCCTGGCCGCCATCTTCAGGTGCGATTGGAGAAAAATAATCCCAGTTCCGGCATAATTGTGCAGAAATCGCATCTGCAGGTGGCAGCAAAATGGACCGCTGCAATATCGTGTCAGAAGAAAGATGAAATTCGACTGATAATCCGTCAATAAAATCAAGCTAAGCTACTACCTTCGTAACTTGAATGACTACAGAAACAATAGTTCAAACACGAAGAATATCGAAAAATAACATTGACTGGTAGAATCCCGAAAGAAACTGATTAGAATTTTCACACCACGTTTCATAATCTAACGGAAGATTTTACAGACTTGACATTGTGAGCATGAATCAATACTGAAAAAAGCCACAAAAAGAAGTTGTTTTACTGATCTGCAGGATCATTCTGCTATAATGTGTAGTCGAATTTTTAATCTAGTTCTTCTTCCATATCATGTGCTTGGAGAGCGTTGTATTGGCCTCATTTCTCTCCACAGTCTATCGACATAACGCTGGAAGGAGGACTCTCCACATTGATTCAAAAAATCTTCAAATGTTTGTAAATCTATCGGACCAAAGTGCGTGGTCATCAGTCCGTAGCTTACAAACTACTTAAACCTAGGTAAACTAACCTAAGGACAACACACACACGCCCATGCCCCAGGGAGGACTCGAACCTCCACGGCGAGCAACCGCGCCCTCCGCAGCGAGACGCTTTAGACCGCTCGGCTACTCTACCGCCGCCCACATTGATTGCTGGAAGCAAGGTGAAGGGTGTGAGGGTACAAACTGAGTACTCCATATTTGCATATAAATATAACAATTCTTTGCGATAGAACGTAATATCGCTGTTGCTAAAAGTGTCAGATTTTGTAGCGGGGGCAGCGAAGGTAAACAGAAGGCGAAACTGTAATAGAGTGTATTAGACGAGAGAGAGGAAGAGGTATTGTTTAACGAGATGTTTTTGTGGTGTTTTTAACGTAGTGGTGCACAGTGTACTGCAAATGTTTACCCTAGTGAAATCCTCGTTAGTAAAACGCGTTCAAATGCTTGTCTTTGATCATTTAGTAGTAGTTGAAAGCCACGGTTAGATTTAATTATAGACAATAATGATCCTGGTATTTTAATGAGCATCAGGGCGAAAGGGATACTTTTGAATGTAACAACCGTCATCTTAAAGCAAAACGGAATTAAAAGACTGTGCAAAGAGGTGGCAAGCATTACGGGACAAGAGGTTGGGAGGACGGACCCGGAATGTCTTTGTAGGTGGCGCTTAATATGCGCAGCTAGCGAAAACGATGCATCCAGATTTCATTTAACTCTTTGCGCTTTGAGATGAAAGAGACAATGTCGTTGGCAGTTAAAAGGTGGAACGTTGCTGCCTGTCCCTAATGTGTCGCAACATCCTGGCTGCAATGCAAGCCCTTGTTCGCAGTGATGTCGACAGCCTTTGGATCCTTACCTGAGGCAAATGTGTCCACTTTCGTTGCAGCTGTCCCTAGAGATCACGCGGGTAGATCCTGTGGTAGAATACCTGTGATGTTTTGCTGCAGTCAGTGACTGCCGGAGCAGAAATAGAAATTAACTGAACGCACGTTTAGTCTCTCCCAACACCATATTGCCAGTGGTTAGGCCTGTGGTTTTCTCACAAATATTTGCAACACTTTCTCTCTTCCCTTAAAGCCGCCAAACCCGTACACCATAGTCATCGGAGATTAAGGAGATTGGAGAATCATCACTGAACATGATGCGACGCCTTTCATCTTCTGCTTTCTGGGAAAGGCGCCAAGTCTACGACGAGCAACCAATCTGCTTGCTTTCCACAAGTGTTCTGACAAGTAGTCCTCTAGATGAAATACACGGATTTAGATGTCGAACAAACCAAAGGAATTGTTGAAATCAGTCATTTTTAAGTTTTAACGATCCTAATGAACAAAACTTGATTTGTGTATAGAGACAAGTAAATCTTCCAATTCCAGACAGTTCCTGAATAAACATGCGAACAGGATATACAAATACACAACTGTTCTTAATCTGTCAGCACTTCCCCCATCCCTATACATGGTTCTTGCCTCTTTGTCCTCTTACGCTTCTCGCTGTGTTATGTACTTGGAAATTGGGTGTTGCTCCGCTATTTGTTCAAGTTTTCAGTTATTCCATGTACTCCTTTCTCCTCTGTCCATCTTTGCCTCCCTCCTATCGTTATTCTCCTACCTCTGCCTCTCCTCTATTCTCCTACCTCTGACATTACCATTTCCCGCTGTCTGCCGACTCCTCCTGTGTTTGTAAATGTTTGTTACGATATCTTGAAAGTTAAGTGTGCAAAACGTTATCGCAGTTGGATGAACGGCCATGTAGCCCTTAAAATAAGAATCTAATCCGAAGTCATGTTGCCCCCCCCCCTCCCCTTACAAGATGACCTATACTGACTTGTTTCGGTTTTACAGCTGCTCCTTTGTGATCATCTTTTCTTCCTTTTTTTTTTTTTTTTTTTTTTTTTTTTTTTTTTTTTTTTTTTTTTTTTAAGCGAACAAAAGGAAACATTCAGATCAATGAAGGCATTTAAGAGATTTATCGAGGTTAATTCGAGGCATTAGATATTTACGAGAGGTGTTCACATGCAAAAGGTTGAAATGGTACGAAACGTCTTAACAACCAAACGGGTTGAATTTTGAATATGCCACATTTGTTTAAAGTAGTGCGACAGTATGGACGCGAAGAATGCATCATCACGTCCCCCTAAAATATTAAAGGCCGTTTCCTCAGCAGGGAAGGTGATGCTCACCATCTTTATCGACGTCGGAGGTCCGATACTCATCAAATTGCTGCAGTTCGGAAAAACCATTAAGAGTGACATGTACTGTGAGACTCTCCGTAGCCTACGCATCAAGATCAAACGGCCTGAGCTGTTCACGTGGGGGATGATTCGTCTTGTGTCCCTCAGGACGTGAGGAACACAATGTGAACAAAGGGCCGAGTGGGATAACATATGCAAAGGAGCTGGACAGCAGCACAGTAATTAGTGTCACACACAGGAACTGTGAAGCTCGCACCAATAACTTTTGTATATTTCCTCAGATGTACAAATAAAATGAGCCTCCTACTCTGTAGCAAATAGCAAATAGCAAATTAGACATCGTATCATCCATACATGTAAAAGGCAGCCAGGGCTAACTGGGGAGAACAACAAGTCAGGTCCCGAGGATGCAAAGAACTGACGGACTGTCCGCCTGACGTAAATTAGCTGATCGGCTGTGCTGGCTGGCAGACGGCGGTGGCGCGCGCGAGAGGCGCAAGACCTGCCAGCCGCCCCCGTGGGTTCCGAGGGGCCGCGGACCACTAGGAGCTGCTGGTGAGGCCGCGGCTGCAGGCGCCACGCCATGCTGACTTCGGTCGCAGGCATTTCGAAGAGTCGTGGCTGTCGACTCTTCAATTCTGCTCCCTAGTAATAATTAATAATACTTTCGTGTGGCTCATTGGCCTGGTGCAAGTCTTTCAATTGAACGCGACTTGCATGTCCCTAGCCTACCCCAATTATCCAACCGGGGAAACGGGACCTACAGCTTAACGTGGAATCCGAACCACGTGTCGTTTCTGGCGACTCCTCATATAGTTGAGAGGTGAAGGATGGGTTACAACGAAGACTGAAAAAAAAACATCAGAGGCCCGACCGGGTTTCGAACCCGCGACTTTTCGGTTTCCAGTCGAGCGCTTTACCCCAATTCCACCGGGCCTGACATTTTGCTCCATCATAACGAGCGACCACCCTACTCCAAGGTCACACAATGTGAACGGGCCAATTCAAGTGGGAACAGACTGAAGATCCGCTTACAGCCCGGACATGTAGCCCCGTGACTTCCATCTGTTTGGTCCGCTAAAAACATCTCAAAGGGGCGCGCTTTAACTCGTAAGACGAATTGCCGGACACAGTAGACTAGTGGCTCCTGTCACAGTAGCAGGAAGTCTGGGAACAGGAAATCCTTGTTAAACAGTGGAATAGTTGTGCTCAGGCCTCTGGTAATTACTTCAGAATAAATCAATTACAGTCCACAGTTTCGTTTCGTACCTTTTCATCTGAACTCATCTAATATATAATTACGTAGGCTTCCGCGGCCAGAATCAGATGACATCAAAGTTTTCTGGGTGTTGTGCTGCGTCATGATGTAAGAAGGCTATTACTTTAGTAACCGACGTTTCGGCCAGCGTTACAGTGGCCTTCATCTGGGTAAAGTTTTCTGGGTGTCGTGCCGCGTCATGAGGTAAGAAGGCTATTACTTTAATAACCGACGTTTCGGCCAACGTTACAGTAGCCTTCATCTGGGTAAAGTTGGCGGAAACGTCGGTTATTGAAGTAATAGCCTTTTTACATCATGACGTGGTACAACACCCAGAAAACTTTTATGTCATCATCTAATGTAGATAATACACAGTAAAGTTTATTCGTCGGAAGTCGATTGAATAATTTTATGCATCCAGGCGTGGAGCTGGCCTGATATCGATTACCTGCAGTGAAAAAAAGAATATTATACACAGTAAAGGATAATATTTCGACAAGTTATTGAGCTGTAGAACGTGGGTTAAGCGCGATTCATCAAAGTGTTTTGAGGACAATGCATGAAGACGGAATACATCGTAAAATTTACAAAGAACGCAAGCACTAACAATTGACGATTATTGTCCACGTCTAATCTTTGCTCGTTGGTTCAGCCAACCGACTGCAGCCAGTCACATCTTCCCTGCCGATGTTTTACTTATGACTCTACCTTTAGGCGGTCGGGCGTGTTTAACAACCATAAATTTCACCTGTCGGGTCGTGGTAACCCGCACCGCGTCATAGCACGTGGCTACCAAGAACGGTTTTCCATTAATGTTTGGGCAGGCATTGGGAACAACAACTTATTACAGTGCCGTAAATTAACTGACCGCTCATACCTGAACTTCTGAACGATGTTCCACTAGCTGTTCGCAGACAAATTTGGTACAAGCACGATGGAGCCCCAGTGCACTTCGGTGTAAATGTCAGGTATCACCTGGCGCTGTCGACGGTCAGCAGTGGTAAGAACGGGGCGGACCAGTTCCCTGGCCACCTCGTTCACCTAATTTCTTCCTTTCGGATCAAATTAAAAGCCAGGTGTATGAAAGTCCCGTTACAACTGAAGAAGATTTCGTTGCCAGCGTGTCTGTTGCTGCTAGACATGTGGTCAACATACCTGACGTCTTTTTTAATACACGCCGATTCACGCACCCTCGCTATAAATCTGGTATCGCTATTGATGACCGCTCTGTTGAGCACTCTGTTGGAAACTATCAATAAATTTCTTGTCTTTATTTCCATTTTCAGTTTCCTTTCTTTCATACTTCATAAGACGCTAGTGCTGTAACATGTCATTACCAACCACACATTCAAATGTTCATATGTTTGTAAATCTGTTTTTTGTTGTTGTTGTAGTCTTCAGTCCGCAGACTGGTTTGATGCAGCTCTCTACGCTACGCTGTCCTGTGCAAGTCTCTTAATCTAAGGCAGACTACATCCTTTTGAATCTGCTTACTATATTCGTCCCTTGGTCTCCCTCTACGATTTTTTCCCCACCCACTTACTTCTAATGTTAAGTTGACGATTCCCTGATGTCTCAGAATGTGTCCCACCAATCTATCCTTTCTCTTAGGATATGCCAGAAACTCCTTTTCTCACTATACGATTAAGCGCCTCCACATTAGTTACCTGAGCTACCCATCTAATTTTCATTCAAATGTTTCAAATGTTGGTATAGCTTATGGGACTCAACTACGGTGTCATAAGTCCGTAAACTTACAAACTACTTATGAACTAGCTAACACTAAGGACAGCACAAATATCCATGCCCGAGGAGGGATTCGAAACCCCGACCGTAGTGGCTGTGCAGAACATGAGTGGAGCGCCTCAGTCTCCTCGGTCACCGCGGTCGGCTAATTTTCATCATTCATCTGTAGCACCACATTTCAAAAGCGTCTATCATCTTTTTGTCTGAATTCCTTGTCGTCCTCGTTTCACTCCCATGCAATGCTACACTCCAGACAAATGCTTTCAGAAGGGACTCTCTAACATTTAAATTAAGATTTAAATTAATTTAATTTAAATTAAGCTTCTTCAGAAACGCTTTTCTTCCCATAGCCATTCTGCGTTTTATATCTTCTATACTTCGCCCATCAGAAATTATCTTACTACCCAAATAACAAAACTCATCTACTACTTTTATTCTCTCATTCTAATACTTCCTTCGGCATCGCCTGACTTTCTGACGCTACATTGCATTATCCTTGTTTTTCTCTTGTTAATCTTATACCCTCTTTTCAAGACACTGTCAATTCCGTTGAATTTTCCAGATCCTTTGCGGCCTCTGACTGAATTACTACGTCACCGGCAAAGCGCAAAGATTTTTATATCTTACCCTTGAACTTTAATTCCGTCTCCTAATTTCTCCAAAAAAATGTTCAAATGTTTGTTAAGCTTATGGGACTTAACTACGGGGTCATCAGTCCCTAAACTTACAAACTACTTATGAACTACTTACGAACTAGGACGGCACAAATATCCATGCCCGAGGGGGGATTCGAACCCCCGACCATAGTGGCCGTGCTGACCGAGACTGCAGCGCCTCAGTCACCTCGGCCACCGCGGCGGCCTTAATTTCTCCTTGCACTCCTTCATAGCTTGCTCAATGAACAGATTGAACAACACTGCCGAACGACTACAATCCTGTCTTACTCCCTTCCTAACCTCTGCGTCCCTTTCATGCCCTTCGACTATAACAACAGCTGTCTGGGTTTGGAAATCGATAGGAAATATAATGTTAATTTTCTAAGGCACTTGACTGCTGCTGTTATCAGTCCCTTAACCTTTCAAACTAATTAAACTAACAAATGGTAAGGACTGCACAACAACCATGCCCGAAGGAGGTCCCGATCTTCCGATGGCGACTAATATTACGCTCCGCAGGAATGCTTCTTAGAGCGTTCGACCACTCTACCGCGACAAATGTACGGGACTTCACATCTTCGGTTATTAGTCCCTAGGCTTACAAACTAATTAAACTATGTTAAAAGGAGGATCAGAGCCTCCGACGGCGAACAACCACGTGCTCCATAGCCAGGCGCCACTCTGCCGCCACTCTGCCGTGCTGCCACGCATTACTGTACGAAATCTGCTTACTTCGGTCCCCTCTACTCTCGTTTTTGACATATCTTTTATGACACCAGGTGATTATAGTTTAACAGTAAAAACTCTGGATTGACGTTAGATTGCAACGTAATATTATCGGAGAAGGGGGAAAACGTATGTTAGAAGAACGTATATAGCATAGAAAGTGATCAATAAATGTTGCTTCATGTGTCAGAATATGTAAATGACAACGCCTGTCATATGCATCAATTTGCCACAAACACGTCGGGTCAACAGCTTTACATCACTTCACGTCAGAGAAAATGTTCAAATGGTTGTAAATCTATCGGACCAAACTGCGTGGTCATCAGTCCATAGCTTACAAACTACTTAAACCTAGGTAAACTAAGCTACGGACAAGGACACACACCCATGCCCAAGGGAGGACTCAAACCTCCACGACCAACCGCGCGCTCCGCAGCGAGACGCTTTAGACCGCTTGGCCACTCCACCGCGGCCACGTCTGAGCTGTTCGCCATGTAAGATCGCGCTCTGCTTGTAAAGCTCTTCTGCAAGTGTAAACGAAGGCTTCCGCGGCCGTTGTCATTGTATGTAAAACTCTTCTGTGTGTTGGACCGCATCGTCAAAATATCAAACACTTCACCGACGTTTCGGCCACTATTGCAAGTGGCCATCTTCTGGGTGTTACATTTACTGCTGGGTGACGGAAAGCTGGTGTCTTAAATACTAAATGTTGCTAGTTGCTATTGGTGGTTTCAGCTCTCTTTCATTGGTGTTTACTTTATTTCTTCCTATTGGTGGAAAAGGAAGTCCAGGATTGGTGTTTATATTAATGTTTGCCATTGGTTGAACCTGGCGAATGAGGAGCGGTGGTAGCAGTGACGTAGCAGTGATGCCTAGCGCCGGCTAGAGCCTGCTGTTTGCTCTGTGTACGGGCGGCCGCTGTTGTCTGCGGGCGGGCCCCTATGGACTGCACTGCGCGCGGTGTCGTCGCGGAGCGCTGCTACTGCTGGCAACCAAGACGCGGGAAGTCTGTACCCGTCTTCCCTGTTCATATTTCCGGGTCGCTTAGCTATTTCAATTGCTTCCCTGATTTTCCTCTTCAAAGTATAGGGCTGTTTTGCCAGTACAGCGACTTTCCGAAAATCCATATGTTTGCCGCACTCTTCTTGGTGTTCAGCTACTGCCGACTTTGTATGCTGTCCTAGCCGAATGTACCTCTCGTGCTCGGCTATCCTTGTTTTAATCGGCCGCCCAGTTTCGCCAATGTACACCTGGCCGCACTCACAGCCGATTTCGTAGACTCCAGCTGTGTGCAACTTATCCGTTTTGTCCTTCAGTGAGCCTAGGACACCTCTTATTTTATTGTTGCTGCGAAATATAGGCTTGATGCCCTCTCGACGAAGTATTTTGCCTACTCGTTCGGTGACGCCTTTTACGTATGGCAATAGGGCGATGGTTTGTCCTTCCTTTGGCGCTTCCCTTTTGTTTCTATCATTAGGTGTCATAGTTTGCTCGATCATCCTCTTCCCATAACCGTTTGCTTCGAAGGTGGACCTGATGTTTTTTAATTCTGCTTTCAGATGTTGTTCGTCACTAATCCGGTATGCCCTCTTAGTTAGAGTGTGGAGCACGGACTTCTTTTGCGTAGGATGATGGTGGGAAGTTGCGTGAAGGTACCTGCCTGTGCTGGTGGCTTTTCTAAATACCCGATGGCCCAGTTTGCCCTCTGGTTTCCGATAAACCTCTACGTCGAGGAAAGGGAGCACACCATTCTTCTCAATCTCCATGGTGAACTGGATCTTGTTGTGCTGTTGATTGAGGTGTTGATGAAAATTCTGCAGCTCCTCTTCTCCATGAGGCCAGATGACAAACGTGTCGTCTACATATCGCAGCCAGCAGTCTGGACGTAGTGGTGCGGACTGGAGAGCTGTTTCCTCGAATGCCTCCATGAAAATATCGGCTGCAACGGGTGAGAGAGGTGAACCCATTGCAACTCCGTCCGTCTGTTCATAAAATTTCCCTTTCCACCTGAAATAGGTGGTCGTTAAACAATGTTGCACCAGATCGCAAACGTCGGGTGGAACACGTTCCTCTAGGATGCTCATGGTATCCGACACTGGTACATTTGTAAATAAGGACTTCACGTCGAAGCTGACCATCAAATCCGTGGTGGAGATTCGTTTTTCTTCTAAAAGTGCTACGAAATGGGTTGAGTCCTTGACAGGGTGATCCATTGATAGTGACCGGGCAAAATATATCACGAAATAAGCATTACAAAATAATAATAGAAATTGAAAGTTACAAAACTTATCTAGCTTGAAGGGGGAAAACAGCTGGCACTATCGTTGCCCACTAGATGGCGTTGCCATAGATCAAACGGATATCAGCTGCAATTTTTTAAATGTTACCCCAATTTTATTAAATATTCGCCTAGTACGTACATAGATATGAATATTTTATGTGGAACACTTTTATCACTTTGCAAAAGATGGCGCTGTAATAGTCACAACTGAATAACTACGTCGTATCGCTTAACATTTCGCCAGTGCTGGCGGTATTTGCTTCGTGATATATTACTCGTGTTGAAAAGGACCATTTACCCATTTCATAAAAGTTCGATGTGTTATTTATGTATGGATATTGTGATAAAAATGCCAAACGGACCTGTGCTGTGTAAGTTGATCGTTATCCTGAAAGACATCATACAAGTGTCCGGACTTTTCATCGGATAGTTATGTTATTTAATGAGACGAGAAGTGTTCAGCCACAAGTGAAACGTCAACCACGACCTGCAACAAATGATGAAGCCAAAGTAAGTGTTTCAGCTGCAGTTGTGTCTAATCCGCACATCAGTAGTAGAAGAATTGAGCGAAAATCGGGAAACTCAAATACACCGGCGTTGAGAATTCTTCATCTACATAAATTTCACCCGTACCACATTTCTTGTACCATAGTGCAGACTTTGAAGGTCGTGTATAGTTTTTCCACTGGGCACAAAATAAATTACTGGACGATGTTTTTTCCCACGCGTTCTGTTTAGTGACGAAGCTTCACAAACAGAGATAACATAAACCGGCATAATATGCACTATTTGGCAACGGAAAATCCACGAAGGTTGCGGCAAGTGGAATATCAGCTACCTTAGCGGGTTAATGTACGGTGCAGCATAATGGGAGGAAGGATAACTGGCCCCTATTTTATCGATGCCAATCTAAATGGTGAAATTTATGCTGATTTCTTGAGTAATGTTCGACCGATTTTACTACAAGATGTTTCACTGCATGACAGAATGACGATGTACTTTCAACGTGATGGATGTCCGGCACATGGCTCGCGTGCTTTTGAAGCGGTCTTAAATTGAATAATTAATGAGAACTGTATTGGTCGTAGAAGCCATACCATGGCACGTACGTCCACCGCATCTTACATCCCCGGATTTCTTTCCGCGGAGAAAATTTAAGGATATTTGCTATCGTTATTTACCTACAACGTCTGGAAAACATGTGTCAGGGCATTGTCAGTGCATGTGAGAACATTTCTGAAGGCGAATTACTCACTGTTGAGAGGAATTTCGTTACGCTTATTACCAATTTCATTGAAGCTGAAGGACATCATTTTAAACATTTATTGAAGTCATGAGGTTATTACAGGTAATCGCGCAGTAACATCATGCGTTCTCATAATGTA
Source organism: Locusta migratoria (assembly GCA_026315105.1). NCBI lineage: Eukaryota > Metazoa > Arthropoda > Insecta > Orthoptera > Acrididae > Locusta > Locusta migratoria. Next base: position 411,038,269 of record CM048746.1, on the reverse strand, counting down.
TGATAATTTCACAAAAGTACATGTATCACATTGGAACAGCAGAAATAAAGTTCAAACGTACTTACGTTCTGTGTTTTAATTTAAAAAACCTACCTGTTTTCCACTGTTCGTCTAAAATTGGGAGCAATGTGTTGGTGAATATTACAGCGCCGTCTATCACAGAGCGATGAAAGTGTTCGAAATAAAACATTAATTTTTGTTTAAGTACTAGACAAATATGTAATAAACATGGGGGTACCTATTTTTAAAAAAATGCAGTTGATATCCGCCATCTAGCGGGCCAACCATAGCGCCATCTTTTCTCCCTTCGTGCTAGAAAAGTTTTGTTCTTTGTAGTTTTTTCGTTTGATGCTTGTTTCGTGAGATATTCTGCCCAGTCACTGTATATGGGCTATGACGCCCTGATTTTGTACTTTATGTGCGACCCGAGGTATTGTGAATTTTGGTTTACCTTATTTCACTTTTATATTTTAAACAACTATGTTCAACTTTGTAGCTTTCTCTTTCATTTTCATTTTTAGTGTCTTTCATGAGGGTCACCGCCCGAAACGCGGAAGAAGAATAAAGAATCCATTACAACGTTGAATCTTCGTCATTATTGCAGCGCAACAGCCTGTTTAAGGTCTTTTATAAAATGAGACGTAAAATCCCACGAAGTACACTTTGTGCTATCCATTAAAAATTACCCATGTGTACTAATTGCATCCTGTTGGCCTGCCATCAAGAGAAACTATTGCTTTATAATATCTGCTGACATGGAAGTGGACGATGAATGGCGGTGGAAGATTTTGTGGACAGACGAATACAACTTCCATCTCTCAGGGTGTGTAAAAACCTGGAATTGTCGAATATGGGAAACGTCGAAATTGTGAAAACAGGAAATCCCCACGCGAATCAAACAGTACCTTTTCATTCTGAAAAGGTCAAAGTGAGGGCCGGCCGCGGTGGCCGAGGAGACTGAGGCGCTTCAGTCACGGTCTGCACGGCCACTACGGTCGGGGGATCGAATCCACCCTCGGGCATGGATATTTGTGCCGTCCTAGTTCGTAAGTAGTTCATAAGTAGTTTGTAAGGTTAGGGACTAATGACCCCGTAGTTAAGTCCCATAAGCTTTACAAACAGTTGAACATTTTGATTTTTGTCAAAGTGATGTGTGGCTTTACGGCATATTGTGATAGGGCCACATTTTTTCAAAAAAAAAAAAAAAAAAAAAAAAAAAAAAAAAAAAAAAAAAAAAAAGTTCAAATGTTTGTTAAGCTAATGGGACTTAACTACGGGGTCATCAGTCCCTAAACTTACAAACTATTTATCAACTACCTTATACTAAGGACGGCACAAATATCCATGCCCGAGGGGGGATTCGAACTCCCGACCGTAGTGGCCGTGCAGACCGTGACTGGAGCGTCTTAGTCCCCTCGGCCACCGCGGCCGGCACATTTTTTCGAAGAGACATGTGCATAGGGGCCTGTTAGTGGTACCGTTAGTGGTCAATACAGCTGTCCGACAGCGTGGATGTGTGGATGAAATCATTTTAAAGGTGTCGCATTTCCGCACATTGAAAATCCAGTTAATCAGGTGTTGAAATGCCATTTCGGAAATTCTAGGGTTGTCAGCCGCCATTATCCAACAGTCAGGCCGTCCCGATTAATTGATCTTAATCCGTGTAACTTCTGGTTGTGCGGGTTTTTGAATAATGTGTTCAGTGATCCGACTGCGAAATTAGTTGCTTTGAAGGCATGCATTGCGCAACACATTCTCAACGTGACGGTAGAAATACTTCGATCAGATATGGGACATGGTGTTTCTCGATATCAACTTGTTGCAGAAAACAGGTTGAGAGAAAATTGAACAACTTTTTGTACCAGTCACACGGAAATTAAAAATGCGATTAGATTTTGATTAATGTTTTTATGCGTATTTTGCCTCAGGACAGTGAAAATAACTTTTCTTTATTTTAATTTCAATTTCCCTAACCGAATGAAGTACCGGCACACGCAAGGCCCTCTTCAGCCGAGAGGGAAATAGCTCTAATTAACATGCAGTATATAGAAGTAAAGTACTGGTGACGAAAAACATAAGATAATTAAATTTTGCAAGGTGACAGTGATGAAGAATTAAAACATGACCTAATACAGAGGAAAGACTGTTGTCTGTAAGTATAATCACAGCGACAAGAGAAAAATTTCACGGACTGCAGCTGTGGACATATGAAAGAAACACCAGGTGTCGGCTGCCAGTTGATCTTCCATTGTTCATTAAATAAGAACAACTGAAAGAAAACGTATTCGATGAGTACTCACAAACACTAAAGATTAAGAGATGAGGGGCGGTAGGGGTGGCAAGGATGCAGACGGGTTGAGGATGGGGAAGGATGGTGGAAGAGAGGATGATGAGGGGAGAGGGTGGGGCTAAATGGCCAGAGGAGGAAGGGGCTAGAGGGGCGATCAGGAGAGGGTGTGCCGGAGGGAGAGCAAGTACTTTGAGGCAAGTCCCCAGGAGATGAGGAGAGGAGAATGGGAGAGGGGAAGAAGAGAGGGATGCATTGGGTCCTGAGGAAGACAAAAGTAAGAGGGAGGACAAGTGGATCACAGGTGGGAAAAGGCTTAAGGGATGGACAAGGAATTTGCAGGTTTAAAGGACGGTGGGTGTTGGCCCCAGGTTCAGCTACTAAATAGTTTGGGAGGCAGAGACGGGAGTGGGCTTTCTCTTGGATGTTGCGTAGGTGGTTTTATAGAAAGGAGACGCTGGTTGTACATGTGGCAAAGAGTTCAAGGTGTTGCTGGAGAGGACGTTGGCATGGAGCGAGGTTCGAAGCCAAGAAAAGGAAGGGAGTAAAATCAGCGTACTGGAAGAGAGTATGTAGGGTGCTGGCTTAGTCATGTCGGATGCGTAAAGGAGAGAGGGGAGAGAGGACAGATCCTTGGGGAACGCTGGCAGAGGGGTGGAAAAATAGGAGTTATTGACAGAGATGCAGGAGGAGCGGTTAGAAAGGAAGGAACTAATGACCCGGATGTCGTTAATGTGAAGTGTGTAGGTCTGGAGTTTAAAGAGCAGGTCGGGATGCCTAATCCAGTTGTAGGCCCGTTCCAGTTCCAAGGAGACAAATCTAGCGGCACGATGGGAATTTAACAGGAGAGAAGGGGGAGGGGAGGTCATGCAGAGGAGTTGTTCGTCAGTGCAGTTTGATAATGGTGATGGGGAGGGGGGCGGCGAGCCAAGGTCACACAGTTATCTGGGAGGGGACAGTGAGTGCGGAGATGGTTATGGATGGGATGATAATGAATGGTTAAAACGAATGTGACTGATGATTTTTATGTGGAGTTTCACTTCAGGACAAGGAACCCATTTTTCCTATAAGAAGTAATAAGATCTTGCCGTGGTGGATGGGCTAACGGAACTTACGTTATTTACACTCTTTCACAATGAGTAGTACAGTTTAACTTCTAACATCTACCTTAGGCATTGTTGTGTGATTCATTCGTCATTTGTAGTAGATCACTTAATTTATGGTGCTTAGAGCGACATCCTTTTTTTCAGTTCGTTTCGTTCTATTAGGGACTACGAGGATCGTCTTAACTCTCAGCTAGGGTATTCTGTTCTTGGCCCAGTACGCCTCCATCGTCTGGCTGTGAGCCTGCTTCCTCTCATCTGTCCATTTAGTTCTGGTGGTGCCTGTACACTTCTTGCTTGTGAGAGATAGTGGGAAGATTACAAGTAGGATAGCCTGACGGTTTTGATCAGTTTTCAGACTATTTATGTTTATTTTGTTGTACTTCCCACCTTCCTTCCATCCTCGATAATATTCCGTTGCAATTTTCCGATATTCGGTGGTGATATTTACAGCATTTTGATCGTTTACATTTAATTATAATCACTATGTATAAGCAGTCAGTTTGGCGCAAAATACTAGTAATTGTATTATTAAAACTTCCTGGCAGATTAAAATTGTGTGCCGGAACCGGGATTCGGAACTGGGACCTTTGCCTTTCGCGGGCAAGCGCACTACCGACTGTGCTATCCCGACACGACTCACGATGCCGCCTCACAACTTTACTTCCGCCAGTACCTCGCCTCCTACTTTCCAAACTTCACAGAAGCTCTCTTGCGAACCATGCAAGTCTAGCACTCCTGGAAGAAAGGATATGGTGGAGTCACAGCCTAAGGGATGTTTCCAGAATGAAACATTCACTCTGCAGCGGAGTGTGCGCTGAATATCAAACTTCCCGGCAGATTAAAATTGTGTGCCGCAACCGGGACTCGAACCTGGGACCTTTGCCTTTCGCGGGAAAGCGTACTACCGACTGTGCTATCCCGACACGACTCACGATGTCGCCTCCTTTCTTCGAGGAGAGCTAGTCTTGTATGGTTCACAGGAGAGCTTCTGTGAAGTTTGGAAAGTAGGAGGCGAGCTACTGGCGGAAGTAAAGTTGTGAGGCGGCATCATGAGTCGTGTCGGGATAGCACAGTCGGTAGTGCGCTTGCCCGCGAAAGGCAAACGTCCCAGGTTCGAGTCCCGGTTCCGGTACACAATTTTAATCTGCCAGGAAGTTTCATATCAGCTAACACTCCTCTGCAGAGTGAAAGTTTCATTCTGGAATTGTATTGTTGTAATATATTATACTAAAAGACGTAAGTTTTGAGTGTCAGTGGTGTGATCCACTGGCTGCAGAAGACAGCTCTCGCCGCTGGCCTGAGCCCCGGGATTCCAGCACGCCTCGCCGGCTTCATATCTGCGTGTGCCTCGCCCGCCCCAGCCGCGGCTGCACGCGCCATCGCCGCCACCTGCACAGCTAGCTGCCCTCGCTGTGGCTGCCGCATGCGGCCGCAGCCAGACCGAGACCGCGGGCCGCGCAGCTCCACTTTGCGTGTCAGGTGTCGTTTGGCTGGCCTAGCCGGCCGACAGTGATGGACGAGTCCGCCATTTCCCCGGCTCCCACTTTTGCCGTAAAAGCTCCCCGCAGGCCCGTCCACTGTTTCAGCGGAGAGGCTGACAAAGTGAGCGGCCACACCGCGGGAAGCTGCGCACAGTGTTGACCGCCCCTGACCCGCACTTTGGTGCAAATGCCATTAACCCTCGGCCGGCAGCGCCAATTACTGTAACTTCAGCAGCAGCGCAGTGCAGATTTGCTAGCACTGTGCATTCCGAGTTACGTACCTAGTACATAGCTTATAAGTAATCGAAATGACACAAATAGTTTAATGTACTGAGTTCCACATTTATTAATAACTGAATTAGTACACGAAATACCTAAGGTGTATAAATACAACAAATGTAACCTTATTCCGAAAGTGGACAATAATCTTCAAATATGAGATATTTAAGAAAATTTGAAATAAAAATACGAATAAAATGTAATCAAATGACACAGTATTTCTAATAATAAAACATAATTATTATATTATTCCATATGCCTGTATATGAGAAAAAATTATACAGTCCATGAGGAGAACAGAGTATGTTATTTACATGTTACATATTTTATCATACACCTACAGTGACTTTACTCAGAATCAAAATTATCGGTGCCAACTGCACAGTTTTTACATTCAATTGTTATCTGCAGACACGAAATAATGACAAGAACAATATGTAACATGAGTAAATTTGTTCTTAGCTCTGCCACAAACCTTCCTTGCTGATGGAGGCCCTTGTTGTTCTTCGTTCAAATGTTTGTATAGCTTATGGGACTTAACTACGGGGTCATCAGTCCCTAAACTTACAAATTACATGCCCGAGGGGGGATTCGAACCCCCGACCATTTTGGCCGTGCAGACCGTGACTGGCACGCCTCAGTCCCCTCGGCCACCGTTGGCCGGCAGTTCTTCGTCTAGTGTGTTGTACCTCCTCAAAACACCTTCACATCTAATGGCAGTGACACGATATTGGCTCCAATAATTAGGTACGGTTTCATCATCTGACGAGCCAGATTCTTAAAAAATATTCATATACTGACTGGTTCATTTTGAGGATTTGCTTACTAAATTGTTGTTGTAATTGTTGTGGTAGTTTTCAGTCCGGAGACTGGTTTGATGCAGCTCTCCACGCTATCCCGAGCAAGAGTAATTTGTGAAGGCATTTATTGCTGCTACGTTCAGTAATTCAGAAGAAAGTTCCAATATCCCATATGTCACTCGGGAAATATTGTACATGCCACGTAGCTGAACAACTGTGTCACAACTCCTTTCGTCATTTAATAAAATTATCGTAGGCTTCCCTGATTCTTCATCCACAGCTCTTCCATCATTCATCATTTGAAGTAATAACGCATACTCGTTCTTTTTAGAAACATGGGAGACCAGTGTTGCCGTTTTTTTGTTCAAATGTTCAAATTTTTGTACAGCTTATGGGACTAAACTACGGGGTCATCAGTCCCTAAACTTACAAACTACTTCTGAACTACTTACGAACTAGGACGGCACAAATATCCATGCCCGAGGGGGGATTCGAACCCCCGACCGTAGTGGCCGTGCTGACCGTGACTGGAGCGCCTCAGTCACCTCGGCCACCGCGGCCGGCGTTTCTTTGAAAGCCAAAAAGATTAAAACCATCTTCTCGATATTTGAGTTGCAGGAACTTCTCTTTTATTCTTCCACAATGTACCAATAGTAATGCTAACGAATAACCAGTGTACCAATTATCAGTAACCGGCTCTGTAAACCTGTTAACATCAGTGGGATTATTTGACAAGCAGAAAGGTCGATATGGTTGTTTTCCACAAAAACAGCAGTGCTATCAGTTACTCTTTCGTTGCTTCCCTATAGGTCCTGTCTCTTGAGTAATTAGTGTGAGCTTTCTTTTGTGTTATGTAGAAGTTAGTGTATGTAATTACCTCGTCAATTATATTATTATGAATGAGAGAGATTGAGCCTCTGACCTCATGCCCTTTGCATTTCCTTTTAGACCAGGGAAGATTTTTATGATATTCTCTTTCAGTGTTTTGGAGTGCTGGTTCTATGGCGATTTACTCCACAAGTTGGTACCGTCTTTTTCCACCTAAGAATTGGCACCATCTTCAATATCAGATTCATTGCCACAAAAATCTTGTTCGGAATCAGAACTAGGATTTGCATAATCTTGAATAATAGTTTCCTCTTCTTCATCTGATGAGGAATCCAGACAAAAATCACTAAGATCTTCATTAATTGTCGAAAGAAATTATTTTATTTCCTCATCTGTTAGATCCATACCACGTCTGCGAGACGTGAAGTGTAAGTTATGTAATTGAATGAGTAGAATAATACTCATTTTCGCATTATGTAAGAGATTTATCGAGAGTTAAACTCGTGTTATGAAATAAATTTACATTTTTAGTATTATAATATGTAGGGTAAAATTTATACAATAAATATTTACTAAAAATGACACAAACCCATTTGCAAGGAAAACTAGACACAACACAAAACAATTGAAATGTACTTACATGACAGGCAGCGCAGTGCAATCTGCTACCAGTGATGCACTCTCCAACAAACTTTGTTTTGGGTAGACACACTATAAACTTGGAACCTTCACTGACATCATTGTTAAGTTTCAAATGAGGAATAACGGCATCTCCATTATTGCGACCACAATGAAAAGTGGTAGCACATTTTCACCAGCGCAGCCGCTCGAAGGTTAATGTGCTCAGCGATATTCCTACCTCCTGTATAGAAAAGAAGTCACAATATTATAACTAACACATATCATATCGGCATTGGTTTGACCCTTACTCGGGAGGTGATCCAATGACTCACCGTTTAATATCTACACCCTCCCCCCCCCCCCCCCCCCCCGCTCACAGAAATCTCTTGATCGATTGCTTTCAAAGTTTGATACGATGTGGCATTGTAATACAGGAAGGTTTCTATGTAAGGGAAGACGGGACAAGACGGGGACGTGGGGTAAAACGGGTAAGGACTGTAACGAACAGTTAGAGTGCTGCCATTTGTGGATAGGTATATCAATTTTACCACTACACAGCTCCCACTGTACTGACATTGGTACACCTGATTGCCGCGAAGGGTTCTGCGAGCTTTGCAACGTAGGTACAATTTTTATACATATTTGCAATATTTTACTATTTTAGAGGCCCTAAAACAGGTAGTTAGTGGTCGTTTGTCCATATTATAAAACTGAGTCTATATCACTGAATAGTACGTCTTATTAACAATAAACTGCTGTGTCAAGAGTTTTCATGTAGGCTTAACATAAACCTGAACGTCTATTTGTCCAATCATTACCTACTTATCCTACCATGTGTTTACCTCGCTGCTGGTTTTTGAACAAATACATTATACGTCGAATACAGTATCCTAATTTATTACAAATAATTTCTCAGGTATAGTTGTTTTAACTAAAACTCCTTATAAGGTTGAACTGCCTGAAGAAATTAAAAGAAAATAATCCCTTACAATTTCTGCATCTAAACTAAAACTCTTCTCAAAGTAGTATAGTGCACGTAGTATAAAAAATGTTCAAATGTTTGTAGAGCTATGGGACTTAACCCCGAGGTCATCAGTCCCTAAACTTACAAACAACTTATGAACGAGATAATACCAAGAGTGGCACAAATATCCATGCCCGACGGGGGATTCGAACACCCGTACGTAGTGGCCGTGTAGAAGTGACTAGCGTGCCGTAGAGCGCTCGGCCACCGCGCCCGGCGAACCTAGTATACCAAAAGAAGAATATAATCACAAAGAAAAAGTGGTGAGCGTTACTGGTTTCTTGAACAATCCTTCTCGCTCAAGAGACAATTGTTGAGGTTGAATGACAACGAGGAAGCGAGTAAAGACTGTTTGTGCTGCTACGACGTCTCTGATGGAAGCTGGATACGGTGTATTGGATGTGGCAGCTGCGCCCACGACACTTGTGCAGGGACAGTAAGTGATGTCAACGAGGCTGTTAACATTTGTCTACTATGTGAAAGTAATAGGCCTAAATAAAGGCCGCGGCGGAGTGGCCGAGCACATGCTCATGCTCCGATGCGCGAAGCCGTTCACCGTCGGAGGTTCGAATCCTTCCTTGGGTATGGATATTTGTGTTGTCTTTAGTATAAGTTAGTTTATAAGTAACTTGTAAGCTTAGGAACTAATGACCCCGAAGTTAAGTCCCGTAAGCTTAACAAATAATTGAACATTTGCCCTAAAATAAAAATAAAAAATAAAATAAAATAAAAAGAATTTGATTCAGCAATTCAGAAAGTCGGTTTGAAAACTTATCTTCTCATTATTCCAATCTTTATATAAGCTTTAGAGATGAATTCATGAGAGTACCACGTCTCACTCCGAATACGGGGCAAGACGGGGAATTTGCAGTTTATTTTTCAAATCGAGATACATATAACAAAACGTAAGAAGTTTCCAGGATTGGTTCCATGTTCCCGCAATTCAATATGCGAATAAACAAATTATAATAAAAATATTTTGATTGTTTTGTTGTTGTCCATTTCCTAAGGGGTTAAAAACTTCCCCATCTTGCTAAAAAAAATGTTCAAAAGTTTGTAAATCTATCGCACCAAACTGCGTGGTCATCAGTCCGTAGCTTAAAAACTACTTAAACTAAGGTAAACTAATCTAAGAACAACACACACACACACACACACACACACACACACACGCCCTAGAGAGGATTCGAACCTCCACGGTGAGCAACCGCGCGCTCCGCAGCGAGATGCTTTAGACCGCTCGGCTACTCCACCGCGGCTCCCCCTCTTGCCCCGGCTGCCCAATATGTATATTACTTTAGCGATTTTTCGTATCATCGTTTACCCTGTATAAAATTTATATAAATTGATACATAACATACACAAAAAATATAAATATGACACAGCGCTGATTCCAGTAGAACGTTCTGTTAAAATTTCAAAACAGTCGGCCAAGAAGTTTCGGAGATAAAAGATTTTGAACATAACACTAAACATGGCTTTAGGTTAGATATAGTTATATGATGGAACAGAGGAGGTGGAGGATATTTATGTTGAAACGGGAGAAACGGATAAACTGAGAGTGATGATGAAATGAATATCAACACGCAGTTACTCGTTAAACGTGAAAGGTTTATTGCGACAACCGTTTCAAAAGCTTTCCTGTAGTTTTAGTTCTACTTTACTCGCTGTAATGTATCGTCTGAAATACATCGAACAGTAAGCTACCCGCTATCGAAATTCTTGAAATAATTAGTGCCAATTTAAGACGACTGTTGCGAATAAAGGAAAGGTTAATGCTTTATTAGAAACCTAAGATGCTGTACTAGTACGTGTCAAAACATCAGATATTTTTAAACCGTATGATTTCTTCAAAATGGAGTGAGAAGCGTTATGAAACTAAAATCAAACGCAGAATGGAAATTAGGCATTTTCAAATTTCAGAAGAAAAGGAAACCAATTATGGGAAAAAATAATTTGATAAAACGATATGGGTTGGTCCTCTATAATGTCAACAGTTTTTATTGCATTAAAATAGGAATACTGATTTCTCCATTTATCCCCGCCTGGCCCGACCGGGAGTGGCCATCTGCGCGCAGTTTAGTGTAAATAAATATTCCTTCAAATCTAGAGTGGTTATTTCGTCCACTCTCAAATTTTTGAGTGGGTAAGTGTAAGAGGCGTATGTTTCCATAAAATGGTATCAAAATTCGATGCATACCCTTTGCAGTTACATCGACGGTTTTCTGTCCACAACATGTTCGAATCTGTACTTCACGTCACGTAGCCTGAGCAGACGGTGACTGACATTGTTGCCCTGATTTAACTCTTATTACGTAAAGGTATGTCTTATATTACTAACCTAAAATGTTGTTGGTCCTGGAATTGAAAACCAAAATCAAATAAGTTCGCATCGCTTTCCCAATAGCTTCTTCGTGGAGAGCGAAGAAGTGACACCTTCTATTGCCTTAGGACGAAAACGTCCGCGGAACTAATGAACTGCATGAGGATGCAACAGATGCCACTGCATTACGACTACTGTTCGTATCCACAGGACTTATCCCTCTAAGTGAGAAAAGTGTCATGATGATCTCTCCACTAGCCAAAGATTTTGGAAGAGACCCCTATCGGAACTCAGGAACAGGACTGCCATGGGGCAATGAACAATTTTGTTGTTTACAAACGTAGGCTTCCGCGGCAGTTGTCACTATCAATAAAATTCTTCGGGGTATGAAACAGCGTCGTCATTTTATAAACTGTACCGACGTTTCGGCCACTGTTGCAGGGGCCTTCATCAGGGTCTGTGAAAAAAATGTTCAAATGTTTGTATAAAGTCTATGGGACTTAACTACGGGGTCATCAGTCCCTAAACATACAAACTACTTATGAACTACTTACGAACTAGGACGGCACAAATATCCATGCCCGAGGGGGGATTCGAAACCCCGACCGTAGTGACCGTGCAGACCGTGACTGGAGCGCCTCAGTCCCCTCGGCCACCGTGGCCGGCAGTTCTTCTTCTAGTGTGTTGTACCTCCTCAAAACACCTTGACATCTTTATGTGTGTGTGGGGGGGGGGGGGGGGAGTGTTTTGAATATTCCTCTACAAGTAAGGACATATAATGATAGGAAAATAGGATAAGGATTCAACTACTGTAAACCTTTAGTGACCCGGTTTTTCTCATCCCTACATCACGAACAGAACACAGAGAATGGTAAAACCGAAATCTGAAGGGAAACAAAAGTCCTTTTAATCACGAGGGACTTGAACGGGTTAGAAGGTGATGCAATAGAAGAGAGGCTTGTTGGAGAATATGAGATTGGCAGCAGTAATGACACAGTGGGAAAGCATAATCGAGTTCTTTAATTAATTTCACGTTGTAATTATTGTTAATGCTATGTACAAATATTGGAAAAGATAAAGGTGTAGGGTAAAAGTGCCAAACGTACGCAGTCGCAAAGAGAAAGCACTTTGTGTTGCCTAAATTAATCATTAGGTCACTAACGTAGTTGTGGTATTAGGCTTCTAGTAGAAATGTTGTGAATAAGTCCCGTACTTACTACGTGAACTGCACAAGGATCAATTTTCAGCTGTCGTCTTGTAATACTGGTACGCTGTTGCATAAGGTATTTACAAAATTCATCAGCAATAACCTTTAATTCTTGATTCCATTATGAAAGGCTAACTTTCAGTATACCATAATGTAATCACATGATTCGCCAATGTAACATGTGCTGACATGTGTTGAGTTTTCCTGAAACCTTCGTTACTGTACGAAAGAGCATGCAGTAATCCATTTAACCCTGATGTGCTTTCGGAGGAAGAGGTTTTTTACATCTCATAAAAATGATCGACCTCGATATCATTGAGATTTCTGAAGAATCAGAATAGCAGATATGCAAAGAGGCAGATTTGATCAGCGCTATCAATGGTGACGCAGGTACAGTCTCTCGATTTGTGGGAAATCTTGTCCATACCAAAAGTTAAACAAGCAATAAGGAGTAAGCCACCAGCCGTACAATCAGAGGTCGTGACATACTCTCCATACATAAAATTTGTGGGAAGTGTCTCAGCGGAAATCTTGTCCATACCAAAAGTTAAACAAGCAATAAGGAGTAAGCCACCAGCCGTACAATCAGAGGTCATGACATACTCTCCATACATAAATTTTATTTGGAACATAAATACTAAGAGAAACATATCGTTTTATAAACCCAATGCTCGGGAGGCATCCAGTGTCATAAAGAACATTGCTTCTAAGGACGCATCTCGTTCTGGACGGAATAGGCCCACTGCACCTGCAACTGATGACACTGCAAACAATTTTCTTACCAGGATGTGACGTGTAGTATGAGGAGCCAATAGTGGGGGACGGGATGCATTGTGTTAAGGTCTAGTGTTGGTGATACGAACAGTGCTCATGAGGATGGTATTGAGAAATAATGCACAGTTCCCATATTTTATATTTGAGAGGGCAGAAACGCCGTCCTATATAATCCCGCGTATGGTGTAAGACGCATACGCGGCCTTACCACAGGTACTGTGCAGAAACAGGTCTTCGGCGCCGCCGGTTCCGGAACCAGCGGTGCTCGCGATATATCGCACTCATGGGTTGTCTTCTAACACTGTGGCAGGTTGCAAAAGAGAACGATGTTTTTTCGTGTGAAATAAAACCGTGTTCCACGCCCTGCTAAGCTGGAAACCCTTGTCTCTGTTGATCAAATTTTCTGACAATCTAATTTCAATTTACTCCTTGTAAACATTGTCCCAGAAACCGAACTCGCCACTATACTAGTTTCATCGAATAACATCCTATGCTCCTCGTTTAGTTCCGCCATGGCTGATTTTTCGGGGTGTAGGAGCCTGATGTGATGGCGATATTCTACACATCAGTCATGAACTGTGCGGATCGACCTGCCAATGTAAGCCTTTCCACACTCGCATAGAATCCTGTACACACCCTGTTTTTAAGGCTCATCTTTAACAGAAGTGCCTTAATCTTGGGTGGTGGACGGAACACACTCTGAATGTTAAATTTCCTTAGGAATCTGCTAATTGTGTGAGATATGCCCCCTTCATAAGGAATAAAAGCAACAGATCTGTCCTCCTCTTCATGAAGTTTCCGGGATGGTGCAAACTCCATAGGCTGAAGAATATGCTTGTCGGAGTATCAATTTTCCTTATACACAGAAGCCAAGTGTGAAATATTCTGTGGTAGACTATCTGCATCGGAAACCGCATAAACTCTGCGTACTAGAGTTTTAAGGACGCAACTAGGTTGGTGTGGTGTATGGCAGCTCCTTGCATTCGAGTATACATCTGTATGTGTGGGTTTTCGGTGAACACTGTGTCCCAGAGTACCATCATGTTTCTTGTACACCATGACATCCAGGAACGAAAGCTACCGACTGTACCAAAATTATTGGCTACTCACACCATCCGGAATCAGCAGGATACACCTCTGTTCTGACTTTCACTGACGAAAGCGATTATGTTGGCAGCAAGCTAGACATAACACAACCTGGAAATACGAGAACGTGCCAACATGATAACTCCATTGGCTGGAAAAGATTCAGAAATCAGATACTGGATTGTAAGGCAACCCAAGAGGAGATACAGATTCAGTTCACAGTTTAGTAATTATCGGAAGTAGATTGAAGGATACAACAATCTTCGGAGAGAACAAGTGTGAAAAGGGTTCGGATACCGTAGAATGAAGAAATACGTTTGAATATCTTTCAAGATTTGGATAGCGCCGCAACAAGGAGTACTAGAGTAGGAAGTTCAATAGACGATGGGTGGAAATATCTGAAAACAAAATGACCAATGTAGGATTGTCAAAGATGAGCACAGGAAATTAGTTACTAGGTAATCATAGATTACGTGAAAAATATGCATGAAAAATGTGATGAATCGAAAAGGAAATGATCGTCTTTAAGACAGCCTCAGAATACTGGAAAGTTAAAAAAACACCGTTGAAATTAATAGCAAGGTATATAACATTAAGAATGCATTAATGAAATCTTCTCTGGTTAAAAACCGCGTCATGTGGTTTACTGCCCACGAGCTTACGACAGAGATCTCGTCTGCCATTGTCAGGTGGATGACTTTTCATTCCGTGGCCGCTGCTGTGCTTCTATAGCCGAGCCGCCGCCAGTGACGTCACTGCTGCCCAGTTCCTTGACCTTATGTGGCCATGTTTTGGTAGCGCGTACGCCGCGCCCGCTTCAACTCCGCAATTACAGGTTCTCATGCCGTACTAAGCTACAAGCCGGCGTCTTTATTGAGGGGTTTACAGAAGAACGCGGTAGGAATTTCTAAAATCATTGGGAGAAGAAAACAAAAAGCAACTATTGAGTTTGGTGCATCCATATTCCCAACGACATGGGAACTCTGCTAAAATATCTCATTTTCGTGGCTGAGAGTTCATCGAACCACTTTCATACTTTTGGTACATCATTCAATTATCGAATACCGCTCCTAGCGCTTGGATTTATCATATTTTATTATAATTATTTTTGTCCCTATATGGGTGATAGACAACAATATATTTTATCATTCGGAGGAGAAGCTCAGCGATAGAATTTACATAAGTAGATCTCGCAGAAATGATAAATTTGTTGTTTTAATGAATACCATCCCTATTGTATAATTTCCGTGGCACTATCTCTCCACTACATCCTGATAGTAGAGAACAACCTACCTGTCTTTCCTTGTGTTCCGTAAATCCTTCCCACACCACTAATCTATATTCCATAAAAGGACTGACAATCGTGGTAGATAGTCTCTTTGGTTGTTCTGTGTTTTACCAATGAAAAGCTATATTTGGCTTGCCTTCCCCACAAAACTTTCTGTTCATCATTTCCAGTTTATGTCTGTCGTAACAGTATTAACTATGTATTTAGTTAAATTTTGGACTTTCAGGTTTTATTGATTTACCTATTGAACATAGCTTCCGGATTCGTTGTAATACTCATGTGGATGACTTCAAATTTTTCATTACTTCGGATCATGTACCAAATTTATCATTACACTGACATCTAAATCGTCCTGTATTTGTTTTTAATCTTCTGGAATTTCGCTAGTTGATAAACGAGAGTATAATTTGCTAACATCCTAAGAGAACCTATAACATTACCCTACGATTTATTTAATCCGTTCTTCCATCAGTTATTAAGAAATGCGCTTTTTCTGAGAGGAAATCATGATTCTAGTCACATATTTTAGACAATGCTCCATAGGCAAGCACTTTGCTCAAGAACTGTTTGTGACGGGTGGTTTCAGAAACCTTCTACAAATGTAGAAATATAGACTCAATTTGAGATACCTTGTCAATAATACTCATCACTACGTGTCAGTAAATACTTAGTTGTGGTTCACAAGAATGATATTTTGTACATACGCGCTCGCCATATAAATCTTTGTGGTAGTTCTAATTATTTTAACACAGTCTATGTTCCAAAACACGCTGTGAATCGACTTCATTAACACTGGCCCGTAATTTAGTGGATCTACTGCTTCTCTTGCTCATTAGAGTGAGCTGTGGAATTCCGTTAACCTGTGTTTAGCGAGGGTTTCAGCTGCACTACCATTAGTAGCACCACCATTACTATTGCGTAGTGCATGCAATGTTTGTGTCTCATCTCTTGTACACTTTTCATATAACCAGAATCTCCTTGGGTTTTCTCACAAATTTCGAGAGAGAATTTCATTGTGGGTACCAATCCAAGTATTTCCCATTGATGTCTTTTCAAACCTCAAGATTCTTTGCAAGATCTCCATCAGGGGGATTTTGTATAACTCAAGCATGGTTTCTTTCGATGCTTCTCGTCCGCTTTATAAATAAGGGGAAGCAGTTCTATGTATCGTTAATTTACTGGGTTGAAGTCTATAAATTGATGTCGGTGTAAGACACATGTGGTCTACACCTCTATTTCTAATTTGTAAGGAGTAGACAATCTCTCTTAGGAATGCATTAAGCGAAGTTTCGTCGTTTTGGAGGGTCATGGTAAAAAGGAAATACGTGTTTCTTTGTTATTATGCGAACGTAAAGAAGAACTACAGGCTCTTCCGTAAAGAATAAATCGTGTAATAAATTCAGAATACACATGTGAATGAACTGCGAGTAGTAAAGGGTAATATCGACCAGCAGAAATTGGCGATACGACGTAGATTTGTAAATAAGAAACAATTAACAAAGAAGATTGGCAGACGCATAGAGGACATTCATGGCCAAGAGGAATTAACTAATATGAAATGTTAGTTTTAGTATGAGGATTTCTGACAATGTACGTTTCAAGTACTGCTTTGTATCGAAGTGAATTATAGAATGTGGGAAACCTGGAACAGAATAAGATCGAAGAGCTCATCTGATCTTAAGCGTTTACCTGTATCACCAAATTTTAAAATAATAAATTCTCTTCTTACCAAAACTATTTATCGCACGCATTTTACTGCCCAATACTTCAGAAAAATACCTTGATTAATGACTCTCTGATAGTTACTTTAATATTTGATTTAACAATTTCCTCTTCTTCAGAAATTACTTTCTTCTGAATTTTATAATCATCTGTCCTCCGACTATATTACTTTACTATATCATTTGCAGTTAAAATTCCCTTAGCCGTCTGATTTAATTCGATACTGTATTCCGTTACCCTTGTTGTCCTCTTGTTAAAGTTCACTTTACTCCCTCATTTCAAGGTAGTAACCATTCCGTTTGTCGGAACTTAAATTCCCAGTTCAAATTTCTCCTTGCTTTCCTTCACAGCTTGTTAAATGTACAGATTAAATAACACTGAGGAAAAACAACAAATCTATCTTAGACCTTTCAAAACAAATACTACCCTTTCATGCCCTTTGACGATTTATAATTTATTTCTTGTTTCTGTAAAAATTGTTCATAAAATCCCTGTATTTTTCCCTTGCCGAATTGATAATTTTAGATAGTGTTGTGTGTTGAAACCACACAAACCGTTCTTGAGCAAACTGCTTGCCTATGGAACATTGTTTAAAATATGTGACTGGAATCATAATTTTCTTTCAGAGAGAACACATTTATTAATAACTGATGGACGCACAGATTAAATACATTGTTCCTGAAGGTAGTGTTATAGGTTCTCTTAGAATGTTAGAAGATGATACTCTCGTTTCAAATGTTCAAATATTTGTAAGTCTTATGGGACTTAACTACGGGGTGATCAGTCCCTAAACTTACAAACTACTTATGAACTACTTACGAACTAGGACGGCACAAATATCCATGCCCGAGGGGGGATTCGAACCCCCGACCGTAGTGACCGTGCAGACCGTGACTGAAGCGCCTCAGTCCCCTCGGCCACCGCGGCCAGCTACTCTCGTTTATCATCTAGTAAAGTTCCCAGAATATAAAAACAAATGCAGGAAGATTTAGATGTCTGAGTGACGCCAAATGTGGAGCATGATTCGAAGTAAAGTTCAAATGTTTGTAAATCTATCGGACCAAACTGCGTGGTCATCAGTCCGTAGCTTACAAACTACTTAAACCTAGGTAAACTAACCTAAGGACAACACACACACACATGCCTCAGTAAGGACTCGGACCTCCACGGCGAGCAACAGCGCGCTCTGCAGCGAGACGCTTTAGACCGCTCGGCTACTCCACCGCGGCGATTCGACGTAATGAAAGTCATCCACTAGAGTATTGAAACGAATCCGGAAAGCTATGTTCGATAGGTAAATCAATAAAATCTGAGGGTCCAAAATTAAATTAAATATATAGTCAATACTGTTATGAAAGACGTAAACTGAAAGAATGAACAGAAAGTTTTGTGGGAAAGGCGAGCCAAAGAAAGCTTTTTTTTTTTGGTAAAACACGCAACAACCAAAGGGACCATCTACCACGATCGTCAGTTTTTTTTTTTTTTTTTTTTTTTTTTTTTTGAATATATATTCGTGGTGTTGGAGGCATTTATGAAACACAAGGAAAGAAAGGTATGTTGTCTTTCACCAAATCTAGAAAAGCAGGAAATGTAGGATGCTAGTAGCCGATATTAAATGAATCTGAAAGTTAAATGAGTAGGTTAAAAACTGACAATGACTCCGCCTTTAGAAAAAAATGAACCAGGTGTGTCAAGGGCAACTGGTTATCTGCGCAAAACGATGCAAAAGTATATCGCTCCGCAGAATTGTGCTCGGGAAAGAGCATTCACGTAACCGAGGAAAAAAAAATAGAAAAAGGAAAAAAAATAGGCTGCATTGTTTCGCGGGTCGGTAGAGGGACAGCGGCGATCTCTTTCTGCTCGGCGGCTTTTTTCGGGAGGTCCGCGCATTACGCCGTGAGGAAGTACCCGCGTGTGCCGTTGTTCCGGCCGGGCGGGCGCATTCAGCCGGCCACACTCGCCGCCCAACAACAAAGGAAGACCTACTGCCGCTGCTGCTGCTGCCGTACTTTCTCGCCGCTCGCGCCCTGCCGATATGTACTGCCCACACACATCCGGCGCACCTGCGCGCTCCGCTAGCCCGCAACGCAGACCCGCGCCCTGAATATTGCACTCGCCCCGCGCGCATCATACTTCCAGACACGAGCGGCGTTTTTCAGTCTATCCCCCAGACTGTGCACGGCTGCAATAAACTGAATGAGCACATAAATAGATTATCAAGGGATAAATATTTTTGTACAAGGAATTTATTATAGTAACTAACCTCGGTGACGCTTTTCTGCGGCAAGAGAACGGGAAAATAAGCTAAAAAATCTTTCGAATGTATAGACTCACCGAGAAATTGCATCAAGGTAACCTATACGTGCATTCCATTGCATTCCTCTGCCTTTTGCCCACTTTAGGTTACGGTGGTAACACTAAAAGTGGGCCTTTGCGATCGTTTTTTTACAGCTCGAAATTTAAATCAAAATAACGGCTTAACCATTCATCTGACACGAAAACGGAATAACCGAATTTGTAGAGACCAAAATTCTCTACAACTTTGCTCTGTTATCTTTTTTTCATATCTCGTATCGTTTCAGAGGTATTTGCAAACATAACGGCGATTTCGGTATGTCTGTTCTCCGTAACGAGTTCCCTGTTTTTAAGACGAACTGTTCAACCGATGAGCACCAAATTTCATAGACATAATTGTAGGCCACCAGAGACCAGAACCTCCTTTTTTCAAATTTTTCGGCCAAAAAATACGGTCGTAATACAAAAAAAGTTTTTTGTAATATCATTGTAATTGCAAACGCACCGTTCATCTGACACGAAAATTGAATAGCCTTCTCTATAACTTATCTCTATTACTTTTTTTTATATCTTGCATCGTTCCAGAGATATTTGCAAAAATAACGGCGATTTGACGATGTATGCCTGGCTGTAATGTGTTCCCATTTTTTAGATCGAACCGTTCAACCGATAGGCACCAAATCGTACAGACATACCAGAGACTAGATTCTCGCGTTTTGAAATATTTCGCACAAGAACTGCGTTAGTAATACCAAAAAAGACGTTTGTAATATAAATTTAATTGCAAATAAACCGTTAATCTGACGCAGAAATAGAATAAACGATTTTGTAGAGGAGAAAATTCTCTACAACTTCGTCCCCTTATGTTTTTTTTCGTATCTCGTATGGTTTGAGAGATATTTGCAAAAATAGCGGAATTTTGATACACTCCATTGAATTAACGAAAACCAGCCGTTCGCAGATGTCACGTGACATTCCTCGCCCAGAACACTCTGTGGCATACGCCATCTTCCGTTGCATATTTGAAGATTTTCTTATTGTAGCTTACACGTCGTCATTTCAAAGTGCACTGAAGAATTAACAAAAACACGTCGTTCTTCGTACGATAGATGATAATATAGTGTCTACAAATACCATATTAGCATCAGACAACAACTACTATTAATAGTATGAAATTAAAGACCAGAGCTCCTAACTGGCAGCTGTAGCGCAATGGGCACTGCGTTGCATTGTGACGCTGAAGATCAGTGGTTGGAAACCCGCCACTACCTACAGTTTTTTTTTTTTTCCTAAAAGGGTTTCAGACACTCTTATTAATTAATTTTTTATTCTTTAGATTACTATTTTGGTCCAAAATGTGTACAAAACTAATAAAATTACAAATCTAAAGTGGGCCGTAAAACACGTCAGTGGGATTTTTTTAAACGAAAAGAATGTTTGTATATAAAAAGTATTATAGCACAAAAGTTTGTAATTCCAGAGGATTGGCGCCATATCTGCATAAATCTTGAAAGATACTTAAAAATAATAAAAAAGTGGTGTCCCTTTGTAGGAAAAATGTCCCTGAAAAATAAATAATTAAGTAAAATAAAGAAAAGTTCTTCTTGCAGTGCCACAAGGATCAGTTTTAGGCCCAATTTTGTTCAATATTTCATCGTTTTTCACTCTTCTATGCAGATTTCCTCCATCTTTACCCAAGAACAAGACAAGATTGTCCCGATCAATGATGATCTTCGTAGGTGGGAAAAAATACAGAGACTAAAATTAAATGCAAAAGCGTTACGTGTAATCTTACTCGCCTGTCTGGAATTAATAAATTCAGGTATACGTGATTACGTACCTCCCTTTCAACTTGACGGTATTTCGACGGCATATCAGAAACTTTTAAGATTTTGGTTGTAATTATCGAAATAAATTTAAATTGGTCATATAATACTATCACCACGTTTAAACAGACCTTCACTTGCCTCTACGCCACGAAAACGTCTAGTAACATTTTTTCACAAGATGTAAAATGCGAAGTGGGGCAAGTTTTCGGATCCATCTTATGAACTGTAAAATTTTGTAGCCTTCCGTGACATACAGGGCCCAGGCTATAAAATTGTACCCTCATGAGTAAGATCAGCTGTTAATTTGTTCCATATAACCACGTAGTTGGCAGTGATGCTTAATTATAACTCTTCTGCTTTCTACTTATATTTGGCGCTTCTCCCAAAGAATTATCAATCTGGGTTATGTTGCACGATTATGGACGTATCCGCAGAAGGTTCCAGCCTATTACTGGTAAATGTGCGTAAATAAGTACGTTGTTTTTATACTTTCACGATATTATTTAAATTTACTATTTTCAAAATTGTCCACATTTTTATACATTGTATGCTATATCAGATGGTGGAAACTTTGTTTGACAAAACCGGTGGTCCTGAATTAATTGATCAATATACTGATCATGACTACGAAGCGAGTTATTTCTTCTAATAAATGTGATAGAGATATGTTTTAATTTGAGATGACGCATCCCACAGAGAAAATATTGTCGGCGAGTAGTTAGTTTCAGCTTTGTCTACCGAATCTGACTATTAACCGAGCACCCTTCCTGCATGCAGGAGATCCAATACGCATTTTTAAAAGTAAATTTCCATTTTGTTACACATTCGTACTCTACGCTAAATGATACGTATGGTATTTTCATACCATTCCTTTCACTTCGTGACAGAGCCAAGTACTTACGTACTTCATTTAAGTAAATGTATTTCATTTGCAATGTGTACAATGGTATCCTGATTCCAACTGTATGTTTAATATCAATGTGTCGCCGTCACAATTAGCTCTTTAAGCAACATAGAACTACGTTAAGATACGCTAATGACTCACCAGGTTATGTGCAATCACACTTTCCACTCTCAAATATTAAATATAAAACTATAATAACATAAAGCTTTACATTCTCACTGTGAATTTAACATATTCATAAATACGTCGGTTGTTAATTGAAGAAGTAATCATTACATTGCTACTGCAAATTTAAAACAAAACTGTTTATAAACCGTGCAGAAGTTTGAGGTAGAATGCAAATGGAAATGAGAGGCTCCCATTTGAAAATAAAAATTTGACCTTACCCAAGTTGGACCGATGGTTATAGATAGTCAGAATATTCATAGTCATATGTTCCCTCTTTTGATGTTCACTTTTCAATTACACCATTTATTTTGGACGTTACATTGTTATCGAGGAATTTAGTTGTCTCAAGTAAATAAAAGAAACCTGTGAAGCGACACTTATGCCATCTATAATAAACGCGTAACAACTTAATTTACATTATTTAGCTATTTGTGTAGTGTAAGGATTATAGCAGAAGTTTTAATGAGAAAAAATTCCATGTGGCTATATCGGTCCAGCTTAATACTCCATCCATTGTGCTGCGTATAAAGGACTTCATGCTGCTCTTCATGCATCAGAGGATTAACTGCTTCACCTGGTTCGACGCAGTTGTTCGAAACACAATACCGCCCTTCCACACTAAACCGGCTCCGAGCATGGTAAAAACATAACAAACTTTTATCCGCATATGGATAAGCGTACGTTTTATTGATAGATCTATTACATTGCGTGCGTCATTTCTAGGTAAAGGCAATTAGTAATGAAAGCTAAACATGTTTTATACAATGCTTATTATAAACAATAAAAACTAAAAAAAATAAACAATTAATGAAACAGGAAAAATTATTGTGTCAGTATAAGTAAACGACACATTGTCGTAGTTGAGAACTCCTTCTAATGAGATTATGCATAGAAAACAACTGTTTAAGAAAGAAACATATCAATTTGGATTTGTATACCTGAAATATATTACCAATTATGTTTTCAGCTCTTCTAGAAGCCTTTTTGATGAAATAATGCAAAAACATATGAATTTCATATTCTCATAATATATGACATCAACTGAGAATGGGGAAAGCTGAAAATGAGTACCTAGCCGGGATTCGAACCCTGACCTCCGGCTGTCTTCGCTGTTGCGCTGACCACTACACCACTGGAGACACATTGATCACCGCACCTACAAGGACTACCTAAGCACTCCTCCCATCAAATTCTCAGCATTACCCTGCCCACAGTACTCAGTAGAAATCCGGGTTCGAATCCCGGTTGGGTACACATTTTCAGCTTCGCACATTCGCAGTTGATGTCATATATTCTATGAATATGAAAGAATCACATCTGCAGGATCAGACGTGACGTCTGTTCTTTCGGAAAAGACGCCATATATATACATTTTAGTATTCACTGGATATAAAGCTGAAGTTACTTCTGAAAGGATCCGTAGTGTTAGCTGCAGATCCCATGACTGAATGAATAAAAGAGACTGGCAGGGTGTTTCACTAAATTCTCGGACTAAATATTCACATCAGTCTCATAGCAACTTTCGGTTAAAGACGTGAATATAACCATTATCATAGTCCGTTGTACAGTAATAATAGCTAACCCAACTAGCGCATGGCCGATTTAAATCGATTAAATGGGAATAGATTTCAGTCACAGAAAGAGAATGTGTGTCATACACACACACTTGCTATCTTCATTCTCTATGTTTCCCTCCTCCGGTGTATCTTTACCTTTCTTGCTTTCTCTAGTCTTGGAAAAAGAAACACACACACAAACACAAGTTATCGCACAAGCAGACATATAAAAGCGCGTGCACGGCTTGAGTGCTACGCCGCTTTCTACAACCGCAAAATGAAGAGCAAACAGTATGAAACAATGCCCTTTTGTGAATTATGCAGTATTGTCGGGAGCAGTTCCCCCTAGACCATGAATCATTTAGTAATCGGCTCTTCACTGCGGCAACTTTGTCTTAAGAGGGAGCAAGCTACGAGAAAGGAAACAGCTTGAATAGGTGCACGCGGATGGATATTTATATGTGCACTGGCACTGACAAGAAAATTTTCCTTAAAATATTGTAACCATTATCTGCAATCGTGAACTGCTTTCCTCTTATCCCACCAAGAGGGTGCATTACTGAATAAAAATAAAATGAGTACAAACGAAGTTAATATTAAAGCAAAGGAGGAGGAACGAGTGACCTGTGGCTATAGCGGATCTAACAGATTAACTAGACAGACAATACTGTCACATAGCATTGTGATAGGACGTTACTATTTGTTTAACGAACACTGGTTTTTAAACTCAACGACGATTTGTTAAACACTTGTCCCCAACATCCAGCAGCACTGAATGAACTGAAGTCGGCTGGGGTTTACATAGTAAATATACACAACACAAACTTGTGGAACACTGTTAATAAATACATCTAGAACAGAGGTCGGAAAACGTTTCTGCTCATGGGCCAAAACTAGCAATATGATACAGCACCATTGGCCGTAGATTTACAGATCGTTTTATTAATTGCAACCCATGTAAATGGAGTATTAATAAACCCCAATAGACTAGAAGGGAGAGATGTTTACGACTGACTTTCTAACACTAATTGTTTACGTCGTCACCATACGTAACACTTCGAGTAGTCACTACGGGAAACAAGACTGGCATCTATGTATCTTGTTCGTGAAATTGATTTTAAAGTACTTTCATGCAATGTAAATCATATGTTTAATAAAATATGACATTACATTTTTAAAATGGCCATAAAACATTTATTGTAATTCTATTAATCTCAAACATTCAATATATATAAGAATAGGACAGATAAACTGCGAATGATAGAGGCTACATAAGGAAGCATCAGATATATTTTTGAATCTGGTATCTTATTTATTATAATTAAAAAACTAACATAAATATAAATATAAAATTTTATATTAAAGTGACTTCAGATGTTGAACTTTTTTCGATACTTGTCTTCGTTGTATGGACTGCATAAAATATTCATTGCCTCTTCTAAATGACTGGACAATCGATGACATTTATTTTTAAGTATCTCTTTTTAATGTGAAGATTCCCAAAGGTAATTAAAATGAACTAAGCAATCTCGGAAATTTTTATAATTATTGTTAGGCACACATTTTCAAAATTAAGTGTACAGTTGTTTCACAATGTTCTATACACAGAGCGTTAAGTTGTGTATCATGCTGAAGTTAGATAATTTCATTTAGCAAATTAGTTTTACGAAATCCAAATTGTCAGAATCATTTGAGATGAGCATGTTCATATTGGAAAGGGTGTTCTACGGGAGTGGAAGAGCTTCGAATATTTGTAACATCTGCAAAACCTTTTTTCTTATTTCTTCCAAATAGGTTTCCAAATATTCGTTCATGTCTTATTACATAGTTTCAGCGATGATTATTCGTGATCGGAGCATAGCAACAGTTGGAAAATTAGAACTTTTTCTTCGAGTTCATTTATATACAATTCCAGATTTTTGTTACTTACTTGCCCAGTTATATTGTTTTGTCTTTCAATTTCCATGTTAAGTGTGTTGAATTTTTGTGTGATTTTCCTAAAAAAAAGCTGTAAATATCCATCATTCGTAATCATCAAGTTTTTGTAACAATAAAATAATTTTATATTTCAGATTGACAAACAGTTCCAGCAGCATGTTGGACAATATCACTATTAAGCCGGTGAAAATAGGATTCTGCCTTTTAAATATTAGTGGAAATCTGGAAACTGTTTTAATCACTCAAATAGGTCACTGGTATGAATAACCTGAGTTTGTCCCGATTTCTGAGTGGAGCTTCAGCTATGATGAAAGGAAAACCGCCGAAATTTCGGACTGTTCTTTTTTTTAATTCCTCGAAATCTAAGCGTTTAATCGAAAAATCTAAGTTTACAAAAATGTAGAGCATTGAATCCGCGTCGATTGTTGAAATTTTACTATAGATATTCTACGTCAAAGATTGAAAATTTTTCACACTTACCGAGAAACATCGTCGGTGTAAGACCTGCTCCATTTGGGAATTTCTTGATGCAAAATTTTATAATATTCACACTTTTTTCATTTCATTTTTATTTATTTCATTTTACTGCTATACAATACGACATTTACTTTATAACAATAATGCAGTTTGGAAAAATATTACATTAGTATGGTTAATAGCATATAAAGGAGAAAAATGTAGGTGATAAGATTATTAGTAAATATGCATAATGGTTATTGTTGTTTTATTAAGAATAAAGGATCTTCATTCAGTTAACACTTAATTGAGATACATGTGATTATATAAAGCACAAAGTATAGAGTTATAGATTAATGTTTCATTATGTATAACTTCTTTTTCTTAATTTTAGACTGTCACACCTTTACTCGCTTGGAGGAGAAGGGTCAAATGACATTAAATGTCACTTCTTCAGTGTTAATGCCCTCAGTGGAATCTCTAATTTCTTCTTCTGAAACGACATCATCTGTGTCACTGTCTTCATTGTCAGTAACGGGGACGTAATTGGTAACATTGGTGCAGGATTGGCCACTACATAGTTTGCAGACGGTAGTACACTTAATGCCGGGCTATCACGTTACGGATCACGCGGCCGCTCGTGTCGTAGGTTCGAGTCATCGCTCGAGCATCTGCTTGTGTGTGTTGGCCATTGAGTAAATTAGTTTAAGTAGTTTGTAATTTTACGGACCGATGATCTTACCAATATGGACACATAGGTGGACAAACTTTGAAAGATTTTGACTGCGTGGCATTTTGCTGCATTTAATTATCCACAATTCTCCAACATTTCTCTGAGTGGGACAAAATACACATCAACGAATAATTCTCCAGTGATAAGCCCCTATTACACTACTGGCCATTAAAATTGCTACACAAAGAGGGAATGCAGATGGTAAACGGGTATTCATAGGGCAAATATATTATACTAGAACTGACATGTGTTACAATTTAACGCAATTTGGGTGCACAGATCCTGAGAAATCAGCACCCAGAGCAACAACCTCTGGCCGTATAACGGCCTTGAAACTCCGTGTACAGGTACAGATGCCCAGAGTAGAGACTGGCGGATTGTGACGAGTCAGCTGCTCGGCCACCATTGACCAGACGTATTCAGTTGGTGAGAGATCTGGAGAATGTGCTGGCCATGGCAGCAGTCGAACATTTTCCGTATCCAGAAAGGCCCGTACTGGATTTTCAAGATGAGGTCGTGCATTACTCTTCTGAAAAGTAGGGTTTTGCAGGGATCGATGAATGGTCGTAACAAATCTGAAATGTGACGGTCACTGTTCAAAGTGCCGTCGATGCGAACGAGAGATGCCATCACGCCCAGTGAAATGCCAGTATGGCGATGACGAATACACGCTTCCAATGTGCGTTCACCGCGATGTCGCCAAACATGGATGCGACCATCATGATTCTGTAAACAGAACCTACATTCATCCGGAGAAATGACGTTTTACCATTCGTGTACCCAGGTTCGTCGTTGCGTACATCATCGCAGGCGCTTTCTGTCTGTGAAAGAGCGTCTAGGGTAACCGAAGCCAAGGTCTCCGAGCTAATACTCCATGCTGCTGAAAACGTCGTCGAACTGTTCGTGCAGATGGTTGTTGTCCCAAACGTCCTCATCTGTTGACTCAGGGTTTGAGACATGGCTGGCCGATTCGCTACAGCCATGCGGATAAGATGCCCATTATCTTGATTCCTAGTGATACGAGGCCGTTGGGATCCAGTACGGCGTTCCGTAATGCCCTCCTGAACCCAAGGATTGCCGCGGTGGAGTATCCGAGTGGTCTAAAGCGTCTCGCTGCGGAACGCCCGGTTGCTCGCCGTGGAGGGTCGAGTCCTCCCTGGGGCATGGGTGTGTGTGTTTGTCCTCAGGTTAGTTTAGCTAGGTTTAAGTAGTTTGTAGGCTACGGACTGATGACCACGCAGTTTGGTCCGATAGATATACAGATATTTGATTTTTTTTTTTTTTTTTTTTTTTTTTTTTGAGCCCACCGATTCCTTATTCTGCTAACAGTCATTGGATCGCGACAAACTCAAGCAGCAATGTCGCGATACGATAAAAAACTATCGCGATGGACTACAATCCGACCTTTATCTAGGTCGGAAATGTGAAGGAACGAATTTATGCTCCTTACACGAGGCATCACAACCACGTTTCACCAGGCAACGCCGGTCTACTGGTTGGAAACTCTCCTCATGTCAGCACGTTGTAGGTGTCTCCACCTGCGCCAACCTTGTGTGAATGCTCTGAAAAGCTAATCGTTTTCATATCACAGCGTCTTCTTCCTGTCGGTTAAATTTCGCCTGTAGCACTTCATCTTCGTGGTGTAGCAATTTTAATGGCCAGGAGTGTACTTTCCACAAAATCGTAAGTGTGCTCCGGTGTTGCGTGACACATGACTTACCTTTGAAGAACTTACCGCAGTAATAATCATCCATCACGTACACTCTAATCTCGTGTAACGTAATTTCTAAACAATTACGATTCATGATAATTTTGGAAGTCTTTAGGAAGTACCATCCGATAATTACGTCATGTCAAGCATTCTTGTAAAGGCTAAATAGATGCGTTTGGTCAAATACACAAAACGTGCTTTTTCCTGTAGGCTGCACTTGTGTCCCATTAGCTTCCAGCTGGGTGCTTTAGTTGCAAAAATCGGTTGGAACTGTCGTCAGTACTTCACCGATATAAAGGAATATGATGCCGCAGAGTGCACAAGAGCTCGAGCGAATTGGGCGTTCATGAGGCAATTGATATGGTGTCCCATCATTTTCGCAGTGACGTCTGAAAAATTTCCTCTTCTGCGGCAATACCTCAAGTGAATGTCACACATTTTACTTTTTCATGTGGCGTCGGCTGGTGGATCGGCTGGAGGCGATGGTGACATGGATAGTTGTTCTGGGGAGCGTCCTCTCCAGCTGATGGGTTTTGACGATGGTGATCGTGCTTGATATAAACCCTCTCGTCTTTCTTCTTCTTACTGAGTTGGCACCGGTATAGATCTACTTGCACGGGCATCAGCTTCCGGTACTGTCGCACCACTGTCTGCTGTTGAAATATCCTTCGTAAGTAGTACCTTGTACATGTCCTCGACAACACCTTCCGAGCAACCTCTTCCTCCTTCATCGCAACGATCTTACACAGCCCCTGGATATCTTGAATGTATGTCTTTGTAGTTTCTCCTTGACTCTGCATTTCGCACATCAGTTGTTCTTCATCCTGAGTTCTACGAAGCTGTATATTTCAAAAGCTATTCTGCAGATCCGACGTCAATACCGACCAGCTTGTCAGTCAGTCTCGTTATTTTCCTGCCATTGCTCAACGGTCCCATGGAAACAAAAATAGACTTCACGTAGGAGTACTGTGTCATCCAAGATGTTGGGTTTAGATACTTTCGTATCCGTTAAAGCACTATTGACTTGACAGTTGTCACTAGAATTCACGGAAATATATCTCACGTTTTTGCCCATTGGTGTCATGTTAGGCATCTCCTTCTCTTCAGTTCTCGTCTTCAGATGTTTGTAGACCTGAGGAACCAAACTGCAGTGCTCATTGATCCCTTGACTTACAAAATACTTAAACTAATTTATGCCAAGAACAACACATACAGCTACGCCAGAGTTAAGATTCGAACCTGCGACGCGAGCAGTCTCTCGATCTGTAGGCCGACCCCGCGCTGCTTTTTTTCAGTCTTCGACTACTCAGTGCAGTATGGCTCAAACTCTGGCATTTTTTGCCGCGTAGGCAACGGCTCTGCCATGGTGTGATAGGAGTCGTAGTGCTAACGAGGATGCGCTCCATCCAAAGTTATCTTTATCCGGCGCCTGCATCATATTAATGCCACGTAGCGATTTAGTGGAAATTTGGTAGTTGATTAATGAGCTCCGCCTTAAACTCAGGGATGAAGTATGAAGCACTTGTGACACATGTAGAACTGTACAGTATCATTAACTTCTGAAACATTATTTCTCTATAAATGTAGTACGATTTAGAACCGTATATTCCAATTTAAAAGAACAGACAGTGTGTTTCTCGAAATGTTGCTGTCTTTTAAAACGAAGAAGGAAGCTTGGTGTTTAACGTCCCGTCGACAGTTTGGTCATTACAAACAGAGCTTACGCTCAGAGTTTTGGATAAGGATGAGGAAGGAAATCGGTCGTGCCCTTTGAAAGGAACCATCTCCGCATTTACCTGAGTGATTTACGGAAATCACGGTAAACCTAAATCTGGAGGGTCGGGGGTGGATTTGAACCACCATCGTCCCGAATACGAGTCCAGTGCGTTACCACTGAGACAGCTCGCTCGGTGCTGTCTTGTAGTGCTTCAATTGCACCAATATAACAAATCCAAAAATAGCCTCGTATCCTCTTGAACTCTATTTTGTGAAAAAGACCTACATCGATGGAGAAAATTGTCGAGAAATTCGACGTTACAGTTATCACAGTCAGATAACGAAGTCTGTGACAATGAATAATTGATTTATTCCATAACGGATGTAACGGTAGCTATACAAATGAACTAACCTTTCTTCTGCAAACTAAAGTGTTTGTACTAATATGTATCAGAGAACTCAATTTTGTATTTACTCTGAAATTTTCTAAGGCTCAGTTCGGAAGGGCTTTTACTGTGTGAAAGTTGTGCATATAGCAGCTGTTGTATAACAGAAGGTTACGAGATAAAATATAAATTTTAAAACGGGTTTATTAAATATCATGAAGTGAGGAGGAAGTATCATACACGCTTGTTGACTTGTAATTCGGTTACATCTAGTGCCATGTCTGTAAAATGTTTGTAAAGCTATTGGTCCAAAGTGCTATGGACACCAGTACCTAGACTTACAAACTACTTAAACTAATTAACACCAAGGACAACACACACACTTCCATGTCCGAGGGATGACTCGAACCTCCGGCGGTAGGAACTGCCCAGTCGGTAGCATGATGCCTTAGGCCTCCGTTAAAAGACCACTTGACTAAACTAACACAGTGGTGGGGCTTTCAATTCACTGGTGAAATCTGAAACGATTTTATCACATTGTTTGCATAACAGATTGACTATCGTATATTCCAGTTTTTCATGTACATATATGTGTTCAACATACTGGCCGACATACTGGCCGACAGTGAATGTTTGACAAGCGTCAACCTTATGAACATATTATTCAGAGCTATTTAAATTTCGAATGCCTGTAACTTTATCTAATCTTACTATGCTTCATCAAAATTTTTCATGTGAAATATAACTTGCTTGTGGGTACAAATGTGGTTCGAATTATTATTTGGAACCCTTTTTTTTCTTACATTTGAAGCAGTTTCTTATTTTCTTCTCTACTATGTATTGTCCTACCATGCTCGAAAATACACTCCTACATCTCCTTTCGAAGTTTAACTACTTTATTGTGTAAGATTAACGGATTATTTACGTCATTTGACGAAATTGTGGTAGGATTACGAGGAAGGAAACGCTCTCTCCTACAGCTGTTACGCCCGCTTAATGCCAACAAAGCGGAGATTCGATTTTCTGTCGTCTTTGCTGCTAGCTGCTCTCATTTCGGTTCTTTTATTTCCGCAGAGAACTATCTTACATTGTATTTAACTTTAGTCTACACTTAGATCCACGTTAATGATAGATGATTACACAAAATCCGTTGTTTCAGCCTCTTTTGAAAGTTAAGAATTGTCCTAGCTAGCGGTCGCCTTTAATAGCAGAGAACAAAGAACAAATGTCTCTACTACTGAAGAGAGCTTGCAGCACTCTGGAAAGACAAGCAGAAACTTTCGAATAGTTAGAACAAATCCGTCTTCAAAACCCTAGACTTGGAGGACTGCTTTTGCTCCAGTGTTTATATTAATTAGGAATTTACCAATAGAAGGGGTGCATTATCGGTTTGGTAAAATGTGCAGTCTATTCTAAGAATGACAGTGATGAAATTCATAGTTTTGTAAACGAATTGTATATCATACGTGTAATTAGAAGGAAAGTAGAACGCTACTGTAGATATTGTTGGTAATATTCACTGTCTTTCTTGCGTATCTAATCACTAAACCGAACGAGAGCATTGTATTACTTTTACCGTAGTGGTGATATACTACGCTGGACTCCACCATCATACCTAAGGATATCATGTAACGGTGAATGTTGAGATAAATTACGGTGACCACAGTTTTGTCTTTGTAGTTTATTAATGTTTTTATTATTACTTTACTTCACGCACCAGTTGTCAGTAATAAAATATATATGTCAACACGACATAATTCGGGACGACATATCCCATTATCAAGTTCTGTAAAAGAAGGAAACGTAGAATAATAAGGGCATTACATACGAACGATTGTACCAACAAGCATTCGAATGAAAGTAACCACCTACAATAAAACTAATCTGCTGCTAGGAAGCATCGTTAAACCGATGATTTTATTAATGTAAAATACTTTAGATCCAATGTTAGGTTTCTTTGAACACTCAGTTGTTGCTTCTGCACTGTGGAAAGTACGTCGGCAATTGCAGTTTTCTGTGGCTACTATTCCAAGATAAGGATTACGAATATATCACTGAAGCCTAATAAATGTACTGGAAAACAAGTTACAGACACAAGAAAATGTATACACATCTACATCTACAACCATACTCCTAAAGCCACCCGACGGTGTGTGGCGGAGGGTACATTGAGTACCACTATTGTTATACGATAACTAACCACTAACCACTAACGTACATGAATACCATGGAAATCGTCATGGTATGGTCGTCAAATAAAAATATATTTTGCGGAAAATGAAGTTTACCATCCATAAACCATGACGATGTTACTTAAGTCACATTGATAAATTGATTATACATAATCGGAAGTGTGCTTAAAGTTATGCTCTGTATTGTGTGAAATGTAAGTTAGATTAATATCTACGAAAGAACTGCAATTTCTGGAATTAAAAATATTTTGGTTGCATTTTCAGGGCTTCAGCACATTATTTAGAGCAGAAATGTACTGTCCTAGCATGCAACATTGTAATAAAGATATCTGGTGACATCTTACAAACCAGAATGTTACGAACTTGTATTCACGAGAATTCTATGTCATGAAAGAGACTTACAGCACAGTTCCGAAGATGTGTATAAAAAGGAATTATTATGTATACTACGCTGGAATCCACCATCATTCCTAACAGTGTCGTGTAAAATATATATATATATATATATATATATATATATATATATATATATATATATATATAACACAAACATACACACAAATATTAACGAACTGGGGATCTAAGGTGTAAGAGAGACATAGCTAGAAAGGTAATTCATTTTCATATCCGGCAGCTCTTGTGATCTTTATTAGTACAGCTAGCATTTTAGAAATGACAGGAAAAATTATTGGACATATCATGTACATATTAAAGTTATAACGCTTTCTTGCACATAAAACACCAGATTACTTAGTTTACTTTTGTTTAAAATATAAACGTATTGTAATGCGTCTAACGTACCTAAAAATATCACATTTATAGGACCTTTTGAAACTATCTTTTCTGCTTTGCAACACGTCTTTTACATCTTTTCTTCATTTGTGATAAAGACGTGTTGTAAAGCAGAAAAGATAATTTCAGAGGTCCTATAAATGTGATATTTTTAGGTACGTTAGAAGCATTACAATATGTTTATATTTTAAACAAAAGTAAATTAAATAATCGTACGTTTTATGTGCAAGAAAGCGTTACAACTTTAATATGTATATGAAATGTCTAATAAATTTTCCTAACCTTTCTAAAATGCTAGCACTACTCATAAAGATCACAAGAGCTGCCTGATATGAAAATGAATTACCTTTCTAGCTATGTCTCTCTTACACCTTTTGTGTGTATGTTTGTGTTTAGCACACGATAGATACTGTCGACGAAAATTTCATAAGTTTAGAAGCATAATTCTATAGAAGTTGCGAACAATTTCTTCTGTCATCAAGAAATTAAATGACAATTTGAAAACACTGCCGACCATACACTACGATATCCTCGTAAAAGCGTAAATCTGTTAAAGAAATGTATTTTCGGTCATCTCCGCAGAGCCTGGCATGATATATCGGTAATCAACGAGACTCGGAAAGAAGGGCTCTGAGTCTTTCTTCGTAGCTGGCAGCAAAAGGCGGGGATACGAATACTCATTAAAAAAGATATATTGGAGTTCTTTTATGGGGCGTTCGGCGTGGACCCGAGGGAGATAAGGTGGCCCTTATTAAACTAGCACCGGGGCCCATAAACGTTTTAACAAGCTTTAACCGTGGCCCCAGCGGAACGACCTGAATCTGCCTATTAAATATCTTCTAGGCTGTCAAGTGGATACCGCGAATAATGGGACGCCGGCGGGAGCTAGGCAGCCCGACCGGGGGGGGGGGGGACACGGGGGATTTTTTGAAATTTAGTTATTCACGCTGTGTCACCGGCGCTAAATTCGATTTCGCGGATCTTATTTACCTCGGCGGCCTTAATAGCGTCGTAGGGAGGTCGGTACGGTTGAAGAGGGGGAGTTTGAATGAGGGAAGGAACCGGATTAAGATATTTGAATGACGGTTCCTGAATAAAGCGGTGGCACATTCGACATTACAATAAAATATCAGAAAGATGGGTAAATTCTGGCTGTAATCATTTGTGCACAGGACACTACGGAAATTGTACGACAGTTTAATTCAAGATGTAACTATCACTTCCAAGAAACAAGAAGCAATTAAAAGAGTACTCTGCCTATTCGCCGTTCAATGTGACATAATGTTTCAAATTACGCCGATGTGTTTGGGAAACTTCAGCTCGATTATCGCCCCTTCGTTATCTTCAGAATTGACGAGAATGGTAGACAGCAATGTTCGATAGGCACAGTCCGAATTATTTGTGTTTATACTGATATTAAGCTGGACCTTGTCGTAAAGTGAAAGCACAGTACCGGAAAGCTGAACGATATATTTCGTTTTGACAAACGTCGGAAATACAAACAGGAAATTTCGAAAATGTGCTCCTGACGACTATAGTTTGACACGTATAACGCATTGCTATAGTAGTTTGTAAGTCTAGGGACAGCAGTTTTATACACATTTGAATGCATTATTGGTAGTGCTGAATGTATAATTCATCTTTGATTATTTTGTTGTATTATTATACAGATTAAGGTGCGAGTGCTAAGGGATGAATGCAGTTGACTCATATGTGCAGTCAGTGTGGCATATGGAAGTTTTGGTCGTTCCTGGAGTTGTGTTCGGGTAGCCTAGTGGTTAAGGCGACCGCTCTCGAAAAGCGGGAAACCCGGGTTCGAGTCCCGGCCGGGCACAGATTTTCATGCCACCATTAGGTAGAACATCTATACCTTATACGGTGACGCTAAAGGAAATTCGCTATTGCGGGAAAATATTGATAAAATTACACATTTATATTTTTATGGTCTGGGGCTGATATTGAATTACAGCCTATAAATATTATGAAACTAAATATATGAATGTATGTTCGACATCTCCTCCTAAATTCCTGAATCTATTTGAACAATGCTTGATACACATATTGCTTATCGGCAAGTAACAAATATTGTGTTGATAAGAACAACTGAAGACACAAAATTGACGAAATATGAGGGCATAAACAATTAAATGTACGGTCATATCATGCGGCATTGTTCTACATCTCCTCAACTAATGGACTGACCGTATTGTTTAGCATGATTGACAGATACCTGAACGGGTAAGAATAACATATGACACATGACATCATATATAAAAGAGTTGCAACATAAAGACACGTGAATTACGAGACATTGTTCGTCCACCGTTAATGAATGCCAGCCCTTAGCAACTTCCAAATAAGCTTCACATAATTCATAAGCCTAAAGAAACATTTTATTGCTAATATCCTCGGCCATATAAAAGAAAGTTATTTTCTTACTACTATTTCCATGTCCATGCAGTAAACCGACTCTGCTTGAAGTTATAATTTATAACTTCTACACAACTTACTGCGTTGGGGAGACATTTTACTAGCAATATACACATACATCATCATTGAATGTATCTTCGAATTTTTATCGAAATACCATATAACGTCATAAACAGTGAGCGGCTCGAAAATCAGCTTCAAGAATGATGCTGTAATTTATTACCTCTTTACTACGAACTCCTGTTCGCAGCATATTTCACTGCCATACTTTCTAATATCCCTTTATAAGTAAAAACGTACCAATGTTTGCATGACTAAGGGACTAAACTACTGAGGACATCGGTCTTTAGATTACAAACTACTTAAATTAATGATAAAATCAAC
The DNA here is from genome assembly GCA_026315105.1 of Locusta migratoria. Classification (NCBI taxonomy): domain Eukaryota; kingdom Metazoa; phylum Arthropoda; class Insecta; order Orthoptera; family Acrididae; genus Locusta; species Locusta migratoria. Next base: position 411,001,953 of record CM048746.1, on the reverse strand, counting down.
ATATACACCTCTGCTCCAGGGAGAACTCGGAATTCCCTCAGGATCGATCGCAGAAACCATGACATGGCAACTTAGACCACCAATCTGGAAGGAAATTATATTATTGTAGCATATATTATTCAGGAGATATGAAGAGGATGGAGCTGTGTGAAAACGAATTAAAAGTATAGAGCTGAGCAGTAAGCGACGGACGTATGGGGAGGAGAAATGTTCACTACCGTGTTAATAGAATGCATACCTACTTGGACAACGGAGGAAAACAACGCTAGTTCTTTAAACGTATATTTTTATACACTGGTCAAAACAATTAGGATATCAGTGAAGATATCTAGTTGCTGGTTTTTTGTATCGGCAAAATGAATCCCAATGGTCTGACGTCTTTCTGTCGGTTCTACGGAGTGGAGGTAAGAACATTACGGCAAGCGAAATTGCTGAAAAACAGAAAGCAGCTACAGACGGGACAGGTGTTGGCTTCGTTTTACTTTACAAAAAGAATTTCTTCGGCTACTGTAGTGAGCAGGTAGAGCAATGCAAAAACAACCAGTCTTAACCCGAGGCTATGGCACGGAGAACCATGGGAATGTGGGCAGCATGAGAGCCACAGAGGGAGATTGCAGCAGCTATTCAAATGTTCTCAAGTGAATTTTGAACGCGATTTCAGATAACAGGCTCCATTAAAATAAGGCAAGCCAAGGTCGTCCACGGGTAATGTGGATGACCATTATTATCGGTTAATAACCTGACGAGACAGGAGGCTAAATGAAACCCTCCAAGCAGTAACAAGACGTGTAGTATCAACACAAACAGACGGAAATTGCTTTCGGGTAATTGGCCTCTTTGAACGGACGCCTATGGTGTGTGTCCTATTAAAACAACGACACCGTTTGAGCATCAATAACATCAGGATTGGAGTCGTAGCTAATACTGCCGGCTTCTGTTCAGAGGTGTTCAAAAAAATGTTCAAATGTTTGTTAAGCTTATGGGACTTAACTACGGGGTCATCAGTCCCTAAACTTACAAACTACTTATGAACTACTTACAAACTAGGACGGCACAAATATCCATGCCCGAGGGGGGATTCGAACCCCCGACCGTAGTGGCCGTGCTGACCGTGACTGGAGCGCCTCAGTCACCTCGGCCACCGCGGCCGGCTGTTCAGAGGTGAGTCAAGATTTTGTGTACAGCACTACACTCGTCATTCCCTCATCTGGAGGGAACATGGAATTCGGGACAAACCTCGTTATCACCATATTATGTTGGTGGTCTAATGGTGTGGGAAGGATATATGGAAGTCTATGAATTAATTATACAGACCTACGATTTACACATACTAACGAAGATGAAACTGAATAAAGCATTTACGATGAAGCAGTAGATCAATTTACTATGGAAGAACTGCAAGAGGCTTTGGAATACATGAAGAACAGGAAATATACTGGAATAAATGCAGAACTACTAAAATATGCAGACTCATCACAAGATATAAGATTTTTACCATTAATAAATGAAATTTGGAGGAGCTACACGATCCCAGACAACTGCTACCGAATATATCTCTATCTTCGTGAATGGTAAAAGCAATAACTGTAAAAAGTATAGAGGCATCGGTCTGTTAAACACTGGCTACAAAATATCCTCAAAAGGAGCTCTTATTTCGCAGGAAAAAATGGCATTAGATGAGGTCGTTCATACATAGACAATGTGTTTGTAATTAAGAACACTTCATAAAAACACAGGCAAGTTAACATAGTAACCCAAATGGCGTTCATCGACCTTGAGAAGGTTTTTGACCGTGATAGCGTACGGATGCTTGAGTCTACATGGAGATATCCTTTGTCACCTAATAGTAGTAAGAAGTCTTTACAAAAATACACAGTTAAGGCTAAATTATAAGAAATAAGTATTATCAAGGTATAAGAAAGATATGTGGACTCTCCCTTACAATTTTTCTTATATTCATTGGCATCATTCTTCGGAAATGGAAGGTTAAAGTTAACAAAGGAATTAAAATAGTGAACCACGAACACCCGAATGTACTTCTATTTGCAGATGACATCGTTATTATTGAATGTAGGTGACCTACAAGTATGAGTATACCAAGTGAAGGGAATTCGCAAGAAATTGTGCAGGATATGCCAGCCAGTCTAAAGTAGTTTAGGCAAAAAAAAAAAAAAAAAAAAAAAAATCGAAAATTTTATTTCAAAGCTTCGCTAAGTTTTTCAAGTGTTCTCCTAATGCAGCATCTGCCGTGACAACGTGACCAAGCCTGTGCACCTTGCAGGACAGGGACGTCTAGAACCAGTATTCACTGGTGATTCTAAAATCACGTCACACATCCGGCGTCCATGCTGAAACTACTGACGTTTCCATGCTACCGTGAAGACTATAGCCGACACCCACGAATATAACGTGAGCTCCCGATAAAGGTCTCTGAGTTGCGAGAATCAGTTGGTCGCTCTCTTCCGTCCTATCCTTCGTACAGAAAAGACGCATTCCAGAGGCTCAGCGTGTGTGCGGGGCGAACAGCCTCATGCTGTACCACTCCCGCCATCGGCTGTTCGGTATCAGCCACCAACTTTGTGAACCGCAAGCTTTATCTTTTCCGTTTTTTAATCCGCTAACTTAGACTAGCATTCATTCATTGCATCCGACCTCAGGGCAAGTCCCGTTGTGTATCCCGTACTTTCAGAATGTAGCCAATGTTAACTTGAATTCTACCCTTCATTTATCAGTCACTCCTTCCCAGGACGCCCAAAAGCCTTTACCGCTTCGCCTTTCGCCTTGATAACGCCTCCAACCCATGTTTGTACTAAAGCAGTGGGATGAGTTGTACAATCTGCGGGATAAAGATTAAGTGCTGTACGAAATATCTTTTCAAATTCCTACTAAGAAAACTAAAATAATGGCTTTCCGGTGAAAATAAACAATCAGATCAAAACTGTTTTGGATAATTCAACTTTAGAAGAAATCTTTCATATTCCATGTTGAGACTGTGATATATCTTTCGGTTTTGATTCCGGCAATGAAAATAAAATATTCAATTTCCACGTTGTTTATCGTAGCACAAGCGGAACATTTGGCTATAAATTAAAAAATAAAACATCATATTTAAACATTACACAGTGACGGCAGTTCTTGTATTATCCTATAGAAGCGAAAGTTGGCGTACTACCAAAAAAGATACGAAAATAAAATCCAAAGTGCAGAGATGAGTCCCTGAGAAAGACAAAGGACTGCTCAAGAGGGTAAATTATTAGGAAGAACATCAGAAGCCGGCCGCGGTGGCCGAGGGGACTGAGGCGCTCCAGTCACGGTGTGCACGGCCACTACGGTCGGGGGTTCGAATACCCCCTCGGGCATGGATATTTGTGCCGTCCTTAGTTGTAGTTTGTCAGTTTAGGGACTGATGATCCCGTAGTTATGTCCCATAAGCTGTACAAACATTTCAACATTTTTGAACATCAGAAAAGATTTAAATGTTCTCAACGTAAACCAGAAAATCCAACAATATCCAGAAAACTGGAGGCAATACCTAATAATTCCAGAGGACATAACCCCGAAAGGTCTTGAAATGCAAACCGAATGGTAAAAGACAAACTGTAAGATAACGGAAAACTTGTTTGCGTATTCGCAACAGGCAGCAGCCTAATCATTGAAAGGAAGATGATGAAGAAGAAGAAATATCTGAATAAAATACTTTACCATGTGTATATTGTGTATATATCTGACCTGATCCCCTAACGGTTTTGGGCAGTGTATATAAAATTAATCAACAGATGAAAGTAATTTCCAGTAATGGTTATAATTGTCTCATAACCGTGTGATTTAATGAGATACGGGTGGTAAGCTGCTACGGCGACTACATTTTCATCCCCTAACGTACCTACAAGCGAAGTATTTACTAAAATATCTCCAAATGCAATTAAAGCTTTGGAACGGCTGGTGTTATTTATGTGTGCCTCGCGGGGGTAAGTGTCGGGCGATTATCGCGTGAGAGAGCGATTGCATCTTGGGGAGTCGCCGCAGGGCGTCAGCTGAAAGCGCTGAGGGCTCACGTTAATTGCGGCAAGGCAGCAGGAGACCTCGCCTCGCTACAGATTAAGAGAAACGTGTCACGTGTTGCCGACACAAAGGGGCAGCCTGCAGGCAGCGCGATGCTAATTGCAGGGGATGCGCAGTACACGCGCAAAGGCAGCTCACACCGCGACCTTACACGCGCTTTAACGCACATTAATGAAGCTGTTTGCACCATTTGTGTGTCCGCGAGTCACGTGTCTTACGTAAACTAGCGCGTCACTTAATTTACCTCTTGCTTGTATCTGATTAACAGACGTAGCATTTAAACGTCGAGATCATCGGTCGAATATTCGTTCCACCAGTTTTATTGAGGACGACCAGAGATTAAGCTATCGCATTACTGGACCAAATTTTAAGGCGTGCTGTTGCGAAACTGATATTAAATATAATTTTGACTAATTGCAGCCACACAAGTTGCTTTAAAATAATTACAATTTATTTTATCTATATTTGACCACACTAAAGAGGTCAGCATCAGAAATGTAAAAAGGTCCTGGACATCTTTTGTTTTATGGTTCGTGATTAATAAATGATCAGCAAAAGATGAGTTATGAATATCTGTGCCTTTTTTACTTCAGAAATGTTTCTGGCATCTAGTACCAAAAGCTCGTCCAGTATGTCCTACGTAATATGAATCACAGGTAATTTTATAAGTGCCGGATTTCTGCAACGGGGAATTAAGGATTTTAAATTATGAATTAGATTGCTTTTCAGGATCTTGTTAGTAGAGAATACTATGTTGCAACTGTATTTCTTTTCAAGAAGACTTTGTATTTTATATGAAATAGAAAAATACGAATAGAAAAATATTTCTTATTGCTGTCAGATATGGTGGCATTAAGAGTTGTAAGCCTTTTATTGGTTCTTTTATGAATAATGAAATATTGTAAAGTTGATTCATACCTATTATTCACAGCTATAGTTTTGGTCAGATTCATTTCAGACTTCAGATTTTCATCAGATAGAGGAGAAGAAATGGCTCTATGCATCGAAGAATGAAAGCTTTTTTATGCGAAAATGGGTGTGTTGAGCAGGATGGTATAATTTGGTGGGTGCAAGATTCTTTGCGAAAGACATTGAAAGAAGTAGAACTATTAATGGCAGTTAAAGTAAAATCAAGATAATTTAACTGCCGCTGATCATTCTGTTTCACAAGTGAACGTAATTGTCTCATCGAACTCATTGAAATTTTTAAATACATGATCTATGCCAGCATTAAGTTCTTCTTAGAAGATCAAAATGTCAACTACATAATGAGAAAGGATACCTCAGTCAGAGGCTGAAAAATTTTTCCTCTGACGAATTGATAAAAATTTCAGGTCGATGATACAACTGTCCAATAAATTCAAAATAATTGTATTTAATAACAACATTAATCAAATTCATGAAAAAAGAACACAAATTATTTTGTACGATTTCAAATGCTTTTTTTATTGGGACATTAGGGTACAAATTTTTAATATGGAAGGACAGGATTTTAGTATCTTCGTCAAAATGGCAATTTTGGATATTTTTAATGAGTGTGTTAGTGTTTTGCACCGAATAATTATTTTGAGAAACGTATGACTTTTTAATTTATCGTGTAAAAGTTTTGCTAACTCGTGATATGTACTATTAGAAATTGGACGTATAGGGTGATTTATTTTGTGAGCTTTAAATTGAGACCTCAATTTAGGTGGTATTGGGTTCATATTAATTAACTGACTTTTCTGATATGGTTTAAGTAAGTACTTGGCATCACTGATAGCAGACCTAATTTCTTTTTGTAATTACTATTGCAATTTTTTGACATATTCTTGTTTGCTAGTGACAACTAAGGAGCTACCTTTCTCAGATTTTGTTATAAGAGCGCCATTTCTTTTAATTTACGATTGATGTTTGATACAAGTTTTCTGTCACTAGTTACATTGGCACGGTTGTTGGTAAGACCTTTATTAGTAACGTTACAAAAGTCATAAGCAACTTTAGTCTGCTCTGACTTCTCTACCTTAACAGTATCTAATCCAGTTTCTAGATCTACAATTAAATTTTCAATAGTATTATCGTCTGTAAAATACATGATTACTTATTTTGAAATTTCCTTTAATATGTGATTAACTGGATAAGCTTTTATATGTTTATCTTGTCTCTTGAGAGTATTAGTTTTACAAATTTCTAGACTGTCATTAATGTGACACCAAAAATCATCAACTTCCAAATTATTATGATCCTTATGAATTTGCTTACCATATTCATCCCTCCTGATTAGTTACGTGATCTACCGATCCTACCTTCAACATTCGTTTCTGCACTACATTTCAAGAACTCCTTTCATCTTTTAGTCTGAACTCTCTATCGTCTACGTTTCACTCCATACAATGCTACACAGCAGACAAATGCTTTCAGAAATGACCTCCTAACATTTAAATTAATATTGGAGGTCAACAAACTTTGCTTCTCCAGAAAGCTTTTGTTCCCAAAGCTATTCTGCATTTTATATCTCCTTTATTTCGGCAGTCAGAAGTTATTTTGCTATCCATATAACAAAACTCAACTACTACGTCGATTTCCTCATTACCTAATCAAATTCTTTCAGCTTCTCTTATGTTTTACTCTTGGTCTCTCTCTGCGAGTTTTACCCCACACACTTCCCTCCAAAGCTAAATTCATGATTCTTCAATGTCTTAAGAATGTGTCCTACTAGTAGATCCCTTATCTTAGTCAAGGTGTGCCAGAAATTCCTCTTCTTTCGAATTACATTCAGTAACCCCTCATTACTTACGCGAGCTACCTACCTTATTTTCAGCATTCATCAGTAGCACCAAATTTGGAAGCTTCCATCCTCTTCCTGTCTGAACTATTTACCATGCATGTTTCACTGCCGTACAAGACAATACTCAACACAAAAGCCTTCAGAAAAGACTTCCTTACACTAAAATTAATTTTCGATCTTAAGCGTTTCTCAAAAAGATAAATTTTTTATCTTCCCATTGTCATTAGGCATTTTATACCTTCTGTACTGGGACCATTGTATGTTAATTTACTAATCAAATAATAAAACTCATCTACCAACTTCATTGTTTTGTGACCTAATCTAATTCCTTCATCGACGCTTGATTGTTTTGCTCTTTTTAATGTTAATGTTATACGCTTCTTTCAAGACACTGTCCACCCAGTTCAGTTTCAGGTCATTTACTGTCTCTAACAAAATTACGACGTCATCCACAAACTGTAAAGCTTTCATATCTTCACCCTGAACTTCAATCCCTTTTCCAAAATTCATCTTGCACTCCTTCACAGCAACTTGCTTGATGTACAGATTATATAACATTGGGGAAAGTCTGCTACCCATTCTCCGAGCGGTCTAAAGCGCCTCTCTGCGGAGCGCGCGGTCGCTCGCCGTCGGAGGTTCGAGTCCTCCTTCGGGCATGGATGTGTGTATTGTGCTTAGGTTAGTTTACCTTAGTCTAAGTAGTTTGTAAGCTACGGACTGATGACCACGCAGTTTGGTCCGATTGATTTACAAACATTTGAACATTTCTGCTACCATATCTTACTCCCTGCCCTTCAACTCTTATAACTGAATATAACATATGATTTGAAATGCGGGGTACATTGACACAATTCTATAATTGTTACATAACGCCTACTATCCTAATTACCGAATCCAACAATCTTTTTCATAAATGTTTTTTACGACACATTTCAGTTCATTGAGGAAACAAATCTCAAAATAAGGTGCAGCTATGATAAAATTAACAATACATCACGTAACTGCTGCAGTTCTGCTACTTAGATCTGTGACCAGGTGGAAGGAACAACAAAGATGAAATTCTGGAGACTAAAAACCATAGATTAAGCCACTGATGGTGCCCTGGCGTAGATGAAGGTAAAATGTGGTAAAAAAAATGAAATTACAGAATATAACGGCGTTTTCAGTTCAAAAAAACGAATAAGTATAAATATGATTTGATAATGGCGTAGCTTCCACTTCGCCCTTCTTCCCCCTCCCTCGGAAAAAAGGACTGGTAGATAATGGCTGATTGGTGTTTTACACAGGCCAGTACGAAGTATCCACTGCGTTGCAATACTGTGTTCCGTCAAATAAGAGTGGCTCGTTGAAAACTTCGAACAAACACACATTGGTGCTCGCGAAGGCAGCCCACTCGACGTGATTGGATACTTAGCACATTCGTAACGCTGTGAACGAGAAACCAGGGCCCATAGAAGGCCACATTCACTGCAAACGTTGCGAACGACAGGTAGCGGCAGCGACAAACGTACACAACTCGGCGTGACGCGAGCAGCGCACATAACGTATAAATATCCGCCAATGTTTACTGCCGCCGCGGCCGCAGATGGAAATGCCGTATCATTTATGGCAGCTGCACCGCACGGCTGGCCGTGACGCCGACGCAAACAGTCCAATTATTGAAAAATACGCACCGTGTCCAAGACGGAAGGCCGCCATAATGTGCGCTCTGTAGGCATGCGGCGCGTCACTCACGCGCAGCTTTCCCGCCAGGCGGCAGCACCGCGGCGCGCCGAATGAGGGCCAAATTGCGTCACATTACCGGCCCTGATAGCCGCTAACACCCCTCACCAGTCCTTTACCTGCTGCTGCCGACAGTTGTTTTGTGGCCGGTAATGCCTGCAACTGACCAACGTTTCTTGTTACTATGTATATGAGGTATTGAAACAAAGGAGAAATGCGTACCTCCTGAAATTGTTTTATTTAAGCCACCCTAATATTACGGGAAGATTAGAGAAGAACATTATGACGATCCCTGTTTGAACTGGGTGATCGCCACATTTAATTACAAATTTCTCGTTAAAGTAAAGTAAGCTAAGTAAAGTTAAGCTAAATTTCTGAAGGGGTGTTTTAAATGATACATCTTCTTCCAGTTATGTTCCACCTTTATTTCCAATGACACTGAGATGAAACTGAGCCATAAAACCCGCGAGTAACTTCTATTTATTACGTTATTAACAATCGTTGACAATATGATGTATTACTTAATTATCACAATGTAATTATGCGAATGGATTCTTTTATACACAATAAGTCTTTGTAATTTTAAATATGAAGAAACTATAATAACAAATACATGATTATATAGTTTTGTGTTATTATAATAATGAATTTTCTTATTGTTTAGTTGTTAAATAATTCGCTTTACAATGAACTGCAATGATTGACAATTAGATACAATTACAATTAGATGTAACAACAGCTTTAAATTACAGTCTGTGATGACATTTGGTCAGGCCAAAAAATACTACGAAATTAATCTACTTTTAATAAAGGAAATGAGACGAAATAAATACTACAAAAATGAATGCTATGAAATTACTGGGGTTTAATAATGGGAACAAAGGTAAATGAGTATTACGAGATTATTGAGGTTTATTAATGGGAATATAAGGAAATAAGTATTACGAAGTTATAGGAATTTAGTAATGGGCATAAAAGCGGTAATTACTACGAAATTAATGGGATTTTATTTATGGGATTAAAATGAGGTAAATACTTAGTGACATAAACAACGTAGTTGTTATAATGTAGAAATGAATAACGGTGGTATCGTAAACTTTACTACAGGGAAAGAAGGGTATCCTGGGCTTCAGTAAAGAGAGGTACCATATACTACAGTAGACAGAGGCTCATGTTGTTACAGTACAACATCTGCAGAATGACGTGGTACATCGGTCATGGAAAAATAATTCTTCTTCTCCTTAATTGTCACTTGAGCCTTACAGACCATTTCTCTTTTGATATCTGTTCCTTGCTTTTGCAGTCCATTCTCCTTTTCTCAGCCCATGGTCATTGCCTCATTGTGGATGTCATCCTTCCATCTAGTACGTGACATTCCTCTCTTTCGTCTTCCCTCCATGGATTCAGGGAATGCTAATTTAGGTAGTTGTTCCTCATCCATCCTAATTATATGTCCAGCCCACACCGGTCTACTTCATGCTTCGACTTATAGCAGTCTTTTGATACAGCTCTTTCAGTTCCTGGTTTTCTTAATATACCCTGCATCTGGTCTCTCTTCCGTAATATTTTCCTTCCAAAAAAATTAATTTTTGATCTTATGCTTCTCTAAATTTAAAGCTTTCTGATGCATATTGGCAGCACTACACTCTTGTATAGTCTCTGCTGTGCAACACATCTCGTGGGCCAAAATAAGATTTATTCGCAGCTGCTAGCTTCGCTTGAATTTCAATTTCCATTTTATTCTGTTCACTGATGATGCATTCCAAATATTTGAGGTTTGTACTCTTTTGTAAGTGAGATCATCGACTGTCAGTGAACTGCTATCATTAGGTGCCTAGCTCACGTCCATGTACTCCGTTTTCTTCCAGTTCATCTCTAATCCTGTTTTCCCCCCTCGGGCATGGATATTTGTGCCGTCGTAGTTCGTAAGTAGTTCATAAGTAGTTTGTAAGTTTAGGGACTAATGACCTAGTAGTTAAGTCCCATAAGCTTCACAAACATAAAATCCTGTTTTCTTTGCACTCTTTCTGTAAGAGCTTGTCACGGTTACAATTTTCTATATTGCCACTTATTAGGATAATATCGCCGCTTAAACAAGACTACGTATTCTATTACGACCCATCCTTATTCCAAACTGTTACCGTTTTTGTGTTCCCTATCTATCTTTTCTAAAACAAGATGGAAAAGTTTTGGAGATAATGCGTAGTCTTGTGTAAAGACTTTTCTGACTTCAAACCCCTTAGAAACTCCTGTGTTGGACTTTCTTTTGCAACAGGTTTGTTCCAGACACATCTGCTCTAGGCGTATTAACTTTCCAAGAAACTGAAACACTTGAGGTGCGCTCCTGTGTATGTTGTCGTAAGCTTTGTTTTAAGTCAACAAATACCATGTGGATATCAACGTTATATCAGAATCGAACCAAGATTTAGCCACAGTAAAATAACCGTACATCACGTACATTTTGTAGTTCTGCTACTTCTAACTGTGAGCAGGTGGGAGTAACAACAAAGAAGAAAGACTGCAAACCATAATCTACTGATGAAGCTCTGACATAGTTGACGCTGAAACGCAAATGGAGAAAACAAAGAAAATTTTTTTCAGGTAAAGAACAGTAATCGTATATGAAGCGGGTATCGCAGTTGCGATCCAAAGCTACTAAATAGCGTTTCAGTTGTCATTTGTTGTAAATGAGGTGGACTTGCACAAAAGTTTTGTACAGAGACATCGAGACACCCCTTAGACACTGACATCTAAGTAGTGGTTTCTGTCATTCTCAATTTTCTGCTGGTTTGAGTCCATTTCACTATAACTGGCAATTTCATTTTTAAGATTGAAATGCCTTGGCAAGGCAATTTTTGTATTTTTTTAATGACTTTGTTTTCATTAGGCGATCAATTGTGCGCTATGAAATGTATTTGTTGTTAGAAGAAAATTTCGAACATAATTCACTGTTGTATGTAAAAGGGTTTTGCGTATTTCTGTTGGCACTAACAGTTTGGATGGTAACGGTAATAGATCTTCACATTAATCGCCACCACACTTGCAGCTATTCTGACGCTAAAGACACTAAAGATGTCAATTATCTGGATAGCTTCATATTTTGCAGGTTAAACCGAAACCAGTGGATAATAACCTAGGAGAACGCATTACGCTTCGTCTAATGGAACCTTACGATAGGGGAGAAAACATTATATTCTCCATTTCTATTAAGTTGAGATAAGAGCTGTAAAATAAGGATATAAATATTGTTGGTACTTATAACAGAGAAATTAAGCACCATTATCTGCGGGAGTGGATTCATTAAATTGTTGCTTATAAATTTCATAGAAATTCAACGTCGTACATCATACGAATGACTGAAAAAACTATGTACTCCATTCGATGAGGCTACAGAAAAAAAGTCCCACTGACAGTCAATTTCAATAATAACAGAAAATTATTGTTGATATGTGGCAGATCAACTGACACGACTGTGAAGTAAAAAATATAGAAAACCCGACCAGTACGGTTATACAACATTCAATATTTTGGTAATATCAGTTCACACGCGGTATGCACACTCAAATTTTACTCTGCCATGACTCGGCAGTTTCCTTTAATGAAGCAAGTGAAATAATCATTGAAGCAAATAAACAATTCTCACCCTCTGCAGTTCCTGATTTCACCTCTTTGACTATAGACGCAGAGTAAGACACACAGAGACTGAAATCTCTGGATCTCTTGCAGGATCCAGTTTAACGATGCCATCTGTACAAGTGTCCCTTAGACATGAAAGCATGTCGGAAGGAATAGCCACTGCTGCCGCTGTATGGACTTCAAGAATTAATGGATTCGCAATCCAAATATGAATCAGCATCAGTTTAATAATTTATTGGTAACGTGTGAAAATTTGGACCGCAACGCGATTGAAAACCGGATTTGTCGTTTTCGTGGTTGCTTGCATTCGTGTTGAAGGACATTTAGATTGAAAACATCGTTAGACTTGGACGCTCCACATTGCATTTAAAGCCACATTTTTAATAAACGTTTCTCCCCGAGCGGGAATTACATAATGGATTATACGATCACACATGGATAGTAGAAACAGTGTGGTATTTGGAAGGTGGGGGTCGCGCCCGGAGACGTGCACGGTTAGCGTAATGGATAAGGCAACAATTCAGCAAAAGCGGAAAATCTGGGTTCCAATTCCAATGTGGCGGTGTGGCACAAATTGTCATATGCCAGCAATACATTATACAACTGTTGACACTCAAATTCGCCATTGCGAATACATTATTGTTGTCGTTGTGATTAACAGTCCGGAGACCAGTTTGATGCAGCTCTCCTCCCTCCTCTACCCTGAGTTTTCATCTCCTCATGAGAACGGTAACCATCTGAAAGCTGATCCATCTTACGACGAATTATTTACAGAAGAATAGATAGTCTGGTAGAAGCTGACCTTGGGCAAGATACGGATTTAGGAGAAATATGGGAACACGTGAGGCAACACTGACGTTAAGGTTGATCTGGGAAGATGGATTAAGGAAAGGGAAACGTACGTTTCTAAATTTTGTAGATTTATAGAAAGCTTTTGACAATATTGACACTTTGAATTCCTGAAGTCACCAGGGATAAAACATAGGCAGCAGAAGGTTATTTCCAAATTCTAAAAAAACGATGGACAGCAGATGTAAGAGTCGAAGGGCATGAAAGGGAAGCATTCCTGGACGTTCGGTTAAGAGAAAATCTGATGGCACTCTAGGCCATGATGTTTACCGGAATAAAACGCACACTGAACTGTATTTGAAAGCAGACAGCTGCCGTCATCCTTCGCAGAGGAAACTCTGGCACGCAAGATGCACTCCATCGCAGACGCAGAGAGAGTGCAGCAGGAGTTGAAACACCTCAGAACAGCTTTCTGAGATAACGGACACTCAGAATAGCAGGTTAGACGCGCTCTCCGTCCTACCACTCTGGTAAAGCCTGAGGAGACGGAAAAGTCTCGGAGGAAGAGATAGTCACGGCCATTATACCGTACACTGGCTCACTATCGGTAATAACAGGAGGGATACTAAACAAACATTGTCTTCTGCTCGCACAATACGACACGAACCTTATTCGGAAGTGTAAAAGACCATCTCGGTTTGTGGAAGGCTGGTATATATCAGATTCTGTGTCAGTGATGGAAGACTTAGGCGGTGTTTACAGCCCGCGGTTCCTCCACGGCGGAGCGACCGCTGTGATTTTGAGCAGGCATTGCTCGTCACTCACTCAGCGGGTGTTTCAGCTGCAGTAACCTTGAGTAGCCCGTTCCCACCTGGCGGCCAGACATATGCCGCACCGAACAGCCCTATTAGTCACATTGCAAGCGGTTTGGAAGTATAGCCGCTGGTAGTTTGATGCCGCAGTGTGAGAGCGGAGGGGCCGCCGCCGCAGCCATGCCCATAAATATGGCCCACGCTGCCTTATGAGGAACAGCGCACTGCCAAACCGCCGCGATTGCTCCGCCGCGGGGCAACTGTGGACTATAAACTCGGCCGTATATCGGACAAGCAGTGTGCACTATGGAAGGTCATTGATGAGAACATCAGAGGCGCACTCGACTAACAGGTCGACTAACAAGTAGGCGGTTTCAAAGCACTGTTTATCCAAAAATCATGAGATGGATTACGAACGTACCAGGATCTTGGCAAAGACTTCTAGATATTATGGCAGCGTTGTTAGAGAGGAAATCGAGATCCGCATCAGGGACGGGCTCATCAATCGAGACTGCGGCTACAATCTGAGCAAGGCTTGGGAACCGGTTCTCAGTATGATTTTTAATGAGGCACTCAGTAAACGTTCTGGCGGCCATAGATGACGAGGCAAGTACATCGACGCGACCACAGACGCCGGCAACAGCGTCTCAGCGACCGCTGAAGCGGGCCCGCGGGCGCAGACTACGGTGGGAACGCATTGCGGGGAGTGAGGGTTGGAGGAGGGGGGAACGGATGGAGCGGGGATATATGACAGTCGCTCGCCCTCAGGACCTCGTCAGCGCACCTGATGATGGCGACATGTCTGGTGGCCTAAATATTGTGCCTTTTGGACCCCATGAACCGGCGTTACACCCGTGGACAATTCGAGCAAATGATCTCTTATTTTAATCAAGGTATGTCAGGATTTTGTTCTCTCTATAATTGTATTTAGTACTCTTTATTTACGCAATATACCCACATAATCTTCATCGTCTTATTTATGTTAATCGCGTAAGCTGCTGTCAGACCTTACCGAATGTTATATTCCAAATGTTCAAATGTTTTTGTAAAGTGTATGGGACTTAACTACGGGGTTATCAGTCCCTAAACTTATGAACTACTTATGAACTAAGACTAAGGACGACACAAATATCCATGCCCGAGGGGGATTCGAACTCCGAGTGGCCGTGCAGATCGTGACTGGAGCGCCTCAGTCTCCTCGGCCACTACGGCCGGCTGTTATATTCCACAACCAGTTCGTCTACAGGAGAAACTGTCATTTCCCAACAATTATTCTATGTACAAATACAATTTTCGGTGTGGTGCTTTGCTCGTAATGACTTGTCTTAGAAGAGTTATCCACCACACTTTTGAATAGAAATTAATCAAACAAAAAGGCCAAGTTCCTAGGCAACTAATACAACAACTAAGGAAAAGAACAAATTCGTGAACTGTACATCTTGACTCGGTAGAGGTCACCACAAAACTCAGGACGGCGGCGTGAAATCCTGGGTCGAGACGGGGCGCTGTAGCTGCAGAGCGGTAGGCCGGCCTCGAATACGAGTTGCCTCCCGCGGTGGTGTCGGCGATGGTTCTCGAGGGCTCGTCGGGTCGGAAAACACCCCAGACTTTTTTTTATGGTGGTACAAAGTGACTGAAGTACCATCGTCATGAATGATTTATACTTTACAGTTGAGGATAGGGGGGTTAACTATAACTTTATTTATTACAATAAACTTTAGGTGTTAACTTGTAAGGGCCTTTATTTTGGTCCGTAAGGTACCCCTCTCGATGTATTAATTACAATTGCAATTAAACTTGGTATTTACATCTAATTTGGGTATCACTGGCCAGTTCCCACACCGAGCTGCACCCCAGACGCTCCGCGTTCTCTCACATAAAGCGACGCGGAGGAACACCATCGTTCTCTATTGGCGCGACGTAGCGCTTCTCGACTGGCACGTTTGCGGACCTACTTGCGGATGGACCTCGCGTACTCATGTCACCGACCATGCTTGCGCCGAGTGGCTTCGCTGGTTACTCCCTCTGCAGAGCTGCGGCAGAGTCGCGTATACTGGCCGTGGCTGCGACGTGGTGTGTCCGTACGCCGACACGTAGCAGAGGGCTCTAGGGTCTGCGCCACGGCACCGAAAACCTGTGTATTTCAAATATAACCGATCCTGATAATTTCCTTTACTTTCATGAATCCGGAATTATAATTTGTTGTTTATCAGCATGTGCAACAACCGCGCAGGAACTGCTGAGCGATTTGAGACGCCGTGTCACGTATTTCGCGACAGCTCCCACTCGAGGTTCAAGTCCTCCCTCATGCATGAGTGTACGTGTTGTCCTCTCAAGCAATGTCTACTAGCGATGGCATCAGTAGTTTGCTTCCTTAGGATAACAAAACAAAAAGTGTAAAATCTCTGCGCGATTTACGACAGTCCACGCTTAAACCTTTTTCCTTGACGTATAGCTTCATAGGGTGAGAGATGCAGCTGGGAAGGACGAGAAGTCGCAAGAACTGGGAACACGCAAACGCGCAGACGGCGGGACGGGTAGGGGGCAGACCCGCTTGAGTGGCGTTCGGTGTTTCCTGTTTCCGACCGCGACTTGATACCCGGACAGCGGCGCCTTGAGCGCCCGCAACAAGTCTCCCGCGGCGCATGAATAATTCATAGCCGCCTGTCCCCTCGCCGGCGTCACTTGACCCAACTGCGTCCGACTGCTGCTTAGCGGCGATATCGCAGCTCTGCCAGACGCGACGCAGCGCGCCAGCCGCCGTCGTCCCAAGGAGCTGCTGCCGCTGCGAAGCGCTCCACGGCTACTGCAGTCTCATGCGCTTCTGTTCAGACTTAGTAAACCCAACGATTAAACAGCTCATTGAGCTTCGACTATTCTGGATAATACACATCTTGTACCTATGTATGGTTTTTCTCTTTCAACTTTGTACATTTTTATAGTTACCTGACCTGTTACACCTATGGAGAGCGTACGGCGGGGCTTCCCTTTTTTTTTTTTTTTTTTAAAGAAAAAAGGCAGGGAGGGACAGTGCATAGTTGACAAAGTTCCCAAAACACCTGCCCTCTTTCATGCCTTCCCTCGGCGATGTTACCATCACACTTCGTGCCAGTGCCCTGGTTTGTAAACGGGACAGCACTGCACGCGAGGTGCCGTGTCGACATGCAACTTCAGTGCACGTCTAAAATCACTCTTTTACTAACCTTGTGTCTTCTGTCATAGTTGATGTCCCATTGCGCAGGTGAAGCACACAGGTCGCACATCCGTTGTACTTGAAGTGATGCTAAAAGAAGTGTTGAGATGTGGCTAGAAAGTACTGCAGTACGAATAACTTTAGCTTTTGTAGGATGCCAGTGCTTGTTTTTATTGAAGATATAGCAGACTGAGTAATGTTGAAAATATAAACGTTGCATAACGTATAAACTGTTCCTGGCCCGCACGGAACTGACATGGATGTGCAAGGTATCGCAGTCGGCGCTCGACTGACTGCCGCCGCCTCTCGCTGCGCCACAAGCCACCGTTTTGGCGCCAAGCGAAACTTCTAGACTAACATTGTTCAGCTTATTACAAAATGTACAAATAATTAAATCTTTGAATTAACCGGAATATAGCTTAATACAAATGCATTACAGAAAGTATACAGATAATTTTAATAGACATAGGAAAATTAAATATTAATAAAAGAAGCTTAAAGTTTTGGCGGACAACTAGTATAAGCGGGAGCCAATCAGATCTCAACTTGCAATAGGGGCGGAGCTTTCCCACGGGATACAAGCTCATCTACTATCTCTCTCTCTCACCCTTTCTGTTACGTCACACCTCCAACCAAGAAAACTTCTTTAACACCCAATACATTGAGATGCGAAATAAACGGCTCCATGTCAGCCCCCTCGTAAGCGGTCACTTTATCATGTTAACCGGGTACTTACTAACTCCAATCTCTCGTCCATCTCGCCTTCGTTTTTCTCTCCCTGTTCACCTTCTCTCTCTCTGTCTCTGTCCATCTCCTCCTCTCCCTCCTCTCTATGGGTATCCTTCATCTCCTCCCTCTCTCTGTTTATCTCCTCCTTTCTTTGTCCAGTTCCATAAGTAGCTATATGCATGCGCAATTTTGCAGTTTACTTGTGTGTTAGTTTGTCGCCAGTAGCTATTATAAACGTTTTAGCGTAAAATAACTCTGACAGAGTAATGCTCTGTGCTACAGTTGTTCGATATTCATCGCTATTAGATAGGACATGAGTGACGGAAATATAACTGGACAAAGACATGGATTACAATACGGAATACAGATTTATATATACCAGCAAGGTCATGTCTGATGCGACAATGTTACTGCATCTACAGCGAAACTGTCATGAGCGGTGGACTTCTTTTCCTTTCATCATTTTGTGTGTGTGGGTGAGGGGAGTTACAAAACGCTTCATAAACTTCCGAAATTACATGCAAACTTTGTTGGAGGTCCCTAACTATTTCCATTTTCCAATAATTGACACATAAATCTGGGTATTTTCACGCGGTGGCATCTCATTATTTATGATGTCATACCTCCTTAACTATATGTTGTGCTCTTTTGTTTTTGGGTGAGGAACATTCGTGGGCGTACGATAAACAGTTCACTAAAGTTTCATTAAAATCGAATGAATGGTTTACGAATACATAGAGGGCATACAGACATTCATTTTTATGTATATAGATAAAATACGCCTTTTTCATTTTAATCTCTTTTCATGTTTCCTTTTATTTCTTCATATTGTCTCACCTTTCTATGTTGTTCATAACAAATTGGCAAATTTGTAAAATCGAGTGGCTGAAGAGCAGCAATCAAGCTGCTGCCAGTCTGCCAACACACGTGGCTTTAAAATATCAATAAAAATGACTGTTTTACACGTAAGAATAGGAGAGACAGTCTTTTACTTACGTGACATGCAGTCATTTTTTACCTTTTATTGTGATATTACGATCTACTTTTGGTGACATATATTTTAATATATTGACCATGCATGTTTACTCATTTTACTTTTCGTTGAGAAACTCTGTATTGCACATGTTCTCCTAAGTGAAGATGTTGAAATCCTTCTGAAGCTGATGATATAAATAATTGAAACTGGTTAAGAACCACAAATACATTTTATTGGCGATCTTGGCATAGAAATCTGAAGAAGGTAATTTTATTTGTACAATGTATTAGTCTGTTTCCGGTCTTTAAATTATGATTTGAATTGTAATAATTTAAAACGATTGTAACATTCCAATAGCATTACACTTAGAACACACAATATTTAATTAATGCTTAAAAAGCCATTACGTGTCAATATTATGTCACGTGATCGATAACGTAGTGTTACTCACTGTAGCTCTAGTGACATCACACTACATGAGGAAGACAGGTAAATTTGTGTTTCTAGAAGTTCGTCACAGGTATCGTGAATAGTAGCATCTACCTAAACGCATGAATCTAATAACTGTAATTTCTCTTTTGTTCTGTCTGTTGAGCTTTATATCAGATTTTAATCTCATATCTGATACTAGGACACGGAAACGCATAACAGGTTTCTAGCCAAGATCGCGGTTTACTTATTCGGATGACCGGTTTCGACGTGTCTTTGACGTCCTCTTCTGATCTTCTGTACATCTCGATTTTACATCACATTTAGGCCCCAGCTATTGCCTCTTATTACAAATATCTCGGTACAAATGCATGCATGCGTGTATCTAATGTAGTATATCAAACTCTACCATCATTGTCTATATTTCATATCCGTATGGATACATGCATCTGTACCGAGATATTTGTAATAAGAGGGAGTAGCTAGGACCTAAATGAGATGTAACATCGAAATGTACAGATCAGAAGATGACGTCTAAGACACGCCGGTCATCCGAAAGAGTAACTCGCGATCTTGGATGGAAACGTGTGTGAATTGATTCCAGATCGCCCCAGCTAAGCGTGAGTTCCACACATAGAATAATATGTAATAAAAATTACTACTACAAAAGCCTTTATGTGTATTTAAGAAATACAAGTTCTGAATGGTCGCTTGCTTCATCTCTGTAAGTTGTTTTCAATCAATTAACTGTTTTAGAAGTGTTAACCATAGCCACTAGATTTTTCCTACTTTCCCTACATATCTGCATCAACATATATCCTCTGCAATTAACATATAATTGCCTGGCGGAGTGTTCATCGCACCAGTTTCAGACTGCATCTCTACCGACCAATTCTCTAATACTGGAAAATCTAATCCGTTTTACTTCTGATTTCTCTTATTCTACACTGATGATCATATCGCCCGATGTAGGTGGATGCCAATAAAATACATTCGCGTACGGGAGAGAGCGTTGGTGAAAACAATTTGGTAACCAGTTGTCGCTCCAAAGAATTATGCGTACATCATTCCTTTGGTTCAATCCCCTATATTTCAACAATACAAAATGAATTGCCTTCTTTCAACTTGTTCTATTTCCTGCTGAGGTGCCCACATTGCATGAATAAATTTTAACAATTTCATCAACGACATAAACACTATTTCAAATATAAATCGTTGGCGAGTCATATCGTGACCGGCTCCTGCTGAAGTTTAGTCCAGAACTGCGCTGGGATGTTCACAAGTGATCATAGTGATGGTCAGACTTCCCGATTCGTTGTTGCCAACATCGTCGGTTAGTGGCATCGCTACAACGCAAAGCCGAATAATTCGCTGACTAGTGCAATGAGCCAATTCCAGCTCAATTAGACGTCCTGTCTTTAGTGATCTGCCCGAAAATGGCCGCGTGGTTCTATGCCCCATATCAAGGTCTGTGCGGGCGGCACCACTAGAGGTTTCAGTCCTCCCTCGGGCATGTGTGTGTGAGTGTTGCCCTTATGTTAGTTTGACTTAGTTTAAGTAGTTTATACGACTAGTGACTGATGACCAAAGTAGTTTGATCATAGAATTACAAACTACATTTAAATCTCTGCAATGCTGACATCTTTGGAAATTTACCATGCGTCTGTCCAATAGGTATTGTTTCTGTCGAACTGAATACGTGGAACAAAATTCACAAAGACTTTATGCAGTAGTTTCGACATGGCCCCCAATTACTATCTATCTTTTCTTTGTTTCTAATGTCCGAGAAAAATATTGGATCTGTTACAGGTGTAAGTCGGACAATTCGGAAAAACGTAAAAAAAAATTGTAATTTTTGTATTCCCTCTTTATGGTGATGATTCCGTGTTGCATTTATAGCCGTTAGATCCCAACTGGGGTGATGTTCGGCCTGCCTGGCGCAAGTCTTTTTTGCTAACGTCACTTCGACGACTTGTGTGTAAGTGATGAAATGATTATTAGGACCACACAACATCTAGTCCAGAGTTGAGAATCGAACCTAGTCCCATTGCGTGCCAACCCAGCACGCTGTGCACTAGACTACGAAGGCTCTTTGTCATAGCTGACGATACCATATATTTGGTTTCACCGATCACCATATAATTTGGTACATTTTGTGTATGTTTTCCACCGAGGTGATTTCTATGTTTCGCAACCCACAGTATAGTGCGTGCCGGAGGGTACCATGAAATCGGCTTGGAAGCCATATGACCGATCAAAAGATTTCATCACCGTTTTACCGAACACTGTAAAACCTCGTAAAAACATGTATCTTTTCATGGAGAAATTCTTTACCCACGGGAAGCCGTATTATGGCGCATATGTAGCAAATGATGCTGTCAATTACACGTGTCATTCTTATATCAAACGAAAACGGAAAGGTGATGTACAGAAACAAAAGGGATGGTTGGAGTGGTAGGAGGAGGAAAGACAAAGAAATATGGGGAGGGAGGACGTGGGAAGAAAGAGGAAGGGAGAAAAGATAAGTAGAAGAGACGGAGGTGAGGGATAGAGTGGAGGATAAGGAAATAAGGGGAAGAAATCGGTCGACAGAGGTAGATTTGGAGATGAGATGGGAAAGGAAGAGGTGGGTGAAGAGAGAGAGGAGGACAAGGGAGATGGAGAAGAATAGCATAGAATAAATAAATACCTGGGTAACGCCACGTTTCCTCTTAGTATCCGTATGAATAACAGTTTATAACCAAATTTCTTTTTGTTTCGCCATTTTAAATTTCTCATTACAGCATAACATTTTAAAATACTGCCAATAGGGAAGAATTTCTTTTGTTAGAGAGTATGGTTACAAGAGTAGCGCTGTTCGAAACAAATATATGAGGTTAGGAGGTGCGCACGGTATGATTAATTTGCCGTGCGGCTAGGAGGTGCACGGGCGGTGCGAGTTGCGTGTTCTGCAGTAACGAGTCCTGAGGGACCCGAAGGTATTAACTGCGGCACGAAGTAATGGCTAGTGTGGACAGATATAAGGGCTCCAGTAAAATAATGCTCCTGCCACATAATTGGACATCGTTAACTAAAGTGTACCTACCACATTACATACAGGAATCACGGAATTCACGGTGACGCCAAAGGTATCATCTCAAAATCTTCGAAGTACTAAAAGCTCGCTTTATTTTAATCCACTGCTATCAGACTACTGTAAAACAATACCAAGCGATTTCAATGTTTTTAACTCTTTATTTGGCAATGTTGATCTCAAACAACATAAAAAATGCGCACAATTTTCTGTATTATGTTTCAATTTTCGTCCTAGCATACCAACTTTTCAGCTCTCCAACACCTATGTTTCGTTGTCATTTGTGAAAAGTTTCGCAATAGTATGGCTCTTTACGAGACACTTGCAAGCATAAGTTACCGATGTACTAGTTGCTTCCGATTTTGTGACGATAGTTTTGTCTTATACATGGAAAACTGGTTATAAAGGCAAAGAGTCCTCGAAGGTATTTATTATGCAAAAGTGTTCCCGAAGTCTTATCTAGGGCACTAGAAATGTATTGCTGTTTAGCCGCGGTGGAGTGTCCGAACGATCTAATGTGCCTTGCTAGGGAGCGCGCAGTTGCTCGATGTCGGAGATATGAGTCCTCTCTCAGGCATGGCTGTGTGTGTTGTCTTAGGTTAGTTAGTTAGTTTGTAAGCCTAGACCCCATAGATTTATATACATTTCACAATTTGATTTGAATGCCGTTTATTACCAAAATAAGGCCTGTCCGAGCACTACTGAATGGATAACTAGTACGGAAGAAGGTGAAAACACATTTCGTGTATCAGTGAATGATGTACCGTACATTAAGAACATTTTCCCTTGCCCGAATATGGTGCCATACCGGGCGAGGTGACGCACTGGTAACACATTGGACTCGCATTCTGGAGGACGTTTCAAATCCACCTCCGGCCATCCCTAAATCAATGTAGGCAAATGCTAGGATGGTTCCTATGAGAGCCGGCCGCGGTGGCTGAGGGGACTGAGGCGCTCCAGTCACGGTCTGCACGGCCACTGTGGTCGGGGGTTCGAATCCCCCCACGAGCATGGATATTTGTGCCGTCCTTGGTCGTAGCTAGTTCATAAGTAGTTTGTAAGCTTATGGACTGATAACCCCGAAGTTAAGTCCCATACGTTCTACAAACATTTGAACATTTTTGTTACTGGTAGGTTCGACCAATGTACGAGTGTCACGGAAATGCTCCGGCAACACTATTGGGGATCGCTGGAGGAAAGACGACGTTCTTTTCGTGAATTTCTGTTGAGGAAATTTAAAGGGCCGAAATTTGAAACTGAGTATAGTACGATTTGCTGCTGCCTACTTATATTTCGCGTATTGATCACAAAGACAAGATAAGAGAAATGAGGGCTCGTACGGAGGCATATAGGCATTCTTTTTTTCCTCGTTGTATTTGAGAGTGGAATGGGAAAGGAAATACCTAGTAGTGGTACAGTGTACCCTCCACCATGCACCTTACGGTGAATTGCGGAGTTTGTTTGTCAAATGTTTGTCAAGCTTATGAGACTCAACTACGGGGTCATCAGTCCCTAAACATACAAACTAGTTATCAACTACCTTATACTACGGACGGCAAATCAAATGTTTGTATAGTCTATGGGACTTAACTACGGGGTCATCAGTCCCTAAACTTACAGACTACTTATGAACTACTTACGAACTAGGACGGCACAAATATCCATGCCCGAGGGGGGATTCGAACCCCCGACCGTAGTGGCCGTGCAGACCGTGACTGGAGAGCCTTAGTCTCCTCGGCCACCACGGCCGGCCTACGGACGGCACAAATATCCATACCCGAGGGGGGATTCAAGCCCCCGACCGTAGTGGCCGTGCAGACCGTGACTGGAGTGCCTCAGTACCCTCGGCCACCGCGTCCGGCTATTGCGGAGTATGTATGTAGATGTAGGTGGGACGTTGAACTCTAAGCTTCAAAAAATGTTCAAATGTTTGTAGAACTTATGGGACTTAACTACGGGGTCATCAGTCCCTAAGCTTACAAACTAATTATGAACTAGCTAAGACTAAGGACGGCACAAATATCCATGCCCGAAGGGGGATTCGAACCCCCGACCGTAGTGGCCCTACAGACCGTGACTGAAGCGCCTCAGTCCCTCGGCCACCGCGGCCGACGCTCTAAGCTTCCTTCCTTCCTTTCGCCTATGAGCCAAACACAATTGGTCTGTTTTGTCTTCAGGGGTACTTGACTGCAAAAAGTGCAAATTGTGGTATTTTTCTGGACTTTGTACGGGAAATAACTTTTTTCTCACCTTTCATATGATACAGTCCAAAATACTATATTTTCTACCGCCATATGAAGGGCTATGTACTGTTTATACTGTAGCACCCGAGTGCTCATTTGAGCAATCTTACTTACGGTCAAGAAATTCTATTTTGATAAATATATTGTAAAATTTTTCACATAGTCCTACACGTCTAATTTAAGTAATTTCATACGTTTTCTTCTGTAGATTTAAATTCTAATAATATTTGTGTATGAGAAACACAGACGGTAAACAAAAGATTGTGACCGGATGATGTTGCGGAAACATCTTCGCCTGACTCGGTGGTTCTACGTGAGATGCTGTCCGCCTCCGTAGTCCAGTGGACAGCGTGGTAGGTTGCCACGCAGGGGGCCCGGGTTCGATTCCCGGTCGGGTAGGAGATTTTCTCCACTCGGGGACTGGGTGTTGTGTCGTCCTCATCATCATTCCATCATCATTGACATGCAAGTCGCCGAAGTGGCGTCAGATAAAGAGACTTGCACCAGGCAGGCTAAACACGACCCCAGTTGTGGTCTAACGGTCATAAATGCCACACGATCATCATACGTGAGATGCTTTCGTAGAAAGCAAAGACGTTAGGGTATACAATGAGAATCTAAGTTTATGAATAGTCATCTTGCGTTAAACGAAGCAAGTTTATATAATTCTGAAATTCGAATTTGAGAAATGGAAAAGTGACATTTCACTCTTCAGCTTGTGTGCCTACTCTTTATGCGTACTAAAGCTCTTCATTAACTTTCACTTACTGACAAACTAACAGCTTTAACTCGTAGTCGATCTTGCAGTACAAGTGAACGATCACTCCTGGAACTAAAATAAAGGACTGACTCTCGTGTGTTGGGCTGATTGAAGATGGCCACTCATGATGACAAATGCAAAAAATTGCACAATCTCTCCTATCCTTTCCAGTCCTAATATGATGGAACGCCTCTACCTAAAAATCCCACCAACTTTTCACCTATATACGCTCCACATCGCCTCCGAGATCAGTCATCTTCAAATGGTTGTAGAGCTTATGGGACTTAAGTACGGGGCCATCTGTCCATAAACGTACAAACGACTTATGAACTAGCTTATACTAAAGATGGCACGAACTTTCATGCCCCATGGGGGATTCGAACCCCCGACCACAGCGGCCGTGCGTATCGTGACTGGCACACCTCAGACCGCTCGGCCACCGCGGCCGGCCCAGTCATCTTCCTTGTCCAATCTACTAACTCCGTTCCGACATATAACCGTCATACCATCCCTGAATCCATCCCGTCCTGTCCACTTCTTCATGGTTCCGTTTCCGTTCTTTCCTCACTAAACCTACCACTTTCTTCACTTCACTCCCCATCCGTTTTTTCCTCAATACCTATTCCCACAGCGTCATTACGTAGTACCGTGCCCGAAAATTGTCAATACCATTCTTCTAACTCTCTCCATGCCCCTTTCGTTTTATGAAACTGTACAGTGAATGTTCTCCAAGAATAAGAGTCTTGTTGAAGTCTGAGTCAAATGTTTTTGTAATGACTACCTCTCTCCCAATTTTTATCGTTGACTTTAAGACATTCATAAAGTCAGATCTCTCTAAAATGCCGGAAAAAATAACACAACCGGGAAGGCGAGGTGTAGCAGATGTACTGATAATGGTGTCATCAACGTCCGCCATCAGTGTGGTGATATAGCTGCCAATGTTCTAACTATGTCTACCCTTTAATACCGAATATTTGTAGCAATAAGGTTCAGTACCAGATTTACTTGTGAAACAAACTAGCACCATTGCATGGAGGTGCATTCGTGCTTCCCACGGCCAACTAAGCAAATTTGAAACTGGTCAAATTGTGGTTTTCTAGGTGGTGGTATGGAACTTACGTAGAACTGCCCGCAATGTGGACGTTCTGCTTAAGTTTAGTAACGATACTAGTTGCACTTAAAACACACAGCTCATCGTTGCAAAGCTTACTTGACCATGGTTTCGGCTACGACTAGGGAAGCCTCCGTCAGAAGTAAAAACTGAGTTACATGCAATAAAGTCAGAAAATGGTTCGTGAACAATAGAGCTCACGTTAAAGTTATAAATGTAGTTTGCAGATAACAAAATCTTAAAACTTATTTCCGGCGTGGCTGCTTCGCGTCGCGTGTGCGGCCACCTCTGTAGGACTGATGATACTTCCCCAGCCGAAACCATGGTCAAGTAAGCTGATAACGGCTTTGTCACCGATGAGCTGTGTTTCTTAAGTGTTAATGTTATATTTCACTAACGGTGGCTGTCTTAACAGCCACGTTTAAAATTGTAAGATACTAGTTGCAACGGTCATGCGAGAATTTCGCATCCGTAGACGAGGTTCTGGACATCCAGCCAGCACACACAGACATCCGCCAAGATCGTGGAATTGGAATGGCAGGAGTGGCGGTTCATACTGCTGGCACAGCGCATATGAGAGGTTTTGTGAGCCCAGAGGTGTCAACACGGCCTGTTGGGAAAGGGTTACTAGCAGTGCGAACGGATCACACACACTTCAAACCCGTCTTCCATACGCTTCACTGGATCGACTTGCACTGCTCGATCTGTGCCGTCAGGAGATCGCTCGGAATGGCGGACCGTGGTCTTCAGTGTTGTAAGCAGATTCTCCCTGGACGCAGTTGACGGTCGTCTGCACGTACGAAGCAGACCTGGCTTACGCTGTCTCTTGGGCGCGACGTAAGGATCACGGATTTCCTTCAGACTTTGTACCCTTTTAGCAGACCATTAGGGCAACATAATGTGGAAATATTAAGGCGCAATACTTCGAGAAAATTCTAGTACTAGTTTCACGCGTCGAACGTGTAACCGTTTGTTACAGCTATAAGTAAGACTTGAACAAGAGAGAGAGCGGTGGTCCAGTAGTTAGCTTTCTGGCTACTCAATCGGTGGATAGCCAGTTAGAACCTAGCTTATAGCGAGTTTGTTTTTATTTCCTTTTTTCTTCAACACTCGTTACAATAGTTCATATATATATATATTACGTTTCAATGGTGCCGGCCGCGGTGGCCGAGGGGACTGAGGCGCTCCAGTCACGGTCTGCACGGTCACTACGGTCGGGGATTCGAATCCCCCCTCAGGCATGGATATTTGTGCCGTCCTTAGTCTTAGCTAGTTCATAAGTAGTTTGTAATCTTAGGGACTGATGACCCCGTAGTTAAGTCCCATAAGTTCTACAAACATTTGTACATTTTGTTTCAATGGTAATAGAATGAAAAAAAATACATGTAGTTACCTAGACATTTATTGAGTGTCAAATGCTATTTATCTGTTTACATACGTTTACTATTATAACAAATATCACATTTATAATTTTGGAGTAGTACTCGCGTATTATTTTTCGGAAACCTTACTTGCTGTGATTTCCGAAATACCTTGCACTTGTAATCAGGAGCGCACTGCACGGTTGGACCTGCTGCCATAGGCTGAACATGTGATGGGGAGGGGCAGGCCCCATTCAGCAGTGAACCTGCAAGACACTGACACTTTGTTAGTGTAGCAGGAACGGTATAAGTACGAAGTTTTCACAATCACAAAATTTGCATTTTCCTGCAAAAATAGAGGTTACTCCCACTTATCGGACTACTACGGACGGTTATTGGCATGAGCATAATACGATTTCGAAACGTCAGTTAAAAGATGCGTTTGTGTACTTTGGGAGTCTTTCACAAGCAGGTTTTGTTTAGTTCTTTGCAGAAAGAATGAAAACCAAGCGACGGTATGAACGGATGGATTTGCGATTCAGCGATTGAAAAGTCACAACGCTAACCCCACCTCACTCATTTATTTTATTTATTTATTTATTTTGTTCTTCAGGTAAATCGATTGCGGTCGTTTGTTAATGCTCGTTCATGGAGTTCGTAGCGTATTTGCCTCAGATTTTGTTAAATTTACTATTACAGGAGGCGTTTAGCCCTCTGGCTGGACGCGCCGAGCCACAGCACCCGGTACCATTGCTGCGCGTGAAACTCAACGTGTTCTGCAACACATACAGCGACTTCCAAGGCTAGAGTTTTTGTGGACTTTTCTCCACCCGAGCACTTGTGAGATAGCCGCGGGGGTTCGAATCGCCCCATCGCGCGTGGATGTTTGTGCAGTCTTTAGTATAAGACAGTTAGTATAAGTAGTTTGTAAGTTTAGGGTCTGATGACCAGGCAGTTAAGTCGCATACGCTTTACAAACATTTGAACATTGGAACTTGTGGGATATGATGGATCAACAACTGACACGTCGACGCATAAAACATAACTCTTGTGTAACAGGTCGAGCAGGCATGGAATAATATATCCCAAGACATCATTTGCCATCTGTTTTATCGAACCGAAGCTAGAATTTGCGCCTACATTTGCCATCTGTTTTATCGAACCGAAGCTAGAATTTGCGCCTACATTTCCGTCCGTAGGTTATAACCATGTTCTAATATGAGTGTATCAGCATATCTTTGTACCTGGAAACTCTGCATATCTTTTGGAATTGGTCTCCAAATATAATCATTCCATGTAATCCATATTCACAGTTACAAAAACAAATCGTTAGTGTTTTGGAAACTAAAAATTGACGTAGTAATGGTTATGTCTTGTTAAGCATATTCCCCATTCATATCACCATTTGAAGCCCCTTTTTTAAGTCACGCTCTGCCATTCACCTTGGTGTCTTAATTAGCATCAGTTTTTCATACAGACATTCATCCTGAGTCGGAATGAAGTAACATTAAAGAAAATAGGCGATGTCGAATTGAAGGACGAACTTACTGATTATCCCGATATTTTTATTATCGTTTAATCTGCACACGATGAATATGCCTGTGTTTGGTTGTAACGCAAGATATAGTCTGCATTTTAACAAGAAAGTGTCACTGTAAACGTTTGACGTGGCTATTACAGATAGAACTTCACAATAAATTTATGTGAAGGTGCTGCCTATGGAATCAACGTGTGTATCATTCTTAAAATAAATTACACGCGTCTGACATTAATCCCTGTATTATTACGTGATAGTTTCGCAAAGGACAGAACATAGTGAATGCAAACAATGATGTTAATGACATGTGTAATTAAACTCGTAATATGATTTAATACTAGTCCCGTATGTTAGATGCCAAATGTCTGCTAAGGCTATTTAAAAAAAAATTACGTGTACGTTATAGTGCTCGCCTGGCTCTATTCCTACAACTCAACTGTGAGGGCCAAGAAAATAAAGTACCTGTCTATTACTAGAATATTTTATCAGTTTACCTAAAATAATACTTTACTAAGGATTTTCAAAAACGGTTAATCATCTTCGTTACTGAACTTGTTAAAAATCATTACACAGCAATTACTACACTGTCTAATTTGTACTTATGTTGATCATAAATCTGATTTGCTTTACAATAAAACAAGTAAATTGAAATACTTTCACAAGACAAGTCACTCTTTCGACAATCAGTATCTTTACTAATAGAATCAAAAATGTGATGTTTGACAAATGCAATAGAGATATTTTCTCATGAATTTTACTCTGGCTACCTCATCAGACTTTTGACACTCATTATTTGTGAAAATAGATCTCGTCAAAATTGCACCTTTGTATTATTCTTTTAAATCTGCAAATCACTAACGGTTGTTTCCAGATGGCGTTTACATACAACACATGGAATTAAGCTTCATTCAAAATTGACCTTCAAAATTGTGAAAGGAAAGGGAAAATGGTAAATGACTTTATTAAATCAGAATTTGAAACTATTAAGAGCAGTAACTTCATTAATATGATAGCGCCTAGCACGTCCTACAATAATGGTCATGAAATACTAAAATTACAAAATAATAAATGCACATGAATTTATCTTATTTTCCACTTCAGTCCAACAAATATAAATGTTTTCTAAACAATGCGTATAATTGCCGCCACCACTGTGCAGGCTTTCGTCCATCCAAAAGTAATCACACCAACATATTAAGTGCATTGTAGCTGCCGAAGCCACCGTCCAAATACCACCTCAAACTCTCCCTGACCGACTGTTTGCTTCTCACAGACTCCTCACACATACTACCTGCTTTCTACTATTAGCAGCGCAAGACTCGTTTCAGAGATTATGCATAATCTCTGGATTTTGGCACAGTCTTTGGTATAGACTACCAGCATATTCATAGTAACAAATTGAAGTTAGAATATTACGTAAAATAACAAATTCAGGATGTTTCATCCGAACTGTGCATCAGAAATTACAGGTATAATTTTAATACAAAATATGTAAAGAGCAGAAAATATCTACTCATCTCAAAAATCGTAAATGTGTGCCATTACATTTTATTGTTCTGAAGGATAAGTAAAAGTAAATTTTCATTCAACATCATGAAAGTAATTACTCTGCTTCATAATATCTCGATTTGTGGCTATTATTGCTAATCCAATAAGTATTGAAGCGAACTAAACTGACTTCAATTAAAGTAATTCTAGTGCTGAAAAATATTACAAAAGGAATGTTTTAAAATATTCTTGCTTTCGAATTGTTTATTCTGAAGGTGTTGTGTAATGGCTAAGTGTGCCTGAATAGTAATTTTCTAGTAAATTTCAACCTAACTGAATTTGCATGTCTTATCATCAAATTCCTTTAAATATATGTGAATGAGAATAAATGTTGTTTTGACATTACGTACTTATTGCAGAAGCAAATGCTAGTTTATAGTCAGTTATTTCAGTATCTACTATTACATCGTTATTCCAAATTACGTTGTTAACGTTTATTTTACGAGTGAAAGAAATTAATATTATTTCTTGTTTTATTTCGTAACGTGTTTTGTTGAAACAGTGTGTATTAACAGTCTAATTAAATAATTACTTATTCATAGCTGTTAGCATTTTCAGTTGGATAGTAAGCAAACAGTGCCAAAATTGGCCGGCGACTATTTAATTATTTCTGTATAATTTCATTTAAATTAGTTGTAGAGTGCCGCTCTTCACTTCTGTGCATACAGCGTTGTAATTTAACTATCCGGTTGCACATGTCACCAGCTATCCGGGAAATCCGTTTTCTTATTCAATTGCCTTATTCAAAATCCATTGTTTCTATGAAGAGTCTGAAGTCAATGTCAAAATTCCCAATAGCTGAAGGGAAAAGGAATGTGTAACAACCAGATGGAGCAAAGCCTCGAATAGAAAGATACTTAGCAACCCAGACGCTCGACCTTTGAAGATACATTATTATACACAATATACACACATTCGTCAGACTTACCTGTGCATTTATTTACTGTAATTCTTGACTTTCGCAATATCCTTTGTGCTCATGGAAAATATGTGATATCTCATAATGAAGACTAATTCTTCTAGTAAAGATGGACGGATAAAAATTTCGAATTGCAGAGGAATGTGTCCTGTCAAAGGGGCCATCAAACCTTTCACCATGGCGATTTATCAAATATACAGGGTGTTACAAAAAGGTACTGCCAAACTTTCAGGAAACGTTCCTCACACACAAAGAAAGAAAATACGTTACGTGGACATGTGTCCGGAAACGCTGAATTTCCATGTCAGTGCTCATTTTATTACTTCTCTTCAAATCACATTAATCATGGAATGGAAACACACAGCAACAAAACGTACCGGCGAGACTTCAAACACTTTGTTACAGGAAATGTCCTTCGATAGCGTGGATACATACATCCATCCTCCGTCGCATTGAATCCCTGATGCGCTGATGCAGCCCTGGAGAATGGCGTATTGTATCACAGCCGTCCACAACACGAGCAGGAAGAGTCTCTACATTTGGTACTGGGGCTGCGTAGACAAGACCTTTCAAATGCCCCCATACATGAAAGTCAAGAGGTTTGAGGTCAGGAGAGAGTGGAGGCCATGGAATTGGTCCGCCTCTTTCAATCCATCGGTCACCGAATCTGTTGTTGAGAAGCGTACGAACACGTCGTCTGAAATGTTCAGGAGCTCCATCGTACATGAACCACATGTTGTGTCGTACTTGTAAATTCACATGTTCTAGCAGTAAAGGTAGAGTAACCCGTATGGAATCATGATGACGTGTTCCAGTGAGCTTAGGTGGAAGAACATGAGGCCCAATCAAGACAGCACCAAAAATTCCTGCCCAAACGTTCACGTGTTGATGACGTAATTGCACAATTGCGTGCGGATTCTTGTCAGTACACACATATTGATTGAGAAAATTTACAATTTGATCATGTTGGAATGAAGCCTCATCCGTAAATAGAACATTTGCACTGAAATGAGAAGTGACACATTGTTGGATCACCATTCGTTGAATTGTAACCGTGGAGGCCAATCAGCTGCTGATAGTGCCTGCACACGCTGTACATGGTATGGAAACAACTAGTTCTCCCGTAGCACTCACCTTACTGAAATGAGCTCTAACATGGAAATTAAGCGTTTCCGGACACATGTCCACATAACATATTTTCTTTCTTTGTGTGCGGAATGTTTCCTGAAAGTTTGGCCGTACCTTTTTGTAACACCATGTATAAGGGTAGTCCTCTCGAATAAAAGGGAGAAAGGAGTAGGCGCATACACTCGCTTCTCGGCAAGGTTCATTTATCTTACTTTATTGCAGTGCTGAATGCAAATATAAGGAACTAGAAACATAAACGAGAAATTTCATTTACTGTACATTAACTACATTCTTACTACAATATAAATTTATCGTCATTTCCATGTATACAAACTTTGTCTCGCTATGATTTAACGAGTGAACCAGATGATGGAAGAATAAGTCATCGAATACGAAGTGTTCACTCAAGTCAGTCAAAAACATGATGGTAAATCTAGGGGACTTAACTTCAATGGTTATCCGTCGCTAGGCTTACAAACTACACTATTTTACTGGAATTCAAGACACCGAGCATCCGCGCGCTCCGCTGCAAGGCGCCATAGAGCGCTCGGCCACTCCACAGCTGCTCAGAACATTGAATACCATTTGTTCATAAGTATTAATTTTAGTAGGCGATGTTCGTTAGATTTAAAGAAATTTGGTACAGAATTAATTGAAAACAGATAATCGTTGCAGTTACTTTATTTCACACCCTAATTTGGTTAGTTAACAGATTATCATCAGCATCAGGTGTACTGTTATTCAATGGTTCCCCATAAGCTATTTTTTTTCATCAACTGTTATTTATTGGGCATGACGAGTGTTACGGACATGAATGAATGATATTTCACCATCCAGTACACTATAGAAACCTTTTGTATGATGTGTTCATTCTATATTTGCCACTTCCTTTGCTGGTTGAGAGGGTCAGTGCAAACTAGAGAGTCGCTATACCTAAAATAGCAGGGTAGTGACTAAGGGCTGCTCACGTGTGCTGCATCTTGCGGTGAGCAGCCCTTAGCAGCTACCCTGCAATTTTATTTTATAACAAACGTGAACTAAGCTGTATCGTTTACGTATTATTCTACGATGTGACTTATAAGTACTGCTTCCATTCTGTACAGCAAACTAGTACTTACACTGTATTTACAAAAAACTGTTTCTCTTTCGAAAAATTTTAAAATAATTTATCTCTCGGAATTTTGTTGTAGATTTGAAATTATTTCAGTACTTCAGTAAATCCTTATATATTTTCGTTTCAGGAGTAGAAATCGCTTGTGATTGGCCTGGAAACTTTCACAAGCTTTGGTGTTTCTCTCTTTATTGTAATTGTTCTCTGTTTATTGTAACATACTGTAGCCACATAAATTGTGAAAAACTGCGTCTTGATCCATATTATTATCCACTAAGAAATCCTAGAGTGTTTGTAGTTTTTGACACACAGGTATCGCTAGTATTAAGTCCTAACAAAACATCAGGAATGAAAGAATACAGCATTGACAATCGATATATTTAAGAAATAAACTTCACAATTTTCATTTTTTAAATACAAGATGCCTATGTTTGAACCTTTCGCCATCAGCCTTGTGTTAGTTGTAATTTACAATGAATCTTATGGTTGGTACATAATTTCATGTCAACTTTTCAAATATATTTATCTGTCGAAACTACATGCTGACAAGATGACGATTTATTGCCATTTAACAAAGAATAAACCATTGTAAAATAAAAGACGTGTAACGAGTCTCTGTATCGGAAATAGCTGTTACAATATTTGTGTCAACATAGTTACACAGCAACAGCCCCGTCCCATCCGTAATTTTCAAACTTACTGTATTGAGAATGACATGGTGCTCCATAATACCTACACGTAGAATTTTCGTATTAGCATTATATACGAATCCACTAATTCTTATCTTGCTCTTTCAGTGGCTTACATATAACTGTTGATGAATTTTTACGTTTATCTACAGTAGCTTTTCTCTTCGGATCATAAAATACTTTCTGCCTCTGAAGCTTATCACCAGCAATTACTGCATGATTGAGGTCGGCTCGACTCTCTAGCATTATAAACGAATTCACTAATTCGTATCTTGCTCTTTCAGTGGATTGCATATAACTGTTGATGAACTTTCACGTTTATCTACAGTAGCTTTTCTCTTCGGAACATTAAATACTTTCTGCCTCTGAAGCTTATCACCAGCATGATTGAGGTCGGCTCGACTCTCTAGCACGTCGGTGTCTACAGTAGACGCAGTGTTAATAACACTCCTGCAATTCCTTATGTTGGATGTTCATCGCGCAACACATTTCAACAGTTTCTAGAATGCGATAGAGTACTCTTTGTCAATTTTCATTTTGTTCCCCGTTCTGCTCACAGTAACTACAACAGTATTGGAGGATATATTCTGCATGAAGCGCTCTTCCGTAGACTTAAACCTCAGCAGCGAAATATGAGTAGCTGGATTCTACCTGCTGGTACTGAAGACTTGCTCAGGAGACTTCGGGCTCCCTAGCTGCTAATCCAAACTACTCACGGGAGCCTTTGAACCCGTGCCAAAAATGTCAGCTCATCCAATGTGCCCTTTTATACATTTCTACACCACGATCTACAAGTGTGCATTTGCCACCTCGATGTGTTTTTGTTTGATTGAGCTCCTAAGATATTGTGATTGGGGCTGGCGGTTGATGTGGGTACAGAGGTAGTTGTACCGAGTCAATTGTTTGTATGTTTGTAATTCTCTCGGACCAAACTGTGTGGTCATCAATCCTAGCTTACAAACTACTTAAACCTAGGTAAAATAACCTAAGGACAACACACACCCATGCCCCAGGAAGAACTCGAACCTCCACGACGAGCAACCGCGCCGTCCGCAGGGAGACGCTTTAGACCGCTCGGCTACTCCACCGCGGCCCGAGTCAATTCATAGTGAGTAGAATACACGCACACAAGCACACACACAGTTCTCTCTTTCTTGATGAGAGAGTTACTACCTCATAACGCAGCAGTCTACTCCACCATTATGAACAGGAGCTTTCTGTCATTTCGGGCAATTATCCTTCCAAACGTCCGTAGTACACGCACATGCAATGTGAAGTAATGGCTGCAAGCTCAATAGACCCATTGGGCTCTTTTATTGTTTTTGCCGAACACGTCCCATTATTGCCATTATTGACGTGGGGGAGAATGTGCAGCGCAGCCCTGGAAGCGTCCCCGTAACATCGCAGATGCAGTGGATACACACCTGAGCTGCGTTAGGGGACTTCACAATGAACATGAACTTTTCCATTAACACCGCCAGAGAGTGCAAGCTCATTTTGCCGCACGTACCGATTTGACATTCCGTGCTTTCCTCGGATTATGCATTTTATGCATGAAGCTCATTTCATAGACCATATTAATACCACATTTGGTACGAGCAAAGTCTTGCTACCACAAATCGCTATGAACTTTAACATACTTTATTACTATGTGGCCTGGTATTGTTCAAAGTCTTGTGAGTTATGTATTTTACAAGATCCAACAGGTCTCAGCTTCTTGGCCAACACTGGTACAGAATGTCAAAGATGTGACACTGCATACCACCGGACGATCTGGTTTAAACATGATGGCATTCTTGCCCACTTTTCAACATGCGTCCTTAGTTCAAGCAAACATTCGAAGAAAGTTAGATAGGTCGTAGTGGACCGACGGAGCACCACTGGAGTTTACATGTGGCTCCAGAGAAGAGAATTTTATAGTTCCCCCTGAAGAGGCAAATAAACTGCAATCCGACAGTGTTATTTAAAATATTCAGAGCATTAAATGCACCAGCTGGACAAAATCTCCCATCATAAGAGAGGCGGCAAACGAAGGGCTGAAACGTAGGTAGGAAGGGCGTGTTGCGAGGGCCCGCACGAAATACTTTTTTCCTAAAAACTATTATCCATTGCAATGCTCCAGACACTGCACTTACTTACCGAAACTCACATTTTTACTATCTATAAATCTTACTTACTGAGTTATTAAGTTATGCTGACTCAGTAGCACGGTTGTCCTTTTTTAAAAGTCCTATACATCCTTCTGATACTAAATCAGTATCAAGACTTACTAATAACTGATCTTTCTACAAAGGCTCTCTACATAAATAAATATTCTCTTCTTTGCTTGGATGTTCCTGGGAACCCATTATGACGCCAGAACCTCTTTGATGCACCTGTAGCGACGTAAGGCCACCTGCAGATAGCGCCACCGCACTGAGCCCAGAAGAACACAGCGCAAAACTGACTTTTTATTGTCGATTAATGTAGACCAAAGTTACTCACAAATGGTGTGGAGCGGAGCAGGAGCTGTGAGTTTCTTACGTCTTGTCTCTGTAGTGACAGCTTAGAGGAACTCACAGTGACAGCACATGAGAAACTTACTGTTACTGCTACGCTCCATACCATTTAGGAATAGCATCTTGAAGATGGCCCAGCACTGGGTCGAAACAATTCGATAATAGAAAGTCAGTTTGGCGTTCTGGACTGATTTTACAAAGGAAATATAAAAATGTTTCCAAAAACATGTGCGTTGAAATATATTAATTTAGCTAGACTAAGTAGCTTCAATGTTTTGGATTCTGCAATAATTTTTTGCATTTTAGTAAATGAATAAATACGTCAGAATTAAATCACTTGTATAATGTCTCCTCAGATTACTGTTGATGGGGGGAGGGGGGGGGGCAGGCTCTTTGGTCAGCTACTCGCTCAGAAGGAGATCACATGGGTATCGGATTTTAATTTTTTTTATACCTACGGTACGTGAAGTTCAGAACAAATAATAATCAGCGAAAGACATTCGACGCAACTCTCAAAAATTTTCGAGAAAATCGAGTTCGAAGGTCTTTTAGTACATATAACTAAAACAGTTAGACCATCTATCGGTTTAGCAGGTGATAGCGTTCTGACCAAGTGGCTGGAATCACGCTGTGACTCTTTTTTTTTTTTTTTTTTTTTTTTTTTTAATTCAGTTATGTAAAACATTTTGGGATCTCTAATACCGCGTGTTGTGTCAGTTTTCGTTTATGTGTATGCGGAAGAGCTGAAAAACACTTTCGTCTCCTAAAACGATGGTTGAATAAATTAGCTTCTACTTCGAAAGCCATTAATAGCTATGCACCTGTCTTTCCAAAAACGGTGTCGTAGTTGTTAACAAACTGAACAATGTAAGACTATTGTCGTCAACTAATAGTGAAGCCAATAGTAAAAAAAAACCAACTAATGTTTATTTGACTGAAACCATCGTTATTAAGAATGTTTTATAAAATATAGAAAACTACGAATATGCAAAATGAAGTGCATGTTTCGTAAAAATTACCATTAGATACTAAAATTATGTATTTATTCGAACACAGCGAAAAAATTAAAAAAACTGTTAGGGCAGGATTCGAACCACCGATTATAAGGTTGTAAGGAAACAACGCTACCACTTTTTTTTTTTTTTCGTTCTTCGGGTAGATCGATGCTTTGCGGTCGTTTCTGATGTTCGTTGAGTTTTTGGCTGAGCTTTTTTTATTACTGAGAGCGTTGAGCCATCTGACCGGGCGCGATGAGCCACGGTGCCCTGAGATATTGCCCTGTAGATATTGCAACAGCCTTTAGTACTGGTATTGACGTGTACTTGCAAAAATTCAAAGTCGCTCTAGAATTTTGTACGGTTGCGTTGGATGGATTTGGGTGATTGTTATTTGAGTTCTGTACTTCACGTACCATAAGTATGAAACAATTCTAAAATCCGATACTCAAGTGGTCTCCTTGGCAGACAAAGAAGATAAAGTTGGGCGTGTCTGTGGGTATCGAAACATCAGAAAATAAGAAGTGCCCGTGTACGAAAAGTGATCTCAGGCTGTAAATTCGCGAAAGTGAAGAGGGGATACCAACTGTCATAAATTCTCTATCGGGAAAATGAGTTAGCGTCTAGAGGAGATAGGGCAGTAAAATAAGGACACAAAGCAGCACGTACCGTACTGCTCCGGAGAGGAAAATTAAATTACTTATAGAATATCTCCTCTAAAGGAAAGAAAAACATTGCGGTTGGCTGACGACATAGTAATTCTGTCCGAGACAGCAAAGGACATGATACAACAATTAAATGCAATGAATAGTGTCTTGAAAGAAAGGTATAAGATTAAAAAGAGTAAAACGATGGTAATGAAATGTACTGTCAGAAAATCGGGCGATGCTGAAGGAGTTAGATCAGGTAATGAGGCAATAAAAGTAGTTGATGAGTCTTGTTCTTTGGGTAGCAAAATAAGTACTGATGGCTGAAGTAAAGAAGATATAAAATTCAGAATGGCTACGGGAAAGAAAGCGTTTCTGAAGAAGCGAAAATTGTTGACATCCAATATTAGTTTAAAAGTACCAAATATAGCCAAGATCGCTATTTTGTTGTTTGGATAGACCATTACCATCATTGGATCATCTGTTTCAAATACACCATTTTTGATACTTACCAAACAAATGATCCGCTGATCGTAACTGTGTATTACCGACACCAGTCTTCCAGACAATATACTAGCGATCTTGGCAACATATGGTACTAATTACTTCAGATCGCTGCTTAAAATATAATAAAATTAGTTTAAAAATTAAGAAGTCCTTTCTGAAAGCATTGTATGGAAATGAAAGGTGGACGGAGTTAGGAAAAAGATGATAGAAGGTTTCGAAATGTGGTGTTACAGGCGAATGATGAAGATTAGATGGGTACAACACATAACTAACGAGACGGTGCTTAACAAAATTTGGGAGAAAAGCAGTTTCTGGCATATCCTAGCTAATAGAAGGGATAGGTTGGTGGAACACATTTTGAGACATCAAGGAATCTTCAAGTTAGCATTAGAAGGGTAAAAACCATAGAGACCAAGGGACGAATACAGTAAGGAGATTCAAAAGTATGTCGGTTGCCATACGTACTCTCACAAGGAATCATCATCAACCTGATATGATTATATCTACATGAGCTAGATATAAACTCCAGAAATCGATCGATATCACGTGAAAATTTAGTTCATTACTCAGATACTACGGCCTCCTCAAAGTACAGCTTTTAAACATTCGCGTGCTTGGGTTGTTCCTCACTCGGCCCGTTTCACTGCGGCCGCTTAATGCCCGAACGTCTAGTACCGTGAGCAGACTCTGGTAAGAGGTTTGTGTTCGCCATGTAAATTAACCCAGAGGCTGTCGTGCGGCATCTTCAGGGGCGGTATAGAATTATGACTAATCTGCAACGATTAAACTACAAAGAATCAGAGCTCTTTAAAGAAGTCTCCGGTAAGCATAATCATTTGCAGTCATTAGACTACTATACACGATAAAAGAAAATACTTGACGCTTTCTTTATTCTTTCCTTATATCTTTCAACTGCGTTGATCATAGACAACTGCACTGATGAAGACTTGTTGGGTATAGAATAAAATAGCGGGTTGACGTTCGGTGCAGGTTTACAACAGGATGACGTCTACGATAACGACCCTGCCATTTCACCACCGTCACATTCGTCGAGCATTTTTATTGCTTCAACAAAGCTTGGGCGTGGAATTGAGGTGGTCAGTGATGGTGAAAGCTGCTTTGATGATTTTAAGTCGTCGAATACCACTTTGCCCGTCTCAGTAACAGAAGAATATATGCAACGAGCTTCTTTCATTTTATACAGAGCGTCGCAACTGCAGTGGAAACGAATGAGACGGTTTTTCAAGAAGCAGTGTAACTTAATTTAATTGTCAATACCCTTTATGCACATCATTTTGTTATATGTAAAGCTGACATTGAAGTGAAGAAAATTGAAAGAGTTACATTACGTATGTTTCATTTTCTAATATTTCCTCCTCCACTTCCCTAGATCTTCAAATTTCACATTTCAAGCGGCTCGCTGCTGTTCCTTCATTGCAGAGCACTTCACGTTCGGCCTTTAAACGGCTGCAATGAAGCGGGCCGAGTGAGGACCAACCCGAGCGCGCGAATATTTGAAAACTGTAATTTGAGGAGACCGTAACTGCGCAGTATCTGAATAATGGCCCAAATTGTCACGTGATATCGATTTCTGGAGTTGATATCTAGCTCATGTATTATTTTCTGAAGATATGATGATGTTCCCTTGTCAGATGAAGAGAGCCGGCCGCGGTGGCCGAGGGGACTGAGGCGCGTCAGCCACGGTCTGCACGGCTACTACGGTCGGGCATCCCTCGGGCATGGATATTTGTGCCGTCCTTAGTGTTCGCTAGTTCATATGTAGTTTGTAAGTTTAGGGACTGATGACCCCGTAGCTAAGTCCCATAAGCCATACAAACATCAGAACATTTGGTGAAGAGATTTGCACAGGACAGGGTACTGTGGAGGGCTGCATCAAACCAGTCTCCGGACTGACGACAATAACAACAGCACCTCCTCAAGTTACTGTTGATTGGGAGGGGGGGAGGCTCTTTGGCGAAGTACTCACTCAGACAAAACAAGAAAGCTCGGACGTGTCTGTGAGTGTAGAAAAATCGAAAAAATTCGAAGTGTCCTTGGACGAAAAGTTATCTCGGGCTGTACATTCGTGAAAGTGAACGGGGAGATATCACCGGTCATAAATTCACTATAGGGAAAATGAGTTAGCGGCTAGAGGAGAGAGAAAGAGGGCAGTAAAAGAAGGACGTAAAGCAGCACGTAGAGCGCTGGAAGTACACCGGCTGAAATTGGCTGCGGCCAGCGGACGACTTCTTTACTGGCGAGCCGCGATCAGGCGGCGACACAAAAGCCGGCCACGGGGTAACAATGCGAAACAGCGGCGGCCCGGCGTGTAGGCCGGCGGACAATGGGCCCCGCATGCCCCAGCCCGCGGCCGGGCTCTCCGTCAAATTGGCGCCGCCCATACGGTCTGGGGCCGCATTCAGCGGCGGCGGCGGCGTGCGTGCCCAGACTCCAGACCAGCCCAGCCGCCTGAGTGCTCCTCCCAAGTCAGCGCCGGTCCGGCATATCCCGGCCCTCCTTACTCTCGCCCAATTAGCGTCGCGTATTCCCACATACTACGCCCGTTCCTCTCCATTCATCCGGAGTTTACGGTCGCCGAGGTCGCCTTGGACTCTGCCTGCCTGCCGGGACCTATTACACATCGACAAGTTGTTGTGAAGCAGAGTTGTAGTAGAAGAATTCTCCATCCTGTATTACACCACTACCAAGCCTCAGGAAGCCAACAGGAAGGGCTCCCATATCAATCTCGAAACATTGACATTCATATGTAAAATAGTCCAGGCTGTTGAAAAATGTTGATACAACGGCAGCGAGCCTTTTTAAATCAACATATAGCATACTCTGCAAGTCACCTAACATCAGAGCAGTGGCGGCGCGTCCTATGTGTTCACTGCTTCAGTGAACCCCCAGAAAAAAGAGTTTCGCGAAAAAAAAAAAAAAAAAAATAAAAAAAAATAAAGTAACAAGTTGGTTGGTTGGTGTTGGGAGTTTAAAGGGGACTAAACTGCCGGCTAATCAGTCCTCTGTACCCAGCTAAAACATCACAGGATTCATGTATGTTTAAAAAAGAGCACCCTGCCACCAGTACAGAAGACGTACAGGAAGACAGTGTTGGCCATAATTACAACATAAAAAGGGAACCACAGTAGAGGTGGAACTAATAATTAACTATACTTAAAATTACAGCAGATGTTGTTGTCTGGCTGATCACTAGGATAATAATGGATGAGCCAGTCATTCTGCACATACTACAACTGCCAGTCGGAAAAAGGACTGACATGAAAAAGTGACAACAGATTAAAACTAAAAGCGGTGTTTGCCTGAAGATCAGGCATACGAACCCACCGTTAAAGCTTGTGATAAAAACCAGCTGCGCGAATAAAACCTAAGACACAGTCAGCCATAGAGGCGTCGTCAGCTAAAATCGAAGGAAGCGCAGTAGGCAGGTTAAAAGACTGCCGCAATGCAGCTAAAAGTGGACAGTCCAACAAGATGTGAGGACTCTGTCTGCCGTGGTCGTCACTACGGTACGTTTGCTAGATTTACTCTTAAATACCCCAATCGCTGGTTCCCAAGCTTTGCCAAGATTACACAGTCACAGTTTATGAGGTCGTCACTTGTGCGAATTTCAATGGCCTCTCTAACGAAGGAGTCCTAGTATCTCGATATCTCTACCAGAATCCTAGTGCGTGATTCCATCGCGTGATTCTCCGACAAGCAATGTTCAGTGACCGCCGACTTGCTCGGATACATCAGTCGTGTGTGCCCCTGCTGTTCAACGAACCCAGTTCCCTTCGAGCCGCCGTAGCGTGCGGATCGCTGGCGCGTTTCCAGGAACTCAGTCCGTCAGTTCACCTGATGATAGCGACATGTATGACCGCCGAAATATTGTTCCCGTTGGACACTATAGAACGGCAGTACACCCGTGGAAATTTTGATTATCAAATACGCCGGGAGAAACTCAAGAATCAGATCAAAGTAACAAATGTTTTTAAGCTTTCATTCATTCTTTCATTCTTCTATCAGATCATTTGATATGCACATTCAAAGTATTTATATCGCATTAGAAACGTTTTATGTCGCGGAGACAGCACATATAGTACAATGTTGAACAATTTTAATTTTACTGTGGATACTCAAAGGATTAGTTCCTAGTGCCGACTGACTACAGTGGCGCGCAGCCGAGACCTCCTACCAAATTTCGTGTATTGTCATACATGTTCGGAAGTATTCGTTAAAGATCTAGTCATTATTTAGTTATCTGAGAAGTATTAAACAAAGTAACATTACCAGCGCCGACTTTTGATGACCCCTAGACTGCTACTACAGCCTGCATGACAACAAATATTGTTAAATAATAATAAATTAAAAAAGGTAACTTCGCGCCATAGTTTTGGGACTTCCCCTGCTTATAGGCGCGGCGGCCGAAACGGGATATCTCACGGCACCAACGATCTGGAGCTTTCGTTACCGCCGGCCGCGGTGGCCGAGGGGGACTGAGACGCTACAGTCACGGTCTGCACGGCCACTATGGTCGGGGGCTCGAATCTCCCCTCAGGCATGGATATTTGTGCCGTCCTTGGGATTATCTAGTTCATACGTTGTTTGTAAGTTTGGGGACTGATGATCCCGTAGTTAAGTCCCATAAGCTATACAAACTTCAACTTTCGTTATCCCACCTCGTCGGCCGTGGGAAATTATAACGGCTCTTGCTGTCGGCGAGTTGCCTAGCCGTTCCTAAAGAAGTATTTGTCGCCGGCTCGTGCACAAAGTATGTCTATTAATTAATAAAATAAAATAAAATAAAATAAAATATACCTCCGTATAGAACCCTCACACCGTGAAGTTAGCGGCTCGC
This sequence comes from Locusta migratoria, assembly GCA_026315105.1. Lineage (NCBI taxonomy): Eukaryota > Metazoa > Arthropoda > Insecta > Orthoptera > Acrididae > Locusta > Locusta migratoria. The sequence goes on along the minus strand of CM048746.1, from coordinate 410,957,853 downwards.
TCTGCGTTGTCAAATATAGTGGGTTCGACACCGAGTGCAAGCAATTTTCTTAAATCCAATCTTAACAGATACGGGAACAAAAATTACTTTTATATTGTTACTTGCCACATATACGTTGGACGTTTTTGCAAATGTATCACGATTTTAAGGGTAAATGTCATTTATACTCTTCGTTGTAACAAAGATTTAACTGTTTGAAAAAGAGGTTGGGGAGAGCTTTTCACATGCATAAGGTTAGAATGGGATGCTGCTCACAGTGTCACGTGACCAAAAGTAGCTTGTCTCTTCATCATTAGAGATTAATTTTTTTACCGTCACTTAACAGTATAATCAGTTACTTACTGTGTTATAGTGTCCATGTGCATATTCATTTGCTCTTGCTGTTCATTATCAAAGAAAAATGAACAACAGTATCTTCTAGTAATAAATTACTCAGCTATAAGCTCGGAACAAAACTGTGAAATAAAGAATCTTGTTGGGCCGACGCCTCAGCAAAAACAAGCCGAGCTAAGACATTCTGCAGATATTTTAACGAAAATATATGTAAATACGGGGGGGGGGGGGGGGGGACCGAGGCGCTATTGCCCGGCGTCGCTCGCAGAGGTGCGCCAAATTGAATCTTTGGACGCCGAGCGGGAAGGGGAGGGTCAGTAGGGGGCGGCGACGCACTGTCAAGATCCGGGACTCGAGGAAGTTAACAGCCAGGCACCTGAATCACCAGGCGCTACTGCATCAGAGAGCTTAGTGTACCATTATCACTTCCTCCTGCATTCAGGTATGCCTCGCGAGAAAAGCAATTGCCGGTAGGCTTTCATGGGGGCGCTCATCCCTCTGACATTATCTATCCAGTCGTTTGGCGAGATAAACGTAAAGAGATGCACTATATTCGTTGACGCTTTTAGAAACGTTTGCTCTCCGAACTTACGGCGATACAGACCATCTCGCTTGCAGCGTCTGTCACTAGAGTTTCGATATTATCTGAGACTTATTAAACGAGCCCGTGACGATACCTGCTGCTATCCATTCGATCTTCTTTACTTGTTCTAATAACACAGTGATACCACAGTGCTGAGCTGGCAGAAGTGTTTTGTAGCCTACTTCCTTCGTTAACGGACTATTCTTCCTGAGGATTCTTACAATAACTCTCAACTTGGCAAATGACTTACCAACTATTAATTTTATATATACATCTATTTCCAGATATGATGTGGAAGTAACTACTTCCAATGTCTCCCCTTTTACTGCGTAGTTGTATGAGCGTTGGAACATAAACAGTGGCAACACTGCTGTAGAGACACTATGCAATGGAATCTGCTATTGTCTCTGTAGCACACACTGTTGAGTAAATGGACTCGCCCATCCCACGTCACTACCATGCGCACAATCGTCGGAAGCAGACATTTCTGAGCGAGTGGTCTAACGTAACTGTGTCACTTTGTACGACTGTGATTGTGTTATCCTAGCGTCAGTGCACAGTATTACTGTTAGTTTTTGGAGCACCACTTGCGATCAGCTTTGCGAAAGAAGCGGCAACACTTTCTGTGAAACTCATCCATCATTTTGCATGCCAACGCGAAGGCGGGTATAGAGCAAACTGTGACTGCTCTGTTCGGTCGATAGGACTGGAAAATACTGTACCATCCACCACACTCCCTGGACCTGTCCTTGTTATTCTGCTTTGATTCAGAAGATGAAGGAACCACTTGTGGCATTTGTTTCAGAACTCTTCCAGAGATTGGACAGGCAGTAACCGCTCCAAGTGAGCGAGCGGTCTGCGGCGCGCCAGTCACGTTCTGGACGGTCGCTGCGGTCGGGGGTTCAAATTCTCCCACGGACATGAGTGCTTGTGTTGTCCTTAGCGTAAGTTAGTTTAAGCTAGTTATCTAATTAGTGTGTAAGTCTAGCGACTGATGACCACGAAGTTTGGTCGCATAAGATCTCACACATATTTGAAACCGCTGCATTCGCACCGTCAACATAACAGGCCCTACTAACGGTATACTACGCCTTCCACATCGCTGACAACGGGTTTACACAACACGGATACTACACTGAAGGACAGTAACATGTGCAAACATGTTATGCTTTTGTATCGGTTGTTGAAATAGTTGCCACTGTTTAAGTTCCAACCATCGTACATAGGGAGAAGAAATATATTGGTTGACTCTTAAAGAAACATATGATATCAGAACTGTCGCAGACGTCCATACCGCAATACAGAACTCTCTCTTGTAGCGTTTGCCACTGGTGTTTGGTAATTATCTGAGAAGCTTTCGCAGTTATTAAATGAGCCCACAACGAAGCGTGCTGCTCTCCTTTGGATCTTGTCTACTTAATCTATTAACCGTACCTGGTACATATCCCACAGTGATAAGCTGGCCGAAAAGTGTTACTTCGTTGGTCAACAGACACCCACAAAATAGATTCCCGCAACCCACGGGTCTACCCCATCCTCACTCATTCCAGGTATCTGACACGCCTTCACCATTTGGTCCCTCCTTCCCTTCACCTTCACACGCTCCACGTCCTCTCCCAGGGCAACTTTCGAACCTGTCCTGGATAACGCCCTCTGTCCCGATATCTACCTCCTATCAATCCTAATCCTTCCCACACCCTTTCCTCATTGATATACTGACCCTCCTCCACACCCCCTCCGTGTCCTTTCCCCCGCTTCGCTTACCTCTTCCTTCCTCTCCCCAGTCCTTAAGCACCTCCTTCTATCCCTTACCCTTCTCACCGAAATTCGCGTCCCCTTCCCTTCGTCTCTACCGCGGGGAGTTCAGTGCAAGATTTTAAGTAGTGCAACTTTTATCAAGTGTTCTGCCAAGTGCGTCCATTTTACGAGTTTTAACAAGTTTCGATCACAGCCGCCCGAACTAGTGTTGTCAGTGTATTTTACTTAGTGCATCTGTCTGTCATCTTTTCTTCAGTGTGTTTTTTATCCGACGCAGCAATATTTCAACTCCGCCAGGTACTTTTATCATTGTTTGACAGTTTCATCCTGTCATTTTAACGAATTCACCTGTTTTTATCTCCATGTCATTGTTTCAACTTTCTTCATTTCCGTTATAAATACAATCGGCTGAAGAGCGGCGCTGAAGCTGCTGCCAGTCTACTGATTGTATCGTCTGCGTTAAAATAACAATAAGGAGAAGAGAAAAAACGTTTACGGACTATACTTCCTGACGATTCTTACAATAAATTTAAACTTGGCGTATGCCTTACCGATAATTAATTTTTTATAGTCGTTCCATTTCAAATCGCCCCTTACCTCCACCCCCAGATAATCTACATCTCCATATATACCCCGCAATCCACCGTAAGCTGCGTGGCGGAGGATACACTGTACCACTACTAACTGCTTCCGCTGTCTCTCCTGCTACTGCGTAATTATGTAATTAATTATTAATCTTTCTGTGTAATCGCAGAACTTTACATTTGTTATGTTGAGGCTCAGTTGTCATTTCCTGCAACATGCTTCGATAAGTTGCAGATTATCCAACATTTCTTTACCCATTTCCACTGTTACGATTTCTCGACAAAGTACAAAACTGTCCATAAAACGCCGCACTGAACTACCGATGCAATCTTAAAAAATTTTCAAATGTTTTTTAGGTTATGGGACTTAACTGCGGGTCATCAAACACTAAACTTACAACCTACTTATAAACTATGTTATACTAAAGACAAGAAATTCAAATGTTTGTAAATCTATCGGACCAAACTGCGTGGTCATCAGTCCGTATCTTACAAACTACTCAAACCTAGGTGAAATAACCTAAGGACATACACACACACCCATGTCCCAGGGAGGACTCGAACCTAGACGGCGAGTAACCGCGTACTCCGCAGCGAGACGCTTTAGGCCGCTCGGCTACTCCACCGCGGCTAAAGACAAGACAAACATCCATGCCCGATGGGGGAATTCGAACCCCCAACGGGGAACAGCCGCCGGCCGCGGTGGCCGAGGGGACTGAGGCGCTTCAGTCACGGTCTGCACGGCCACTACGGTCGGGGGTTCTAATCCCCCTCGGGCATGGATATTTGTACCGTCCTAAGTCTTAGATAGTTCATAAGTAGTTCGTAAGCTTAGGGACTGATGACCCCGTAGTTAAGTCCCATAAGTTCTACAAGCATTTGAACATTTGAATTTGAATTTTGGGGAACAGCCTCGTGTATTAGAGCCATGCTAGCAACGAAGTCATTCTTATATGGCGAAAATAAACGGCCTCGGTAACGTGACGTGACGTGTTCGCCGCGGTCTGTCTGACAGAGTGCATACTGAGGATTGTGCTCACTCGTGCTAGCGTGAGCGCACTAGGTACGGCACACGGCATGTTCAAGTACGATTATTTGGAGGTGTGCTCGATGGTAGCGCTGTGGAGCCGGTGTTGGAGAGCAGGGTTCCGCAACCGCGTGGCCAGAGCGCGTGAGCACCACTCGTTGCACACCCTGCGATTCCCACGTGAATGCGGAAGCAGCAGCGGCCGCTTCACGCGTCAAACGCGCCGCACACTCGTTGAGTACAGTGGAGTGAGCAGGTGGCCCAGCGGCTGCCGTGCGCCAGACAGAAACTGGGTGGCCACATTACTCTAACGTCAAGTTGCCATTGCTAAGTGCTACTGTAGCCCAATGTCGCCATTTCACGATATTTTATAACATGACCGCCTTTTAGTACTACTAAGTAGCATATTCGTGTATGAACCAAAAAACTTACAATCGAACCTATATGTAAGAATGAAATCTGACAGATTGGAATATCACGAACGAATTCGGTCATATAATTGGAAATTATTTTCGTGCTAATTGAGTAATGGCATATAACAACACAACACAAATCAACCTAATAAACTAAAAGTACAATATTATTTCGGCTATTGCGTCCAACATTTCGCGGGCGGTGCTAAGTGGTGTGCTACAAGGATGTAGCCTCCCCTTCCCCACTTGGAAGGTAAAAAGGCTTTAGATGTCAACTATTTTTTTTTAAATAATTTTGTAAGAATGTAGGTAGCTTACAATTGCAAACATACTTTAAAAAGAGAATAAATGCGAAAATTGTCCTACGTTAAAATTAATTCTTTACTCCACTGTAGCCGCCGGCCGCGGTGGCCGAGGTGACTGAGGCGCTCCAGTCACGGTCAGCACGGCCACTGCGGTCGGGGGTTCGAATCCCCCCTCGGGCATGGATATTTGTGCCGTCCTAGTTCGTAAGTAGTTTGTAAGTTTAGGGACTGATGACCCCGTAGTTAAGTCCCATAAGCTTAACAAACATTTTTCCACTGTAGCTACCGAAAATTATGAAACACCAGATTTTACCAGTTTGTCGGCGGTGGACCTCAACTCCCCTATTGTTTGGGAAATTGCTTGCCCCCTGCCCAATTCGTCCCACTCCTCCTTGAACAACTTCATGGCTTGTAGAAAACAAATTGATATTAAATCACAATAAAACTCAGTTTTTACAGTTTTTAACACATAATTTAATGAAATATGACATTTTGATTACACACAAGTGGCGTTTGATGAGACTGAATAGTTCAAATTTCTAGGTCTTCAGATAGGAAAGCCCATGTTCAGGATCTTGTTCAATAAGTAATTTCTGCTTTATTTACCAATAGAAGAATATATGAAATAAGTGATTTTTTTAACATGAAAAGTAGTCTGCTATGCTTACTTTCAATCTCGTATGACGTACGACGTTATTTTTGGGGTAACTCGACTGATACGAAAAGGGTTATTTTTTGGCTCAAAAACGGGCGGTTCGAGCAATGTGGTGTATGTTCAGGAACGTCATATTGCCCCCTTTTGAGAAGTCTAAGAATTCTGACACTGACGTTACAATATGTATTTTCTTTAATGGCATTTGTTGTTAACATCAACTTATCCCACGACTTAGCAGCTTTTACTCGGTGAATACTAGACAGGTCGAAACTAGATTTGCATCACACCACCTTGAAATTTGTGCAGAAAGGTGTGCGGTATTCTGCAGCAGCCATTTTCAATAAGGTGCCAGAAGAACCTTAGTACTAACGCGATTTCAAATCTAATTTGAAGAGCTACCTCACAGCTCATCCTTGAAAAGTGAAATAAAGCTAATTCTTGCTTTTTTTTTTTCTTCTTCTTTATTGAGTCTTTTACTTAGGCATAAATTTGTCATGTGCATAGATCTACTTGGTTTTCTATAACAATTCTTGTGTAAAACGTCATGTCTTGTTCCATGACCATGGGAGTCTTACTCCTCAGTTAGGTCCTGGAAACAGAAAACGTTATTATTATTATTATTATTATTATTATGAAAGACATCTAGAGGCGTCCCTGCAATGTTAATTTCTGTTCATTACGTAATTGACGTTTTAAGAGAAGAACATAACACACATTTTCAAACTCTTGACATCTGCCCAATGTTTGCAAGATGTCTTGTCTGAGAGCTATTGATATGGTATTTTATTTCACAATTTTACTGCTTGCTACGATTCTGTAAATACCAATATCAGTACTACTCCGGAATAAATGAGAGAAAATTGGGGGTAATGTCCTTAAAAGTTCCAGAAAATTAATTATTTGAGAGTGAGTTCATGAATTTTTTTTTCCTCTTCTTTCTACCCTCGGTCCTGTACGCGTCAATGTCTCTATTTAGGATAGAAAAATGCCCTGCACGTGAGGGCGGCATTGCTTCTCACCTCGTCACCTCGTCCTTCTCACTAACCTGATGTCTTCTTTTGTTAATGGTGTCCCCGACACAGAAGCAGTACTCTTGATGTGAGGCTGAAATAGTTGTGTAATGTGGTTAGGTTCGAATAGTAACGAATGTCACGCCACATTTCAGGATGTCAGAATTCACTGTTCCCATACGGAATGTCACAATCTTATAGCAGACTTCTATAAGTATTCAACAATTTTACAATATTCTCGACTGACTGCTGCAGTAGTTAACACTTCGCGCCAGTGGCTATATTTTGGGGGCTTGAATACCCCCTCGGGCATGGATGTTTCTGCTGTCTTTAGTATAAGGTAGTTCATAAGTAGTTTGTAAGTTTATGGACTGTTGAGCCCGCAGTTAAATCCCATAAGCCTAACAAACATTTGAATTTAGCTACATTTTGGCGTCAACGGAACATTCTGGAGTGTTATACATGTCATCATTCTATTGAACTAAAATTTAAATACCTTTTAAATGACAGAAACATAGCTTAACACAAGATAATTACTTTATATAAATAGATATTTGAAGCTAATTGCAGTATATTACATAATGGAATTTCTGAAGGGTTTTATCGGTGTGAGACTACTTGTAAGATCCCATCAGATTTTAGACGGAAATATGGATGAGTTTTCTCACGGGATACTTGTTCATCGATCCATATGCTCTATGTTTTATTCATACTACATATTAAAAGATCTTCCCAACATTGTAAAGGTATCTCACAGAATAAAAATACGAAAGAGCGAGTAATTGGCTACATATCAGCCTCGTCATAGTACTTTCAACCGTACTGCAGACACTGTTGCTGCAAGAACCGTGTCAGGTCTCAAGTAGGTGCACAGTCTCGATATTGACTAGTGTGTAGGTCGCGAAGTCACGGGGGGTGCCGTAGAAAGGCGTGAGATCTACTTTGGCGAGTAATACGCAAGGTACCCACAGTCGTTTCGGCGCGAAATATTAAATGATAGAACCCGCTATTTAATACAATACATTCACATGTTAGGGCAAGCGTACTGCTCATGAACATTCTGAGTACGCAACGCAGTTCCTTAAACGAGAATACCTATACACAAGTAATATTTGTTGTCACAAAACGGGCAAAGTTATGTGTGTTAAATTGAAATTTAAAGTGATTATACGAAAAGCACAGATAAAATACGAGGCGCGTCCAGAAAGTAAGTTCCGTTTGGTAATAAAATGAAATTGTACACAGATACAGAAGAAATTTTTATTGAGTAAAATTCTACAACTCTTAAACTACATTTCCACATAACTGCCGAAATTGTGTAGGCACTTGTCATAGCGTGCCACAAGTTTTTGCATGCATCCTTCACAGAAGGTTTCCGCCTGTGTATTCAACCATGTGGTAACAGCTCTTTATCATCGTTGAAGTGTTGAACACCAAGGACGGATTTTAGGTGTAAGAAGAGATGAAATTCGCTAGAAGAGAGATCTGAGCTGTATGGAGGATGATCAAACAGGTCTCATTGAAATTTCCGTAAGAATTGTTTGGTGACATACAGTATGAGGTCAGACATTATCGTGAAAAAAAAAATCTTTTGACAGTAATCCTCTTCTTACACCTAAAATCTGTCCTTGGTGGACAACACTTCAACGATGATGACGAGCTGAAAGAACGTTACCACATGGTTGAATACACAGGCGGCAACATTCTATGAAAAACGCACACCAAACCTTGTGCCATGCTATGATAATTGCCTACAAAATTTTGGAAGCTATGGAGAAAAGTAGTTTAATAGTTGTAGCTTTCTGTACAATCAATATCTTTTCTTTATCTGTACCCGTTCGTTTTATATAACCGAACGGAACTTACTTTCTGGACGCGCCTCGTATTTACGTTGCCTAAAAGTCGCTAGTTTTTCTGGTGAAATGTCGTCCAAATGGCGATGGTCACATTAGCTTCTTAAAATGCCGCAAAATTCTAAATTAAGTACCCCAAAAGGCAACATTTTCCCAATCTAGTTTCTCTGGACAGACGTGAACCTTGAATAAAGGCCGTATTATACGATACACCTGGGTCGTGCACCTATGCAGCAACAACCTGAGCGTGATTATCTTGAACTACGTAACTGCTTCACGCAAACCTGTTAAAGCCCGATTAAGACGATGATGGAGCTACTAAGGAATATAACACGTTGCGAGTCATCTGGCTACGTAATCGCGGAACTACTGGCATTTCGTCAGCGCAGACTGCATTTTGTACTAGCTTGTACGCTATATGATAAGTTCGAAATTTGCCAGTAGCGTCCTAAGTCCGCATGCGTAGAAGTGAGCTTGTTGTGCTGCTTACGGAATTAGTGGCGTCCAAATTGAAATCGCTTTTGTTAGAAGCATAATATCTTCCATAAATGGAGTGGAACGGAAATGACATTGGCTTTTTAATGAGGCATACAGATACGAACCAATGCTATTCCGTGCACAAAATCATCTCTTTCAAAATTAGTTATTTTTGAAGAATATAACAGAAAAGTATTTAAAATGAAGTTTGAATACGTAGTGTTGCTTAACTTTTCATAATACACAGTCTATAATGTTGTAGCATGCATGAAAGGAGAAGCTTGAGAGAATTTCACGAAAACTCGAAAGTGTCATACCAGGAACTGCACCGTAAATAAGCTAAGCAATATTTAGTTCACCGAGATCCCATTATGGAGCGGAAATTAACTTCGCTATGCAAATTCAACAACATTTGAAATAGTCGGTACAGAAATTCTGTCTGCAAAGGAAAGGCTTTTGAAAGATTACCTTGAGGCCGGCAACCATAATTTTAAACGAGCACGCTAAAAGGATAATTACCAAATTTAACATTTCTGTATGCTGTTCTAATATAAACCATGTGAACCAATTTATCTGAAAGATGAATTAAACCATTTGCGAACGGTTTTCATGAGTAATTAATACGCTGATAAAGATGTAGACCGAGCACTCCATTCTAGAAACGAAGTGTCCGAAATCACGCGACAACAATTTTTGTCGGTAGGAAACATTTTTCATCCATTTATCCACAATATCACGGGCCGTGTTGGCAAAAATTTTGGCCACGTTTCGAATGGAAACAATCTTTAGACCTACGAAAAAGTTTAGTGAATGTTTAAGATCGGTCAAAGGTGCACGATGACTCCCAGCAACGCCTGGTGTATATAAAATTCCGATGGCTGTGGCATGATTTATATTGGAACAACGAAAAGAAATGTTAATACTCGCTTAATGGAACATAAAGAAATTTTCGACTGTGACACATCGATAAGTCAGCTGTAGCGGAACATGTCTTTTCAAATGCTGACAATGAAATAAAATTTAGCGAATGAGTATGCACTATTACACGCCAATGTCTGGAGAAGCGATAGTGTTCCAAAAGTACCACAATAATTTCAACAGAAAAGAAAAAGTTTTAAAATTAGATATGACGGTCGACTTTTCACCAACAATGTGACCGGAGATTACTTTTAATCGAGAATAGTGACCCTGGTCAGAGATAGCTTCAAAGTCGACAGCCCTCTAATGAAATCTACATAAGCAAGGCGTCCAGCGCCTAACAGCCAGTCGTCGACTCACCTCTGAAGATGTTGCTGGCAGTAGGCTACGAAACGTCAGGCGTAAGGCGTTTTGTAGATGGACTACGACGTCTTAGCCCGGATATTTTAATTAAAGGTTTCACTTTTTCGCGTTTCGGTCGGCCCATCATTAGAAATCAAAAGTTCTGTAGGTACACCTTATACATGTGACACTTTTGATGTCTGATTAAGGGCCACACGAAACATGTCACAACGAAGCCAACTTTACACCTACGGATGATTCGTTAACTAAACGGCATCTGCCATAGGAGATGATCAACGTAGATTTCACGTCGAACATGCTGCTAACTGCATCATCCTGCGACCGTGATACCCCGAGCAAGACTTGGCGGACCCCCAGGGGTCTGCTACCCACAGGTTGAAAAACAGTGGTGTGCCGTTAGTGGCGCAAGGACACTTCTTTGGGACAATCCACTCTTTTGAGTTCTCCAACGGTTTCTCTGATTTCAAAGACGAACGTAGAAAGGCCTATTTTGTTGGTTATATTCAAAAAATTTTGAAAACCGTAGTCGTTTATGGTTCGGTACACTTTATACATTAGTGTCTTACGAGTACAGTGTCAGAAGATGCGCTAAGTTCCATAAAAGCAATACCTGTCGCTTGTCCCGGCTCGTATTCGTCCTCTATAAACTGTGTCTGATTGAGAACTTGTCCACAGCTTGATTTTCCAGGTGCAAACCAAGTTATTTTTTTTCTTTTTATTTTAGGTATGAGAGCGTATAGATCATGAAATGAATTGGTTTTCGTAAAGTTTCAAAATAAGAAAATAAGTTACACTCAGGTGTGACGAGAGAACTGTTCTGCTTTTTACTTCGACATTCCCTATAAAAGTTATCTTGAAGTTTCAATACTTTATAAATTTTTGCCCCATTTTTCCTAATTTGCATGGACTAATATGCTATTCTCCGGAGGCCACCCGGCGTGGCGCGTAGGTCGCTCTGCTGCTGTGGCAGTTAGACTGTCTTGTGTTATGTTCTTCAGTCCGGAGACTGGTTTGATGGAGCTCTCCACCCTACTCTATCCTGAGCAAGCCTTTTCATCTCCTCATAAGAACGACAACACACATCCAATTTAATCTGCTTACTATACGCGTCTCTTGGTCTTCCTCTGCGATTTTTCCCCCACACACTACCTTCCAATGATAAATTTACGATTCCTACCAAGCGATCCCTTCTTTTAGTCATGGTGTGCCAAAAATTCATTTTCTCACCCATTCTGTTAAGTACCTCTTCATTAGTTATGCGATCTACCCACCTAATCTTCAGCATTCTTCTGTAGCACCACATTTCAAAAGCCTCTATCCTCTTCCTGTCCGCACTGCTTATCGTCAATGTTTCACTCCCGTACAAGGCAACACTCCACACAAATGCCTGCAGAAAGGACTTCCTTACACTTAAATTATTATTCGATGTTAGCAAATTTCTCTTTTTCAAAACTGCTTTCTTCCCATTGCCATTCTGGATTTTATATCCTCTGTACTGCGACCATCGCATGTTCTTTTACTACCCAAGTAACAAAACTCATCTACCACCTACATTGTTTCGTTACCTAATCTAATTCCTTTAGCATCACCTAATTTTATTACACTGCACTCAATTACCCTAGTTTTGTTCTTGTTAATGTTCATCTTATATGCACCTTTCAGCACACTGTCCATTCCGTTCAATTGCTTTTCCAGGTCCTTTGCTGTATCTGACAGAATTACTATGTCGTCGGCAAAACGCAATGTTTTTATTTCTTCGCCCTGAACTTTAATTCCTTCTCCAAATTTCTCCTTGCTTTCCTCTATAGCTTGCTCAATGTAGAAATTGAATAACAATGGAGAAAGACTACAACCCTGCCTTACTCCCTTTCCAACCACTGCATCCCTTTCGCCCTTCAACTCTGACAACCGCTGTCTGGTTTTTGTACAAGTTGTAAATAACCTTACGCTCCTTATAGTTTACTCCTGCTTGCTTCAGAACTTGAAAGAGTTTATTCCAATCAACATTGTCAAAAGCCTTCTCCAGATCTAAAAAAGCTAGAAATGTAGGTTTGCCTTTTCTTAATCTATCTTCTAGGATCAGCTGTAAAGTGAGTATTGCCTCCCGTGTTCCTACATTTCTCCTGAACCCAAACTGATCTTCCCCGGGGTCGGCTTCTACCAGCTTTCCATCCTTCTGTACATAATTCGTGTTAATATTTTGCAACCATGACTTATTAAACTGATGGTTCTGTAGTTTTCACACCTGTCTCCACCTGCTTTCTTTGGAATGGGGATTATAACATTTTTCTTGTAGTCTGAGGGTACTTCACCTGTCTCATACATCTTACACACAAGGTGAAACAATTTTGTCATGGCTGGTTCTCCTAGAGACTTCAGTAGCTCTGAGGGTATATCATCTACTCCAGGGGCCCTGTTTCGACTTAGGTCTTTCAGGGCTCTGTCAAATTCTTCTCTCAGTACAGTATCTCCTATTTCATCTTCATCTACATCCTCTTCCCTTCCTACAATATTGTCTCGAAGTTCATTTCCTTTGTAGAGCCCCTCTATATACTCTTTCCACCTTTCAGCTTTCCCTTCTTTGCTGATAACTGGTTTTCCATCAGTGTCCTTGATATTCATAGAGCTGTTTTTCTTATCTGCAAATGTTTCTTTTATTTTCTTGTAGGCTGTATCTATTTTTCCCCTATTTATACATTCTTCTACATCCTTGCATTTGACTTCTAGCCACTCCTGATTAGCTATCTTGCACTTCCTGTCAATCTCATTTCATAGTCGTCTGTACTCCATTTTGCCTGTTTCATTTACTGCATTTTTATATTTTCTCCTTTCATCGATTAAATTTAGTATCTCCTGTGATATCCAAGGATTTTTTGTAGGTCTTGCCTTTCTACCTATTTTGTCCTCTGCTGCCTTCACTATTTCATCTCTCAATTTTACCCATTCCTCCTCTACTGTTTTATTTTCCCCTGTTTCTGTTAATTGTTGCCTAAAGCTCCCTCCGAAATTCTTAAGAACTTCTACATCTACATGGGATACTCTGCAAATCACATTTAAGTGCCTGGCAGAGGGTTCGTCGAACCACCTTTATACTATTTATCTCCCATTCCATTCTCGAATAGCGCGCGGGAAGAAAGAACACCTGAATCTCTCTGTTCGAGCTCTGATTTCTCGTATTTTATTCTGATGATCATTTCTACCTATGTAAGTGGGAGTCAACAATATATTTTCGCATTCGGAGGAGAATGTTGGCGATTGGAGTTTCGCAAGTAGCCCACGCCGCAGCGATAAGCGCCGTTGTTGTAATGATTCCCATCCCAGAGCCTGTATCATTTCCGTAACGCTGTCTTCCCTATATCGTGACAATACGAAACGAGCTGCCCTCCTTTGGATTCTTTCGATGTCCTCCGTCAAACCCACCTGATAAGGATCCCACACTGGGCTGCAATACTCCAAAACTGGACGGACAAGCGTAGTGTATGCAGTTTCTTTACTAGTTCTATTGCATATTTTAAGGGTTCTGCCAATAAAACGCAGTCTCTGGTTCGCCTTTCCGACGATATTATCTACGTCTTCTTTCCAGTTTAGGTCTGAAGTAATAGTAAATCCTAGGTATTTTGTGGAGTTTACAGCCTTCACATTTGATTGATTTATGTTGTAAACAAAGTTTAACGGATTTCTTTTCGTATTCATGTGGACGACTTCACACTTCTCATTATTTAGAGTCAATTGCCAATTTTTACACCATACTGATATCTTATTCAGATCGTTCTGTAGTTGGTTTTGATCTTCAGATGATTTTACTAGACGGTAAATGACGGCGTCATCTGCAAACAACCTAAATCATTTATGTAAATAAGAAATAGCAGAGGACCAATAACACTACCCTGTGGAACGCCCGATATCACCTCTGTTTTGGTCGATGCCTTACCATCGATTATTACAAACTGATTTTTTAACACCGCATTCAATTATTTTTGTTTTGTTCTTGTTAATGTTCATTTTATACGCTCTCTTCAACACACTGTCCATTCCATTCAACTACTCTTTCAGGTCCTTTGATGTCTCTGACAGAATTACATTGTCATCAGCAAACGCAATGTTTTTGTTTCTTCACCCTGAACTTTAATCCCTATTCCAAATTTTTCCTTGCTTTCCTTCACCGCCTGCTAGATGTACAAATTAAATAGCATCGGAGAAAGGCTACAACCCTGTCTTACTCCCTTCCCAACTTATGCTTTCCTTTCATGCCCTTCGAGTCTAATAAATGCGGCTTTTGTACAAGTTGTAAATAACTTTCTTTTCCCTGTATTTTACCCCCGCTGATTTCAGAATTTGAAAGAGTGTATTCCAGTCAACATTGTCAAAAGCTTTCTCCAAATCTACAAAAGCTAAAAATGTAGGTTTGCCTTTCCTAAATCTATCCTCTAAGATAAGACGTAAAGAGAGTATTGCCTCCCGGGTTCCTACGTTCCTCCTGAATCCAAACTGATCTATCTCGAGGCCAGCTTCTACCAGCTTTTCCATTCTCCTGTAGATAATTCGTGTTAAAATTTTGCAACCATGACTTATCAAACTGATGGTTCTGTAATTTTCACATCTGTCTGTGCCTGATTTCTTTGGAATGGGGATTATTACATTTTTCTTAAAGTCTGAGGGTGTTTCGCCTGTCTCATACATTCTACACACCAGTTCAAATAGTTTTCTCATGGCTGGCTCTCCCAGAGACTTTAGTAGCCCTGAGGGTATATCATCTACTTCTGGGGCCTTTTTCCGACATAGGTCTTTCAGGGCTCTGTCAAATTCATCTCTCAGTATAGTATCTCCTATTTCATATTGATCTACTTCCACATCACTTCCTACAACATCGTCTCTAAGTTCATTTCCTTTGTAGAGCTGCTCTATGCACTCTTTCCACCTTTCAGCTTTCCCTTCTTTGCTGAGAACTGGTTTTCCATCAGAGTCCTTGATATTCATAGAGCTGTTTTTCTTATCTCCAAATTTTCTTTTATTTTCCTGTAGGCTGTATCTATGTTTCCCCTATTTATACATTCTTCTACAGATCTGCATTTAGCTTCTAGCCACTCCTGCTTAGCCATTTTGCACTTCCTGTCAATCTCATTTCTTAGTCGCCTGTACTCCAGAACTTCACGTTCCTTCAATTTATCTAAATCCCATCTCCTTATTTTCCTACCTTTCAGCAGTTTTTTCAGTTTCAGCCTACAGTTCATTAACAAGTTATGGTTTACAGTTTAACACCTGGTTCCTGAAGCTATGTTTTACCATTATAAAATCTATCTGATACCTTCCGGTGTCTCCCGGTCTCTTCCACGTATACAACCTTCTTTTGTGATCCTTAAACCATGTGTTTGTTATGATTAAATCATGTTCCGTGCAAAATTCTACCAGGAGACTTCCTCTTTCATTCCTTCTGCTCAGTCCATATTCACCTATTATTTTTCTTTCTCTTTCTTTTCCTACTACCGAATTCCAGTCTCCCATCATAATTAAGATTTCCTCTCCCTTAACTGTCTGAATGATTTCCTTTAGCTCCTCATATATTTCTTCGATTTCCTCATCATCGGAACAGCTAGTTGGCATATAAACCTGTACTACTGTTGTCGGTGTTGGCTTCGTATCTATCTTGACAATGATAATGCGATCATTGTGCTGCTCATAGTAGTTTACCCGCATTCCTATTTTCTTATTCATTATCAGTCCTACTCCCATGATATCCCCAACTGATTTTGTATTTATAATCCTGTACTCACCTGAAAAGAAATCCTGTTCATCCTGCCACCGAACTTCTATAATCCCCTCTATATCTAACTTCAACCTACCAATTTCCCTTTTTAAATTTTCCTACCCGCTTAAGGGATCTAACATTCCACGCTCCGATCCGTAGAATGCCAGTATTGTATTTCCTGATGACAATATCCTGCCGAGTAGTCCCCGCCCGGAGTTCCGAATGGGGGACTATTTTACCTCCGGAATATTTTACCCGAGAGGATGCCGTCAACATATATTCATACAGTAGAGCTGCATATCCTCGGGAAATGTAAGGGCTGTAGTTTCCCCTTGCTTTCAGCGGTTCGCAGTAACTGTGTGACAAAGCCACATTAGCTGATGTTACAAGGCCAGCTCAGTCAATCATCGAGACTGTTGCCCCTGTAACTACTGAAAAGGCTGCTGCCCCTCCTCAGGAACCACACGTTTGTCTGGCCTCACCACAGATAGCCCTCCGCTGTGGTTGCACCTACGGTACGGCTATCTGCATCGTTGAGGCACGCAAGCCACCCCACCTCGACAATATCTGTGGTTCATGGGGTGCTTGGTGCTACACTGCTGTATTTCCGTCTACACTGTTGTCTGTTTATAGACTGGTGCTGTTTCTGGTACATTCCGAACAGCAGATGGAACTATACTCCCATCAATTGAGTTATGGTAAGCACCAAGGACACTGAATGTTAATGTTTAAAGCGTCGCTAAAGTCAGAATCAGTTAAAAGTCTCACAGGCTACGTTACTTGTTCCGCAAACCCGCCCCGTCAGTTCACTGCCGCATGCGAATTTAGCCCACAGATTCAACATATTAAAATTTCTGCTGAAAGATATGGAAAGCAACAAACACTTTAAGGTCAGTTCAATGAACAATGTGGTCACTGATATAAGCTAAGATATATGGCATGTCACGATCGATGATAGACGTAAAGGAAGCCTAAGTTTTCTTCGTATGAAAAAGTATATAGAGCCCTTTTCGAATTATAAGAAATGGCCAAGATTTATTTCTATATAGTATATGATACCTTAAGGATAGGGGACAGATATGGACTCTGACAATATCTTATTGGTCATTTACTGTAAGCTGAAACAGAAAAAGCTGCAGAATGGTAAGAATAAAAAGAGATGAGACCTGGAGAAATTTAGGGATTCTGAAGTTTTTGAGAATTTCAGAGAGAGCATTAGGTAACTATTGTCAGAAACTGAGGGAAATAAAACAGTAGACGAGGAAAAGATATCACAAAGAGATGAATTAGTGAAGGCAGCAGAGAACAAAATAGGTGGAAAGGCAGTACCTATAAAAATTCTAGGATTTAATTGATGAAAGGAGAAAATATAAAAATGAAGTAAATTAAACACACAAAGTGGAGTACACACGACATGAGATTGACAAGAATGCCTAGAAGGCAAATGCAAGTTGGTAGAAGAATGTGTAAAAAGGGGAAAGTAGACACCACCTACAGAAAAATATGAAACATCTGGAGACAAGAAAAGCAGCTGTATGAATACAAAGATCTCAGATGGAAAACTAGATCTCAGGAAAGAAGGAAACCTCAAAGATGAAAAGAATATATAAAAGGCCTCTACAAAGGAAATTAAATTTGAGACAATATTGTAGGAAGGGAGGAGGAAGTACATGAAGTTGAAATATGAGATACTACACTGAGAGATAAATTTGTCAGAGCATTGAAAGACCTCAACAAGACCTCGGGAGTAGATGACATTCCGCCACAGCTACTGAAATCTCTGGAGGAACAAGCCATGGCAAACTATTTCACCTGCTGTGCAACATGTTTGAAAACTTCAAGAAAAATGTAGTAATCCTTATTCCAAAGAAAGCAAGCGCAGACAGATGTGAAAATTAGAGAACATCAGTTTAATAAGTCACGGTTGCAAAATTTTTAACAACAATTATTTACAGAAGGATGGAAATGTTGGTAGAAGCCGGCCTCGAGGAAGAGCAATTTGCGTTCAGGAGATGTAAAACACGGGAGGCAATACTTACTTTATGGCTTATCTAAAACGATAGATCAAGGAAAGAGAAACCTACATTTCTAGATTTTGTAGATTTGGAGTAAGTTTTTGACAATATTGATTGGATTATTCTTTGTTATCCGCTATTCTGTTATTTCACAAACTGGTTCAAAAATATTGTGCAGTTCCTAACTATAAAAAATTGTTAATCTGTCTCTCTTTATATTTGCTCATTAGAGTATCAGAAGTCTACTCATAGTTTCAGCATAGTAATTTTGGGTCCTCTAGAAAAAAAAATGGTAGATGGTACTTTGTTGAATAAGCTCCGAACGGCGCTTCTATCTGACTCTGCTTTCGTTGACCACTATCACCCAAACGCACCTTTTAAGATTCTAAACACATTACATTATTTCTGTCAGTTCAAATATTTTTGTGTAATACTGAGAAGAAAAAGAAAACAAAAGAAAAACTTCATTTTTGGTAATCTACTGTCAGTTGCCAGATGTATGTACATTCTAAAATACGGGTGAGAACAACGAGCATCACGAAAGCTTTATTCTGACAGCGTTCAGCCAGCGGGTTGTAGTTTTAACACTGATGATGTAAGTAATTGGTTTTAAAAGATTGTTTGTTATGAGTGGTAAGTAATGCAATAATGCATTTATGTCACACAGAGACTCAACGATGCATTGTGGCCTCCAAGGTAAACTAAAGAAGTATGAATTCTTGGCCATAGAAGGCGACCTCGAGAAGAGTGTAAATGGTGTTTACGTATGAGTCGAGGATTTAAATGTTCAAATGTTTGATAAGCTTATGGGACTTAACTACGGGGGTCATCAGTCCCTAAACTTACAAACTACTTATGAACTACCCTATACTAAAGACGGCACAAATATCCATGCCCGAGGGGGGATTTGAGCCCCCGACCGTAGTGGCCGTGCAGACCCTGACTTGCGCGCCGCAGTCCCCTCGGCCACCGCGGCCGGCACATAGGGTGTTAAGATGGAGAAAGGATACTCCCGTACAACCGTGTTGTGATGTACAAAAGGGTGTCGTCATTGAATGGCTGCAGTAGGATGCAGGATGACTTGGACCAAATTTCAAGGTGGTGCGTGGAATCGCAACTAGCGCTAAATGTAGAAAAATGTAAAATGAGTAATAGAAGCAATCTCGTAATGTTCGAATGCAGTTGTGCTGCTTGACAGAGACGCGTCAATGAAATACCTAGCTGTACAAACATTTGAACATTTTTGAACACCCTATGTTATCGTTAAAAAGTCCGCACTACCCAGCATTGAAATCAATAAGGGTGCAATAATCACAATGATATGAAATGGAACGAGCATATAAGAACAGTCTTGGGGAAGCCAAATGGTCGACGTCGCATTATTGGGAGAATTTTGGGAACGTGTGATTCGTCTGTATTGGAAACCTCATATAAAACGTTTGTACGATCCCGCTCTTGAATATTGCTCATGTGTTTGGGATCCCCACCAGATCGGTTTGAAGAAGAACGCAGAAGCATTTCAGAGGCGGGCGGGCGGTGAGGTTTGTAACTCGAAGATTCGATCAATGCGCAAGTGATACGGAAATGCCTCGGGAACTCAACTGGAAGACGGTGAAAGGGAAACGGAGGCGGCGTTCTTTTCGAGAAGCAATGTTGAAAAAATTTAGGGGGCCGGAATTTGAGGCGTACTGCAGAACTACGAGGCGCGTCCAGAAAGTAAGTTCCGTTAGGTAAAAAAATGAAATTGTACACAGATACAGAAGAAATTTTTATTGTACAAAATTCTAAAACTCTTAAACTACTTTTCCACATAATTGCCGAAATTTTGTAGGCACCTGTCATAGCGTGCCACAAGTTTTTGCATGCATCCTTCACAGAAGGTTGCCGCCTGTGTAGTCAACCATGTGGTAACAGCTCTTTATCATCGTTGAAATGTTTACCACCTAGGACAGATTTTAGGTGTAAGAAGAGTTGAAAGTCGCTAGGAGAGACGTCCGAGCTGTATGGAGGATGATCAAACAGGTCCCATTGAAATTTTCGTAAGAATTGTTTGGTCACATTCGATGTGTGAGGTCAGGCATTATCGTAAAAAAAAAAAAAAAATCTTTTGACAGTATTCCTCTTCTTACACCTAAAATCTGTCCTTGGAGGATAACACTTCAACGATGATGACGAGCTGAAAGAACATGTTACCACATGGTTGAATACACTGGCGGCAACATTCTATGAAAAAGGCACACAAAACCTTGTGCCATGCTATGACAATTGCCAACAAAATTTCGGAAGCTATGTAGAAAAGTAGTTTAACAGTTGTAGATTTTTGTACAATCAATATTTCTTCTGTATCTGTACCCGTTCGTTTTATATAACCAAACGGAACTTACTTCCTGGACACGTCTCGTATTATACTGCTGGCAACAAATATTTCGCCTAAAGACCACAAGGATAAGAATCGAGAGATTAGGGCTCGTTTTTCCCTCGTTCTACGGGAGTGGAAAAGGAAAGCAAGTAACTAGTAATACTTCTGAGTACGTTCCGCCAAGTAATGTTTGGTGTTTTGCGAAGTATGTATGTAAATGCAGATGTACCTTACGTCCGTTAATTGTTTAAATTTATTCGCTGTCGATATGTAAACAATTTTAGCACTATGATTGATGTGATTTACCACCACAAGTATATTGTTTGAACCAATATAGTATATAGTTTGGAAATACTAAGGCAGACCACTCTCTGTCTCTCTCTCTCTCTCTCTCTCTCTCTCTCTCTCTCTCTCTCTCTCCGCCTCACACTTCCGCTCCCTGTTCCCCATACACAGATTAAGGGTCTGTTCCGTCTGATTGTTCTCCTCCCAGCCGGTAACTCTTAACAAGGTCCCCCAGTTAGTCAGAAACCTAGACTATGTATCATAAACATTAAAGTCTCATATCATTTCGCATATTCCTGCACTGATACTATTCAGTTTACTGAAACAGTGACAGCACAGTAAAATTAATTTTATTAATTAACCTATATACACAAGTAACTTCACTTTAATAATTACTTAATTCACTTTTTTGTATTCTTTGAGTACAGTTGAGTACTGTACCTTTTGGTGGAGCTAAGTAACAATTTTCTAAATTATGCTGTTCCATCTACAGGAGGAACTGCTTACGGACGAAATTAACCTTGCATTTACTAGTTCATTCTTTATAACATGAATTCGTAACTCAGAAGTCCACTCCCAAGAAAACTGTTCCTTTACAAATAAAACTTTAATCCGTTTTTCGTGTATTTGATTTAAGTAGAAATTTGCTTAAAAGTTTCAAGCATCTGTTAAATACAATGTGCTGGCAGATAACAGGAGACAGGGCAAAAAATTTAATAGCGTATACACCACACATTTTTCTTTTTTTTCTGGGCCCTATCCTTTTGGTGAAATAAGAACAGGAGATAATACATCAATATTAGTTCTCCTATACTGTTTCAGAGTTTTCAGTGAGAGCTATGATATCGTTGAGAACCTTTGTTTCTGCTCAAGAAATACTTTGAGTTTTTTCATTCCTGAATAATTATATCTCTATAGTCTCTAATGAAACGTCTTCGTTACTAAAGACTAAAGATATGAGTATATTATATGGCCGATGCAATGAAGGCTTTGTACACATAATATACTGTATCACTCTCTTACTAAGAAGGAAAGTACTACGGCTCGAACAAACACATATACACCAAAATCGTACGAGATATAATTTAAAGATCCCTTATTGCACTAGTGATACTCCCGCATCTGCAAATCTCTGCAGTCGTCCGTTAGAGGTATCTGCGTGTACCTTGCCACATTGCACTTTGACCTGTCGGTTCGCCAGCAGGGACGGTTCAATGTGCCTCCCAAGGTGCGTTTTGTGACGTTATTTGTGTGGTGAAGCGTTAGATGGGGCGTCGATTGGTAATCAATCCTGCTAATGTATTGCGATTGGTTGAGATGTAGTTACGAAGAACCCTTCTTCGTGAAGATGGTATTAGTGTAGAAGATGAATCATTTGCATGTTTTCTAGTATCTGTTATGGTACAGAAATATGAGCGTTAGATACTGTTGTAACAGTAACACATAATGATGATAATAGCTATCATAATGACGAACAACTCATTGCAAGCGGTAGTGCTACGGTAAGTACGGGAAGGGCGATGGAAGCAGTTGCAGTGAATACCAGCAGTCTTCCGAGAAGAAGGTTAAAGTTGTAACTATCATCACGGCTTTTGATGCTAGAGAAAATGTACGATGCTTATTACATAAGTTATAGTTACGATATCTGCATTACGTATGGCGTCTACATTTACATCTACAGCGCTATCTGGAGGATGAATGCAGAGTTTTGCCGTAAAACGACACCCACCAACACATTGAGGTGTACGTAGAGATCCTGTAACCAAACGTTCATACAGATATGTTTATTCGAGCTCATGTACTTTCCTTCTAAGTTTCAGCAATAAAATCAAATCCATTAATTAAGCCTACGATCTGCAACTGGATCTCGCGTGAAGGTTCTGTTAAAGAAACCGACTATATTGAGCAGGACACGTCTTTTTCTGAAACAGTACCTTCAGAAGTGAATTCGATGTGAAAAGAATTGCTGGCAGTGAACTTCCACGCAGTTCAAAGAGTTATACGCCCGGAAAGTCAGGCGCCCAGCAGAGTTTCACCGAAGCTAAAGGATTTCTCCTTTTTCTCCGTCGACCGTTGTGAACAAACGATGAAATACAACGCTGTCCACCTCACGAAAACTAACCACTCCCGGCGGTATACAGGCCCCGGTGTCATCATTTATCACTCTCGCGCAAGATTTGCTCTGCCTCTGTGTTTGCAGACAGCTCGGTCTCAGAGATGAAAACGAAATTGTAGTTTTCGCATTAACTCCGTAGATATAGGCTCTGGCCTGAAAGTACAACATACCTTAAGCCCTATTTTCCACCGCCATGGTTAGGGATAAGGGGTAGCTGTACCACTATTCGAATTCTGTATTAACATTTTAAACATTAACCATTTTAAACAATTCTTGAAGATTAATAACATCAACCATTGTTGTTGAGAACCACTCCACAGGCGAAACCCAACAGCGGGGGATGCTCTAGAGGGAAAAAACGTGAGCCCTTTTTACAGCTGGTCCGAAGCTATCACTCTACATGGCTAGTATGTATGACATGAGAATGACGAGATAGGCCCACAAACTAAGAACTTGCTCTTTATATTGCTGTTACTTACACGTTTCCCAGTAAGTAAACGTGGTGACGAATTTTCTAATATAAATTTGAAATTATAATTTTAGTTAATGCTACTCTATAATCAGTGCAGTGTAATACCTAAAGCTTACAAAGGCTGAGTCGTAATTGTATCATCTGATAACGTTTTTTAAGACCAGAAATAAACTGCAAGGTGATGTGTCAAAAAGGAACTGATTTTAATTACAGTCGCGCTACATTCCGCTACAGGCACACTCAAAATGTAACTCGTTACTGAAACTTTTGAGTTCAAATTCCTAAAACACATTCATAATATTAATAGTACAATAATATTAATATCCAGTCATTAACACGTACGAATTAAAAAAAATAACACATATTTTCTTATTTGAGGAATTCTTGTGTTACCGTCAATAGGTTTTACGTTCTTCTTGTGTCTCTGGCTTGCATTCTGATTGATAAGTCACTTAGTTTTGCTCCTAGCACTATTTTCGTTTCCGTGTTGTCCTCATTAACTGCTCCTAATCACATATATTTATAACTCTGCGAAAACTAAAGTCAGTCGGCCAGATCGAACTTCCCGGCCGATTGCCTTCTTTTTTGTTTTAAATGAAAGGTATTAATCCAAAAATTTGTGAACAAGTATCAGAATTTAAATAACTCTCTCTTTCCTTTTTCTGTACTCAAACAAGATTTCCTTCTGTATATTTCTTTGGGGGGCGTCCTTGCTGTAAACTAAAGTCAGTCGGTCAGGACGTTCTATCCGAACGATTTCCAAAAATTTTGCTTTAAACGGAAGGTATTCATTCGCAGATTTGTCATCACGTATCAGAATTAAGTCTCTCCATCATTTATTTTTATTCAAACGCGGTATCCTTCTATCCTTGCACTGAATATTTTAATCGGTTTGTCTTACGATATCTTCGATCCTAATGAAGGTACGCAGTTCTCTTTGACCTGACAACACTCAGCGGATCAATCTCTTTCATTTGCGCTATTAAACACTTGCATTGATTGATTCTGAAGAAAACTATGCGTGAACATTCTACTTTACTTCCATGTTTGAATGACGGTGCTCGTTGCTCCTAGTTCCAAATGACTTAACACACACAACACGAAATTTAAAAATGCATTTCGTAAAACTTCACTTTTGATGATGAAAACAGTAGGCACGACTATCAATTTGCAATGGTTAAACAACAGGTTGCGTGCCACACTGCCGATGTTGGAACAAGCCGGAGCGACGAAATCGATTGACTTTTACCCCGCCGCTGCAAATAACCGTGCGCACTAAGGCGCCCTACTGCGGTGTGCGTGGTGGAGCTCTAGTCCTCTCTCAGTCATGTGTTTTTTTGTTGTCCTTAGCATAACGTACTTTAAGTTTGTGTTTGTAGTAAGCCTAGGGACTTATAACCAACGTAATTGGGTTCATTAGATTATAAAACATCTGAATATTACAGAGCCTTCGCTTACCTATTTCTGAAGAAAAACTCAACCAACAGTTTTTTCATAGTGAAATTCTACTTCACATTGGATGATGATTTGTTGGTCCTAATTCACTGCGTTTTACCAACAGCTACCTACATACAGCACCGTTGCTCGCTCGCCAAATGAATAGTTCATATATTCATCGTGTTATGATGTTCATTTTCATATGTATTAATGAGACGAATTTTCTTCTAGACAAATTCGGGACCACTCTATCGAACTCATAGGTAAATAAAATCATTTTCAACGTAACGGCATAGATACCTGTGCTGTTCGTCTCGTTAAAGACGTGATGAACTGTGTTTGTTTGGGACGACATCACAAAACGGCAAATATACGACATAAATCAGGGAAAATTCAACTTACAGTCCACGGGACAGACAGCTGCTCGAGTTACGTAGCTACAAAATCTGTTTGGTGTGAGGGACCATGGTACAGATACGATGGATTCGAAGGTAATACTGAATACCGTTCCGGTACCACTGACAGTGGATATATTGTTGATGCTGAAATTGTAGGTTTTTGTACCATACGGTACTTGCAATTTCTACATGACGGAAGCCCCTCGCACACTGGCAAGAGGATTCCATGACACCTTGATCAGATGTTCTTTGAAGCATGTTTCGAGGCGAATCGGTTCACATGATTTTGTCCTTTATTTCTTGGTTCTGTACCATCCCAAATTGATAGTGTACGATGAATTTCACTCGCAAGAATTTCTACTGCCTGTCGTAGTGTTCAAACCGAACCGAAGATGTTAAACTGACACGAATTAACTTGCTTTCATGCTGGCGAACACTGTTATAAGTGTAGCAACTTGTGAAACTTGTGTAGGTAAATAAACTGCAGTGTTACTGTATGCACTAAAGTCTGTTGAGGATTAGTTTCGGTAGGCAAACCTAGCAGTAGGGGATGGCAAGAGAGTATTAGTACACACAGCAATAAATCTGTACAAATTATTTAATTTTTTTTTTTCACAAGTCAGACGTAATACAGAACGGACCTGCTTGCCTAACAATCTATCTTCAGTATAACCTGACTTTAGTGATGATATAAAACGTTCAATTTGCGATGGTTTTCGCAATCTAACTAATCCTGTTGTATTGTTTGAAATTTTCACCATGAAATGTTTCATGGCAGTACTGGCTCATTCCATGAATACTCGTATTAATATTAGCACCGCTTACTTTCGGTGGAGTTTTGAAACTTTACCTAGGAGGACACTTAGACATTTATCAATTACCTTTTGCTACGCCTTGATTCAGACAAAAGGTGTGCTGTATCAGTTTCAATCTGTTTGATGATTGTTTATCTTTCACTTATGATTGAATGTTTTGTTCTACACATTTATTCTACGATATGTCAGTTATGTCCTTAATTCCAATCAGCCCCATTTTGCATGAACAATTAGTGTTCAAAAATGTTCAAATGTTTGTATAGCGTATGGGACTTAACTACCGAGTCAACAGTCCCTAAAGTTACAAACTACTTATGAACTAGCTAATACTACGGACGGCACAAATATCCATGCCCGAGGGAGATTCGAACCACCGACTGTAGTGGCCGTGCAGACCATGACTGGAGCGCCTCAGTCCCCTCGGCCACCGCGGCCGTTTACAATTAGTGACTGTGTGTTGTCGATTTACAATAAGGCTGGTAGAATAGTGCTTCCGTCTCCTGTCGCTATAGTTGTTCCAATGCTGGGTAACTTAAGGCAAAGAGGTTTCTACCAGAGGCTTCTGTCAGGCACAGGTCGTTAATTTGGTGTTAGAAGCGACCCCTCCGGTCTCTTCCGTTAGCAGTAGGTGGTTCGCTGTCTGGATTACGTGCACGGACGTAGTTAGGCAGGTGCAACATGTGCAGCTCCACAGGGCGGCAAAAGTTTGGGGGCTGCAAAACTTTGCCACCGAAAAAAAAAAAAAAAAAATATATATATATTTTTTAATGTTAACTGAACCCTCATTATTCAGAGTTTCGATTACGGCCATAAATTTTCTATTTATGGTTGTTATGTTGATAGCAGTGACGATTAGGTTTTTTTTTTTTTAATTTCTTTTTTTCAGACATCACATGCTCACATGCCCTTAATACGGCCCTGATTCCAGGAGATCGTACTCGGCCGCTGACTTAATAGGGAACATCGTTTTGTAAGCGCGATCTGTTTCACTGACGAAGTTGGAAATTGTGTAGGGCTTCAGGATATCTGAAGTTCTCTAATAGTTTCTTTTCCAACTCTAGCTAAAACATGATCCATGGATTTTTAGTACAGGATTGGCTGTTATTTTTCGATTTTTCTGTGTTTAGCTGTGAACATTCTTAGTAAGCACGAGACTTTTAGATAGAGAATTGCCCTCTACTAAATTGAGTATTCAGTTTTTAGTGTGAATGTGCGTAACATTGTGACTTCTTGTACGTGTTAATGTTCTTTCCGGCTTAACAAATTTACTTGGTTTATTTGTAATATCAATGTACGTTGCACCCACTGTTTCAAGATCCGGTAAGTGAGCCAACAGCCCTGTGTTTCCCGATGCCATTTGACAAAATTTAATTTTTCTTACTTTTTTTAATTAAAATTTTTAATGTGTGTAAAACCGTACATGTTTCCGGTGAATCACTTCTTACTTTGTTTTCATTTCATGTGTGATTTGTAATTTCGTTCTCTTTGTGACCGATTTCAATGTGCTAGTAACGACTAGCTGGTCGGTAGTAGCATGTATATTGTAGGGAGTTGGGCTCAATTCCTTCTACGTGTTTCTGTTATAGCCTGTGATTGGAGGAAATAGAGGTATTTGTTTGGGGTTTTTACTGTGTCCGTTGGAGGAATTTGGCGAATGGGAGGTGGGCGGCGGTTCCGTTGACACAGACGTGACACTGTTACTTGCTTCCTGGCGTTATGGCCGCGATGGTCTCCCGTGCGCATGAGTTGGTTCGCGCGCTGTCGTCCCGAAGCGTTGTCACTGCTGGCAGCGAGGACGGCGGTAGCCTGTACCCATTTTCCCTGTTAAGGTTGGTGGGTCGTTATGCAATTTCTATGACCATTCTTCCTCCTCGATTGAGATGGCTGATTCGCAAGTACGCTTCACGAAACATTATTTCTTTCATATTCACAGAATATAAAACATCATCTACGAATGGGCAAAGCTGAAAATGTATACCCAGCCGGGATTCGAACCCCGCTCTCCCGCTCCCTGGGTAATTGCGCTGACCACGGTTTTTTTTTAATTTTTATTTTATTTTATTATTATTATTATTTTTTTTATTTTTTTATGAAAGCATATATAATTATGCACAGCAAATCGTCTGTCAAGTGTAAAAATAGAAACCAAGTGGGATTTGAACTCGGTTCATGTACGTGACAGTCAAGCGCCCTTTTTTTTTTGTCGGTGACGCTATCCCCTTTTTTACTTTTTTTTTTTTTTTTTTCGTTTTTTCCCTTTTTTTATTTCTTTTATTTTTTACATAACTTTCTTTCCTAAGCTTTTCCTCCTCAGGCGTTGGTGCCTAACTACCATAACCCTATAAGCTACACATCTCGCCTGCCAAAAATAAAAATATAAATTATATATATAAATAGTGCCACCGCCACTTTTACATTATACTAAATGAAAGATTAAACTGAGGGAAAGGAAAAGGGATTACAAAACATATAATGTCTTCTGGGATTGCATTATTTATTTATTTTTTAATGAAGGAGCGACACTCACGCCCCATTCTGTCCCGATGGCCGTTGCTGCACGAACTATTAGTACACCGACAGTTTCAGGGTTTGTCTTCTCGTATGTCGGCTGTCGCAGGAAGTTCCTTGTTCTCTCAATTAGGTTGTGTTTCTGCCTTCGGTTGCCCGAGATGCATATTCTAAAGTGTACCTCTGTGAACCCTGACACCGTCAGTTACCATAATCGTGCATCGCCATTTATTTCTGCAGAACACTAAACATATAACAAAAAACTCACATTCTAGAAGAAAGAAATAAACCTGGAAAAATTTCCGCACTACATCCCTTGTTCAGGTCACATTTGCGGAATAGTTTCATTGATTCTGGTCGTATGCATTTGATCGTTTGTTAAGGTTCGTTACGGCGGTCGTCACCTATCTGGCACTCCCAGCTGCGAGGGGGGGGGGGTCGGTGAAGACACTACGTAGGTTATTGGCGGTCTCGAGTCTGCGATGATGCTCTTGGAGGAATTGTCAGTAATCAGGTACCGACTTCTCACCTTCTTGGAAGAGGTAGTAAATGGACATGCCTTTCATCCATGTGAGGGCGTGTGTTTTCGCGGCCGGAAAATATGTGTCCTCCGAACGTAGGAGGAGCCTGGAGTCAATCGCGTTAGGCGGGAGGCGCAGCTAGCAGGAAATAATCTTCTGTACTAGCGTCCAGACTTCGACAACAGATTCACATGTTAAACGATGTCCATAAGGTGGCATCCCGGGCAAAGGGGCGAATCCGCCATCCTGATTGCGTGCAGCCGGTGTCTCGTCGTAAATTTCAGATTGACGACGTGGTACCACGTGGCTCTTGACCATTGTGTGGCCGGTGCTTTACTTTCCATCAAATTTCGAGGAACTGCCCTAAGCAACAATTGGTTGCTTGCCTTTGGGGCTCGAGTGCTTGGGAGCTGAGTATGTAAGTAGCTATATTCGATTATGAAAGTCGCAGCCGGCCGCGGTGGCCGAGGAGACTAAGGCGCTCCAGTCACGGTCTGCACGGCCGCTACGGTCGGGGGTTCGAATACCCCCTCGGGCATGGATATTTGTGCCGTCCTAGTTCGTAAGTAGTTCATAAGTAGTTTGTAAGTTTAGGGACTGATGACCCCGTAGTTAAGTCCCATAGACTATACAAACATTTGAACATTTTTTGAAAGTCGCAATGTGGCCAAGAGGGGGCGCGACTTGTCCAATCGCAACCGGTGGCAGGATCGACGTAGGCATCAGCTCATCAATCAGAGCGCCCGTTAGTGAGGTATGTCGACGTGTCCTCAGTTTCACCATCGTGGACAGAAACAGCGCCATGGCCCTCGATTTGACATTGATAAGTCCGAATCCGCCGTCACGCCGTTGAAGGATAATAGTGTTATAGCGGACTTTGGAAATATATCCAGCAGTAACGTAATATCCAAAGGCCGATTGTAGGTTGCGTGCCATCACTGCCGGCAGTGGGAGCACCTGAGCCATGTGTACGATCTTGGTCGCCACTTAAACGTTAAGGTATTCGACACGTTGTAGTAGGTCCATTTGTCGGAGTAGGTTTTGGCTTACCTCTGTGCGTACGACTTGCAGTAATCGTCTGTAGTTCATTGCTGCTGTGCGGCACATGTCCCGTGTAAACGTGATTCCTAAGTATCTAAGGTCATCTCCCCGTGGAAACGGGGCCACACAATCTTCAGGTAAGCCTCTTACAATGAGCATTGCTGCCGATTTATTGACATTCATGACGCTTTTCGCCATCAAACCATATTGTTGGATCCATTCAATCACTAAGCGGATCTCATCACCAGATTGTAGCAACAGGAGAGGATCATCCTCATATGCCCTGCAGCGAAAGGTGTGACCCCTGAGAGTTTGCTATTCAGTCCTTCTATGAGTGGTTCCAGAGCAATCGCGTAAAGGATCATGGAGAGTGGGCATCCTTGTCGAACCGAACGCCGAATTGGCAAAGGATCTGTTACACGAGATGTAGCGTCGCGTTGGAGGCGCAGTATGAAGTTCTTAAAATCATTTGGAAAGCCCATTCGATGCAACACTGCCATGAGAAAATTGTGGTGTACCCTGTCGAATGCGTGATCTAAATCAATGGCGATCAACGCTGCCGCGAGATGACAGGATGCGGCGATTCCTATCACATCTCTATATTCACTAGTGGCTGTTTTCATGGTGATCTCTACGTGTTCTATGGAAAGGACTACTGGTAGAACTTTCTTGATACGTGCCGCCAGCAGTCGGGAGAAAATTTTATAGTCCGAATTTAACAACGTTATTGGTCTGTAGTCTTCAATCCTCTGTCCTCTTGAAGTCCTTCGACGAAAGCCGATGGGATATGAAAGCCAGGAGACGTAAGTTCTCGGTACATATGGATCCAATGGGGCATCATCAGGGTACGGAAAGTTCGATAAAATTAGATCGGCAGCCCATCTGGCCCAGGTGCTTTGTTCAGCGCAGCTTTATCGATTGCATCTTCGATGTCATCCCTTCTAAAAGTGAAGCCAAAGACGTGGCTTCGAGGGTGTGTGAGACGTATTGCAAGACCTCCTCACTGTTGTCTTCCTGGTAGAATCGTCGATAATGATCTGCAAAAGCTTCCACAATGGCCGCTTGGGTCGTTTCGTTTCGGCCGTCTGGCAAGGAGAGGTACGTGATGAGCTGCCGTTTGCGTTGACGGTTTTCAAGCACAATATGATACATTGTAAGTGGTTCTCCACTCGCTCTGTCTCGATACCGTGATCTCACAACAACCCCTTCTAATCTTCTCCGCGTCAACGACAATATTTTCGCTTTAATGCGGCTACTTTCCATCTGTCTTTCAAGAGACGGAGGTTGGGAGGTAATTTCCCGAAGCATCGTATAGTAAAAGTCCATAGTGCGACGGGTCCATGCTGCAGCGTCTTTCCCATACTGTGTTATCACCCGACGGCACGTCGGTTTTGCACACTTTATCTACCATTCCAGAGTTGACCGGTATCTTGGAAGCCGACGCTCGCAGTTCGCCCATGCCGCAGCAATCAGTTCCCGACATTCCGGGTCTTGGAGGTGTGCCACATTCAACTTCCAGAGCCCACGGCTTAGCCATACTTTCTGTCTCGGACGGTCAAGACGACTGGCCGAGTGACTAGTGAAATAGGTTTGGCCTAGGCGGTCCCCGTGTATCTGCTTCCAAGTATCGACGAGAAGCAAGTCCCTTACAATTATCAGAAGTTCAGGACACGTCGAGAAAAGTGGGACCTGATCCATCTTGTGTGAAACACAATTGAAGTCACCTCCAAGGATACAGTGATCGTAACGACCAAGAAAGAGGGGGTTGATTTCCTCGGCGTAGAACTCTGACCTCTCGCGAGGTTTATCGGTTCCTGAGGGAGCATAGATGTTGATTATACGTGTTCCCAACGCTGTGACCGCCATCCCTCTGCAGAAGGAAGGTATATCACTTCTTCAACAGTGATGCCGTCACGAATAAGTATTGCTGTCCCACAGTCATTCGGTGCACCAGGTGTCTTGTACGTCCTATAACCATAAATTTCTAGGAGAGTCGCTATGGAGACTTCTTGTAACAAAGCAAAGTCAACGTCGGACGCCCGGAGCATCTCTCGCAGCAACTGATACTTCACTACTGTTCTTATCGTGTTAAGGTTAATCGTTGAAATCCGATACGCTTGCTGGTGTGCTGTAGTTGCTAAGTTATTCATGAGAAGGAAAATGTCTGTTGAGCGTCATGCAGAATCGACGATGCCACCAACCCCCCTCTACCGGACCGTTTCCTAGTGTGCCGCCGTCACTGACGCGGACTCCGTCGGTGTCGTGTGGTCGTCTTCAGTGTAGTCCGCCCACGCCATGGAGCGCGGAAGAGGGTCTTCGTCCATTGCGTTCTCAGGGCACAGATTGGGCGCGCTCTCTCCTGCACCGGTGTACCGCGTCCATCCCTTGTCTCGTCGTTCAGGCGTTCTACTGTGGGCATCTCTGAAGCAAGTTGATCGTTATCTTGTATCACCTTGTCAGCGGCGGTCGCCACCGAGGTAGTGTTGTCATTGTGAGCAGAGTCCTCGTCTTCCTGCGTCTCGTACTCCATCGTTTCCTGCGGAAGACTTACGCCTCCTTTTGCGTCGCTTCGGGGATCGTTGCTTTCGCGTGTGTCCTTCCGCATCCGACAACAGCAGCGAGTCGCGACGCTCCGTCACAAATGCCGAAGTCGGCACAATCAGTGACTCTATCGCCAAGCTGGTGTCACGGGGTTGTTCCTCCGTCGTGGAGGGAGGTGCCGTCGGCATTAATTCCTCAGTACGTGGAGTATGCGTTGCCCCATCGCTCTGCGTCGGAGGGTCGTGCATTGCAGTGTTCGAAGCTGGTAGTCTACAAATTTGTATCATTTGTCCAAATGTTTGTTAAGCTTATGGGACTTAACTACGGGGCCATCAGTCCCTAAACTTACAAACTACTTATCAACTACCTTATACTAAGGACGGCACAAATATCCATGCCCGAGGGGAGATTCGAACCCCCGACCGTAGTGGCCGTGCAGACCGTGACTGGAGCGCCTCAGTCTCCTCGGCCACCGCGGCCGGCTTGTATCATTTGTGAGGGCGGCAGCGTAAGTCACGGGAAGTATCGTTGGCTGCGATGGAGGCACTACGTCCGTCGAAGGCAGTTGCGTGGTCCAACGTTGCATGCATTCGGATCGGAGGTGTCCCTCTTTTCCACATCCCGAGCAGGTCTTCGGTTGTCCATCATATATGACTATGGCGCGACAGCCACCGATAGATATATATGAGGAAGCGTGGCGTCGAAGTCCGATACGGACCTGCCGCACGCCGTTCAAGACAGGGTATGTTAGGAACTGCATCCACTTCTCAGCAACGTGACTCTGCACCGTGTTGTAGGGGCGGTGCGCCGCCACGACCACTTCTGCTGGAAGTTCGAAGGGGAGTTCGAAGATCCTGATGGTACGAAGTCCCAATCCACCGTAGTCGACTGTCACGGTACCCATATTGCCATCAGAGTGACAGAAACTAAGCTCTCGTTTCGTCTCCCGAAGAATCCTTTCACATGTTGCTTCATTGATGATCTTTACCTAAGCTTCACTGCTCACTATTGACAAGTGTATGCCGAGAACGTCGGCCGTCGGAATTTTCACTTCATCTCGAATAAATCGTTCTAGTTCGAGTGCCTTCGGTCTTCCAAATTCGTTTTGGAACGTTGTTGTTATTCTTTCATATTCACAGAATAAATTATATCAACTGCGAGGCAGGGCAGGGTAAAGCTGGAAATCTGTGTCTGTCGGGAGGCGTGTTTAGGTAGTCCTTGCAGGTGCGGTGATCACTGTGATCACATTATTTCTGCCACCGCTAACTTTATGTATTGTCCCGGACGAATCTATCTTTCGTGTTCTGATATTCGCCCCTTGCAACTTACAGCAACTTACATCAACAGACACACACTTATGCCCGAGGGAGGATTGGAACCCTGACGGGAAAACCTGCTTTGTCTATATCATGACGCCTTAGGAGACAAGGCCATTCCGCGCAATACACATGTTGTATGGCATTTTTACTGGAGTTCGTCTATTCTAATATTTTTCCTGAAGGACCCTGCACTTCTCGAAAATTTAAATGATACTTGTAGCGAAGTAGCAGTACGAATGACAAAAATGAAAGCCGCAAAAGTTACATATGGACTTTACTAGTAGCTACAGAAGGAGAATGAGATTCCATAATCCCTCACCAACTGTGCAACTGTACGAATATAACAAAGTAGAATAAAGGAGTCAGGTACAGTGAAACGGGTGATTCCGTATTTCTTCATTTCCAGAAGGCTTTGGACACCATACATCACAAACGGCTTTTAATCAAATTGCATGGTTATGGTATATCACCCCAAATTTCCTGTCAGAGAGGACACAGTTTGTAGTAATTGATGGTAAGACATCGATTAAAACAGAGATAATATCGTGCGTTCCAAATGATAGTGTTATTTGTCCTCTGTTGTTCGTATTTACATAAACGATTTGGGAGAAAATCTAAGAAGCTCTCTTAAGTTGTTTGCAGATGACGCCTTCATTTACCGTGTAGTAAACTCATCTGAAGATCAAAACCAACTGCAGAACGATCTAAATAAGATATCACTATGGTGTAACAATTGACTCTAAATTATGAAAGTGTGAAGTCGTCCACATCCGTACTACTTTGTTTACAAGATAAATCAATGAAATGTGAAGGCCGTAAACTCCTCAAAAGGCGAACCAGAAGCTGCGTTTTGTTGGCAGAACCCTTAAATGATGCGACAGAACTACTAAAGAGACCGCATACACTACGCTTCTACGTCCTTTTTTGGAGTATTGCTGCCCAGTGTGGGATCCTTATCAGCTGGATTTGACGGATGACATCGAAAGAATCGAAAAAAAGGAACCTCTATTTGTGTTGTCATAATACAGGGTTGACAGCGTCACGGAAATGATACAGGATCTCTAATTGGAATCATTACAACAACAGCACTTATCGCTGCGGCGTAGGTTACTTACGAAACTCCAATCGCCAACATTCTCCTCCGAATTGGAAAATATATTGTTGACTGCTACATAGATAGGTATACAAGATCATCAGAATAAAACACGAGAAATGAGAGCACGAGCAGAGAGACTGAGGTGTTCTTTCTTCCCGCGCGCTGTTCGAGAATGGAATGGGAGATAAATAGTGTGAAGGTCGTTCGATATACCCTCTGCCAGGCACTTAAATATGACTTGCAAGAGTATCCCATGTAGATGTGGGTATAACAATGTGGCGGCTGACGAGAACTGCACCTCCCGACCCCGGGGCCAGAAGTTCAATTAGGCGGGCGCTTTGTCGATACTCGGCGAGCCCGGAGCGCCGTTATCTCTTATCAGGGCGGACAGACGGGCCGCGGCCGCGGCTGCGGTCTCAGCCCTGATTTTACATCCCGTCTTTACCGCCCATTTTCACTTGCCGTATAATGCAGTTTTCATGGCCATTGCCTCGTAAAATTTTACTCCCGTCTCCGGCCCGGCTTTATTCTCGGCGTGTCCGTTAAATACGCCTCATGAAGTTCCGCAATTACGCGCATTACGCTTTGGAGGGCTGTTGGCGCGCGTTTTACGGCGATATCTGCCGGTAGCGGGCCCGAATGAGCGCGGGGTTCCCTCGCACGCGTGCCCCGGGCCTGTTACCGTCTAGGAATGACCGTTTAATGCCCCCTCACACGCTGCGGAACTGGGGAATTTTAACGCAACTAGTCAGCCAACTAACTTAGTTATTGCCGTCTACATTCAGCGTGTAGTAGCTATCCCGTCCTCAGACGAAGTCTCAGCGGGACGTTAGCTGAATTATAATATTATGTTTGTCCCAAGGTGTTTTATCAGTGTTCTGTAGTTCCGACATCAGAAATATATTTATGTAACAAATTACACCTATAAAAACCACTGAGCACAAAATTTGTGACTTAATGTCTTAACCATGGCGCTATCATGTATCTCACTTATTGCATTCGCCTGCAGATGAAACCACCTGAAGACTTCAGCCTCCATTTTCTCGGAAAACATTTACTGTTAGCAGCTAAAACAAAACAGTTAGGCCGACCGCGGTGGCCGAGGGGATTGAGCCGCTCCAGTCACGGTCTGCACGGCCACTGCGCTCGGGGGTTCGAATCCCCCCTCGGGCATGGATATTTGTGACGTCCGTAGTCTTAGCTAGTTCATAAGTAGTTTGTAAGCTTAGGGTCTGATGACTGCGTAGTTAAGTCCCATAAGTTCTATAAAAATATTTTTTGAAAACAGTTGGATTCTTATTTCCGCTAGAATTTCAACATTTTACGAGGGTCGTTCAATAATTAAAGTGACAAATTTGTCTGGCAAATAACTGTTGGCAGGACAAGTTTGGTACTCTTAAGTTCAAATGTTTGTAAAAGTTATGGTACTTAACTGCGGGGTCATCAGTCCCTAAATTTACAAACTATTTATACTAAAGACAACACAAACATACATGCCCGAGGGAGGATTCGAACGTCCGACGCGGGAGACCGCGCTATCCGCGACGTGCCGCTCCAGACCGTTTGGCTATTCCCGCGCGGCATGGTGATTTTATGGCTTTGAGCGGCATTACTGCAATGAGCCCTGAACAGATGATTAATCAACAATGGTTAGTCTCAAATGATCAGTTGTTTATAAATCTAAGGAACTTAACTGCTGCGGTTATCAGGCCTTATGCTTACAAACTACTGTAACTTATGCTAAGGACAACCCACACATTCACACCCAAGCCCGAGGGAGGTCTTGAAATTCCGCCGGAAAGCATCCGCGCGCTCCGCAGCAAGGCGCCTTAGAGTGCTCGG
Source organism: Locusta migratoria (assembly GCA_026315105.1). Taxonomy (NCBI): domain Eukaryota; kingdom Metazoa; phylum Arthropoda; class Insecta; order Orthoptera; family Acrididae; genus Locusta; species Locusta migratoria. The sequence goes on along the minus strand of CM048746.1, from coordinate 410,921,063 downwards.
CCCGTCCACCGCGGGGTTAGGTTTGTATATAACCTTAAAAACACGTTTCAAGATGCATTAGCGAGTCTGATGAGAAGTTCCATATTAGTTGATCAATGTTATTTTATTGTTTGTTTTACTCCCAGAAAGTGAGAAACCAATGAATACATACTGTAGAAAGTGTGAAGCTTGTGGTGAAGGTTGTATGAATTGTACATATTTTACAAGTGTGTAGAACAGTTCTAAAATTGTCACGACACAGTGACTGACTAACACCGGTCTGGCCGATCAGTCGCACTTCCAACTCCCTCACATGAAAGTAGAATTGTTGACATTATTCGTGCCGACCGCCGTGTGACTGGTGAAATAATATTTGATAAGTTTTCAAGTTAGTACTGGTATATTATCTACAATTAACAAGACGAAGTCCCGCAAAACATGTGCAAGACGGATCCCAAAGGAGTTGTCGAGGCTACACAGGGAAACAAGTTCGAGAGTGTGCACATAGCTAACGGAACGTCATGGAAGGTAATGTGAGTAAATCCTTAAAAATAGAAAGCAACTTTGGATTCACCATTAATAGCCAGAATTAAAAAAGTAAACATGGAGTGAAACACACAACTCACCTCTCAAGAAAAAAATTCAAAACCCAACCATCACCAGGAAACGTCATATCGACGGTGTTTTGGGACGCTGAAGGTCCAGGTTTTTGGAAATCTTGGAGAGCCGCGTATAATGTGAAGCCAATACTAGTCGGTTTTGCTTTTAAACAAGGTGAAGCTAGCCACGAGATAGAAAGGTTGTTGTACTCAGAGGAGAGGTATAATTCTCCAGCAAGACAGTGCCTCAGTTTGCTTATCCAACCCGTGAAAACATTCATAAAATGGACTGGGTACTGCCTCATCCCCCTTACAGTCCCGTTTAGCACCTAGTGAGTTCCATTTGTTTCGTCCAGTGAAGGAGGTTTTATGAGGGAACAGTCAAAGGACAACCAGGACGGGAAAAATTGTAGCAAATTGCTTCAAACATAAACAGTTCTTTGTAGCCGAAGTAAGAAAGCTTGTAGCTCGTTGGAGCAAGGGTATAAATGTTCATTGTGATTATGCAGAAAAAGTATTGTTTTGTAAAAATCAAATGCCTTTTTCTCCAGGCCAATTTGTCTCATTAATTATTGAATGACCCTGATAATTATTGATTCAACCTGGCAAGTTTCGATCTACAAAACAACACAAAACTGTGCATTTTGGTTTGTAACAAGAAATGACAAGAGTGTTACAGTAATTTACGCATACATACAAATCCTAATACGAAGTTTAACTGCATAAGCGAGCACATACTGAATGTATGTATATGATGTACAAAAGCTTCGACTAAATTCGTGAAGCATACCATATTTGTACAAAGATTTATGGTCTACATTACACTCCTGGCCATTAAAATTGCTACACCTCAAGATACGTGCTACAGACGCGAAATTTTACCGACAGGAAGAAGATGCTCTGTTATGCAGATGATTAGCTTTTCAGGGCATTCACACATGGTTGGCACCGGTGGCGACACCTATAACGTGCTGACAGTTTGCAATCTATTTCTTATACACAAACAGCAGCTAACTAGCGTTGCCTGGTGAAACGTGTTTCGGATGCCTCGTGTAATGAGGAGAAACTCGTACCATCAGGTTTCCGACTTTGATAAAGGTAGGATTGTAGACTATTGCGACAGCGGTTTATCGTATCGCGACACTGCCGTTCGCTTTCGTCGCAATACAATGGCTGTTAGCAGAATACGGAATCGGTGGGGTCAAGAGGGCAATACGGAACGCCGTGCTGGATCCCAACAGTCTCCTATCACTAGCAGTCGAGATGACAGGCATCTTATCCACTTGGCTGTAAAGGATCGTGCAGCGACGTCTCCATACCTCAGTCAATATATGGGGACGTTTGCGAGACAACAATCATCTGCACGAACAGTTCGACGACGTTTGCAGCAGCACGGACTATCAGCTCGGAGACCATGGCTGCGGTTACCCTTGACGCTGTATCCCAGACAGAAGCGCTTGCGATGGTGTACGCAACGATGAACCTGGGTGCACGAATGGCAAAACGTCACTTTTTGGGATGAAGGTAGGTTCTGTTTACAGCAACATGGTCCCATCCGTGTTTGGCGACATTGCGGTGAACACACATTTTAATCGTGAATTCGTCATCGCCATAATGGCGTATCACCAGGCGTGATGGTATGGGGTGCCATTGGTTACACGTCTCGATCATCTATTGTTCGCATCGACGGCATTTTGAACAGTGGCAGTTACATTTCAGATGTGTTACGAGCCGTGGTTCTACCCTTCATTCGATCCCTGCGAAACCCTACATTTCAGCAGGATAATCCACGACCGTATGTTGCAGGTCCTGTACGGCCCTTTCTGGATACGGAAAATATTCGACTGCTGCACTGTCAAGCATATACTCGGGATCTCTCTCCAACTGAAAACGTCTGATCAATAGTGTGTGTGCAACTGGCTCGTCACAATACGCCAGTCACTACTGTGATGAACTGTGGTGTCGTGTTGAAGCATGGGCATCTGTACCTGTATGTGCCATCCAAGCTCTGTTTGACGCAATGCCCATGCGTATCAAGGCCGTTATTACGACCAGAGGTGGTTGTTCTTATTTCTCTGGATCTACCCAACCAAATTGCGTGAAAATGTAATCACACGTCAGTTCTAGTATAATATTTTTGTTCAATGAATACCCGTTTATCATCTGCATTTCTTCTTGGTGTAGCACTTTTAATGGCCAGTAGTGTAGTTTGTAATGATTTTATAGTCAGTTTCTCGATACATATTGCCAACAATAAACATTAAAATACTTAGGTTATCATGCACAAAAGAAAACCCAACGACCAAAATCTGTTCCGCCTGATACGCATGCATCCCAAATAACGTGCCTGCGAGGTGGGACGTCCAATCACATCACAAAACAATCGTTTGACTATTCCAAACACTGTAGATTACAATGTGTCACAAAGAGAAATCTGTCCTTAATGCAGTCATTCTATATGTACAGTAGCATCACGCTATTGCAACTAAAAGGAAAGGAGTTATTAAGTTTTTAACATTTGTAACTTCATCTTTAACAATAAGGAACATTTCAGAACCATTATTACACTGATTACTTTCTGATATAAATATCAGTAAAATAAAACACTCTGCATCTTCTGTAGCCATTAGACGTTCCATATTCTCATGAACAACAGATTTTTCAAAATGTATCAAATGTTCGAACACCCGACGGGGAACGGCCTCGCGCATCGGAGCATACCTCCCATTGCTTTCGGCGGCTTCGCTGCGGCAATGGATTTTTTTTTGTTTTGTTTTGTTTTCGATATTACCAGAATTCCCCGACGTTCTTCTGGGCTAGACCACGGGAAAGGCGGTCATAGTTGCCTACGGATAACGATGTCTGAAATACTGTATTTACCAGACTTAGAGTAGTATTTAGTCACTGAAAAAGCAACAAAATTATCAAACCATATGGTTTCTGAAGGAGCAAATATCACAATAGAGGAGATGAGAATTAGAATACCAGTCCAGCATCAATAATTACGACAGGTCAAGTCCAGGTATAATATGAGACCTGTGACCTTAAATGACCATAGGATTACTAACTATGGTAAAAAAAGAGTTTTAAATAAAATCAGTTATTTATTGCCCCGTCTTCTGCCTGTTACTGTTAACCATAAACCGGTTCTTTCCCTGAATATAGAGTTCTGTTATCTATTTAATGTCAATGTTGAACCAAACATTCTACTAATCCCTCCCCTAAAAAATTAAAAGTAAATAAATAAATAAAAATATTATAAATTAAATTAATTTCACGCCTTGTAGTTTATGACGTCATAAACACTAAGACGCATGGACAATTATCGCACCGTATATACGGGTTTGGTTCTACAAATCTGTATAAACCTATCGTTGATGTAAGTAGCTTAACCTAAAAACCGTCAGATATCATAACGCTAAAGCTCATAATATATCATTAACAGATGAAATAATTACGAGAAATCCTGCTAATAATAGGGCAACGTCTCCAAAACAGGTCTGGGCGAATAAAAAACATAAATTGTGTTTGCTCAAAGCAGAAACTACTATCCTTACCGTATATTACAAAGCAAATAGAGGAAAGCAGAAATTGAACCACAAAATATCGCATAACGTTCGTTCGTATTTTATGTACTCTCGTACCTTTAATAGAACTCCCACGAAGCTTTGCACACTTGATCTTCAAATCAAGAGGAAAGTCAATGTCTACGTAAAATGTTGCATGGCAGAGGGTACTTTACCTGCGAACTACGAAAAATGCTACGGTTTTATTTCAATCTTGATGACATTTTGCACACTAAACCTTTCCGTCTGCATAGTCTTTTATACGATGCATGGCGAGAGTACTTGCAACTCAGATAACACTTTACTGATCACTAAGAAAGTCAACAGTTATATGTTTCTTCCTCTATGGAGGTTGAGGCGATGCGCTGATGAGGTAGAAGAGCAGTTCGACAATATATAATAAATTCACAAAATTTTAAAATGATAATGTCTACAAAATTTTACAATAAAATATTTTAATATTTAAAATTAAATACATGATATATTATCTACAATATAGTATGATCAACTTCATATTTTATACTTCCAGGAGTCTACATATTCCATCGCTGTTCTGGTGCAGGTCAGCAGGTCTTGGACTGTGTACGCTCTTGGATAGTTTACTTGCGGCCATTGCAGCAAGTGTTCCATGGTCTGTATGTTTCCGCACGAACAAAAAGCACTATCGCTGATTCCCACTTTTGCAAATTGTTGCTGAATCCACCCATTCCCGGCAGCAGTCTGTTTACAGTCTTCCATCTGTGTCAGTCCAGTTATGCGCTTGGTGGAAGCGCCTCCTCAGCATAGTTGGCATGTGCTTGTTGCTCCCGCCACAATTTTATTCTGGTGGTTCTTGTTGGGTTTGCGAGTGGTTCCGTTGAGTGCAGAAAACTGCTTCTTGGTATTGCGTTTTGGTACAGTTTGGTACCCAAGTAATGGGTAACGTTGAAGCTGTTTTGATCGATTTTGCTCTGTACCGAGTGTCGGACCTACGGTGGAGCGATTCCTGATAATGTGTACAGATGTTGAACTCTTGTAGTGACAAACCTACAGGTCTGATTCAGGACAGGGTCCAGTTTGTTTGCATGGTGTGACCGTTCCCACACTGGACTTGCAAACTCAGCAGCAGAGTAACAGAGCGCCATTGCTTGTCGTACGTAAAACTTTTACATTACCTCCCCATTTGGACGTTGTTAGTTTGCCAAGTAAGCTATTCCGTGTTTGGACTGTTGCCCTACTCTTCTCAATGTGTCGCTTAACCGATATTGTCCTATCAAGGCTAACTCCCAAGTACAATGGGGAAGGACAGTGTTCTAATCTTGCACCATTCTAGCAAACATTCAGTTAGCTATTTGCCTCACTATTGTTGAAATATGCAAATCTTTCTGTATCCCTATAGAGGCAAATCGTATCCGTGATTCTTGATGAGGGACCAGGTTAAAAGAACTGGAAGATGGAGGGGGATTCTAATTGAAGACAGTTAAAAGCCGTAATACCCAAATAGAGGGTATCGTACTACATAACACTAATACATTAATGCTGAAGTGATAATACGATAGAAAAAATTATATTACAATATTGTCGACCAACTGCAAATGTAGCGTGAGCGCTGTAAATGATGCCCCGTGTAATGAATTAGGAAAAGAGCGTGGTTATAACAGGTCAAACAAAAGAGAATATCATAATGTTTATCTAGTTGTTAATCGTAACTTACAAAATTTGTTCAATATGATACGGCGAAAAGAATAGAGGTCTTACATACATGGGAGGAGAGAGAGAGAGAGAGAGAGAGAGAGAGAGAGAGAGAGAGAGAGAGAGAGTTAGACACACACACACACACACACACACACACACACACACACAGAGAGAGAGAGAGAGAGAGAGAGAAATAGTGGGAGGGAGGGCTCGGGTGAGAGAGAATGGCCATAGACGAGACCGGTTGAACAGTTATGATGCCATATTTAGGACGCGATTGATATGATTTTCGCGCATTGAAGAATTGAATCGTAGTGTTTCATGCTTTCCATATGTATAGGATTTGTGCATAGAATGGTTTCGTGTATAATTTACGCTTGTGATTTAAATACGAATATAAATAAGAACTTATTTTGTGAGGAAATCAATGCGATTTTTAAGTAAGCGCGATATTATTTGTTCAGTATGTATTTGGCCTTCAGTAATTCATCCCGCTGATGATTCTGCATTCTGAAAAGTCGAGTTAAAGGGAAGTGAGCGACACGAAGTTCCACGTAAACAGAGCGCTTTTTACGCACTGCGTCTCCGAAAATATGTGATTTACGAAACGGATGGATAACACATCACACGGTCGCATGGAACATGCGGTGTCATCGCCATTCACTACTTCACTGAACACCCGCCTGCTTGTATGGAAGAGTTCGCGAACCCTGGGGTTGGCCCCAGTGCGGCGTCATCAAGAAACACTGTGCACCACTACAAGCAGACAGAAGATTTAAGTGCCTTCCTAGAGACTGGCATAAGGTACACCTACAGCCAACGCTACGTCAATTTTGTATCGTTAATGCCCAATGTTTCCTTCTTCAGTTATCTTGAAACCTTTCAGTTGGGTGTACATCTTTGCTGGCATGAGAACGTTCAACTTACAGCCAAAGATTCCAAGTCTGACTTATAGTAATGAAGCACGTACACAGTTTCATTAAGAAAATGTCACGAAGCAATTTGAGGATAGACCCTCGGTATAACAGTGACGTATGTTTTATGGGAATCATTGCATTGCCTTTCATCATAATAAATTATATTAAAGGCGACAGTGCAACGTTAAGGAAAGAAGCATCAAATGCATAGGTGAAAGTAGGATTAAAGTATGAGGAGCAGGAAGGTTAAAATTTAAATAGGACAATTATTTAGTATGAGTTCAGAATCAAACATGAAAACATACTTTATTTTGATTTACTGGTGCCTGTTCACGATATCATTTAAATATAATATATGGGAAGAAAAGAAAGGATTACACACGAAACATATTCACACACTCAGGCTTGACGAACAAAAGGACGACTAGAATGAGAGAGATTAGGGCTCCTACGGATGCATACAAATATTCGTTTTCCCCTCGTTGTTTAGAGGACTGGAACAGCAAAACAAGTAACTAGTAGTGGTATTGGCTACCCTCCACCACGCACCTTTTGGTGAATTGCGCGGTATGTATGTAGATGTAGGTTTGAACAAATTTGCATATATTTCTTACTGGCAGTTGACCCTTAACAATGATAAGCGTGAAGTCATCCATATGAGCTCTAAAAGAAATGCGTTTAACTTCATTTACACGGTTAATCAATCAAATCTAAAGGCCGTCAATTCAACAAAATACCTGGGAATAACAATTACAAACAACATAAATTGGAATGAATGTACAGAAAATACTGTAGCGAAGGCAAAACAAAAGACTTCGTTCCTAATGCTCAAAAGTTAGCAAATCCATCGAACGGCTGCGCGCACTTCAGTACGACGCCCCAGTGCACATGGCTAATCCGCTGCGGTGCTTCGTTTCATTGGTAGAATACTTACAAGTTGCAATAGTTCTACTAAATAAACTGCCTACACTACACTTATGCGTCGTTATTTTGAGTACTGCTGCGCATTGTGCGAACCACAGCATGTGGAACTGACAAACTATTTAGAGAAAGTTCAAGGAAGGGCAGCTCGTTTTGTATCATCGTGATATAAGGGAGAGAATGTCACGGAAATGATAACCAAGTTGGGGAGGAAATTATTAAGATAAAGGCGTTATTCGTTGTGGCGAGATCTATTTGTGAAACAGCTTTCTCTTCCAGCACCCACCTCCATACGGAGACATGATCACAATAATAAGATAAAAGAAATCGAACGATTTTGGTGTTCCTTTTCCCCGCGCGCTATTAAAGAATGAAACTGTGGAGAAATATCATAAAAGCGGTTCGATGAATCCTCTGCCATGCACTTCAATGTGAATTACTGAGTGTTTATGTTGATGTAGATTCAGAGATTATGACATCCCACTCTCCTTCTGTAGCTACTTGTAAAGTCCATATCTAAGTATCATATCTAAATTTTACGGCCTGCACGTTTGACATTTATACTGTTACTTCGCTACATCGTTAGAATTTTCGGAAACTACAGGGTATTTCAGGAGAAATAGTACTGTACACGAATTTCAATAAAAATACCATACAAATTGTGTGCGTCGCACGAATTGGCCGTTTCCCCCATTCCCGTCGAAGGTTCGAGTCCAGCCTCGGGCATGAGTGTATGTGTGTGTGTGTGTGTGTGTGTGTGTGTGTGTGTGTGCGTGCGTGCGTGTGTGCGTGTGTGTTGTCCTTAGTGTAAGTTACAAGTAGTTTTGAAGTCAAGGAACTGATGATCATAGCTGTTTATTCCAATAGGTTTAAAAACAGTTGAACATTTTTGAACTTGTGTGCAATTCTTATTGTCTACAAAAATAGAACTGTTAGTAACTTCGTTTTGTTAAAATTACTTAGACATATTGCAGAACTTGAGCGTCCAAGTCCCAAACTCCTGTGTATTTATTTATTATGATTTATTTTTAAGTTTTGAAAATTCTGTCCCAGTGTAGCTTACAACATAATATTCATTTTCAGCTACCTGAATTTTTAGAATATTAATTTCATTAGAGAGATTTCTTTTAGTTTAATCTAATGCAGTAATTATTCAGTCTAAGTTCTTGATGCCACTCAAAATCTGGCCTTACAACTGCCATATGTAACACCATCTATAATAACGCGCAGAATTATTATCAAGGCACTTACATATATTTATTTGTCAGCGTTATCAGTTTGTTTGTAATAGTAGGTAGTTTCAGTTCCCAGGTTATATTCATATTTATTCCTTGTTTAATCCTTCACACATTGTATATTCATTTATTACTGTTTAGTTTTTAAGTTGATAACTGTAATAACACAATGTCAAAGAAGTGTTATACTATGTATGACGATCTAAGTGGAGACATTTTTCATCTCTTCCCATACTGTATCTAAACATTGTAACCTCTTTGACACAGCAGTCAATACTCTTAAGATGGCCTAATAAGCCCAAAACCGGTTATGTAAACAAAAATAAACTTGTAGAACACACACAAAATTTTGTTTTTTAATTGAATAAAAAAGTTGGTAAACATCAGATCTCACCTTTCGTTATTGTTTCTTCTTTGCAATCCGAGTGAAATCAATGTTTGTGGAACTTAGGAAACTTGTATGGAATGCGTTACCTTCTTTATGTAGCTATAGCTGAAGGAAAAACCTTACAGATGTGACAATAAAACATCAAACGCCATGAAACTGTTTCCCAACAAAGAAAAACCAATTTCAGAATTGTTGATACATCTAAGCCACATACGGCAAACATCTTCAAGTCATTCGTTTCTTAATCAAAAGAAATTACATTCGAAAATATATGCGTGTATAAGAAAGATGATTGTAGTGTAAAAATGTGCATTTCATTGAAGTCCACACCGAACTGTTAAACGATAAAGAAACTACCTGTCTATGTATTTCGTATGTTTATATTCTCTTACTTTCAGGCGATGTAAGCTAGAAATATAAACATAACCATATAGTTGTGACTTAATGTCACGTAGGAGGCAGGCGCCATGATTAATAATGAATAAAGTCTGCAATAGGCTGCATAGGTCGCTATATTGATTAAAGTCATGAAGTGGTTAAAATATGACTTTATTTTAAAAAGTGATAGTTTCACCACTTCATGACTTTAATCAATACAGCGACATATGCAGCCTATTACAGACTTTATTAACTATAAACATAATCGTATTTATTTCTGAATTAATAAGTTTTTGTGTGTATCACTGAGTGAAATCCGACTGCTTTTACACCTATTTGACGATTATTCGCAACTCTTGATATTTTACTAATACTTGAATCGTAAAATTTATAGTAACTCTTTCGTTAACTACGCAGATAATAATTATAAATAAGCATATCACTTACGGTGGCGTACACCCCACTAGGAGCGCTAGTTTTGTTGCAACTCTCAAACTATAACAACATTAACAGCAGTGAGTGTCGCGAGACTGTAAACGTTAGTCTGTGTGCCTACTATAACACCAGATGGGTATGCAGCACAGAAGTTGGTAGCACTTTGATGTTCAGTTGTTATTAGTATATTATTGTTATTATGACAGTAGGAAATCTAAATGCGTGGCTGAGAAGGTAAAGTCAGTGTAATACGTATCAAACTTCCTATTAACACTTTTAAATACGTACACAAATTACTTACATTTTGAGCATTACTATTGCAAAGGACCTTTCAATTTATATACGTTTCATTGAGATTCTTGTATAATAAACATTACATTTTGGTACTTAATTAATTTTCGTATTGACGCAACAGTATTATGATTAAAGTTATATTCGAAAAGGGATCAGACACAACATAAAAAAGGTTGTTAAAATGGTATACAGCAATGCTTCGAACCAGAAGTTATGAAACTAAACGATTGGTGTTACACGGGTCACAGTTTGGTATGGAATTCTACGGCAACTGAAATTACGAGAGGTACATACATCACCCAGAGCTGAAGTAGGTAACTGATGGTGGCAGGTTTATTACTTCTTTCAATGCTCTGCTAATGGGACGAAGCGTTTACTTTGCTTTTAGTTCAGCTTACAATGATTTATTACCATGTGGCAACGAGAGCGAAAATTTATTGCGTTCTGTTGGTCCTCTAATTGTTTGCTCCACAATAACCTTTATTGTATATCACTTTTATCTCTGGACCGTGCAGTACTCTTTGCTGTAGCACGTAAATCACAAACTCGTAAGCATCGAAACGTGAAATCGTACTTTATTTCGAGAAACGTTAATAGAAAAATTAACAGCGAGTTGGCTTTACTAGCTTAGCTACATTAGAATGCCGTTTATACAAATGGATGTACTTTTCCCTTACACTTTAAAAAAATTCAAAGTTCTTGTGCACATGTTGGGATGTAAACATGATAACCAACTACTTTACAGCGTGGCGTAATTTGTATGGATTCTTCAGATCTTTGCTTTTCGCATTAGAAGTGATTTTAAAAACTTCTGACTTTCGTCAAAGTACTTACGGTGGTAAAGAGGTTATGCTTGTAACGAATTAAATAATAATAATGAATACATAATTATAGCGAAATAAAAAAAATACTGTATTGCAGATGGTAGGTTGATATATCAAGATTTGGAAGGCATTGGTTTTTTAAGAATTCTACTGACTTGCCTGAAACCTACTTTAGCGGTACTATAGAAACCGATGTGTCTTTTAATGCTAAATCCAAAGTCGGCTCCAATTTTTCAAAAGTAAATCTCAAACGTATATCCAGCCAATAATGTTTTGCCCCATAGGTGTTCGAAGGGAAACTACTCCATGGAAATACTGATTTAATTAACACTTGTTGAAAATGCAGGAGTGCAAAAATTCTCGTAGAAAATAGATTTGTTGTTCACCTCTAAGTACTGGGATGAATGTCAATTACCAAATTATATTCAGAGTACCGAAGGATTACATTTATATTTGCCATTGTAATTGGCAGAGGGCCCTGGAGAGCGAATTACGTATAGGCATAAGGTTTATTTTGCTTAATGTTCACATTAACTGTTTAATGGCCACACCAATTATACGGACCAGCTTTTATCAACACCTCTTAAATATTCTGATTGGATTGGACTGCACTGGAACGTTTATGGGCAGAGAAAACGTTTAATATTCTAATACAAAGAAGTATGGTATTAGGTTGCAGAAGCTGTAATTTACTGTAGATATATATTTTGATTTTAACATCAGTTCTAAATTACAACGCAGAAAAATTACGACGTGTACAAGGTGTTTGCTGTGTAGATACATAACGAATGTCATCATAAAAGCGAACGCAGCGATTACATCCCTTTACATAATGACATGTATGTCACAACATGTCTAAAGAAAGATGTTACAAATGGTTTTATTATTTACACAACACATATCTAAAACGAAATACATGGATTGTGAATTAAACAGTAAATATACCAGAGTGCCTCGAATTAGTAATAAATAAAATAAAAATATAGTACCTGTTTTCTGTTCACTATTTTGTAATGCAACTTCAGGATTTAAAAATAAGTCAGTTTCAATTCATTAACGAAATTCATTTAACACATCACTAAACGTGTTAAAGAGGTTAAATGGTTTGGTGATTAAAGCATAAATGACATATGTTTTTGTTGTTGTGGTCTACAATCCGGAGAGTGGTTTGATGCAATTCTTCACTTTACTCTATCCTGATCAAGCCTTTTCATCTCTTCATAAGAATGGCAACCAACATCCATTTGGATCGGCTTACTGTATGAATCTCATTGTCCCCTTCAGAAATGTTTACCCCACACACTTCCCTACAACGCTTAATTCACGATTACTTGATATTTAAGAACGTGCCCTACCAATTAGCCCTATTATTAGCAATTGAATGCCAGATACTCCTTTTCTCCACAATTCTGTTCAGTACCTCCTCATTAGTTACGTGAGACAAACATCGTTTAAATAACATATAACTACATAGAATAACACACAAGCAGTGTGAAGCGTCATCTACTGAAAAAATATTTAAAAGTGATAATAATCCACGAACCTCTGTGTTAAAAGCGCAATTGTTTTCGTCAGAATTGGAACCACAGTTGCAAAGTATGACAGATAGTTTAAAGTACCCTTAAGATGGAGCATATCATGTTACAGCCATAATGAAAATAATATAGATTTACGAGTTATAAACACTGGTAACAAAAGAAAAAACCTTCGATAATACAGTATTATAGAATAGACTTTTTTAGCATTTAGATATGCTGTATAAATGACAGAGATGAACAGTTGTTATTATTATTATTTTTCAGAAGTTATTTTGCTATCCAAATAACAAAAACTCATCCACTACTTTTATTGTCTCATTACCGAATCTAATTCCTCCAGCATCGCCTGATTTTCTGATACTACATTCCATTACTGTCACTTTACTCTTGTTAATGTTCACCTTGTACCTTCCTTTCAAGACACTGTCCATTCCGTTCAATTGCTCTTCCAGGTCCTTAGCTGTCTCTGACAGAATTACAACGTCGTCATCAAACTGCAGGGTTTTTATTTCCGCTCCCTGGACTTTAACTCCCTCTTCTAAGTTCCTTCACAGCTTTCTCAGTGTACACATTGACCAACATTGGGGAAAGGCTAACACCCTGTCTTATTCCTTTCCCAACCACTGCAAACCTTTCATGCCGTTCGGCACTAATAATTGCTCTCTGGTTTTTGTACAAGTTAAATTTAGCTCTTCGCTTCCTATATTTTACGCATGCTACCTTCAGAAACTGAAAAAAAGTATTCAAGTCAACGTTGTCAAAAGCTTTCTCGATATCCACAAATGCTAAAATGCACGTTTCCCTTTCCTTAATCTATCTTCTAAGATAAGTATTAACGTATTTTCTCGTGTTCCTACATTTCTACTAAATCCAAACAGATCTTCCCCAAGAATGGATTCCACCGGTTTTTCCATTCGTCTGTAAATAATTCGTGTTAGTATTTTTAACCATGACTTATTAAACTGATTGTTCTGTAATTTTCGCATTTGCCCGCACTTCTTTTCTTAAGTATTGTATTCACTATATTCTTCTTAAAGTGTGAGGGTATTTCCGGCTCCGACCGGCCGCCGTCTCAGCCTCTGCCCGAAGGCGTCAACGGATGCGGTATGAAGGGGGAAGTGGTCAGAGAACGCACTCCCGGCTGTTATATCTTCGTGACCTGAGCCGCTACTTCGCTATCTAGTAGCTCCTCAGTTGGTCTCACAAGGCTGAGTGCACCCCGCTCACCAACAGCGCTCGGGATACCCGGACGGTTACCCCTCCAAATGCTAGCCAAGCCCGACGCTGTTTTTCTTCGATGTTGTAACGGGAACCGGTGTATCCACTAAGGCAAAGCCGTAAAATAAATCATAACGACAACATAGTGCCTAAGCATTTACTTATCGTACATTCTAATATTCCTCGAGTGCCGTACAAACAGTTTAACTCATTTTCCAGTTCTATTTTCGTCAATGTGCACTGCAGTATGTGAGTGCTATAGCGTGGTTTCTCTTGTAGCAATAAACGGAAGTGTGAAGGCAATTTTTTTTTACAACTATCGAGGTATATTTTTAATTAGCGTTTTAAGCAAAATATTCTCAGGTACTGTTGAAAGGAGAGTGCGAGTATTAATTGAGGACAATTTAGATGAAAATCAGTGTGGGTTTAGGCCTCTTAGAGGCTGTCAGGACCAGATCATTAGCTAACGGCAAGAAATGGAAAAGTGCTATGGGAGCGACAGGGAATTGTATCTGTGTTTCATAGATCTAGAAAAGGCTTTTGACCGTGTTCCTAGGAGGAAGCTACTGTCAGTTCTACAAGATTATGGTATAAGAGACAAACTTCTGCAGGCAATTGAAGGTCTTTACGTAGACTGTCAGGCAGCAGTTAGAGTAGATGGCAAATTAAGCTCATAGTTCAGGGTAGTTTCAAGAGTAAGACAAGGCTATAACCTGTCACCACTGTTGTTCATACTATTTATGGATCATATGTTAAAAACAGTATACAGTAGACTGTCAGGGCGGGTTTAAAATCGTCAGAACAAAATAAGCAGACTCGCATATGCGGATGACTTAGTTGTAATGGTAGATTCGATTGAAAGGTTGCGAACTAATATTTCAGAGCTCCATCAGAGTTGCAAGAAATATGATATTAAGATCAGCATCTCCAAAACGAATGTAATGTCTGTGGGAAAGAGATTTAAACAGATTGAGTGTCAAATAGGAGGAAAAAAGTTAGAACAGGTACGCAGTTTCAAACCGGCCGCGGTGGCCGAAGGGATTGAGGCGCTCCAGTCACAGTCTGCACGGCCACTACGGTCGGGGGTTCGAATCCCCCCTCGAGCATGGATATTTGTGCCGTTCTTAGTATAAGGTAGTTGATAAGTAGTTTATAAGTTTAGGGACTGATGATCCCGTAGTTAAGTGCCATAAGCTTAACAAATATTTGAACATTTGAACATTTAGACAGTTTCAAGTACCTGTGATGTATTTTCTCACAGGATAGAAACATAGTGAAAGAACTGGAATCGAAGTGCAGCAAAGCTAACGCTGTGAATGGTCAGCTAAGATCTACTCTCTTCTGCAAGAAGGAAGGAAGTATCAAGTTAGCAGTGCACCGCTCTATATTTCGACCAAATTTGTTGTATGGCAGTGAAAGTTGGGTGGATACAGATTAGCTTATTCAAAGGTAGAGGTTGCAGATATTAAAAGTAGCTAGAGTGGTTTCAGGTACTAATAGATGAGAACAATGGCAGGAGGGTGTCCATAATGAGGAAATCAAAGAAAAATTGGGAGTGAACACCATAGATGAAGCAGTTAGAGCGAACAGACTGAGATGGTGGGGTCATGTTACATGCATAGGGGAAGCAAGGTTACCTAAGAGACTCATGAGCTCGGCAGCGGTGGGTAAGAGGAGTCGAGGTAGACCAAGAAGAAAGGTCTTAGATTCGGTGCAAAATGGTTTTGAAGTAAAAGGCATAACATCAGATGAGGCATCAATGTTATCATTGAATAAGGGATCATGGAAGAATTTTATTAGTGGTACTATGCTCCAGACTGAACGCTGAAAGGCATAATCAGTCTCTAATGATGATGATGATGATGATGTCCTTCTCTTAGGCGCCATCGTTTCTACATCGTAATATTATAAATTACTCTTCTCAGTACATAACTAACTAAATGCAAAAAAATTCGTATTTTACTTCATTAAATGTTACCGTACAAAGTTTTTCAAATGTTTGTGGACCTAAAGGACCAAACTACTCTGGTCATCGATCCCTAGAGTTGCAAAGTACTGAAAATAACTTATCCGGAGGACGACATACACACTCAACCTACGGGGAGGACTAGAAACGCCAACGGGAGCAATCCCGAGCACCGCAACGTGTCGTTCCTGAAAGCACGGCTATTTCCGTGCAGCGAAAATTTTATGCAAGATTTTATTACATCATGATGAACGCGGCGCCTTGACACAATTGAATTTTCCTCCCCCCCCCCCCCTCTCTCTCTCTCTCTCTATCTCTCTCTCTCTCTGTCTCTCTATCTCTCTGTCTCTGTTTCTTTTACTTTTTCCCCTTCCACAAGCGAACACATCGCAATTGTCGTATACGAAGTCGGAGAACATCTGAAAGAAATTGTCACTATATACGAGTATTACATAACAGTGTACTACTCCCTACCTTTTAGCGCCTTGGCAGAGATCTTTGTGAAAGAAATGGGACCAACATTTCGTCTAATTTTTTTTGCCCATTAATAGTGATAGTGTAATACTGGCGAAGCATACGTGATAGGCAGCAGATCGTTGTTGTGACGACCACGTCTGTTGTGTGTGCAGCTGCGGCGGCTGGGCTCCGGAGGCCGCGGCTCGGTGCCCGTGTCGCTGGAGGACAGCTGCTGCCTGGAGATGGACATGGAGCGCGACATCCGCAGGCACATCCAGCACTGCGCCTGCGCCTGCAACCACATGGGATACGGGAACTTCAGAGACTTCCAGGTAACGCCGCGCGTGTCTGTTTGTGGCGAAAGCAACTAAAATACTAAGACATGAGTGTGGTCAGAAGAATTGAAACTCAAAAGATCTAATTACCTTAATATAATAATACAATCATACACTTGGCATTTATCTGCTTACTAGCTTAAACCCTCGGCTCCGGTCGCGTGTAGGTTGAGATTATGATAGATAACCTGCCTTTCAGTAGTGTGCTATGAGACTGGTTTTCTTTAGAAACAAACATTTTTAATCATCATTCAAATGAAAAAATAAAATTATGTGAAGTGCTTAATGATTTACAATAAATAATACATTTATTATTCCTTATATATTCTGCTGTAATATCTCTACACGTATGGTGAGAGTAATATCCTAATTCACTGCAATTTCATTTTAGGGCATTCTGGTAAACTACTTTATTTATAGTATTGTACTTGGTGTAATGCGCGAAACGGCAAATCGATTTTTTAAAGAGATGTATTAAAACAAATTTCTTTTTTACTGCTTTATTTCTTTCTTTCTTATATTTCCTTATTCGTATTCCTATCCTCACAGAGAAAGAGCTGAAGACATTGTAGCACGCATACACCAAAGATATGGTCTGTGCCATCACGTTTCGCTGTATGTAACCTCCTTACTATAGAGTCACAAACGTCATCGCTGGCCTTCAGTCCGAAGTTTTTTATAATTTGACGACTTTCAACCACCATATCTTCTATCCCTTATAGCTATCGGCATGGAACTGCTGTGGTGTACAAAGGGAGACTTAGGACAATACTTACATACAGACCATTCCTTTGCGTTCTGTAGCTTTCGCTGCAGAGCGAAATATTAACATACACAGAGACACGTAAAATTTAATATACACCGATAACTTTCCATCCCAATATACTCCATCCTTTTATCATTATCAACCCTCAAGCAACAATGCAACCAATAAAACCATTCTCAACGAGTAAATATAATCTTCAAGAGTAATTATTGTTCCGCATTTAGCGCTATATTCTTCAAATTACGAAATATCTATCAGATCGCTACAAAACCGTGCTTAAAACCTTCCTCAGGTATAAATTAGTAACTGTACAAATATTAAGTCTCTGCGTCTTGTTGTTCGGACACGATAAGCGTACACCGAACAGACATTCACATTAATGTATATAGATAAATAGCTATCCGATCGCCATAAAACCGTGCATAAGGCCTTCCCCTGGTAGACATTAGTAACCGTACAAATTATTTAGCTCTTTATGTCTTGTGGTCTTGTGGTTCAGACATTCACATTTATAGATTTAAATTAACACTCGTCACCATATATTATTTTGAAATTGTGTTGGTAGATAGTCAAATATGAAACCATATTGAGCTGGTTGACTATCCACCAGCACAATATCAAGGTTTTTGCGAAAAATACAACTATGTAGATGAACTTAAAAGAAAAGAAATAAAAACAGTGTAAATACAAAATTTCAACGACCTCGTTAGAGTCCTCACCGAAACAGCTGATATATACAAGGAGAGTAATAAATGAGGAAAAATATTTCGTGCAAATTGTCACATACTAAGCTTCAAACATAAATTCGTTTCCCGCATGTTCCTATGTCAATAAATGACAATGCAATTGAATGGTAAATCTCTGGAAATATGAAGCGGACTTTTGGGTGTTACTGTGCACCAACATTGGCCAATGGGACATATCGGCAACAGGGCAGCAAGGTACAAGTTCATTTGCCTATGCCAACTAATCACGATACATAATAGCGCCCAGTGAAAACGGCACGAGAAAGACGTGAGTACTGTCATTGCTGGCAGTGTCACGCAGACCGTCGCTTGTCGCCGCATTCCATGCTTTCTCGTGAGTGGCTAGACTACCTACAACACTCGCATGTTGTGGCCTGTTAGCGAAATGTCCCCTTGGCCAGTGTCGGTGCACAGTAACACCCAAAAGACCAAAAATGTTCAAATGTTTGTAGCACTTATGGGACTTAACTACGGGGTCATCAGTCCCTAAGCTTACAAACTACTTATGAACTAGCTAAGACTAAGGTCGGCACAAATATCCATGCCCGAGGGGGGATTCGAACCCCCGACCGCAGTGGTCGTGCAGACCGTTACTGGAGCACTTCAGTCCCCTTGGCCACCGCGGCCGGCCCCAAAAGACGACTTCATATTTCCAGAGTTTTACCATTAAATTGCATTGTCGTTTATTGACATTGGAACATGCGGAAAACGAATATATATTTGCAGCTCAGTATGTGACAAGTTGCACTAAATATTTTTCCTCATTTATGTCTGATCCTATATATTAGTTCGTTTAATGATATGAGATCGCTCCCTACAATGAGTAAATTAAACTCTACCTACGGAAAAGATAGATAGATAGATAGAGAGAGAGAGAGAGAGAGAGCAGTACGGATGGAGCCGACATCGCCGTCTCCAGTTGTTCTCCAGACCCGTGCGAATATCATAAGAGTGCCCCCTCTCCCCTTATCCGTCATTTTCATCCTAGTACTTTCAAACATACTATTCCGCATAATACCATTAATCACGACGACTCTGTCCTTTCTGTTTCTTATGATCTATCTACCACATACCGGGAAAAGGGTGCTCTGAATGAAACAGCTGAGTATGTGAACCCAGACGCTGCCAGGTAGGGAGAACCACAGCTGGACAACGGTTACACCGCAGAAGAATAGCTGCAAGTATGGGAAGTCGGCCTAACATGACATACCGTTTCGTCAATCAAATTCTTCTGGTTTTGAGACCGCATAGTCATTTTTTACAAAATCTACCAACGTTTCGGCCACAGTTGCAGACGACCTTCATCAGGATCTGTGTCATGATGAAGACCGCTTGCAACAGTGGCCGAAACATCGGTAGATTTTAAAAAATGACGACGCGGTCTCATACCCAGAAGAAGTTTATTGACACTGACAACGCCCGCGAAAGCCAGCTCTTGCATTTGACAAACCGTTTTGTTTGTAAGCAATTATTGCTACACGTAACATCTATCTGAACTTCCTTTCATGCAGTTGCAGGGGCTGCTATCCTAGTGCCGTGTCTTTAAATTATATAAACCATACATTTTGACATTCTCAAAAATATCTAGGTTGAATCGCCTGTCACTTGCACCGCAAATATTGCGGAAACGGAAAGTGCGATTGATGTGCATTTTTCACACAATGGATTGGTAGTCAGGAGCTCGTATTTTAACCAACAAACAGATTGTAATATTACTTAGAAAGTGTTTTTGTTATGCAAACATACAGTTTTTTAAATGGAACAGTGGTTGGTTCTATCATGCACTGGAATGTTTGACACCAGCTGTGCACAAAGAATTTTGAATGACATCTTTATCACGTTTAATTTGGCAGCTACAACCGTTCAAAGTTGCGGGGGCGGAGGCTGCGATAGCGTAGCTGACGAGCCTAATGGCTATCCCCTGGTGCACGGCCCACTGTCTCATGGCCACCAGCCAGTCAGCTACGCTGTCGTAGCCTCCGCCCTGTAAACTTAGAATGGTTGTAGCTGCCAAACCAAACGTGATAAAAATGTCATTAAAATTATTTGTACACAGCTGGTGTCATAAATACCAGTGCATGATAGAAACAACCATTGTTCCATATGAAGAATTATATGTTTGCATAAAAAATACACTTTTTAGGTATTTTTATAATCTGTTTATTGGCTAACAATACGGGTCCTTGACTACCAATCCATTCTGTGAAAACCGCACATAATCGCACTTTCCGTTTCCGCAGTATTTGCGATGCAAGTGTTAGGTGATTCACCCTGTATATATATTTCTTACACAATTATTCATCAACAATATGAATTCAAGTTTACGAGTTCAAAGGTACTAAATGTTAACGATTAAAATTAAATAAAAGTAAATGTTAATGCCTTAAAGAACTATCTAAATTAATTTTAAACTATTAATTATCGGCAATGATATCTATTTTGTACAAAGATTTTTGATATATTGCTAACAACAGCAGATTCTCTGTGAGTGAATAAATTACGCAGCTCAAACCTCAGCAAGTGCTCTACGTGATTTGAATGTGAGTATAGCTCTGTACAGTACTGTAAATCGTTGAAAGCTACACGGATGTCGTGATGGAGGGTCTGCTTTTTAAAACGCAACTGATCGAAGACTAAAGGTGTGCTTTGTTTAACTATTTTCAGTCCCCTCTTCTTTCTTACGTTCCTCGTCGCAGTGTTCTTGTAAGGGGCTCCTGCTGATTTCAAACAACAAATATAATGAATAACGCACTTAACATTAAAGACATCACAAAATGGGAAAGACAACTACATGGACGTTAAATAACATACTGTGTCATTTAAGTCTTAAACGCATTCTCTCATTAATTCAAGATATTTCCAAGTTCAGCATGCGCTAGCAAAAACTGCCACCTCGTAGGACGTAGCTAGAAGAGCGCTTTACTATGTTATGTAATGAGTGAATAACTAAAAGTCGAAGCTTTCCCTTTCAGATCTTCGTTCACATAGACAAGAAGGATGTCGGTAGCTTGTTGGTATATACGCAGGAAAAGGATTGATAGTGTACCTTCATCGAGGAAGTGACCCCAACAACCTGATGTAGTAAGAAACCTTGCTATTGCAGTTTTCTCTGTAAAAGCCGACCGCCCGTATAAAATAAAATCGATAAGGAAGAAACCACAATTTACGTACAAACACACAGTTCCCAGTACATAGATCTTGAAACTATGATACACGTTTGGTTCAGGATAATTCTGGTAAGTAAAGGAACATTCTATCCAATTTCACAGAATCCTGTTTTAAAGATTAATTAAGGGAATTAAAAGAGAAATAAAATGTTAATACCTGAAGGGGACATCTAAATTCGGTTTACCTTTTTCGAATTATATTGCAATTAAAAATTTTACATCCACTAGATCCTGCGTCTATGGGAAATGGCATGGTCTTCCCTCTTCCCTCTCAACTAAAGTCGTCGCTGTGTAGCCGATAAGAGTAGAACGTAGCACGAAGGATGCCATTTCAGTTACAGTCGAAAGTTATAGGTCGAACCTACTGCTTTAAAGCACATTTCAGAAACTGAGATGGCGTGGTGGCTACAGGGTGCATATTTAGACAGAAATTATTGGTAAACATGGAAGTGTTCAAGAAGGGTATACCATTCAATAGTGAACTGATCAGATTCTTGAAACCTCAAGGGAAACGCATATGGGACCACTACGAAATACGGGGTACCTGAAAATATCGAGGCGATGCTGAATGCCGTTTGCGGAAAACAAACATATTGCACTAATAGTAGGAAGTGAGCTCCGCATTTTCAGCAGCGGCTTATCATACGTGTAAAATTCAAGGTACCCTTAATCCTAACAAATCTATACCTCTTGCAAACGTCTCAATGCCGATCTTATCTGCTTATTGGACAAAAATAGGGAGTTCCTCCAAGTCTGACAGAGTGAAGTGATACATCGAACTGGTATGTTTAGAGGGTGTCAGGTCCAAGCCGCCTCTGGCCATGTAGGTCCGGGTATTCTATCTGTTAATCATTCAAGGTGTAAGTTAGGATGCTTCACAGGAAGGGTTTCAGGTGATTTCCTTCCAAAATCTTACCGAAGTTACTATCCGGAATTGGGCTCCGCCTCTGTCGTCGTACCATTTTTTTTCCAAATCTGATTGTGCCAAATGAGATAAACTTTCATTTGACGGACCACGTCAACAAGCCGAAATATGCTATACTTAAGTGAAGTGAATCCACACACTCTCCGCGAAAATACCCTACATAGCGAAAGAGAAACGGTTTGGTAAAACGATTATTGCAGTTTCTTGCGAATCTGCTGGTAAAACCAATCGACGTCATATCTGAAAGTTACAGATGCCTAGCAACAACTTTGCTGCAGTTTTAGGAACAGCGTGTTCTTTTTTTTTTTTTTTATACAGCGTGATGGAAATGTTATACAGGTTCTGGCGTGTTATCGGGAATATACATCGCCTTCCCGATTTCAGTCGACAGAAATATACATTTATTTCATTTTTTCAAATGTTCTAATGTTCAAATGTTTGTTAAGCTTAACGGACTTAACTACGGGGTCATCAGTCCCTAAACTTACAAACTACTTCTAAACTACCTACAACTAAGGACGACACAAATATCCATGCCCGAGGGGGGATTCGAACCCCCGACCGCAGTAGCCGTGCAGACCGTGACTGGAGCGCCTCAGTCTTCTCGGCCACCGCGGCCGGCATTTCATTTTTTCTTAATTTAATTATGTCTGGCCAGATGACCTCTGAATTGAATAATCAAGCCACCAAGTAAGCATATAAATCCACAATATACCCTCGATAAAAATATTTATAGAGTGGTGTGGTGTCCGTTCTTAAACATGTCCGAAAGAACAGTTATCAAACCAATCTAATAAAAATGTACTGATAGGCGAAGACGGCTTAAGGTTCACTTCTGATTCAGTAATGAAGTTCAACCTTATACGGTATCCAAAATTGCGAGTAAACGTGGGTATGGACGATGGGGCGATACAGCCATAGCGAGGGACATGTGAGAATCTGAGACGGACTGGAGGCGAGCACGAGTAGCCAAGTAGTTGCCGTTGTGATAGCTCAGCTTGTTGGTTCAGAGTGCTCGGTCACAGGGCTAAACGTCGCCTGTAAGAGCAATATTAATAATAATAATAATAATAATAATAATAATAATAATAATAAACTGTGCCAAACTCAATAAACAGTGTAGATCAAACATGGACGAACAACCCAATGAACCTCCATACCTGATGAAAAATAAAATAAATTGATGGTTAAGGTGACTGCTGGTCCCAAGTGGGAGATCCGAGTTCGTATCCCGGCCCGGCTAACATTTTCACTTGCCAATGAGTAGTTTCATTACCCTAGTGCAGTTATGGAGTCATTCCTTTCCTTCCTCATCCTTCTTCCTTCGTTTCCATAATAAATATATGTATCTCGAAAAATCCTCTCCATTTCATTCTACGATTACTGAACCCAACATTCTTCAGTATCTGCATGTAAATCGAATGTGTTACAGGGACCTACCTACTAACAACTTTACTGGTTCGCCAATTTCAGCCGATACCGTGGTAATGGGCATGTCTTTTTCCATCATGATAGTAACGTTACATACGTAAAAAGAAGTTATCTCCCATTGCGGGGATAAGAGTGTCAGCCAGACAGCTCGATTTATGTGACTGCATTTTATTTCTGTGTTTGTTCCACAGGAATCCGAGTGTTATACAGATTCTGAGAATAAGCACCAGTGAATAGGTAGGAAATTGCAGTTGGAAATTTATGAAGGATATCGTCCTTTAACGCCGTATGTGCGTCACTAGGGACAGTGGTTATCTAATAGATATGATTTTTAAATGACAAAGCTATTTAAAGAATTTATGCTTCCACCATATTATGCATTAACAGAAAAATGTTCAAATGGTTGTGGATCTTATGGGACTTAACTACGGGGTAATCAGTCCCTAAACTTACAAACTACTGATGTTCTAGCTAATACTAAGGACGTCACAAATTTTTATGACCGAGGGGGGATTCGAACCCCCGAACGTAGTGGCCGTGCAGAGGGGCGCGCCGTAGAATGCTCGGCCACCGCGGCCGGCTATCCATTAACCATGACAAACGCAGAGAAACTTATGGCGTGATGTATTGACCGAAACCGACAATTAATTACTAGTAAAACATTTTGAAGATAGTAGTAATTAGGTTTTGGTTGATCATTTGGAAAATGTGTCAACGATCCTAGTAATGAGTTACAAGCTTTTCAACAAAAGGTCGTATTACGTTCCCCATTCATGAGTTTTTCTATCCCTACAATGTACTTGAATCATTCAAAATGCTCAAATGGTTGTATAACTGTGAGGATAAAACTACGGAGGTCATCGGTTCCTAGACTTACAAACTACTTAGAGTACCTTATGCTAAGAATTACACACACACACACACACACACACACACACACACACACACACACACACACAATCCTTAGAAAGACGCATTACTTACAGAAACACATTTCGGTGCGGCCAGCACTTAAATATGTTTGTAAAGCTATGGGAACGATCTGCACGCGTCATCAGTACCCTAAACTAACTATGGACCACAATCACACACACACACACACACACACACACACCACACACACACACACACACACACACACACACACACACATGCCTGAGGTAGGACTCGAACTTCTCAGCAGCCGCCCACTCCACAGTAATGCGTGTAGTGCTCACGGTCGGCACTTTAAATTACTGGGCCGCGGTGGAGTAGTCGAGCAGTCTAAATCGTCTCGCTGCGGAGCGCGCGGTTGCTCACCGTGGAAGTTCGAATCCTCTCTGGGGCATGGGTGTGTGTGTTTGTCCTTAGGTTAGTTTACCTAGGTTTAAGTAGTTTGTAAGCTACTGACTGATGACCACGCAGTTTGGTGCGATAGATTTACAAACATTTGAACATTTTTTAAATTACTGAACACAATATTTTGCCTTGTAATTGTTACGCACGATTAGAAACAGTTGTCAGTTCCATAAAAATATTTTATAAGACTGTAACACGATCTATACAGTCAAATGGCTCGAAAAGATCACAAAATGGCGTTTTGATAATTGACATTACTGCGCGCGGGAATAGCTAAGTGTTCTGGAGCGCCACGTTACGGATCGCGCGACCTCCCACGTCGGGTATTCGAAACCTCCCTCGTGCATGGATATGTGTGTTGTCGGTAGGTTAGTTGAACTTACTTTATGTAGTTTGCAAGTGTAGGGACGCAAGACCAAAGTAGTTTGGTCCCATACAATTATAAACATTTGAACATTTGACTGACATTACCTGACGTTGCAGATATGGAGGCAATCTGATAGATTACTAATCTTAAAAAGTGCTAAGCCAAGACCTCAAAATAATAATTTATTTTATGACATCCGGTTTCAGTGGGCTATGCCCCCATCATATGGTCATATCAAATTTTACAAGTTGTTCACCTTATTTAAAAAATGGAGATTAAATAGTACGTGCAACGTAGCAAGTATTCTAAATATCAGTCTCTTACAACTGTTGATGTTGCACGTACTATTTAATCTACAGTTTTTAAATAAGATGACCAGCTTATAAAATTTGATATGACCAGATATTGGTGGCATATCCCACTGAAATCGGTCGCCATAAATTACATAAGTATTTTGCTATCTTCACTTTTGAAGATTACTTCTGATAATTATTTTTTATATTTAAGGTTTCTAGTATTTGAGTGGAGCTACTCCAATATTTCAGGTATTGAAACAGGATGTCAGGTGTCTTGCTACGGTGTATTTCATTCCGGTCTCTAATCTTAGCACATGTTTTGTTTTCTGCCACGCTCGACGTTATCGATAAAGCGTGCGCTATTTTCAGCCCTCGCCAGTCAGCACCAAAGAAGCGGCCAGGATTGAAAGGTCATGAAGGTCATACACTGTCGTCAGATCAGACGTCATGCCCGGTATATTTCATCACCCAATATTCAAAAACGCTTACAAAGTTCAAAGGCCAAGCAGGGGCGATAATTATCTTACTGTTTTCCGGCACACCTTGTTTCTGGAGCTCGATTCTTTTGTCATGTCAGTGCCAACTGCTACTGTTATTGACAGTTTGCACAAGCCGTTACTGAATAACAGCTGCGCGTAGCGTCAACTGAAGCTAGATCACGTGACTGTCAGTAAACGTGGAAAGCGCTCGCACATCAAAGACAATTTCCGCTATCACTTCAGCGGTGCACGTGGCGACAGAAGCGCTTTTAAAAACACCCTTGCGTTTGCTAGAGCTTATTTTTCACTCTTCTTACTTTTGCGTCAGTCGCTTTTGCGCATTCATGCGTTACATGTTCGGCTATTTTGGTTGCATTGGCACCGGAAATTTCCAAAATTGCATTCCTGTCAATACAACAATTTCATATATTCTCTTACATCGCGCTTGCTGGGCAAAGGCGAATGTATTTGGCAACTGGAAGTAGTTGTTAGTTCTATATTGGCGCATAAATTTTTCCTCTTAAAATTACATTGTCATGTATAATTTTAGTGTATTTTAAGCTTACAGAAATAAGCCCTTGTCATAGATGCATGAGAGACTCGCTACTGAATACCACTGGGAAACAATTTGTAACAGTTTCAGAGGTAAATTGACATGCTGATTTCAAAACTGTAATTAGTTTTCCCCTACCACGTCAGGTTTTTTCTTCTACAGTTGTTGCGCATGGGATTACGCTTCTGACAGGTAACTTGTTTGATACAGAAAACAGTGCTGCACTCTGTCGGCGAACTTTAAAAGAGTGACGGCTGTAGGTTGTAGTGACGCCATATTGTCTAGAATAAAATGGTTAGTTACGCATGAGACGCTGTCGGAAAGCAGTGTACTTGTGGGTCTGATATAGTGAAGCCGATTTCCGACGCGTAGTGCAAGAATCCACCGCGATGAACGATTGCCGAGGTGGGGTGGCTTGCGTGCCTCAACGATGCAGATAGCCGTACCGTAGGCGCAACCACAGCGGAGGTGTATCTGTGGCGAGGGCATACAAACGTGTGGTTCGTGAAGAGGGGCAGCAGCCTTTTCAGTAGTTACAGGGGCAATAGGCTGGATGACTGACTAGATCTGGCTTTGCAACATCTACATCTACATACATACTGCGCAATTCACCGTAAGGTGCGTGGTGGAGGGTACACTGTACCACTACTAGGCATTTCCTTTCCTATTCCACTCCCAAATTGAACGAGGAAAGAAAGAATGCCTATATGCCTCCATACGAGCCCTAATTTCTCTTATCTTGTCTTTGTGATCTTTACGCGAAATGTAAGTAGGCGGCAGCAAGATCGTACTACACTCAGCTTCAAATTCCGGCCCCCTAAATTTACTTAACAGAAATTCACGAAATGAACGTCGTCTTTCTTCCAGCGATCCCCAATTGAGTTGCCGGAGCATTTCCGTGACACTCGCGCATTGGTCGAACCTACCGGTAACAAATCTAGCTGCTCGCCTCTGAACCGCCTCTACGTCTTCCTTCAAACCGATCTGCTGCGGGTCCCAAATACTTGAGCAATACTCGAGACGTGGTCCTACAAGCGTTTTATACGCGGTCTCCTTTACAGGTGAAGTACATCTTCCCAAAATTCTCCCAATAAACCGAAGTCGGCTGTCTGCCTTACTCACAACTGTCCTTACATGCTCGTTCCATTTCATATCGCTCTGCAATGTTACGCCTAGATATTTGAACGACGCGACAACATCAAGAAGCTCACTACTAATGCTGTATTCGAACATTATGGGATTGTTTTTCTACTCATGCGCATCACCTTACATTTTTCTACATTGAGAGCTAGCTGCCATTCTTCGCACCGACTAGAAATTTTGTCTAAGTCAACCTGTATGCTATTACAGTCAGTTACAGACGACACCCTCCCATACACCACAGCATCATCAGCAAACAGCCGCAAATTACAACTTACTCTGTCCATCAGATCATTTATATAGATTGAAAATAATAGCGGTCCTATCACACTCCCCTGGAGCACGCCTGACGATACACTCGTCTCTGATGAACACTCACCGTCGAGAACAACGTACTGCGTTCTATAACATCAGCTAATATGGCTTTGCCAAACAATTACTGCGAACAACTGAAAGCAAGGGGAAACTACAGTCGTTACTTTCCCCGAGGTCATGCAGCTCTACTGTATGAATATATGATTATGGCGTCTTCTGGGTAAAATATTCCGGAGGTAAAATAGTCCCGCATCCGGATCTCTGGGCGGGGACTACTCAGGAGGATGTTGTCATCAAGAAAAACAAAACAGGGATTCTACGGATCGGAGTGTGGAATGTTCGAACCCTTAATCGCGTAGGTAAATTAGAAAATTTGAAAAGAGAAATGGATAGGTTAAACTTACATATGGTGGGTATTAGTGAAGTTCGGTGGCAGGATGAACATGATGTTTGGTCAGCTGAGTACAGGGTTATAAATACAAAATCAGTTGGTGGTAACGCAGGAGTAGGTCTGATAATGAATAAGAAAATAGGAATGCGGGTAAGTCATTATGAACAGCATAGTGAACGCATTTTCGTTACAAAGATAGACACAAAACCCACACCGATCAAAGTAGTGTAAGTTTATATGCCAACTAGCTCGGCCAATGATGAGAATATCGAAGAAATTTATGAGGAGATAAACGAAGTCATTCAGAAAGTTAAGGGAGACGAAAACTTGATATTAATGGGGGACTGGAACTCGGTAGTAGGAAAGTGAAGAGAAGGAAATACAGTAGATGAATATGGATTGGGAAAAAGAAATTAAAGAGGAGATCGCTTGGTAGAATTTTGTGCAGAGCACAATTTAATCATTACCAACACTTGCTTTCAACATCATGAAAGAAGGTTGTTTACGTGGAAGAGACCTGAACACGCTGTATGGTACCAGATTGACTTTATAATGGTAAGGAATGGATTTAGAAACCAGGTTCTAAACTGTAAGGCATATCCAGGGGAAGATATAGACTCTGCCATACCTTACTGGTTATGAACTGCAGATTAAAACTTAAGAGACTGCAGAAAGGTAGAGAGGTTAGGAGATGGAGCATGGACAAATTGAAGGAACCAGCGGTGGTTGAGACTTTCAGAGGGAGCATTAGGCAAAGATTGGCTGAAACGGGGGAAAGTAAAACAGTAGTAGCATACCAGGTAGCTCTGAGAGATAGGTTAGTGGAGGTCGCAGAGTATCTTATAGCCAGAAGGATAAAACCTAATAAAAATCCCTGAATAACACAGGATATACTGAACTTAATTGATGAGAGGAAAAGAAGTAAAAATTCAGAAAGTGAAGCAGGAAAAACGGGAGTACACACGTCTGAAAAATGAGATTGACAGGAACTGCAGACTAGCTAAGCAGGAGTGGCTAAATGACAAATACCGAACGGTAGAATATTGTATAACTAGGGGAACGTTAGATACCATCTACAGGAAAATAAAAGAGATATTTGGATAGAAGAAAGGCATCTGTACGAATATCAAGAGCTCAGACGGCAAACCGATACTAAGCAAAGAGGGGAAAGCAGACAGGTGGAAGGAATAAATATAGGGGCTCTTTAAAGGAAATAACCTTGAAGGCAGTATTCTAGAACTGTAAGACGAAGTGGAGGAAGATAAGATAGGAATACTGCGAGAGGAACTGGCAGAGCGCTGAAAAATTTAAGTCGAAACAAGGATCTTGGAGTAGATGATATTCCGTCCAAACTGCTGATATCGTTAGGAGAGCCAATAATTAAGAAATTGTTCCATATGCTATGCAGGTAGTATGGGACAGCGGAAATACCCTCCGACTTCAAGGAGAAATATTGTAATTGCAATTCGAAAGAAAGCAACTACAGACAAATGTGAAAATTACAGAACTATTAGTGTAATAAGTTTTTTTTTTTTTTTTTTTTTTTTTTTTTTTCTATCGGACCAAACTGCGTGGTCATCAGTCCGTAACTTACAAACTACTTAAACCTAGGTACTAATCTAAGGACAACACACACACCCATTTCCTAGGGAGGACTCGAACCTCCACGGCAAGCAACCGCGCGCTCCCCAGCGAGACGCTTTAGACCGCTCGGCTACTCCACCGCGGCTGTCTAATAAGTCATGGCTGCAAAATACTAACACGAATTATTCACATACGAATGGAAAAACTTGTGGAATTCGATGTCGGAGAAAATCAGTTTGGATTTAGGGGTAATGTAGGAACACGGGAGGCAATACTCACATTACAACATATCTTAAAAGATGGGCTAAGGAAAGGCAAACCTAGCTTTTTGGCGTTTGTAGATTTGGAGAAAGCTTTCGACAATATTGACTGGAATACAATCTTTCAAATTCTGAAGGAAGCAGGGGCAAAATATAGGGAGCGAAGAGTTAAATTCAACCTATATATAAACCAGACAGCAGTTATTAGAGTCACATGGCAAGAAATAGAACCAGAGGTTGGGAAGGGAGTAAGACAGGTTTGTAGGTTTTCCCTAATGTTGTTCAATCTGAACACTGAGCAAGCAGTAAAGGAATTCAAGGAGAAATTTGGAGAGGGAGTTAAAGTTAAGGGAGAATGAATAAAAATTTTACTGTTTGCTGATGACATATTAATTTTGTCATAGACTGAGGAGGAACTGGGAGAACAATTGATTGGAATGGACAGTATCTTGACTGGAAGATACAAGATTAAAACGAGTAAAACCAGGATAATGGAATGTAATGTCCGAAAGTGGGCGATACCTAAGGAAGGGTTAGAGACAATAAAAGTAGTAGATGAGATTTTTTTATTTGGGTAGCAAAGTAACTTCTGATGGCCGAATTAGAGAAAATACAAAATGTAGAATGGCTATTGGAAGAAAAGCAATTCTAAAGAAGAGAAACTTGTTAACATCGAATATTAATTTAAATGTAAGGATGTCCATTCTAAAAACGTTTGTCTGGAATGTAGCATTGTGTGAAAGTGAAACATGGACGATAAGGAGTTCAGATAAAAGATGATAGAAACTTTTAAAATGTGGTGCTACAGAAGAATGATGCAAATTAGATGGCTAGGTCACGTAATCAATGAGTAGGTGCTTAACCGAATTGGGGAGAAAAGGAGTTACTTGCATATCCTGACTAAGAGATATGTTTGTGGGACACATTCTGGAGGAATTGTCAACTTAGTATTAGAAGCGGGGGTAAAAATCGTCGAGGGAGACCGAGGGAAGAATACAGTACGCAGATTCAAAAGGATGTAGGTTGCCGAACGTATTCTCAGGTGATGAGACATGCACAGGACAGAGTAGCGTGGAGAGCTACATCAAACCAGTCAGCGGACTGCAGACCACAACACAACACAGTGCAAGAATTTGTATTTACACAAGATTAGCAGTATTTACTTCTTATTTTTACATAAACGAAAAAGTTTCTTTACGTCTGCCGCTGGTAGTTCACGTTCCAAGTGCTGAAACAGCACCGATTCGTTGTGATATATATGTGTGGCAGGCTTACTATTCTCAGTCAACGGACAAACATCAGTATTTTTGACACGGAAGTCCAGAAATACGTCGAAAATTTTCAACAACTCTTAGTGAGATTAAAAAGCTTGGCAGTAACACGAGTATGAAACTGCATTTCTTACATAGCCATCTTGCCAACTTTCCAGAAAATTTTTGTGCTGTTAGCCATGAACAGGACGGGCTATTCCACCAAGATTTGATGGTCATGGACGCAAAATATCAAGGCAGATCGGATGCCATTATGATGCCTGACTACTCTTGGAGCATCAAGCGAGAATGTCCTCAGATTAAACAATGTAGGAAAACTTATAAGCGAAAATTTGTACCCTAATATCATTGGTTTTATTATTTGTATAAACACAATGTAAATTGGAATATTATAATAATCTCTGAATGAACAAAATATCCTAATATTCTAATATGTTTGGTTAGAACCACTTCATTTTCGTTTGTATGTCAAGTTCGTCTGACTTTTAGGGTAAAGAGAGTGTATCCTGTAATTTAAAACCTTGACGTGATATAGGAAAACTGCAATCAGTTTTGAATTAAGAGATAAAAATCGGTTAAGAACAAGTCACAGATGTAAGACAACAAACTGGCTGTTCCCCAGTCTAAATGGTAAGAGCGTTTTGGAAGTTACCAGGTTTTGTTGTATACTACTTGTCGAGGAATGCTCTGCAGTATTACGTTATGATCTTTCTATAAGATTTGCTCTAGAATGAAGTGGTGCACAATGTAGTCCAATCACACTGTTCAATTATTAAACCATTCCGAAGTAGATTTTATTCTAGCAATTAAATATAATTCTTTCAATTTATGTAGTCGTCAGGCGAGAGATCAGGAATTTGAAACAATTTTGAAACATATATTTTGGTGTAAAATTTCTGAAATGATTTCAAATGGGACCAGTGGGTGACTTGTGTGAGATATGACAGCATAGAATTAACACTTTTCCTTTCTACAATTCACATTATATTTAAGAAAAATGTGTATATATTTTACAAAATACACTTTTTGTTGCAATAAAAACTTTCGAAGTTAATACATCGCAAAATTCAACCTATTGCATGGAACATATGTTCATGGGATGATTTATTCTGAGACAGATGCTTCTTCTGTAGCGTTGTACTAGCATGTGATGCAGATCGTCAGCTCCCATGAAACTGTTGTACTCTTTTGCTGTGACAGGTGTAGGTACATTATATTGCTTAGCAACGGGCTCTTAATATGAAAGCATTTTAGCAGTATGATCTTCTTGTTCGTCGCTACTCTCTAATCATAAGACTATCGACCGGTTTGTTTCAAAGAATTATCTGCCTCCTAAACAGCAGCCTGCCACTCAATTCCTTCTCAGAGTTCCCGCCATGTAGATTCTCAACTTCTTTAGTTCCACATTCATATCACTGGAGAAAAACAAATTGTCAACAATAATGTGTGATGTGTAGGCAAATCATCTACAAGCCTCACGACAACAATACCACTCATACCTAAAGCACCATCTTTCACTTTTGTCCCTTTATTCTCATGTATTTGAAAATCATACACAAAGCCACTTACCCCTGCCTGTGCTAAATATACTTTTACTACCCGTCGGTGTGGCTTGCTCTTTATGTATTGCAGCATAGAACGGTGAGACATGAGCTAAATCATCATGTCATCTACTGAACAGTACTCCTCTGGCTCGATTTTCAGAAAATTGTTTCTCAGAGGAAACCACAAAAGAAGAAGAAGAATTTGTCGTAGTCTTTTTGTTCCCTTGGCACCGTGTTATCATTATTGTTCATATGTAAAAACTCTCCAAATTACAAAATCGATCACGTGACATAGTTCCAGATATAGACTCATAACGGGCAGAATGAACCCAGTACATCTACATCTACATGGGATACTCTGCAAATCACATTTAAGTGCCTGGCAGAGGGTTCATCGAACCACCGTTATACAATTTTACCTCCCATTCCATTCTTGAATAGCGCGCGGAAGAATGAACACCTGAATCTCTCCGTTCGGGCTCTGTTTTATCGTATTTTATTCTGATGATCATTTCTACCTATGTAAGTGGGAGTCAACAATATATTTTCGCATTCGGAGGAGAATGTTGGCGATTGTAGTTTCGTAAGTAGCCCACGCCGCAGCGATAAGCACCGTTGTTGTAATGATTCCCATCCCAGATCCTGTATTATTTCCGTAACGCTGTCTCCCCTGTATAGTGACAATACGAAACGAGCTGCCCTTCTTTGGACTCTTTCGATGTCCTTCGTCAAACTCACCTGATAAGGATCCCACACTGGGCAGCAATACTCCATAAAAGGACGGATTCGGTAAGACGTTGCAGTTTATAATTTCTACACTACAAATTGTAGCCGCGGGTATACACACATACAGATGGATGTACTGTAAAAATTGTATCACAGTACGACACGTATTTCATGAGATAAAAGGGTATAAGCAGAAAACAGTAACAAAAACTCTCCATCATTCTCTCCTATTTTGATAAGAAGACGCAGCGGATAGCCCATCAAAACAACTGAACAAAAAACACGCAAGGAAACAGGAAGAAGTTATACGTAACTGTGAAATAAAAAGGGAAAATAGGAACAATTAATGGTCGAAGCGATACAGCCATGGCGTCGTGTTTCTGTGGTGATGGCATGTGATTCTGTAGGTCCGTATTCTACCCTCCTTCAGTTTACTTAGTTTTAATTTTTTTATTTATCACAAAATTCTAAATAATAAACATAATCTACTTTGCTCTCCGACACCCAGAACACGTTTTGATGAGTTTGGATATGTGCAAGATTCGATGGTATATATGCCAAAACCTTTGCAGCATGTGTTTTTACAGCGGACCAGGAAAAGTGTGTGACTGTGAAACTGTTCCTTTTACGTGTGGAACCCTTCACCTCTCAACGATGTGAGGAATCGCCAGAAACGACACGTGGTTCGGATTCCACGTTACGCTGTAGGTCCCCTTTCCCCGGTTGGATAACTGGGCTAGGCTAGGGACACGCAAGTCACCGAAGTGGCTTCCAATTGAAAGACTTGCGCCAGGCTAATGATCCACCCCAAGTTATTATTATCTATGGAACGTATGTGTCAAAAGTTTCATCGTTTCTTTGGGAGTTATCGCATTCACTTTCATACGAATGCATAAATCGGACAACAAGTACAAATAAGTGCGCGAATAAGCGATTCCTGTCCTATAACGCAAATACTGTTGTGAATGATAGAAATTGTTTTCCAGTGGAAGATTCGGCTGTCGTCTGTTCATCAGTCGTTTGCGTTCAACAGACATTGCCTTTCGACTGCAAATAGAACATGACTTAGTCACCGACTGTACACCATAACAGACACAAAATTGAATACAGTGAACAGACATGTCAAACACCGAAGGGACAGTTTACAATTTTGTGAAATACAAACAATAAAAATATACGGCACGTTGGAAAGTTGAACACGGGTCTCCAGCGTCTTACTCCAACACCATGACCACAGGATTTTGACGCTTACTGCATGTTGCACACCACGCACTTGAACAGCCCAATGTTTACATTTTTCTTCTTTTGGAGAGCTATTTACAACTTCTCCCTATTTTCATGTTCGATTGGTGCTCAGTGTTTGACGGGGCACTCACTGTGCCAGCTTGGCACCCAGTCCGACAGGGATGCGATGGGTAATTTCCGTTGTAAGTGCTCCACGTGCTTATCGTCTATCCTAGCAAAGACTTCCGGTTACTTGTGTCAGGTCGTCCAGATACACAGGAGAAATGGCTTCTACAACTTTGCGCATATAGCGAATTCACGTTGTTCCACATACTGTTGCATAGTCGAAACTGTAGCATGTATTATCCTGCAAGGCGAAGTGGTAACGCGAAAGTGGCAAGAAATAACTTGGTCACGTGACGAGGTAAAGCCGGTCTACGGTTACACTAGTGCTCGTTGTTACCTCTAAGTGCGAGAATCGGAGATAGGGTGGAAAGTGTCTTCGTCGACAGGCGCGGCGCCTGGCGGTGAACGTAATTAAATTCGTTGACGACGAGAAACAGAAGGGATTGACCGTAGCGGTGCAGAAGGCGACGAAAAGTGCTGCCAAATTGTTTAATCTGATCAAGAGGATTGTTTCCAAATTACGGAAAGAAGGATACGATGCCGAGCAGACTGGAACTCAAGTTTCTACGCCGAAGTAGAAAAAGCAAGAACCTCCCAATAAGTATGTGATCGATGATACGGATAAATGTATTATCAGGCAGCAATTTCAACGGTATTTCGAACAATATAAAGAAATACCAACTTTGCGAAAACTGCACAACTTTTGTCAAATGAACTGAGTTTCAAAGCTAGCAAGGAAACCATTAGAAAAAAATTGTTTTGTCTATGGAATTATAAAGTGCCAAAATAAACGTGTTGTTTTGTGCGAACGAGAGGCCACAGTTGCTAAAACGGTTTACTTTCTCACGTTTTTTACGTAAAAATCTAGCATCAGAATCATAGCAACCAGTGGTTTACTTATATGAAACATGGATTCACACGCATTATACAGTAAATAAATGTTGCTGAAGTGATAGTGTGCGATGAGTATTGTCAGACGAATGTGCCGATCACCATTTTTTTGTTGTTCATGCAGTCGGAGACATGGGTTTCTTTCCGGGTGCACTTCTCATATATGATTCAAAAACAAAAACGTTCGACTATCACCCAGAAATTGATAGCACAAACTTTTAAAAACACGTTAAAACCCAACTTATGCCAGGCTTACCTCCAATAAATATTGTTGTTTTTGAAAATGTTCCATATCACAATAAACAAGGAAAAAATGCCTTCCTCTAGCTCTCTACAGTGTGAAAAACAATCCTCGCTGACCAAAACAACATATATCATGACTCCGATCTACGGAAAGCCGAACTTCTGTCACTATTTAAGAGGAACCAAACGTCTCCTATTTCTTGTACCATTCAGATCTGAATCCCATCGAATTAATCTGGAGTACTGTAAAAAATAAAATCCGTACTTAGAATATCTCAAGCGGAGATGCAAAAATTATAGCTGATGCTTTTGCTGCTGTTACATAACGAGATTGGAAATGTAGGTATGCCACGTATAAAAAATGTGCGAGGACTAATGGTGAAGAGATGCTCTGATGTACGAAGACATAGAAAAAATAATAATATCAGTCGGGCTGGACTGAAGTAACGAATCAATATCGAGAGCGACCCAATCGGCAGACGACGAATCGACAGACAGCTGAACAAGACGAGATCAACTTGGAAGATAGTTCTACAGATACTGTCAGCGAAGCTCCGTGAACAGTTGAGGTGACATACTGCTGGAATCAGTATTCTAGCTATTGTTTTTAATTGAAATTTATTTTCACAGTTGTTCATTAGAAGAAATACTTTGTTTTGATTACTAGCTTTGAATTTACCCCTTCTGAGTACTCGCAACGTTTTTATCCATTCGTAATACTTGAAGTCATGGTAGGTGTTGGACATGTTTTACTACAGTAATGTTCAACCATTCTTTTCAGAAAAATCGATGCAGCGTTAACATCTAACCACAGCTTCGAACATTGTATTTGAATTTCCAAATTACATTTTGTCTCCCTCAAAAATAATCCTGAGTTAACGCGCTACGTGTAACAGGCTAGCAGCGGTCCACTTACAAGAATATTGGAGCGTATATATGCGCCATACATCTTCACACCCAATCCAAAAAAAAAAAAAAAAAAAAAAAAAAGCTTCTCCAGCATAAAGACGACGGCGCTGCCAACGTCGCGAAATTACCACTTGGCTTTGCCGAGTAATACAACATTGTTGTGTTTAGTCCACAGAAAAATATCCAGTTCATCAATCCAGATAAAATCACGCAGAAGCTCTTCGGCTGGGTTAGTTAGCCAGAAGCTCCCAGAGACCGCTAATCCATGTGCACTGGTACCACATGAAGCTGCGTATAGAATGTGGTTCTTCTGTAGGGAACCTCGAGCACATCGTGGAGAGACTGTTTACCTTTCTTCAATAATCTCCAAAAACTTCACGCAAAACTTGTGAACCTCACTGCCTACGATGTACAACGTGTTTCATACAATATAGATTATGATCATCTAATTACTGTATATTTATTACATTCCTCTTCTCACCTCGTTGGTTAAAAATTCAAGTGGAAAGAACCCATTGTATAGGCGTAACATTGAAAACGAGATATCAAAACATGCTTCTTCTGTCATCCTTTTGGTGAATGATGTAACAGATGATGTGACTGAAGATGCCTTTAGCGAAGAAAAAAGTGACCGGACGTGAGCTGACTAGTTCAAGAGCCACTCGCAATTTCTCTGCAGTCAATGTGTGGGTTCAAAAGCTGCTAGGCCGTCAATGTCGTTCTTCCTGCCCGTTCAGGGCTTACCTCTGTTGGTTTGCACAATATTTCAGTGTGTTTCTACTATTCATTTATTTCCCATTTTATGGATTGTCAAATGTTTGTTCAAATGTTTTTTAAGCTTATGTGATTTAAATGCAGGATCATGTCTCTAAACTTACAAAGTACTTAGAAGATAACTTACACTAAAGACAACACAAACAGCCATGCACGACGGAGGATTCGAAACACTGACTGGGAATGGTCTCGCGCATCGGAGCATAGCTCCTCAATGCGCTTGGCCACTCCGCTGCGGCGCTGGATTATTGTTGAACAGCGTCTAAACACATACATGCGTACAACTCAGCCCTCACGATTCGTCTGGGTTCTAAGCATGCAAGACATTTACTTTTACAAGATAACCAGTACTCAGCTGACGAAAACGCAGACACTTGTCGTTATATACGAGGTGGAATGCAAAGTTTCCGGGACGGGTGCTACCATCTGGAAAATAGTAGTAGATCTTTGGCCGCTAGGTGGTGAGAGCTGTATATCTGTTGACGCAATGTGCAGAATGGCATTCAGCTGGGCGGGCGTGTTGCGTGTCCTTAAATTCTGTGCGAATCTCGGGAAAAGTGCTATGGAGACCCATGCAATGATTCAGTGGAAGAGCCCAAGCTCTCCAAGACCCCCCCGCCCTCCCCCCCTCAAAAAAGCAAGACAGATGAAGATCAAAGTGAAGAGCATGATCACTGTTTTCTTTGATACCAAGGGAATTATGCACAAAGAATTGGTCCCACACAACCAGACAGTAAATTCCGCGTACTAATGTGACGTTTTTCTACGGCTCCGTGATAACGTATGGCGACGACGGCTCGAACTTTGGCGTTAAGCGAACTGGCTGCAGCATCACGAAAACGCTCCCTGTCACACTTCCTTACTCACCAGAATCTTTTAGGCTAAAAAAAAAAAACAAAAAAAAAAAAAAAACAAAAAAAACAGTGGCATTTGTACCCCGCCCACCGTACTCGCCAGATTCGTCACCTTGGGACTTCGCACTATTCCCAAAACTGAAACTGAAATTGAAAGGCCTTAGGTTCAACACTCTGCAGTCAACGTAAGCATCGCTGGTAGTCAAGTCCTACGCTTCCCGGCGTGTCAAAATTTTCGAAGTTTCTGCGGGTTTTCTTCCGGATAATAAAATCAAACCGATTCAATATTTCGAAGGTACGACTGTCCGCAATTTTCAGGAAAACCGCTGCTGCTGAGTCCCGCTGAATACTGGTCCAAGATCGAAGTACCGCGTCCTATATAAGCGTCGGTTGCTTGCACGGCGCATGACCGGACGTCACAGTGGCTACCTCCTAGACAGGGCTGGTGGCGCCGCCCCTAGTGGAACAGGGCACAACGATATATCACACCTTACATCAATCAGTCCCACCTGCTGGAACAACATTGCAAAAGTATTCAGCTGGACTCAGCAGCAGCGGTGTGCTGAAGATGGCAGACAGTTGCACCGTTGAAATATTGAATCTGTCTGATTTTATTATCCGGCAGATAACCCGCAGAGACTACGAAGATCGCTGGCACTGATAAACACCCTCAAAGAACAATACTTCAAGAAAACGTTTGACCAGTGGCAGAAGCTCTGGAACCGTTGTGTACGTGCGGAATGAGAACTACTTCGAAGGTGATGGTGACCATTAATCCAAAGGTAAGGTTTCCAACAGATGGCAGCACAAGTCCGAAAATTTTGGATAGCACATCGTATCTATGACAGTGTTCCAGTCTTGTGCTTCATTATTAGAATGAAGGTGTAAATTTCCGCATCAGGTAGAAATGGTTTCAAGATCAAGAAAGATAAATTCAAAACTCGATAATTGCTATGGGACTAGTCAAGATATTGTATAGTAAAGCGGTGTACTATTCGTCACTTTTAGAACAAGAGTAATTGCTGGATAAATATTAAGAGTTGCATGATACCGAAATCTTTCAGAGGGACGAAGAAAGAGTTACGATGTGTTAAAGATTTCCGGAATAACCCAATTCTAAATAATATAGAACTCTGAGGTGTTCTCTCATTCTGCTTATGGTATGATAGTTGACTTTCCTAATTTGTACAAACTAATGTTGGTAAGAAATTTGTTTTAACCATGGGCGAGGAAGCTGTTACCATTTTTTGAAACAAGTGAATCGCTCTTTAATATTCTATACCTGAGCTGGCCTCGCTGTTGCAGTAACACAAAGAAACTCCTGCCGTGTTGTGTCTTAGATCTACTGTATCCTTCATTGCAAAAGGTAAGGCTATTACAATATCAATTTCGCTTCAGTTCACTCTGAACACCAAATTACACTACGGTGCTTACGGCAGTTAAGTGCCTTGCAGGCGGGAATCCCCTAGGGACGACGATGGAATACATATCAAAGGGGCCTATTACACGTTACTGCAGCAGACTAACTCCGTTGGAAACACCGTAATAGTACCTTATGTGGTCAAGCGTCTTTGCTGCCCTGCTGTAATCTGACAATGGTTCGCCTCTGATTGTGATACAAAATAGGAGATAAGTAGAAAAAATGCGATCCTGTCAGAAACGTCATTCTACATTGTAATTGTCGGAATCATCGAGAAAAACAGAAATGAAATCTGACGTTCCCCGTTGCAGTGTTATAAGCACCCTTCTGTTGTTAATTTTCGAAACGGTTTAGAAGACAATCTGAGCATTTCGCGAATGATACTGTCGTTCATCGGTTAAAAAGTCAGCTGAAGATACAAAGCAGTTGCAAAATGTTTTAAATTATATATCTGCATGGTGCAAAAATTGTTAATCGACTCTGAATAATGAAAATTGTGAAGTCATCCACA
This sequence comes from Locusta migratoria, assembly GCA_026315105.1. Classification (NCBI taxonomy): domain Eukaryota; kingdom Metazoa; phylum Arthropoda; class Insecta; order Orthoptera; family Acrididae; genus Locusta; species Locusta migratoria. Next base: position 410,880,089 of record CM048746.1, on the reverse strand, counting down.
TGAGAACTAAATGAAATCCGGTAAACTTCATTTACACCATAAATCAGTCATATCCACAGGCCATAAATTCAACTAAGCACCTAGGAATAACAATTACGAACAACTTAAATTGGTAAGAACGCACAGAAAATATTGTAGGGAAGACGAACCAAAGGTACGTTTCATTGGCAGAACAGTTAAAGATGCAACAGTTCTCCTAAAAAAACAGCCTACACATCACTTGTGCGTCCAGTTATGGAGTATTGGTGCCCATTGTACGATTTAGAGAAAGTTCAGAGATGGGCACCTCCTATTATCGCGATATAGGAGTAATAATTATACGGAAATTATGCACGAATTGGGGGTGAAAATCATTAAAAGAGAAGCGTTATTCGTTGCGGAGGGATTTATTAGAGATTTTTTCCATCAACTTTCTCTTCCGAATATAAACAAATTTTGTTAGCACCCACTTACAGGCACACATGATCATTTCAATAAAATGATATTAATCAGATCGAAAACCGAAAGATATCGATGAACCCTTCCGCCATGCATTTCAATGTGATTAGCGAAGTATTTATGTAATTGTAGATGTAGATGAATCTTGTGATGACTGCAATACGTCAGGTTTGATATACACCAACCGGTGTTACATTACATCAACTTCGGCGATATGGTGAAAGCTTCTTGTGTTACTATATTCCGTCAATACATTCAGTGCCTCTTTAACTCAACTACGTCGGTTCCATCATAATAAGGACAGTGGATTGCAGCTTTACACTGTTTTATTTTGTTTTACAGTACTTGGAGCCTACCACTAGTATCATGAATGCAGACCTCAGTCGCTCTTCAATCGACTTTGGTAGAGGTGAAGGAAACTAAACTCTAAATATATTTGTGGCCTTAAGATGTCTTGCATGTGAAGCTGCAACGGTAGCGTAGTAACTTGTTATAAAATTTAGAGCTGTTAGTTTCATTCAATTTAACTGATCTAGGATTCAATGCCGAGGCACGTTGGAGCGTGCCAGGAGCAAGCACTCAGTACCGGTACTGTCACTTTGTTCAATTCGTTTGGGACTGTATTTTCAATCACATGATGTACGAGGGTTGTAACTTAAATAGTGACAACTATTAATCACAACTGATAAAAAAAGCGTTAAATGCTTGTACCTGTTACTGTCCTTCAAAGAAGTCATCAGAGTTCTGTAGAACCGGTTGCCAGCGATGTGGAAGGCGTAGTATATCGTTAGCAGATCCCGTTCTGTTGATAGTGCGAATGGAGCGGTCTACTGCCTCTCAAATCTATAGAACAGTTCTGCAGCGAATGCAACGAAATGGTTCCTTTATCTTCGGAATCAAATCAAAGTCACAAGTCCTGGGAGTATGGTGGATGGTACAGTACTGATCAGTCCCATCGACCGAAGAGGGTAGACACAGCTTGGGATGTATGCTCCCGCGCATTCTCGTGTAAAATTATGGGTGGATTGCGCAGAAAGTGTTACCGCTTTCCAAAGACCTTTAAGATACAGTCGTGCTGTACGACCTCTCCCATATTCAATCATGATCAAACTCCGTCGTACCTGTTTCGAAAATACAGTGACATCGTTACAATAGACCACGTGGCGGCTAGTGCTCTCTTTAATAATAAACACCAAAATCATATTATTATGCACATGAACATTAAAACACAGTAAGTAACTGATTACACTGTTAAGTGACTGTAACAAAATGAATCTGTTACGATGAAGACAGAAGCTCCCTTTGGGTCACATGACACTGTAAGAAGCACCCCTTTCTAACCTAGCACATGAGCAACAGCTAATCTCTCCCACATCTTCTCAAACAGTTAAATATTTGATACAACGAAAAGTATGAATCTCTTTTTCCCCTCGAAATTGAGTCACATTAGCAAAAACGTCCTAAGTGTATGTGGCAAGTAAAAATACAACCGTCATTATTGTTCCCGTAACTGTTAAAAAGGAGACTGGGTAAATAAAAATTGCTTGCACTCGGTTTCGAACCCACTACATGCGACAGCCTAGAGAGATGTCGCTAACCAGACGGCTTTTTTTGCTAGCTGGAGAGTAGTGACTTCATTATTATTCATAATCGGTCATTCTGAAGGCTTTTATAGTTGACGCATCTTTAATTTGTATTAATATGATATTTTACCATATATGACGTGTTTCTGATAAATACTCAATTCGCCAAAAACAAATATAAAGGACGGATGTTGCCTTCACGAAGGATTTGAGCATGCGCGAGGTACGCAGTGGCTCCATTTTCTTTGCTTCGGGACCATTCTTGTCTAATCGCCTGGGCTCGAATTGCCAGGAGCTGGCGTCTCTACCAGCTCCAACGCCAAAATAAAAAGCGGCGTTTCCCCTCCCCCGTTGCGCGAATGCCCATATGCTGACTCCAGAGAGTTCAAAATGGAATTTGAACCTCACTCGCGTATGCGCATTGCAACTCTGCGGCCACTGCCGCCTATATTAAGCGGCCGCGCTACAATTCGTATACGTGCTGCCTACGCGTGTAAATATTTCTCATGCCATGAAAATCTTTTGAATATGCATTAACAATTATCTAATAGAAGAAAGAAACGAAGAATTTAAAGACGCGTTTTATTTATTTATTTACTTTTCTCTTCACGACGAGCTTTTTTCCAGGGGTTCATAGAACCAGTGAACACATTGGACTCGCCGCCACTGGTAAGACCGCTCGCTCAAAAGTGATTGTTTTCTGCGGGACGGGCAAGTCCATTTGTTCGGATGTAAGGTAGGTATGTCAACAACGTGTGGTATCAGTGACAATAGTAGATTACATAGCATAGCGTCTCCCTGGCAATGTTTCCACGGGCAAGTCCATTTGTTCGGATGTAAAGCAGGTATGTCAACAACGTGTGGTATCAGCGACAAAAGTAGATTACATCGCATAGCGTCTCCCTGGCAATGTTTCCACTATTTAAGTTCCAGCCCTACATCTACATGGGATACTATTTACAACACATTTAAGAGGGTTCATCAAACTACCTATATACTATTTATCTCCTATTCCACACTCGAATAGCACGCGGGAAGAAAGAACACCCTAATTTCGTAAGTAGCCCATGCCTTTATTGTAATGATACCCATCCCAGAGCCTGTATCATTTCTGTAAGCTGTTTCCTCTGTATCGCGACAATACAAAACGAGCTGCCCTTCTTTCGTCTCTCCATGTCCTCCGTCAAACCAACCTGATAAGGATTCATCACTAGGCAGCAGTACTCCAAAAAAGGACGGACAAGCGTAGTGTATGCAGTCTCTTCAGTACTTCTGTTGCAGCTTTTAAGGGTTCTGCCAATAAAACGCTTTTACTACGACATTATCTACGTGTTCTTTCCAGTTTAAGTCTGAAGTAATAGTAATTCCTAGGTGTTTTGTGGAGTTTACGGCCTTCCATTTTGATTGATATATGTAGTAAATAAAGTTTAACGGATTTCTCTTCGTACTCATGAGGACGACTTCACACTGCTCATTATTTAGAGTCAATTGTAAATTTTTACTCCACAGTGATATCTTATTCAGATCGTTCTGCCGTTTTTTTATCTTCAGATGATTTTACTACATGGTAAATGATGGCGTCATCTGCAAACGAGCTAAGAGAGCTGCTTAGATTTTCTCCCAAATCGTTTACGTGAATAAGGAACAGCAGAGGACCAATAACACTACACTGTGGAACGCCAGATATCACCTCTGTTTTAGTCGATGCCTTATCATCGATCACTGCGCACTGTGTCCTCTCTGACAGAATATCACCTATCCAGTCGCAAATTTGGGCCGATACCATCACACGATTTAAAAGCGGTTTGTGAGGTACGTTGTCAAAAGCCTTCTGGTAATCAAGTGATACGGAATCGATTTGCAAACCATTGTCGATAGCACTCATCACTTCGTGTAAGTAAAGAGCTAGTTGTGTTTCCCGTGGACGATATTTTCAAATCCGTGTTGACCTTGGGTCAATAAATCATTCTGTACGAGATAATTCATAATATTTGAATGCAGGATATTTTCCAAAATCCTACTGCAAATTGACGTCAATGAAATAGGCAATTCGAGAGTGAAGGTCGGGGTGAGAGTTTAAAATTGGGAATGATTAATTTTTAAAACTCACAACCACCAACTGCGAACCAAATTCCTAAACATGCAAAAACACTGGAACTCTGATTGCGACTGTTTGACTCGTTTTCTAGGGGACGTTCGCAGCTTTCCTTCCCTGCATATGATTAACAAAACCAATTCATAATAAAATCAAGTTCATGAGAGAAAAGGGTGCACTAACTAATATTTCTGAAAACTCGTGAAAGTTCACTTTATGTTGTTTATTTCACAATATTAGAACCCTGTGGCTGATACGTCTGTACGTCGACACATTTATCAAATAAAGTTATAGCTCGTGAGCCCCCAGACAAAATGAATATTTGTCGCAAATTGTTTTCACACCATGTGGCTGTCTCAAACACCGTTTATGTTCATGCCTATGCGACGACACGTGTTACATTAACAAATCACAGTCACTTTAATTCAATGCGATGCACACCTTGTTCCACCGGCTAAATATTCACCAACACACACTAGCACTCGATTCATCTTGGTGCAGTCTACGATGAGCAACCACACGTGGCGATTGCCACACACAAATCTATAACCTCCACCTCGCGATCCACATGCCGACTGCCACAGCGCGACGCCGCCCGGCCAGATCCCCACGTGCTCCGTCCTCGTCACTTCCTGCCCACGCGCGCGCGCGACAAAAGCTCAACTGCCGGGGTTTTTTTTTCCTACGTCATCAACTTCCCCATGTGAGCTGTTCTAACCGATTTGCCAACTTACAGCGCTCAGCCAATACATTTCTAAAACTTTACTTAAAATCAAAATAATTACACTACACATTAAATGAATGTCTTCTTAGGTTTTTATATTGGTATAAACATCCTTTGTACTATTTATCATAATCGTGCAATTTCTTATATCACAGATAAGTGATTTAACTGAATATTTCAAGGTAAAATACACAAGATTAATTGAAAATAAAATGAGAAATAGTTAATATATTACTTTTATAAACAAACATTGCCATGCTAGTTGTGTAACTGTATTGTCTTCGTTGGTAATTTATTACTTTTCATTGTCAATTAAACATATTACGCCAGATGTGACTATATCAGCTAATGTATTGTTTATTTATCAACAGGTTATTTTGTAATGAGAGCCTTAAAGGTTCCTAACTGCATCGTATTACTTCAAATGTCAGTAGTATTAGAATATTTTATTTCACGATCTGCACTGCTCTGTGCCTGGCACTCGCCATTGCCCCTCTCTCCCCTCACGGAAAAGGAACTGGAAAATCCTAAGCTGGAACAAGCTACCAACGTCGGCCTGCTCGCTGGCCTCCCGTCAGCTACAAGCACGCAGCAAATCTCAACGTGGAGAATTTCTACCTATGGTCTAACTACAAATGTTGTCACAAATCTGCGTACATACATTGCTACCATAATTAATAAGATTAAAATTGTGTAACATTTAGTGCATTGGCATGATCAATGTTTCAGTGAACTTCATACTGTTTAATTATCAAATGCTATTAATTACCAGTATTTATATTGGGCGGTAATCTCACAGCATGTAATATAGTGGGTTACTCCTACTACCTTTCTTGAATATAGGTGTGACCTGTGCAACTTCCCAATCTTTTGGTACAGATCATGCTTTGAAAAAGCGGTTGTATATGGCTGTTAAGTAAAGAGTTACCTCTTCAACATCAATCTAATGGGTATACAGTCTGGACCAGAAGAGTTGTTCTTATTAAATTATTTAAGTTGCTCCAGTACTCCGAGGATATCTACTTCAACGTTACTCACTCTGGCCTCTGATTCTAATTCGAAATCTGGAATATTGGTTTCATCTTCTTTTGTGAATGAGTTTTTGAATTCTACATTTAGTAAGTCTGATTTAGTAGCGCTATCATCGGCTGGCTCGACATCATGTAGTGATGGCATTGTTTGTGTTCTGCCTCTAGTATATTTAACAGATGACCAAAATCTCTTAGAGCTTTCTGTCAAATTTCCAGAAAGAGTTTCGTTGTGAAAAGTATGTAGGCATCTCTTATTGAAGTCGTTAAATTTCGAGCGGCTGTGTAGGATCGCCAATCCTGGGATTTTGTGTTCGTTTAAATTTAGCATGCCTTTTCCGTTTCTTTTGCAACTGTGTGCTGGCCCGTTTTGTGTACCAAAGGGGATCACCTCTATCTTTTATTAATTTATTTGCTATAAAACTGTCAATTGCTGTCATAGAACTTCTTTGAATTTGAGCCACATCTGCTCTAGACTTACGTTTCGTGTTAGGAACGAGTGGAAACTGTATTTCAAGAAGCAATTTAGTGTATGTCTGCTTTCCTGGACAAATATACTTTTTGTCAATTTTTGTTAACTTTTGAACATTCGATATGTGTATCCATTCTTGTGGATAGAAGTGGGACGTCAGCTGGTCAGTTCAGTTCTTGCAAAAAAATTTCCAGCAGCTGTTGACGTTATAATTTTATTTAGGTGACTAGTTTCGTAACATAAAATGTACCATCTTCAGGTCCCAATATTGAATATTTGGATAACCTCCTCCAATTCATAAGGTTGGACCTCAACTAGCATCGCCGCGGTGGAGTAGCCGAGCGGTCTAAGGGGCCTCGCTGCGGAGCGCGCGATTCCTCGCCGTCGGAGGTTCGAGTCCTCCCTGGGGCATGGGTGTGTGTCTTTGTCCTTAGGTTAGTTTACCTTAGTTTAAGTATTTTATGTGTTTATTTCAGTCAACAGTTGCTATAAAATTGTTTAATGACATGTTTCGACCACTTGGATCATCTTCAGATCTAAAAAACAAAGTAAAATAGCAATGTACAAGTTGATAAATTTACTAAGGGTTAATTGACAATAGTTAGTTTATACATGAATGGATAGATTTTTCTTTACCTTTTAGTTGCGTCCGCAACTCGTCTGGCTGAGTACTAATTGGTACTGAAGTTTTACAGTTCGATGTAGGTATTTTTAATTTTGTTGCAGGTGGTGGTGGGGAGGGAAAGAGTAGGTGGGGGTCGGGGGGGTGGAGGGATTGTAATGGATAGTTTGAGCCCTAATATACTGTACAATTGTTTGCTATATAAATATTTCTAAAAGTGGGGTTCTTGAATATATCCAGACATAAAAATTATAAAACTGTGTGTGATATAAGTATAAAAATATGGTACGATAATTAAAAAATGCATACGATATTTAAGACATTGAATGTGTAAAACAGAGATGTATAAAATTACATATGTCATACTTTAAAATTTTTAAACGTCAGTTTGTTAAAATATCATTAAAATGTTAAAATATAAAAAATATATAAAAAATTTGTATAAAAATTTATATAGAACAGTCTGGCATGGGCGTTAGTTGCCTCTGTCGCTACTTGGTGGCGTTGTGCGGCGCGCAGTTTTTCTTGTACGTTCGGAAGCCAGTCTGCACGCCGACCTGCTGCTAGGGCGGTGTCCGGGTCGACGCGCTGCCGCGTAGTTTGTAAGCTACGGACTGATGACCACGCAGTTTGGTCCAATAGATTTTCGAAAATTTGAACATTTTGAACAACTAGCTTCCGTTTTACCAACCTCCAGTATGTTTCAACGCTGCAATGGTTGCAGCGGTGACACATACTGGAGGTTGGTAAAACGGATGCTATTTCAGGTCCAACCTTATGAATTGGAGGAGCTTATCCAAATATTCACTATTGGGGCCTGAAGATGGTACAATTGATGTATCGAAACTAGTCGCCTAAAAAAAATTGTAACGTGAGCAGCTGTTGGAAAATTTTTTGGAAGAACTTTCGATATTTAGTCTCGCTACGAGAGCTCTGTGTTCACTAGTACCTGTATCCGTTTTTCTGCTCGTTATGAGCTCAGGGTTACTTGTTGCAAAGAGATCAAGTGTATTTTGCCATCTATTTACAATTCTAGTTGGCTCATGAACTAATTGTTCGAAGTAACTTTCAAAGAATACTTGAGTACTATTTCGCACGATGTATATAAAAGCAGGATAAATTTGTGTGTCGTATCTTCAGCCCTTCTCGGTGCACCGTCTTGACGTGCCAGCAGTGTGAGACGTCAGTAGACAGGAGACGAAGCGTCCGTGTGGGATATTTTTCTCCGTTAGCGCACCTTAAGCGGCTGCCAGTTTATGCTAAGCCGGCGAGTGCAGCGGCAGGCAGGGCTTTACTGCGTCCTAAATCAAAGGCGCGGCCGGGCTGTTTATCCCGCCATAAAACAGGCCGCAGCTGGCCGCCACCAGCCGCAGGCGCAGGTGACGGACGTCCAGCCGCCAGGCTGCTGGCAAGCGGGCCGACGCCGAAGCCGGCGCAACAGGCGGCGGGCTGCGCGCAGCGGGACGCGCAGCCCAGGAGTCGCTAACCTCTAATCAACCAACTGGGAGCAAGTGGCGACGCGTCCTGTATGTTCACAGGTTCAATGACCACCCACGAAACAAACTAACTGGTATAAAATTTTGTAAATGTAAACTATTATTTGCGCATGAATGCCGCGGTGGAGTAGCTCAGCGGTCTAAAACACCTCGCTGCGGAGCGCGCGGTTGCTCGCAGTGGAGGTTCGAGTCCTCCCTGGGGCATGGGTGTGTGTGTGTGTTTGTCCATAGGTCAGTTTACCTAGGTTTAAGTAATTTATAAGCTACGTACTGATGACCACGCAGTTTGGTCCGATAGATTTACAGACATTCGAATATTTTTTTGCTATGAAATAATTTTAAGTGCATTTCCGAAGTATTTTTTGTAGCATGGGAAACTCGTGTGTCTCCCATGACTTTACCCATGCACTACTCAAGCTGAGGTTCTTTTATGAAACTCCTGAGTCGCCTGCTTGATCTCCAACTTCTAAACTCTGAAATAAAACTTTCACTCTACAGCGGAGTGTGCGCTGATATGAAGCTTCCAGGAGTGCTAGTCTTGCAAGGTTTGCAGGAGAGCTTCTGTGAATTTTGGAAAGTAGGAGGCGAGGTACTGGCATAAGTAAAGTTGTGACACGGGATAGTGACTCGTGTCGGGAACGCTCAGTCGGTAGAGTGCTTGCCCGCGCAAGGCAAAGGTCCCAGGTTCGAGTCCCGGTTCCGACACACAAATTTAATCTGCCAGGAAGTTTCATACCAGCGCACACTCTGCTGCAGAGTGGAAGTTTCATTCTGGAAACATCCCCTAGGCTGCGGCTAAGCTATGTCTCCACCATATCGTTTCTTCCAGGAGTGTTTGCCTCTGTGAACTTTGGAAAGTAGGAGGCGACGCACTGGCGGAAGTGAAGTTGTGAAGCGGGATCGTGAGTCGTGCCGGGATAGCTTAGTCGGTATAGCGCTTGCCGGCGAAAGGCAGAGGTCCCAGGTTCGAGTCCCGGTTCCGGCACACAATTTTAATCTGCCAGAAAGTTTCAGAACTCTGAGTTCCGAGAGAAAAAATTTCCATTTTCTTTGTGCCTTTCATGCCCATTTAATGACTCCAGCCACTTATTTAGCTGACTCCATAAGCAATTACCACGTAATTATTCATCTAAAAAAATTACATGTAAAAATTGTCAACAATCAGTCTTGAAGATTTTGTTTGTATGCCAGATCTAGGTGTCGTTCACTTTGTGATCCTTATAATTGCTTAAAACAAACATTTAAAACATATAAAACTTTTCGATCTCCATGTTGGAGGTTAGTTCATCCTCCAATATGGATATCGAAAAGTTTTATATGTTTTAACAATTTGTTTTAAGCATTGATAATGATGACACAGTAATCAACATCTAGATCTGGAAAAAAAACAAAATATTTACGATTGACTCCTTACAATTTTCTTCAGATCGAAAACAGTTGTTGAGCACAAGAGCCATAATGGAATCCAGCCTGATAAGAAAAATAATGGCGCGGTGGAATGATCGAGCGCTATAAGGCGCCTTTCTGCGGAGCAAACAGTTGCTCCCAGTCGGTGGTTCGAGTCCTACCTCGGGTATTGGTGTACGTGTTGTCTTTAGGTTAGTTCCTCACACACCACCAGTGTTTTAATTATTTTCTTTTTAAATTTTTAAGGACATAATGTTATGATTTTCATTGAACCTGAACAACCGTGCCATTAACACATAATTATTTACGTTATGTTTTTCAGGTAAAGTTCTTAGCTGCTGTAAAGTTACTCGTAGTGGTAACGAAACCTGGTCAAGAACCGAAAATTTTACGCTATATTACATATTAAAATAATATAAGAAAGTTTAAGTAGTCAGTAAGCCTGCGGACTGATAAACGCAGTAGTTAAGAGCCGTAGAATTACAAACATTTGAACATTTGAAAAAAAAAAAAAATTAATTGCGTTGGCATTGTCGCAGTCGTTGAACAATAAACTGTATAATTTACCAAGACAGTCCAAACTACTATGTGATACCTAGGGTTATAGACCAATGAACTCTTTTTGTCCTATTAATTTTTATTAACGTCAAACTAGCTTTCGTATTTAGAAAGAACAGGCATTGCATATAGGGGAAAGCGACTTTTGAAAATACATTTGATTTTGTAAAACAGCCACCCCCCATGAACCACAGACATTACCGAGGTGGGGTGGCTTGCGTGCCTCAACGATGCAGATAGCCGTACCGTAGGTGCAACCACAGCGGAGGGGTATCTGTGGAGAGGCCAGACAAACGTGTGGTTCCTGAAGAGGGGCAGCAGCCTTTTCAGTAGTTATAGGGGCAACAGTCTGGATGATTGACTGAGCTGGCCTTGTAACATCAGCTAATGTGGCTTTGCCACAAGGTTACTGCGAACGGCTGAAAGCAAGGGGAAACTACAGCCGTTACTTTTCCCGAGGACATGCAGCTCTACTGTATGAAAACATGATGATGGCATCCTCTCGGGTAAAATATTCCGGAGGTAAAATAGTCCCCCATTCGGATCTCCGGGCGGGGACTACTCAGGAGGATGTTATCATCAGGAAAGACAATACTGGCATTCTACGGATCGGAGCGTGGAATGTTAGATCCCTTAATCGGGTAGGAAAATTAGAAAATTTAAAAAGGGAAATGGATAGGTTGAAGTTAGATATAGTGGGGATTAGTGAAGTTCGGTGGCAGGATGAACAGGATTTCTGGTCAGGTGAGTACAGGATTATAAATACAAAAGCAGTTGGGGGTATCACAGGAGTAGGACTGATAATGAATAAGAAAATAGGAATGCGGGTAAACTACTATAAGCAGCACAGTGATCGCATTATCATTGTCAAGATAGATACGAAGCCAACACCTACAACAGTAGTACAGGTTTATATGCCAACTAGCTCTGCCGATGATGAGGAGATCGAAGAAATATATGAGGAGCTAAAGGAAATTATTCAGACAGTTAAGGGAGAGGAAACTTAATTGTAATGGGAGACTGGAATTCGGTAGTAGGAAAAGGAAGAGAAGGAAAAATAGTAGGTGAATATGGACTGGGCAGAAGGAATGAAAGAGGAAGTCGCCTGGTAGAATTTTGCACGGAACATGATTTAATTGTAACAAACACGTGGTTTAAGAATCACAAAAGAAGGTTGTATACTTGGAAGAGACCAGGAGACACCGGAAGGTATCAGATAGATTTTATAATGGTAAAACATAGATTCCGGAACCAGGTTATAAACTGCAAGACATACCCAGGGGCAGATATAGACTCTGACCATAACTTGTTAGTCATGAACTGTAGGCTGAAACTGAAAAAACTGCAGAAAGGTAGGAAAATAAGGAGATGGGACCTAGATAAATTGAAGGAACGTGAAGTTCTTGTGAATTTCAGAGGGAGCTTTAGGCAACAATTGACAGAAACAGGGGGAAATAAAACAGTAGAAGAGGAATGGGTAGCATTGAGAGATGAAATAGTGAAGGCAGCGGAGGACAAAATAGGTAGAAAGGCAAGACCAACAAAAAATCCTTGGATAACACAGGAAATACTAAATTTAATTGATGAAAGGACTAAAAAATGAGATTGACAGGAAATGCAAAATGGCTAAGCAGGAGTGGCTAGAAGCGAAATGCAAATCTGTAGAAGAATGTATAAGAAGGGGGAAAATAGATACCGCCTACAGAAAAATAAGAGACACATTTGGGGACAAGAAAAGTAATTCTACGAATATCAAGAACTCAGATGGGAAACCAGTTCTCAGCAAAGAAGGGAAAGCTGAAAGGTGGAAAGAGTACATAGAGCAGCTCTACAAAGGAAATGAACTTAGAGACGATGTTGTAGGAAGGGAAGAGGAAGTAGATCAAGAAGAAATAGGAGATACTATACTGAGAGATGAATTTGACAGAGCCCTGAAAGACCTAGGTCGGAACAATGCCCCAGGAGTAGATGACATACCCTCAGAGCTACTAAAGTCTCTGGGAGAGCCAGCCATGACAAAACTATTTGAACTGGTGTGTAGGATGTATGAGACAGGCGAAATACCCTCAGACTTTAAGAAAAATGTAATAATCCCCATTCTAAATATCAGGCGCAGACAGGTGTGAAAATTACAGAACCATCAGTTTGATAAGTCATGGTTGCAAAATTTTAACACGAATTATCTACAGGAGAATGGAAAAGCTGGTAGAAGCTGACCTCGGGGAAGATCAGTTTGGATTCAGGAGGAACGTAGGAACCCGGGAGGCAATACTTACCTTACGTCTTATCTTAGAAGATAGATTAAGGAAAGGCAAACCTACATTTTTAGCTTTTGTAGATTTGGAGAAAGCATTTGACAATGTTGACTGGACTACACTCTTTCAAATTCTGAAGTCAGCAGGGGTAAAATACAGGGAAAGGAGAGTTATTTACAATTTGTACAAAAGCCAGACCGCAGTTATTAGACTTGAAGGGCATGAAAGGGAAGCATCAGTTGGGAAGGGAGTAAGACAGGGTTGTAGCCTTTCTCCGATGTTATTCAATTTGTACATTGAGCAGGCGGTGAAGGAAAGCAAGGAAAATTTTGGAATAGGCATTGAAGTTCAGGGGGAAGAAATAAAAACATTGCGTTTTGCTGATGACATTGTAATTCTGTCAGAGACAGCGAACGACCTGGAAGAGCAGTTGAATGGAATGGACAGTGTGTTGAAGAGAGCGTATAAAATGAACATAAACAAGAGCAAAACAAAAATAATGAAATGTAGTCTTAGAAAATCAGGCGATGCCGAAGGAATTAGATTAGGTAATGAGACAATGAAGGTGGTAGATGAGTTTTGTTACTTGGGTAGTAAAATAACATGCGATGGTCGCAGTACAGAGGATATAAAATGCAGAATGGCAATGGGAAGAAAAGCATTTTTGAAAAAGAGAAATTTGCTAACATCGAATATTAATTTAAGTGTAAGGAAGTCTTTTCTGAAGGCAATTGTGTGGAGTGTTGCCTTGTACGGGAGTGAAACATGGACGATAAGCAGTGCGGACAGGAAGAGAATAAAGGCTTTTGAAATGTGGTGTTACAGAAGAATGCTGAAGATTAAGTGGATAGATCACATAACTAATGAAGAGGTACTGAACAAAATTGGCGAGAAAAGGAATTTTTGGCATACCCTGACTAAAAGAAGGGATCGCTTGGTAGGACATATTCTTAGACATCGAGGATTCGTAAATTTAGCATTGGAGGGAAGTGTGTGTGGTAAAAATCGCAGAGGGAGACCAAGAGACGCGTATAGTAAGCAGATTCAAGTGGATGTGTGTTGCCGTTCTTATGAGGAGATGAAAAGGCTTGCTCAGGATAGAGTAGGGTGGAGAGCTGCATCAAACCAGTCTCCGGACTGAAGACCATAACAACAACAAAACAGCCACAAGTCACTACAATTATTTAATTATTTATTGAATTTAACCGGTTTCACTCTATACACAACAGCATCGTCAGAATATATAATAATAGCTATTGATTTATATAATCATATTTTAGTGCAGTAGTAGTTGTACTATGACATCTGGAAAGTTGGATGTTTTTGAACAGCTGATGGTGAAAGCGGCAAAGATTTAATTGCTTAGTATTTGTTACATTCACTGTATAGTCCGCAAACGATACCTTTGGACGTATGAATGTTCATGTATTCAAAAATATCGTAATAAAAAGAACTATGCTAGGCTAATACGGCAGGTTAGCGTCTTATTAGTAATCAGCTCACAGGATTTCGTCGAATAGTAGAAAGAAACCATTTAAATGAAATTCATTCTGCTCGTATAATAAATTCAGAGAGATTTTCTTTCTCCCTACAAAAATTTCCAACTGTTCTAAAATATCCAACACAGGGCATTTATTTGTCGTGTGGTTAACCTTCATGCTGTCTTTAATATTACCCAAATGTGCCCAATCTTTCGCCAATGCTCACCCAGTACTGAATGGTTCAAATTTAGAGTGCAGTGTTCTTTATAACGTACATTAAACGATCTTCACGTTTGGACAATGTACGTGCACCTGAAAATTTTGACAATCTACTTTATGTACTCCCGATTATTGATTTATCCTTGTGTAAATTTTCTTTGTGTTTAAGTTTGTGCTTAAGTCACAATCAGTTCGTAAAGGAACTTTCACCTAATGTAATTAACAAAACAATCTGTTATATCAATATCCTTTTTTACAGTATACATTCTGACTATGCACTTGTGTATACAGTGAAACCGGTTAAATTTAATAAATAATCGTAGCAAATTGAGGATGTTTTATAAAATCAAATTTAGCATTCGGTATCTTACGCCATCATCTGTAAACAACTGACCAGCGCTGAGAAAAATACTTGTTTTTAGATCACTAAACATTTTACTCAAATGTTCTTTGGTTAAAAATTTTTAACATGTTTGCACTTTCACGGTAAATATGCTGTTCAATAAACCCGCTTATTATGATTTACTAACTTTTGGTTTAAGAAGGTCAAAATAACACACATTACTTAGGCTACCTAAAATACGTAATGAATGGTACTTTCTGTTCCTAACACAAAATTTGGAATTCCTCTACTAAGAGTGACGGAAGAATCCATGTCAAAGTCTTATATTCAGATTTGACTACTGCTGTCGTAATATGTTTATCTTCTTCAGTAAATGGTTTTTAAAAATAGATGTGCGGACAGGACTTTGTTTTCTCGATATACAATTATGCAGATTCATAAAAACATTTGCGTGACTACTGACTCGAGGAAGGATTTAGAATGTGAAAGGATATGGCATGGGAGATCTGTTTGCGGACTAGGTCTGTGGGGTAATTACTGTCTGTAAAGGCCCTTGTGAGACCCTCATCATATTCAGAAAGGGAGTTCTTGTCACTGCAGGTATGCCGTCCACGTGTGGTTAGGCTGTAAGGCAGAGATTTTTTGATGTGGAAGGTATGGCCGTCACAGACAGAAACTACCCCACATACCTAGTCTGCAAAAAGATCTCCCGTGTCATAACCTCATACATTCAAAATCCTCCCTCTAACACCAGTAACCATCCACAAAAAAGCTCTTCCCTTGTCGCTGCCACGCGGCGGAGCGGCCGAGCGCATTGAGGCGCTATGCTACAATGCGCGAGGCCGCCCCCCGTCGGGGGTTCGAATCCCCCCCTCGGGCATGGATGTTTGTGCTGTCTTTAGTATAAGCTAGTTTGTAAGTTTAGGGACGATGACCCAGTAATTAAGTTTCATAAGCTCTACAAACATTTGAACCCTTGTCGCACAGTAGTACCTGGGCTCGAACAACTAAATTGCATCCTTCGCCAAAGTTTTGGTTTTCTGTCCTCGTGCCCAGAAATGAGAGACATCCTGCCAAAGATCCTTCTCACCCCACCTAAAGTTTCCTTTGCCCTCTCAACCTCTATAACATCCTAGTCCACCCCTATGCCACCCCGAAACCCAGCCCACTGTGTTAGAGATCACCCCTTGCGAAAGACCTCGCTGCAAGATCTACCCACCCAGCACTTCCTATTCCAGTCCAGTCACAGCCTTATCCTGCCCTATCAGAGGCCGGGCTACCTGTGAAAGCAGCCATGTAATTTACCAACTGTGCTGCAATCACTGTGCAGCTTTCTATGACCACTAACCAGCTGTCCATTTGGATGAGGGACTGATAGTCTAGTCGTTTACCCCCCTTTACCCAAGAACAACAACAACAACAACATTAGGATGAATGGCCACCGCTAAACAGTGGCCAAAAAGAAGGTGGACCACCCTGTGGCATAGCATGCTTGATTTCAATGGCTGCTTCACAACCCGGGCCATCTGGATCTTCCCACCCATCACCAGATTTTCTGAACTGCACAGATGTGAGTTATCCTTACTACATTGTCCGATCCCAAAATCATCCAGGCCTTAACCTACGATAACTTCTCTTTATTTCACACCTTACAGTTCTTACCTCTCTATCCTAAACCTCTCATATTTTGACTGGTGTGTGTGTGTGTGTGTGTGTGTGTGTGTGTGTGTGTGGGTGTGTGAGTGTGTGTGTGTGTGTATGTGTGTGTGTGTACGAGCGCGTGTGCACGGAAGGCGTTTTATTTTTTTATTTTTTATTTCTCAATTTTTTAAAATCTACTTTTATTTTGTTCAGTCTATTTTATTATCTTTATTTTATTTTTCTCCCCTCACCTGCCTCTCGACTCCATTCCTAAGCTGCATCTTGTTAATCCCATCTAGGCCGTGCTGTATCCATCCCCACCACCGTGACGCAACGTTCCTATCCACACTCCCCTTCCCTTTCCGATTTACACACCGCAGAGCGTGATTCGAAATGCGGCAACCTGAGGTGACGATTGCATGACTGTGTTGTGTGTCTATGTGATTGCATGAATGTTCTATTTTCTTAAGAAGGCTATGGCCGATAGATGAAAGTGTTGTATGTGCATGTCTTTTGTATGTGCCTGTCGCAGCTTATCGCCACGCCTTTCCGGTGAGTTGTAAACTGTCCTTATTACTATATTATTAATTGCAATATGGACTTTCAAATATATATATATATATATATATATATATATATATATATATATATATATATATATATATATATATATATATATATATTTTTCCACTCCTCCGAAGCCGAGCGGATCTCTAGGATAATATGTAAATATCTTAGGCATTTTTTAAAATAGTAATTTTTTAAATATTTTTTATTATTTTTTTCTTAAATATTTGCAAATGTAACCCGAAAAACAGGCCAGTGCGATTTTATAATTTGTTATCCTTTTCGGGCTTTTTGTAAGGTCTTTCCAAAGAAATTCAATTACAGCGAAGATTCACATATTCGGGTGGGGGGTCCCTCATTTTCAAACAACGAAATCAATCCAAATGATTATGATTCAAGATTATTTATTATGACTTATTATTCTTTTGTTATTTTTATATTTATATATAAAAAGATATTTTATTGCCATATATTATTCAAAGATCAATTATTATACTCAAACGGTTCTTCGATTTCCATTAAGTAACTTAACAGCAAAAGCATATGTCGAGAGAGTCACATGAATTATATGGTTTCCGTGTGTACTAAGTTTGAGTCAAAATATCGCCAAAAGCTATTCCTTATTAAAATCTGAACAACTTGAAATGTTTTTAATCTGATGCATAATACCCGAGATAGAGCATAGTGTGCCCTTCTGGCGGCATCCGGTTGTATCAACAGAGAGAGGTTCTGCTCGCTATCGCAAAACAATACACCTGTACAATTTGCACCTATCGGTTGAACGGCGCGGTCTGAATAGTAGTTACAGACAGAGTGTGAAACAACCGGTATTTGTGTAGATATCTATGAAACGGTGCGGATATGGTGAAAACTTAAGAGAGAAAAGTTGTAGAGGATCCGGTTATTCCACTTTCATTTCAGATGGTCATTTGATGCGTTATTTGAAATTAAATTTCGAACTGTAAAAAGGTCTTCGAAAACGACCCACTTTTACTGTTAGAAACCTAGACCAGAAAACAGCTTCGAATGCCATCAATGTATTGCTTAAATTTGTTTTCTTTCGCGACACCAGATTAGACTTTCTGATGTAACTGCACTGAGAGGGCACTGCACTCAGTATGTAGTAATCATATTCACTTCCACAAAACAGTATGAAGATGACAGCTAATACGCAACTACGAATGTAATTAAACCGAATACTGTGGCTACACATTGTTTAATATGTCTTTCAAGCATGGTACTTTGAACGCTTATTTCTGTGTGTGTGAATACGTGTGTGTGTGTGTGTGTGTGTGTGTGTGTGTGTGTGTTTGCTGTGTTTGTGTGTGTCTCTGAGAGAGAGAGAGAGAGAGAGAGAGAGAGAGAGAGAGAGAGAGAGAGAGTAAGTGTATGCACTTGTGTACGTCTAAGTTGTGATTTTTCAATGCAGTTCAGTTGCAACTGCGAATGTTTGAAAGTTATGTAGCCACTCCGCAAGTACGTGTGCTGCGATGCCTACCATAAAACAGTGGAGATATTTCTGCTATCCCACAATTTACGAGTTTTTAATCAATAATGATGTTTCACACCCAGACGCAATTTGTTTTCGTTTAACTGCAAAATTAAACTCTCGGAAATTACATCAGCTCGCCGCAGCCTTCGTAATTATTAACCATTATCTCATTGAGATTTAAACTTGATTAAGTGGACTTTTGCAGATAGTACTGACAAATTTTAAACTCTGCTCCACTTTGGTCATGTTTCCAAATGAATGGACACACAAATAGCGTCTGTTTCATCCATATACATGTGTATCTACAGCTACACTCCAAAAGCCACATCACGGTGTGTGATAGGGCGGTAACTGTCCCAAAACTCTACCTCTCCCTGTTCAATTCCCGTTTCATGCGTGGAAAGAATGACTGTCAGAAACTTCTATATGGATTACTGAGTTCCTGTTTCCCTGATCTTTTTCTTCACGTCTTATTTCAAGTCGCTGCCTGACTCTTCCTGGAACATTCTCTTTGGTCGGGGCTTCGAATCCCCCCTCGGGCATGGATATTTGTGCCATCCTTAGTGTTAGCTAGTTCGTAAG
Organism: Locusta migratoria; assembly: GCA_026315105.1. Classification (NCBI taxonomy): domain Eukaryota; kingdom Metazoa; phylum Arthropoda; class Insecta; order Orthoptera; family Acrididae; genus Locusta; species Locusta migratoria. The sequence goes on along the minus strand of CM048746.1, from coordinate 410,861,086 downwards.
TAGTTTGTAAGTTTAGGGACTGATGACCCCGTAGTTAAATCCCATAAGCTATACAAACATTTGAACATTTGATTCTCTTTGGTAGTTTCGTCAGTAAAACAATGGCTGACTATGCGTGGCTCTGAAACAGTATCGTTCGGAGTTTCTTATCGAGTCATGATGATGTATAATGAACTCTACATAAGCTACTCGTGATGTGATTTCAAGACGATCTTTGGTGGAAAATCTCTATGGGAATTACTCATACAGAGAATATAAATTAAGTTTTCCTGGAACGATCCTCTTAAATCTCACATAAAACTGTCCTTGACCATAGCGGTAATAAAAATTCAGAGAAATGGTAATGCGGATGTACAAAGGGATGTTCTATAAGAAGATCACAGCGTGCAACAGTGGCGTTACCTTTCTTGTATATACAAGAGTAGCCGTATGGACGATATTTTACTGATGTACTTGAGGAATAATCTGATTAGGAGTTTTGGGACAACAGATTACTTCACTGGAAGGAGTCGATGGTATTACATTACATCCACATGCACTATAGCAACAATAATTGAGTCTCCTTAAATCTTGCTGTATTTCGCTACAAAATTTCTTTACACTACTTCCGTTTTGACGACTTGGTGCAGTCCATATAGGCTCTTTTGGTACCTTTCCTCTTACTCTGTGTGATAATGTTGGTTTTTGATTGACTTTTCATTTGTGAAAATATAAAATACTTGAATATTTTATACAGCACATTTATTTATAAAACTTTTAGAAATTTATTGTTTTTATTGATAACCAATAAGATATTTTAAATGTTATTCTTACACGCTACATACTGAATAAGGGAGTTTTAGGCATCTTACCCTTTTACGTGCAAGCACCAGACATAGCTGCAATCGTTTACTGTCTCCATGATGACATTGTAGCGCCTGTCTCTTTCTGTGGTTGGTCGTGGGAAGAAAGATACGATATTATGACTTAAATCAATCTGCCTTACTTCCGCTTTCCAATTAACAGGTGACTTACATTTTAATCTTCTGTTGCTGTGACGGTTGTCAAAACCGGATCTCCTCTCTTCAAGCAGTGGTTTCTTTTATTTTGTAAATGAATAAAAATGATAAGAACATGGGAAGGGTACAGACAATTAGTCGGACAGTTGATTGAAATAATCTTTGTATTCTGAAAGTAGCATATAGAATTACGAGGTAGCCTGTTACATCTTATTAAACGGTTACTGTTCTTGCTGCAGGACAAAACAAACAATAGAGAGTAAACATCGAAAATAAAGCATATTCAAATATTTCGACCAGCCTTTAACGAGAGAGATATAGAGCGTATTGAGTTTCATGCAAATTCCCGTTGGTCATGAGAACAGTAGAATGAGCCCGAAACAGGGGCCGCACAAAAACTAAAGGACAAGCATCTTAGTAATCATCGCGCCTATCGCCCGATATGCTGACCGTCGCGACAGAAACGATATTACTTCACTTATTCGCGAATACCTGCTCGGTGGACCTGTGATGTTCCCGTCGTTCAACGAAATATCACCAAGACTGAGCATGGCGGATTCTGCTCAATAGGCGATCGCGGACCTGTCCTAAGAACTGCCCGTTTTCTAACGCGAGTTTCGCTCCGCTGATTCATCCGTCGGCAAAACTCCTTGACCCAGAGTACAGTTAGTGTTCACTCTGGCCCGCAAGAACCTGTTTCACGACTCATAGGGTGGCGGCCTGTCTTGGAGGCAACTCGTCATAGACGGCGGGAGCAGAAGTGTCCTCCGCGAAGACGTTGGCTCTCCGGGTTTTAACGGCTCCTGTAGCCTTTCTGGCTGATCGCCATCTTGACAATTTAATATATTAATTAATGCAGAATATGGAAAATTATTTCGCCCCCACGAGACGATGGTCTTCTGGTCAGGCAAGCAAACGTTAATTTTAGATCGTGGGGGAAAATTAGTTTTATATGATTTGATTGGCGATTAATTATACCAACTTCTTGACTATTAATCGGACCTAACTTTGTAATACTTCAAACGAAACGTCATTTTTCATTAGATTGGAATCCGTCGTCAGAAACTTAAGAATTATTTTCTTTATGCCCACTGTCTTTGTTCTAAAGGCTGGCCATGACATCTTTTTACTGGTCTGTGAAACGTTTTAGCTGTACAACACTATCAACGAACATAAACATACGGGATTGTATGGTCATACTCATGTATTGTAGATAATGAATATTCTGTCATTATCCTCGTAAATTACTGATTACCACCAAAGAACTACCATAGATTACAGATCTCAGCCCAAAATTTCGCGCCTTCGGCGCTCAATTACGAAGAGAGCCTCTCTGTTAACCTATATATAACTATCAGAGCGGAGCTACAGATCACTTTTGAAAAACAACATCGTAATCTATAATCTATGTTCTGCTTGTAAGCAAACTATCGTCTTTAACTCAGATATGATGTCATTGGTCAAAACCGACTATCGTATCGCGGTCTATCAAATGTATTCACGCCGCGGTTTCCACAGCAACCATTGGCGTCGCTAAATTTTTACTTTTGATTTGGAATCTTGTCTTTGATTCTAATTTTGCCGTTATCAAGTGCCAATAGATGACAGGTATTTCTTAGACAACTAATTTCTTAATTAATAACATGTACAATTACGTGTAATAGAGAACGAAATTGTTTATTTATATTTCTACCTTGTTAGATAAAGTCGGGTGTCCGATACCAGTCGTCGGCTTTGAACAATGTCGTCATACTTTGTCAAGAGACGTTACAGTCACGATAAGTTTGATACAAGGATCGCATTATAATAAACAATTGAATGTGGCTAAGCCATGTCTCCACCATAACCTTTCTTCCAGGAGTGCTAGTCTTGCATGGTTCGCAGGAGAGCTTCTGTGAGGTTTGGAAAGTAGGAGGCGAGGTACTGGCGGAAGTAAGGTTGTGAGGCGGCATCGTGAGTCGTGTCGGGATAGCACAGTCGGTAGTGCGCTTGCCCGCGAATGGCAAAGGTCCCAGGTTCGATTCCCGGTTCCGGCTCACAATTTTAATCTGCCTGGAAGTTTCAGTTATTTTTATGTTAAAAACTTTATCGAGTTCGTATGAATGTGTCCCAAACACACTGCATTATCGTTTGCCAACATATTCATGGAACTTATCATTGTAATACACTACTTTATTCATGTAAAGATATAAGTAAAACCGTCAAGATTGCATTACATTATCCTGTAATGTGTGGAAGCATAGTGTGTTACTCAATAGATGAGGGTAAAACTGGTTGTTTACTCTATCATATCTATATGTTTCTGGAATATTACGGACATCTAACCCTCCCATGACGTAAGCATCTTTACTCTCCTCTCGTTAAGATCGTGTTACGTCGTATCTAGGTACAATATTCAGTAATCTCGTACTGTGACCGAAAAGGACAGTACAAACTAAAACTCTAAGAAAAAAATCCGGGGCCGCGGTGGAGTAGCCGAGCGATCTAAAGCGTCTCGCTGCGGAGCGCGCGGATCCGCCGTGGAGGTTCGAGTCCTCCCTGGGGCATGGGTGTTTGTGTTGTCCTTCGGTTAGTTTCCCTAGGTTTAAGTAGTTTGTAAGCTACGGACTGATGAACATGCAGTTTGGTCCGATAGATTTACGAACATTTGAAAGAAGTCCACGTAAAATGACAACTTTTCAAATCAAATGTTTGTAAAGCTTATGGGACTTAACTATAGGGTCATCAGCCCCTAAACTTACAAACTACTTATTAACTACCTTATACTAAAGACGGCACAAACATCCAAGCCCGAGCGGGGATTCGAATCCCCGACGGGGAACGGCCTCACGCATCGTAGCATAGCGCCTTAATGCATTCGGCCGCTCAGCCGCGGCTGACAACTTTTGTTTGCGGTGCTATTAATTTCATACAGAACACAGAAAGTTGTTTCACAATATATGTGGTAAACATTATAACGAGATTTTAAATTCTGAAAATGTCAGAAGTGTTTGGCAGAATTCTATCCCGAAATTTGCGTCACTTCCCGGATTTCTGCAAGTGATATTCGCGAATGATATTATTAAGGGCTTTATTCATTTGCTGGAGAGCTACATGAAATAATTCTGTGCTTAATAGCTCATGTGTTGAATGAGTTTTGTCAGAGACAAATCTTTCGCCTATGCTTCCCGTCAAAGCTAGTCGATCTCAATCAATCATCAACCCTAGACGTCGAAATTTCAACTATCTAGCAGTTTACTAACTGGACGTGCTGCATACTGCCAACCACAGTTAAAAAGTGTCTCTAACAAGGGAATGGTCTAAACGACAACCAACCAATTAGGTTAATTTTTAACAGGTCATTTGTCTTTGAATGAGAATGGAGAAATGTAAGACCTTGGCTCGCTATGTCCCGGATTTTGAGAAATGCGCTCTGAAAATCTATGAGAATAAACCGAATCGAACTGTCATTATAGTTAATTGTACACTGAAAATTGTTTATCTCTATGAATCCTATCATGAAACGCGAATTTTCTGAGAAATCAAAACAAGTAACTTTCACGTCAGTATTTTATACACGCAGTGAAGTAAACATGCTGCAGCTCATAAGGCGCTACCCAATGATTGATAAACTTGGTTCGCGAAAGGAAATTTCGTATTTGACTCAAACACGAATACATTGTTACTTTCTTTTGTTTTACATAATTGACTTTCTTCGGTACGTAATTGGTTCGAATTAGAGGGCTCTTAAGAAAAATTAAGTAGGGATATTTAAAGGATAGGTAAATCAATTAACTAAAGCGGTTGCTTTTAAGCTTTGGTACCTTACAAAAGGTCCGAAAAGGACTGCTTTTAATTCATTAAGAGTATTCTCAGAGGCTGAGCACGGAATTGTATACCTATGTGCCCAACGAGTAATGTTTATTTTTATCGTCAATTAAAATATTTAAACGCCACAGAACTGCTACTTGTTTCTGGAAATCAAGTAAAAATTACACAACCAAACGGACGCGCACCCCAAAAACTGTTTACGCTTCTGTTTCTCGGCAGATTGAATTATTTGGACGGTACGCATCACAGATCCTACACTTAAGCCTTCTTCCGTTATGCTCATTGTATGTAGGTGTTTCTTGAAATTCCCATAGCCGCTCATCAGTCCAACCACGCGTTTAATCTCTTTCGTGTTCTAGGCCAGGATTACAGAGATTTTGTAAAACATGGTTTTGACATCATTACCTTGCCATGTTTTTGTGGTCCAGTATTCTACGTGTTGTCTTCTGAGCAAGTTCCGTAGTTCTTGTTTGATTATCGCCTTGGTGAGTGTCAGGACAGATTACGGTCCAATGAATGGAGTCTTTGCATCCAAATTTTCAAATGTTTGTTAAGCTTAAGGGACTTAACTGCGGGGTCATCAGTCCCTAAACATACAAACTACTTAGAAACTACCTTATATTAAAGACGACACAAACATTCATGCCCGAGGGGGGATTCCAACCTCCGACGGGAAACGGCCTCGCGCATCGCTGCATAGCGCCTCAATGTTCTTGGCCACTCCGCCGCGGCAGTCTTTGCATCCCCGAGTGTCCAGGATGCACTCCAGATTTTTATTGGTTTTCCCCAGATCCGCCAGAACACTTTCATATTTTTCAACAATCTTATGTCGTGTTGCAGGAGTGGCCAACAGGGCAGCCTGACTGTCTGAATAAAAGTAGATGTCGTGGTAGTACCCTACCAACGCAAATCCTCTTCCACACACGCCCTGATGGCAGTGATTTTGGCCTGGAATTCCGAGGTCAGTTTCCCTAGAAAGATGTCACCTCCAATTTTGGCTGCCCCCTGTACAACTCGAACTCAGTATGATGTAAAACTGTTTTCTCCTCCACCCTTCCAATTGTTATATCGTAAGGCTTGTTGAAGCAGTTGCCACTTATAGATTTCAGGAATTTCTCCAAATGTTCCTATATTTACCTTACTATGATTCTAGATGTCCCAATGGGATAGAAATTTTGCCGAAGGTGTAATGGGCGTGGTTTCCATCTCAGCAGTTGGTATGCTGCTAGTTCCTCCTGTTTTGGCTAATCAGGCCATTCCCTGCCTCTTACCAAGCTCTTTAGCTGCAACCCGCTGTTATACCCGCTGTTGTACTTTCTTCCACCACACAACAGCCCCATACGTGATCCTGGGTCGAGCCACGGAGGTGTATATCCGCTGCATACCTTTGGTACATATGCCCCAGTTTTTGCCACAAGCTCTCCTGGTACTTACCAGAATACCTTTCATCTTGGAGCAAATACTCCTTATGTGCCTGTCCCATAAGAGTGAAATATCTAAGGTTACCCCTAGGTATTTCACTATTCCCTTCACAGGTACAGTTTCATCGAAAAAGCTTTAGACTCCAACATGAATATTGGACACACTTCTTCGTGAAAGGTACAACAACAGTCTTCGTAGGTCTAACTCACAGATCTTGTTTTCTGCACCAGTGTTGCAAAATGTCGAACGCCATATTCCAGACTGTGTCATCAAACTCGCTGTGTATTACTGAGACAATGTCATTAACACCGTTTCTCAGCCGATGACAACATATGTCAAATTTGTATTAAATTTCATCACGGTAATTAAATAATTTTAAGCATTAACCGTCATTGTTTTGCAATGAATTTGGAAGGCAACGCTGTAGTTACTCTGGTACTGTAATACGAGGCGCGTCGAGAAAGTAAGTTCCGTTTGGTAATAAAATGAAATTGTACAAAGATACAGAAGAAATTTTTATTGCACAAAATTCTACAACGTTTAAGCTACTTTTCCACATAATTGCCGAAATTTTGCAGGTATTTGTCATAGCGTGGCACCAGGTTTTGTATACCTTCTTCATAGAAATCTGTCGCCTGTGTCTTCAAACAGTTGGGAATAGTAAAATTTGGGGGAAGTCCATATCGAGAGCACTAATTATAACCTACGGTTTTTTCCAGGATCTTGTCATCAATCGCTTGAACCAGTTCTTCTGTAACCAAAGGTGGACGCCCACTTCGTTCTTCAGCGTGCACATCACTACGCCCGCCATTGAACTGTCGGACCCATCTTCTCACCATCGAATCACTCATCGCATTTGGTCCATAAACATCGCAAATTCGCCGATAAATTTCACTTGGTTTCACTTTCCTAGCATTCAGAAACTGAATCGCCGACCTGATTTCAGAGGCGGCGGGATTTTCAATCAACGCCGACATTTCAAACAAGCACAACAAAGCGTACGTAACTGACAGCGATCTCCAAATGGCGCACGTTCTTCTCCTTGATACACATCGTCTACAGCACATGTGCGAAACTGCAGTCGCAGCACTGCAGCGGAGATAAATTGAAACGGAACTTACTTTCTGGACGCGCCTCGTATTTAGATGAACTAGGTGCAATGAATATATACCCTTCTAATTGGTCTTTCATAAGCCATCTTTGTCCTCGAGAACTTGTGACGATACGTAACAGTGACATCATTAGCGTTTGCTGAGGGATTATTGACGAATAAGAGTTAATCCAAAATTACGCTTTTGTTATGCCCCTATTGATTTATTTTCTTTTAGAAACCTCTAATTCCAAGCAGTTCAGCAACGAGGAAAGTTATGTATGCTAAACAAAGTAGAAATAAAGCAGTATCCGCGGGTAAATCCATCACGGGTGATGCATGTTCACCTTCTAGCATTTTTAACCGACGTTGGTAAAAAAAAAAAAAAAAAAAAAAAAAAAAAAAATATATATATATATATATATATATATATATATATATATATATATTGTCATATCTCGGAAAATATGTGTTTTAGGAAAACATTCATGACGACAAGAAATACTCAAATTGCAATTATTTAACGAGTCATTTAATTTTGATCCGATTTAGTGACGTGACGTTTAAGGGTTCTTTTCTTCAAAATCTGGAAGGTACTTACATATTTGTTCTTACAAAAGCGATGTATCAAAGCTGAACCAAAGTTTTTGGCTATCTGAGGTCGTTCCCTTATAAGTGAGGAAAGGGATTTCCGATGCGAATACGGTAGCTTAAATTTACTCGGAACAGCACCTTAAACACGAAGCAGATAATTGGATCTCAGGCAACAGAGCTGCATATGCTTGTAGCAGGGTGCCTATGTCTTGTTGCTCTCAGGGGCATGAACTGTGTACACAGCGCAGCACAACTATTAGCGATTTCGGCGCCCATTCAGACATGTAGCCACAAGCCGCCGGAGGGTAAGCAACCCCTTCGACATCCTGTACCGTATGTTTGCCTGCTAGCAGGCGCTAACTAAGTTTCAGAGCGCCGTTCAGGTGAGTGGGTCTCACAATCCCTTACAGTTAGGTTCTTGAAGAGCCCGACAAAGTTTCTCAGTTGCCGTCAAAGATGTTGCTAAATGCGTTGAGTCACCGTTTTACTCACGCATGTGACAGTCTTGCACCTTACGTGTACAACCCAGAAAAGCCACAAAACAAGGACTGAAGAACCATACAAAGACTTTTGGGTTGAGAGCACTGCAAGTGTTTTAGTAATAGTAGTTCAGTAAATAAATACTGCAACCGGCCACAAGTTCTTTTTCATGAAACCATCTATTGCTCCGTTACAAGTTTCAGACCTGAGACGATCATCAGACGGTTGTGTTGAGTCTGTATGGTTTTTTACGATAGTGTCCGAAAATAACAAATGCTTTGTCAATATAAAGATTACAAAGAACGTTTCTGTTCCAAACAAAGCAACATTTTATGTTTCCATTATTTACACATGATTTTATATTCTGTCTATGCTACATGTATGGCACTCACTATATAGGATGTCTGTTATCGTTAGTTTCTGGTCACTGAGCTTCTCAGACTTCATGATAGTTGCTTAAAACTGTTACACCCCCTCCGCCCCATCCCTACACACATACACACATCGAAAAGAATGTCCTATCACCTTAATTCCAAAGTCTCCTGAACCCTGACGTTGAATTAGTGTGTTGCATCAACAGCAGAGTTCCTTACATAGTCAGTATATGTCACTGAACCCGCTGATGTAAGCAACGATCCATCAGCAATACCAATGCAATGGAGTTAGTAAGATGGCCGATCAGTTCCAGTCATAACACCATGCACTAAGAACACTCCTGGTATTGCCTGTAGTTCTGTCATGTCTAGAATATCCTTTCGAAGTTTGATCGTATCGCATTCTTAATTTGTGTCACGAGGGACTCCGATCAGGGGAAGATTCCGGACGACTCTGAGTGAACGAAATCGATGTTTTACAGACGCGGAGTAGGTACAGAGATACAGAAAGAGTCGATGACTTACCTCGCTCTGGCAGCCCAAAGGCCATCATAGCAACGGTTTGTTGACCGCAGCTTCTGGATTTCTATTCGAAGGAATCCTCAGAGGAACGCCTCCTTGCTGATTAATGATTTTTGTGCAGCTACCGTTTCGACTCAAACTAAACTAAATAGGCTACACGATAAGCAACTGCACTCCCGTCTTCCATAGCGAAGTCCAGCTGTTACAACTATACAGAATGCAGCATGGTACATGTAACACTAACAGCACGCTAAATGTACTCGTAACAATTTGCATCCAGTACTACTCACAGATAAGATTCGCATTCAACCAGGGAACCGTCTTAGATGTTTTTGGACGCTGTCTGATCAGGCTGAAAGTGTTAGACACAACGTCCAGCGATCGCACGTAGGATTCCCTCTTGTTTGGGTTGGCACTATGAGTCACCACCGTACGTCACTAGTGCTCATAGAAGACAATCAGATGACTAAGCGGTTCAAGGATGAACAAATGTGCAACCATTTCGCTGAGGGATTTGTCTCATTGGCCGACAGTTCTCGTGCTAATCGTGCACATTTTGTGAATGCGTTCCGTCATGGCAATGACACCTCAAGATTAGAATGATCAGAATGTTCTCAATACATCAACCTTATCGAACATAGCTTACATAGGATTTTCTAAGAACGAGAATAGTGTCAGAGATCTACGCCGAATCTCCCTTAAGACGGGTGACAATATGGACCAACAGTTCCTTGATGCTCTAGTGGAGAGTATGCCACGACGAACGCTGGCGTGCGTCAGTGGAAAATGATGTGGTACCGGGTATTGCGGGTACTGGTGTATGCTGCAAGCTGGAGCATCAACACAACCTTCTGTTATAGGGCACACCCGCGAAACTAGTAACGGTGCAATAAATGGTTTCATAAATGAAGTCTGGCTGGTTGCTTTAGTTACTTCGGTACACTATCCAGCTGCGGATCACAATGAAATACAGTAAACTGGTTCCGTCCTGTACATTAGAGCAACCGTTTGTGTCGTGCGATGACTTTCATTACATAACTGATGATCGGTCTTGAAGGTGTTTATGTTTGTGTTCAGTTAATACCCTGATGTACTGAGCACAGTTCTTGAATGAACAATTTTATTATTTCCATATTTCCCTTTAAGTTAATTCGCTGTCATGTGACACGACGTTGTAGTTCTGGATCCCTAGACCAAACTAAATCGATAAGTAAGTAGATCCTGCCGTGATAAAAAATAAAATAAATAAATAAAAATAAAAATAAAAACAGACTTGTAATGTAACTCTAGTACGGAAACTTATTAGATAATCAAACACTTCAATGCGAATAATCAGTGAAGAAGCCTTACTGTTCAGGTATGCGTCACATAGAGGGAAATTGGTACAGCAGAACGTACTACATAATAATTGTGAACTTGTATACTTCTTTGATATTACTGGACGAAATAATCGATCCCGAGTAGATATCCGCTTTCTACTTGGAATTATCTTGATTGCGTTATTGTTAAATGACGTTTATAAACAAAAGGTGTTACTTTGTTGAATTCCAGAACACCGAATTTAACAACAAATCAATACAGACCTCATCCGGACTCTTGATCAAAAATTGGAACTTACGTCGGACGAAGGCGTAGTGTAGTTATAGTATATCAACAGTGACTGTATTACGTTACATTTTTTCGAACTGGTACAAATCAAAGTTACAATTACAATTTATTGGAAATTTGAAAACACAAGCAGATATTAGAATACAGTAGACAAATGTGGGAAACTGGTGTAATAATCACAGTCTGTAAGGAGGTTTATACCCCAAAGTTAATAAATATCTGTTCTTTGCGTTCGTAAAAGTTTTGATTTATGCAGATATACAGTGATGTTCTTCATTACTAACATTTAAACTGCATTAAGACTTTATGTACAACTGAACTGCAAATGCATCGTTAAAATACGAAATCAATGTCTTTTTATCCTAATGTAAAAACTTCTGCAAACTGAACTTTCATTTTTAAATATGGTAGATTTTACAAGTACTCATCATTTTAGCGTTAATGTCGGATAAGTAACACTTTGGACAAGTCTACTGCCTGGAAGTTGTCGGTTTAACTACTGTGAACTGACATTGTAATTTACATTTAAAGCGCTGACAAGTTGTATCGGATACTACAATATGGGGATTTCTTTCACTGCTTATTTGAAGGACTTTACACTTATCATTGTTATCTAAACAATTTTGCAACTGCTTTTTATCTTCTGGCGACTTTACCATCCGGTTAGCGATGGCATCATCCGCGAACAGTCTAAGGGAGCTGGTCACATTGATCCCTATATCGTTTCTAAAGATTAGGAATAGAAGGGGGCCTATAAACTATCCTGTGAAACGTCAGATATAACTTCTGTTTTACTCGATGACGATCCGTCAATTACAACTTTTTTTCTTTCTCACAGTAAATGACTAATACAGTCGCATAACTATGCAACACTAAATAGATACGCAATTTGATTGGCAGGCGCTTGTGAGGTACTGTATCAATAGCGTTCAGGAAATATCGAAGAGCTTTGAAATCACTTGTCGATAGCACTCATCATGTCATGTCAGTAAAGAGCCAGCTGTGTTTCAAAAAAACAACAGTTCCTCAATCCGTGTTGACTGAGAGTCAACAAGCCGTTCTCTTGGTGGTAATTCATAACGGATGAGGAAAATATATATTCTAAAATCGTGCTGCAAACCGACGTCAGTGATATAGGACTGTTAATTTGCTGATCAGTCCCATTGCCGTTCTTAAATATTGGCGTGATCTGTGCTACTTTCAAGTGTATGAATGGGGATCTTTCACTGAGCCACCGGTTGTATATGACAGTTAGGTAGAGGGCTATTGCATCAATATACTCTGAAAGGAACATAACTGGTATACAGTCGTGACCAGGAGACAAGTGTTAAGTGATTAGATTTCATTTAATACTCCAAGGCTATCTACTTCATAATTGTTGTCGCATTTAAAACTGGAAGAATATACAGGGTGTCCCAGCTATCTTGGCCACCCAACATATCTCTGGTACAATAACAGCTATTGGAAAACGTCTTTCAGCGGTATCAATCTACGGCTGGGGCCCATGAATGTACATATTTTTTATTTATTATTTAACATGCCCTATTACATAGTAATATTACATGTTTGATGGTTAGATTCAGGGGATTACATCAAATGTTTTTGCAAACACATGTACAGTATATAAGTTGACAGGGTTTACAAAGGAACAAACAATTTTATGCATCAGGAGATCTTATTGAATTACAAAAATTGTAAGAGTCTGTAGTGAATTTATGTACTAAGTCATATTTACTGACGGGCCATCCTCCTCCTTTGGCAGCTATTTTTTTCCTGAGGTGGTCCCTCTCTTTCAATAAATTGCAGCAGTGAAAAAGCACGTGGTCAATAGTTTGGACAGCACTGTTACATGTGCACCTTTCGTCTTCAGTTATTTTGAACCGCTGATAGTAGGCTTTCAGTTTCCCATGACCTGTTAATATAGCTGTAAAATTCTGAGATATTGGAAGTTTAATCAGTAAACGTTGTCGGATCGTAGGAAAATACGGTTTACTGCTTACCCCGTTTTTTGTTCAAATGTTCAAATGTTTGTTAAGCTTAAGGGACTTAACTACGGGGTCATCAGTCTCTAAATTTACAAACTACTTATGAACTACCTACAACTAAGGACGGCACAAATATCCATGCCCGAGGGGGGATTCAAACCCCCGACCGTAGTAGCCGTGCAGACCGTGACTGAAGCGCTTCAGTTCCCTCGACCACCGAGGCCGGCCGTTTTTTGTTATGTGCCACTCAATGTCCCATTTGTTCCTAAACTCTTCTCGAAGTTTCTTCTTTACGGCACTTGTAGATATTTCGTTGTAGCGTATTGATTGTCGTGATCGAGTTGCTCTTTTAGCAAGGTTGTCCGCTAGCTCATTTCCCCATATCCCTTGAAGTGCCTTAACCCATTCGAAATGCACCAGCTAGTTGTGCGTCTGCAACCTTCTGATTTTACATCTTATTTCTTCAAACAATGTACATATTTGGAAACATTCTAAAACGAAAGCAAATGTGCTTTTTAACAAAAACTTTTTTTTTAAGGACACCCTACATTTTTTCATCAGCAATCCATAGCATGACAAATCACATAAACAACGTCGTTGATTACATCGCAATATTCCAATTAAATCCCGAGATATTGCGACGCGAAGTTGACGCTTGAAATACGCGAAACGCGCGGCTAGCGCACGTCCTGAGACTCAGGCGAGAACCCCATGCTACGTTGATACCGGTGAAAGTCGTTTTCCAGTATCTGTTATTGTTTCAGAGATATTTTGGGTGGACAAGATAGCTGGGACACCCTGTATAGCGAGGATCTGCTAGAACACACGGATGCAACTTCCATGTTCCTGCAGGAACTAGCTGGCGCGTTTGAGGGAGTTGACTGAAATGTGAGATGACGCGTTAGTCCCTTGCGGGACTGGCAACTGTGCGTTGTCCATCCATGGGCTCCTGCTCAACTGTCTGTCCCGATGTAATTTTGAACAGACTATAGACTGCATTTCTCTCGTCTGCCTGCGCCGATCACTAACGGCAACTGCCGCCATTCCGCGGCTAGACTTTACGACACACTTGCGACGGTGCGGCTGGCTGCCTCCGCTCAGCTGGGTGGCGCAGCTGCCCTGCGCGGTCCGGTGGTCGGGCTTCCGGGCAGCGGAGCCGGCTATCTCCCGGCGACACGGCTGCGACGCATAGCAATGCGGGCTCTGCACTGTGCGCTGCGCGGTCCGGCGGCGCGGCGCGGCGGTTATGCAAACGTTTGCCGATCCGCGCCGCAGTTTGCCCGCCCAAATAGCGCGTGTTTTGTCACCCGCCAGCTGCCGCCCGCCCGCAACTCTCCCCAGGATTGGCTTCGTGCACTCTCTGCACCGCAAACGCCGCGTCCGTGGACACTACGTCGAGTGGAGAATCGCTGTTGTTAGTCACTTTCCTATAGAAAATTACGGACAGCCACAGTGTCCGAAACAATTACGGGAGCATAGTAACGTACTTTACTTATAGTTTACAGTCTACATCTACATAGATACTCTGCAAATCACATTCAAGTGCCTTGCAGAGGGTTCATTATCCACTTTCATAACTTTTCTCTACCGTTCCATTCTCTAATAGCGCGCGGGAAGAAAGAACACCTAAATCGTTCCGTTTTCGATCTGATTTCTCTTATTTTATTGGGATGGTCATGTCTCCCTAAGTAGGTGGGTGCTAGCAAAATATTTCTACATTCTTAAGTATAAGTCGGTGATTGAAACTTCGCAAACAGATCACGAATGAATAACATCTTTCTTTTAATGATTTCCACCCCAATTCGTGAAACATTTCCCGTGACGCTCCCCCCCCCCCCCGGAACGTGATAAAACAAAACAAGCTGCCCTTCTCTGGACCTTCTCAATGTCTTCCGTCAGTCCCACCTGGTGAGGGTCCCACAAGGGGCAACAGTACTCCAGGAGAGGACGCACAAGTGGGATGTAGCCAGTCTCTTTGATGGAGCTGGTGCATCTTCGAAGCGTTCTGCCGATAAAGCGTAACCTTTGGTTCGCTTTCCCCACAACATTTTCTATGTGTTCTCTCCAGTCAAAGTTGTTCGCAAATGTAACTCCTAGGTATTGGGTAGAATCTACGACCTTAAGGTTTGACTGATCTATCGCCTAATTAAAGTTCAGCGGATTTCTTTTAGTGGTCATGTGTATTACTTCACACTTTTCTTTATTTAGTGTCAACTGCCAGTTGTAATTTGTGTGCGATACAGTGCGATATTTGGCTGCCTCAACGCTTCATTTGGGGTTTACATGTCGTTTACCTAGAGCGAGACACCACGGGACTCCTGTAATAGTGAAAATTTCATTGTCTTTGTCGTCTAATATGTTGTGTGTTCACCTCTGACGGGTAGTACAGTTGCACACCTGCGTGGTATGGATAGTTTTGTATCCCATGCTCGTCGCCTTTTTCGTGTCTCGTTTCCGCCGGTTGCCCTGGGTGTCGGTGGCCGAGTAGAGTGACAGACACAGGGAAATAGGATGCACGTGTGTGCGAGTACAAAGTCTGAGTTGACCAGCCAGTGGGACAGCAGAAACTAGAAAAAGCTAGATTAGAACAAGATATGTATTTAGTGTCAATATGATAATTCTTAACTTTTACAAGTTTCATGACTGCATAATGCTGATACATAGTTGAACTTGTGCGACACCACAGATAGTTTGCGGTTATCAATCACTTCTTGAGGGATATTTGACAATTTTTCCATTAGTGCGTTATCCTGCTCAGCAACCGTTGTGGGAGTTGCCGGTCTGGATGCAATGCGCCTGAGAAATGCATCCCACACATTCGCTAACTCGGCTTTAATTCTGTTGAACAACCTGGCACTCCACTCGTTCAATCCCCTCAGCATCAGGCATGTTGTTCACCAGTGCAACTAAGTGAAGACTAGCGTTATCGTCCACCAGAAGGCATCCATCTCCTACGTCACCATCGTAGGGCTCAACAAAACGTCGAAGGATGTCGTCTGTATACCTATGAGTAGCCAAAGCGCTATTCTGCACGAGGTAGAGGTCCGCCAATACTGACTCCTGCCCACACCTTTCGTCCAACACCATGGTATAGCCATTTAACCTGAACATAAGCCGGATTGTTCCGAGTTCCACTCTCTCTCCAGATGAGGGACGACGATACAAATTCTTGACTCGTATATGAACAGAACCCGACGTCATTCGCTATGATTCCAACCATGGTGTCTTCCGCCCAGATTCTGTGAGCTAACGGTGTCGTATTTCTAATGGGTGAGACAACATAGGCCTCCCTGTCTAGACGCCACATTCCTGAGGACGATTTCGGACTGTGTTCGTGTGTTGCAGCTGAGTTTCATTCAGTCTCCTGTCTCGACTGGCTGTTAACTGGAGATAATGGTCATCTCTTGGTGATGTGGTCGGTCATGGCTTTGCTTCTTTTAAAGGTTCCTGTTGTCTGAAATTGCGTCCAGATGCTCGAAATTACACTTTGGAATAACTACGCTGACCCCAAATAATTGTATAATTCGTTTGGTAAAGTAAATACAAGCCAACACCAATCCCGTCTGCAGAAACTCTCTGTTAATACTACTATCTCGTTTGACATAATGTTGTTTTCATTCCGTAGAACCTACAGAAAGACGTCGAATTATTTTAGTTCATTCTGCTGTTTACAGTATGTCAGAACCTAATTATTTCAATTGATCCCTTAACTGTTTTGCCAGGTCTAGTTGTATAGGGAGAAATATCAGAATCGGTACGCTATACACCTCTGGATTTGAAAAATCCGACCTCATTCGACGTTAATATGAATCTTTCTTCCAACAAGTGAAAAAGTATACTTATTTTACTGATGTGCGAGTTAAATCGATTATCGATAACCTTCTGAGGCAGGGATTTTAACCGTGATGTTGCTTATAAGGATACAGTACCAGCTTCAAGTCTCAGATTTTACTGCCCTTTAGGGAAAGAAAGTAATCGCAGTAAGAGACTAAGGAGCCCCTCTTCTCGCCAAAAACGCTCATATCCGTTTCCCAGAAAAGTAGGTGTAACAAAATTATTCTACTTTTATTTCCATTTATTTTTGGAAATTCTTTTATTTCCTCTATATGAGTTTTGTCTTCTATTTTAGAACATCTTTAGTGGAGTCCATATCTGGAATTACATTTTGGCTTGCTGAATGTACCCTCAACAGATTATAAACGGTTCACTTTCTTTTGAACCAAGTATATATATAGGCTACTCACGCATATAATGCCGTGATTCCGAGGATGTTCTTCCCTCCAAGTCACTTGATGAATTCACACAGTTTCGTGACAATTTTTGTATTTCCTTCTTTATTTTTACACTTTTTCAATGTTTACTATTACACAGATTTGAATGTAGCTCTCATTTAGGAATTGGTTTGTTTACATGTGTTGTCAACTGAGTATGTGTATGTATTTTATGTATTCAATAATGATAGCGTTCTTTGTTTTGTGTTTGTAATCGCATATAGCAGTAGCACCAATTGCAAATAATAATACCATATACACGAAGTATATTATATACTTTTCAAAAAATTAATAATACTTACTAGCAACCAGTGGCGATTAACTGCGTTCCAGTCCAAAGACCAATCTATAAAACTGTGGAAGAATAAATAATACGTCCTGAGATTGTAACATAAAATAAAAAAAGAAAAATTGTCTGTGATGGGAGTCTAACACTCGCTGCTTTGGTAAGACCCGACGATACTGTTCGTGTGTATTAATGGCGTCACGTTACTCAAACAAATTTTCCTCGGTAACGGATGAGCGTTGAGGTTAAAAAGTGTGCTCTTTACTAACAACCAGTACTTTCTTATTCAAAAATGGTTTAAAAATCCGTGACAAAATGTTAAAACTTTGCATCCTTATTTATTCAACACACAACTTGTTGTTGTGATTTTTAAAGGGGTCTGAACTGCTGGCTTATCAGTCCCCATACACTACTGCATCCAGATATTAGTAATACAAATGCAAAGTAAAACAGGTCGCCGTCTTAAAAAACCACCTACTTGTTATTAAGATGTGCGATCCGTTTCCACCTCTAGATTGCACCATTGTGCGAACATCTTTGCCTTAGCGCGTCTGGTCTGTAGGAGATTAGTGAGATGCAAGAGCTCTGGCAGGAACCGCGCTGTTACTGGGGAGTCAAAGCGAAGCCGTGTGAACTTCCTGATCGCGCAGCGTGTTTCGGCTGGCCAGCATCTCTGAAATGCACTGTTGAAAGGCACTCAGGTGTGCTCCTATGCCTTGTGTGTATCTGTCAATTCGAGGTCTGCATCTGGAGTGCAAACTCGCTCGAATCGACCGTTTCATCTTAGTTCCGCGACAATTCGTCATGATGGCAGGGTAATCACTTAGCACATTGGAAGCAATATTCATCTTTCCTAGAGATCGTTCGAGAATTCAACGTTCCAATTGCCCAACCGTGTTAAAATTACAGAACTAAGTCATGGTTGAAAAATAATAACGGGAATTATACACCGACGAATCGAAATGACTGGTAGAACGAGTTTTCTTCGGGGACATACGAAAGAACACGTGTGGCAAAACTCAACTTAAGCATCATCTTAGAACAAGGATTAAGGAATAGCAAATCTACTTTTATACCTTTTGCAGATTTTGGAAAAGCTTCTTATAATGTTAACCGGAATAAACTATTTATAATTCTGAAGGTAAAGTTGTTCAAATGTTTGTTAAGCTCATGGGACATAACTACGGGGTCATCAGTCCCTAAACTTACAAACTACTTATGAACTACTTACGAACTAGGACGGCACAAATATCCATGCCCGAGGGGGGATTCGAACCCCCGACCGTAGTGGCCGTGCTGACCGTGACAGGAGCGCCTCAGTCTCCTTGGCTACCGCGGCCGGCTGAAGGTAAAGTAAATAGTAAAGTAAAGCAAAGCAGTCAACAATCAGAAGATTGGTTTGAACACCACAGTGCTTTACTAGGCACTGTCCTGTTTTGACGTGGTATGCCGTTGCCTTCTGAGAAATTTGGAGTAGGAATTAAAGATCAGACAGAATAAACATTTTGCTTATAATTGTAGTTTTGTCACAGACAATAAAAGAAAGGAAAGAAGGACGATTACGGTTTCATGTAACAGACCTAAAATGTTGTGGAACAGCAATTGAAGGAATTGACCATATAATTAAAGGGGGGTATATGTTGAACATTTACATGGACACTAAGAAGAGAAAAACAATTGTAATGCAATGTAGTCTAAGAAAATCAGGTGATGGTGCAGGAATTAGATTAAGAAACAACACAATGAATGCAGTAATTGAGTATCGTTATTGGGGAAGAAAAATAAATTTTAATGGCCGAAGTAGATATATATTCAAGTCTGTCTATAGGAAGATGAGCGTTTCTGAAGAAGAGTAATCATTTGATATTCTACATTAATTCAATTTTAGGAAGCTTTGGTCAGGAGTATATCACTGTGGAGGAGTGAAACGTGGACAATACGGATTACAGACAAATAGATAATAGAAGCATTTGAAATGTGATGCTACAGATGAATGCTGAAAACTAAATGGCGTAACTACCGAGAAGGTACTGAACTGAGGGTAACAGGGCCGTACAAACAGATGATGGAAGCATTTCACTAATACTGTAGATTAGTCGGGTGGATCGTGTAACTAACGAGAATTGTAGGGAAGTGTGGTTGTTAACCATCGCAGAGAGAGAGAGAGAGAGAGAGAGAGAGAGAGAGAGAGAGAGGGAGAGGGAGGACTAATACGGTAAGCAGGTTCAGAGCGATATAGATTGTCGCCGTTATTATTCAGAAATGAGCAGGCTTGCGTCGGTTTGGGCATTACTGATAACTGCATCAAACCGCTTTGTGGACTAAATACCACAGCAAAGTTACAAACATTATTCTCCAGAGCTGTAGCAAACTGTATTTATTCGGTACTGAGTAACGAATACTTTGGATGATACAAAATACTGAATCGTTACTCTTGAAAGCATTTCATTATTCGCATCGACCGTATCGATACAAAAGTACTCTTGCATCCGTTTCGTTATTCCCATCTACCGTATCAAAACGAACTCTGTAACGAAAATCAACACGGAGAATGAATATGTTCTGTGATGCTATTTATCATGAAATGAGTATATAGATATACGCGACGAACTTGAAGTGCATGTTGCGTAGCTCTACGATTTTACACAGTTATTTTGTTTCTAAACATTTTTGATTATACTTCTCAGTCCGTGTTGGTAGATTAGTTCTCTATAATCTGACGTCCGCTTTTAACGTAAACATATGTTTCATTGTTTTTTTTTTCTTTACCTGTAAAGGTTAATTATTTGTTTTTGATCTTGTCTGCCAAAAAACGTTTTGTAAAAAGTACTCAAAATAATCATCTCCACATTTTCATTCAATTTTTAATGGCACATGCTGCTCGTGTGATCGGTTACAGTGGCATTCGTCACGAAGTATTCCGATTGATTCCGACATACCAAGATTCTAAGTAAAGTGCAGAAACAGTTCTTAAAATGGAGGTCGCGGGTGGGTCTCTCTAATTTTGATAAATTTGTATGACAATTGTATTTTAATCACGAGGGAAATGCACTGTACTCATACTAGCCTCAGTAGTATAATTACCTAAAAGAAAGGCCTGCAGTATCTAGGTGGCAAATTTAAATGTTTAAGTAGTATTGACGGTAACAATTTTTTTCACGGTTTCAAAAACAACGTAGGGGCCGAACTTCCGGGTGGCGCTGGGAACAAGAGTAATGAGTGGCGATACGTTTGTAACGAGTACTGTTTCTGTTAGTAAATGATACATACGGATACGCATATTTTCGTTACTCTCACAGGTCTATTATTCTCAACCTAAGCTTAGACAATGGAATTCCTGAATTACGCCAGGGGGTTCATTTTTTTCCGCACTATTTTGATTGGTACATCTGCAAGAGCCGCAATATCAAACGTACGTACGTTCTGCGCTTTAATTTAAATAACTTATCTGTTACCCACTGTTCGTCTAAAATTATGAGCAATATGTTTGTGAATTTTACAGCGCCATATATCAGAAACCGACATAAGTGTTCCAAATAAAACATTCATATTTATTTAAATACTACATGAATATACAGTGTGAGTCACCTAACACTTGCAACGCAAATGTTGCGGTAACGGAAAGTGTGACCGATGTGCGGTTTTCAAAGAATGGAATGGTAGCCAGGGGCTCCTATTTTTATCCAACAAACAGCTCGTAATATTAATTAGCAAGTGTATTTTGTATGCAAACATACATTTTTTTAAATGGATCCATGACTGTTTATATCATGCACTGGAATTTTTGACACCAGCTGTGTACAAATACTTCTGAATGATATTTTTATCACGTTTAGTTTGGCAGCTGCAACCGTTCAAAGTTTCGGGTGCGGATGATGCGATAGCGTAGCTCACTGGCAAGTGGCTAGCCCCTGGGGTACGGCCCACTGTCCTATGACAACCAGCCAGTCAGCTACGCTGTCGTATCCTCCGCGCCCTAAACTTTGAATGGTTGTAGCTGCCAAACTAAAAGTGATAAAAATGTCATTCAAAATTCTTTCTACACAGCTGGTGTCACAAATTCCAGTGCATGATAGAAACAACCATTGTTCCATTTTAAAAATTGTATGTTTGCATAAAAAATACACTTTCCAGATATTTTTACAATCTGTTTATTGGCTAACAGTACGAGTCCTTGAGTAGCAATCCATTCTGTGAAAACCGCACATCAATCGCACTTTCCGTTTCCGCAATATTTGCGATGCAAGTGTTGGGTGATTCACCCTGTATAATAAAAATACGGATACTTATTTAAAAAGGTGCAGTTGATATTCGTTTGATCTATGGCAGCGCCATCTAGCGGGCCAACCATAGTGCCATCTGTTTTCTCCCGTCAGGCTAGAAAAGTTTTGTTCTGTGTAGTTTTTTCGTTTGATGCTTATTTCGTGAGATATTTGACGGTCACTATCAATGGACCACCCTGTATAAAATGAAAGTGTACAAGTAGAGAAAATAAATTTATTGTACAAAAATCTACAACTGTTAAACTACTTTTCTATATAACTTCCGAAATTTTGTAGGCACTTGTCATACATTGGCAAAAGTCTTCTTTTATGCTATCTTCATATTGTATTGCACCATGTGGTAACATAATCTTTTAGCTCGTCATCATCGTTGGTTGACCACCCAGTACAGAGTTTACGTGTAAGAAGAGATGAAAGTCGCTAAGAGCGAGTGCCGTGCTGTACGAAGGATGATCAAACATTTCCCAATGAAATTCCCGAAAGAGTTGTTTGGTCACATTCGACGTGTGAGGTGGGGCATCGTCGTGGGGAATAAAATATCTTTCGACGGTAGTCGTCGGGTCTTGTTCTGTATTGCGCGGCGCAATTTCTTAATGGTCTCGCAGTACTTTTTCTGTCACAGGTTACGACGCACATGACGTTTCGAGGTGTCCAGATATGCTTAGCCTTAACCTTCGTTGGGAATTAAGTGTGCCTCCATTCCACTGATTGCGTTTTTGTTTCAGGGGTGTCGTACAATATCCAAGTTGCGCCCCCTGACTATCCGTTAAATAAAACCATTGCCTTCTTCATTATTGAGTGTCAAAAACTGAAGTGCGCTGACTCTACGTTGTTTTTTGTGTTGTTCATTAAGAACTTTGGGTACCTAACGTGTGCAAATTTTTCGAAATTTAAGTTTTTCTCTAAGAATTTCATGAATTAGTTGTGAGATTTGCGGAACTTCCATTGCAAGGGCACTAAGTGTAAAGTTAAGGTTGTGCTCAAACTTCTTTTCAATTGTGTGATCCATTTCATCAGTAACCATATGTTCAAATGTTTGTAGAACTTATGGGACTTAACTACGGGGTCATCAGTCCCTAAGCTTACCAACTACTTATGAACTAGCTAATACTAAGGACGGCACAAATATCCATGCCCAAGGGGGATTCGAACCCCCGACCGAAGTGACCGTGCAGACCGTGACTGGAGCGCCTCAGTCCCCTCGGCCACCGCGGCCGGCAGTAACCATAGACGGGGTCCACTTCATTGTATACTTGATCACGTCTTTCATTGAACAGTCTGACCCACTGAATCACTCATAGTATTTTGTACGTAAACGTCGCAGAAATGACAATGAATTTCCTTTGGTTTAACTTTCTTTTCATTTACAAAACGAATCGCAAACCTGATATCACAAGCGGTAGCCTTTTCAATTACGGCTGAAATCATATAGAAGCATTACATAGCACATGTCTGCAGCAGCGATCTGAAAAGAACGTACGTGTCTTCCCCTTGAGACAAATTAATAGCAGCGCATGCTCGGAAGTGTGATCGTAGCGCTGCCGCCGATAGAAATAGAAACGGAACTTACTTTGTGGACGACCTTTGCATAATTTTCCTGACAGCTGAAGCATTACTCTCGCCCATTACAGAAGCAACCCACATCATCGAAAAAAAAAATGAAAATCACATGTAGAAGCAATGCAATTAATAAAACAAACGTTTGGTTCGTAAAAACTTCAGCTTTCGACAAAATATTTTGCTGCGCTTCGTTTATCGCCAAAACGCGGGCTATTTAGCAGTTTTTACGAGTTGATTTTTCTACCGATATTTACACAAAACTGTGTAATTACTTTTTCCCACTACCAGATACTTTTATTATATTTTTATGTTTCATTTAACATAATGTAACGCGTTTTGAGCACGGCCGCAATTAATTAAAAGAAATGACTGCATAATATGTGTTTTTTCCATTCTGGTAGTGAATGCCTTTTGATAACTACTACCACTCTGGGAAATGCGTTGGTTCTCAATAAGAGTAAAGTTAAAAATAACAAAGGAAAAATCAAATACTATGTCTCATGTCGAGTTGATTTAATGCTGTATTAGGTTTCCGGTGAGAGGCTTCTAATTAGATTTGAAATAATCCAACAGTATTTATCGACCTAAAATATAAATTAAAAAAAAATAATAATGGTAACGGCACCTACTTCTACGAAAACACAAGAGAAAAAATTCAATAACTTAAGCTTGGTTTCGGTAACAGAGCGCAAAAACAAAAATTTTTCTTAGCAGCTCTGGTATTGAGTCACACGGTTGTATGCACCACGAGCAATCCATGGTTTGGCGACAGTACTTTGATACATTTTCTGAGAGAGTTTTAAGTCTGTCCACCGAAGGCAAACTAATTTCCGCCTTCATTTTCACTGTTCTTTCACCAGTATCGACTATGTTATTAAGAGGCCTGTGGTGAGCTCCCCTTCTAAGAACTACTTCCAAGTAACAGCTCAAACGCATGCACATGTAACTTGAAGTCATTGCACTATTGTTCATCAGAAACATATGTGACTAAACGAAAGCACCAGCGAATAGACGTGCGTGTTGCGAGACATCCCTCGGGTATGGGTGTATACATTGTTCTTAGGATAAGCTAATTTCAGTGGTCTCTAAGTTTATCGAATGATGACCATTGCAGTTAGGTCCTAAGATATTACAAACATTTGAACTAAACGAAACATTCCGGATTTCAAATGACTGTCTTGAGAAGGGACCCGTTTGCATATGGAAGGTTTGTGTGTGTGTGTGGGGGGGGGGGGAAGGGGAGGGGGAGGCAGGGGTTGATTGAATGTAAATCTTCTGTTATCAATACATTTTTTAAAAGTAAGATTAAGGTTTAACGTCCAGTCCAGAATGGACTGTTTCTAATAATATTGATTTTTGATTATGAAAGTTGTAAAGAAGTTGGTCAGAAAAAGTATAGGAACATTCACTAAACTACGTTAGGTTTCAACATTTTTAAAGCATTACTATATGTGTATATTTGCATAAAGATTTAGCGTGTAGACGAAAATGAATCCTCCTAGTGGAGTTTAGAGCTACTTTGCTTCCTTTGTCTCGAGTCTCAGTGCCATATTTAACCATAGAAAGCAAAAGTTTACATACTACGTGGCGGAGTCTAAGCTACTTCTCAATAGAAAAGAATGGCCTCAAGATCAGTCCAATCATTCAGCCAGCTGAAGGTTGTCACAGGAACCACAGCTGTTTAGTCCACCGATATTGAGTGGGGCCCACTACTTAGGTTACTCTGACTTTTATGGGACCATAAAATTAATCTTGACCAAAATTTAACATTACTTGAAGAACAGACTGGATTCTTGATAAAAGGAAAAGAAAACCTTTACATCTACAAAGTGTTTACATTAGTCCTTTTGTTGAGAGCACCATAATAGCTGATTTTAATTACCGCGGCAGTCATTCTGCAAGTGAACTGAAGACAATATAGGTTTCATTTTCAGTCCTACAACGCTAGACGAAGTGCAGAAAATCGTCCGAGATCGACAGACAGCATTCGGTAATAGCCTTCAGCTGTCGTAATATTTGAAGTAATCTATTTTGTCGCAAATGTAAGTTATAAACCCACCATACGCTTGTTTTCAGTTAAATTTGTGAGTTAAAGAAATCATTATATTAGACTTTATGATTCTCAGAGTACTTTCCGACAATTTTTTTCTAACGAGCGTGTAACAGTGTACTTAGGGACACAGGACTTTTTCAAATATGGAAACTATTTTGACAGATGTAAGGAAGACCTGTCTGAAAGATTTGGAAAATATTTTTAAAATTGCTGTATCATATACAAAGAAACCCAATTCACAAATTTTTATGGTATTACTGTAATGTTGGGAAAACCTTACACTTTGTTGGATTCCTGATTTCACTATTCTCTTTTAGTTTTAGGTCCAGTTTAGTTGCTTTAATGTACATGATTCTTGTGTATCTTTCATTGATT
Source organism: Locusta migratoria (assembly GCA_026315105.1). Taxonomy (NCBI): domain Eukaryota; kingdom Metazoa; phylum Arthropoda; class Insecta; order Orthoptera; family Acrididae; genus Locusta; species Locusta migratoria. Next base: position 410,835,375 of record CM048746.1, on the reverse strand, counting down.
CAGTGCAGACCTATAATTACAGTTCAGTATATTTGTGAACATTTTAATGTGTACATTTGACGTGACTAAACCAACTGGAAACACCGGCATAATATCAGCACTATTGTATGCAATATCCTAAAAATGAAAACGCATTAACAAAAAAAAAAAAAAAAAAAAAAAAAAAATCACTGCTAAGCAGACTGAAAAGCCGCTGTAAATGTCACATGACGAGCTAAGTTTCCTTTTTCGAACTATTCTCTGGTTATTATAGAGAATTTGAATCTGTACAATTAACGGAATTTTCAATCTGGGACCAAAGAAATTTTGTTTTCTCGGATGAAACTTGTTACATAGCGTTTTCAGCTAAATGAATCTCCCTCTGTTCAATAGCCGTGATTCCGCTATTCAAGGCCAGTAAATAATCTTGAGAGTGTCCTTAACTTGTCCAATTTGAGATCGTTTGTAGAAGTTCAAAATTTTTAACTTATTTGTTCCATTCTCTGTTGACTCTAACGAAGGTTGAAGACCAAAGGAGGAAGTTCGTCACCTTGTCGCACTGATATTTCACAAGTAACGTTCATCAGTAAGATTTCATATGATGAGGAGTAATATTACTTTTGTCCATAATCTTCCAGGAAAGAGTGATTGTTGGTTGACGAAGTCAAATTGCGGTTTTTAAGTAATCAACATACAAATCGGTATATAACATTGCGTTTCGTTATATTTATTGTTTTCAGGTTGGAAAATTGCTTTGCGCAGGACAGCTCTAATCTGGCCCGCTTGTCAAGGTACACTTCAACTCTCCGATGAAAACGCGATGTGAGCATCAAGTGACCTAAACTCTGGAAATTCCAATATAAATATTCTCAAACTTGTCATATTTTATGTATGAATGAGAAGTTTATTTCCAGCCTTCAAATATGTTTTCCTAGTGTTACATGTATATGAGGATTTTTATGAGCTTTCTCAAGGGGGTTTAGGTTCTTCGAGAGTTCCAGGTCTCATGTCGTGTATCAGTATGGGAATGTATGTGCTGATTTCGTGTTTGTTGGGTAGTTGCGATCTAGTGTGTACATAAGAGTCTCTTCAGGAGATTTTGACTCTGAAAAGTACATAACCAACTTTATGCAGTTTTCGTTGTTACTCAGTGTAAGTCTTGCGTCTCGTGTACGGATGAACAAGTTTTATGAGATGTACCCACGGAACTTTCCTGGGAACGTTTGTTGTAATTTCGGAAATCTCTTTCAATGGAGTGCAATTGTTACTTCATCCCTCTTTGTTTGCCTATAAGCATTTCTTAGTCATAAGAATACATTTAACGAGATATACAAATACCTTTGTGCCTTAGACAGAAAGAAACAGTAATGACTTAATATTGATTTTGAGAGTAAAATGCGCGTCATTGATCATAATTTTCCATGAAACACACGGTTTTCAATTGGAGATAGTTGGAATCTATAAATCGAGGTGACTTACGTTGTGAATTGCAACAATGAACAGAATTAGTATTAATCAATTTAATATAACAAAATTGATTAGCTTGACTGATTCCAGAGTCATATCTGCCATCTAGCTAACTGACAAGGGGCAAGTTCGACCTCAGTAATTCACTGAGCATAAACCCAGGTAAATTACCAGTACATTTGAGGGGTGTTCTCTCATAGAAATGATAAAGCCCACTAGCCAACCAATTTCGAAGGGAAAATTTGTAAAATATTTTCATGTAGATTTGTCAACTTTGCGAAATTGAAGAACTTTCTTAAACTGTAAAAGTAAAGCAAAAAGTAACCTAATGACTTTTATGGCTCCACTGTCGTGTGAAGGGCTAAAATATTGCAAAAAAAAAAAAAAAAAAAAATAACTCTTTATTTTCCTACCTTTCTGCAGTTTTTTTTCACTTTCAGCCAACAATTAATGACCAATAACTTATGGTTAGAGTTTATATCTGCCCCTGGGTATGTGTTATAGTTTAAAATCTGGTTCGAAATCTATGTCTTACCATTATAAGATGTATCTGGCATCTCCCAGTGTCTCCTGGTCTTTGCACGTACACAAACTTCTTTCGTGGTTCTTAAACCAGGTGTTTGTTATAACTGAATTATGTTCCGTGCAAAATTCTTCCAGGGGACTTTCTCTTTCGTTCCTTTTGCCCAGACCATATTCACCTACTATCTTCCATTCCCTTCCTTGTCCTACTACCGAATTCCGGTCACCCGTAACAATTAGGTTTTCCTCTCCCTTAATTGTCTGAATAATTTCCTTTAGCTCCTCATATATTTCTTCTATCTCCTCATCATCGGCAGAGCTAGTTGGCATACAAACTTGTACTACTGTGGTCTGTGTTGGCTTCGTATCAACCTTGACTACGATAATGCGATCATTGCGTTGCTCATAGTAGTTTACCCGCATACCTATTTTCTTATTCATTATCAGACCTGCTCCTGTGATACCCCCAACTGATTTTGTATTTATAATCCTGTACTCACCTGACCAGACATCCTGTTCCTCTTTCCACCTAACTTCACTAATCCCCATTATATCTAAATTCATTCTATCCATTGGTGTTTTTAAATTTTCTAGCTTCCCGACCCGATTAAGGGATCTAACATTCCACGCTCCGATCCATAAAATGCCAGCGTTGTCTTTCGTGATGATCACATCTTCCTTAGTACTTATGAACTAACTTCACTAATCCCCATTATATCTAAATTCATTCTATCCATTGGTGTTTTTAAATTTTCTAGCTTCCCGACCCGATTAAGGGATCTAACATTCCACGCTCCGATCCATAAAATGCCAGCGTTGTCTTTCGTGATGATCACATCCTCCTTAGTACTTATGAACTAACTTATACTTAAGACAGCAGAAACATCCAAGCCCAGGGGGGATTCGAGCCCCCGACGGGGAGCGGCCTCGCGCATCGTAGCATAGCGCCTCAATGCGCTCGGCCGCTTTGTCGCGGCGTTCCTGTTAAGAACCTGCTATAGTTTTATAATACAGCAGGCTTTACTCGTAATAAACAGTAATAATAATAAGTATACTACGGTTTTATGTCATTTCTTGTAAGTTAGCATTCCGATTTGCCCCCCCCCCCCTTCCCATCGAAAAATAATGCTGTAAGCGGGCATCCTTGATAAACTAATACACCACGAATAATAATCACCATGTACCACTACGATGACAGGTTTTTTAATGTAAGCCGCGCGAGAGTGTGACTTATTCTTAGTTTGTAAGTGCACGCACGAATGACTAACAGTTTGGTTCCCAATATTCAAGTGACATATTATTGCCTGTGATTTTTCGAACAGATCATGAATTACATGTATATGGTAGATGTTGGCTGTGTATGAGCAATTTCCAAAGTTGATGCGTACAGAGCAAATTATATAGGTTTTGTGTTAAAATGTTTAATACCATCATCCTTACTTTATAGTATCGTTGCCTTGTTTGAAAAATTTATTTTCTGTTGGTGTAAAGAGAAAGGGTCTAACCTCCATTTCTAATAGTCTTTCTAGTTTTTCCTTGTGTCGACAGTTTCCGCTACTTGTTTCAAACAATTTTATAATTACTTATTAAATGGAATAGTAAGCTGAAATCGAACATTAGCTTTAAGTAGTTAATTTTCTTTACGCATTTTATATGACACTTTTCAATTTTTCGAACTATGTTTTGGTACTGTTTGCTTTTCCTATTTGAAGCAGTAGGTTCCTTACACCTTATAAAACTTGGTTGTGAATGTTCGCTTCTGTAATGAGTTAGAAGTTGTCATTTTTTTGTTGTGAGCTAGATGTGGTGCCGATTTAAGCACTCCCAAGGAATACTGTTTCAACGTATGATACTAAAATTAAAACTAGTTGTTGACGTTATAAATCGGGAGATCCAAATATGTCGTAAATTTTGATGGCAAAGATTGCAATTAAATATCACATTTCTTATTATTAAGTGATGATTGGTTTCTCATCAACGATTCTTCTTCAGATTTAAGGTGAACGAAAATTGTGTCACATCACAAAAGAGCAACGTATTTCATTTTGACAGAATAAACTATATTTCTCGTAATACATTTTAAATTGTAAATAGTTGGATACTACATTACGTTAAATGTGACTGGAATATACACACCAAGAAAATGGCGTAATGTCTAAACACGTTATTAAAATTTCCTTTTAAAATATGCATACCATTACTAAAATGATTTATGTCATAAATTTGGAAGGATAACAATTGACTGTGCAACTGAAATATCTGAAGGTGGTGTAAAGGGCTCGTATTCGAAACTAATGGTAGACAATAATGATTGAGAATTGTTTTAGATAAGGATGGAATTTTTATGGAATACCTTGTGCAACGTCACCGGGAATCAAATGTTTGGTATTGGTTACAAGAACACGCTGGAGAATTCTAGCGAATGATTTTCACACCCGGATCGGCCGACATAAATTCCTTCGAACATTTCTATCTACGCACTTTCTTTGCAAGTCACACTATGGTTGACGTACGATACATTGTTGAACTACCAGTAATTGGCTTTTCTGTTCCATTCACAAATAGAAGAAGGGAACAACGAATGCTTTTATGCCTCTGTAGGAGTCGTAATTTCTTTGTACTCTCTACACGAAATGCCAATTGGTCGTAGTAGAATCGTTTTGCACGAAGTTTACGATTCCGTCCCTCTGAAAACTTCCTCAATAGCTTTTCTCGTAAAGAACGTCGCCTTCCCTCGAGCGATTCCCATTTGAGTTCGCGAAGCAGCTTTGTAACACTGGCGCATTGATTGAACATGCCAGTAACAAACCCCGAAGTCCTCCTCTTAGTTTCTTCTATGCTTCTTTTAAAACTATCTGTTGCGGATCACCAACACTTGAACAGTAATCAAGACCTTTCGGACAAGTGTTTTCTATGCAATCTCCTTTCCAGATGGACCACATCTTTCCAAAATTCTCCCGATAAACCGGTCGACCATCCGTAGTCCCCAGGACTATACTTACATGCTCATTCCAACCAAATCAAATGTGCAAATCTTTGTTCAGCTTACGGGACTTAACTTTGGGGTCATCAGCCCCTAAACTTACAAAATACTTATAAACTAACTAAAACTAAAGACAACACAAACATTGAGGCGCTATTCTCGTATGCGCGTATCAGCTTAGTGTCTCAATGCGCTAGGCCACAACGACGCGGGTCATTCCAGTAGGTATGAAACGTAACGACTAGATATTTTATAAACGCAATTGTGTCAAGCAGGTCATTATTAATACAGTATTAGATAAAATGTGTTTCTTATGCTGCACATCTCAATCTCTTTAAATTTTTCTACATTTACAGCTAACTGCCACACCAATTAGACATTTATTGCAAGTACTCGAGAGGTCGGTACGTGCACAACATCCTGCTCCGTTAACAGTTTCGCAATTATGAACAGATATACAGGATTATGGCGTCAAGAAAGAACTTGTCCGAAAGAACATTCACCATATCTATTATCGTATATATGTACAAAAACGTCCGGTACCTTGCATGTATACTGTTAAATCTGCGAGGAAGTATTGAACACGGAGCAATACCATCGTAGTGCGTTATTAAGTTGAGAATTTTGGAATGAAGGGAAGTGTGTCTCATCAGCGTAATTCTATCACCCCAGGGTGATGACATAACGTCCAAAGGGCGGCTCGGTGACGACAGCAGTCCGACGGACACTAGGCAGCATTACAGTTTAGTAAAAAAAAACTGGCTACCTACTTTGCAACGGGGAGACTGGGCGTGAAAGCCAAACCAGAGGGCGACTAGGCAAACAAAGTAACACTTCACTAAGTTAAGTAAATCACTGAATTATGAAGCAAATATTGAATTAAATAAAGTCGAAATTCCACAAATGCCGATTTCACCGAATTAAGAGGAGAGATGAGCGAGGAATGACACTCCCCTCAGCCACTAGCACCCACAATGCCGAGCCGACGACGATGCATACTACCCGCGTCGACGGAGGTCCCAGGACTGAGCCGGCAGCCAAGCTGTTTTTGTTCAAATGTTTGTAGAGCTTAAATGACTTAACTGCGGGGTCATCAGTCCCTAAACTTACAAACTACTTATAAACTACCTTATACTAAAGACGGCACAAACATCCATGTCCGAGGGGAGATTCGAACCCCCAACGGGGAACTGCCTCGTGCATCGTAGCATAGCGCCTCAACGCGCTCAGCCGCTGCGCCGCGGCGGCTGTTTATGCGGCGGGAGTGTATCTGTACTGCCGAATGTACCGCGGTATATTTGGACGATGATGAAAAACTATCAGTTTCACATTCGTTCAGGCATCTGTGCTCCGGAAAACGTGTGTACACCAAAATGTTACCACACACCTCTGGTTTCTTCCACAGGCGGGGTCGTGCCATCACACCCTGGGCCACAATCAAAAGCCAACTCAGATCACTCCTGTCTCGCTCGCTAACGTTTGTAAAGATCACGAGGAATGCAGGGAGCAGCTATGGTCGCATTGTAATCTTTATTTATTTTAATGCTTTCATAGTCTGTTCTTACCTTTTATGTTGTGTTGACTGATAGGTTTTATCTAAGATGACCACTGTATTTTTAATATTTTATTTATACTGACTCCTTTTTGCCTCAACTAGATGTATTTTATTTGATGCATTTAACCATTGAGTTTTAACACATTTTTATCCATGAAGATGGTCTATTGACCGAAAATGGTTAATATATATATAGTTTTTAGTAAACAGCCGATGACTGTAAAAATGCATTTTATGAAATTTATTATTTTTATTTCTGCAAATCTATTTCGGTTGGTGAGTGACCATCTTCGGTCGTAGAAGATGATACCCAGTGGACCCACATAACTAGCAAGATTCATCAATAAGAAAATTCAGAACAAAATGCTCCTATGTTCCAAGTAACTTTCATTCTGTTATGTATTTTGTTGATGAATGTTGCTAATTATGTGGGCTGACAGGGCATCCTGTTCTAGAACTGATGATGGTCACTCAGCGACTGAAATCGATTTGCAGAAATAAAAATAATAAAGATTTCATGCGATTACAGCTGTTCCCTGCATTCCTCATAATTATTTTCGCACGGTCGCTGTGCACCTGTGTCCTGATGGAGTCGTCTGTATGTTTGTAACCTACCCATTAACTATATCAATAGCAGCACGAGCACATGGCGTCACCACAGAAGGAGTACCCTCTCGACTTTCTCAAAGGGTCATATGACGGTTGCCGTTCATTTTTAGAGATGAAAATGACTGCACATGAACAGGTTAGCGTGGAGAGTTGCATCAAACGTGTCCTTATACTGCAGACATCAACAACCAAGTTTTATCGAGGTATGTTACTCGGCAGTGCCACATTCTTGTAAATTAGTCATCAACTTTCAAACACCTTTGTGCCATTTTAGAGTTCAAATGTTCAAATGTCTGTAAATCTATCGGACCAAACTGCGTGTCATCAGTCCGTAGCTTACAAACTACTTAAACCTGGGTAAACTAACTTACGGAGAAACACACACACATACCCCAGGGAGGACTCGAACCTCCTTGGCGAGCAACCGCGCGCTCCTCAGCGAGGTGCTTTAGATTGCTCGGCTACTCCACCGCGGCCCAATGCACTATGGCACTGGAGCACTTGAAAATGATGCCATAGCGCATAGAAACTGGTTGTGCATTACACATGATGTATTTTTTTTTAATCCTTTTTTAACAAGCGACTGTGTCGCCTCGGTTGCACAGTGGTAGAGTGCCAGGCTATGAATCTAAAGGTCGCGGGTTCGATCCCCGCCAGGTCCTAGGATTTTTAACTTTCACTTTCCACTTCTTTCACCTCTGGCAGGATTGCTCATGTGAAGAATACCGAGTAGCACCGTGGTTCGGAATCCACGTTAAATTGTAGGTCCCCCTATAACTGGCTGGGTAAGTCAGTTCGAAGGTCGGAGGAAGGCAACGGCATACCACCTCCAAACAGGACCGTGCCTAGTAAAGCACTGTGGTGTTCAAACCAATCTGCGGATTGTTGACTGCTTTACCTTTAAATTCATTTAAGGCGAAGAGCGGTTTTATTCGGCATTGTGCAGCAACATAGTTTGATGATAGAAGGGCAGAGAGCAGCGGAGGTGAGGCGATGTGGGGGCAGAGAGCGGCAGTCCCAGCGGCCGGTCTCAATCCCGGGCGGCAGCAACAGGCCGTCACAGCGGGCCGCACCGCGGGCAGCGGCAGCGGCAGCGGCAGCCAGCCGATCGATGGCCGCGCGCAGGCCGCGCACTGCACAGCGCGGAACAGAACAGAACAGCCAGACACACACCTCCTGTACGGCCCATGTCAGTCTCACACGGTGGAGTTGAAACATTTTCCACATACCATTTGTGGAATAAAATCATTGTTCCTTTGTTGTACAATGGGGATTTCTGACTTTGTAGTCATTGTAAGATCTACAGTACCAAGAATGGAAATTTTCGTCTGTGCAAGTTAGTCTCCGGATGTTTTTGAGCGTCTGTTTTTAAATTTCAACACAACTTTGCATTCCAACAGAGAATGGTATTGTTCTACCAATTTTTGAAGACATGGTACACAATATTATTTTGTCATAACGTTTCCCTACAATAAAATTTATTAAAATTGCAATATAAAATAAAATTAAATTAATAACTGTATTTTTAATAGCATGCGAGTATTCAATGGCAGTCTTGTGTCAAAATTTTCAAAGAATACTGTCAGTAATTTTCGGTTAGCAACGTATGAAATTTTTACATAAGTATAAATGTGAATTCCCTTTTGTTGAAAAACTCCGTGAATTCTTCACAGTTTTCGAAGAAATTTTTCCAGACTGATGCTTTAGATTTCGAACATGTGTTTAGTAACTACAGGAACGCCATATGGTAAATGTGTAACATATCTCCAATCAAGAAAAATCGTTAAAAACATTAAAACAGACATTTTTGGTTATTTCATGGACCTGCTAGTTTAATATTTTATTGCAGCGTACATGAAGCATCTTGAATTGCATTCTGTACTGATGATGCTTTATCACGGAAACATATTCGATTTGTAATTCTTAAAATAAATACTCAATATCGCATCGCCCACCAAGCGGGACATTTTTTAATGTTATTACAATACTGAGGAGGGCAGGAAAACCGTTAATCATTAAAAGTTCTTGATCGATTGAGATTTTTATCCAACATTGCATTCCAATTAAGATGGGCTTCTATACTCCTCTTGGGTTCAACGTTCCCAACTTTATTCTTTATCATAAATTAATACCTGAATATATCACTAAATTTACATCACGCACTTATAACAATGCAACGTTGTGTCAAAATTTCAGAGAAGGCACTGAAGAATTTTGGAAAAGTTTGGCCATACCACTAACCACGGCCCTATATTAGACACACTGTATTAGAACAGAGCGGAATTCAATAGGCCTATGGACAGGGGTGGAGCGAAGGAGTCCAACACAGACAGAGTATCGGTAAAATAGACAGGGAGAAAAGGCAGGTGAAGATGTATAGACAAAAAGGGAGACCAAACTGACGAAAAAGAGATATGAGGAAGGGGAGGAAGAGATGGACAGGAAGAGGGAGAACCGGAAATGTGGAGGAGAAGGACTGATAAAGAGGGAGAATGTGGAGATGCGCAGAGAAAACGAGATAGTGATTAGGAGAACAGAAAATGTAGAATGCATTTCCATTTTCCGTTCACAATGCATTGTGCAATTGCATATATTCCACATGCGCGTATTTTTTAAGTATGAATGGTTCGTGATTGATAGAAGTTTATTGTTAAGGAAAAAATGGGAAACCTGCCAAAAAATGTAGCAGCTTTCTCTTAAGAATTTTAATTTTATTTTTATTTCAATTTTATTTTATTTTTTGTTTTTATTCATTTATTTTCCTTCTATGTCGGTTTTAGAAAAGTTTGTGTAGTAACAAATTTCCTCACAATTACAAATTACAGACAGAAATTTGGAAGGAACTGAATAAATATTACGTTTAAACGTACTATAGGTTATAATTGATGACACGAGTGACATATTTGACTGAATACCATTGAATTTGACTGATATATCTTTTTCACGAAGGTTTTCGTAGGTAGACATTGTATGGTGAATAGTACATCACAACATACTTTGACAATTTTGATAGTTTAGCATGAATATTGGCACATGTATGTTTGATTTTTGAAGATACTTTCTTTATAATATTCATGGAATGGTGCATGGCAGCTTACAAAAGTGTTTCGCACCTTCTATCCGATTACATTGAAGAGTATTTTATCATAGGTAGGATCACGATATTGAGAGATCGTGTGGAGGTATGGAATGAGACAGGACGGGGAAGAAAGTCACAGAGAAGGGGAGATAAGATGCCAGGAGGGGAATGCGGAGGAAATCGACAGAAACATGTGGAGGAACAGATTGATAGAGGAAGGCTGGGAGCTATGCATCAGAGAAGATCAAATGAAAAGAGATATGGACAGAGAGAGGGTCAGAATGATCGAAAGAGGAAGGGGATAGGGGCTAGATTGGAGAAATAGGGTACGGTTAACGTATACTAATGGAATAATTCCATAATGCAGGTAATTTTGTTGTGAATTACAATACCATCATTTGTCAAGACAACAGGAGGAGGATATGGACACAGATAGGACGGAAGAGGAGTTGGACTAACAGATGGTCGAGACCATATCTGCACGCAAAGAGAAAAATAAACGATCATCTTTCCATACTTCATGACCCAGCGGAAAATAGTGAGATAGCCACTGTGGATAGCCTCTCAGACTCTGTGTGAAAACATATACATCTGGGTACAGTCGGAGCTCTGAAATAAGGTTAAATCTTTGCTCCATTTTTAGGAAGAGCACACTATTGGCGCATCTGTTATTCACGAAGTCAGTCTCATGAACGTCTGGCTTGGTGGCAGAGTTGTAAAGTGCCAGATAACCAATCTGAAGATCGCGTTTCCTATATTCGGTCAATATCTAGTATTTTCAGGATTTTTGTTTGTCAGGTTTACTTCATTCAACTCTAGTAATATTACTGGTGTGAAAAATGCGGAATACAACTGTGGTTCAGAATGCAAAAGATGTAGGTCCCTCTATAAGTGGCAGCATAAACTAGTTCAAAGGTTTAGGGAAGACATCGGTATACCATCACCAAACAAGACCATGTCCAGTAAAGCACTGCGGTGTTCAAATTAATATTCGGATTTTTGACTGCTTCACCTTATCTTCTCTTGAACTACGTGCTGTATTGTGCTATTTTTTGGGGGAACATTAACAGTTTTGTTTTGGAGGTACATATAAAATATGTTTACGAATAGTAAATCAGTAATGAATTATAATCTTGTAACCTTACGCAGAAGGTAGTTCTTGACGTTTTGTTTATCACATGACATAATTATGTATGTGCTGTAATTTTGTACGTGCATTCGTTGATATATGTGTCTGCTATGTAAGAACGTGGGCTTTCGCGGTCATTATTGTTATAATTAAAATTCTTCTGAACTATTTACTGCGTGATGATGATATATTTCTCAAACGTTTCGGATCCGTTACAGGATTCTTCTTCAGGGTAGAAACGTTGGAGAAATGTATCATTATAACGCAGCAAATAGCTCAGAACAATTTCAATATGTGTCTGCTGTCTGTAAAGTGTGTTAGAAATAGAGATAGTAATTAAAATGTAATAAATTAAATAATGGAAGATACTAAATTGTAGTAAGTGATAAACGATTTTTCTTTTATAATTTTTGGGGTTGGGGAACGGTTAGCGAAATTTGTTGTAAGTCGATACGAGATAATATTTTCAAGTAATGAATAAACAGAACAGAAATATCTGAGTGCCTTAATCCTAATGGCTGACACACAGAACCTAGTTTCAATGCTTATCTCATCATGTTAGGATGTAGAACTAAAAACGTAACACTAAAAATGGAAACGTTCGACATGGCCGACTCTTAGAGTTAATGCGATGATGCTCACGGTCGCTAGGTAGAAACTTGTTATTTTTTTAAAATCATTTTCATCACTTATTTGGATTCCATTTCAGGACAATCAGTAAATGGTAAAATGTTTATAAATATATTGGACCAAACTAGTATGATTGTCAGTCTCTAGAGTTACAAACTATTTCAATTAACTTACACTAAGGACAATACATGCACATAGAACGGGATTATCCTCCCGGTACGTAGTGTAACGCCTTAGACCACATGACCATTCCGCGCGGTGACTCTCAATTCCCACAATTATTTGTTACAGTTCATTCTCTGTCTTTCCGTACTATGTTTGCAACAGACGATTGCCTCTGGCATGACGTATGTTTTACACCGATATTTCAACACATCTCCTTCAATTCAGCGTTTTTCACTTATTCAGTCTCGTCAACGATTCCGTTGGGTCTTCATTTCCCACTGTACTTGTAGACTAATAGTCGAGGAAGAATGAGTTAACCTATCTTTCTACTGCGTCCATTGTGTATATAGCGCGGAAAATTTGAGAAAATGATTAGATTCGACAGCATATGAAGACTTTTAGCTACTCAGAATGACACAATCATGCACGAGGGAGGAATCGAACCTCCAACGGGGTCATTCTTGCTGTTCCTGACAATATACCTTAAACCGCTCGGCTATTCCAGTGAGACTTAGTTACTAAGCTACTCACATGCCTTGTTCCATACATCAGTGGATAATGTGAGATAATCTTTCTGGATTACTTTTTTTTAGGCACTGTGTGATGAAGTACTGATATAGTTAGTCATATGTCACTGAACAAGTAGAGCACAGTGAGTATCGAAATTACGAAGGAGAAATTACTTAATAAAATTTAAGAAAAAACGCTGTTGTAATGGAAAATAAAGATTTACAAACTACGTACAGGGAGACTACATAGATATCGGATTTCAGAAAATTTTTGTATTTATGTTACGTGAAGTTAAGAACCCAGATAATAATCTGCTGCCAATGCTATACGAAGAAGTGCTTTTTTTTAGAAGATAAATTTTGAAGTTTTGCAAGTACACGCAAGTAACAATAATTAAACCAGTTGCAAGACCTTTCGGTGTAGCTCAGATGGTAGCGTTTTGGCATACAACCATATGGTCGGTGGTTCAAATCCCGCCATTGTGCTTTTTTTTCCTTTTTTGCTGTTTTCGAATACTTACATAATTTTAATAGCTAATGGTAAATTTTACGAAAAATGCACGTATTTTTGTCTATACGTAGTTTTCTATATTTTATAAAAAGTTGTTGATCATGATGGTTTCAATAAAAAATTATATTTTACGTTTTTTACAGTATTGGCTTCACTATAACTTGACGGGTGCCTTTGATTTTTCCGCTTGTGAAGAGCTACAACGCTGTTTTTGAAAGTCAACTGCATAGCTACTAATGGCTTTCCCAGCAGATCTAATCAACCATCGCTTTAGGTGACAACAAGGTATTCAGCTCAACTACATACATACAAACAAAAACTGCCAAACACGTGAAATTAGAGATCCCAAAATGTTTGGATTCTAAAACGAATAAACATATCTCACGGCGGAATTCGAACCACAGACGTTATGGTAGCTAACCAGAAAGCTATCACCTTAGCTACACCAACAGATGATGCAATTGTTTTTACTATTGAGACTTACATATGCTTGCAAAACTACGAAGACCATTTTCTCGAGAATTTTTTTAAAGTTGCTTTGAATGGCCTTGAATGATATTTATGTTCTGAACTTCACGAACGAGAAATACGATAAAGTTTTAAAATCCGATACCCATGTGGTCTTCTTGTTAGTTTAACTTATACTAAAGAAACATATACATTCCTGTCCGATTGTACACCACGCGGCCAATTCACGCGGTATTTAAATGCATTAACAGCATTTCTACAATGCACTTAATGAGGTTATATATATAGCGAAAATGGTGAAAATTCGAAAAGATACGAGATGTGGAAAAGGTGTGCCGCTTTTTTCGTCGTAATAGGTACGAAATAACGACACATTAGGAACGCATAATGGACTTTTAAACTGTACGTTGTTAACGCATGAACCGCGGTAGAGTGCCGGGGGGTCTAAGGCGCCTTGAATCGGAACGCGTGGTGGCCCAACGTCGGACGTTCTAGTCCTCCCCTGGGCATCGTTGTGTCTTTTGTCCTTAGCAGTAATTAGTACATGTTGTTCGTAAGCCTAGGGGGTGACAACCGCAGCAGTTAAGTCCCATAGATTTACTGACGTTTGAATATTTTCAAACACCATAGGGAAAAGTTCTGAAGATAGATAGACATCGCAGTTAATATGGATTTCGGTGATATATGAAGAGTTACGTACGATTAAAAAAAAGTACACGAACATATCATTTACTTGTCACGCAATTTGAAACATGACGTAGAAAGTCTGCTGGATTAGATGCAAGTTAAAATGAAAGTGCCGTTGCTGTTCTGGTAGAGAACGCCGTCAAAGACAAGAAATTCTAGGGCGGAGCACTAACTTTCGCCCCATAGTGCCCGGCGAGGGCACATTTGACTTTCTATGAGCCGCGTGAGGAACGCCTTAATGAATTTTCACGACGCGTGCGAGCAAGTACAGAGAGCAAGCCGTAACTTGCGACGGGGATATACGGCTGGAGGCAGTGACGCCGGCGCGGCTGATAACGCACGCGCGGCGTGGGAGGAGCAACAGGCTGCCGCCCCCGCCGCCCCCGCCTCCCCCTCACTGCAAACAGAATCAATTGCGCGCCGCCCAGCCGCCGCCAGCGGACCGACGCGACGCGAAGCGCCACTGCCAACGCCAAGCAGCCCGCAACCCGCGCCAAGCTGAGTGGCGGGCTTGTCTTCCTCCAGGCGCTACAAGCCACCTCTCGTGTCCGACAAGGGTTCTATTTCCTTTACGCCCTTTACGTTCCTCTAATGGACCCGCTACGGAATATAAATGTCTGATTTACGTTGTAGTGTAATAGTCGTTCTACTGAAGACATTTAGGTTATATTTCAGCACAGCAGCATTTTCGTTTTCCAAAATTTTCTGTTTTATTCTTCGAGTTCTGTCGTGTTATCGAACGAATTGTAGGGATGACAGGAGACCCAACAACAAAAGTGAATAAATAAATAAATTGAATAAAATAAATGAATAAATACCAAAACGCACGTATGGAATAGGTTCACAGGTTTGTGACTGGCTGGAAGGCTTCCTAAGTAATAGAACGCAGTACGTTGTTCTCGACGGCGAGTGTTCTTCAGAGACGAGTGTAGTCAGGCGTCCCCCAGGGGAGTGTGATAGGACCGCTATTATTTTCTTTCTATATAAATTATCTGATGGACAGAGTAACTTGTAATTTGCGGCTGTTTGCTGAGGATGCTGTGATGTATGGGAGGGTAACGTATTTAACTGACTGTAGTAGCATACAAGCCGCGGTGGAGTAGCCTCGCTGCGGAGCGCGCGGTTGCTCGCCGTGGAGTTTCGAGTCCTCCCTGGGGCATGGGTGTGTATGTTTGTCCTTAGGTTACTTTACCTAGGTTTAAGTAGTTTGTAAGCTACGGACTGATGACCACGCAGTTTGGTCCCATAGATTTACAAACATTTGATCATTTGAATAGCATACAAGATGACTTAGAAAAAATTTCTAGTTGGTGCGAAGAATGGCAGCTAGCTCTCAATGTAGAAAACGTAAAGTGATGCGCATGAGTAAGAAGAACAATCCGATAATGTTCGAATACAGCATTAGTAGTGAGCTTCTTGATGCTGTCGCGTCGTTCAAACATCTAGGTGTAACATTGCAGAGCCATATGAAATGGAACGAACATGTAAGGACAATTGTGAGTAAGGCGGACAGCCGATTTCGGTTTATTGGGAGTATTTTGGGAACATGTACTTCATCTGTAAAGGAGCACGCTTATAAAATGCTTGTACGACTATGTCTTGAGTATTGCTCAAGTGTTTGGGACCCGCAGCAGATCAGTTTAAAGGAAGACATAGAAGCAGTTCAGAGGCGAGCAGCTATGATTTTTACTGGTAGAATCGACCAATGCGCGAGTGTCACGGATATGCTCCGGCAACTCAATTGGGGATCGTTGGAGGAAAGACGACGTTCTTTTCGTGAAATTCTGTTGAGGAAATTTAGAGGGCCGGAATTTGAAGCTGAGTGTAGCACGATCTTGCAGCCACCTACTTACATTTCGCGTAGTGATCACAAAGACAAAATAAGAGAAATTAGGGCTCGTACGGAGGCATATAGGCATTCTTTTTTTCCTCGTTCTATTTGGAATAGGAAAGTAAATGCCTAGTAGTGGTACAGTCTACCCTCCGCTATGCACCTTACGGTGGATTGCGGAGTGCGTATGTAGATGTAGATATCCGGATTGCTCCATTTCAAATTTGACGTAATATGAGAAAAGTGACTGTTTTAATAATAAATTATAAGTTTGCTAATTAATGTAAAAGAAAACAACTGTCATGAAGTTATCTATTAAATGATTACTATTTTTCGAGTTAAAATTCGATAAAGTTAGAGTTAGTTTCCGCAGCGACGCTTGCGTGCTGCGTAACTCAAGAACCTATTAAGGATATCAGATTGAAGCTCAATATATGAAGTTGATGTAGGTGTATAATAATAAGAACATGGCAACAGTTCATTGTAAAGTATTAATTCCAAAGACGCTGTTTTTTATAAGTTATTTAATCCGATAGACCTATTTCCGCATATATGTTTTCCTTCTTATTTACGTATGTAATATAACTGTTGCTGTTGTAGCTCTTATTGAGCAGTATATAAAATTTTTAAAAATAATCCGGCCGCGGTGCCGAGGAGTCTGCGGCGCGCCAGTAACGGTCTGCACGGCCACTACGGTCGGTGGTTCGAAGACACGCTCGGGCATGGATATTTGTGCCGTCCTTAGTAGTAGCTACTTCATAAGTAGTTTGTAAGTTTAGGGACTGATGACCCCGTAGTTAAGTCCCATAAGCTATACAAACATTTGAACATTTGATTTTAAAAATAATTCTTATGTTGTTGATGCGAGACAGTTATTTTGACAGATATATCAGCGAGATTACAAGGTTACAATGCAATTATTTATTTGCTGTTATCTGGACTATATCTATTCTTATTCGTATGTCACGAGTATGTTTCTGCACTTTGTAGTGTCTGAAGCACTACATGCCTTCCCTAGCTAGAGAAGATTACCAAATTTATTAGTTTTTGGAAATTTATATAGGTTTTTTGCTTCGACTATTACTGTCCTGGGCTATTTCTTTCACAGATGAATGCCCAGACAGAGACCTCCTACTTCTCATTGAAAACATATTTAAAGGACACTGTGCACTAGAATGAACTCTGTGGATACTTAGAGTAAAGATATGTTAAAAGTTGAGATATTGATGGTGTTTTCTTTTTTTGTAATTAGTTACTAGAGTTGGCTTGAAATGTTAACTTGTTCTAAACTTTTCTCAAGAATGTGTGTAATAATAACTGGATGTAAGACTGTAAACCAAATGTTTGAAATTACTGCTGACGTGCAAAGGGTACAATAAATCCTTATTATTGTTCAAATATAAACCATCTGTCTTCTCATTTAAGAATTGAGATAAAGTTGAACTATGATACTTCACCTCTTCTGAGTGTAGCCTACTTAAAGAAGAAGTCTGATTGATCTTAACTTTGGAAATAACTTATTAGAGGCAGTGTGTATCGGGACCTCTACCAGTATCTACTACAATAAATAACACACGAAGAAGATAATTAATTATGTGATGGTATTCTGCAAAAAGTAGAATCACACGGTCACATCACAACTTACATGTAATTGTGGAATTAATTTGGTGTAATTTTGTAGTGTTTAAGGATCATAATAATTTATGATGTCGTAGTCGTAATTATATGCTTTTCAGTTATTCCTTTTAATTTCGTGACAATAAAATCTGACATATTTGTAAATTCCGTCTATCTCTTAGAAAGGTTGGTAGTAACAAAATTTTCCAAATAACTCTTTTGATTCATCTCGATTTGTTCATTTAAAATTTGTTCAGGGTATATATATATAAATACATTTTTTATATATATATTAATACATTTGTCATAAGGGATAAGGGTAAAACTTAGACTTGAACTTGTTTTCATTACATATTGATTTCCATTATATGTATTATGGAATCCCGTACCTTCAACGTGAAAAAGAAAAAAAAAAAACAGCTCGCGCAGCATTTATAAGCTTGAGTGCGGTGGCCTTCTGCCTCTCAGACAACATGGTATGACGCCTCGCAGCTGTGCGCGCTCAACAGCTGCCGTAAGGACTGACTGGTTGCATACATAACGGTGCAGCGCCGACAGCAAATTAGCCGCAATTTCTGGATACATTTCATTTTTTCTACACTTTTCCGTTCGACAAACCATGAAACTGATTACTGATCTTTTTTACATTAAATGCTGAACAATACAGCACACATATTATTCAATTTAAATTATATTTTACAGACAAAATACTATGATGAAAAGTGCCTTGGATATTTTCCATACTATGATTGTCATAATCGAGAAAATTCATGAAATTCTGTCACTTTTGCCCACCCCTCCCCCTCCCGTAAAGAAAACCTAGACGTCTGCTTTTTGCGACAGAAAAATAAATGCTCAAAGATGCAAGGTTTCCTGCGTCCGGTTTGAAATGGAATTGTCCTTATAGATGAGTTGTTGCTTAATCGTTCGTCATGCAACACACAGATCTTAACGTCGTGTACAACACCTGCAGAGCAAACAGATAGTGTTGACGTTCTGACTAGTTGCCAAACGCAGTTACCGACGCGCCTTCCTCATTCAAGCCCTAAAACTTCCTTGTCCAATCATTCTGTGACAGCCGAATCTTAAATTTGCAATAAATAAATAAATAAATAAAAATAAAATAAATAATAATCGGACTCAAAATTTAAAAAAAAATCAAAAAAATTATGAGCCTGTAGAGATTAAGTTTTAAAGTTTTCAAAATGATAAGTCAAGATCGCACATTAATAGCTTATTAAATGACGACCAGTTTCGGTGCACTGTGTCACCATCATCTGGTCACATATGTGTTATAAGCTGGTCATCTTGTTAAAAAAATTAGGTATGAAATAACAAGGGCAACATTCTACTTAGTCATTATATTTTTGCAATGTTGCACTTGTTATTTTATACACAATTCTATTAACAAGATGACCAGCTTATAACACGTATGTGACAAGATGATGGTGACACATTGCACCGAAACCGGTCATCATTTAATAAACTATTAATGTGCAATATTGGCTTATCATTTTGAAAACTATAAAACGATCAGATCGTCTCGAAACCTGACTATGTCAGATATTCTTAGTTAAGTTTTTAATTGAGTTCCTATTTCATGAAACTAGATCCAAGGTATCCGGATGGCCAAAAAACGTTCTAAATTAAAAGAAGAAAAACTGTTTTCTTAATTAATTAAAACTTTACCTCCTATCGAAAAGAGTTAATATTGAAAGTTTTAAGGCTAAAAACAAACTGTCTATTGCTTTATTGTAAGTATCGAACGGTTAATTAGGTACAGCAATTTATAATTTCGTCGAGAATTCCGTCAAAACATTTAGAATTCGGTAACGGATAAAGATAGCGAAAAAATTTAAAACTAGTTTGAGCCTACCATCTGAAGAAGATATGGCTAGGATTTCGACGATCTGCAATTTATGTAACGTATAGACATTGCCATGCTCACAAGTATTGGTTTCGGTAACCTTCCATTAAGAAAATTGTACTTTACTAAGCCGTATAATCCCCTTCGTAGTGGATATATAATGTTCAAAACTCAAACGATTAGCTCAGTTTGTCGGGGCTACAGATACTTTATAATGTTTCGATTTTGTTCCTTCACTGAAGAATAACTGCAATATGCCAGTTCTTCTGATAGGTACACAAATTGTTATTAGTTCTAGGTACATACAAAGCACCTTTTCTCTTTTCTTTGTCATCAATAGCACCTCCAATGTGATCTCCAAAAACATTTAATTTTCGCACATGGCGTTTACGAGCATAACAACACCGTTCGGAAGCATAACAACTTAGGCAAGATAATATTATTTACTCATGTCTTTTGTACCCAAATTCCAAACTCCTTGAAGTAATGTAAGAGATCTGCGCTCCTACCTAAGAATCACTGCTTGCATTTTATCTGTTAACGATTTCCAGTTTAGTGCTACCATTTTCATAGTGCAGCGATCGACAGTGAAACTCACTATTTTTGACGATGTCTGAAAATTTAACATTTTCGGTCATACTTTTGGGCTCTAGATGTATGACAAGAAGGATCCAAAATTTCCGTAAGCATATGTACGTATAACTACCGAACGTCGCGATTCTTCGCAATTGCTAACTATGCATGCGATTGGCAATACACACTACTTTCCTGAATCTCTCTGCCCATCAAATCCCTTATCTACGTATTTTACCTCTTTGTCCTCTTAGCTTTCTCACTGCAATAGTACCTGAAATTCTGGCGTTGCTAGTGTATTTATTTATTCCATTATTTATTCAGTCCATGTACTGCTACATCCTCTGCATATATACCTTCGCCTCGTCCTCCTCTCACTCCTCATCCTACTTCCCTCTATCCATTTATTCATTCTCCATACCTCTATAATTAATTCTCCCGCTCTCGGCCAATCACATCCCTTTCTCTCTCTCTCTCTCTCTCTCTCTCTCTCTCACTTTACTGCTTCAGTCCCCTTCATATGAAGAACAACAATATCCTTCCAATTTATGTCGATACGTCAAACACTGTGAATATCCAAAGTAAGTTACCCTCTCCCATGTGTGATACGAAATATTATGTAGACTGCCATCACTATTTTCTTTCGAAGCTGAAGTGTGCAAAATTTTATCGGAGTTGGATGAACTACATATCAACGTATAAATTGCAATTGTATCCCCTTATAAAATTACCAGTTCAGATTTTTTCGATTTTTCAGCTGTTCTTTTAGGTTTTTCCTATATTCTTTAAACGATCCCGGTATTAAAGACAGTAAAACAAAACTATTATTAAAATCCCTGTAGAAATTTCATAGTTTTAATGAGATTAACGGACAGCAATTGATTCTCATAGATGAATTTTTTAGATTTTTTACATATAGATAATTCACATTACAATTAGAATCAAATCCAAAGTACGAAAAATTTAAAAAGCACTGTCATGCCTGATACACAATTCGAAAAAAGTATCCAGCCGGATAAAGAGAATTCATAGTATAATGTGGACTCCGCATCACTTCTCGGTTTCTGCGAATTTTCACATCTTTGAGAGATGGTCTAGATTTAAACTCAAAGAGGAAGAAGTCCTTGGTCCCAGTGCGTTTCGACTTTGTGAACTTTCACTGTCAAGTCTATCACTTTATCACTTCATAACGTTGGGAACCGGGCTCTTGGAGTGAAGCGATCGACTGGAAACCGAAAGTTGGCGGTTTCGAAACGTTGTCGGAGAGCGAAAATTTTCGCTCTACGTTTTTACCTCTGAACGATGTGAGGAGACACCAGAAACGATACGTGATTCGGATTCAGTGTTAAGCTGTAGGTACTCTTTTTCCCGTTCGGATAACTGGGTAGGCTAGGGACACACAAGTCTCCGAAATGGAGTCGAACTGAAAGGCTTGCACCAAGCCAAAGAGCCGCACGATATTATTATTATCACTTGCACAGACTTCAAGTTTGAGAACTGCGCCAATTATTGGATACTAATGGAATCTAGCTGAAAAGATTGAAATTGTACAAATTAATTTTAAGTTTATTATTGGAAAAACAAACTGTCCTATATTGGATGAAATTATACACAGCACTACAGCACTTGTTATTTGGTCAAAATTAAAAGATAGGACAGTTTGTATTTGTATTAATAAACTTAAAACACATGGAGTGACAGTACCCCCACTCCTCTTCCCCCTTGTGGAGAAAGTGAGAAGCGATTAATCATGCCCATCTTCTGTAATGACAATGCTTACAGTTGGAGAACTAGCGACGCATCCGTGACTGTATATATAGCGTGTGGGTGGTGTTAAAATCTCATCAGTTAAAGGATAGTGATCATATTCGTCTTGCAGCTTGTACAGAATTCATTTCATTTGTAAGGAGTTTTTAATTTTTTATACCATAAATCATCTTCTAAGAATACCTCCTGATCTATCTTTTGTCCCCCCCACCCCCCCCACCCACCCACAACGTGGCTCCTTGATTTTTCGTGAGTACGTGCGTGGCGAGCATGGGGCCGTGAGCTAATGCAGTCCGGACTGCTAATGCAGTTCCCGGACTGCATTTTCTTTCCCTCTCTCCTCCATTACTATCCTCACTCATCCCCACCGGGGGAACTGATAACCTTAGCAGTTCAGTCCCCTTATCCCAACCAAACAGCCCCAACGCCTCTTTTGCCGTGCGGTAATGGTAATGCGGTGTCCGACGTCACGTCGAGGATTGCGCAGCACTAAGTATTACAGAAATTTGAAGAGTTTGATACGCTTTTGAGTCTTCACAAGAAAAACCAGCCCACTTCTTAACGGTCATTTTTATGATATATCGGAATTTTGGTTCGGCATATCTAACGTTAAGAAGTTTCCGAAGTAAAACAAAATGTCTACATTACACGTGTCTGTGGCGTACTTTTACACGTACGCCCGAACGTACTGCTATTAGTGACTAAAATATCCTTGTGATATAAGCTCTGCTTATGTGTTATTTATTTTCTGCCGGCATTCCGTTGAATCTGAAACAGTCCATCCACAGCACGCAACTGAAAGCTTTTCCTCGGTACTGACTTCTCGTGTGGTTCGGACGAATCCTTTCTGAAAAACAGGTGTCGCGTTTTCTCGCATAAATCTGATTCTTGAAGTGGGAGAAAATCCATGAATATCGGAAAGGATGTTCAACACCAATATTCTATCCAGAGACCCGGAACTCTAGCGACATATGCGACTCGGGGAACGTAGCTTACAGTAATAGCTGTAGAATTATTCAGCAGGTCTTAGAATTATTTAGCAGCTTTTCACTGAATTTGCATGTGAAAGACCCCAGTGGGACATGCAGGGAAGGAGGCGTTTGCGTTAACGGCAGACTGCAAAGTCACATGAGTCTGTTCTTTGCGTGGTTTTGAAATATTTCACAAGGCCTGAGACATTACTTCGACACACCAGGGCGCCGCGCAACACAATAGTTATTAGTAACCTATATTTCATGGTTACCTTTAACATTGCTGTATCGTGACTCTAACAAGTAAATTAAAGGATGACTATCGTTCCTTTAACGCCAATACTTTCCGAAATAACAGAAAACGTACGTTCACATTTAGAACCTCAGCGTTACTTGGTTGCTTATTTAGAGATAAATAACATTTAGAACATGTCAAATACCGAAGGCAAACTTGTTTTTTTAACTCTAGACTAATATAGACCATGTTTTTTTTATTATGAAGCATTATTTTCCAGAATCTGCCAGATGAAATTTTTCTACCTGTGACTTTTAAGGGCTGCGGTGTAGTGGCCAAGCGCAATAAAGCACCTTGCTGTGGAGCACGTAGTTGTTTGCCGTCGGAGGTTCTAGTAGTCCCTCGGGCATGGGTGTTAATAACAATATCAACAACAATAATAATAATTGTGTAAATGTCACGTTAAGAATTGTTGGTTTGGTTTTAGTTGCTGCTTGGTGCTATGTATACTCTTATTTATTTATTTTTAGTCTGCTTAATTTTTTTCCCAACCAAGTTACGGTTGTTTCACATTATGATCTGCGTCTGGATTACAAATAAGGTACATACGCTATACAATATATTATTTACGGTGCTAGATTTTGCACTTATATGTTTTTAATTAACGATTATGCCACATTTCATATATGTAATGTTATATATCGCACACCAACTACAATGTTCTGTAACATTCTCGGATTCTACAGGGTGTCCTATTTATCTTGACACCAAAATATGAATAACAACAGCTATTGCAAAACGACTTTCAACGGTATGAAAGTAACGCAGGGACTCATGAATGTTTTGAAATATTCTAAAATGAAAGCATATGTGTCTTCTAACTCAAACTAGCGTGTTTTTAAGTGGTCACCATATACATCAGCAATCTATAGCATGACAAATCAGATGAACCATGGCGTTGATTGCATCGCAATACGCCAATTACACCCCTAGATATTACGAAGCGAAGTTGACGCTTCAAATACGCGAAACGAGCGATTAGCGCACGTTCTGAGCAGCATGTTGTTGTCGCATGAGTCTCAAGAGGTGTGGTAACCGCGGGTTTCGTTTATTTCAAGCGTTAACTTCGCTTCGCAATCATTGTTTATGCGATTTGTCATGCTGTATTTTGCTGATGAAATAATATAGGATGTCCATTTAAAACACATATGTTTTGTTAAAAAACACATATGCTTAAGTTTTAGAATGTTTAAAAAAATTTATATTCATGAGTTCCTGCCTTACAATTATATCGTCGAAAATCGTTTTATAGTAGCTGTTGTTGTTGCAGAGATATTTTGGGTGGTCAGGATGAATGGAATACCCGGTAAATTAAATAATTTTTATATCGTAGCGACCCGCTCCGACCTCACAGAAGTGAATGAAATAGGTGTGAATATGTATTTTATTAGTTGTAGTGTTCTACGTAACATGATTAAACAAAATACATACCATGCTTACATAAACCTCAGAGTGTTTGATTCATATTTACAAACTAATATCAGAAGTGAATGAAATAGGTATATATATATATATATATATATATATATATATATATATATATATATATATATATATATATATATGTATTTCATTAGTTGTTGTGTTCTACGTAACATGATTAAACAAAATACATATCATGCTTACATAAACCTCAGAGTGTTTGATTCATATTTACAAACTAATATCATGAACTAAACTATATGTAAAGCTTTACGTCTTGAAATTGGAACGACAGTAGTGCTCCAAGGGAGGAAAGCCGTAGCTGCTCTCGCAGTGTAGAGTCTAAGACGAACACACACGGAAGCGAGGTTAGTTCTCCAACTGTAAGCACTGCCATTACAGAAGATGAAAATGATTAATCGCCTCGCACTTTCTCCACAAGGGGTAGGAGGAGGAGGGTACTCTCACTCCAAGTGCGAGACGTATACTTACACAATAATGAATATCGTTATACAATCGTCATCAAACTTCTCAGCATCACCCGCTCGGATAATCTAAAGGTTTTAGGAAGATTTCTTCAAAATTGCTCCAGCCATTTTGGAGTCCATGGTGAACATAGATATAAACATACATTAATTTTTATATATAGGCTGATTACAATTAAACTTTCAAAACGCTGTAAAAATAACACCGCAGGTCATAATGTCCTCAAAGTGTAACGGAATATTATCGACAGAGGGTAAAATCGAATGGCAGAAGAAAAGCAGACTGTGTGAAGATTGATCAATAGATGGAGCTGTAAGCATCATAATTTAATAGTTGTTGACTACAAATTACAATGAATCTTACAACAAAGTTAGACGTTGAACAAACTGTACTACTCTGTGTGATACTGTCAGTTAAGTTAGCTCATACACCACGACAATGTCATATCACATCGGATGGTTGAAATAGGTTATAATAGTCCTGAGCCCAAAACCGCATAAAAGGCATCAAACACATCGGTTTCTAAATGTCCTAAGGCCAAAAACCGCATAAAAAGCATCAATCAAAATCAAGTGGGTTTTTAATTTCCGTGTGACTGGTGCAAATATGTTCAGTATGCTGTCCATCGTATTAAGCAATAAGTTGCAATCGAGAAAAATCATGTTCCACAACTGATCGAAGTACTTCCGGGATTTCGTTCAGATAGTGTTGCGTAATGTCTGCCTTGAAATCAGCTACGTTCGCAGTTGCGCAATAGGAACATTGATTCAGTTAGCTCCGCACAGACATAAGTCACAATGATTAAGAACAGGTAATCGGAACTATCAGGTTGTAGAGAAATGGCGGCTGATAATCCTAGCATTGTAGAAACTGCGCTTCAGTAGATGCTGAATTGGATTATCAATGTTTCATACACGCTCTTGGAGAGCTGGTTGCGCAAAACTCACCCATATCGCTTACCAGTAACGGTACAGATAACATGATCGGAAGCACTTGTCTCTACGTAAAGATATGCCCCTATGAAGCACAGGCATTGCCGAGGTGGGGTGGCTTGCGTGCCTCAGCGATACAAATAGCCGTACCGTAGGTGCAACCACACCGGACGAGTATCTGTGGAGAGACGAGAAACACGTGTGGTTCCTCAAAATGGGCAGCAACCGTTTCAGTAGTTAAATGAATGATGAATGATGAACTGAGCTGGCCTTCTAATGTCATCTAATGTTGCTTTGCCCCACAGCTAGTGCGAAGGAATTAAATCCGTTACATTTCCCGAGGACATGCAGCTGTACTGTATGAATATATGACGATTGCATCCTGTCAAGTAAAACATTCCGTAGGTAAAATAGTCCCCCATTAGGGGGTCATAAATGAAACAGGCAAAATGGAGTACAGACGACTAGAAATGAGATTGACAGGAAGTGCAAGATAGCTAAGGAGGAATGGCAAGAAGGCAAATGTAAGTTGGTGTATGAATGTATAAATAGGGGAAAAATAGATACCGGCTACAGTAAGATGATTGACAGTTGATATACCCTCAGAATTTAAGAGAAACCTAATAAACCCCATTCCAAAGCAATCTGGGGCAGCCAAGTATGAAAATTATAGAACCATCAGTTTAATAGGTCACTGTTGCAAAATACTAACACTAATTATTGACAGGTGTGGGAAAGCTGGTAGAAGCCGATCTCTGGGAAGATTAGCTTGGACTCAGGAGAAATTTAGGAACACGGGACACAATACTCACTTTACGGCTTATCTTAGAAAGACTAAAGAAAAGGAAAGCTACATTTCTTGCTTTTGGGAATTTGCAGAAAGCTTTTGAAAATGTTGAGTGGAATGTAAATTCTGAAGCAAGCAGGAATAAAATATAGGGAAAGGAATATTCTTTACAAGTTGTGCAAAAACCAGACGGCAGTTATCAGAGTTGAAGGGCATGAAAGGGATGTAGTTGTAGGTTGCAGGGAATGGAGTAAGACAGGGTTGTAACACTTCTCCGATGTTATTTCATTTGTACATTGAGCAAGCTATAAAGGAAAGCAAACAGAAATTTTAAGAAGGAATTAAAGTTCAGTGTATAGAAATAAAAGCAATGCGTTTTGCCGATGACATTGTAATTGTTTCAGAGGTAGCGAAGGACCTGGAAGAGCAGTTGAACGGAATGAACGGTGTGTTGAAAGGTGCGAAGAAAATGAACATTAACAAGGACAAAAGGAATAATGGAGTGCAGTCTAAGAATATCATTCGATGCTGAAGGAATTAGATTAAGTACCGAAGCAATGAAGGTGGTAGATGTGTGTTGTCACATGGGCAGCAAAATAACATATGATGATCGCGGTACAGACAATATTAAATGAAGAATGACGTTGGAAAGAAAAGCCTTTTTTGAAAAATACATAATTTGTTAACATCGATTATTAATTTAAGCGCAAGGAAATCCTTTTTGAAGGCATTTGTGTGGAGTGTTGCTTTGTATGGGAGTGAAACATGGACGATAAACAGTGTGGACAGGAAGAAGGTAGAAGCTTTTGAAATGTGGTTCAACAGAATAATACTGAAGATTAGGTGGGTTCATCGTGTAACTTCAAATTGAAATGTTTGTAAAGCTTATGGGACTTAACTACGGGTTCATCAGTCCCTAAACTTACAAACTGCTTATGAAGTAGCTTATACTAAAGACGGCACAAACATCCATGCCCGAGTGGGGATTCAAACCCCAGACGTGGACCGGCCTCGCGCATCGTAGCATAGCGCACAATGCGCTCGGCATCTCCGCCGCGGCGTTCGTGTAACTAATGAAGAGGTACTGAACAGCATGGGAGAGTAAAGGAATTTTTAGCATACCTTGACTAAAATAAGGGATCGATTGGTAGGACACATTTTTAGACATGAAGGAATCGCGAATTTAGGGGAGTGTGAGGGGTAAAAGTCGCTTAGGGAGACCAAGAGATGAATACAGTAAGCAGATTCAAATGGATGTAGGCTTCCGTTCTGATGAGAAGATGATGAAGCCTGCTCAGGATAGAGTAGGGTTGAAAGCTGCATCAAACCAGTCCCCGGACTGAATACAACATCAATATTATAAATGATGCGGTAAACCCAAATCATACAGTGATTTTTTTCAGGATGAAGCGGTACTTATTGGTTTCCGTATAGATTTCCTGTTGCCCAGATTCGACAATTCTTTGTAATGACATATCCTGTCAGATGGAAGTGGGATTCGTCTGTCCACAAAACCTTTCACGGCCATTCGTCAGTCACTTACATGCGAACTAGGAATTCTACAGCAGACGGCAGGTCAACAAGAAGCAATTCGTGCAAGTGGGATGTTTCGTAGGATTTTATGCAACGTGCTCACAGGTTGGTCCAGTGTTCGAGCATTCCTTCGAGCAGTACACGTTTTCTAACGACCATTCGAGTCCTGTACTTCTTTCACTGACGTCGAATCAAATTATTTCCTTCCTCTACCAGGTTTCTCACCAAAGCAACCCGTCTATTGGAATTTTCGAATCATAACTCCAACGCTTTTTATCAAACCCTTCAGTGTAACTCCTTCTCAACAGTTACATTTTCTAATAGCTCGTGTAAAAAAGGAACACCTATATCTTTTCGTTTTTAATCGGATTTCTTTCACTATCTTTTGATGATCATGTCTTGCTATTAGGTGGGTGCTAATAAATTATTATCGCATTCGGAAGAAAAAGTTATGAAAGGAATTTCGCAAATAGATATTGTCGTAACTAATAACGCCTTTGTTTTAATGAGTTCTACCCCAACATGTGCATCATTTCCGTGACACTTTCTTCTCTGTATTGCGAGAATACAAAACGAGCTCCTCTTCTCTGAACTTTCTCTAAACGATCTGTCAGTCCCATTTGGTGGAAATCATATAATACGCAACAATACTTTAAAATCGGACGCACAAGTGTTCAATGTTCAAATGTTTGTAGAGCTTATGGGATTAACTACGGGGTCATCAGTCCCTAAACTACTTATGAACTAGCTAATACTAAGGACGGCACAAATATCCATGCCCGAGGGGAGATTAGAACCCCCGACAGTAGTGGCCGTGCAGAACGTGACTGACACGCCGCAGACCGCTCAGCCACCGCGGCCGACCACACAATTGTGGTGTAGGCTGTTTCTTTATTAGAACTGTTGCATATTTCAAGTGTTCTGCCAACGCAACATAGTCTTCGCTTTCCCTACGACAATTTCTGTGTGTTATTTCCAATGTAAGTTGTCTCTAATTGTTACTCCTACGCCTGTAATATTCACTGATTTATAGTACAAATGTAGTTAAATGGATTTCTTTTAGTGCTCATATAGATGACATCACACTTCTCATAATTAAGGGTCAATTGTCATTTTATGCAGTATGCAGATAAGTTATCTAAATCATTTTGCAGTTGTGTTTTACCTTCTGGTGACTTTACTAACCGATAAGTGACAGCATCATCAGCGAACAGTCTAAGGGAGCTACTCAGATTGTCTCCTAAGTAAAGAAAAAAGTAAATAAATAAAAAGACAGGCGATACGATTACGACTCTTCTATTGTGATAATATCTATGCACCCAACACTTAATATTCTTTCTGACCGTATCTTAACAAACAGCCAAAATTATTTGATATTTGCGTATAGCTTTGACAAAGATGTTCTTTTTTTAGTTTTACCTTTTCAAACAGTTATTTTAAGACGTCTCCTACATTTTCTTTATGTTTTTCGGTAAAAAAAATTATCACCTGTATTCCCTTGGTAGTTTATGCTAGTTTATTTTCTTTGCCTTTAGTATTTACGAATGGCTATAGTCTAGGAGGAACGTAGCGTACATTTGGCGTTCGGACCAGTGACTACAGCCTTGAAGGAACACAGCGTATATTTGGAGTTCGGAAATCAATCACGTGACATACCTCGGCCGAAACCTTACCCGATACTCTCTTTTCCATACGCCATCTTCCTTACTGTATTTTTTTCATTTTCTTATTATAACATAAGCGTTGTCATTTCAAAGCAATGGCGCACTGAAAATTATCAAAAACACGTCGTAGATTCAACTATAATGTAATGTGTAAGACTGCCGTGTAGCGTAATGGGCGACGAAATGGTTTGTGATGTATGAACGTGTTAGACGGGTCAGCGAGCACTGTCAGAGTGTGGTAGCACAGCGTGCGACATAAGAGGGATCCTCCCCCTCTATAACGAAAAAACTGAGTCAACGACGAACGATCACAAAAAAAAAAAAAAAAAAAAAAAAAAAAAAAAAAAAAAAAAAAAAAAAAAAAAAACATTAAAGGACCGATCAAACCGAAGAATCAATAAAGAGACAGAAAAAGAAAGAGTGCCCGATGCCATCTATAATAATAAAAAAACTAAACAAAAGTCTTAACGAACACTCCAAACGAAGATGAACAAACGACAGCAAATCATCTATCTACCTGAAGAACAAAAATATATAAAAAAATAAAAAAATAAGGTATATATAAATAAAAATCCACCAATGATATTTAATTCTTTATTACTATTTTTATTTATTTTTTTTCATTGAGCTTCCTAAAAGGTTTTCGCTCACTCTTGGTACCTGAATAGAACTTTATTATGAAAAGTGCTTTTTTCTATTTTGAGAACTTGCCATGAAATACATACCAACGAATTTCAAACATAGACTTCTTTATCACATGTAGATAAACTGGGGACATACTGTCACAATGACTGTTCTAGACTAATGTGGAATTCACTATATCCACATTTATTCCGTTTTTTATTTTGCTGCAAAAGAAAACGTAGTCGCACTCTGAAACAGAATATTAGCTCTCTATTTTTAGCGCAGAACAAAGTAACACGAAGAAAGTCATATCTGAACTGTAGAAAAATAATAATAAAGTCTGTGTTAAAAGCGTCCAAAGCAATCATACTAAAGAAAAACATACTAGTAGACGCATTGATTCTAATTAAAGACTTTCAATATATTCAAAAAATAGTGAATAGTTGCTTAGAAAAGAAGAAGCAAGGTAATTTATTGCAAGGTATACACTTCAGTTCGGTTTCATTAATGAACGACAATTGCTTCGGAAATCTAGGACTTCCTTTATATATGAAACTATCAATATCAGCACGTTATACAATTTTCATTATTACATTATCCTCCCAGTTTATGCACATATGCTTCAGAAGACTATTGTTCAGTTCGTTAATACGTTTTTCACGGCATGTTCACGAAACAGAACAATCGCGCTTTTTAGAGGAAGCAGTCTTACATATGCACAACTGTAAATATCGCAGAACATAGCTCTAGTTAATAAAAGTGCTCGGAATCCTTTTAGGAACAAAGGATAAAAAAAGTTGGCAGCAGTGGGTTTTGAATCACCAATCATTTGCATCACAATCTAACACTCTGCCGACTACACTACGCCTAACAACTACAAAGTAATTGCGTAAGTCTCTCGCTATTCATGGCAGTTTTTCGCTGCTAATGTGCCATTTTTCGACACTAGATTATAATTTATCGTACTAAGAACGATGTGTGTTTTGCTAATTATTCAGTGTGCCATTGGACTGAAATGATTAAGCGTCAGTTATAATAAAAAAACATAAAATACAGAAAGCAATATGGCGTATGCCAGAGAGACCACTGGCGCCGAACGTCACGTGACATTGGCAGATCGCCGTTATTTTTGCAAATGCCTTTGCAACGGTACAAGATATGAAACAACAGGAATGAGAAAATTTGTAGAGACTTTTCTCCTCTACAAATTCGTTTATTCAATTTCCGTGTTAGATGAACGGTTTATTGGAAATTAAATTTCCTGCTATTAAAAAGGTCATCACAAAGAGACTTTTTTTTTTATTTACTAACTAATGTTCTGTTCGAAATATTTGAAAAAGGGACGTTCTGGTCACTGACGGCCAACAATTATGTCTGTAAAATATGGTGCCGATCGGTTGAACAGTTAGACCACAAAGTGGGAACACGTTGCAGACCAACAGACAGGCATCGTCAAATCGCCGTTACTTTTGCAAATATCTCTGAAACGATGCGAGATATGGAGGGGAAAAAAGAGAACAGAGTTGTTTATTCAGTGTTCCAGTCAGATAAACGGTTTAACCGTTATTTATATTTGAATTTAGAGTTGCCAGGAGGCAATGGCAATGGCCCACTTTTAGTGTTACTACCGTAACCTTAAGTGGGCCAATAAAGAACAGTAGGAGCCCTATACCACTTCCCTGAGGAAATTCCGTGTACCTAGCGGGTTTATATCAAATTCAATGGGTCGTGAGGATGACAGATGTTTTCATTTACATATTCTGACATAATCAGGGCTAATAAATTTTGACACAATTTATGTTTCGTCTGCCATACACCCCCCCCCCTTTTCCGATATTATTCAATTACAATGTGTCATTCTGACCAGAGATATTATTTTTAAACTGTTTAAAAGATTTACTTTAATTAAAATTACTCTGAATATGATCATACATAATCTTCGCAAAACATTTGTAGTAGGCAATGGAAAAGACTATTTCGGTATCCATCACAGAATATACAGTATACGTGATATCAGTTGTCAGTCGATTACATTAGTCACGTTATTCAAACGTACCGGTACTAACATTTCTCTTCTTCTATAACGAGGTTCTTTTCGAGAGTGCCGGAATTAGAGGCAGAATGCAGAACGATTCTATTGCCGCCAACCTTGATTTCGCGTAATTTCTTAAAAATGAGGTCTGAGTGATTACAGCTTATACGGATGCATAAAAGCATCTTTTTACCCTCGTTCTATATGCGAGTGGAACCTGAAAGCAAGTAACTAGCATCGATACTGAGTACCCTCCACCAACTACCTTTGGGTAGATTGCAGAGTACTAGGGAATATATCTGCAGTGTCGAGAGTCCGACGATAATACATGACTTCAAGAATTACCTCTCATGACGGAAAACCCAGTGGCTGACAGCCTGCACTTAATAACCGAGATCGGCCGCGCTTACGTTGAGTTTCCACTTCTAATAAACAAGCAACACTGTGAGAAGTAACAGCAGAAATCAATGTGGAACATACGTTGCAGGTATCATTTGGACGGACGCGGCTCTGTTTGGCGTTAATGGGCTTTGTCAGCCAATGACAGACTAAAAAATCTTTGAAAACAGCACAATATCTCTTACATCACCTGTCCAAGGCTTGTCTAGTTTCGACCATAGACGAATGGAAAATTGTGGACTTGTTGACTGAGACCCGATTTCGGTTGATGTGAGCTCAGGGTTAGGTTCAATAGAGGCTTAGATCTTATTTAGCTGTCGTCAATGAGGCACTGTGTAAATTATGGGGGGGGGGGGGTTCGAATCCCCCCTCGGGCATGGATATTTGTGCCGTCCTAGTTCGTAAGTAGTTCATAAGTAGTTTGTAAGTTTAGGGACTGATAGCCCCGTAGTTAAGTCCCATAGACTTTACAAACATTTTAACATTTTGTAAATTATGGTGGTTCCGTATGGTGTGCGTTTGTTGGCCTACTTTTGGTTACGTAGTAACACTTAAAGTGGAGTTTTGCGATCACCTGTTGACAAATCGAAATTTAAACGAAAACAACAGCTTAACCGTACATACGAAACGATAACTGGATAATAGAATTTGTAGAGGAGAAAATTCTCTACAAAGTTCCTCTCTTATGTATTTCTCGCAATTCGCACTGTTGCAGAGATAATAGCAAAAATAAGGTGATTTGACACCGCCTCTTGATTTTACGTATACCAACCGTTAGGAAATGTCGCGTAACATTCCTTGCTCAGAACTCTCTCTGGCGTACGCCATGTTCTTCCAATATTTTATAATTTTCTTCTTATAACTTATGCTTTGTCATTTCAGAGCAGTGGCGCACTGAAAAATTAACAAAAGGACAGTACGATAAATTATAATCTAGTGTCTAAAAATGTTATTTTAACTGTTAGAAACTGCCAGAAATAGTACGAATTTAATGAAAATTCCGTACTTGTTGGTGTAAGCAAAAGAGAGTTTCGAACGAGGTTCGTCACGTGACTGCTTTCCGAACGCCTACTGTACGCTGTGTTCCATCCAGGCTACAGTCACTCGTGCGAATGCAATGTTCTGCTACCTTCCTTCCAGGCTTTAGTCAATCATAACCAGTACAGGCAAAGAAAATAACCTTTGAACAAACTACCGAGGCAAGAGAGGGGACAATAATTTAACGGTATAATATAATGAAAATGTGTGACAGATATTAAAATAATACTTTAAAGAGGTAAAAGTTCAAAAAAGGGTATGTTTGTCAAAGCTAAACCAAAATATCAAATAATTTCGGCTGTTTGTTAAAATACGGTCAGAAATAATATTATGTGTTGGGTGCAAAGATATAACCACAATAGAAGAGTCGTAATCGTATTACCCATAATTTTTTAATATTTACATTTTCAGGATATTTGTCCGAAATGTTTGCATAAAATCATAAAATTATAAGCAAATCTAAAGTGGGCTGTAAAACACGTCAGTGCGAATTTTTAATATGGGCCGGAGCGAATGCTCTTCTCCAACTGTATCGATCATCCACTCGAAATGGTTAAGTTAAGGTACATGGAGAACATTTGCACCCATACATGGGATTCAGGTTCCTAAACAACGATGTAATGACTCACAGTACTTCACTATTGGTCTGCAGAGTATTATAGGCAATTTAAAGGAATTATTTGGGCTCCGAGATCCTCAGATATCGAATATTTGTGGGACATAATCGCAAGGTCAGTTCTGTCGCAAAAGACTGCCAAAGCAACATCTTCAAGATTATGGACGGTCACAGACGCAACTCTTACGGCTACTTTCAAAATAATTTAAAACATTTAAAATATCTACATTTCGCCAGGCAAAAGTAGGTCCGACACGAAATCGGCCGCACCAAAGTATAAAGAGTTAAATACTGAGAGGCTCAAATTAGTAAAGCCTTTGATTAAAAAAGTTAAAGCAATTTTTCACATCATCCTAAAAGGTAATTAATCTCATCCTGGTTTAATGGTAAACTACGCTGTTCAGTTGGTTGAATAAAAATATTCTGGTTGTTCTCAATCTTCACTCCGTATGTCAGTAGTGAGCATTACTGTTTTATACAATGGGTGATTAGAAATTCTGTCTAAAGCTGCGGTAGATATGAGCTGCACGTAAGCAAGTTATTATTTGAATGGTGGAAGGAGCGAATTATTAAGAAGCTATTATGACGTGCAGTGAAACGCGTTCTGCGCATTTGCATGCAAATTTTACAATTCTCGCGGTAAATGAATTGGATATTTGATGAAAGCCCGAGCGAACTACATCGTAAACGTAAACGCCGACCTCTTCTTGGATTAAGGGTAAAATATGCAGTAATGACAGTCACTTGCATCAGATTGAACTATTTGTATTAACGGAATCTTTGTTGTGCAACTTTGTGTTGTTTCTTAAAATCAGTAAGTGCTTTGTGAAAAGAGAAATATATTCACTTTTCCTTAACAATAGCTCTTTCTCCACGACCACGCTTTTTCGTAAGAAATCATACAAATATTGCAATCTGGGAACAGTGTCAAATCATACAACTATATGTGTCTGCGCTGTGTTGAAGATAGAACATGTAAAACCGATTTGGTCGTAGGAATGATATATATCTGTTGCGTCAAATCAAACAAAGATTGCGGACTAACAGTACATAATTTTTATTCCGTTTGGGTATGAAAGCGAGGGATTAGGTGGGTGGTATGCATATAGGTTTACAACAATCAACACGTTTAAAAACTCTTTTTGATTTCATTTGCTCATGTTCGGTATAGGCGAGCTCCTTTGAAATGAAAATTATTTCAACAACTGAAATTTTTTTTATTTTTTGTTTTTATTTGTTCTTTTTTATTTATTTACTTTGATGACTTATTTCGGTTCGCTGAGGTACAAACTTATGCAATGACAAATCTAATGTCGAACACCTCTGTGTAGTTACAAATGCTGTAAGATTCCAAACCAGAAGATGGTACCTTAGCATGCCGAAACCAGTCGTCAAAACAAATTTGTGGTACAGATTACTAATTTATTCGTACAAGAAGGCCAATGAAAGTTACATAATTCGAAAAATTGTTTGTAGTAGATTTCACGAATATAAATATTATGTGTTCATTTAGCCATTAAAAGTGGTAAAATGAAGTAGAAATTTTCCTATCTACAGCTTGGATCAAGTTCTACATTCTCCAACAATCAGCTCACTGATTGGCTATTCGCCTCGACCAAAGACTCTGTAATGCAGCGCACCTGCAGTATTAAAATAAGGGAATATCGAAACATGGAGTGCTCCCAACTCACTTTCTTGTGCCGTACAAATGCTTCATTTTCGCAGTGAGTAAGAGTGGTTAAAGCATATGGATGTTTTCATATGAATGCCGATATAAAGGATGACGCACCGGGAGAGGCATCTAGCGGTAGGGGTGGGAAAAACCGACCGGTTAAAACCGATACTGGTATTTTAGTTTTCAATAAGCGGTTTTTTCGGTATTTATTTGGTGTCGGTTGCAACCGGTTTTCTCAGTTAATGCCAAGAACCTGTTAAAAAAATAAAAAATAAAAATAAAAGTAAAATAAAATAAAATAAAAACTGGTACGATTACTTCCTGTTGTAATAGTTCAAAATATGTTTTTTGAAAATAATTTTAAAAAATTAAAACTAGGTCTGTTCCTAAAATCTCCACTGATGTGAAATATTAGGTCATCGCAGTAACTAAGAGAAGCGATCAGTGATAATTTAAGAACAATCCCGACAGTCAGAAACGCGCAATAAAAGCGTGGCATAAGAAGTTAAGAACTGGTGCAACTATTAAGCCATCGATGCACCTGTTGCCGTTTGGTGTGACCTATTAGACGACGCGCGTGCACCGGCAGTGTACAAGACTTGCCTCCGTCTGGTCATGCTGCAGTTCCTTGCTGTCGTCGCCGGACATCGGTTGTGTGGAAGTACTTCACGAAGTACGGTAGCAGTGAGGTACAATGCTGCATTTGCTTTAAAAATCTGAAAACGAGTGGAGGTACTAAAAACATGCTGTGTCATTTAAGGAGAAAGCATCCAAAGTGTTTCTTGGATTCAGGATTTGTATCACCAATCAGATTGCAATGATGCTTTTGCCTCCCGACTGTTCCGATCTTTCTTACCGGAAGTATTCGGTTGATGATTGTGGAACAATTGTTCTGGGAGATGCCATCCGCTACTGTACAACGTCAACTTCAACAATACCTGCAAGCCCCACAACATCACAATACCACCACCTCTTTGATTGGATCCGGAGGCTTGAAGGAACTGTTGTAGCCAGCGATGTTGACATCACTCTGAACTGATACCAGTATCTTCCTAGCTTTGCAAGGAGCAGAATTTTCAATCTTATGATCTTTGTACAACGTGTTGTCTGCCAAATAAATATGGCAGGGGTACCTCCACTCGTTCTTGGAGTGGTTTTGAATGGCCAGCCGTGCACCTGTGTCAGTTTCCCGTGCGACGAAAAATCTAGACTGCAGATGTAACAATGTAGCTCAGCAGCAACAAATGTGACTCGATTAGGGCAGCGTTCCTTCCCTGCAATCCGCGGCTTGCTCGCTGCCTCCAGGGAGCACAGTCGCGTGATGCGGTGCGGATGCCATCAGGTTGAGAGCTCTCTCAGTGTGAAGCCGCGCTCCGATCCATCGCATCCGCCTAATGACAGTGGGGAGCTAATTGGAGCCCTCGTACGCTAAGGACGCTGATGTGTTGGAGCATGGGGTCGGTCTCGGTGGCTTATAGCCCGACGTGTGGCACAAACGTATCGTAATGGCTAACAAGAATTTGTGCAATACTATGAACCACGAGGCAGAGCCATCTACACAAACGCCCACCTTTCAGAAAACACAACAAGAATTGCTAACGTATAGACTTACAAATGTTAATGGTTGGTCAGTGGAGACTTAACACAAGTTTACACTATTCGACACGCGGTTTTCAGGTAATCTTAGAGCGTCGACGGATATGTTCGTTTTGTTTCCTAAATGTTTTTATCACTTTTACCCACTGACTTACCGAGGAAATACAAACACACACTTTGTTACGAAAACATTAGATAGCTCTCTAGTAGACAATTACAGTGAGACAGACTTTATTAAAGTTGGCATGGAAATCTGTCTAAACAAATGTCACTATAACTCTTTTCTCCAGAGCTGTTGAATGCAGTTATAAATTTTACACAGTTCCAATAAAACTGTACTTGCTTCATTATAGCTGTGCATACAAAATAAATAAATAAATAATGAGAGAAACCTAAAAATCTTGTACGCCTTAATATTTCCTGAATTTCACGTATCGGTTTGTGTTCCATTTCACGAAATAAATTGGGTATTTTGTCTTTCGTGATTCACGCTCTATAACTGCTACATACACAAAGGATCATTGAGTCTTAGCTACATCTGTACTGACCAACATTTTACACCTGTCCAATGCAGCAAAGAACGTTCTTCCACATATGAGTTTGGTAGATATAAGAAAAGTGGTGGTGGAGGAGGAGGAGGTGGAGGAGATGGATACAGGAGAACAGAGACAGATGTAGAGATGTACATAGAGACGATGGAGGAAGAGAATGAACAGAGCGATTGTCAGAATGGAATTGACAGCAGGGCGAGATAAGAGGACATGCACTTACAGAAGAGTAGAATAAACAAACACCTGGTCAACCTCGGGTTTCTAGTTAGTAAATTATAATAACGTGTATGTGTGTTCCACATTCCAATCTTCCGTAAGTGCATTCCCTCTTCGATTTCGGTTTATGTGGGTTTAAAGTGGGTAGGAAGAGAGGGGCCGTTAATTCGTTGACTAGTTTACTGAGAAATTCGGTTGATGCTGAGAGACAACCTTTAACATTACTGAATTTGCAAATGGTAGTTTTCTGGTGGCGGGAAGTCAGAAAGCTGCTAAGACAGTCGAAATTGACACCATCCGGCCGGTGTACATCTAACGGTACCGGAAGGGTTGGTGTTGCTGGTCGAGCGGAGCAACGTTACTGGTTACTGACCTGCCGAGATCGTATGTC
The DNA here is from genome assembly GCA_026315105.1 of Locusta migratoria. Taxonomy (NCBI): domain Eukaryota; kingdom Metazoa; phylum Arthropoda; class Insecta; order Orthoptera; family Acrididae; genus Locusta; species Locusta migratoria. The sequence continues at coordinate 410,796,199 of CM048746.1, read as the reverse complement.
TCTTCGCGGCAAAATTACCAGGAGACGATACGGTTGGCGATTCATTTCAACCGTCAAACGGTCGAATGTTTCTAGAATGTTCCACATGATACTAGAAGCTTCTTTCTGGTGGGAAAGATGCTCAGATGTTAGTGAGTGCGAGACCTTCGAAACTGGGGCCGTGAATTGCTCTGACATGAGCGGCACGAGAGACATGTGGCTTGCTACAAAGTAAGTTAGGGATCCGGCTTGCAGCGCTCCTAGCGAGAGACTGCAAGTGAGAGGTTGCTGGCAGTGCGTCCATTGACTAGCCTCACACTTATTTGGAAGTGCTGATTACAATGCGTGAAGTGTTCAGATTTGTTTTTCTGTTATCAGAGGAACAAATAATTGTTTCATTGCATTGTACTTACATTTATGAGTATTTAATTGTGAGTGCACAAAAAAGTTTCTTTTCATCTTTTGGCCGGCCGCGGTGGCCGAGCGCTCTGCGGCCAGTCACGGTCCGCACCGCCAATACGGTCGGGGGTTCTAATCCCACATCAGGCATGGATATTAGTGCCGACCATAGTCTTAGCTAATTCATAAGTAATTTGTAAGTTTAGGGACTGATGACCCTGTAGTTAAGTCCCATAAGCTTTACAAACATTTTTTCATCTTTTGATGTTGCTGTTCTTCTTTCTTCCGTGCTTGCTTGGATAAATAGTGTGGATTTTCCACCGTATGAAAGACACCTGATTTTAATTATTTTTCCCAAACATGTTTCAGCACATTTTGTGCTATCATCAGTGGGGTGGGTTATTTCTGTTCTGAAAAATTATAAGTACTGTTCAATAGTCTACTGTTCAATAGTTTCTTTGGTGCTCCTGGACAGTGGGGCAAGCAGTTGGTAAGAATCTATTGTTCGTCTTCGCTACTTCAAAGTAGGTTTTCTTATGACGACATAGTTCGTTCACTGGGAAGCCTCCGTTATTTGCCGAGCAATCCACGGTGCCTTTCCACAGTCCTTCTGATCAGATTAGTACGACTAATTGACTGGACATCGGTGATATGCGTACTTTGCGTTTGATGTAGCGCAGTTTAAAGATAAATGCACCGTTCGAGTAGTTTGCTGAGTTCTGAATCACCGAGTTTGATAGCGATTTGTTTATTTAAAAACTAACTCGTCCTCAGTATCGACCATTTACGTAATGGGTAGAAGTTCTGCCTTCCTTGCTAGGGGTAATCACTATTATCAATATTGTATCGAGATTTCATTCCTCAATTGGGCACCGTCCTTTTTTCATAATTGATTCCTCGCACTTCTTATTTATTGGGATTAAGCATCCCAACTGACACTAATGATTAAGAAACACTCCATACAGTCCAATCAATGTTTCGTATGCAAATTTTCAGATATTCCGAGGATCAACAGATTTATAATTTTCCGTCATATTGTACTACTACTGAACCACACGCAAAACCAGCGACAGGCCCATTCCACAAAGTGTACCCACATCTTGCTACTTATCATACACTTGATTTGTTCCTCTATAGCTTCGTTAGGTCACATAATGTAAAACACATATCACAATATTACACTGTTCGTTTCCGTAACAACTAATTGTGAGAGCTGGGCTTGAACGAATGAGAGAAGTTGCAGGCTGTGCAATGGTTTTATGATCTGTGAAACACAGAAGTGTGTAATGTAGATCCTCTTAATGTTGTAGGTATTGTAGTGTTTAGTTTGCTTGTTGCAATAAATATTATATTCACTTGAACTTTTAATTGCAAATAATGGGAATGAAAATAGCCTGATTAATCCCTACACATTTTATATACTCGCCGGAACGAGACAGTGGCTAGATCTTGTGGAGACTTAGGTAACAGATAAAAGGCAGCATCATCCACGAACGGTCTGAGAAATCTACTCAGATTGTCTCCTAAATTCGTTTCTACATCTACATAGATACTCTGCAAATCACATTTAAGTGCCTGGCAGAGGGTTTATTAACCACTTTCATAACTTTTCTCTACCGTTCCATTCTCTAAGAGCGTGTGGGAAGAAAGAACACCTAAATCGTTCCGTTTTCGATCTCATTTCTCTTATTTTATTGGGATGGTCATGTCTCCATAAGTAGGTGGGTGCTAGCAAAATATTTTCACATTCAGAAGTAAAAGTCGGTGATTGAAACTTCGCAAACAGATCACGTCGCAATGAATAACTCTTTCTTTTAATGATTTCCACCACAATTCGTGCAACATTTCCGTGACGCTTTCCCCCCCCCCCCCCCGTAACGTGATAAAACATAACGAGCTGCCCTTATGCAGGTAAGGAACAGTAGGGGCCCTAAAACACTTCCCTGGGGAACTACAGATATAACTTCCGTTTCGTAGACTATTTCCTAAAATTGCACGCCACGAACCTGGAAAATGGTATTATTGTGTATATACAATTCATGAAATATGAGATAATAGGGATTGAGGTGCAATAATGTGAAACTGAATTGAACAGTGAGTTGTGCGGAAGGCGAAGAACAGAGTGCAACGTATGTTATAGGCTAGCGTACAAAAGGAAACAAATAGGCCCACATACCGGGACAACGCAGGGAACTAACGGTGGTTCTACATTGTCTGTTCCTATCGTGTAACAACATATTTTCCGTTCGGAAATTTTTGCAGCTCGCACATGAATCAAGCTCAGGATCAAAGCGCTCTGCGATAATTTACGGTATCTGGTGCGGCAGTTTCCTCGAATTTGTGGTGACAAGTGGTAAAGAGCGGGCAGCGAGCTCTGCAACGACACAGAGGTCGTAAACAATCAGTGTGTGCGGTGTGTGCGCAGCGTGAAATCTCCGCAACTGCGCAAACAGGCGCGCACAGTTAAATAAGGCCGGCAAAAATAGGCGGCGCTGCGCGGGCGGCGGGCTGCTTGTTTTCGGGCTGTGTACCGCCCTAATGAAGTATCTCGCCGCCACAATGGCTTCCATTACAGCTGTTTGCGGCACAAACGGCCGGCCAAGTAAATATCTGCACTTTAAAAATAATTTGCTGCGTATTACGGGCGGGTGTTTCAAAGTATTGCCGTGTACGCATATAGTCGCGTGGTGGCTGGAAAACAATAACGAATTACTTTAAAAGTAATGTTGTGGAATAAGTGTCAGTGGAAGGAAGCTCGAGCTGAATGCTCTAATTAATTTGGTTTCGAAGTTCAAAAAATATATTAATAGAATCTTCGTTCGTATGCCAAAGCATGTGACAACTACTGTAGGACTATTTTGTGTCACTGTAACTCTCTTATATACGAGGGGAGTTGGTAAATATGATTCCCCTGACGACAGTGTCAGAGTAGCGTATGAAAGGAAAAAAAAATGAGACATTGAAGATAAGACATATCTTTATTTTTCTACATGATTTCCAAGTACATTGAAACATTTGTCATACCGCTTTATAAGCTTCAAAAAACCCGTCCAGGCAAAAATCATGGCGTTGCATACAGAAGGAGTATTGAACGGTAGCCGGCCGCGGTGGCCGAGGGGACTGAGGCGCTCCAGTCACGGTCTGAACAGCCAGTACGGTCTGGGGTTCGAATCCCCCCTCGGGCATGGATATTTGTGCCGTCCTTAATATAACGTAGTTGATAAGTAGTTTGTAAGCTTAGGGACTGACGACCCCGTAGTTAAGTCCCATAAGCTTAACAAACATTTGAACATATTGAACGGTTGTTTGACGTCAACATTGCTTCCAAAGTGCCTTTCGCCGAGAGTCTTCTTCGAAGCAAGAAACAGACAGAAGTCACCTGCAACGAGCTCAGAACTTTATGGCGAATTGTGCAGGCACTCCCAACGAATAGTGTGGTCTTGCATTGCCACCCAACAGCAGAGTGCCAGATCTGAGAAGACCATGCCGCTTTTCCCCAATCGCCTTGCGATCGTCCTATCGGTACTAATAAGAATCGGGAAATATATAACTCAAGGTAGTAAAAGGTTTATGGCCAGTTGTCTCTGTTCATAAGGGTGAGTTATCTATATCAGCTTCTTTGCCCTAAGCAGCTACCCAGTCTCTTTAAACGAGATAAATCTGCATATGATGACTCGAAAATATAGCTTCCCCCTGTGGAACAGTACCACGCACCATTGATGGTTGCATCCTCCATAACGTCCAGCAACAAAACTTCTTGGGCGGCTTACAAAACGGTAATGCAGCGCATTAGTGCAGTCGGATTGATTTTGAACTTATTTCGGACAGGTGATGATGATTCCCCTCCATGGATGTGGTCTTCGATTCGGGCACGTTTCATTCCCCGTCACAATCCGAAACAGAAAGTCTGTATCGGTGTCTTGCACGTGCGCCGCGACGGATTGGCCAAGCTCATTGAGGCACTATGTTCCGATGCGCGAGGCCATTCCCTGTCGGGGGTTCGAATCCCCTCCTCGGGCATGTATGTTTGTGTTGTCTTAGTATAAGTTAGTTTATAAGTAGTTTGTAAGTTTAGGGACTGATGACCTCGCTGTTAAGTCCCTAAAGCTTTATAAATATTTTATGCTTTCAGTCCATTCATTCAACTGTCTCATGCAGTGATGTTGAGACTAACTAGTATGGTACCACACCATGGTGTCACCTATGTGATGTAGTGCACCACACTGCATGCGGTCAGCTATCTTGTCTACCCAAAATATCTCTGGAACAATAACAGCTATTGGAAAACGACTTTCACCGGTATCAATATACGGTTGGGGCCCATGAATGTACATATTTGGAAACATTCTAAAACGAAAGCAAATGTGTTTTTAACACAAACTGATATTTTGTCTTCAGCAATCCATAGCAAGACGAAACACATAAACAATGGCGTTGATTGCAGCGCAATATTCAAATTACATTCCGAGATATTGCTACGCGAAGTTGACGCTTGAAAACCCGAAATGCGCTGCTAGCGCACGTCCTGAGACTCAGGCGTGAACACCATGCTGCCCGTAATCGCGATGTGATTGACATGCGTAATCAAACTTCCATACTTACCAAGAGGTCCGAAACGAATAACACGGTCTGCTACCATCTTGCATTAAAGTAGTACATTCCAGCAGGTATTTATCCCATAGGCTAGGGGTGATGCGATTCTGTAACGTATCTGTGTACCGCAACGTTAGTCACAAAGTTAAGTTCGCTTATCGTTAATCCGTTACTAAAAAGGTAATGCCGTTCAACGTTAAGATTTTACTTTACTGTAGATATAGCGCAAGTGACAGTGATCATTCCCTCATAATAGTAAAATTCATGTTGATGGTTTTAGTGAAACGAGCAAGTGGACTGAAGGTTTTACCGTTTTTAGACATAGAAGATGAATGTAAACATGTTTAACGAATTAGTTTTATTATCACATAATTATCAATCTAATGTTTATCTAATGCGTTGAATGACAAATTGTTTCAAACAAATGTTTCTGAACATCACTAGGTAAAATGGCCCTTTGTAGAAACTTGCACTGTGATACCAGCACTACATACTAAAGATAGAGTTCACATATCATGCTCAAAGTAATAAACTTTGGCTTGCATACCTAGCGTCACTCTGTGGATGAAGGATGCCCTACCATTATGTGCTTATGAGAGTTGATGGCAGCAGACCGTATTATTCGTTTCGTACCTCTTGATAAGTATGGAAGTGCGATTACGCATGTCAATCACATCGCGATTACGCGCAACATGGGGTTCACGCCTGAGCCTTAGGACGTGTGCTGGCAGCGTATTTCGGGTTTTTCAACGTCAAATTCTCGTCGCAATATCTCGGGATGTAATTGGAATATTGCGACGCAATCAACGTCATTGCTTATGTGATTTGTCATGCTATGGATTGCTGAAGAAAAAATATAGGGTGTCCATTAAAAAAAAGTTTGTGTTAAAAAACACATTTGCTTTCTTTTTAGAATGTTTCCAATATGTACATTCATGGGCTACAGCCATAAATTGATAACGGTGAAAGTCGTTTTCCAATATCTGTTATTGTTCCAGAGACGTTTTGGGTGGACAAGATGGCTGCGACACCCTGTATATATATATGTGTGTCTCTTTATTTATCATCCAAATTTCCTCCGAAACTACTGACTCGATTTCATCAATTTTTGGTGCTCAAACTGCTTGAAAAGTATTATTATCGTGGAGATTACAACTTTCTAGCTACAATACGAGCGGAGATACATATTTTACAGCTCCTTCCATATGGGCTGCCCTGCGCCACTGATGTTTCGTGTGGGAATAGTATCAGCCTGCCTAATCGACCTGCTCTCCAAGGCAGTCTCAACATCAGGGGTAGGAGGCGCAGTACTGACGGAAGTACATCTACGTCTACATGGGATACTCAGCAAATCACATTTAACTGCCTCTCAGAGGGTTCAGCGAACCACCGTCATAATATTTATCTCCCATTACATTCTCGAACAGCGCGCGGGAAGAAAGAACACCAGAATCTCTCCGTTCGAGCTCTGATTTCTCGTATTTTATTCTGATGATCATTTCTATCTATGTAAGTGAGAGTCAACAATATATTTTCGCACTCGGAGGAGAATGTTGGCGATTGGAGTTTCGTAAGTAGCCCACGTCGCAGTGATAAGCGTCGTTGTTATAAAGATTCCCATCCCAGATCCTGTATCATTTCCGTAATGCTGTCTCCCCTGTATCGTGATAATACGAAACGAGCTGCACTTCTTTGGACTCTTTCAATGTCCTCCGTCAAACCCACCTGATAAGGATCACACACTGGGCAGCAATACTCCAAATATGAACGGACAAGCGTAGTGTATGCAGTCTCTTTAGTAGTTCTGCCAATAAAACGCAGTCTCTGGTTCGCCTTTACCACGATATTATCTATGTGTTCTTTCCAGTTTAAGTTTGAAGTAATAGTAATTTCTAGGTATTTAGTGGAGTTTACGGCCTTCACTTTTGATCGATTTATCTTGTAAACAAAATTTAACGGATTTCTTTTCGTACTCACGTAGACGACTTCACACTTCTCGTTATTTAGAGACAATTGCCAATTTCTACACCATAGTGGTATCTTATTTAGATCGTGCTACAATTGGTTTTGATCTTCAGATGATTTTACTAGACGGTAAAACAATCTAAGAGAGCTACTTAGATTTTCTCCTAAATCGTTTATGTAAATCAGGAACAGAAGGGGACTAATAACACCACCCTGTGGAACGCCCGATATCACCTCTGTTTCAGTTGATGCCTTACCATCGATTACTACGAACTGTGTCCTCTCTGAAAGGAAATCCCCTATCCAATCGCAAATTTGGGGCGATATGCCATGATCACTCCGTGAGAACGGACCACGAGGCGTGCTAGGATAGTTCAGTTGATAGAGCGCTTGTCCGTGTAAGGCAAAAGTTAGAACCCGGTGCGGCACGTAGCTTTAATGTCCCAGAAAGTTTCATATCAGCACACACACACTCTGCTACAGGTTGAAAATATGAGTCTGGTATTACAAGGCTACCCTTGTGTATAGGTACATGTAATAAACCTCTGACCTTTCGCGTGAAAGCCTGAGTTCATGTTGAAGAATGAAAGTAACATACAAATTAAATCGACGTAAATAAAAGTGTGCATAGTATCTCTTAAGCGATCGCAATGGAAGTATTATCACGACATAAGTCTAATATATAAAGATAAATCTTCAAATGTTCAAATGTTTGTTAAGCTTATGGGACTTAACTACGGGATCATCAGTCCCTAAACTTACAAACTACTTATGAACTACTTACGAACTAGAACACCACAAATATCCATGCCCGAGGGGGGATTCGAACCCCCGACTGTAGTGGCCGTGCTGACCGTGACTGGAGCGCCTCAGTCACCTCGGACACCGCGGCCGGCGATAAATCTTCGTTTCTTTATATGTCTGTTCGTATTTTAAGCACAGTCTTACCGTTCATCCGATTACAATGAATCTTCGGAAACTGAGCTTCAAAACGAGAGGAAAGTTACTGTATATGTACAATTTAGTATGGTGCAAGAGGAAAGTACTTTACTTACGGACATCGACAAATCTGTAGTTTTATTCCGATCTTGATAAAATTTGACACACTTAACCTACAGACCAAGTGGAACATCACCGTCGACCTAATACTTCATATGGTGCATCACGGGGGGCTAGGGGGGGGGGGGGGTAGCTTGCAATACGATTAGACACCACTTCATTGATCAGCATGAAAGTTAACAGAGTTATATAATTTTTCACAAATGTAGGAGGCAGTTGACAGAGAAGATGGAGGGGGACTTCGACAGAGAGACGAGGAGGTGATTCGCATAGAAAGAAGAAAGCGGAGAAGAGTAGAGGAAGTGTGGTATAAGGACACGCGCAAAGAGAGGAGGATATGAAAGGAGACAGAAGGGAAGAGAACGTGAACAGAGGAAAGGGAGGTAGAGATGGAGTACGACCGTAACAAATAAGTACCTGGTCGACACCATGTTTTCCGCTATGTGTATTAAATGTTTATATGAATCTGTTGTGTCGAATATTGCTGTCAGTCCGAACACACACCGTGCAGAGTACTTGTATCCCCAATGCGTTAACGCGCTCACGGCAACTCTTGCCCAGCTACCAGGTGCGGCAGCACACACGCTGCTTACATGCGGCAGTGCACGACTTTTTTTCTGCAGCCGTGCGGACACGTGGTCGGTGCCCCGAGGCGTTTTGCTGCCGGAAGCCGTGATGTCGATAGATCGCGCGACGCGCTGCCTCGAAAGCGCGACGATAGTGGCGCCAAAGAATGCCGATACATCATAAACCAACAAAAAAGGCTAATACCATGACACAAAAAGGAATTTGCGACATCAGTTATCAGTGAGCACTGAATTAAAGTAGTGTGTCGAGTTTACAATTTGTTACAGGCCTTAATTTGAACCCGGCTCTCCTGCTTACTAGGCGTGTTAGAGTAACCCGTGCAGTTGTGATGATCAGTCTGTCCATATGTCATAGGTATCAACAACTGACTAGTCAGCAGGAAACCTCTGTTCAAATCCCAGCCTAGCACGAGCTGTTCTTCTACATACAATGTCTTAAATCCTTTATTGTCTAACGGCAATACTTGTGTCTTGTAGTTTTCTCAAAAATGAAGGAATATTATGTGGGAGGGATATATAATTAATATGGACAGTTTACAACTCACCGCAAAGACGTGGCGACGAGCTGCGATAGGCACATACAAAAGACACAAACATACAACACTTTCAGCTATCGGCCATGGCCTTCTTCAGTAAATAGAACACTTACGCAATCACACAGGCGCACAACACAGTCATACAACCATCACCTCCGATTGCCGCATTTCGAATCACGCTCTGCGGTGAGGAGGGGAGAGGGGATAGTAAGGTTACGTCACGGTGGTGGGGATGGGTTAGATGGGGATAACGGATGCAGGTTACGAATGGAGTGGGGAGGCGGGTGAGGGGAGAAAATAAAATTAAATAAACAAAATAAATAAATGCGTGCACACTGCAAGTACACAAGACTGCATACACACACAAGCACGCACACGCCATAAACCAACACAAGAAGGCTATTACCATGAGACATGAAATTTGCGACATCAATTATCAGTGGGCACTGAGTTAAAGCAGTGTGTCGAGTTTACAATTTGTTTCAGGCCTTAATTTGAATCCGGCTCTCCTGCTTACTAAGCGTGTTGGAATAACCCGTGCAGTTGTGATTTTCACTGTGTCCATCTGGCATAGGTGTCAGAAATTAAGCGGGAAACATGTGTTCAAAGCACAGCCTAGAACAAGTTCTTCTTCCGCGTATAATGTCTTAAATCCTTTATTGTCTGACGTCAATAATTGTCTTGTAGTTTGTCTCAAACACAAACGTTTCACACACACACACACATATTATATATATATATATGTGTGTGTGTGTGTGTGTGTGTGTGTGTGTGTGTGTGACTTGTTTTTGTTGTGGCTCCACATCAGATCGGCAACCTACATCTGTCTGAATCTGCTTACTGTATCCATCTCTTGGTCTTCCTATGGGGTTTTTACCCCACACACCTCCCTACAACGCTAAATTCACAATTCCTTGATGTCTAAGAATGTGTCCTACCAATCTATCCCTTCTTTTAGTCAAGGTATGCCAGAAATTTCATTTCTCCCCAATTCTGTTCAGTACCTCCTCATTAATTACGCAATCCATCCATCTAATCTTCAGCATTCTTCTGTAGCACCATATTTCAAAAGCCTCAATCCTCTTCCTGTCCGCACCGTTTATCGTCCATGTTTCACTCCCATACAAGGCAACACTCCATACAAATGCTTACAGAAAGGACTTCCTTAGGCTTAAATCAATATTCGATGTTAACATTTCTCTTTTTCAAGAACGCGTTTCTACCCATTGCAATCCTGCATGTTATATCCTCAGTACTGCGACCATCATACTGCCCAAGTAACAAAACTCATCAACCTCCTTTATTGCCTTGTTACCTAACCTAATTCCTTCAGCATCACCTGATTTTCTTAGACTGCACTCCATTACCCTAGTTTTGCTCTTGTTAATGTTCATCTTATATGCACCTTTCAGCACACTGTCCATTCCTTTCAAATGGTCTTCCAGGTCCTTTGCTGCATCTGACAGAATTACTATGTCGTCGGCAAAACACAATGTTTTTAATATTCATAGAATATATGACTTCAACTGCTATTGGGCAAAGTTGAAAATGTGTACCCAGCCGGGATTCGAACCCGGGCCTCCTGCTTTCTAGGCAGTTGCGCTGACCCCTACACCACTGGGGACACAGTGATCTCCGCACCTGCAAGGACTACCCATGCACGCCTCCCGTCAGATACAAATTCCCAGCTTCGCCCTGCCCATAGTACTCAAACTCGTAGTTTAACTAATTCCCGTAAGAGTAAGGGCTTCAAACTTGCCCACCCCTCCCCACTAACGATAGGCTCATTGCCCGTCACCGGCATATTATATATATACATGTGGCGTTTGTTCGGAAAGAACAGACATCACATTCTGATCCTGCAGCTGTTATTATTTAATATTCATAGAATATATGACTTCAACTGCTATTGGGCAAAGCTGAAAATGTGTACCCAGCCGGGATTCGAACCCGGGCCTCCTGCTTTCTAGGCAGTTGCGCTGACCCCTACACCACTGGGGACACAGTGATCTCCGCACCTGCAAGGACTACCCATGCACGCCTACCGTCAGATACAAATTCCTAGCTTCGCCCTGCCCATAGTACTCAAACTCGTAGTTTAACTAATTCCCGTAAGACTAAGGGCTTCAAACTTGCCCACCCCTCCCCACTAACGATAGGATCATTGCCCGTCACCGGCATATTATATATATACATGTGGCGTTTGTTCGGAAAGAACGGACATCACATTCTGATCCTGCAGCTGTTATTATGTAATATTAGGGGTCAGCGCAACTGCCTAGAAAGCAGGAGGCCCGGGTTCGAATCCCGGCTGGGTACACATTTTCAGCTTTGCCCAATAGCAGTTGAAGTCATATATTCTATGAATATTAAATAATAACAGCTGCAGGATCAGAATGTGATGTCTGTTCTTTCCGAAAAAACGCCACATGTATATATACAATGTTTTTAATTCTTCCCCCTGAACTTTAATTCCTTCTCAAAATTTCTCCTTGCTTTCCTTTGTAGCTTGCTCATTGTACAAATTGAATAACATTGGAGAAAGGCTACAACCCTGTCTTACTCCCTTTCCAACCACTGCATCCCTTTCATGCCCTTCAACTCTGACAACCGTTGTCTGGTTTTTGTACAAGATTTAAATAGCCTTACGCCACCTATATTTTACTCCTGCTTGTTTCAGAACTTGAAAGAGTTTATTCCAATCAACATTGTCAAAAGCCTTTTCCGAATCTACAAAAGCTGGAAATGTACGTTTGCCTTTTCTTAATCTATCTTCTAGGATAAGAGGTAAAGTGAGTATTGCCTCCCGTGCTCCTACATTTCTCCTGAACCAAAACTGATCTTCCCCGAGGTCGGCTTCTAACAGCTATTCCATCCTTTTGTAAATAATTCGTGTTAATATTTTGCAACCATGATTAATTTAACTGATGGTTCTGTAGTTTTTACACCTGTCTGCATCTGCTTTCTTTGGAATGGGGATTATAACACTTTTCTTAAAAACTGAGGATACTTCACCTGTCTCATACATATTACACACCATGTGAAATAATTTTGTCATGGCTGGTTCTCCAAAAAACTTCAGTAGCTCTGAGGGAATATCATCTACTCCAGGGGCCTCGTTTCGACTTAGGTCTTTCAGTACTCTGTCAAATTCATCACTGAGTATAGTATCTCCTATTTCATCATCTACTTCTCCCCTTTCTACAATATTGCCGCGTAGTTCATTTCCTTCATAGAGCCTCACAATATACTCATTCCACCTTTCAGCTTTCCCTTCTTTGCTGAGAACTGGTTTTCCATCAGTGTCCTTGATCTTCATACAGCTGTTTTTTTAAACTTTAAGATATACCCAGGGGCAGATATAGACTCTGACCTAACTTGTTGGTCATGAACTGTTGGCTGAAACTGAAGAAACTACAAAAATATAGGAAAATAAGGCGATGGGACCTGGATAAATTGAAGGAACCTAAAGTTCTTAAGAATTTCAGAGGGAGCTCCAAATGTTTCTTTTATTTTCCTGTACGCTGCATCTATTTCTCCCCTATTTATACATTCTTCTACTTCCTTGCATTTGCCTTCTAGCCACTCCTACTTAGCCATTTTGCACTTCCTGTCAATTTCATTTCTTAGTCGTCTGTACTCCATTTTGCCTGTTTCATTTACTGCATTTTTATATTTTCTCCTTTCATCGATTAAATTTAGTATCTCCTGTGATAATCAAGAATTTTTGTAGGTCTTGCCTTCCTACCTATTTTCTCGTCTGCTGCCTTCACTATTTCATCTCTCAATGCTACCCATTCCTCCTCTACTGTTTTATTTCCCCCCGTTTCTGTCAATTGTTGCCTCAAGCTCCCTCTGAAATTCTTAAGAACTTTAGGTTCCTTCAATTTATCCAGGTCCCATCGCCTTATTTTCCTATCTTTTTGTAGTTTCTTCAGTTTCAGCCAACAGTTCATGACCAACAAGTTATGGTCAGAGTCTATATCTGCCCCTGGGTATGTCTTAAAGTTTAAAACCTGGTTCCGAAATCTATGTCTTACCATTAGAAAATCTATCTTTTATCTTCTGGTGTCTTCTGGTTTCTTCCGCGTATACAACCTTCTATTGATTCTTAAACCAGGTATTATAACTAAATTATATTCCGTGCAAAATTCTACCAGGCGGCTTCCTCTTTCATTCCTTTTGCCCAGACCATATTCACCTACTATCTTTCCTTCCCTTAGTTGTCCTACTACCGAATTCCAGTCTCCCATAACAATTAATTTTCCTCTCCTTAATTGTCTCAATGACGGCTGCGGTGGCCGAGGGGACTGAGGCGCTTCAGTCATGGTCTGCACGGCCACTACGGTCGGGGGTTCGAATCCCTCCTCGGGCATGGATATTTGTGCCGTCAATAGTACTAGTTAGTTCATAAGTAGTTTGTAAGTTTAGGGACTTATGACCCCGTAGTTAAGTGCCATAAGTTATACAAACATTTTAACATTTTTTTTTTCGTGTCAGGGGTTTCGGGCATGGATATTTGTGCCATCCCTAGTTGTAGCTCGTTCATAAGTAGTTTGTAAGTTTAGGGACTGATGACCCCGTAGTTAAGTCCCTTAGGCTTAACATATGGCATATAAACCTGTACTACTTTGGTCGGTGTTGGCTTCTTATCTATCTTGACTACGATAATGCAATCACTGTGTTGCTCATAATAGTTTACCCGCATTCCTATTTTCTTATTCATTATCAGACCTAATCCTGTAATACCCCCAACTGATTTTGTATTTATAATCATGTACTAGCCCGACCAGAAATCCTGTTCATCCTGCCACCGAACTTCACTAATCCCCACTATATCTAACATCATCGTATCCATTTCTCTTTTTAAATTTTCTACCTTCCCTACTCGATTAATTGATCTAACATTCCACGCTCCGATCCGAAGAATGCGTGTTGTCTTTCCTGATGATCACATCCTCCTGAGTAGTCTCCGCCCGGAGATCGGAATGGGGTCTATTTTACCTCCGGAATATTTTACCCGAGAGGATGCCATAATCATATGTTCATACAGTAGAGCTGCATGTCCTCGGGAAAAGTAACGGCTGTAGTTTCCCCTTGCTTTCTGCCGTTCGCAGTAACTGTGTTGCAAAGCTACATTGGCTGATATTACAAGGCCAGCTCAGTCGATCATCTAGACTGTTGCCCCTGTAACTACTAAAAAGGATGCTGCCCTCTTCAGGGGCCACACGTTTGTATGGCCTCTCCACAGATACCCCTCCGCTGTGGTTGCACCTACGGTATGGCTATCTGTATCTCTGAGGCACGCAAGCCACCTCACCTCGGCTATGTCTGTTGGTTCATGGGAGTATTACAAAAAGGTACATCCAAACATTCCTCACACACAAAGAAAGAAAATATGTTATGTGGACATGTGTCCGGAAACGTTAGCGAGGATATATGCATCCACCCTCCGTCGCATAGAATCTGTGATGCGCTGATGCAGCCCTGGAGAATGGTGTATTGTATCACAGCCGTCCACAATACGAGCTCGAAGAGTCTCTACATTTTCTACCGGGGTTGCGTAGACAAGGGCTTTCAAATGCCCCCATAAATGAAAGTCAAGAGGGTTGAGGTCAGGAGAGCGTGGAGTCCATGCAATTGGTCCGCCTCTACCAATCCATCGGTCACCGAATCTGTTGTTGAGAAGTGTACGACCACGTCGACTGAAATGTGCAGGAGCTCCATCGTGAATGAGCCACATGTTGTGTCGTACTTGTAAAGACACATGTTCTAGCGACACAGGTGGAGGTATCCCGTGTGAAATCACGATAATATGCTCCAGTGAGTGTTGGTGGAAGCTGAGCTCTAACATGGAAATTAAGCGTTTCCGGACACATGTTCACATAACATATTTTTTTCTTTGTGTGTGAGGAATGTTTCCTGGAAGTTTGGCCGTACCTTTCAGTAACAAACTGTATATAACTTAAATAAGTTTATTGAAATAGCTCTATTACCGCTTTCGCATTTATCAGAAAATATTTCTAGGGGGTGCTTGCAGTTTTGCTTTCTTTGTTGCTCGTTTCGATTTCGATACTAGTTCAATCACTGAGCCAAAAAACGTTTGTCGCCGTTCACAGCTCTGTAAGATTATGACAGAATATTTTATTTTATTTATTTATTTACTTAATTTTGACATTCCCTGAGGAAGGCTCCTGTAACGTATCCGAAACGTTGGAGAAATATATCATGATGACGTGGCAAAGAGTTCAGAAGTATTACAGTTTTCATTAAATCATTCATAAAGTGGCTTTTACTTAATAAAATATTAGACAAGGGAAGCAATTACGTGGGGGCTATTTTAATGTGACGGATTGATCATACCGTTTTGGTTGTATCATAAAGTTCTCACACTATTTGCACATCCACATTGTAACAATTTCTTGTATCGCTATAACGTGGTTTTTACTTAATAAAATAATAGACGAGGGAAGAAATTACGTGGGGGATATATTAATGTGACGAATTGATCATACCGTTTTGGTTGCATCATAAATTTCTCACATTATTTGCGCATCCACATTGTAACAATGTCTTGTATCGCTATACCATAGTATTTGAATTAAGGCTGCCGATAAAGTCAATGCTTGTAAAAGGTGGATCAAAGATTTGAGAGTAATAAACAGTTAAGCTAAAGAAGCTGCATTGTGTGTATGTTTGTCAGTGCAGTGAAATAAATACAAAAGTTAAACAGAGAGGTAAAATTGTGTACAAGAAAGTACAAAATGTCATTATATTGACTGATTACACCAGCAAATATCATATAAAGGCAACGAATGGTTTACATAAACTGTGTACTCGGACATAATATTTGTTATGTTGACAACAGCTTTATTTGTTCAATGAATAACGAAAAGTCTTATAGGTTCTACAACCACACCTCTCAACACCCTACCGTTTAATAAGATTTTGTCGCTGTACCCGAAATTCAAAATCAAAATATTTGGTTGTCAAACACTTCTCTCAAACAATTTTCTCGGTTTGTTCACAGCAGTCCTTTGATGATGCATATAACACATCTATACCAATTGCATTTCACTGGGAATGTACTGTCATCTAACGGGAACTATCCTAACAGCACACTCCACTAGCGTAACAGGGTGCTGCGTCTCATGTGATGTGTGGCGGATGAGGGTGTGCGTCTCTGACAGCAAGACCGCAGACATGAGATCTCCATTACCAGATGACCAATAGCCTCAAGAGGACAGACACACACCGTCCTTCACTTTGCTTCCACTCTCCCTTCCTCCTCCTTCTATCGCACTCCTCCAGTCCGCCGTCAAATCTACTTCCCGCTCTCCATTTCGCTCTCTCGTATATATGGGATGAACAGCCACATGCGGTCTCTCTCTCTCTCTCTCTCTCCCTTCCTCTCTGTGTCTCTCTCCTTTTCTATTTCCCTCCGTCTCTTCTCTCTCTCTCTCTCTTTCTCTCTCTCTCTCTCTCTCTCTCTCTCTCTCTCTCTCTCTCTCTCTCTCACACACACACACACACAGAGGACTGTTGCACTCCTGTAAGCTAAGTTGCAAGTGAATGGGCAACGCAAGCGCCTGTTTACATATTATTATGAACATGCAAATTGAATGTTCTGTATCTTATCTCGATAATCTTCGAGAAGACTAGATTGGAAATGTAAATGTCCACTCGAGGTTGCTTCTCCAACTAGCATGAATGGCAGTGTGGTTCATCCGAGCGTTGCGAATATAGGGGTCGACGTTGTGCAGTGAGCTTCGGAATGATAATGGACATCGAGAGCTGTAGAGTGCGTTGGCCTGGCGGAAGAGAGTTACGGAGTATTTCGGTTGTAGCTTTGTTCGAATGTGGCGCACATTTACATTAACGAGTCTCCGTTCGTAGCGAATGGGATACGTCACTGTTCGCTGTCAGAGTAATTGCGTCCTGTATTTCACGGGATAGCGTCATAGGTTCATCAGAAACCACGATAGAATACGTTCGATACACCTATGCAAGACCACACATTTCCTTTCTACCGTATAAATGTTACTCGTCTACTAAAGAACGCTATTGTAACACAGAATAAACGCCGAATTCTCTATATCTAGAGTGTGTTGTCGATGTCCAGCATAATTGAGTAACAGGTGTAAATCTCTTTTTACAACGAAATTGGAATAAACGTTTTAAGAAGGAGAATGAAGTATCTTTATTACGGTCTTGTATGTAATAGTTTTTTTAACCGAGAATGTGTATAAGCTACCATTTGTTCCTAAAAGATTGGTAAAATCTCATTATGAACTTAAATACCCAGAATTCTTTGCACTGTAAATATAGCTCCTTTGTTATAGAAATTTGTTTACAGAACTAACGTTTAATGTTAACAGCATGATTTTCAATATGTATTTCAAGAACACAGGAAAAGTGCAAGAATAATGGTAAGTTTACGCGTATCACTTAGTCGTTTGATAGAAAATAAACAGAAAATATATTCTAAAATGTTTTACAAAGCATGATTACCCATAAGTAAATATTTACAAGTTTGGGTATCAGTTTTTCAGATGTACTTTATCATCAGAAGCATTAAGGCACGACTGTGAGAAGCGATTAAATGTCTACAACCGGGGAACTGGATCATTGAATGTCACTTGGGAAACACCTCAATCATGGTTATTTCGTCATGGAAAGATAATTAATTCAAATTAATGTAAAGTCATTTCCATAAGTGTGAAAGATAATGTCTTGAGAACGAATCGACCGTTTTGCCTTGTTGAGTTGTGTTTGTGATTTCAAGATAAAGTTTACGTGATAAAAATATTTGGATAAGTATCCCGAAAATCGAAAAAATTGTGAAAAAATTAAAGAGGTTCTTTCCATGGGAACTTTTAGTTAAAACATAATTCATGATAGAAACAGAGAATATTAATAATTCTGTATTGTTTTGTTCTTTATGATCCAGGAAAAATTTGAAGAAAGGAATCCCGAATAATTACAAATTAATGTCGGAAACTTCGAACAAACAGATGAAAACTGTAATTATTCAATGCAGACTCGATCATGCCTGACTATTGCAATGGGACGAGCAGTTGGTCCAACAGAGGAGTGAAACAAGTGAATACTTGGACGAAGAAGTATCGTTCATCACCTAGCGTTATGATGAAAGCATGAAAAACTTCAAATGACCGTCAAAGAACGAATTCCGATTTATCAAATTCAAATTTATGATCGTACTGAAATGAGTATGATATATGTTTATGAATTCGAAATATTTAAACATTTCCACCGTTTCAGGACACTGCATTAAATCCAATGGTAAAGATGAAATTTTGGGCTGGAAACGATTCGTACCCGGATTTACCACTTTGGGCCAGCGGTCGCCAAAACCAATTAGGCTATCCAGACACGCTTCCTTTCCAACCCAAATTCTCACCTTGTACCGCACTACGATTGCATTGCCCCCTGTCCATTTGATTCCACTTGCTCGCAGGCTATACTAGGCGCATTAATACACTCGATCCCTTGCGGGAATCCTATGGTAAACTGATGGAAGGATGTGGGTTTGACGAATTACCGGAGAACATTTCCTGTCA
This sequence comes from Locusta migratoria, assembly GCA_026315105.1. Taxonomy (NCBI): domain Eukaryota; kingdom Metazoa; phylum Arthropoda; class Insecta; order Orthoptera; family Acrididae; genus Locusta; species Locusta migratoria. The sequence goes on along the minus strand of CM048746.1, from coordinate 410,777,500 downwards.
TCCACAGTGACCAATGTAGGAATATGACGTTACAGTATGATGGTAACTTGTGTTCTTAGGTTGTGGTCCTACTACTATACTTAAGGAAATGATACGTTATTCGTAACTTTTGTATTCTGTAGGTCAATCTTACGAAGTAGTGCTCGTGTTAATCTATATCTGTAAATGTGAATATATATATATATATATATATATATATATATATATATATATGTGTGTGTGTGTGTGTGTGTGTGTGTGTGTGTGTGTGTGTCTATACGTTTATCACATCCGAACGACAAGACGCAGAGACTTAAATATTTGTACAGTTACTAATTTATAGCTGAGGAAGGTTTTAGGCACGATTTCATAGCGATCTGGTAGATATTTAGTAATTTGAAGAATATAACGCGAAATGCTGAACAATAATTACTCTTTGAAAGTTATATTTACTCTTTGAAAATTGTTTTATTGGTTGCATTGTGGCTTGAGGGTTGATAATGATAAAAGGGTGGAGTATATTGGGATGGAAAGTTATCGGTGTATATAAAATTCTACGTGTGTGCGTGTTTTAATATTTCGCTCTGCAGCGAAAACTACAGAACGCAAACGAATGATCTGTGTGTAATTGTTGTCCGAAGTCTCCCGTTGCCGATAGCTATAAGGGGGTGGAAGATATGGTGGTTGAAAGTCGTCAAATTATAAAAAATCAGACTGAAAATCATCGATGACGTATCCGACTCTATAGCAAGAAGGTTACATACAGCGAAACGTGATGCCACAGACCATATCTTTGGTGATGCGTGCTACAATGTTTTCAGCTCTTTCTCTGTAAGAATAAGCATACGAATAAGGAAATATAAGAATAAATAAATAAAGCAGTAAAAAAGAAATTTCTTTTAATACATCTCTTTTAAGAAATCGATTTGACGTTTCGCGCATTACTTCAAGTGATCTATCTGTGATATTATTACAATCATCATCGTTGAATTTCGTGATTGGATTCTTCGAAAGGAATGCATTTTTAAGGGTGATTTGATCTACACTATTTACTTTACTGATAAACGGTAAGTGCATAGACTTCTGTAATCTGATAGGAATATTTTTCAGTTCCTTCAAAACCAATCTCATAGCACACTACTTACAGATAGTTTATCTATCATAATCAACCAACACGCGAGCGGAGCCGCAGGTCTAAGCTAGTAATCTTTAAAATATTATTTATTTTCGTAACAGAAACATAATACTTCTATTTTACTGCACAGAATATTTCCGTTTATCCACGGGGTAGAAAGAGGGGGGCGGTAATAACCACTGTTATACACGAAGATGGTAGTGGAAATCAGCTGTGACCAAGTTTTCCGTATTTTACCGGCATAAATCTCAACTGATTTAAAGAGATCATGACTTTCGGAACAACGGGACTTCAGAATAAAAAGGGTGACCCGAGAGTTCCGCACGACCAAATGAGAAAACAGGTAAAGTGGTAATAAACATCTTATACCCCTAACAGACAATAATACTGGTGCTTAAGTTTTATACGAAAGGTATTTTTTAATGTGGGGTAATAGCGAGCAATAAATAACTTTGAGTCTACCTATTCATAGCAAACATATCATGTCAACTCATATTATTAGTCGTTCAGTTGTGGAACGTTTGCTGCTAATATTCTAATTAGCTGATACTGCATCCTCCACCACAGGCTCATCGCGAACAATCAGCCTTAAGTGACCTCATTATCCGATGAGAGCATTATTGTTGCAAAAGCGCTACCGGGAATGAAAGCCTCCCGTATTATCTTCGAATATCGGCTCCAAGCGCTATGTGATATTGTGCTGGAATATTTATAGCAGAAACAGTGAGCACAATATTCAAATAAAATTTTTATGGTAATGAACAATTCTCGTAAGCAAAAGGACGTTGGGATGTAAATGTTTTCCTGATATTTCGGGAATTTCTGGAATTCATTACACAGCGCAATGAACATAAATTTGGCTTTAAAAAATACAATGAACTAAGTTACGGCCAGAATTGTAGAGTTCCCTCAAGTTCCCATTTAAACCCGTCATATTTTCATTATTACTGCTATAGGGTATCTTTCGTAGAGCTTTTAAATCGTGGTACAGGCAGCATTTCACTTCTACTCATAAGAACAGTTAACAACAGGAAAATATGAAATATTTATTGAGACTGAACTCATTATTACAATCGTAACCCTAATACTGGTAACTTTCTGCTAAGATGGCTACACCAACAGAATGTTTCCTTTGTAAATGTTTCCTAGGTTAGCAATAATAATAATAATAATAATTATTATTATTATTATTATTATATAATGAGGAATATTTACTGTTGAGTTTCATAAATTATACGAATTTGTATTTCGTAATTGAAGCCTAGTGTCTATTTTTAAGTAGTTTTGCAGTAAAATTAGTTTTGTTGAAATCGCCTGCGAAATATGTATGTTTCCTAGGATACAAAATAATAATAGTAAGCATAGTTTTTCATGCCCCTTTCCTTTTTGTGAAGTTATAAAGTAAATTTATTTTGTTGACATATTAACAGTTAAATATGAATCAGTTAATAAGTTTAAGGTAAAAATGTGTATCTATACTGATAAAAGAAAAGAAATTGATTGTTTCAATCTCGAAAGAAAGAACTGTACTCTCTGGAATGCAGTGTGGCTTAAATACCTACCTTGTGACTGACGTTATTTGAACGGATGGAACGTCAACATTTCCTTCCAATTTACGTTGACAAACATTTTCACTTTACAATATATAATGTGTTGAGTGACATTTCAGAGTAAATATAATCTTAGCGGCAGAAGTGAACTAAACTAGAAGTTAGATAAAATGATGTGTAGAGAATGATTTTTGTCTTGCAAGCGGTGTGGTTAATCGTGGGAAATGACAGTGTCCAATGTTCTACCGCTATACGACTAAAATAATAACGAACAATAAGGTAACTTCCAGGAAGCTTTTGATATATGAGACACATAATGTTTCCTTCGTTGCATCCATCGCTTTTATCTATCCCGAAAACCTTCCGACATAAAAACTTTTTAATGAAAGTGAAATAATTTTATAGTTTTATGCTAAACGTTCTCAATAAAATAAGTAATCCTTGTGCTAGCCTTCGGTTAATTTCCTTCGTTAACACGAATTTTTAATATTGTTTTTGTACGTGTCTCTTCGGAAATGTCCTAAGGACGCTAAGATTTAGCCAGGACTCATTTCTTCATCGCAGATTCTGAAACTCGTTCTTTCTCAATGAGGAATTCGTGTGGCGAGCATATAGCTATATGGACATAACTTCAATCTTTAAGTTTTCATAAGTTAGGGAGGCCTGTTCCGTACAACCAAAACGTAAAGGCAACCGCTATCCCAAATCTGGAATACCGGGTTAAATCCCGGTCCATTGGAACCCAAGAGAATTATTTCTCTCCTTTTTCTATTCATTCTCCGCTTTGAATGTACTATTACTTTGTTCTTCAATCACTAACATTAACGCGTGGAAAAAATGTATTGAAGGTCACAGTTTGAGAATATAATGAAGAACTTCATCTTACACAGTACACGCGGTCCAAACGCACCCACTTTATATTTTTTACAGTTCTTTTATGATAGGATAAATGAGACGTTTTGAGAAAACCCTTAATGCACCCGAACCCTAGTTACAAATCCTTTGTGGAATTGGATCTACAGTGTTTCTGGGGAAGAAAATGTGATCTACATCAAACTGAGGTAAAATGATTTCCAGTCAATGGTGTACAGCAATCAGTGAGAATAAATATTACTTCAGTGAAAGACCGTCTTGATTGCAAATTGATTAATTAATTAATGACGCGTTTCGCCCTTTAGCATGGTATCTTAAGATTATAATGCTCTCTCCGTGGTGTGACAACGTAAGTTGTTTTGCGGTGTTTGCTGAATTTTTGGATTTCTACAAGGGCTGCAAGGAAATACAAAAATTCCAGAAAAATAGATATACCGCAAAACAACTTACAGTGTCACACCACGGAGAACGCCTTATAATTTGCAGATGCCCTGCTAAAGGGCAAAACGCGTCGTTAATTAATAAAACAATTTGCCATCTAGATGATCTTTTACTGAAGAAGTATCAAACTGAGGTTGTTGTTGTTAATGTTTTTGTTTGCTAAAATCATTTTGAGTAAGAATTCTGAAATGCTTGATGAGAAAATTAAATAGAGTGAAGACTATTTTGTATAAACCATTATATACAAAGCAGAGTGTCCGTGTGTTTGTGTTTACGTATTGCATACTAATCTACAGTTTTGGTCCAATCTTTATGAAATGTTGCACACGTAAGCTTCAATCAATGAGGACGGTCGCCGTAATTGTAAGGATCACGTAGAACACATTATTCACGAGATATGACCTAATAAACAATTGGATGCGCGAAAAACTGCTGCATCAAAAGACAGTATTACCCATTTCCTTCTAAACCACTAGACCGATTTCGACCAAAATAGGTATACATATTTCTTACTGTGAGGAAATAATTATGTCGGGGTAAGAACCTCATAAACACATGATTAAGGAGATATAACGTCATAAACTATAGGAGTTTCAAGATACTTCTCACATAATGTGATGAGCGTTATTCACATAGTGTATGAGAATAACATTACTTAGTATCTTGCAACCAGCTTTAAACATAATTTTAAATCTTTATTATACTTTTTTCCGCTGACAACCACATCAAAATAATGAAAGGAAAAACGTTTTTCGCTTACTACTCCTCCGCTGTCCATGGAGCAAAGGTACAGTTTACAATTTCTATACTACAAATTCTAGTCGTAGGACATTTTGCAGACGGTATACACACATGCAGCTAAATGTAATTTCGAAATTGTATCACAGAATGACTCTTCGTTCCTGAGATACGACATAAACAGTATCGTTCAGGGAAAACCGCCACATCACGAATCAGGTTTTAATCTATTTCTCCTTTACAACTATGTTCGCAATGGATTTTACCGACATGCAACACAATTAATATGTAACTACAAAATTGTAGAAGACGTGATTAATTAAATATGAGATCATATATACTACGATGGGTGAAAACCTGTCATATCATGCACTCCATATTGATACATTTACGTATATATCAATAAAGCTCTCCTGTATTCCAGTCAGTTAAGGAAATTTCTGACAGCTGACGGCTATTGATAACTTCGAACTGTGAAGCACACAGGGCTGCAGGTGAAAGCAATAGACTTCTATTGAGCTACAAGGAAATGAAAGAATGAAACAGTCTACAGCCAACGAATATCCATTATTTCCGACAGATCTAGCTTTTAACTTCCAGTGAGCCTTGCATTTTCTATTACGATTAATAAATTACATGTTAATCTATTCAATACTGTGTAGTGGATCTCACAGGTCCATGTTTCTCAAATGGACAACTTTACGTCACTTTCTCAGGGATGGACTAACCAAAGAAATTATTCACATTAGATTCTTCACAGGTCACAAGAAATACTGTTTACAGTAAAGTTATAAATTAAATGAATGTATGAATGTTACATTTCAATTGTATTTTGATTACTGTCATACTTTGTTTGGATACCGCACATATAATTTTGTACATTATGCATACAGTCTTATTTCTTATATATTGTCTGGTAAATATAACATGTTATTGAACAGAGAGATTAGGGATATGAGAAGTACTAACTCAAGGATTGAATAAATAACTAACTACCTGAGCAACGCCGAATTTTCAATTAGTAGGAAATATAATTGTGAAAATTATGAAAGCCTTGATGTTAACGATACTTTCCGTATGGAGAAGGAAGCTTGCTCGTTTTACCGTTAATCTCTTTCAGCGAAAAATTTTCTTCATTTTATTACAAAATAAAAATTAAAAGCACTACAAAATACAGATTCGCATAAGTAAGTAGTTGGGAATTTATTAAATTTTTCGATACTGTATTTACAAGAACTCGAATCTCTCTCTTTTCTACTAGAACATGGAATTAGGAGAATTACGTGATGGATCCCTTATGAAGTATTCTTCATTTGATCGTAAATTTAGCTTTTGCGGGTTGTCTCCTAAAAACGGACGTTTAGGGTAGTACTCTGAGAAAATTAAACATACACACATACGATTACTGATGTAATCACAGAGATAATAAATTATTCTTCAGAAGAGTTAGATTTTCTGGACAGTATTTACAAATGTTCAAATGTTTGTATAGTCTATGGGACTTAACTACGGGGTCATCAGTCCCTAAACTTACAAACTACTTACGAACTAAGACGGCACAAATATCCATGCCCGAGGGGGGATTCGAACCCCCGACCGTAGTGGCCGTGCAGACCGTGACTGGAGCGCATTAGTCCCCTCGGCCACCGCGGCCGGCACAGTATTTACCTTTCTGCTGTAACGCCGATAGTCACACAAAGAAAGAAAATGGACGAAAAAATAGGACAAGCTTTCGGAACAGGGTCTATTCATCAGATAGGAGAGAAGGGAAGAAGAAGGGAATGAGAACAGAAGGAGAAGGTAATTTACCACCTAGGTCATGAGGATGATGTTTGAGGATTTTGGAAGTCAGAGATACTGTACAAAAATACTGAGCCCAGCCAAAGAAGATATGTATAACCAAAGAGGATAGGTCAAGCAGTAAAAGGAAGAGAAGCGAATGATGGTGAGTGGAGGGGGTTATCTGGATATTTTTGATTAACAGGGAAAGATATCGAGAAACACACTACACACACACACACACACACACACACACACACGCACACACACACACACACACACACACACACACACACACACGCGCGCGCGCGCGCGCGCGCGCGCGCACACACACGAAAAGACAAACACAAACACACAAACATATTATATATGAGAGGAAGGGAAGGAAGGGGGTGAGAAATGAGTAATGGACGTATAGGGTAAATCAAGGTGATATGGTGAACAAAACATTTGAGCCTTGTATAAGACAAAAATTGTTTATTGAAACAAAATAAAATACTCTCCTTTCACAAAATACATAAGTAACAAACTAACAGTATCACATCCTCTTGAAGTCACTACAAAAGTTAAGAAAATATTTGTATCAATTTCACCATTTCACCCATGTAGATGGGTGAAATGGCGAATGTTCTTTGGGTGAAATTGTAAACTTATTTCCCCTGCTTTTTGTCACATAGATCAAACATAAATTTATATTTTGAACAGTCTTCATGCAGCCAACGTTGGCAGCTACTAAATTTGATGCAATACATATCCTTTTAGTACAACTGTACAGTTCACAGCACCCTACACAACAACACTTCATCATTCGCGTCGTCATGTCTTGCAATTGGATATACAGCGACGAGGCGGATTCGGTGTCAGTGATGGCCGGTTTTCGTTTCTTAGGCTGTTTCTTTCTGTCAATTCCTTCAGTAGTCTCTTTAGTTACAGTTTCTCCTGTGGTTACGGTTTTTCCTTTGGTTACGGTTTCTCCTTTGGTCTTCTTTATAGCATCTGCTCTACTATTCACTGACTCATTTTGTCGTTTTCTGTTTCGCAGGATGTCGATGTTTTCTGGAGAAGCCAAAACCTCCGCTGAAGCTGTGGACTACTTCCTTGCAGATGCAATTTTATCGAGGATAGGTTTTGGCGAAATATGGTCCAAGAGTTTGCTAGAGGTTATTTGAGATTCTTCTGTTGCCACTGTCGAGGTCAAAACTGTTGCTTCTGATCAAGACTGCATTTTTTCCTGTGCTGTGGATTTTCCGCACATTGCTAACATCCCAGTTTTGTTGAAGCTTGTATGTGTTCAAGTACCTGATCGTTATCTACTTCTGCAGTAGCTTCTTCCGAGGCATTAGGTATCTCCTGCCAGTGCTTACAACTTGGTCGAGGTGAAGCAGGTCTGTTTTCATGTCGTTCGTTGTTTTCCTGATATTGATATGAAGCTGAAGTTAAAAACGTGTATTCTCACTGCTTTTACGGCATCATTAAGTTGCTCGTCTAATCAGCACGGCTGGATCCTTTTACAAAACGTAGGCATCTTTGCCTGGAACAATAGCGATAGTTAGAATATTTACTTTTTTGATCACTGACAAGCCAAACTGTACTCGCAAAGGAATATAAAAACAATTTTTAAGTAAAACTATTATATTGAGACGTCGGATAAAACAGAAAATAACTCTCGCATGGAATAGAAAACGCTAAAATATCAGGACTTGTCAAAAAACCTGGTTGCGATGTACCTAAATAAAAGCTTTACACTTTACATATAAGAAAGGTCCTTCACCGCATCACTCCTGCCCGAGTTCACCATTTCTCCCATTTGCTTTGGGTGGAACGGTGAATATCACGGAAAGAAGTTCACAATACTAGACGCAACGATTTCTAGGTTATGTAGTACATAAACAGTTTAAGAAGGCAGAATATATCAACAAATATCCCGCGGACTACGCTAACTGAAGTAACATCCACAATTGCATGCCACATATAACAATTATTTAGCATCTAAAACAGTTTTGTACTTGTGGTTCTAAAACGGAGCTGGTTGTCAACGCCGGCCGCGGTGGCCGAATGGACTGAGGCGCTCCATTCACGGTCTGCACGGCCACTACGGTCGGGGGTTCGAATCCCCCTTCGGGCATGGATATTTGTGCCGTCCTTAGTACTAGTTAGTTCATAAGTAGTTTGTAAGTTTAGGGACTGATGACTACATAGCTAAGTCCTATAAGCTATACAAACATTTGAACATTTTAACTGGTTGTCAACACGTCCACGCCGTAGAGATGATCAGATACTGTTGGCATGCAGACGTACACAGACATCTGTTTAACCAGTAAAGAATTAAAGCAATTCACCATTTCACCCGGTTCACCATATCACCCTGACATACCCTAATGTCCGTGTGCTTATAGGTTTCTATGATTGTAAATTTGCGTGTTGGTATTGCATAAAAATATACAGTTTCATTACAATCTTAATGAAAATGTGTACACTTGACCTTCAGTCCAAGGGGAAGGTCGCCTTATGCATTATGTATAAGGATCAGGTATGACACAAAGTTCAAGAGATGTGACAACAATGAAACTGCTACATCACGCCACATTGTTGCGCATCTGGACTGATTTCAACCAAATTTGGTGCACTTCTTTCATACGTTGAGGGAACAATTGTTGTACCGTTGCGGACCACAGACGACAAATAGTTCAGGGGATATTATGCGTACTTTTCCTACAGAACACGACAGAATCTATAGTTTTCTTTCGAGCTTGACGATATTTTATACAATTAACCTTCAAAGTATGACGGAGGTCGCTGTCTCTATGAAATTTCGTGTTGTGCATACGAACTTCAACCAAATCTACGGTTTTATACCGAACTAAATAAAATTTTGCATACTAAATCTTCAAGAGAAGCAGAACATGAATTTGTACCAAGATTTCATACGGTGCATAGTAGAGGATACGTTGTGGTCTTTTTCACAAATGGAGTAAAGCGAAGCAGAGATGGACAATCTTTAGACTAGAATAAGTAAGTATCCTGGAAAATCCGTGTATTAGCTGGATATATTAATTTAATTAATCTAATTCTTAAGAAGTTAATTCATAACAACTTAATTCAAATAAATAAACGGCACAATTTCATACTCGTTGGTACTTTCCTTTGTGGTGTGAAATATAATATCACTAAAATAATGGCATGATACACACTTTCGTATTTATTATGTACGTAATGTATTTTACTTTAGATATTTTTAATTCGTCTGGCGAGCCTTGTGACTAACGTGACACGCTGGTGGGTTACGACTCACAGTCTAGCAACCACTGCATTAGAAACTGCTGCATTGCTCTCTTCACAACAGTGAAATTACAGTAAATGGCACTTTGTTATTTAATTATTATTATTACTATTATAGCGTTGGAAACTCGGCAACACACTGTAACAAATAAGTTTCATATTCCCGGAATGTATGGCGTCAACTGCGAAATGGATAAAGTTGAAAGTTTACCCATCCAGGACTCGAACCCGGGTCTCCTACTTTCTAGGCAGTTGTGCTGACCACTACACCACTGGCGACACAGAAATCACCACACCTGTACGCATTACTGAAGCATGCCGTCAGATACAAATTCTCAACCTTACCCTTCCCACTATTGCTGTTAGAGTAAGGGCTAAAGAATACTTCCGCTCAGAAGAATGTATAATTGTCGATCCTATCCGAAAGAACAAACACCAATTATATATAACAAATACGTTTAGCAAGACCTCGTGGAGAATTACAGATCGTTGGGTCTCGCTGCTTGTTTCCTATTGTTTGGAACCATGAACAAAGGGGGGAGGGAGGTTATGTTTAGCCTAGAAAAGGGTCCAATACGTAATATACCCAGTACCTTCATCACAGTACACAAGCAAAATCTGACGAAAAACTGGAGTTGTTACCCACAAAATTGTGCAACTCGATGAATTCTTTTGGTAAAAGATGTGGTTTACGTTCATATTAATGCTCAACGAACGGCACATATTATATATGCACCTTTCGGATTTTATTCGTGCAGACAACTGTTTTTCTCGGAGTTTTTACAGCGCGTTACTTCTGTAACTTTGTTCTGACACGATTGTAGATAAACGAATGAAATAAAAACCCATTATTTCATCATAATTACCTCATTGTTGATACCTAAAGGTGCTAAGATGGAGACAGGCTTCGTTTCTCCAATGCCGATTCTGAAACTAGTTCGCCCGGGGATCGGTGTGGCGAGCATAGAGGAACGTTGACATCAATTCAGCTTTTTAGTTTCCGCTGGATTAATATCGACCTAAAATAGTACATGCGTAGACTCAGTGGCATACTAAAAATTGATTAACTCATATTTCCGATGACTACAGTAAGATTTAAGTACGGCTGACACCTGAAGGCAGAAAAGAAAATAGTTTAAGTTTCAACTCTCCGCTTTACCTTCCTTGACAAGGAGAGACAGCAACTATCAGGTAACGGAATTGCTCATCTACCACATATTATCGGAAATGACGAGCCCACACAGAAAGACGATATAAAACAAAAGAACTGCAAAGTTACAACTCGTTGCCGGCAGCAACAACGACAAGAGGGGAAAAGGTCAAACCCTGATTTCCGATTACGCCTGGGGGCGGCAACCAGGTCGCAGAAGGGCAAAACTCCACGTAAGTTCCGCTCGTTGTACTCGGTACTGAAGGGATTAAGAAAAACTCTCGCTTCACAGGGGAGGTATTTCAAGACTCCAAGGTAATGCTGATAACCAAGAGAAGTTAAACATCGACACACGGGAAGCAGTCAATACCAGCTTAAACAGAAGGGTCCGGCTTCCACGTAGGAGCGGTCAGCGTACTCAGAGCACCGGTCCAAGTGTCACCGTCGGATGCCGCAGACCCAGTATGCGGTTAACGGGTAAATCGGATGTACGACTACTGTGCCAGATCCGGTGATCACGGGTATTACCGTATTACTAATCGGAGGCTGGCTGGAGGAAACGGAGGCCCGATGGAATATCGCTGGCCAGAAGGAGCTTTCAACGAGTGCTCTTCCGCACGGACATATCTAGTGCTATCGCAGAGGCAAAACAAAAGAGAGGGTTATTTTCAACTTGCAGGAATGTGTACTTTTCGTATTTTTGTATTCCACACAGTAGCAAGTATTTTGAAGATAATTAATGGTAGCAACATTTTCTTGTAAGTGTGACAAGTCTTTATCTGATTAACAATATCATTTTAATCGTAAAATAATGTTTCTAGATAAGTCAAAACGTAGATCGAATGTGTGGTAGTTCTTTGAGACAGCGGATGACGATGCCAAAACGCTACATGCTAGTTGTGTGGACGACTGTATGCCGCAGGTAGAGGAACATCCAATCATCGAGATTATTTAAAAAGATTTGACAAATATTCCTAAGGTAACAAGGATAAAACAGTATGAAAGTGATTAAGAATGGCACAGAAAGTGTCGAGAAAAGAAAATACACAAGACCTTCACCCTTAACACATTTCATTATTTCCACAGTGCAACCATTCGTAACTGTGGCACACATGCAGAGATAGCTGCAAAGCTTTCCTTGGACATTTTACGATAGAAGTACCACAAGCAAAGCGACAAGAAACGACGATAAAACAGAACACCTCTCCATTCTACGCCGCCTATACACAGTTTTTTGGATGACTGTTGTGGACAGACTTTCGACATCCTAACAGGTTTAAACTAGCTTAAAATGTGATACTTTTGGTTTTAATATTGTTTTCTATAGACGTATGTCTCCAGATACGCGGTCATCACATGACTCTGTGTTCACTGTCTTCAAATTGAAATCACAAAACAAGAGACAAAATTATATGAAGACTAAAAGACACTGTGTATACATTAACAGATTCGACAGTTTTTGACAGAAAGCTATAAGAACACCACTTGATGAAACATATGACATCAACAAATGTATTACCTCAAATAATAATAATCTTTTGTTGCAGAAGTACGGAAGAAATGGAAATTTACAACAAATATCGAGAGTTAAAATGTTAGAATTTGTCGGGAATCTAACACAGGACATTCCAGTCGACAAGCTGAAGCGCTACTAACTGTGCTATCTGCATTCCAATACGTGCAATTTTATTTTTGTTCTTCACATGCCTTAAAAGACCATCGTAAAGCTTTTATCATTAATTCTAATTTTATACTACTTTTATTATAAAGTAAAAGTAAGTATAACAAACTCGTTTCAGAAAACTTCAATCATGGTTTATATTCATGGAATTGATGCTCAAAAATAGCACCTTTTCCTGCTACGTAAAATACACTGCCAAATCAAATACGGCAAGATTCATCTCCAAAATGGTGTCTCCTCTATTCGATATGTCAAACCGGAGGTACCCGGAGGCTCCGAATGAAATGGCACGAAAATTTCGTCTCCGGAACAACCGCTCCGTTTCCAGCACTACCGACTACCATTTCGTCGACCGCCGCCGGCCAAGGGAAGGCGGATAACCAGACGTGAACTAGCGCCGCCAGAAAGAAAAACAAGGGAAAAGCGATGCGGCGATTTCAAACAAGACGAGCCAGGTACGGACTCTCGTTTTCTGCAAGAGCTGCTTTTGTTCACTTCGGTGGTGCTGGCACCCAGAGTTCCACATTACTCCACCCCTGAATCTGTGATATTTATTTAATACCTCCATAAATAATTTAACAGACAGAGTGAGCAGCAATCAGTGGTTGTTTGTTGAGGATGTGTCACTATGGAGTGACTGCAGTAGGATCGAAGATAAATTACACAAAATTTCTAGCTAGTATATGGAATGGCAGCTAGCTCCAAATGTAGATAAATGTAACGTGGTGCAGGGATATAGGAAAAAGCAATCCCATAATGTTCGAATACAGCTGACTGGCTCAGTCGCGTCGAAGAAATAAGTAGACTTAAAGATGCAGACGAAATGAAGTGTGAACGAGATTGCAAGTACAGGTGGTCGACTTCGGTGATTAGGAGAATTTTGTGTTCTAGTAGTTTAATTGTCATGGAGAGCGCATGTAGAAAACTTGTGTGATCCCTTCTTGAATACTGCTCAAGTATATGGGATTCCCACCAGTTCTGTTTACAGGAAAGTAAGCAAGTCTGCTTGGTTCGTTATGCATACGTTTTGTTATACTGAAGAAACTGTTACACAGAAACGTGTTAAAATGTTGGATTGCTTAAGCAATCGCCAGCCAAGCTAAGGGAAAGAGGCCATTGGCTCTGTCGTCTGACAGACGCCAGTGTTTCGTGACGACAGCAGACGTTGCGTCGGCGAGTTGAAATCCTACAGTCAACAGGCAGTTGACTGCGAGAGACGACCAACAGGGATAGAATGAGAGAGAGAGAGAGAGAGAGAGAGAGAGAGAGAGAGAGAGAGAGAGAGAGAGAGATGGTATATTCGTCACCTACACGTAACTCTGTCGCAAGAGTGAATAAGACCGAAAATACATCAGCTCATTGAGTGAACGCTGCATTAATAAGCAGGACTCATTCGGTCATTACGAACAGTCACGTACGACATAGCTTTAGCCGATTTCAAATGTTCAGACGTTTGTAAATCTATCGGACCAAACTGCGTGGTCATCAGTCCGTAGCTTAAAAAACTACTTAAACTAAGGTAAACTAAACTAAGGAAAACACACACACCCATGCTTCAGAGAGGACTCGAACCTCCGACGGCGAGAAACCGCACCCTCCGCAGCGAGACGCCTTAGACCGCTCGGCTACTCCGCCGCGGCTCCGCCGATTTCTGTAGTTGCAGTCACTTGGTCTTTAGAATAGAAGATTCTGATAAGAGAAGTCGTCGATCCAATGATCTAATCAATGTATTCAGCCTATGTCTCAGATAAAGCAGTACAGAATGGTAACCTGTGGTGTCGCACAAGTACAAAGTGCGCGCCACCTACTTTCGCCGCGCGCCGCCATGCACGCACGGCGCGGCGTTCTTACGACGACAGCCACGAGCGCCCTCTGCTGCAACTCCGCTCGTGGCCACCACTGAACGACATCGTTCACTTGGGACTGAGATAGCAACCAGTTAGGACCTTCGTATTCAGATAGGCACCAGTGAAGACTTGGCTATCGTACGGGCACTAGGCAGGCCTCTAGCTCAACTATGTATATATGTATATATTCTGCCATATTGAACTATCTAAAAGTTAAGTATTGTATAAATTCTGTTCAATATATATCTCGCCCTAATTTACTCTAGTGTTTCTAGTTTCTGGCTGCTCCCCTCCGTACCTGCACCAGCGTGCTATCTTTATTCCTGTGTCGGTCTCATTCCACTCGGCCACCGACACCTACGACGGAAACGAGACGCAAAAGCGGCGACGAGGCTGGGACACAAAAGTAGCCACTAGTCGTAACTAGGAGTCCGCAGACAAACTACTACGCTTCGAGCAGACCATCATCCGGGGAGATGGTGAACCGCTGTCTACCGTCTTCACAACACTGAATATGGTTGCTGCCTCAGGTTAATTTAGTCTTCATTGGTTGGTTTCCTAAAGGCCAATGATCCTGCCGACGCGCTAGTTCTCTGGTGTAAGCAGTATGAAGAGGTCAACTGCCACCACGGCATCCGACTCCAGTGGTTCCGAGCGTGAACCCGCAAGCAGCTCCCAAGACAGGAGGAGGGACCGAGGACTCCACCTGGCAGTCTTTGCTTCAACGCCCAGACGTTGTGCCGAGGGCAAATGGTTCCGAACAGTATAGCAACCGGTCCATGGAAGACCTGGGCATACTGCGCTACCTCCTTGTGCAGCTAGTGAAGAGCTAGCGCCTACAGCACGGAATCTTGCATTCAGTTGAATAAACTTTTAAACTCTAATATGTTTTACTGGCGTCCTCAGGCACTCCACCAGGTTTCACGCCTCATCCTGACATAAAGCTTGGAACCTACCGCTCGGCCCCAGCAGTTTGATCAACGCGCAAGTTTTACATAGATGCTTCGGGAACTGAAATCAGAATGGCAGCCGGGCATGCGACATTCTTTCGAGAAATTTAGAAGATCAGACCTAAGAGAAATTAGGACTCGTACACAGGCATACAAGCATTCAACTTTTCCTTGTATTATCTGAGACTGGAAAAGAAAGTTTACGCACATTCAAAGAAAACTGCTATTAATGTCACTGCCGGTCTCGACATTTACTACTTAATTCATGTTGACGAAATGCAAGCTGCAAATACTATCAGACAAATTCTTTTAATATGAGATGGAAGAATCTTCATAAAATGATACGTAATTGTTTTTCAGTTGGTTTTCAGGAAACAGATGCAACATGATGAGTCGGGATTAACTAAAACAGCTATATGACCTCCATGTAAAATAAATAAAAGCCTGAAACAGGTTACAGCGATACCATGCAGTCATATACTAATTTTTGTGATAGCATTTCCCTTATATTCGTTTCATGTCACTTCTGTCTCTTTTAATAACACCATGAATTTTAACTCACTTTATTTCTTAACAGTGAACCTGCCAACAAGCGATGATACCAACCTTCGGTGGACGAGGAAAGCAGTAGGGCTACTGGATGCGAGTGATCAAATACATGGAAGCAGAACACAGCTCGCGTAATCCCTTGGCAACAGCCGCCGCGCGTGTTCCATCATTTATTAACCGCATTTCCCTACTGGGTTGCCAGCGAAACATTGACTGACACACACTGGCCGTGCGCAGTTGAACGTTTTCCAACTAATGTGTTACAAAATCTGTTTGAACAGGGATGTTAACATCAATTTTACGAAGGAACCTTTGTTCCTAAGAAAATTGTGAAAGTAGATCTTTTACTAACCATCACTTAGGACAAACACACATTTAATACTTGGCAACAACTCCCTAAAAAAAAAAAAAAAAAAAAAAAAAAAAAAAAAAAAAAAAAAAAAAAAAAAATTGCATGTACATAGTGATGAAGTTTAAAAACGAAAAACCCAATGGAATAAAAGACGAGAACAAAACAACCTAGTCGACAAACAGCACCACATTGTACCAGAATCAACCGAAAATTGTAAGTAATATCATGAAAATATCATTACCTATACCTATTACCTATAAACGTGTATTAATCAGTTGCATAGACGGCTTATATCAATAAATATATACGTTATTTTATCAGTATTTAACGTTAATCTTCTATCAGGTAAAACGATAGTTTCTGATGAAATACAACAACAGAGTAGTGCCATGGGAACGTACATGATTTTTGTGACCTTAGAAGAATATGAACAAGGAAAAAAAGGTAATTAGGTAATAATTGTTCATAATTGTTTAACCAAATTAAATAAAATGTGAAAAGAGTACAAACTTCTCCCTCCAAATCTATCATCTCCCTCCCTCTCTTCCTCTTTTTTCCATCATCTCCTTCTCTCTCTTCAATGTGTTAGGCTTATGTAAAAGTTTGTTAGGGTTTCATCGCAAGTATTTTCTTTAATAACCGGTTTCAGCGGTATAGTTCTACTTGGACAGAGGCCAGACATCTGTTGTCACATATATGGTGTCAAAGAATTTTGTATGTAAATATTAGTTTACAGGATGCCCTTCTATTTTCATAACATGACTACATGACTAGAGACTTGTTGTACAAAGCCTCGAAAGTTCCCGTATCCATATCTTTGAAAACGGTCGTTAAAATACGTAATTACTTACAAGCAAAGCGTAACAATCCTTTACATAAGATTTACAAGTTGTTAAAAATTGTGGATGTCTCCCCAAGTGGCAAAATATGCCAGATAATCGTCTTCTCTATGTTTACCTCCTCCCCCTCATGTCTCTCTCCCTATATAACTGTGCAGCTCAAGTTTCCTTCTCTCTGTCAATCTTCCACTCTTCCTCAGTATCCCTTTCATTTTCCCACTTTCTCTATTCCCATCACCTTCTATCTTGAGCAGTACTAATGACTACAGCGAACCAAATTTAATTAGAAACTGAAGTTACTTAAAATTCATTGCGTAGAAAAGTAATGAGCATTAGCAATATGTTTATGAAACAGAGACACAGAGTTGTCTCCACCTTTAGTAGATAGTAGTTTCAATAACGTTATTTTGCATAGTTTTCATATTCCACTGGGTACTACTGAAAATCCTAAGATATTCAGATTTCGTATTAATACTTCAATCGTAACCAGAGAAGTTCGAGTTTCTTGTTTTCTGCCTACAGTACAAATATGTACTGTGGACGCCAGCAGCCGAAGACTCAGCTATCTTTACAAAAGAAACCCCAGTTTACCTACACCGCCTGTGGTAGGACTGAAGAATTGGTGCTTATCAATGTAATTCATAACTGTACGACCATTCTTCGTAATGGAAATTAAAGGAGTGTCTTAGTATGCCGTTGCTTTTTAGCGTTCCCGCCCTGACTCCGTAAAGACGGAACACTTGTGAAATCAATTTCTCAAAGAAATTACTTCTCCTAGGCGAAATGAAATGTAAAAGAAGCAAAGCAATTTTTTCAAAGCTAATAAACAAAGTGATTTTTATGTGATTCAGTTTCAATAAATTAAATATTACTTTCGATCGAAGCTACTCTCAAGTTATAAAAATTATCAAGTGATAGACCGTTAAACAGAAATTTGTATTCGTTAAAATTGTGCTACTTCAGAATAAGACGCTCATCGAATACGAATATTTTGCAGTCTTGCCTATATATGAAATGCAGTCATTGAAGAAAAAATTCATAAATACAGGTAGTTCAATTTGGCAGTAAGTATTTTTGTCAAATGTTCGCTAGGCGTTTAGAGGTGTTCAGGGTGGCAAAAACATAGGATTCCTTGGTGTTCTACATACAAAATTTGATTCAAATGTTCAAATGTTTGTATAGTCTATGGGACTTAACTACGGGGTCATCAGTCCCTAAACTTACAAACTACTTATGAACTACTTACGAACTAGGACGGCACAAATATCCATGCCCGAGGGGGGATTCGAACCCCCGACCGTAGTGGCCGTGCATACCGTGACTGGAGCGCCTCAGTCTCCTCGGCCACCGCGGTCGGCAAAATTTGATTCAGGGCTTTAAAGCCCTCTCCAAGATGAACGATTAAAAATTGTAAATCTTATACATTTTGTTTGAGAAATGATGTGCCTTTATAAATAGGGTAAATAACCAAAAGTTGATCTACACGGATAATTTAAAGCAAAACTTTAAAGTTGTTTCCGAGAAACGCAAAATATATTATATAAAAGAATTGCTCGTTTGAATATTTAAGATATATTTGCAGCTGCAAAAACGATTAAGGATAAGCTGTGAAATTTCTTGGTGACATGCGAAAATTTGTGCCAGTCTAAGATTCGTAGGGCAAGAGTGGACTAGGTGTAATATAGTGAAGTTCGAATAACACCAGGAGGCGTGGACGGAGGGCCAAATGGTTAATGTGACTGTTCGCGATAAGTGGGAAATTCAGGCTCGAACGCGAGCGATAAATTACAACGCCATCGGAAAATTATATCTTATTTGTCCTTATTCTTGCTAAGTACATGCGTATTGATGTACCATTCAATATTTTCTCACGATAGGCGAAATAAACTTACTCGTTATTTTCAACAGACCTTTGAATATGTTAACATTTTCCTGAAAAATTTATCCTCCGTTTCTTCTACGAAGACCAATGGAACGACGACCAAGTTGTAGTTATTTATTTATATATGGCGTTAAATACTGCAAGACGCAATCATTACCTTCACTACAGTAACTTTATTCCACTGTACTGAAAATGCGAAGAGACTTTTATACTTATTCAATTAGTGTACGGTCCTCACCATCACACAGTAGTGTCGCAGCAAAACGTGTCATGCACTCGATTAATGTGTGAAGGGGTACTGGAGGGAACTGATACCATGGATCCTGCACGGCTCTCCATAAATTCGTTGACGTACGAAGGGGTGGAGACCTCTTCTCAACAGAACGTTGAAAGCCATCCCGAATATGCTCAATGTCGTTCATGTTTTTAGAACCACTCGGTAGCAGTTCTGGAAATGTAGGGTGTCACATTGTCCCTCTGGAACTGGCCGTGTCCTTCGGAATGCACAGTGTACATGAATGGATGTAGGTGATCAGTGATCAGCACGTTGTCTTATATAGGCGTTGCTGACAGCAACGCCGGCGTCAGTCTACATGTATCGGTATTTGCATACGCATTTCTGTACCTCACTCCAGCAGGTGTGAAATGATCAACTGATTATATATATATTCACATAATATATGACATCAACTGCGAATAGTTGAATACTGTGCTCCAGTGTGCCAACATACCACCCATACGAGGAAGTTAGACGAACACCTGAACGATTCAATAAGGGTCGTTACAGGTACACTAAAATTCACATCGATCCCCTGGCTGCACACCATCAGCAATATCCCACCACCTCAATTGCGACGCCAGGAAGCAACGAATAGAGAATGGAGGAAACTTCACCACCCCATCTGCCCACAAGATCTTCCAATTCACAAGATCTTAAACAATCCTCCTCCAGATCGCATGAAGTCCCGCACTCCGCTGTGGCATAAAGGTAAGAACGACTACAACGTTACAGAAGAGTGGCGCAAGAGGTGGAACGCGGATGTAACAGCACTTCATGGCGTCGAAGACCCAACTGCAGGCCTACCAGGATTCCATCGGCAGGGAAGTGTGTGAACAAAATTAAATAGAACTGGTCAAGCCATGTGCAATGCTATGATGCACAAGTGGGGACTCCGAGATTCTCCAGCCTGTGATTGTAGTGCCCAAGAACAAACGATCCAAAATATCATCACAGACTGTCCCCTGAGGAAATATACTGGACCATTCAGTGACTTTTAGTATTTGAACATATACATTATAGTTGTAAAAAAAAAAGCAGTTAACAATCCTAAGATTGGTTTGAACACCGCAGTGCTTTACTAGGCGTCGTCCTGTTTGGAGGTGGGTTGCCGTTGCCTTCCTCCGACCTTCGAACTGACTTACCCAGCCAGTTATAGGGGGACCTACAGTTTAACGTGGGTTCCGAACCACGGTTCTACTCGGTATTTTTCACATGAGCAATACTGCTAGAGGGGAAAGTAGTAGAAAGTGACAGATAAAAATCCCAGGACCTGGCGGGGATAAAACCCGCGACCTTTGGATTTGTAGTCTGGCAGTCTACCACTATGCAACCGAGGCGCACAATTGTATCTAATGTAAAAGTAAATAACTATCTCACATGTAATGCTCAATACTGATGTTGTTCCCATACGACAAATAAAATAATATAAACTGAATTACTCACATCAAATGACAGACACTAGCTGCAGCGGAAATAATTGTAGACTGGTACGTGCCCCACAAGTAGACGACAGCTACCTCATACGGACAGTACGGGTAGTTAGACGCTTCGGCAGCTGAACTAAGGTCTATTTCTTTTGGTAAACACAACACCAACCCTCTCAGCAACTTTATTTGCTGAAGGCGCAATCCGGAATGTTTGAGTGGGAGGTAACGAAGCATGTTTCGCGTACCATGATGTCGCACTACATTATCCCAAAGCGGCATAGTCGAGTTTCAACCGGTTTGTTTGTTAAGACGTTTCGTACTTTTCATTTGAACCCTCCTCGTATAAACTTTGTGCCCTCTCACTACCGCGATAGACACGCGGGATTTATAACCCCAGCCAACAGGTTCTCACCGACAGGTAACCTCATTACACTTCCCCTGAAGATTGCACTTCATTTTTTCAATTAAACCTGCTCGAGCAGGTGTAAAGTGCTCAACTGAGTAATGGAACAGAATCACTCACGTTAAACGACAGAGAGTAGCTGCTCGGGAATAATTTTAGAGTGGTACGTGCCCCACTAGTAGACGACAGCTACCTCACAGGGACAGTGCGGGTAGTTAGACGTGTCGGCAGCTGAACTAAGGTGTATTTCGTTTGGTAAACACAACACCAACACTCTCCCCAAATTTATCTGCTGAGGGCACAATCTTCAATGTTTGAGTGCGAGGTGACGAAGCATGCTTCGCGTACCATGATGTCGCACTACATTATCCCAAAACGGCATATTCAAGTTTCAACCGGTTTGTTTGTTATGTCGTTTCAAAATGTTTCAAATGTTTGTATAGTTTATGGGACTTAACTACGGGGTCATCAGTCCCTAAACTTACAAACTACTTATGAACTAACTAAGATAACGGACGGCACAAATATCCATGCCCGAGGGGGGATTCGAACCCCCGACCGTAGTGGCCGTGCAGACCGTGACTGGAGCGCCTCAGTCCCCTCGGCCACCGCGGCCGGCAATGTTGTTTCATACTTTTCTTTTGAACCCTCCTCATATAAACGAGTACACGCGTTGCACCTCCGCGATAGACACGCGGGATTTATAACCCCAGTCAACAGGTTTTCACCGACAGGTAACGTCATTAGACTTCCACTGAAGATTGCACTTCCTTTCCAATTAAACCAGCTCGAGCAGGTGTAAAATGTTCAACCGACTGGTGGAACAGAATCACCCACGTTAAACGGCAGAGAGTAGGTGCAGCGGGAATAATTTTAGAGTGGCACGTGCCCCACTAGCAGTCGACAGCTACCTTCCACGGACAGTGGGGGTAGTTAGACGCGTCGGCAGCTGGACTAGGGTGCTGGAGAAGTCTGCGCTGACGCGGCGGCTCCCCAATTACTAGCGGCTGTCCGCGCGGAATCCGGCAGGCGGCAGGCGGCAGGCGGCACGGTCCCCACTGCCTGACGCCTCGCTAATTAACGGCGCGTGGGCGGCGGGGGCGGCGGGGGGCGGCGGGGGCGGCGGCGGCGGATGGACGGCCAGCGCTGTGTCCGCGTCACGCGCCGCACCGCTCAATTCATTACGCGAGGCGCACGCAAATGGTCTGGCCAGAGATTTGTAGCGGGCTCCATTGTCCCGTCTGACGGCGCGCGCACGGGAGCGAGGCCTCTGCCGCGGGGGTATAGTTTACTCTCTGCACTAGCGCTCTAACTTGAATATTGTGGAAACGGCAGTGAAAGTGGGGACTGATACGGGAAATGCGATTATACGACATTAATTTCATGGAGCACTGTAGCTGAGTAGTCAGCATTTCTGGATGCTGTGTGGACGAGGAGGGTTCAGTGGCGCACTGAAATGGAAGAGAGGGGAGCGTGACACCCGGGGTGCTACGGGCCTTTCGTCCTGAAGAGGCCTCCATATCGCGAAAGCTTCCTGATGTGGACGCCCAGTACGATCTGACCAAAGATTGTCGAATGTTGCCTTGGTGACATTACATCATCGATGAATACTTCTTTTAATAGACATATCAGAAAGGCCAGGAAGATCTTATACCTTTAAACGAACAATTCTTATATTAGCTGTTTCTGAAACGGCTCTAACAATTTCGACGAAATTTTATATTTATATTGTTTTTTTTTTTCTTTTTAACTTGGAGTACTTAGTAGCATATTTAGTAAAAGGCGATTGTCCACAATCATAGACATATACATGGTGAGACACCTAACATTACCGCTGTATATATTTCGTAAACCACATCAAATACTGGCGAACCGATTCCACAGACCGAACGTGAGGAGAGGGGCTAGTGTAATTTGTTAATACATACCATAAGAAAATGCACGGAAGTATGTTTGGTAACACAAACCTACGTTTTTTTAATGGAACCCCGTTAGTTTTGTTAGCACATCTGAACATATAAACAAATACGCAATCAGTGCCGTTCGTTGCATTGTAAAATGTTAATTACATCCGGAGGTATTGTAACCTAAAGTTAACGCTTGAGTACCACTCCTCCGCTGTTCGATCCTGTGTATTGGAGAGCACCAATTTAAGTAGGGATCCAAAGAGAACGGTGATGTACCTTAGGTACAGAAGAGACTAGAACAGCACATTACGTCCACATGCTAACACCTTTATTAGCCTTTTTCAATGACGCACATGTACATTACCATGAGGCGTGAGGTACACGTGCTTTCCGTTTTCAGTTACGGGGTGCAATAGAGTGTGTCCCGACATGTCAAGCCAATACATGTTCAAAGTGGTGGCCATTATTAGCTGCACACAATTGCAATCTATGGCGTAATGAATGTCGTACTGAATGTCGTACACGCCGCAGTACATATGGTGTAATGTCGCCGTAGACTGCCGCAATACGTTGTTTCATATCCTCTATGGTTGTAGGCACATCACGGTGCACATTCTCCTTTAACGTACCCCACAAAAAGAAGTACAGAGGTGTAAGATCAGGAGAACAGGATGGACAATTTATGCGTCCTCCACGTCCTATGAAACGCCCGTCGAACATCCTGTCAAGGGTCAGCCTAGTGTTAATTGCGGAATATGCAGGTGCACCATCATGCTGATACCACATACGTCGACGTGTTTCCACTGGGACATTTTAGAGCAACGTTGACGATCATTCTGTAGAAACGCGATGTATGTTGCAGCTGTTTGAGCCACTGCATTGAAGTGAGGATCAATGATGTGGTCGCCAATGATTCCGCCCCATACATTTACAGTCCACGGTCGCTGTCGCTCTACCTGTCGGAGCCAGCAAGGATTGTCCACAGACCAGTAATGCATGTTCCGTAGGTTCACTGCCCCGTGGTTTGTGAAACCCGCTTCATCGGTAAACAGGTAGAACTACAACGTATTCTCTGTTAATGTCCATTGACAGAATTGCACTCGATGATTAAAGTCATCACCATGTAATTGCTGATGTAGCGACACATGAAACGGGTGAAAGCGGTGACGAAGTATGCGCATGACACTACTTTGACTCAGTCCACCGGCTCTCGCAATGTCCCGTGTACTCCTGTGTGGGTTCACGGCAACAGCAGCTAACACACCAACTGCACCCGCTTCTCCTGTGAGGGGTCTGTTACGGACCCGTTTGCGTGCTACGACCATACCTGTTGTATACAGTTGGCTGTAGATGTTTTGAAATGTGCGGCACGTTGGATGCTCTCTGTCCGGGTACGGTTCTGCATACACCCTGCAAGCTTCAGCTGCATTTTTTCGACACTCGCCATGGATGAGTATCATCTCCGCCTTTTCAGAGTTCGAATACAGCATGGTTACAGTTTCTACAACACTACACTATCACAGACGTCTGGTAACACAGTGTACTACAGTTAGTCTGCGTGCAAAGACAAATGCAGCAAGCGCTTCAAGACAAATGCAGCAAGCGCTTCATGCAGACACTGTGACAGCTAGACCAAACGACAACATTGCACTACAGACACACTCGTAAACACAGTCGTCATCGTAAAGATGTCCCTGCAGATGCTGCTCGCCGACCGTGGCCCGCGTTTGTTACATCACGCAACTGAACGTCGGAGGATTCAAGCGTCAACTTTAGGTTGCAATATCTCCGGATGTAATTAACATTTTACAATGCAACAAACGGTACTTCACTTTTTCACTTTTTTTTATGGGACTTAACTACGGGGTCATCAGTCCCTAAACTTACAAACTACTTATGAACTACTTACGAGCTAGGACGGCACAAACATCCATGCCCGAGGGGGGATTCGAACCCCCGACCGTAGTGGCCGTGCTGACCGTGACTGGAGCGCCTCAGTCACCTCGGCCACCGCGGCCGGCAAACGGTACTGATTACGTATTTGTTTATATGTTCAGATGTGCTAACAAAACTAACGGGGTTCCATTTAAAAAAAAACCTAGATTTGTGTTAAAAATATACTTCCGTGCATTTTTTATGGTTTGTATTAACCAATTACACTAGCCCCTCTCCTCACGCTCGGTCTGTGAAATCGGTTCGTCAGTATTTGATGTGGTTTACGAAATATATCCAGCGGTAGTGTTAGGTGACTCACGCTGTATACCGGTACATGAAAAAATTAATTTCGTGTTTTTCGGTTCACAGAAGATATGTTGGCCTCGAAAACGCTGTAACAGCACTATCGCCACTGGGGTACTTTATTTATGGTTATCTTATTTTGTATCTTTAAACGAGCAATCAAAAATGTTCAAATGTTTGCAGCGCTTATGGGACTTAACTACGGACTCATCAGTCTCTAAACTTACAAACTTCTTATGAAGTAGCTTTTACTAAAGACGGCACAAACAACCATGCCCGAGGGGGGATTCGAACCCCCGACCTAAGTGGTCGTGCAGACCGTGACTGGCACGCCGCAGACTGCTCTGCCACTGCGGCCGGCAAACGACAAACTTTATATATATAAGCTGTTTGTAAAACGGTTGTAACGATTTAGATGAAATGTTCTATTTAAAATATATATATTGTTAAAGTTGACTTACACAGCTGTATTTTTCGTAAAAACGCTATGTAAAATTCTTGAATATCCGTCTCCAGGTCGCTTATATTTTCTAAAATATGACCGGTTTCGGGACAGCTGCCCGTCTTCAGATCAAAGTTTGAAGTAACAGAGTAACCTGTCCTGTGATGTAACGACTGTGAACATTCGTTCATCACAGGACAGGTTACTCTGTAACTTCAAACTTTGATCTGAAGATGGGCAGTTGTCCCGAAACCGGTCATGTTTTAGAAAATATAAGCGATCTGGAGACGGATATTCAAGAATTTTATTCATATGACGATGGCAGTAACTCCCTGGAGACTAATAAGTCTTGCTTTGATAAAAACGCTATTTTCCATAATTGTATGTATATAAGTCAAAAATGAACTTCGTGTTTTTGGATCAATAAGGTATGTTAGCTTCGAAAGCGCGGTGAGTAACTCCGTGGCCACTGGGGCACTCTATTTATAATTATCTTGTATTATATCTTTAAACGAGCAATTCTTCTCTAACGAGGTAGGCTCATGTAGAGAAAGTACGAAGCTTATACGAGGGGAGTGTAGTAAATCAAACCACCCTCTGAAAAACTCCCACATTGCAATAAAATAAAAAGAATATGAGTAGATAAGGAACTAAGCTACTATGGAAACTGGATTCGTGGGATTTATTAGAGAACAATTTACTCAGAGGATTACCATCCAAGTTTGGTTCTAATTATTACAAGATTCGTAAAAACAATAACCCCTCAGGGGCGATTTGACTGCGCGTGAACACGACTAGATATGAACGGGGAAGGGGGAGGTAATTTCCTTTGTTAGCTTGACGTGGGCGTCAGGCGATGGATCGGCGGGTGCGGTGTGCGTGCGCGTTGGCGGTGGCGGCAGTCGCGGCAGCATAGCACATGCAGGTTGCTCTGGACTCCAGATGTATGGCGCGGCGCGATCCTCGAACGGAGGTATCAAAGTCCAGCTTCTGCCAAGGATGAAGCTTCTTTAATGTCTTCTCCGGCGTCAGACCAAGTCTCCTCCTCGGCGGTTTCTCACCAAGTCCATTCCCTCTCCAGCAACAGAATCTCCTTGAATTTTCAGTCTCTTTGGCTCTGTGATTGGTGGGTTCGTTTTACAATTCCATGCTGGTCGCAGTTTTCACGACTACGCCTATCAGTCCCCGGTGCAAATGTTCGGTGGGCAGAGATGGGACTTGCGTTCCTGCATTCCTTCTTGGATCGAAAAAAAAAACAAAAAAAAAAAACAGTCCTTTGAGGCAGCTGTCTGTGTTACCCTGTCTGGTATGCAATTTATCAGAGTCTTTCTTCCTGGCCAGAAACATTGTTTTGGCGAAACCACTTTATCTAAACTGCAGGCCATGCTCTCTCCCACTCACTCAAGTGTACACTGCAGTGGTTTAGTTGTCTTCTTCCCATATGTGGAGTCCACGGTATATCTGCGATTCCATCGCTTTTTCTGGAAATGACTCCTCTGGTATCTGTGGTCAAAAGCTTTCTCTGCGCGCACACACAATTGTGTCCATTTCGTTATAAGGGCCTGTCTTCCCAGCGTTCGCTGTCGCCATTTATCTGCACGCTCTTAGAAGTCAGACTAGTTTCGGCAAGTAAATTCTTATGAGAAATTAAAAAATTCTCAGTCTCTGTTGAAATATTTTATTCACCAACAACGCGTTTCGCGCTGTTAGCGCATCGTCAGATTGGGCGGAGATGGAGCCACAGAACTGTCTATTGCTGTGGAGGAGGTATCTTAACAATTTGTGTTGTCATTGGCCCCCATTATTAACAATACTACCAGTTGTAAACGTGGACCTGCCGCGACAGCGACTCCTCTGCTGATATGGGGTCCAATGAAAACACAAATTGTTAAGATACCTCCTCCACAGCTATAGACAGTTCTGTGGCTCCATCTCCGCCCAATCTGACGATGCGCTAACAGCGCGAAACGCGTTATTGGGGAATAAATTATTGCAACAGAGACTGAGAATTTTTTAATTATTCAACACTGTTGCTGCACCAGCCGCCACCACCACCATCATGGAATGGAATGAAATGTCTTATGAGAAAGCCACGCAAATTCGCCAGGCTGCCCCCTGGAGCGGGAGAATGCAGCCCGGCAGCCAGTGGTGAAGGTGAACGTTCGGAGTGCCACCTGCAAACTCCATCTCGTTCGCCAGGCCGACCTGATGCTGGCGTGGCGTGCGAGAAAGCTTCCACCGACAAAATCGCCGAAAATAGTGTCCCCGTCCAAGATATTACACGTGTTAAAATAAAAAGATATGAAACGTCTTAACAACCAACCCGGTCGAAAATTCGACATGCCGCTTTCGGATAACATAGTGCGACATCTTGGGATGTGAAGCAGGCAAGGTTTATGGAGGGAGTTGGTGTTGGCTTGTGTTTACCAAACGAATTACGCAAGCAGTTGGGTTCAAATAATGTAGTGAGCAGATACTGGAATGGAAAAATGGCGTGGAGAGCCATTGGAAGATGACAGCAGGACAGACACAGAGGGAGGTGGCTGCATCTATTTGAGTGTCCCAAATTTCCAGGATCTGGATGCGATTCCAGGGCGTTAAAATAAAGCAAGGCCCATGTCGTCCATGGATGTCATCAACAACGACGTAAATATTACGTATGGCATCACGATCCTGCTCTCCATCGCATGCCTGTGAAACGATATGACGAAATGGTAAGAGGGGCGCCATCGTTGACTTAGACTGCATTGTGCCGAAATTCTATTGCATTCTGACTTCACTATTCCGCCTTAAAATTGATATGAGATTCTAACCCGTCGCCTCTATTTGTCACATGAACTGTTTAAAACGTCGCCGAGGTTCATGACGTGACAGGGCAGCAGACTTTCACAACATTACAAAGGATGATTTTCGTGACGTATGAGCTAAATTTAAAACTTCGGCCTTGACAATGGCAGCCTGTTAGGGAATTTCGAAAACTCACCGTTTAAAGTAGTGGCAATGTGTACGCGTTTTTTCGACGACCGAGGTGCAACTCGAATTTCTCGAGTACGGAAAAACCATTAACAGTGCAGTGTACTGTGAGACATTCCTTAGTCTACTCAAGTCCATCAATACCAAATAGCCAGACCTGCTCAAGGACGGATTACTTCTGCTGTATGATAACGCGCGTCCATACGTATCTACGGTCACATGGTGTACTGGCCAGGTTAAAGTAGGAACGGCTTTTCATCCACCCTACAGCTCTAACATATCGCTATGTGACTTCCATCTGTTTCGTCCGCTAAAATAATAAAAAACACACATGTGAAACGGAAATGCTTGGAATAAGACGATGACCTGACATAGGAATTCTGGGATCAGGGAATCCTTTAGCTCGTTAAACAGTGCGATAGTCGTGGTAAGTCGTGCGGTGCTTAATTTTCAATGAAGTCTAATACCCACAGTGTTGTTTTGCACCTCCTCGTTTCAACACCCTCGTATCAGCCAGTCATGTCTGTTATACTTTGGTTGATTTACACTCTTTCCGTTTCGTTCAAAAGAGAATATTTGTTGCTTATCCTGAATAAAAGAAACGATCGGCTGGTGGGAGAAATTCTGAGACATCAAGGAATCGTCAATTCGCAGAGGTAAACTGAGCAGCTGTAATCAGGTTCTTATTCAGAGATGAAGCGTTCTGCAATTTATAGGGAACCTTGTACATCACTATCAAACCATTATTTCTATTTAAGACCACAACAACAACAACAGATTCTTAAACTGATGTAACACGTATGGATCAAAAATGACGTCATCTCCGTAGAATTCACTTTAACTAACTTAAGCTAAGGGCAACACACACACACACCCATGCTCTAAGCACGACTCGAAACTCCGGCGGGAGTGGCAGCGCAATTCCTGAAATGACGGTTAACACCGCGCGTCCATCCCGCCCGTGACATGAATTTATGACACCGTAAATGAGCCGATGCTTGACCTAATTGGGGAGAAAATGCGCTCCTGGCAAATCCTAAGAGAAGGGATAGATTGGTGGGACACATTTTGAGACATCAAGGAATCGTCAACTTAGCATTAGAAGGAAGCGTGTGGGATAAAAATCGTAGAGGGAGATCGAGGGACGAATACAGAAAGCAGATTCAAAAGGATGTAGATTGTCTTAAGTATTCTCACATGAAGGGACTTGCACTGGACAGAGTAGCGTGGAGAGCTGCATCAAACCAGTCTGGGGACTGAAGACCACAACAACAACAACAATAGACGGCTGTCCAAAATTGGTAAGGACTTATCCTTTAAACTAGCTATTCTGGGCAATAGTAGAGCGAGTCCTATCATTTTGTACTGATCTTACGTAGTTGCTGTATCATGTTTTCTCAAGCACACTTTACGAGCAACAAATGTTTTCCAAACCAAGAAACTGCACTGTCATTTGAGACATAAAAAGTTGTGCGCTCTTCGTAAATGCATCCTCTTTCCTTAGAGCGTAAATAAATAAATAAAACAGAGATTATATAACATTGAGTAAATATGATTTGCTGAACTAGTCTGTTTATCGAGGGTACGCGTGGGGCGTCTCAAAGGATACATTCTTTTTTAACAGGGCAGAGGAGAGTTAAGTGCCGGCAGATAATTGAGAATCTTGTCTTAACAAATACGCCAAGGTTTTGCAGATAATTAAACTGCATGCGTTTGTTTCTTTAACGGAAAGTGTTTACACGCTGCATGTGTTGTTATTCTTTTCATTCTCCACTTCGGGAGCACTGTTTCAGATCCGGCACATAGAGACTCGCGATTTAATTCAGTCAATTACCAGACTGATAGTGGGGCAAAGGTAGATCCGAATTGGGAATGTTATTTGTCAATCTATTACTTGTCGAAGCACTCAACCTGCCTGCGGGAAATACTCAGATCAGTCTGATAATTTGTACACAATCACTGAAACAATACGTTTCGCAATAAATTCTGCCTTCCGTTCGCAACATCGGTAAACGACATGCAAAAATAATGTCAACAAATTAAAAGCACGTTCACTGTGAAACAATACGTGTCACCGTTTCATGCAGTTGGACATTGTTCAGTAGTACATGAAATACATCTGGCATTGCCTGCACAATTTTGTAGTTAACAGTGACACAAAGCTGTCCTTTTCCGGGAGAAATAACACGCGTTAACCGAAATGTATCGGAAACAGCTAGAATGTATTTACGATGATATAAATATAAACGGATAAATATACTGCTACTTGGAGAAACACAAATTTACCTCAGAACCACTAAATAAATGTTGCACCTTACTTACTACTAATTATTTTTAGAAGTGGAAAGACAAGCTTTTAAAGTGCTGTATTTGAATATTTCTCAAATTTAAGTGGTGGAAGAACCTACAGATCTGTTCCCAAACATTAATAAGAGGTTGTCTTTTACATTGTGCACCTGCCTGTAGCGGATGACAACTCTCTCCACTTGACAAAATATACTTGTTATTGATCCAAATAAATCCATAATGATAGGTATTGAAATTAAAATAGTACTGTTTAGTATTGTACTCGCAAGGTTGTCAAAAATTGCTTGACTGTACTTTCTCATACAGTGTGTAGTGTGTGTATGGGTAGCTGTAAAATGAATCAGCACAATAACTGTAACTTGCTAATCTGACTGAACACTTTATCCAATTAGTTAAGCATGTGTTTGAACAAAAACCAAATATGTAATAAAAACCATTTCTGCCCCTGTGACTTTATTAATAGAATGAAATTATTATGTTTTATTAAAGACTGCAATTGTTTGGGGGTTGGGTGTTAAAAGGGGACTAAACTGCTTGGTCATCAGTCTGCAATTGTTTGATTAATAGTACATCAGTTTGCTGCAGACGTGACTAATTATGTCGCTTAAGAATTTACACTGATTTTATGGCATACCTGTGCGCAAGGAAACATGTGCAACTGCCCTCAGAATTGCTGCCAAAAAATGCTGCTGCTGCATAGTCAAAAACTAACTACAGAAATCGCAGTAGTGCAATACGAACCGACTAACTACACAAATAATAAATTTGTCCATCTCTATAGTGTTTAAAACAAATAATTAATAGTGTTTTGGGATGAATGATCACACGAAACAGAGCTGAGGTTAAAGTTAAACTTAAGCACTTCATTTTTTCATAAAAGGAGAACATGAACTTAAACAATATTACACAAAAGGGGTGATCACAACTTGGGAACGTCTTACATAAATCTTTCCTGGAACTAATTTAATTCTACTGTGATTTACAACAAAAGAAAAACCGGCTAGTACTTCATACAAAGTAAATAAAAAAATTGAAATTGTCTACAATACCCTTCATCCATTTTTTGTATCCTAAAATCATACTAAATTCCTGAACTATACTTTTAATTATTTTAAAGAATGGACATAGAAGACGAAAAGTAAACCCTTCATTTTGAATGTCTGTTAGAGATGGACAAAAATTACGCGAAGCGCCTAATAATGAAAAAATGACCCTCCTTACCTTTACTCTTCTTAAATACAGACCCTTTTCAAATTCAAATATTTTCCAACATTTTCACACATAAAAATATTCAAATGATTTAAGCTCACACTGCAATTTGCGACTACATTCCAAGGCTGCTTGCACAACACTACTCGTGCTCAGCCGTCGGAGGCCGGCAACCACACTCAGTAAGCTCAAACGCGGGACAGCGCAACCCAATGATTGTCCTCGCGGGCCCAAATATATGATTTTACAGACATTCAACGTTATTAACATTACATACCTACGTTTTAAAAGTTCGGTGAATAGACCTTTCATTGATGAACTACGACCTACAGTTACCTTCGGAATATTCACCTCCCATAACTATGCACTGCTTAGCTCTGCGCTACATGTCTTGGAAACTTTGCACGAAGTCTTCCTTTTGGATCGTATTCCAAAGTCTCAACACGTTTCGTGGGATGTTAAGAATGTCATCAAATCTGTTTCTTTTCAAAGAAAGTTTGGATCGAGAAAATAGAAGAAATCTGGAGGATTGAGAGCCGGCAATTGTGGTGGACATTCTAGTTGCACAACCTCCTTGTTTTCCCAGATATTGACTATGTGTGTGGGAGCGTTGTCGTGTAACTCTATCATCCATCATACACGCCAAATCTCAGTCCTGCAGACTTTTTCCCATTCCATCGACTCAGTCACTTCAACAGTTGAGAGAACTTTCAACGAGCTCATTAACTGGCAGAGGAAGAGGTTGCTGTGACTGTACCTCAGGGTAATTCGAAGGAGAGCTAAATGATGTATATAGCCTAGAGAGCAAGTGAATGACCACGTGATTCAGAAACATTAGGCTTGATTTATGCTGGGGAGCAAATTTTCCCTGCAACCAACTCAACTGCTACGAAGTTAGCGTCGGTATAGGTGTATTAGTCACTTTGAAACTGTTTATTGCTATCTCTGTTGCTTAGGCACGAAAGTAGGCTTGGCCTATAATCTCCATATAGTCAAATGTGTGACAGTACGCCCATTAGATTATACCCACCTTTCATTCCCTCGTCATAGTAAGTCTTCAGAGGACCTATTAACCACTTATCCAGAGGATGATGTTTGCGAATTGGAGGAAGTTAAATACACTACTGGCCATTAAAATTGCTACAACAAGAAGAAATGCAGATGATAAACTGGTATTCATTGGACAAAAATATTATACTAGAACTGACATGTGATTACATTTTCACTCAGTTTCGGTGCATAGATCCTGAGTACCCATAACAACAACCTCTGGCCGTAGTAACTGCCTTGATACGACTGGGCATTGGGTCAAACAGAGCTTGGATGGTGTGTACAGGTACAGACGCCCATGCAGATTCAACACGGTACCACAGTTCACCAAGAGTAGTGACGCGTATTGTGACGAGGCAGTTGCTCGGCAATCATTGACCAGACGTTTTTCAATTGGTGAGAGATCTGGAGAAAGTGCTAGCCAGGACAGCATTCTAACATTTTCCGTATCCAGAACGCTCGTACAGGACTTGAGACATACGGTCGTGAATTACTCTGCTGAAATGTAGGGTTTTGCAGG
This sequence comes from Locusta migratoria, assembly GCA_026315105.1. Classification (NCBI taxonomy): domain Eukaryota; kingdom Metazoa; phylum Arthropoda; class Insecta; order Orthoptera; family Acrididae; genus Locusta; species Locusta migratoria. Next base: position 410,743,720 of record CM048746.1, on the reverse strand, counting down.
GATCGAATGAAGGATAGTCGCACAACTGGTAACACATCTGAAATGTAATGGCCACTGTTCAAAGAGCCGTCGATGAGAGCAACAGGTGACCGAGAGGTGTAACCAATGGCACCCCATACCATCATGCTGGGTAATACGCCATTATGGCGATGACGAAAACACGCATTCAATGTGCGTTCACCGCGGTGTCGCCAAACACCGATGCGACCATCGCGATGCTGTAAACGGAACTTGGATTCACCCAAGAAAATGATGTTTGCCGTTCGTGCACCCAGGTTTGTCGTTGCGTACACCATCGCAGGCGCTCCTGTCTGTAATGCAGCGTAAAAGGTAACCGCAGTCATGGTCTCCGAGCTGATAGTTCTAGCTGCTGCAAACGTCGTCGAACTTCTAGTGCAGACGGTAGTAGTCTTTCAAACGTCCCCATCTGTGGACTCAGGGATCGAGACGTGGCTGCACGATCCGTTACAGCCACGCGGATAAGATGCCTGTCGTCACGACTGCTAGTGATACGAGGCCGTTGGGATCCAGCACGGCGTTCCGTATTGCCCTCCTGAACCCACCGATTCCATATTCTACTAACAGTCATTGGATAGCGACAATGAGAGCAGCAATGTCGCGATACGATAACCACAATCGCAATAAGCTACAATTCTACCTTTATCAAAGTCGGAAACATGATTGGTACGCATTTCTCCTCCTCACGCGGGGCCTCACAACAACGTTTCACCCGGCAAACCAGGTCAACTAGTGTTTGTGTATGAGAAATCGGTTGGAAACTTTCCTCATGTTAGCACGTTGTAAGTGTCGCCACCGGCCCCAACCTTGTGTGAATGCTAATCATTTGCATATCCTAGTGTCTTCATCCTGTCGGTTAAATTTCGCGTCTGTAGCACGGCTTCTTCGTGGTGTAGCAATTTTAATGGCCAAGAGTGTACTAGTCACATAGAGTTCTTTGGCCAAGTGAGTCACATCTGCATTTCGAAAGTGTCCATAATGGTCATCAAAGACAAAAACAGTCTTTCGTTTAGTATGATATGTTTTCTCAATTAAGTGAAAAAACTCGGATACAGATGGTTTTGAACCCATCCTGAAGGATAGGCTTTTCCAGTTGCATCACGCGGATGGCCTAGCATTAGAACTTGAGACATGTTGGTTCTATGGGACACTGTCATTGGCTGCACATAATTTCCCGCTCCTGCATGCAATAATTATGGTCGTAGTAGCCCCGCTTTCTGTAAACGTTAGAGCGCAAATTCTATTATCGCTTTCATATCCGTCAGTTTGGAATTTTGCACTGGAGTATGAACAGGCCTCCATCGTCTACTTAATATATTCAGTCTGCTGGGAATGAGTGTTTGTTGATAGTAAATGCCCATAAATCAAGGAAAACATTCTCCTTAGCGAAGCCCAAGGCTTCTTTCACAAGGTTTGCGGATTGACACCTGATCGGTATACCTCTCAAGAAAGAAGTAAGCCCAAGTTACTCCTGCTTCCTAACCCATGAAAGAGGTTTCCTAGAAGCTTTTTCTCTGGGCAAGTAAAATGACAATCATTTCAGTATTTTCAGAACCGCTAAAGTGCATAAAAGTATTTTTGTTCCATTTCAACCAGGCAAGAAACTGTTTTTCGATCTATTCATTCAGAAATGGTTTCCTTGCAATTCTTGACTCTTGAACCGCTTGTTCAGGAGTCATATCGAGTTAAGGAATCTCTGCAGAGCAGAACAAGGCACTCCAAACTCTCTTGAAGCACCCTCCACAGAAGCCTCCTTTATCAGAGCTGCTACGGCACGGCCCATTTAAGATTTATAGCACTTATGCTTCAGGTTCTTACATTCATAACGCTACTTCCTTTCTCCGTATTCTGAAGGACCAAGAAAAACACAATTAGCACACTATGAAACTGAAAATACGTTATTTTGTGGCCGTGTGAGAAGTCAATATTAGCTCCGAACAGACTTTGACTATACGTATCCCCACATAACATACAATTTTATGAAGTTGTAATTCAGACCAACCCCTCACCCCCCACCGTATATACAAGGATCTTATTTACACCACACACACTTAAATAACGTGCCGACTATCGCATCCTATCTGAAGACATCTGTTAGTAAAAAGTAGCTCAGGATTCTGTTCTTTCGGATATCACTGAAAAGCTGTTCATAGCTAAGCACAGTATCTTGAACAGAATCACTTGCGTTCCAAATAATTGCAGTTCAGAAGAAACAGAAATCGCACAATAATAAACGCTTCAACCACACCACTTCAAATAATGGTCCCAACTGCTCATTGCTATCTCCTGTGAACAACTGACACTGTATACAGTTCTGATCGTCAGTCTGCAGAACTTGTAGTACCCGTTTAATGAGTGGTGTCCGTATTTACACCTATGCCCATTTTTACATATGTTTCTTTATTGATTGTTGCTGACATTCTCGGCTATAACCGCTTCTACATCCTAGAAATTAAGAAGGCTTTAAATGTATTTTAGTATATACACAAGTCAATGCAGCTTTCACATATTGTTACGGTATGTTGTAGCAGCGAGTAGTGAAACGTGGGCCAGACGTGCCTCAATCACTGACCAGGCGTTTTCGGTAGGAGTGAGGCTGAGAGAACGGGAAGCTCATTGTAGCAATAAAAATTCCAACACTGTGAGGACCTTCTCTATAGCGTTACGTTATTATTCTGGATCATATGCAAGCCCAGTGTGGTTAAAATCCAGCCATGCCATGCTGACATTTGTCGAATTACCACTGGTTGCCTAAAAACTGCACCTCTGAATAAACTGTACAGAGCCGCGGTGGATTAGCCGTGCGCAGTGGTGCGCCGTGCTGGGGTGCGCGCGGCCGTTAGCCGTCGGGGGTTCGAGTTCCACCTCGGGCGTGGCTGTGTGTGTTGACCTTGTGTTTTGTACCTGTGTTTAAGTAGTCTGTAAGCTACGGATTAATAATCGATAGATTTACAAACATTTGAAACTGTACAGTCTTGTGAACATTGCAACCCGTGATATTCGCCGAGAGGTAGCAGCAAAGAGTGAGAAGAAAAAATAAGAAATCTCAAAATCCCACCCGCTCTACGGATATCAACCAGCAAACTCACGAATAAAATCCAGGAAGAGCTTCTAGATCTACAGATATTCTTGTTGGACCACCAAAGCATAGCCAAACCGAAAAATGGTGTGCAAGGTGAAAGTAGGCAGCCATAGCCTAGCCCACAATCGACTCAACAGCTCACACTTTACTACTCGCCTCAGCAGTCAAAGAAGCTGCTTTAGAGCAGATGCTACATCGCAGTTGCAAAGACATAATGCGTAGTAGTTACAAACATGGACTGAGATTATAGATCATGGATGACTTCCACATACAAAATAAAGCTATAAGGCGGATACACGTTCATATTCACAAAAATAAATCTAAAAATCCATAAATAATGAACTTCACCCTATGGCTGCCTACTTTCAAAGGTCTACCGTTAGTGCAGGAGGGTTTACGCCAAGTCTGTTCAGAAGGCGGCTATACCTGGCGGCATATAAGAAGGCGCTTCCGCGCATAGAGGCATAGGGGAACCCTGGAGGGGAGGAGCTACGGCAAATCACTAACAGATGCGCCACGGTGAAAAGCATTGCGTAACTCGCGACCAGCCACGCGCCCGCAGAACGAACGATATTGGCTGCCGGTGCGGTAGTGGAGGGGGATGCGCACAACTGGGTCGCCTTCTTAGCTAACGCTGACTATAGACGAGCACAGACGCTCGCACTCGATCGTTGCCTGGTTCGTGAACGCTCGCGGCACAAAGGCGTCGTGATGGACTCAAGCGTATGGGAGGTGTAAACAGGTGCTTTCTCCAGACGACTGAGCCCAACGTCGATTCGGCGTTATTTGTAGCATTAAAAGATTTTTAGAAAAACGAAAATAGTTCAGTTTAGTAAGACGTGTAGCTTTTATCGACTTTGAGAAACCATTCGACTCTGTCATCAGAAGTAGCCCAAGGACAATAATGGAAAAGTGAGGGTACCCCATATATCTTATACAAGTCATAAAAAAGCGTCTATGAGGACACAAAAATAACCATAAACAAAGGCAGCTCTAAAATAGATAAAAAAACAATAAATCAAGGTGTCAGACAGGGATGCAGTATGTCACCAACTATTTTTAACATATATACTGAAGATCTCATAGAGAAGTGGAAGTAGGAAGTCCATGAAGGTATAGAGCTTGAAAGGAACTGCCATCTGAGTGTTATGTTGTCTACAGACAGTATAATTGTATTTCAAAATATAGAAGCACACCTAAAACGCTCTGAGTATAAGTTGTACGAGTAGGGAAAAAAACATTACAAGTTAAAAATATCAGCCACTACAGTAAATTCCCAGTTCGATCTAAGATTGACATCGAAAATAAGACAGTTGAGGAGGACTCTAGTTTCAGTTATTTAGGCAGTGACTTAAGTGTGGACGTAGAAAAGAAAACCAATAAATTTCAACATATAAGTGGAACTATAAGTAAAATTCTAAGAAATAAAGTTAGGAAAGACACAAAATTGAAATTATACAAAGCAATTGCAGTGCCTGTGCTCATTTACGTAAGTGAATCCTGGATTGAAAGAAAAAGAGATAAAAATGAGGTTTTTAAGAACGGTCAAAGATTGCACAAGGAAAGAACACATAAAAATAATCACATTAGGCAGAATTAGGAATCTACAGCTTAAACGAAATGATTGAAAAATACAGGGCTGAATGGAGACGACACCTCGAAGGAATAAATGGAGAGATAATTCCAGTCGTGATGAACAACTACAAACCCTTGGGAAGAAGAAATATAGGACGACCTAGAAAAAGATGGAGCTAAGCACTTGAAGTCGTAATAGGGATATTGGCTAATCCTCGAAGTGAAGATGATGATAATGATGATGTACGGCACATATTTGTTCCTCTTTACAGATAGGATCTGACGATGATAATTGCTGATCGAAACCGGTCATCATAATATAACAAAACAATTATTGTACTGAAATCTAGACTGCTGCAATTATTATAATATTTCAAATATTTAACATCGCTGTTGTCTTCCATGGGAACAATGTTCCATAAAAAATTACAGACCATAAAGCATAGGGTGAAACCACTGCGTGTTGGGCGAATGTAGTGTATGAACCAGGTCTACGCAGTACACGCAGAAGACCATCAGTTGCGTAAAGGCAACTTCCAAGTAAGGGCAAGACAGGATAGACTTGTGTATTCTTGTAGTCCCGCTGTTAGTAATCGGTCAGCAACAGTTCTTTTGACACATAAAGACACTGAGAGCCTCTTATTTGTACTGAGGTAGAAGTACGACGTACCACTGCTTTTCTCGTCATATCACGACCTTGGCAGACGTCTGTGCTACGTGGATGTCAAGAACTTCGTTTACGGGTGTGGGAAAGTTTACGTGGGCCTTCAAACCAACACTGTTGTACACCCGGCCATTATCCAAAAGGACCTTCCCGCCTCTCGGAAACTCCACTGGCTGTTGGAAGCACCAGTGTGCCTACGTTTAGCACGTTGATTCCACACTGAGCTTACAGCCAGCTCTGTCACTATGAATAAACTTTGAATAAAAATAAAGGATGGAGAGACTTACGCCGGCCGCGGTGGCCAGGAGACTGAGGCGCTCCAGTCACGGTCTGCACGGCCACTACGGTTGGGGGTTCGAATCCCCCCTCGGGCATGGATATTTGTGCCGTCCTAGTTCGTAAGTAGTTCATAAGTAGTTTGTAAGTTTAGGGACTGATGACCCCGTAGTTAAGTCCCATAGACTGTACAAACATTTGAAACATTTTGGAGAGACTTAACTTTATTCTGATACTTGATGATAAATATTCGAATGAATACATTTCGTTTAAAGCAACCGCCTGACCGACTGACTTTAGTGTACAGCAAGGACACACCCATAAGAAATGCACAAAAGGAAATGGTGTTTGAGTGTAGAAAAAGGAAGGCGAGAGCAATGTAGATTATGATACTTCATGGCAAATATGTGGATGAATACCTTTCGTTTAAAACAAAACTGCAGGAAATCGGCCGCTGGGTAGTTTGGTCTGGCTGACTGACTAGTTTTCGTAGATTCTTTTAATATATAAGATGGGAATGTTTGTCCGTCTATGCAACTACAAATAAGAAGCTACTATTTTTGTTACCAGACGCGTTTCGTTTTATTGATAGTAAAGCTCTTTCAGAAACCACACAACTTCTTGCCCTAACTCCCTCAATTTTCCCCCAAATCTCACTCTTCATCACTTCACCCTAATATCAAATTCCCCCCTTCACGTCACCTACACCTCTTCAAAATCAAAACCTCCAACCTCCAAATCTTATCTTCCATTTGACTCTACATTCCAGTCCATTCAGTCATCATGCCCTCACCATTCCTCTCCCTAATAAACACACATTACACAAATTTATAATTTCGTCATTACTCCATATCACCTCAAAATAAAAAATATATAAGTAAACTACAGTTTTAATGTTGGAAACACTACAAAAACAAACTGTGCATAATCACTCACGTCCAAAACAAATACACCTGATGACTGAAAAGTGTAAATATGAAAAGTTGAGAAGTGAAAGTGGAAATTAGGAGAATAATTTACAGTAATGCAGGAAACAATTTGGCACAGCATGGTGTAAGGTGAAAACTAGGGCCAAAAATTTCCGTAGGTAACGAACTGTTTTCCAACTACATATCAAAACAAATTGCCAATATCTATGACTGTAGACCACTAAAGATTTTTTACTAACAGTACAACGAAACTCGTCTGGTAACAGAAAGTCGCCTCTTTTTTGTTCAAATGTTCAAATGTTTATAGAGTCTATGGGACTTAACTACGGGATTATCAGTCTTTAAACTTACAAACTACTTATGAACTAGCTACAACTAAGGACGGCACAAATATCCATGCCCTAGGGGGGGAATTCGAAGCCCCGACCGTAGTGGCCGTGCAGACCGTGACTGAAGCGCCTCAGTCCCCTCGGCCACCGCGGCCGGGCTCTTATTTGTAGCGACGGACAAATATCCCCATTATTATCCCGGAAAAATATTTACCACTTTAATTTACCAATGTGTGGATAGCTTCATTATAATCAACACTGTACATGTGTTCAAGGCGAATTAGCTATAGAATGTTGGCTTTCTAAACTAGAAAGAGTTTCTCTTCCGTTGAAAGACTTGAAGAATGGTAGATGGTTATCTTTGACATTTTGTCAGATCACTACCGTGATTAGATTTCAATACTGTATGCTTCAGATAGTTTAATCGCCGCCTTTTAACTCAACCAATATTGTACGCTTTAGACAGAGACTGAGGACCAGATTTACGGCTCCAATATCTTTTTATGTAATTCGCGTATGTTTTGGTAGAAGAATGGATAAAATTGTATTGGAAACTATAAAATACAACAAATTGATGTCTACGTTGAAAAACTCGCTGTTAGAAAAGGAACACTGTGGGATAATTCACAAGCCTTTGTGCAAAGTTTACGGACCGTCTACTGCCGAAAGAAGTACAGTTAGTCGCTAATCAGAAAGAGGGTTGGCAGAGCACCAAGCTATGCAGCTGTGAAGGTGACCATCAGCGGTTATCGCACCTGACATGTTGCAGCGAACTCGTGATGGCATTTGTGTTGTCAGACGCATGAGGAGTCAGCGAAGAAAGTATGGATTCAATTGTCTGTACTTTTGGATAGGTTCCGCCATATCTAAAGGGGATCTTAAACATGACAGAAAGAAACGTTTTTCTGATATTTGCTAAAATTTGAAGGTGAGGGGCACTAGTCGCTCCACATTATGACAGATGATGAAATTTTGGTTTACCATTTTGAACCAAAAACCTAAAGCAATCAATGGTAAGACTTTTCTCATAAGGGAAAAAATCAAAGCAATTGATTCTGCCATTACGGTCATGATCACCGTGTTGTGAAACTGTTAGGGTTTGATTCTCATTGACGATAAGCCAACACGATGAAACAAGTTTTAAACCAGTTCCTTCTCTGCAGGTAATATGTGATTGCGCTCCTACTGGACGATACTTGTGTTCTTCAGCACAAACGGTTTGATGCAGCTCTCCAAAACACTGTATCCTATGCAGGCCTCTTTATCTCGGAATAAGGACGGCAAAACACATCAATTTCAACGTGTTTGCCGGCCGCGGTGGCCAAGGGGATTGAGGCGCTCCAGTCACGGCCTGCACGGCCATTAGGGTCGGGGGTTCTAATAGCCCCTCGGGCATGTATATTTGTGCCGTCTTTACTATAAGGTAGTTTATAAGTAGTTTGTAAGTTTAGGGACTGATGACCCCGTTGTTAAGTCCGGTAAGCTATACAAACATTTGAACATTTTCAACCTGTTCCTAAATTCGTCTCCTGATCTCCCTCTGCGAATTCTACACCTTCACCAGCAACTTTCCTCGATAATAAACTAATGACTCCTTAATGTCTCATAATATTTTCTACTGATATTATCCTCCTTTACTCAAGGTATGCGAATTTTCTTTCCTACTTAATTCTCTTCAGTAATTCCTCATCACTTAAGCAATGTCCTCATCAAGTTTTTTGCATTTTTCTGAAGCAACAGATTTCAAAAGCTTCAATTCTCTTGTGGTATGAACTACTTTTCGTTCACGCTGTACTTCCGTAGATAACTACAGTCCAGACAAGACTTCCTAACATTCAAAATAATATTCGGTATCAACAAAGTTCTCTTTTTCACAAATACTTTTCTTCCCAGTGCCATTCATCATTTCTTCTCTACTCCGATCATCTTTATTTTGAAAACAATACATTACATGCTTCATACAGTGTATTGTTACGATTGGAATAAGGCCTTTGGTTTGAAAATGGACGAAAAAGTCAGCAACTATTTACCAACTTCTAATAGTGCAACTGTGACTAAAAAAATGCTTTTCATTACATATCCAGTTGCTGATCCTGCTCCATCTTCACGATGAATTTTCATCTTTATTTTACAGCACAAATGACGAAACTATTCTACCACGTTTATGCCTCCTTTCCTGTTTCAGTTTCTTCAGCATCGCCTTATTTTATTACATTCCATACTCCTTGTTTTGTTTTCTTAACGTTCATCCTGTAAAGTCATTTTAGGGAACAGTCCATACCGTTCAATTGCTCTGCCAGGTCTATTTCTGTCTCTCAGTGAACAAAGAGTCAACGGAAGAATGCGATGCCTTTATTTATTGTCCATTCCAAATTAATCCTGGCTTTCCTTCACAGACTGCTCGAAGTAACGGTGGAAATATGCTGCAACAGTGACATACTCCTTTCCCAACCACTGCTTCCATTTCCGCTCTTCGATTGTTATAACTGATCTCTGATTTCAGCACCAGTTGTAAAAATCTTTCCGTCCCGTATATTTGCAACTGCTGACTTCAGAATCTGAAAAAAATTGCGTTTCAGTCAGCCTGTAAAAAGCCCTCTCCAAATATACGAAAGCTGTAGTTGTAGGTATACCTTTCCATAACCTATCTTCTGACATCATTCATCTAGTCAGTATTGCTTCGTGTGTCCTACAATGTTTTTCAAAATATTTAAATGTCTGTAAATCTATCGGACCAAACTGCGTGGTCATCAGTCCGTAGCTTACAAACTACTTAAACCTAGGTAAACTAACCTACGGACAAACACACACACCCATGCCCCAGGAAGGACTCGAACCTCCACGGCGAGCAACCGCGCGCTCCGCAGCGAGGTGATTTAGACCGCTCGGCTGCTCCACCGCGGCACAATGTTTTTCATTCGACTGCCATTCTGGTTCAAATGTTTGTAAATCTATCGGACCAAACTGCGTGGTCATCAGTCAGTAGCTTACAAACTACTTATACTAAGGTAAACTAACCTAAGGACAACAAACACACACACACACACACACACACACACACACACCCATGCCTAGGGAGGACTCGAACCTCCGACGGCGAGCAACCGCGCGCTTTGCTGCGAGACGACTTCGACCGCTCGGCTACTCCACCGCAGCTGCCATTCTGGATTTTAAATCTTGTTTACTGTAATAATGCATCTTACTCGATGAAAATCTGAATTTTTTGATGTATTACACGCTAAGAATGTCAGCCATTGGCGAGTGCTAGGTCAGACAGTTCACAGAACGCTGCATAGGTCACATGACGTCTCTCTGACAGCGTGACATTTTGCGGCATACGTAATGTGGAGACCTAATTGTCTAGTCCAACGAGCGCGAATGTTAACGCTTGTCTCTGCGCTGTGTGACACAATTTACACATTTCCATGTGGATGCGCCACACCGCGCCTCCGGTTACGAACCGTAATCTCTGTATCGCAGTGAAGTGCGAAACGGCTTCGAAATGTAGCCACCTGGTAACTCCTCATAACAGACTTTTAATATCTCCGATACCGTGAGTTACTCCTTTTTGTGCATTTACTACGCAAATCACTTTACCCGGGTGGTGTAAAATTTTGTATGCGTGTTTCTATTGCCCTTTCCAATGCACCAATACCAATCATATAGCTGAAGATCCCTAATTGGGATAGTACTTGCTGACGATGTGAAGGAAGAAGTTTGAGTATTTATGGAAGACATAGAGTTACAGAATTCGCATGACAGCAGTAATGTAGCAGTAAAATGAGTATACGTTTTAATGTATGTGTTTTAAATTGCTTATTCCCGTTTTAGCAAGTATGTAAGTGATCCATTCACATGTTGGTCACATCTGCTCCTATGACTTTGCAGTCCACATGATGGTAAGTCAGTGTACCTATATCGCTCATACAAATAAAACTATTTGCGTGCTTCCCAATGACTGAAATCACCTTGCCGGCCGCGGTGGCCGAGGGAACTGAGGCGCTCCAGTCACAGTCTGCACGGCCACTACGGTCGGGGGTTCGAATCCCCCCTCGGGCATGGATATTTGTGCCGTCCTTAGTCTTAGTTCATAAGTAGTTTGTAAGTTTAGGGACTGATGACCCCGTATTTAAGTCCCATAAGCTATGCAAACATTTGAACATTTGAAATCACCTCTGTGTATGACATGAAGAAACTAAATGGTCGACACACTTATGAAATATCAATACTGGTTCATCGGAGTTTTTGACATTGTATAACGGTCCAATATTTTCGTAATACTGAGACAGATGATGATGACGATCGAGTGACATTTCTGGCTGTTAGACCTCAACTTGGGTCATGTTCAGCCTGCCTGGTGAAGATCTTAGCTGACGCAACTTCGGAAATTGCGTGTCAATGATGATGAAATGATGAGAAGGACGACACAACACCCAATCCCCGAGGAGACATTTTTTTTCTTTTTTTTCGGAAAAAACGATGCGGAATGACGGATAATATAAATTATATACAATCACCGAGAGGCAATAATAAGGTCAAAGAAAGAAGAAAGAAATGAGCGAAATAAAATGGGGTTGAAACGTAATCTTTCGGCTCCACTCTCCAATACGTACACACCTAGTAATTATATAAAATGTAAAGGAAATACAGTATAAAAATGCATTTCGTTGTTTTTGAAATATTTATTAAGCTCTAATAATACAGAGGAAGATGCAACAACTAAATTTTTAATTCCTCGAAAAATATCCACCCATTCGGAAAAAGCGATGCGGAATAACGGATAATATAAATTATATACAATACAATCACCGAGAGGTCAAAGAAAGAAGAAAGAAATGAGCGAAATAAAATGGGGTTGAAACGTAATCTTTCGGCTCCACTCTCCTATACGTATACACCTAGTAATTATATAAAATGGAAAGGAAATACAATATAAAAATGCATTTCGTTGTTTTTGAAATATTTATTAAGCTCTAATAATACAGAGGAAGATGCAACAACTAAAGTTTTGATTCCTCAAAAAATATCCACCCTTTTCTTTCATCACTGCTTTGCACTCTCTCGGCATGCGCTGCGTCACTTTTGCCAAGGTTTCAGTTGGAATTAATCTCCATTCTTGCTGCATAACCGCCTACAATTGTGTCCCACACATAAATTTCCTGGCTGAGTGGACTGTAGCGCTCCAGTCACGGTCTGCACGGCCACTACGGTCGGGGGTTCGAATCCCCCCTCGGGCATGGATATTTGTGCCGTCCTTAGTTGTAGCTAGTTCATAAGTAGTTTGTAAGTTTAGGGACTGATGACCCCGTAGTTAAGTCATATAAGCGATACAAACATTTGAACATTTAAACATAAATTTCTGTTTTCGGATCCTCCTGTCCAATTCATCCCATAGCAGCACGATTAGGTTTCAATTAGTCGGCCATTCCATATTTTTCAGTATTTTACGAACCACTAGAGACTTCACACGGTTTTGACACAAGCCTGACGTATGTTTCGGGTCGTTATCTTGCTGCAAGACGAACCCTTTTCCAATCAGATCCAAACCAGATGTCTTAGCATGTCGGTGGGGAATGGCATGATAATCCTTTTGGTTCACTTCTCCATCTATTTTCGTCATATCTCCGACATTATTCCTTCCAAAGGATCCCCATACCATCACAGCAACCCCTCCATGCTTTACAGTTGCGATTACGCACTGAGATTTCAAGCGTACATGGAGTAAACGGCGTACTAATTGACGACGTCTACTTCCAAATATTTCGAACTTGGATTCATCAGTGACTAAGACTCTTTCCCAACCCCCGCTGTCCAATGTTGTTATGTCTTCGGCCACTGAAGCCTTTTCTTCTTGTTAACAGGGTGCAACGGTGGTTTCCTTGTTGTTTACATAACCTTGGAGGTTGTTGTCTGCCAGGCGTCGTTACACTGTTGACTCACTCACCGGTGTATCCCTCGTTGAGTTTAATTCAGCAGTCAATTCACGGACAGTTTTTAATCTGTTAAGTTTACTGGCGACTACCAAATATTTTCCTAGCGTTGTAATATTTTCCTGGGTGCTCCTGAGTGAGTACGACCTTCATAGGAGCATTTTTCTGGAAGCCGGTGTATCGCTTTGACAATTCTGCTGATGGAAATCTTAAGTTTCCTTGCTGTTTATCAGACACTATTGCTTTCTTGGTGCAGATTGTCGTTACCCATTATTCATAAGGAATTTGGTACTTTAGAGTCATTTTCAATTACTTTCGCGGCGTATTATAGTTACATTTACGCGAACGCAACTGAAAGTGAACCCAACTGTATTCAACGTACGTCTGTATAGCCATGCGGTCTACTCGCACCTGGCGTGTTTAGTAGAACTGCTTGGACGATAACGTCGGTTTGCATAAAACGGAGCAATACTAGTATGTTCCAGTATGTATGTATATGTACAATAAAATGTTCAAATGTTTGTAAGGCTTATGGGACTTAACTACGGGGTCATCAGTTCCTAAACTTACAAACTACGTATGACCTTCCTTATACTAAATATGGCACAAACATCCATGCCGGAGAGGGGATTCGAACCCCCGACCGCAGCGGCCATGCAGCCCGTGACTGGCATGCCGCAGACCGCTCGGCCATTGCGGCCGGCTCTGGTTTTCCGGTCGTCACTTGACAATGTATAAACATTTATTTACAGACTATATACAAAATTGAGCCATTGCTGCTGAAACATGTAATACAGCATTGGATTATCTCGTATTGAACTAGTTATTTATTCCTGTGTCTGGTGGATTTTGCGTGCTGTGGTAATTCGCGCGGCTGGCCATTTCACCGCCGTTAGAAACCCGAGAGAGACCATCCCTAAAAGCAACTTATCGGCATTCTGCAGTCTGTGTGGCCGAACCCGGAAGTAGGCCCTACTCGTCCAGGCAATACACCGATGCCCCAGCTCTGGCAAGTTTTCTGAAGGCCCAAACGGCATCGTCAGCCAACACGATGTCTTTTACGTTTTCTGCGTATTTGTTACGACTTTGGTCATTAGGGTGGCGCCGCGGTTGTTAGTGTCGTCTGGACTGGGGGCTTTACAGAAAACTCTCTGTGGCTCAAAGAACGAAGTCCGCTGATTTACAAGGAAAAAAAAAAAACTCAGGAAGTTTATGGTGGACAGAACTCTGGTGCAGATGCGCAGGCGCCGAGGTGGCGGGTAAGAGCCAACATATAGAAGAATATCTCTAAGCTGGTATCTCAAAAAACGCCAAGACGGCCGCGTCGATGGCATTTTCCGTGACGTCAGAGAGCCCCAGTGTGAGAAGACAAGTTGTGGAGTTGTGGATCGAACCGTGCAGACATAGGAATCTTGTTGATTTGGTGTTCGAGAGATATTTTTAGCAATTCATCTTTCGAGGGCAGCTCGACATTGGTCGGACACTACTAGCTCGACGGGGATGGGAGCTATTACTTTAGTAAGGGTGGAGACCTGTACTTTGGATTTCAGAGTCTGGTTTGTGAACTTCTCTTCTGCTCACAGCTTCTTGTTTCGTGTCGGTAGTTTTCGTTAAACTTTCAGGCTTGTTCCGGAACTTTTGCAATTGAACTGAGTGGCAGCGGATCGAGACCAAAGTTAATCAGTCTGATATTGACCACACTGAAGCGCTGATAACGTATTTCACAGTTCTGGAGTCATCTGGGTATCTAGCTTCTTCGTGTAACACTAATCGTTGGCTCAAGTTGGTAGACACAGCCGATCTTGTGTATTCGTTGACACTGATATCCACCGAGATCACACTACCTGATTGTAGTCGTGTACTGCTTCTGTAATACGAAGCCCAATCTTTATTTTCAGTTATCGTCGCACGTCGGCTCAGGCAGCTGCCGATGCCGACAATGTGTAAGCACGTGTCCAGTAATGCGTGACCGTATTACTGGCCAAGTATCGCCTTCAACTTTTGGGAATATTCTGATGTTTGCGATTATGTAAGGAAATAAATACTTGAAACTTGATTCGAGTGCATTACACCTCTAGTGTTGCACCACTAGTCATGATTTTGGATGGGTTTTGATTGGGGAATTTATGCAGGTATAAAATGAGATTAAACGTAGATTTTGACATAATGCGAAAGGTTAGTCCAAAACACTATAATTAATTATTTTATTTATATATCACACAAGATATCTCTCGGAATTAAATGCCATCGTCAGGTGTTCCTGCAAAAACAATGTTTGTTAAGCTTAAGGGGCTTAACTGCGGGGTCATCAGTCCCTAAACTTACAAACCACTTATGAACTATTTTATGCTAAAGACGACACAAACATCCATGCCCGAGGGGCAATTCGAACCTCCGACCGTAGCGGCCGTGCACGGGCCGCAGACAGGTCGGCCAACGCGGTCGGTACATGCTGATAGGAGGACAGTTTCCAACCGATTTCTCATACACAAACAGCAGTTGACCGGCATTGTCTGGTGAAACGTTGTTCTGATTCCTCGTGTAAGGAGGAGCGATGCGTACCATCACGTTTCCGACTTTCATAAAGATCGGATTGTAGCCTATAGCGATTGCAGTTTATCGTATCGCGACGTTGCTGCTCGCGTTGGTCGCGATCCAATGACTGTTAGCAGAATATGAAATCGGTGGGTTCAGGAGGACAATACCGAATACCGTGCTGGATCCGAACGTCCTCGTATCACTAGTAGTCGACTGGCATCTTATTCGCATGGTTGTAACGGATCGTGCAGCCACGTCTCGATCCCTGAGTCATCAGATGGGGACGTTTGAAGGACAACAACCATCTGCACGAACAGTTCGACGACATTTGCAGCAGTATGGACTATCAGCTCGGAGACCATGGCTGCGGTTACCCTTGACGCTGCATCACAGACAGGAGCGCCTGTGATGGTTAACGCAACGACGAACCTGCGTGCAGGAAATATTAAACGTCATCTCACCAATTGAAAACGTCTGGTCAATAGTGGCCGAGTAACTGGCTCTTTACAATGCGCCAGTCACTACACTTGACGAATTGTGGTATCGTGTTGAAGCTGCATGGGCATCTGTACCTGTAGACCCCATCCGAGCTCTGTTTGACTCAATGCCCAGGCGTATCAAGGCCGTTATTACAGCCAGAGGTGGTTGTTCTGGGTGATGATTTCTCAGGATCTGTGCACCAAAATTGTGTGAAAATGTAATCACATGTTGGTTATATGAATACCCGTTTACCATCTGTATTCCTTCCTGGTGTAGCAATTTTAATGGTCAGTAGTGTAGTTCTTCCATTGATAATAGCTTTCTTCAACTGAAAAGAAATTAAACAATTCAAATTGCGACACTGAGGATCTCAAATTTAGTTCCATGCAAAGGAAAGTATAAATACTTTTCAGCTAATAACCTCATGTAAACACGATAAACATTGCCATAAAATAGTGCCGTTGGAGAAATTACGTTACCTTTGGTATTGCATGGTTAACAGAATATATCACTTGATTGTTAGCACACAGCCGCGGTGGAGTAGCCGAGCGGTCTAAAGCGTCTCGCTGCTGAGCGCACGGTTGCTCGCCGTGGAGGTTCGAGTCCTCCCTGGGACATGGGTGTGTGTGTGTGTTTGTCCTTAGGTTAGGTTACCTAGGTTTAAGTAGTTTGTAAGTTACGGACTGATGACCACGCAGTTTGGTCCGATAGATTTACAAACATTTGAACATTTGTTAGCACACACACACACACACAAATATGAGGGGGAGTTGGAAAATAAGTTTCCCGTGTCTAATGAGTCATTGAAGATGAAACATACGTTATTTTCCTACATAATTTCCAAGTTCATTGAGACATTTCTTATACTGCTTTCTAAGTTTCAAAAGCCGGAGAAAAATCTTGACGTTGCATACGGAAGAAGCTGTGAACGGCTTGTTTTTCGTCAGCGTTGCTTCCAAAGCGCCTTCCGCTCAAATGTCCTAATGTTTGTAATTCTATGAGACGGAACTACGTTGGTCATGAGTCTCTAAATTTACAAACTACTTAAACTAAGTTAAACTAACCTATGGACAATACACACATCCATGCCAGAGGGAGGATTCGAACCTCCCATGCGTGCGGCCGCGCGATCCATAACGTGACGTCCCAGACCGCTCGGCCACTCTTGCGCGGCGCACCTTCCGCCGAGAATCTTCTTCAAAGCTGGAAGCAGATGGAAGTCACTTGGTGCGAGATCAGGACTGTATGGTGAATTTTGTAGACGCCGCCAACCAAGAGTTATAATATGGTTTTGCATTGTCATCCAATAGCAGAACGCCATATCTTATAAGGCCAGCTCACTTTTTCCGAATCACTTCTTTCAACTTCGACAGAGTGGCACAGTACTGATGGTGGCATTCTCCAAAAAGTCAACAATACTTCTTTGGCGTCTCAGAAAACAGTGGGTTGCACTTTAGCTGCAGGCTGAGTGCTTTCGAAAGTGATGTAGACAGGCGATGACAGATGTGTCTACGCCACGCCGCGGATGCGGCCTTCGATTCGGATGTGTAATGGTTTACCCACGTTTCATCGCCTGTCACAATCCGAAACAGAATGTCATGCGATACTCATGGTGGACCTTTAACCAACAGTGTATCGGTGTCTTGCACGTGCGCGTTCACCTGCAGTGTCGTCTTTCGCCCATAGCTGTTCAACGGTTCTACCGTATGCAACGCCCTGATTCTTTCCCTGGACGGCTTTTTGAAGCTCATTAAAGAGGTATCAGAAATGTTTCATTGTACTTGGAAATAATGTAGGAATATAAATATATCAATGGTGTTGAAGAGCAACCCCGTATGTCAAAAAATTCAGTTTTACCATAAAGTGAAATAAGCATTACTATTTGGCAGTTATAACAAATAAATAAATAAATTATAATTATCGCCATAAATTATTTCATTAATGAAATATTCCATGAAAACACGCTGGAAAATAATTTTCATGCCATAAATTAAATAAAAATTTTCAACGATGTTCTTAGACGAACAAACTGACATACGAAGTTACAGTTCAACACCATCGATATGGCTTATGATTAGCGCCTCATTCTAGTTCTTTCCTCTCATAGACAACTCTGCCCACAGTCGACACGGGAAACTTATTTTTCAACTCCACCTCGTATACATCTGCCACGAATGTGGTTTGAATCATGCGCACACATACAGACACACATATATTTATATACATAAATATCTATGTGTGGTGTGTGTGTGTGTGTGTGTGTGTGTGTGTGTGTGTGTGCGTGTGTGTGTGTGTGCGTGTGTGTGCTTCAAACCGCATCGTGGCAGAGATAAGGATATGCACAATGCTTGGTATCTATGGTCTGTACATGTGATGATAACATTATACTCTATACTAACAGGACGTTGGGCTATATCAGCTGAGTGTGCCAGCTTGGCCACAACGAAATTTTACTGCAAAACGAAAGAAGGAAAGAAGGAAGAAAACAAGAAAAGGAAAGGAAAGGAATGGGAAGGAAAGGAAAGGAATGGAATGGAATGGAATGGAAAGGAAATGAATGGTAAGGAATGGAAAGAAATGGAATGGAATGGTATAGAAAGGGATGGAAAGAAATGGAATGGAATGGAAAGGAGTGGAATAGAAAGAAATGAAATGGAAATAAATGAAAATGTGACATAAAAAAGAGTATGCAAGAAATTGTCATGTAGAAACAGATTGAAGTTCGTTTGCCATATTATAACAGGTCTGCAATGCAAAATCACAGACTCACAGACAGGCGTTATTTTACTAATTTGCACAGACATAATTTCTTTATATTGTTGTAAGGGGCAGTCATTGTTAGAAATGATTTAGAGCAGCTAGATGACATTTATTTGCTGAGAAGCTCAAATACCTAAATAACGTCGAAATGAAAACAATAATAATGATGATAATTCTCAGTTTCTGATTGATTCGCTGTGACGTATTTGAAGCAACCGTCAATAAGTTAGGAACGAGTCGTTGTCTGGCGATGACCAGAAAATGGAAGAGCTAAAGACTCGAGTGAGCTGCCGACTACGTGTTTATAGAGTACAGTTGCCAATTCCATTTGTTTCTGGAACATCGATGAAAGTAATATCAATCTGGAGTAAAGAGCCTTTGCGGCGTACGCACTCTGCAATATTCGGTAATTGTCACGGGAGACAGAGTCCAATTTCACGGCCTACACAAGTAAAGGGTATGGATTAAAAACGGGCGGAAGCTGTGTACGGCAGAGTGCTCTTCGTCCGCTGATACGAGAATCTCCTGTTCCAAAGCTGGTGTCGTTTTCCTGCCATCATAACTGACGGTTCTGATTGCACGAAACTAAAGGGCAATAGGGAAATGACTGGTCAATCACTTTTCCAGTTATGCACTGGACAGATATCACACACAACAGGAGCTCAGATGGCCAGGAACGAAACTAAGTAGCAGATAAGTATGTACTTCAGTAAGCCACACAACACGAGACACTTTGTTTGAAACGTACACGTAATGTAGCCGAGCGCTCTGATTTGAAACATAGACATACAAGATAGCACAACACTGTGCGTTTCTTAGGAACTTCTCTTTACACTCATTTTATTGTTGTCTTTATGCGCAAGTGTTTTCATATCTGAACAAGACCAGCAACTTACATTCTTTTAAAGCTGCGTATTGTATTGTCTCTTGGTCTCCATCTGCGACTTTTACCCCACACACTTCCCTCCAACGCTAAATTTACGATTCCTCGATGTCTAAGAATGTATCTTACCAAGCATGGAATGACTGTTGTTCGTGAAAACGGGACAGTAATTCGCCGACGAGTTATAAGATTTAATTCATTACTTACAACACGAAAATGTATGTCTATAAGACTCAGCTCACACAAGAGTTGGTGGAAAGAGTCATCGATTTGCTAACTGGGACTTGGCTCGACAAGTGGGATCAAAAACTTAACAAAAACAATAATGTTTGTCAGATGAAGCGCACATTCCCCTCAATGGGTACGTCAGTAAGCAAAACAACATAACTTGGTGCAGCGAAAATCTGCGAGTAACTGCGGACAGTGGACGCACGACTGAGAGGTGTGGATTATGGGCAAGTGAGGTGATCGTTACGTATTCCTCTGAAAATAATGAGCGAGCTGTCGTTACGTGAACGGCAACCGATACCGAAATTTACTTTCTGATTATTTTTTCCCTCGAATAAGTGATACTGATGATGTTCTGTTTCAGCAAGATAGTGCGACATGTCAGACATCCATTGAAACGAGGGCTCTGCAGGATGAAATGTTTTCGCAAATAATTATCTTCTTTCATGGCAACCAGGAATTGCCTGGCGGAACACGCAATTTGTTTTTTTCTTTTTTTTCGCATAGGGTTGGGGACGTTATAAATCAAAAGTGTACACCATTCGAAGGATTATATTAGGAATTTTATTAGCTGCAAACCACCATATGTTTTTTGAAAGCATCATGGAGAACTTAAATGAACGCATTGAGTGCTCCCAAGCGAGAAACACAAAAGGCGAGGTGCTGGCGGCTTTGGTAGAGAATATTGATACAAATTTGGAGTAGTAGTATGATTAACAGGGTAAGGACAGTACGAAAACGTATTAAGAGGGCATAGACGACCACCAGATGCTCTAAAATACAGTGAAATGCGCCTGGTCTTAAATAAACTAATTTTTACAGTTGAAAAAGGCGAACAGAATACCCTGTACAAACTATATAAGTGCAACTGTTGAGAAATAGGCCGAAAAACAGAAACGTAACATGTATATAATGCCATGAAGTCCAATCGAGCATAACGTACTGTATTAAGAATTGAACTTATCTTCTCGGATACCCTATGTTTCCTTAGATATGTTGGTGAATTATACCGATCTCAGATCCAGGACATGCAAGATACTATTGTCTTTCAGGAAGATGGTGCTTCCCCTTTATTGTACTCTAAAAATGGTCTATGTTCTTAACGAATCTTTCCCTACAAGTTGATTGGAAGGGACGGTGAATTAATTTTATTGGTCATAAGTAAAAGATACTGTTCACCGAACAGCTGTGCGTAATATTGTGAGATTACAACAAGGCGTCGGAGACGCTTTTGGCACAATCTCACTAGAAGTGTTGTAGAATGTGTGTTGAGAGATTCTGCGCTATGTGATTAAAAGTAACCCTACACCCCTAGAAAAATAAGTTTTAAATATTAGGTGCAAATTCAAATGTTTGTAAAACTTATGGGACTGAACTACGGGGTCATCAGTCCCTAAACTTACAAACTATTTATGAACTAATTTATACACAAACATCCATGGCCGAGGGAGGATTCGAACCTTCACAAGGGAGACAGCGCGATCTGCAACGTGGCGCTCCAGACCGCTCGGCTACTCCCGCGGTGCATATAAGGTTCATTGTACTACTACGTACGGGCAGGAAGTCCATATCAGTGGCTTCGGTAAACATCGCATGAGAGCAGAATGGGGCGTTCCGTAGAACTCACGGACTTCGCACTTGGTCTTGTTGCAACGCTCCTCCTATCCAGGATACACAGAAGTAATCTATCGAAAATGGCAAGTTACGTGCAACAGGTTTACATCGTTTTACCTACCGCATCGTTCCCAGCCGCTTCCCACAATTACACAAAGTTCCTGAACAGTAACGAGCCCCTCTCGGAGGATTACTGTGTGCTTACTAATGGATAATGGCATCAAATCTTATGTTTCTTCTCTCGAAGATTTTATACGAGGGAAAACTTTGTAAACTAGTAAACTACTGATATGAAAAGTAATGTTTCTTTGTACTCAGGTACTAAGAAATATAATAATAAATACGGTCGCCAGACTAAACAGTCAAAATAATGATTCAAATGATTTTAGAAGCAGTAGCATCAACTACGTGAACCTTTTTTTTGATTAGGAATAGACATACAAAAGAGCAAAGGATATCAGTATTCAAGTATGCACTCTGTTATGAAAGTAAGATTGAAAATAATTATTTTTTAGGTAATTTTTTTTTTTGTAATCAGAAAGTGAAAAATATGTCCCACAGTAATATACACTGCTCTTAAGATGATGTACCAAATATTTAGGAATAAGTCTAAGCAGTTAGTAGGAAATATCACACTTCGTATATTCTAGATCTTAATTTCCTGCTTACATATACACTAGCAAAATTGTTTGCATCAATGGTTGACAACTGTATACTTTCAAATAGACTATTTCTTTTAGTGGTGGAACACTTTTTCTACATTAATAATTTACTGATATGGGACAAACCTTATCATGTTATTTAGATAACATGACTTTCTGGCTAACTAATTATATTGTTACCTTTCAGTAAGATCAAAGGACTTCAGGATAATTAATTTGTAAAGCAGAAAATTCTACACTGATATACCAAGTCTTAACAGAATAAACTACTTTCTGAATCACTGTCTTTCATTATCTTATACGTCAATATTATTATGAAAAATTCTAACTATCATCTGATTTCTGTTTTAAATATTTACTCTTTACCTAAATCTTTTAACATAAACTGTTTGAGAAAATTCTCACGTATTTTTGTTGAGAATGCAATTATCAGGAATAAAATCAGTTTCTTCACTGCATTAATAAATATTTAGGATACTCGGGTAATCTTTTGCACTTACAAGGTTAGGAACCCACACAGGTCAGTGACTTAAAAAATGGCGGGTGGAACACAGGTTAAAATGAAATTTGGTTGTTATTCACAATACATACAAAAGTGATCCTCTGGCTTACAAAAGTAATAAAGATTGCATTGCCTGTGTCCGCAGAGGAGAGCAGGTGCGTGCCTCGCCGTTGCGCAGCTGTACAACTATGGTCTCATACAGTGCTGTGACTTTTGCAATTTTCTTGGCATCGGAAATTTAAAACAATTAAGCCACAAAATTTGCGCCATGGCCCACAATTTGCAGCGTTCGTCATGCGAGGCCATTTCCAGAAAATCTAGAAATACTGGCCTGATGAAACACTGCCTCAGCTGCACGCTGCTCACCCGTCGTAGTCTCGGACACTACTCTTTCAACTAAAATGTTCGTAGCGCTCAACAGCTCTGCTTTGGCGCACTTTCCCACCTTTTCTGTTCACGCAAGCTCTCTTCGTTTTTTAGTTCTTCCCACAGGCTTTTACATTACACATACATTTGTAAAATCCGTAAGCCAGATCTTCTATAAAACTATTCCAATAAAGTAATTTAAAAATTATTAACATTACACTCCACAAGAGATTAAAGCACACGTTTTAAAAATACATTAATAAAATATCTAAATGTTGAAAGCTTTTATGAGTACAAAGACACTTCATCCATAGAACATTACTACACATACATTAATACGATTATGGAAGAAAAAGTCGATATGCAAGAAATTTATACACTTTGATGAAATATAGCAATATTAAGATATTGTATTTTATGGTGTCACAATGTGATTACGTGTCACTTGTGTCAGAAGCGACATTTTCTCATTCCTAAACATCACTAGGTCCACTGTTTCTGACGTGATAGTGAAAAAGTCTTGAAGGGACACGTACATAACGAAGGCGTAGAGGTCAGCCTCGTCCGACGTCTGACAGAGACCGCCGTCAGTTGAACAGGGTCTACAGTATAATAGGGAGACACCCATCCAGACCATCACACATGAATTCCAAACTGCATCACGATCCACTCCAAGTACCGTGACAATTAGGCGGGAGTGAGAAGTGAGAAGACGTGGATATCTAGGTCGAGCGGCTGCCCATAAGCCAGAAACCACAACGGTCAATGCCAAGCGACGCCTCCCTTTGAGTAGTAAGCATAGACATTGGACGATTGAACAGTGCTAAAACATTTTGTGCAGTGAAGTATCACGGTTCACAATGTAGCGATCCGATGATAGGGTATGGCGAATGCTCGGTGAATGGCATCTGCCAGCGCGTGTAATGCCAACAGTAAAATTCTGAGGCGGTGGTGTTCTGGTGTTCTCGTGTTTCTTATGGACGGAGGTAGCACCCCTTGTTGTTTTGCGTGCCGCTATCACAGAATAGGCCTACACTGAAATTTTAAGCAGCTTCATGCTTCCCGTTGTTGAAGAGCAATTCGGGGATGCCGATTACCCTTTGAACTCGTTACATCTACATAGATACTCTGCAAATCACATTTACGTGCCTGGCAGAGGATTCATTTGCCACTTTCATAACTTTTTTCTACCGTTCCATTCTCTAATAGCGCGCGGGAAGAAAGAACACCTAAATCATTCCGTTTTCGATCTGATTTCTCTTATTTTATTGGGATGGTCATGTCTTCCTAAGTAGGTGGGTGCTAACAAAATATCTTGACATTCAGAAGTAAACGTCGGTGTCTGGAACTTCGCAAACATATCACGCCGCAATGAATAACGTCTTTCTTTTAATTATTCCCACCCCAATTCGTGGAACATTTCCGTGACGTGATAAAACCTTCTCAACATCTTCCGTCAGTCCCACCTGGTGACGGTCCCACAATGGGCAACAGTACTACAGGAGAGGACCCACAAGTGGGCAGTCTCTTTGGTGGAGCTGGTGCATCTTCGATGCCTTCTTCCAATGAAACGTAATCTTTGGTTCGCCTTCGCCACAATATTTTCTGTGTGTTCTCTCCAGTCAAAGTTGTTCGTAATTTTAACTCCTAGTATTTGGTAGAATTTACGACCTTAAGGTTTGACTGATTTATCGCGTAATTGAAGTTCAGCGGATTTCTTTTAGTGGTCGTGTGTATTACTTCACACTTTTCTTTAATTAGTGTCAATTGCCAATTTTCGCAATATGTAGAAATTTTGTCTAAATCACTTTGCAGTTGCTTTTGATCTTCTGTTGACTTCACTAACCGATAAAAGACAGCATCATCCGCGAACAGTCTAAGGGAGCTATTCAGATTGTCTCCTAAATCGTTTATAAACACATGGAAGTGTAAGGGACCTATAACGCTTCCCTGGGGAATGCCAGATATCACTTCTGTTTTACTCGATGACTTACCGTCAATTACAACGAACTGTGTCCTTTATGATAGGAAATCTTGAATACAAGAATGGGGAGATATTCCATAAGCACGCAATTTATTTAGAAGCCGCTTGTGGGGTACAGTGTCAACAGCCTTCCGGAAATCCAGAAGTATGGAATCTATTTGAGATCCCTTGTCAAATGTTCAAATGTTTTGTAAAGTCTATGGGTCTTAACTACAGGGTCATTAGTCCCTAAACTTACAAACTACTTATGAACTACTTACGAACTAGGACGGCACAAATATCCCTGCCCGAGGGGGGATTCGAACCCCCGACCTCAGTGGCAATGCAGACCGTGACTGGAGCGCCTTAGTCTCCTCGGCCACCGCGGCCGGCATCCCTTGTCCATAGCACTTATCATTTCATATGAATAAAGGGCAAGCTGTGTTTCGCATCTGTTCATTATGCACGATTTGTTGCGGAGTGGTTACATGATAATTACATTCCTGTAATGGACTGGACTGCACAGAATCGTGACTTCGTGCCACGCCTCACCGACCTAAATCAATACCTCTCATCGCTGCAAGACTGCCATTTCCCAAAGAACCATCCAGCACCTGATTGAACGTATGCGTGCGAAAGTGGAAGCTGCCATCAGGGCTAAGGGTTGGCTAACACCATACTGAAATAAATAAATAAAAAAAAAATCAAATGCTTGTAGAGCTTATGGGACTTAACTACGGGGACATCAGTCCCTAAACTTACAAACTACTTGTGAGCTAGCTAATACTAAGGATGGCACAAATATCCATGCCCGACGGGGGATTTGAACCCCCGACCGTAGTGGTCGTGCAGGACGTGACTGGAGCGCCTCAGTCCCCTCGGCCACCGCGGCTGGCCGTAATTCCAACATTACCGACAGAGGTTGCCACGATCTTGTCTCTTTTCAGCCAGGTCTCCGGATACTTTCTATCACATGGTGTAAACTCCGTAACCCACCATACGGTGCATGGCTGAGTGCAGGTCGTACAATTATTACTAATGTTTTCCGATTCTGTTCTGCTCCCATGCAGAGCGAGGGAACAATATACCCTCTGTACGTGGTATATTATGTATGTAGCCTTAGGAGGAATATGGGTTGACGCCAGCAGCATCGTGCTGCTGCCAACTTCAGATGCTGCTTCTCTAAATTTCCTGAATATTTTTCTTCAAAAAGAACGTCCGCTGGCTATAACGTTACCCTTGCTTTCGCTTGAGGCCAAAGCTGTTAAATTTGATTCCGCGATTGTAATTTGGACAAAGGATCGGTTGTTTCGAAATTTGGAATTTGGAATGATTCAGTCAAAACACATTAAAAATTGACATTAATAAACATTAAGCCAAATACACCGCGGGTTGTATGTTAAAATCGGGTACCGCACAAAGCAACGGCACGTTATAAGACTGACGGAAAGCATCTAGCTAGATCCTATGCTTCGTACTGCAGAAGCTGAAAATATTAATCTTTTATTATTTAATATGAGATTATTCGAGATACTTTCCGTACTAGACCAATGCTCAAACAGTTCACTTCACTTTTCATTGTATGAACGTGGATGAAACATGATAGAAAGAGGAAAAAATGATCGGACTACGTAAAATACAAAAGAAATTATTGCAAGTTCTGCAATCAAACAAGGTATTGTATAAGAATGACTAATAGGGAGTGAAATTTTGAAGACATGCAAAGCGACCGTAATGGCGTCTTAACATGAAACTGTTACGAACGTCGAGGAGCTGAAAACATTAGAAAATAAATATATGACGTGGAGGGATTCCTTTAAATAAAGGCAAAGAAAGGGAATGATTTTAAATTTAAGTAATATATTTTAACAACAACTTGCATCACAATATTAGTTACATTGAATGGATGCATGAATGGAAGACGTCCGTACAGATCATACATAGACAAGAGAGTGATAAACTACGATTCGCGGTTCCGTCTTCTCGCTTGTCCGGAAGTAAAAAAAAACGACGAACGAAATTAAGTCAGTTATATTGCGAGCTAGAGGGAACCGGAGGCTATTAGCATCGCTGATTTAAAACAAAAAAAAAAAAAAGAACTAAAATTCTAGTGCATCGTTACATCGCCACTTTCACTTGACTTCCTCAAACGTCCCTGTAACACATTCTAAACGAACCTTCCAACAACAGATATAACGACCATGCATTCCTATACACAGATTTGGTGAGAATCGCAAACACCTGAGCAGTACTGAAGAATGGTTCGCACTAGTTTATCGTGTGGCTTTATATTTTGGATGTTACCAGGTATTAACTGATAATGCTAATTCAAATGTCTGAGTTCATTAGCTGTACTCAATATGTATGTGACGTCCGCAATGCAACGGTGGGCGTAACTTGTTTGTATACTGACGGATGTAGCTCCAATTTCTCATGTTAGTGAGATTAGTTCTTCCGGGATACTCATACGCCATAATTTATTAATTCATGGACCTGGATTCGAAACAATACAGTCTGCAGTCATTGAATTGCAGAAGATTGCTACCTTACAGACATCCAAAGGAGACTAAAGGGTATCTACTGAGACAGCACGACGGAGAAGAGAAGTATACAGCGATGGATGAAGAAGATCTATGGATATGAAACCAGTATTGAAGAGGAACTACGGACGTCCATAACTACGAACACTGAAGTTAATCGCCAATAACTCGATGTATTGATTAAAGCGGACAGACGAAACACAGTTCGTGAGCCTGCTGCACAACTGCGTTTTCGCCACAATGCCGTGAATGAGACCGTAGAAGGCTTAAGGGTCCTGCACGTGAGCAGACTGTGTTTTCATGATTTTGTACTAACTGAAAAACCACCGATTATTGTAAAATTAATTCTATCTGAAAGGAGCAAGTTAAAAAGCTTACTTTAAACATTTAACTCTGGCCGTAAAACCAGCTAAAGGATTCGCGTGAACTACTGACTATTTCCTGCAACAGAATCTTGTTCCCTGGCCCAGAATTTAGAACTGACTCAAACTTTACTTTAGCAGCAGGAAGAAAAAGAAACGGTGGCCAACATCCGTCGTAGATCACGAGAATTATACACAATCATTAATATACAAACCACCCCGACCTAAACTATTTCATGAAGGTGGCTGTGAGAACATTCATGGCGCAACGGAATTAAAACATGATAAATTGCATCTGTTTGTTCTCAGCACTGGTGAAAAATAACGTTAAATAAAAAAGGAGGGTATTCATAAACTAATACTCATAAGAAGGATCAAATTCACTGACAATAAATTATTTATTCACTTCAAACATGAGCAAATGGGGGAACCAATTTTGTGAAACAATAAAAATGCATCCCATTTCAAATAAATTTAAAGTAACCTGAACTAAACATCGTTGGAGGAGGAATTTACAATCATCAAGCATACAACTATTCACACGTGCGAAGCAAAGCGAAACTCACACAACTCAGCGTGCTGATACGAAGCAGAAGCAGGCGTCGCTATCGTAGTCGAAATTCAGCGAACCAGGATGAACTACACAACACAAGAAAAATAAACTTCTTAGGTGGTTCTGGTCTGTCTTTCTTTATTTGAGGTGGTACGCGATAATAGCGAGATTAATTTCCATTTAAATCAAACCGTGAGCATGCAGACTTACTGAGACACACGGCACGTGTCTGCTACATTACATATTCGCTTCCCAATGAACGCGAAGTGGTTAAAGGTCGTATTCATTTCAACAAAAATCATAGATTACGAAGCACGAATAAACAATAGTAAGTCACTGGTATGTATGCAGTGGCGAGAACTCAAGTGAGTAGCTATACAACTTGAAGTCGGAGTTCGAAACCACTTAGTTCCGAAAAGTTTCTCCAAGACCTAAAACTCCAGCGATCAGCGAAATAATTCATGAGGCAGAGTTTTGGGTTGACAAGGGAGTCATGATCGTCGATTCTCTGGAACATCAGAAATCAAATCTATGCAAATTCATCATGATAATGCAAAACGCCATACACATAGACCACCAGTCGGTGAGTGGTTACTCACCCACCGTACAGTCCAGATTGAGCACCTTCTGACTTCTACCAGTGTGACCCAATGAAGAACATTCTCCGCGGGCGATACTACGAGAACTCAGTGTGATAGATCAAACCTGAATATTTCGAAGGTGGATTCGAGTGTTGGATTCAACAATGGTGGAAATCTGTCGGTTGTAATATATACTATGTAGAATAGTGGCGTCATGTATAGGAACAGTCACTGTAATAAGTGTATAATATGAAAGCCCTCCGACAGGTGTCACTAATGTAAAGCAGTCAATATTCCCAAGATTGGTTTGAACACCACAGTGCTTTACTAGGCATGGTCCTGTTTGGAGGTGGTATGCCGTTGCCTTCCTCCGACCTGCGAACTGACTTACCCAGTCAGTTATAGGGGGACCTACAGTTTAACGTGGGTTCCGAACCACGGTGCTACTCGGTATTTTCCACATGAGCAATACTGCCAGAGGTGAAAGAAGTGGAAAGTAACAGATAAAAATCCTAGGGTATCCTGGCGGGGATCGAACCCGCGACCTTTGCATTTGTAGTCTGGCATTCTACCACTGTGCAACCGAGGCGTACTGTCACTATGTTATGCTAATGGTTTCATTACTTTCGGAACGACCAACGTAGTAAAGAAACAAATATATTTCCTTGTAATTCACCGGAAGTGACCTCCGTATATGTCAATGATTATCCAACTAAGATAACGGTTTCTTCCGTCCTATACCTTTGAAGGTCTCCGGCGACCACTTTGCAAGACGATATTGGGCGATCACTCGTGGTACACAATATTCGTCGACGTCCACTGGAATGCAATGCTGCCTTCCAGTTATCCCCATTTGTCGCATATTGAAAACGACTGTTTATATCAGTATGTAGAAGAAGCAAGGACGTCCACACCCCAGCACATCCAGTCTCTTTATATATAAAACAGTCTAAGAGTGAAGAATTCATTATTTATAGTTAATTTCAGTCCAATGTTGGGCCATCTTGAGTATGTTGCTCCAATATGGTGTGTAGCGGTGCAGAGGCAACACCATGAAAATCAGAGGTTCTTTGTTTCAGTATTGAGGCGTGAAGCAGTGGACATAGGTAGCAATGGAGGCAACATTCCGTACTGATTTCAGAATCTTTTACATACTACATGGAATAATATTTTCAATTATGTGACCGCTGTATACCTACCTAATAAATTTGGCTGTGACATTTCCTTTCGTTTATAAAACTGTGTTTTGGACTGCCAGCAGTGTATCGTTAAAGGTGTGTGAAATTAGAAGAAATTCTATGAAATCCTAAAGTACCTATCGATTTATATGTGAGGTTTATGATAGAATTTGAATGTATTCATTACTGCAGTACTTTAACTGACAACGCCGAAAAAGGTGACATGTTCTTTTAGCATATACGCATGACGTTCGATTAGTTAAATGAAATTTGAACAAACTGTGCAACTTTTAACACCACTATCTAATTCTTAAACAATTTTTATAATGTTTGTGGTAATATTTCCTTAATGTTTGACGCGGTTTAGAATCACTTACAGTGGAGTATGGCGGATACAAAAATAACATTAATCTAGTAGATGTATCGTTAATGTAATCTACATATTGTAGTTTTAAATCGGGATACTTAATTTGTTTGTTATTGTCCTTCATACAGCAGCTACTGCGTGAATCGTATCGTTTTTAGTCCGAATTTTTAACTCTTCTTTCCCACGGGCAATATGCATTCATTTCCGAGCCACGCAAACCTGAATCAGATTTGTAGTTAATGCTCTTAGGGAGGAAGAGTCAAGCATCGTATTGAAAGCCGGTTAGTCGCTAATACTTCTCATTTGAAATTCACGTTACTGCTCTCGGGCGTACAAAACAAAGCGCTGGAAAATATCCTGATATTGAGGGCTCACACAAGCCACCTCTAATCGTATCACAATCACATATTATACATCGTACAACATCTGAATTTGGTGTTAAAGATATAAAAGAGAGTGATATTACTACACTGAAAATTTATGAACTTATCAAAGGATTTAAATACAGTCCTCCATATAAGAGAGGGACTTATTTTTGTTGCAGCTTAGTATAACGTGAGCGATTCTGTGAGAGGGAAGAATTAAAATAGAAACCAGGTGGAGTCCTTCAGTAGCACACTGCCTTAATTTCTTTCCTTCTTTAAAGGGACGTGTTCAAGCTTGAAGGTATTTCTCAGATAGAATACATAAGAAACTTGAAAAGGGTAGTCTTCAGAGTCATACTGTTGAGCAATGATTATATCATTGCACTTTTTTCCACAAGAGCTGGATACATTGCTGTCAGTAAAAATTGGTGTACGAAATACTCTGGGATTGTAATATATCAAAATTAGAAAACCCCGACTCTGATTTGGAATTTATAGGTCATTAGCGTTGGTTCCCGCCGTTGTTCGGGTATGTGTTTCTCCTTTCTTATGTTAGTCCATCAACGTCTTCTCTCTGTTTCTCTCTCTCTCTCTCTCTCTCTCTCTCTCTCTCTCTCTCTCTCTCTCTCTCTCTCTCTATCGCATTCTACCCTATTCTTCAAGAAGTCCAGTACCGTTTTCGTGCAACTCAGCCCTTATGACATCACATATCACATTTCCTGAACTATACGCTCGCCAGTAATATGATTTCCCACATTCTTCGTAAACCGAATACGAAAAGTGTTGCGACTGGAGTTTGTAGTAAAGACGTACTAAATCATCATATAATGCGTGATGGGACGGATTTACACGCATTTCATATTCTCTGTCGTCATATCTGCTGTACTACGAATCGTATTATGGTATAATTTCGATCGTAATTCCAGTAGTATGTGTGTATTCTGTCTGGAAAATGACTCGCGAATGCACTTGTTAGTGTGTAAGTAATAAATTGCAACTTCACGCCGAATTCCGTGGTTTTACAGCATGACAATAGGAGAAGTAGTAAGCATTAAATTTCCTTCATCATTTTGCTGTCGTTTCGTAAAAATTTGTAAATATGTTTAATGTTTTATGCGTCACTAAGTGTTCTCATTCTCAAATTTTGTATGAAGATAGTTTCGTCGCCTGATTGGACATTGTTTTATAACTCTTATTGTTTATGGCCTCAGATTTCCTGAAATATATGTTATACATGGATTTTAGCCCCACATTATTCGAATGTATCTATGAAAACTGTCCATATGTTTGTATATATATGGGACTCACTACTCTAGTCATCAGTCTCTAGGCTCACAAACTACTTACACTAACTTATGCTAAGGATAACAAATGTGCTGATGCCTGAGGGAGGACTCGAACTTCCGAGGACGAGCAGCGGAGTGCTCCGCGGTTAGGCGCGTTGGAACACTCGGCCACTCCACCGGAGAGGCTGCGTTTAAGAACTGAAAAAATTATTACAAGGTGCACAGATGGATATCCTTAAAATACTGTGGCAAGAATTGGCAAGCGCAATGGTATGGGTCAACAAAATGATAGCAAGAAGAAGAGCATTATTTCAAACAGTTTCCCTCTTACTTAAAAACAGATTTATAAATATTTATTTAAAAGCTGTTCGCACACCTACCAGGGATGATCTACCAAATTACGCAGAACTAGTGCCGACAAATGGTGCCAATTACACAACGAGTAGCGGAATTTTTTGACTTTCAAGGCGGAATTATAATGTTCTTTAAAATGTAGCCGAAATTAATTTCCTTTGGCTGCAACACAAAAAATTCTATTCCAAAGAACAATAAATATTTTTTTTAAATATGGTAATCTTCTAGAAGATTAGTAATTTAGATAGTGATAATGCAAGTTTAATATAGGCTTTGTATTATTCATTACCTTAATCTTCGTATATGTATGAACTGATGACTTTAAAATCGATAACATGTATGACATCAGATATACTTTTAAAAGATTCCAGATGTTTTCAATGTAAAATAGTAACCGGAACTAATATTCAAAGCGCCAATTTACATAGGATAAGATTACATTTTCAAACAAATTAATACAATCAAAAGAAAATGTTCTACGTAGATATTTAATCATAACAAACACTTAATCTAAGAATCATGAAAGACGGCTGTATACATGGAAGAGACCAGGAGACACCGAAAGGTATCATATAGTTTTTATAATGGTAAGACATAGATTTCCGAACCAGGTTTTAAACTATAAGTCGTAGCCATGGGTACTTATAGACTCTGAGCATATGTTGTTGGTCTTGAAGTGTAAAAAAAAAAAAAAAAAACTTCAGAAAGATAGGATAATAAGGAGATAGATAAATTAAAGTATCCTGAGGTTCATCAGAGTTTGAGAGAAGTTTGGGCAATAGTTGACACAAACGGGGGGAAATAACACAGTATATGGCGAATGGGCAGCTTTGAGAGACGAAATAGTGATTTCAGGAGAGGACCAAATATATAGAAAGGCAAAAACTGCTAAAAACATTGGAAGTACTGAGAAATACCGAATTTAATTGTTGAAAGGAGAAGATATAAACATGCGGTAAATGAACCGGGTAAAATGGAGGACAGATGACTAAGAAATGTGATTGAAAGAATGTGCAAAAGGGCAAAGCAGAAGTGGCTCGAGGGCAAATGTTGATGCTATTGATAGGTGGGATTTCACTAGGCATGGCCTGCATCTCAATAGGAAAGGGAAGGGCAAACTAGCTGGGTTGATAGCAAAATCCTAAAGGGGGGACACTGCAACTCATGGAAGTACTTCTTTTTTAGTTTAAGATCAGTGTCCAGTGAGAAGCTCAGGCAGGCAGGTGCTAAAAATGTTGGAAAATCAAATGTTTCTCAGAAAAGTAAAGTAAAATATAATGTTAGCATTTTTCACCAGAATATTGGGGGACTAAAGAATAAAATAGATGAGCTTTTAGTTTGTTTAGATAATATAGAATCTGATAATGTAATAGATATTCTATGCCTGTCTGAGCATCACATTGTCACCGGTATGGAAAATGTGAATGTCAGTGGATATAAATTAGTCTCAAATGTAAGTAGAGATAATAAGATAAGAGGAGGAGTTGCCATATATGCCAAAAGCTATCACAGTGTAAAAAATTTAGAAACAAAAAAGTTTTGTGTAGAGCAGCATATTGAAGAATGTGCCTGCCAGCTTAAACTCAATGATGATTATCTTATAATTGTAACAGTATATAGGTCCCATTCAGGGAACTTTCAGTTATTTCCGGAAAACTTGGATGCCTTGTTGTGCTATCTGTCAGATAGGGGGAAGCAAATTATTATTTGTGGTGATTTCAATGTAGATTCACTGAAAGAGTGTAATAGGAAGAAAGACCTGGAAGTCTTACTTGGCTCATTCAATCTGGCATCCGTTATTGATTTTTCTACTCGGGTAGTAAAGGACAACAGAATATTGATAGATAACTTTTTTATAGACCAAGATAAGTTTAACAACATAAATGCTTGTCCCATTGAGAATGGTCTTTCGGATCATGGTGCACAGCTAGTAACAGTATATGACATAGCTCTGCTGAGTAATTCGAAACAGTCCACCAGAATTGTGCGCTCGATTAATGACTTAACTAGAAATTTCAAAGAAAGTCTACAGCAGTTAGACTGTGATGAGGTTTACAAGGAACATGATGTTAATTTAAAATATAATTTATTTCACGATACATTTGTATGGGTATTTGATAACTGTTTCCCCAAGAAATTAGTAAAATTTAATTCTAAGAAACCATGCAAAAAACCATGGCTTACTAAAGGAATAAAAATATTGTGTAACCGAAAACGGGAACTATATCTGTCCGCAAGAAAGAGTTATAAACCAAGAAACAATAAAATATTATAAAAGCTACTGTGCTACATTAAGAAAAGTTATTAAAATAATCAAGAAGCATGTGCATCATGTCTGAGATTGGCTCCTCTGATAATAAAATTGAAACAATTAGGAATATTATTAAAAGGGAGACAGGGCAACCAAGAGCAGAGGAAGAGGGTATTACCATCAAAACAAATGAGAACTTTATTAACAAAAAGTCAGAAGTTGAAAACATTTTAATGATTACTTTTTAAATGTTGTAGAGAAAATAGGATCTAAATGTTCATTAGAAGGAGCAAGGCAATTAATGGAAGAGGCCATACCCACACAATTTGATACAATTGAAATTCCACCCACCTCACCTTCAGAAATTAGGAAAATAATACCCTCTCTCAAGAGTAAACGGTCATATGGAATTGATGGCATGTCCAGTAGGGTGTTAAAAACTTATACCCAGGAGATAAGTAGGATTCTCAGTCATATTTGTAATAGCTCATTAAAGCAGGGTATTTTCCCTGTTAGACTGAAATATGCTATCGTTAAACCTTTGCATGAAAAAGGTGATACATACGATGTCAACAACTACCGGACCATCTCATTTCTGACAGCTTTATCAAAAATATTTGAAAAAGTTATATATTTTCGAGATGCTTCACAAATTAGTATAAATAAAGTTCTAACAAAATGTTAGTTTGGTTTTCAAAAAAGCTTTTCAACTGAAAATGCTATATATACCTTCACTGATGAAATATGAAATGCTTTGAATAACCGGACATCACCAGTAGGGAATTTTTTGTGGTCTCTCAAAGGCTTTTGATTGTGTAAATCATGGGATTCTTCTAGATAAGCTTAAGTATTGTGGTATGAGTGGGACAGTGCACAAATGGTTTAAATCATACTTAACTGGAAGAGTGCAGAAAGTTGAAATAAGCCGTTCACATGATGTAGATTAGACAATTAATTCTTCTAACTGGGGAGTTATCAAAAATGGGGTCCCACAAGGTTCGGTCTTGGCTCCTTTGCTGTTCTAATATATATTAATGACTTGCCATTCTACATACACGAAGATGCTAAGCTAGTACTTTATACTGATGATACAAGTATAGCTATCACACCTGACAAACAGGAAATAACTGATGAAATTGTAAATGATATCTTCCAGAAGGTTATTAAGTGGTTTTCTACAAATGGACTCTCATTAAACTTTGATAAAACCCAGTATATACAGTTTCATACAGTAAATGGCATGATACCATTAATAAATTTAGACTTTGAACATAAATTTGTAGCTAAGGTAGAATATTCAAAATTTTTAGGTGTTTGCATTGACGAGGGACTGAATTGGAAGAAACATATTGAAGATCTCCTGAAACGTCTGAGTTCAGCTACTTATGCTATGAGAGTCATTCCAAAATTTGGTGATATAAATCTCAGTAAATTAGCTTACTACACCTGTTTTCATTCACTGCTTACATATGGGATCATATTCTGGGTCAATTCAACATTGAGTAAAAAAGTATTCGTTGCACAAAAGTGTGTAATCAGAATAATTGCTGGAGCCCACCCAAGAGCATCCTGCAGACATTTATTTAGGGATCTAAGGATACTCACTGTAGCTTCACAATATATATATTCACTCATGAAATTTGTTATTAACAATCCGACGCAATTCAAAAGTAATAGCAGTGTGCATAGCTACAACACTAGGTGAAAGGATGATATTCACTATTCAAGGTTAAATCTAACTTTGGCTCAGAAAGGGGTGAATTATGCTGCCACAAAAGTCTTTGGTCACTTACCAAGTAGCATCAAAAGTCTGACAGATAGCCAACTAGTATTTAAAAATAAATTAAAGTAATTTCTGAATGGCAACTCCTTCTACAATGTAGATGAATTTTTAGATAAAACTTAAAAAAATATAAATACAAAATAAAAAAATAAAAAGAACCCCTTAAAATATTGATTGTCAAGTATAGACAACATTTACTAAACTGACACATTACACATCATTACGAAATGTCGTATATATGATCTATGGAAAAAGTATTAATCTAATCTAATCCATGTCTGTGGAAGAATGTATAAATAGGGGAAAATAGATATCACTTACAGGAAAATAAATGAGGTAGGCTCAGGAAACTGTATTAATATCTAGAACTCAGACGGAAAACCAGTTATGACCAAAGATGGGAAAGCTGAATGGAACAAAGAATGTATAGAAGAGCTATACAACGGAAATGAGGTGGAGACAATACTGTAGGCAAGGAAGTAAATTAAGATGAAATCGGAGATACTATACTGAGAATAATACATTATAATGATCACTACTTTTTGTCTTTTAATCTCTGAACTGTTTTGTTTATGCAAATAACTATAAATGTATATTTTATTTCTTTAAAATTTAGATTTCCTTTTGCTTTTACTTTTTCACTACAAATATTAAGTGACGATTACGTGTGCGC
Organism: Locusta migratoria; assembly: GCA_026315105.1. Lineage (NCBI taxonomy): Eukaryota > Metazoa > Arthropoda > Insecta > Orthoptera > Acrididae > Locusta > Locusta migratoria. The sequence goes on along the minus strand of CM048746.1, from coordinate 410,706,628 downwards.
CATGTGCTGCCCTCTAGCGTTACCTTCTTGAGAGAGGCTGGCACTGAACGACTTGCATTTATCTATAGACTGTCTTGTATCACATATGACTCTGTAATACTACATGTTGTTCAGTAAAATATTATTCATGGGCTTTAATGTCATAGTTTGTACTGATTTCTATAACCAAAGGTACGTAATATAAACTTTAGTTGTACCCATTCACTTAAGATATCAGCATTCTTAACGCTTATTAAACGTAACATCTGTTACATAATTTCTAAATGTTTTTGTACAGATTCTCTGATGATGGTTACAGCCAGAAACGCGTAAGAAATATAATGAAAATAAAGAATACACCTTTACCGGGATTTTCTTCTTTTCTACAGCACAACGGCCTTTTTAACGTCATTTTTATACTTATAAGTTTTTGTTATCTAGAGAATTGCAACAAGCTTTGCTGAAACTAGTTGTGAAATAAAACAAACTTGTTAACTTGATCTAGGCTGATCTTTTCAAGATGTATTTCGGTTACAACTGTGGCAATGAACATGCCGACAGATTAGCTAGAATGGGGGCAGAGACTTCATTTATTGGGCCGGAACCTGACAATCACGAAGGCAATGATCAAATTCGATCTACGTAACAGGCTCAGAAGACAGCACTTAGAATATTGGACCAAAGTCCATCAACAAAAACGTGGCAAGGTAATGATGAAAAAGCCATGTTTTAAAAGAATCTCTGCAATCCTGGGCCTGAACAAGAGAGAGATTAGGCTCATGGTTGGATTGCTGACAGGCCATGGGCATTTCAAAAAACACATACATACATTGGGAATAACAGAAGAGGACCCTAAATGTAGGATCTGTGATGATGGTGATGAAACTGCATAACATCTAATCTTCGAATGCATTGCATTGGAGAGTAAAAGGCACAGAACATTTGGGACAACCAGACCCGAAGAAATTATGTCTAATAATGAACTGGTAAGGGGACTCTTTGCACTGTTCAAGGGCATTGGTTGGCCTTAACTAGATATACAGGGAGCGATACCGCACAATAAACTTAGTTTCGGTGCGGGCAGTGGCGAGTTGGACCAAAACTGTTTTGGCTTCCCTAACAAAATCAATCATTCAATCAGTTAAAACTAATGATTCGTTAAGAGATATAAAAATTCAACTTCTGTTATCACAACTCGTACATCAGCTGGGGTGTGTATTGCAACACAACCAAGCTGCGGACAGTTAACCCACCTCAAGCGATATTGCTTTGCTTCACCCAGTATCGCGGCAGCCTCGAGCAGCGATCACTGCCCGGCGGGGTGGAGTGTTTTTCCCCGCGCAGCTGCGACTAATCGAGCGGACACTCATTTGGGGGTGTCATTATTTTCGCTGTGGCACGGCTCGCCTCCCGCCGGAGGAGTGGGTTCTGGGATTATTGGAGTCGGCGGCAGAGCCAGCTGCAGCGTCGGCAGAGGTGCGTCAACAGGGACCAGCTACCGACAAGACAGCGGCCGCTACAGACCCACTCCACACGCTGCTCCGAGCCGCAATTAAACTCCATCGGACAAAGTAAACGTGTCTGGCGCGCTGCCTCCTTGCCTCCGCGTCTTTCCTCCCCTCCCCCCTCTCCCCCTCCCTATCCTCCACCTCTCTCCATCCATCCCACGCTGTTCTCCTCGCCGCCTCTCTGCCTTCTGGCCAGTGGTAAAGACAGCCGTTTCCACTTCTCGGCGAAGAAAACAGTCCCGAGGCGACAAACTTCTGCGGTGAGTGTTTTCTTCCCTCCCTCCCTCCTCTCTCTCTCTCCCCCTCTTTCCTCTCCCCCTCTCCCCCCCTCCCTCACTGTTTCTCCCTCTCTGACTTTGACTTACGAGCGACAAAGACAATGACTCTTTCGCCAGATTCGGGAGATTACGACGCCGGCCGCGGGGTGATCGCAGTGATTTTTATGTCCATTACAGTACGAGATTTGCCGTGAAATTATGGAGAAATTCCGCCACCGCCCGCCGCCACGGAGAATCCCGTCTCATAATTTCAGTAAACCTTCTCTGCTTCTTTTTTTCTTGCGGCTTTGTTGTTTAGCAGTTCTGTACGTTTCAGTTATCGCCGAGAATAAATCAAACGATGGAAGTCCGACTGAATCCACCACGCGGTTTCCTCGCAATGGTCAATCAATGGCTATTTCACGTCTTTCTAAATACCACAGTGCACTAAATTTTGTAGGCAATCTTATATATCAAAAGAAGCTACGAAAACTAAAGTCAGACTGCCAGACCAAACTACCCAGCCGATTTCCTTCATTTTTTTTAACTAAAGGTATTCATCTACAGATTTGTCATCAAGTGTCAGAATGTACATAATCCTCGCCTTCCTTTTGCTATACTCAAACGTGATTTTTTTAGCATACTTCTTGTGGGGATGTTCTTGCTGTAAACTAAAAGTCAGTCGATTACGCCGTTCTGTCCGACCGATTTCCTTCATTTTTTTATTTTTTTTATTTTTATTTTTATTTTTTATTTTTTTTTCATTTAAACGAAAGCTATTCATTCGCAGATTTGTCATCAAGTATCAGAATTAACTTACGTCTCTCCATCCTTTATTTTTATTCAAACGCGGTGTCTTCTGTCCTTGTATTGAATATTTTAATCGTTTTTTCTTACGATATTTTCGGTTCTTATAAACGTACGCGGTCGTTTTTCACCTAAGAACACTCAGTGGATCAAGCTCTTTCATTTGCGTTGTTAATCGCTTGCATTGATTGAGTCTGAAGAAAGCTATGCGTGAACATTCGACTTTACTTCAATTTTCTTCTAAATTTTGTTATTACACTAAAGTTGTGAAGTTTTCGCACAGATCCTCTAGGATGCATTATAAAGCACTATTAATTATGTAGTGAATCCTATAACTATTGTTAGAATATGTTTCGCTAATAAGTACAAAATATAGCGATGTGTCAAACTAATGTGTCAGCTGCCTAGTATATACCCATATTTTACTGCTTCATCGACAAATGCGCCTACTTTCTTGAATATTAATATGAGGCGTACAAATATCTAACGGAAATTTATATTGAATTTATTCCTCTTGTGTATGGACCATGGAGCTTCAACCGTATATATAGTAATGAATAATAACACCGTCAGCTGTATTCTCATTTTATTTCTCATTGGCAACCAGTTCCAATGGATCAAGCCATCATTTTCAGGTCCTTATAATAGGGTAATCTGCATTTTTCTGCGTTAGGAACAACAAAGTAACTGGTGTCGCACATTCATGTAACATTATAAAAATGTTCTAAAATTTATAAATCTAAGGGACTTAACTACTTACACGAACTTAGAGTAACTTATCCTAAGGACAACACAAACACCCATTCCCGATTGAGGACTCGAACTCCCGACGGAGAACGGCCGCTCGCACAACAGTTGGGCGCCTTAGTGCGCACGGCTAATCTCCGCGGATCTAACATTATAGCAAGGAGGGCCAACCTGTTAGTCCTCCTTGCTATAAAAAAAATGTTCAAATGTTTGTTAAGTTTATGGGACTTAACTACGGGGTCATCAGTCCCTAAACTTACAAACTACTTATGAACTACTTACGAACTAAGACGGCACAAATATCCATGCCCGAGGGGGGATTCGAACCCCCGACCGTAGTGGCCGTGCTGACCGTGACTGGAGCGCCTCAGCCACCTCGGCCACCGCGGCCGGCCTTGCTATAAAGTTACATGACTGTGCGACAACAGTTATTTTGTTGTTTTTAACACAGCAAAATGCAGATTGCCTTATTATAAGAGCCTGAAGATGCTGGCTTGGTCCATTGGGACTGGTTGCCAATAAGTGATAAAATGAGAACACAGCTAAGTGCATTATGATTCATTACGATTTTTTTCTCAGAGAATTTTTATTCGTAAAGATCAACTATGTTCCCTCTTCCGTAATCCCTCTGAGATATAATACAGTTCTCAGAGCTTATTTCACTGTTGGAAGCATTCCGGAATGCAGGTTTCGTTCCAGAGTTCAGCACACCGGTTATATGTGTTATAATTTTTATTTTTATTTTCTAATGTTTTTCTCTCTTCAATACAGGGAAAACATCTCTTAATGATTATCTTAACCCTCAACAACAGGAAAAAGTTGCAAGACCATTGGACTTGTTGTCCATGAAAAAAGGTGGTTGTGGAAACTTACCCGGTGTGTTTTTTCTCCTTTTTGCAAAGTAAACAAATAAAAAAAACATAACAACAGGAAAGATTGCGCTGATTGCGGGAGCATTATACTGATACATTTCCCTTAAGCTGTTTCCAGATATTCTCGTCTTTTCTTCGGATTGCTTCAAGCAAAGAGTGACTTTTCTTCTTATTGACCACAAAGCTAGACGTCTTGGCCATGTACCCATAAGTCGTCACCTGTTACAAATTCTAGATTCTTGTGTACATAATTCACCAATTGTTAGTGATGCCTTCACTACGTCGTGTTTGGTCAAAAGTTTATTTTTCCGGAAGAAACTTTGCTGCTACACGGTCCATGCCCAAAATATCCGAAAAAATTGCTTCGCATCTACAACCTCTCTCACGATGATGCGGAGATCTTCCAAAATATATTACTCACCTCTTCCACAATGTCGCAGTAATTGAAATGTTAGGGATTGCAGCATAGTCGTAGCCGTACTTCTTCTAGACTCTCCCTGAAAAGCCTGTAAGTCGCATAAATTCTTGTTATACTCCTAATATATTCACGAACAGCCATAGTCAACATATCGGACGCGATACTACACATTCTTACATTTTTCAAGACAAATTTAATGCCAATTCTTTGATCCACTATATCCGAAATAAATATTTGGAAGGTACTGTGAAACATGTTACAATATCGACTGTCGAAAATTAGAAGATGTAAAGCGCAAGGAGTTTAAAATAAGGGGCTGACAGCATTACTGTGCAAACGTAGCTATCAATTGAAGCCAGTCTGCCATCTTGCATAGCCAAGGAAATATGTTCTTGCCCAGTTAAATGTTCAGACGATTGTCAAGCTTAAGGGACTAAATAATGTGTGTAGAGCTTAAGGAACTTAACTGCGGGGTCATCAGACCCAAAACTTACAAACTCCTTATGAAATACCTCATGCTAAAGACGCCACAAACATCCATGCGCGAGGGGGTATTCGAACCCCCGACGGGGAACGGCCTCGCGCATCATAACATAGCGCCTCAATGCGCTCGGCCGCTCCGCTGCAGCTCTTGCCCACTTAACTTTCACTTATTTAAATGGCAGTCATTTGTGATACATATTTGATACAGTATACTTTTATGGACAAATACAGACCTTACAGATAGCTGAACTGTGTTTTATTAATGGAAAATCTCATTCGATAGGTATGACTTACATATCGGGTTAATACCCAAAATCTTTCAAAGAACTTTAACTGCTAGCTTGATAGCTGTAGTAGTGCACAGGAAACGTAGAACTAGTTTTTTCCAACAATGACAAAACCAAGCTGTATCGTTTCGTAAGTTCAGTACTAAAGAGACGATATATATAAAAATTATATGTGTAAAATTGCAGATTACTTTCTTGTTCTGCTTGCAACATCTATAGGTAATGTAGGCAACGTTTGATTCCTTTTTTAAATAATTACCACTTTCAACGTAGAATTCAATAAATCCACACTCATCACCACAAATGTTATTGGCTCCGTAATATAGCGACAATGGATCCACTTCTGTAGCTTTAAGGGCATATCCACTTATTATAACCTCCTTGATTTAGCGATAGGATAAAAATTGAAAATCGGATGTATAAATCCCGGAAAATTACAAAAAGAAAATAAGTCCCCGTTGCCTTTGATCACAAATCGTGTATTTCTCTACCATGTCATTTTCGAGTAATAACACATTGTTTTCATCGTCATCCTCAATAAGCTTACTGTTACCTTTTTGTACATCTGTATACGTTTTACCTAATCCAGTTTTCAAGAATTAGAATAGCGATTTTAATGAAGTGTGTAGTGTAGATTTGGAATATTTTCCTTTGATGCTGCATTTCTTGTTTTTTTGACTATATGTGATGTCTTGTCTCCTGAACTATGTATCGTTCATTGGCATTACCCTCAACAGTAACTTGTTTGACGGCTAGTAATGTGTGTACCGCGTTTGGGGAAAAAGGATGCTGAATTTTTGGAGGTGACGCGAAGTCCGGTAAAAATAGAATAAAATTGTTTGAAAGGCGAAAATTTTGTACACATAGTCTTGGTTCATCAATTTTCACATTTCTTCAAACCATTGGCAAATTAGGCTTTGTCTAACGCTGCAAAATAGTCATACCGGTGGACACTTCGATGAAAATTTCTTCCCAGCAAGCCCAATTTTCAAGTTTGGGAAGAGAAACAAGTCACTCGGAACCAAGTGTGGTAAATAGTGGGTTGTGGGGGGGGGGGGGGGAATTCTAATCCCAAGTCGTGCACTTTTGCCATTGCGATAGCTGTTGTGTGGGCTGGATCATTTTCCTGATGAAACAGCACTTTCTTCTTTGCCAATCTACTACGTTTCTGAACTAGTTCTTGTTTCAAACATTACAGCAGACTAACTTAATAGGACCAAGTTATGGATCTGCCTTTTTCCAAATAATGTACCAGGATTATACATTGGTAATCCTAAAAGACATGGCCATCATCTTTCCAGCTGACAAAAAAGTCTTCTCCTTCGTTAGTTCACTCTGCCCATTGTTTGGTCTCTGGAGTGTAATGGTGAATCCAAGTTTCATCCACAGTTATGAAGCTTCGCAAGATGTCCTGCGAATTGCGCCTGAACAGTGTGAGATTTTGAGCAGAAATGTTCTTTCGCTTCCGTTTTTGATCCAAAGTGAGCAGATGCGGTACCCATCGCGCACAGAGCTTCATCATGGCCAGTTTTCCATGGAGGATGTAACGCACTCGTTCAGTTGAGATGCCTACAATGTTAGCTTTCTCGCGAACCTTTACTCTTCAACCTTCCATTACCACATCATGCACCTTATCGATGGTTTCCTGTGTGATGACTTCAAAGGGCCGAACGGAGCGTGCTCCATCTTCTGTGCTTCTCTGAAAATGTTTAAACTCATTGATCCACAAGTAATTGGTCTTCAATGTTGGTGCAGAATCCACATGGAACTCATCCAACTCGGATTTTATCTGTGCAACTGTCCAGCCCATCAAATGAAAATGATTAATGATAGCACGAAATCCGTTTTTCTTCATCCTGTGGAACTACCGTAGCTACGCAGTTACCACTTCAGCTGGCAGCCAACAACAAGTAATAAAATGTGTGTTTTATCCATGACGAATTAGTTGAACTTCGTGACTGTTTCTAATGCAGGGTTGATAATAAACTCCGGAGAAACTGTGATCTCAAAAGTGTGTAAAAAGTGCGTCATATGGACAACTGCGATTTGGTTAAAATATGAAATGTAAGTAAACAATGTTTTTGTTCATGTAATCTGGCCACCTGCAATGGGTTTCGCTGTTATTAATACCAAATAAATTGTTTTCAAACAGTGAACTCCGCTATCATGCTACACATGTAAAATTCTGAACGTTTTAAGCACCTGAAGCTGGGCACAAGCCAGGAACCGGTCGTGTCATCTTCCATCTATATCTATAAATATGAATGTCTGTTCGGTGTACGCTTATCACGTCAGAACGACAAGACACAGAGAGTTAACTATTTGTACAGTTACTAATTTATACCTGAGGGAGGTTTTAGGCACGGTTTTATAGCGATCTGATGGATATTAAGTAATTTTAAGGCTATAGCGCGAAATGCGAACCATAATTACTCTTTAAAAATTATATTTACTCATTGAAAAAGGTTTTAATTGTTGCATTGTTGCTTGAGGGTTGATAATGATAAAAGGGTTGAGTATATTGGGATGAAAAGTTATCAGTGTATATAAAATTCTACGTGTATGTGTGTGTGTTTGTTAATATTTCGCTCTGCAGCGAAAACTACGGAATGCAAACGAATGGTCTATGTGCAATTGTTGTCCGAAGTCTCCCGTTGTACACCATAGCAATTCCATGCCTATAGCTATAACGGGGTGGAAGATATGGTGGTTGAAAGTCATCAAATTATAAAAAACATTCAGGCTGAAGGCCAGCGATGACGTTTGCGACTCTATAGTAAGGAGGTTACATACAGCGAAACGTGATGCCACAGACCATATCTTTGGTCTTTGCGTGATACAATGTCTTCAGCTCTTGCTCTGTAAGGATAAGCATACGAATAAGGAAATATAAGAATAAATAAATAAAGCGGAAAAATTCTTTTAATACATCTCTTAAAAAATCGATAGGACATTTTGCGCATTATATCAACTGACCTATGTGTGATATTATTACAATCATTATTGTTGAATTTCGTGATTGGATTCTTCGAAACTAGTGCATTTTTACGTGTGATTTGATCTACAAAGACGCGAGCGGAGCCGCGGGTGTAAGCTAGTAAATAAATAATACGATCTTTAATGTGACTGGTAGCGGTTATTATTCTCAACCCTGTAACTAATAACAGCTACTCTTCGAAACTTGCTGTAATATCAATGGAAATATCAGGCTTACCAACAACAGTGCAGGTTGCGAAAATTTCCCGCTCTTTCATACAAATTTACCAAACTTATCAAATCACCCTCGTATATAAACGCATACTCATTCATCCACATGGTAAGACACATAGATTTACAGTTTAAACAAGGAAAAGGAGCGGAAATATTTTTCGAAGATCCTGCGTTGAGTGTCCAGGAAGGCAGAATGACGGGCAGCTCTTCTGCGCGCTGGATTCGTGGTCGCCCTCATTAAGAATCGGGTTGCCGAGGACGCGCAATCGATCTTCGCGGACAAGAGTTTCCCGGGACGCGCCGGGAACAAAGAGCAGCCCATCAATCTATCCGCTGTCAGAGATACATACGCGAGCCTGCGGCGCATGCGCAGTGCGCGCCCGCGCGCCTGCGGTCTGCGATGTCACAGTAAACGAATTGTGTCGGCGCCAATTCGCTGGATCCCGCCGTCGCCGCCGCTGCCGAAATCGAATTTTCGTCCATGGCACCGATACTGTCAACACAGTCATCTCCGCCCGTCGCTACGAGACATAGCGCAGGTCTTTCTTTTTCCTTCGGGGAAAAGGCGACGGTGGTATACGCTTCGAGTAAATTGAAGACCTGGTGAATATTGAAGTGTTTCTCCAGGACGTAAAAAAATTGAAATTTGGTAGTACAATTTCTATGGATAAATGCGAATTTAATTATTTAATTAGTAGCTCATATCGAGAACATCGGCAATTTTTACCTGTTATCGATATCGATACTGACAAGATACGGGTCGTAAAAATGTATGTGTCAATGTATGTTCCACATCTCCTCCCAAACTACAGGACCGATTTCTACCAAACATGGTACACACGTTCCCTACTATCAGGCAGCAATCGTTGTTGGGGTAAGAATCACCTACGACACATACGTGAGGACATATGACGTCATAAACAATAACACTCGTGAAAAACGGCCGCATCATGGGACATTATTCCACTTCTGCTCCTAAATTAATGGACCAATTTCAACTAAATCTGATACAAATATTCTTGAAGGTCAGGAATTATTTTCTATGGTAACAAAAGCCACCTACAATACATAGTTCATACGATATCACGTTATAAATAATGACAACTGCCTCATTTGCGGCGTGTAATAGAGTGATTGTATTCTCAACTATTTGAAAATGTGAGCAGTTAGTGACTTGCAATAAACTTTAAACATCATTTTAAACCTTTACGAAATTTTCTATCGGTGACAAGCCCAACAAAATGATGAAAGGAAAAAAGTTTATCGCTTACTACTTTCCGATGTTCATGACGTGTACCTACGGCATTTGGCATGACGTTACACTTTATTACTTCTTCACTGTATCTGTGGGACATTCCACAATTCAAATGTTCAAATGTTTGTAGTGCTTAATGGACTTAACTGCGCGGTCTTCAGTCCCTAGAGACATTTCACAGACAGTACACATACGTACCACTGAATGTTCCTTCGATATTATATCACAATTCGATATATGGGTCGTAAAAATTATGGTTCATGTAAAATTGGATCATCACGCATGACGTTTCGATTTATTACGTCAATAGTACTAACATCATGGACGACATATTTTTCAGGGCATTAGGCGCATATGTTACTGAATATACCTTCAAATTTACACCATAATGCAACACATTTTTTAGAAGATATGACGTGATAAACAACGAAATTTCCAAGTAACTTTTACATCAAGCGCTATTTTTCACATCAGCTCCTAAAATAATGGACCGATTTCAGTTAAACACATTGCTTACTATCCGACAACAATCGCTGTGGGGTTGAAACTAACTACGACATATAGTTCAAGAGATATGACGACCTCAAAAATGAGTCACAAAAAGCTTCTCATCACGCTACACGTGATTTACGAGACTTCATTCATCCACTATTTATTCATCCAGGCAGTTTCCTAATTACACTCTATAAATCTGGAAAATTATATTATTGCAGGACAGATTGTCAAGGATATATGACGTCATAAGTATTCAGTTGCATAAAAACGAAACTTAATTGGACAGATAGTAAGGTAGAAGCCGATGGACAAAAAGGGGAGACCGAAATGGACTAAGATAACAAAGGAACTATTACACGTACTTCATGAGATACGACGAAACAATTTGGTTCATGCAAAGCCACGATATCACACAATCATCCTACAAGGAAAGGAAGTGAATGAAACTGTGTAGATGCCACGAATACCCCTTATTACGACAGATCTACCTTCTAACTCCAAGAGTTTCCAGTGAGACTTGCATTTCCTATTAATGTTATTGTTTGTATTTTATTACTATTTTCTCTGTATTTGGAAACTGTGTTTATAATTCCGTGCATTATGCAAATTCATTGTCTTACTGTTGCATAATTTCTAAGCTGTTTTCATGCATACATGAAGATGAGATCATTTCCGAATTTTTATTTTCTTTTCTAATATAAGACTGTAAAACGCTTTATATACTCGGGCAATACCTCGGTTAGCAGCTAGTTTATGTTATTAATTCTTTTTACCGAGTAAATTAACGGTATGAATTATTTCTTAATTTTTTTTTTTTTTTTTTTTTTTTTTTTTTTTTAATTTCAATATTAGTGCTGAATGAGAACGGAAAATTTATATCTTCTTTCATCGACTCGCTGATTCGCTGTGTCGGTTCTCATGCACGGAGAAACCGCCCGCAGAAAGACAGAGCAGTTGCTTGTTGTACCTGTAACTAATTTTCGAATGTATACATTGGTAAAACTTAGGGATGTGTACCACGCTCAGTGAACAAATCATGAACACTACCACAGTTGGAAGCAGTAGTCTGAAATGTGAATAATACTCGCGAGATTAATTTGAATTGAAGTTTCATTGATAACTATAACCGTGCTTGCAGGTTCTTAGTGTTCCAGTTGGACAGATCCCTCCGTATTACCGCACGTCGTTTTCATTGCTCGGAAAGGGTAAACTCATAACCATAGACTAAATTGTAAGACACTTTTCCAGTATGAATGGACTATTTGTTTTCAGCTTTTGATACAATAGGTTGTCCTATGACCAAGTATTATACTCACTTACACAGATATTATAAAATGACTGATTTCAACAATGCTCGACCAGTCAAGTCCTACTCTGAAGCTGGACTAATCAGAAGTAATTACAGTCTGCAGCGATAAGCGCCGTTGTTGTAATGATTCCCATCTCACATCCTGTATCACTTCCGTAACACCGTCTCCACTGTATCGTGACAATACCAAACGAGCTGCTCTTCTTTGCACTCTTTCGATGTCCTCCGTCAAACCCCTGATACGGATCCCACACTGGACAGCAATACTCCAATAAAGGACACACAAGCGTAGAGTATGCTGTTTCTTTAGTAGATCTTTTGCATCTTTTAAGGGTTCTGCAAATAAAACGCAAACTCTGATTCGCCCTTCCTACGACGTTTTTTGTGTTCTTTCAAGTTTAAGTCTGAATTAATAGTGGAGTTTACGACGTTCAATTTTGATTGATTTATCTTGTAAACAATGTTTAAAGGATTTCTTTTCGTAGTCATGTGAACGACTTCTTACTTCACATTATTTAGAGTCAATTGCCTATTTTTACACCTTAGTGATATCTTATTTAGATCGTTTGCAGTTGGTTTTGATCTTCAGATGATGTTACTACATAGTAAATGACTGCGTCATCTGCAAACAACCTAAGAGAGTTGCTCAGATTTTCTCCCAAATCGTTTACGTAAATAAGCAACAGCAGAGGACCAATAACACTACCCTGTGGAACGCCCGATGTTACCTCTGTTTTAGTCGATTACTAATGTGTCCTCTCTGACAGGAAATGTCCTATCCAGTCACAAATTTGGGGCGATATACCATTACCATGGATTTGATTAAAAGCCTTTTGTGAGGTACTGTGTCAAAAGCCTTCTGGAAATCAAGAAATACAGAATCAATTAGAGATCCATGGTCGATAGTACTCATAACATCGTGTGAGTAGAGAGCTAGTTGTGTTTTGCATGAACGATATTTTCTAAATCCGTTTTCACGTTGGTCAGCAGATCATTCTGTTCGCGATAATTCATAATATTTGAATGAAAATACGTTCCAAACCTACTGCAAACTGACGTCAATGAAATAGGCCTGTAGTTTAGTGGGTTATTCCTGCTGCCTTTCTTGAATAAATGGGTGACCTTTTCAACTTTGCAGTCGGTTTGGTACAGATCATTCTTCGAGCGAGAGGTTGTATTTTGATGTTAAGTAAGGAGCAATCGCTTCAGCATAATCGAATATAAATCTAATGGGTATACAGTCAGGACCGCAAGACTTTTTTTATTATTTAAGTGATTTAAGTTGCTACTCCGATGATATCTATTTCAACGTTACTCAATCTGTCCTCCGTTTGAAATTAGAAATATGGAATATTGGTTTCGTTTTCTTTGGTGAATGAGTTTCTAAATACTTTAGTAGCTCTATCATCGGCAGGATTACCAATATCCGGCCGCGGTGGCCGAGGGGACTGAGGCGCTTCAGTCACGGTCTGCACGGCCACTACGGTCGGTGGTTCGAATCCCCCCTCGGGCATGGATATTTGTGCCGTCCTTAGTCTTAGCTAGTTCATAATTAGTTTGTAAGCTTAGGGACTGATGACCCGTAGTTAAGTCCCATAAGTTCTACAAACATTTGAACATTTGATTACCAATACTATCACTTAGTGTGGGTATTGTTTCTTTTTTGCCCCTTACGACCAAAATCTCTTTGAGTTTTCAGTGAGATATCGAGAAAGTGTTTCATTGTGAAAAGTATTGTAGGCATCTCGCAATGAAGTCCTTGCTAAATGTTGAGTTTCCGTGTAGGATCTCCAATCCCGGGGATTTTCTGTTCGTTTGAATTTAGAATGCTTTTCCGTTGTTTTTGCAACAGTTTCTTGACCTTTTTTTACATACCAAGGATCCTCCTTTTATTAATTTATTTGGTATAAAACTGACAAATTCTGTCGATACCAATTCTTTGAAATGGTCTACAGTTACGTTTAGTGTTACGAACGAGTCGGAGCATCCTATCAAGTAGCGATGTATTGTGTTTCTCTCTTCGTTGCTGAACAAATATACTTTTCGTCTATTTTTGGTAACTTTGGGACTACGACAGCTCTGTGGTCACTAATACCTGTATCCGTTTTATAGCTCGTTATGAGGTCAGGATTATTTGTTGCTAAGGGATCAAGTGTACTTTGACAACCATTTACAATTCTAGTATGCTCTTGAAGTAGTAGTACGAAGTAACTCTCCGAGAAATTATAAGATTTTCTTTGAACAGCCTCGGTACTTTTCTTGGCTTTCGTTCTTTGTACTCCTGTGTCTCTTTCCAAAACTACTTTCAACAAGCGACATATATAACAAATTGAAATTTATGTCGTTAACTAGCATATGGTTCCTTAGCGTGTAAAACATTAGAGTCGAAAGAAACTATCATGTTTCGATACGGGAAAACTGAAGGACAGACTAACAAGCCTTGCGTTTCGCAGGATGCGCCGGAGAATGGTTCAGACATATATAAACTTACAGAAGAACATCACCGAGCGTGGTGGCACAGTGGTGACACAACAGACTCGCATTCGAAAGGATGGTGGTTCAAATCCACCTCCGCCCATCCACATTTAGGTTTCCGACAAGACAAATGCCGGGATGGTTCCTTTGAATGTGCATGGCCGATTTCCTTCCAAATCCTTACACAAATACTCCGAGCGTAATATCCGTCTCTAATGACCACGCTGTCGACGGGACGTTAACTCCAAGCATCCTTCCTTCTTTTTACAGAACAGAGGAGAGTGTAGATGAAAATTTCGACTTTTAATATAGTAGGAAGGTATTGGAAAACAAAGTTATTGTTACCTCAGAAAGTATATAATCATTGTGCTCTTTTGTCGGGCCCGTGGTCTTGGGGAAGTGCTCGACTGGAAACGAAGGGTCGCGGGTTTGTAACCCGGTGGGACCTTCAATTTTTCTAGTCTGCACTTTAACCCCATCCTTCACCTCTCAACGATGTGAGGAGTGGCCACGTGGTTCAGATTCCACTTTAAGCTGTAGGTCCCCTTTACCCGGTTGGATAACTGTAGTAAGCTGGGGACACGCAAGTCGCCGAAGTGGCATTCAATTGAAAGATCTGCACCAGGCCAACGAGCCACACGAAATTATTATTGTGCTCTATTCATGTGGCTGTTACGAATATGAAACACCCTCCAGTCTTAATACGTACCTACAGGGCTTGGTGTTTGCAAAATTCATTCTTCGCTTTTCTGGACGATAAGGATAAGAAACAGCATTTCCGATGGAAGTCTACACACAGATTTTTGCGTTTTTTGTGTAGACGTGTTCCGGTTTGTCATTGAGGGAAGTCAACGACTGTAGTTGACCGATGTATTGAAATAACAAAAAGTTGCCGGAATAGCAGAGGAGGAGTGAGTCGGCGGCCCTCAATTTCACTGGGAGGCGCTTACAGCGCTAGTCGGCCGCAGACGTTCGCCCTGATGCAATTCGCCGCTGCCGGAGCCGCAATATGTTCGCCGACCTCCGCGGGCACATCGGCAAATCGAAAAACATTTTCCGCCGGGACGGCGGCCCGGGGCCGGCCAGGGGCTGCGGGACTCTGAAACTGAGTTCTTCACCCGGCGTGTGTGTGAGGTTCTCAGGGCGTGCGTTGCTCACAGAGATGTTAAATCCCTGCTGTACTGGAATTTAGTTAATTTTCCCATTACATCCTTCCTATAAGACAATAAAGTTTCACAAATTACTGCGGCTGTTTTTCGTTACCACTGAAACACGCGCAAGAGTTCCTAACTTTTTTGGGGCTACAATGAATTCTCCTGTTGTAATGTGTCCCGAAAATGGCAAGTGCAAGGTATCCCGAATATGTGGAAAGGTATCCCGAATACCTGATTGACTACTACTGAATACTGAGTAAGTGCAAAACTGAGCTTTTACAACCGAACACTGTGGTAACTCCGACCACCAAGGTAATGTAAGATTACCGCCCAATAGAAATATTGGTAATTAATAGCATTTGATAATTAAACAGTATGAAGTTCACTGCAAACATTGACCATGCCAATGCACTAAATGTTACACAATTTTAAAGTTATTAATTATGGTAGCAATGTATGTACACAGTTGGGTGACAACATTTATAGTTAGGCCATAGGTAGAAACTCTCCACGTTGAGATTTGCTGTGTGCTTGTAGCTGACGGGACGCCAGCGAGCAGGCCGACGTTGGTGGCTTGTTCCAGCTTAGGATTTTGCAGTTCGTGTACGGTGAGAGGAGAGAGGGACAATGGCGAGTGCCAGGCACAGTGCAGTGCACAGTGTGAAATAAAATATTCTAATACTACTGGCATTTCAAGTAATACGATGCTGTTTGGAACCTTTAAGGCCCTCATTACAAAATAGCCTGTTGATAAATAAACAATACATTAGCTGATATAGTCACATCTGGCGTAATATGTTTAATTGACAATGAAAAGTAATAAATTACCAACGAAGACAAGACAGTTACACAACTAGCATGGCAATATTTGTTTATAAAAATAATATATTAACTATTTCTCATTTTATTTTCAATTAATCTTGTGTATTTTACCTTGAAATATTCAGTTAAATCACTTATCTGTGATATAAGAAATTGCACGATTATAATAAATAGTACAAAGGATGTTTATACTAATATAAAAACGTAAGAAGATATTTGTTTAATGTGTAGTGTAATTATTTTGATTTTAAGTAAAGTTTTAGAAATGTATTGGCTGAGCGGTGTACGATGGCAAATCGGTTAGAACAGCTCACATGGGGAAGTTGATGACATAGGGGAAAATACCCAGGCAGTTGAGTTTTTGGCGCGCGCGCGAGCGAGGGCAGGAAGTGACGAGAAAGGAGCACGTGGGGTAGCTGGCCGGGCGGCGTCGCTCTGCATCAGTCGGCATGTGTATCTCCAGGTGGAGACTTTAGATTGGTGTGTGAGAATCGCCATGTGTGGTTGCTCGTCGTAGACTGCACCAAGTTGAATCGAGTGCTACTGTGTGTTTGTGAATATTTAGCCGGTGGAACAAGGTGTGCATCGCATTGAATTAAAGTGACTGTGATTTGTTAATGTAACACGTGTCGACGCATACGCATGAACATAAATGGTGTTTGAGACAGCCACATGGTGTGAAAACAATTTGCGACAAATATTCATTTTGTCTGGGGGCTCACGAGCTATAAGTTTATTTGATAAATGTGTCGACGTACAGACGTATAAGCCACAGGGTTCTAATATTGTGAAATAAACAACATAAAGTGAACTTTCACGTGTTTTCAAAAAAAGTAGTTAGTACACCCTTTTCTCTCATGAACTTGATTTTATTATGTATTTGTTTTGTTAATCATATGCAGGGAAGGAAAGCTGCGAACGTGTGATATCATCCCCTAGAAAACGAGTCAAACGGTCGCAATCACAGTTCCAGTGTTTTTGCATGTTTAGGAATTTGGTTCGCAGTTGGTGGTTGTGAGTTTTAAAAATTAATCATTCCCAATTTTAAACTCTCACCCCGACCTTCACCCTAGCAGTAAGCCTAATAATATTAATTAATATGCGTAACGGAAACGATCATAGAAAGGGCGAAACAAATTATGGCCGTTTTTTTAGTTCCTTTTGTCTTGTTTCTCCCACAGTTGCTATGTTATAATATTATAGTGTATGTATTTCAGTTATCTTTCTATGCAACTGATTTAATAAAATATTTGATTGCCATATGCATTTCGCCTTTATTTGGAAGGCATCATCAGTGGTTTGTAATGTATACATGATTATGTTTTTACAATATTTTATATTTACATTTCTCAGTATTTTTTAGGTTATGAATAGTTCTGATGCGTTATTTTGGTATAGTATTGATATCTGGATGTTGTACTTACAATCTTTCATGGATATAGCTTTACATCTGGTGCTCATTGGTTGCTTCCAGCTGTTCTGCAGAACATATTGTAAAAACATAATCATGTAGGAACAGATAATGAAATTAATGAAATACACTATTTACTTAATAAATTACATCCAAAAATTAAATTTACGAAAGAATTAGAAAGGAATGGCTAATCAATTTTCTCGATTTAAAAATTAGCAACAAAAACAATTTTCATTCCTTTGAAATTTACCGAAAACCAACAACAACAGACAACATAATAAATGCCAATTAATGCCACCCTACATTGCAAAAATATGCCTACTTTCCTTAAATGATAAATAGAATTAACAACCTGCCCCTAGCCAAAGAAAGTATTGATAAAGAAATCCAAATTTTAAAATATATAGCTTATACAAACGATTACAATCCTGAAATAGTCCACAAAATTTATGATAAATGCAAAGAACCTAAAAATAAAATTTCTATACACACAAAAATAAAACTTGTAAAGGAAGAACCAAGAGATAAAAAAATCAAATATATTCCTACAACCTTCATAGGTAATATATCAAACAAAATCAACGCATTATTCAAACAGACACGAATAAAATTTGCATTTCGTACATACAACCACCTACAAACAAAACTCCATAAAGCCATATCAACCACAACCAACTTTAACTGTTCAGGAATTTATAAAATCACTTGCGAAAATTGTAACAAATTTTATATAGGTCAGACAGGACGAAGTTTTAGAACGAGGTTCAGCGAACATACAAGAATGATAGAAGCAAATCCATCTACTTTCTACCAGCATTTGAAAATTGAAAACCACACCACCACTAACATCGAGAGAGCTTTAAAAATATTACACAAAATTTCAAAAGGCACTGAAATGCACATTCTCGAAGAATTAGAAATATACATACACATGGAAGCTTCACCTAACGAAATTCTCAATGAACACACAGATTTTAAACACAAAATTTATTTACAAAATTTTATCGATCTAATTGGGTTTGACAACAGATAAATTCAAAGATGTAATGTTCCACAGTCAAGGATAACGCAAAATTTCGATTACCATACAATATCTCACACACCAGAGAAAAGCATTTTCATATTCAAAGATATTACAAAATTCGAATTGGCAAGCAATACCTCAGAAACCAAAGAGACACACTATTTCATAATCGGAGACACTATAAAATCAAACGTATATGACATTTGTAACAAAGATATCACAAAATTTGCAGTTAATCATATCAATGAAGCTAGATCTTTACCAAATATATAATGCAAACACATAGCATCAAAATAGCATTCAAACAAGAAAGTCATTAATTTAAAAATTATTAAAAAAACGACTTTCTAAGAAAGTACCTATTAAAATCATATAGAGGTACAGATGCTGCGTGTATATTGGCAACAAATAGACAGTAAGTAATAAATTTAAAACTGTATAATATGCTCCCTATTTGATCGAAAAAAATATTTTCACAAAATTTATTTACCTATTGCAAACCACTTGACAATGCCAAATACGGCGAAATAGCTGTAGTGGACAATTAAATAAAGTTATAAGCAGCAGTAAACGCGATTACATTTATCAAAATGTCACATTACGATATACTCACTGCTGCAGGCCCATTTATGAAAAAAGTTTAATCAAAAAATGTTCAAATGTCTGTAAATCTATCGGACCAAACTGCATGGTAATCAGTCCGTAGCTTACAAACTACTTAAACCTAGGTAAACTAACCTACGGACAAACACACATACACACCCATGCCCCAGGGAGGACTCGAACCTCCACGGCGAGCAACCGCGCCCTCCGCAGCGAGGTGTTTCAGACCGCTCGGCTACTCCACCGCAGCTGAATGTCATCCCGAAGAGAACAACGAGACTGATTAACTTGAATAATGAAAGGGAAGGCAATCTGACTGCGACATAGAAAAAAAAAGAAGTGAATAAAAATTTATATACAAAAGAAAGTCGTCTTAGTTACACTATTTATAACTGAAGAACATCTGAACCGATTTGGCTCAAAATTGGTGGGGAGGTAGCTTAGAAGCAGGAAACTGACATAGGAAGGTTTTTAGATACCTATTTATTTAATATTTTATGTATGACACATCTATCTATATTAAAAAATGAATTGCTGCATGTATGAAAGCGCATCACTTGAGAATGGCTTCACCAATTTGGTTGATCTTATCTTGGTTCTGTTCGAAATTCTTAGGACAAGGTTTGTATGAAAGAAAATTTTTGGAAAATCTACCGGATAATATCAGAATTTGAGGATAACTGAATGTATGTTTCCAGCTTGGATCATTTTTTAGATTCTCCAACTTTTGTGTCCCAGCCTCGTCGCCGCTTTTGTGTCTCGTTTCCGACGTAGGTGTCGGTGGCCGAGTAGAAGACCGACACAGGAATAAAGGAAGCACGCTTGTGCAGGTACGGACGTGAGCAGCCAGTGGGACAGCAGAAACTAGAAACACTAGAGTAAATTAGAATGAGAAATATATTGCACAGAATTTTTACAATACTTAACTTTTACATAGCTCAGTACAGGAGAGTGCTGATACATAGTTGAGCTAGAGGCCTGCCTAGTACCTATCCGATAGTCAAGTCTTCACTGGTGCCTATCTGATTCCGAAATGTTCGCTGGTTCCTATCTCAGTCCCAAGTGAACGATGTCGTACAGTGGTGGCCACGAGCAGTTGTAGCAGAGGGCGCTCGTGGCTGACGTCGTAAGAACGCCACGCCGTGCGTGCATGGCGGCGCGCGGCGAAAGTAAGTGGCGCGCACTTAGACTTGTGCGACGCCACACCAACAATCAGCTTATTCATTCGCAAATCGCCTAGCGACCAAATACCCTATAACGGAGCAAACAAATACACCAAGGAGGTAGGAAGAAAGGGGAGGCATTGCTTGAAGCCAGAGATTAACTGGCATGTAGGGTTTAATTTTAAATCCCCTAGAGGCCAAGGTTGGCAACAACCGATGATTCCGGGAAACTGAGTTTCGTCTTTGCTAGCCAATCGGATGATGGTATACAATATCCAATGAGATTTGCCGATTTCTTACCAATAATACGTTTTTCGTTCATGCAAACACTATTGATTGTTCTCGTGGTTATAAGTGATTAGCATTTGTAAGACTGTTTCCATAAGACAATTCCACTTCACTTTTATACATAAAAAACATCATCTTCCTCAGTGAGTTTATTGTGTCTGAAACTGAATTATCATGTGGATTCTCAAAATAATATCGTTTAGTATGAAGAGAAAACAACTGTCGACAGCTAAATTTCATTGGCTGTCTCAAGCTTTGCCACGATTGGTCGGCTTCATTCCAACAGCTGTTGCCTGTGTGGCGGAATGTAAAATTTTACCCGTATGTGGCAATGTTGTTAATTGTGTTTCAATTAGATTCCTAATAAGAGTTCATTATTCACTTACAGATAAAGTAATTTGAATAATTGGGCTATCTCTGTACCAGAGTTTCTGTATATATTTCCAATTTGCTTCAATGAGAAAGAATGTACAAATATATTTTAAAAAATTTTGCCCACAAATATTTTGGCCACCCCAGGGGACGTAGCAGTTCGCCACTTTCCTCGATCAGTAGCTATTATAATTTATCAGTGTCTTGTTCGCTTCCGCAGGTGTTCTGTGCAACATCCCAAGTTATAATTTGACGCGAAGTTGACGCTTGAAGTACGCGAAACGCGCGGCTAGCGCACGTCCTGAGCAGCATGGGGTTCTAGCCTGAGCGTCAGGACGTTCACTAGCCGCGCGTTTCGCGTATTTCAAGCGTCAGATTCACGTCGCAATATATGGGGATGTGATTGGACTATTGCGATGCAATCAACGCCATTGTTTATGTGACTTGTCATGCTATCGATTGCTGAAGAAAAAATATAGGGTGTCCATTTAGAAAAAAACACAAGTTTGTGATAAAAAAACACATTTGCTTTCGTTTTAGAATGTTTCCAAATATGTACATTCATGGGCCCCAGCCGTACATTGATACCGGTGAAAGTCGTTTTCCAATAGCTGTTACTGTTCCAGAGATATTTTGGGTGGACAAGATAGCTGGGACACCCTATATATATATATATATATATATATATATATATATATATATATATATATATATATATATATATGTTGTTATAAAAACTTTTGGATTTATGACTTCAAAATATCTTGTAGTAGGTATAAGGAGCGACCAAATAATTGTGGGTGATGTAGGAACATCAAAGATTCATTGGAAGAATCTTTAGGAAGTGCGGATCTCCAACAAAGGACGGATGGTGTTACAAAACACTTGTTCGGCCAATACTGGAACACCGCTCAGGAGTGAGGGGTCTGTACCAGACAGGGTTGATGGACGACAGGGAGAAGATTCAACGGGGAGCAGCACACTTCCTTTCAGTTTACTTTAGTACGCACTAAAGGGTTACGGAGATTACCAGCAAATTCCGAAGCAGACGCAGCAAAGGCGATTTCTGTATGGCGTTATGTGCTTATGTCAAAATTCTTAGAGCATTACTTGGTTGAAGAGTCCACCAGTTTGTTGCTGGTAAAATGAAACAGACTGTAGCTCACATGGAGGAATACCTGTAATGGTATTTTCGTCCAACAATGATACATACAAAGTAACCTCCACCACAATACGTGCTGAGACTTGCGGAGAGTAGCTGTAGCTGTAGATTTAGACAAATCTCAGTCCGATGTAGCTCCACAGCGTGCTGATGGAATGTGCGGCAACAGAGTTCAAGTTCCGATAAAAAAAAAAAAAAAAAAAAACAAAAAAACGTATTTTAATATAATCCATCAACTGTAAATTTTGACAAAAAGTTGCTTTTATTTCATTTCCCTGCCGGTTTCGATACTTCATCGGTATTATCTTCAGGACAGAACAACAACGTCCGTTAATTTACATGCGGTGTCAATATGGTCATATTTACAGGAATTCGCAGTTCCTGTGTATGCTTGTGTGTCCCTGCACACATGTGTCTGTAATTGGTGGGGAAAATTTGTGGAGTAAGGTGACTGAGAAGAAGGAATTTTTCATGTTACAAAATCTGAGGAACTAATAACACTTCAGTTTCGTGACGGAGCGCGAAGTATTCTGTAAGATTTGTAAGTAGAGTCCTCAATGCGGTTGGCCGCTCTGCCGCGGCAATATTCATTCTGTTCTTCGTTTGTGTAACATAAAATTACTGTGTTTGAATAATGAAATACCACTTGTAAATTTATCGTACTCTTCATCTTTTAAAATGAGTAATTGCGGCTGAATGGGCCTGAACTGGAAATTAGCTTTCTAACCGGCCTCAACAGTAAACATATTATAACTAAAGGTAAATATCTTTCTTTATTTATTGACCTAATAGGTGTTGCAGTTATGAATCTGATAGAAATTTCTTATGCATCGTGATCTCAAATGTTCAAATGTCTGTAAATCTATCGGACCAAACTGCGTGATCATCAGTCCGTAGCTTACAAACTACTTAAACCTAGGTAAACTAACCTACGGACAAACACACACACCCATGCCCCAGGGAGGACCCGAACCTCTTTCGGCCTTAGGCCATTATCAAGTATTGAAACTCTTCAGACTTTTTTTAAGTCATTGTCATGGCAATAAAATCGTTAGGACAAATTGATAAGTCCATGTCACTAACATAAAATAGGTACCGTAAACGCGTGCTACTTGAGCCCAGATTTCCAGACTTCTAACATTATGTTTTAAAATGGACACAAAAGATTTTTTTTCACCGACATACTCACGTTATATTATCAAACTATAGTCCATTATTGGTATTTTAACATGCAGTACGCATTGTTTGTGATATAGTAAATATTTATATTTTTCTATCTTATTTGGCCTCAGGTTAACCTTGCTGTTGGTTTACTTGAACGTATATTGTAATTCCCATAGATACTACCATTTAAAGGCAGTTTGGGTCCAAGTATGTTGATGGTTATTTGAATAACATAATTTCTGAACATCCAGTAAACTTACAAATGTTTATTTTAAGGACAAACTTTAATTTTGAACAACACTTTTAGACATTGTACAAAGAATAGAATGTAGGGATGTAACAACGTTTAGAGCCCCGTAAAAGAAAACAAGCATATTTTTATTAATAGTCGGGGTTATATTGTCATTACCACAACTTCAAATTTATAAAACAATATATCCTTAATTTAGGGCTACCTCCAGGCTTTTAGGGTATGCTCCATGCTGTCGACTGTAACATCTACTGTTTCTATGGAAAGAATGACTCCTGGATATTACTTCTCGTTTTATTTTACCAGAACAAACTTGCCTATTTCTATGTCATCTTTTATTACAAGTGCCGGTGATGGTGTTTATTTGGCTTTGGTTGGGAAAAAAGTCAACGACTAGTCACAAGTGTTCTATACGTTCCTTATCACTATTGTGGAGACTGATGTCGCCGGCACCTCCTGATCTCAAACCAAATGCGTTATCTTCTTCTGATGTGAAGTCTTCCAATTTTTGTTTTCTTTTTCGTATGGTGGGATTGGGCTCAAGTAACCCATATTTGCCGGTAAAGTGTACCAGTTGTACTTAACCACATATTGTACAATTAATGAGTTATTCAGGACATGAACAGTCCTCAGTTGGCTTTGATGATAAACTAAATATGAAATATATGCACTTACCCTTCAGTTGTAGGCTATCCCTGATATTTATACAGACTAAAGTTTGCACAGTGAAATAAACCACAAACACGAGTGTAGGTAGCATAACCACTGCTGCTACCAGTGACGACTTCCCAAACCTCCTATACTCGCGCAATGGACTGTTTAGTGCTACCGCCTACCAGCGAAGCAGTAAAGTACTTCGTTATACTAATGTTGAGAGTGCGCAGAGAACCATACAACAACTTTATGGTTTAGGCTCAGCCTCCAGGTCTCAAGCAGCCCTTTTATAATCTAACACATTTGTACCCGCATGTTTGTTTAATGTAATTATACAGATATGTGTTCGTTATAACAGACTCCATCTCACTGATTCTCCGTGGGTTCCTCGTCCTTATAACAAATGGCATGTTAGATGACAAATAACTCTTTCCGTAGTCTTTGTTAACATCAGAATATACCTTCCACGTACGATATGCAATTACGAGACAAGAACATGTGGATAACGTAGTGATTTATGATTATGCTGGAGAAATCTTCAAACAATTGATTCACACAATTCGGACGTACTTGGTCAGTACTTATTATTGGTAATGCACTTAACATAAGAACAAGGGAGGAGGACGACTGAGGATTGTATCATTTCAACAGAATGTAATCACGAAAATTCATCGTAAAGTTGGTGAAGGATCAGCAACTGGTAATATTTTGAAGGATACTAGTATGAAGACTATTTGTACATCTCCTTTATTGTGATAAAAAGTGTTTTGTTGCAGAGTGAAGTGTCATCATTGAATACAGTTTTTCCTTGTGCTATTGCGTTTTGTATGTGGTAGTTCTCCTCTAGTGTCAATCTATGGTATAAGCTATTGCTGGTCTTAAGAATTTTTAGGTCTTTTCTATGTTTGTGGGGTGGTGATTTTCTGATATTAGATGGTCTGCAAAGGTTGAGTGGGAACTGTTACTTTTTAGTGCTCTTAAATGCTCAGTGTATCTGGTCCTGAAGTTTCTGTACGTTTGTCCCAGATATACAGCCTGGCAGCAGTTGCATGTTAACTGGTAGATGCCAGATTGGTTATTTTGTCAATATTGCCTGGTTTTTGTATCATTTCGTTTTGTATTATGTTCTTTGTTCTGTATCCTATATTGAGTCCTTGTCTTTTTAATATGTTTCCTATTCTGTGAGTGGTTTTGTTGTTGTATGTCGTTATGTGCCATTTGTTGTTCTCTGTTTGTTGGTTTTGTGTGCATTGTGTTTGGTTTGGCTGTGTTTGGATGTTATGGTTTTGTGTTGTCTGCTTCTGAATTTTGTTGTGTAATCTGTCTATTCTCTTTGTGTTATAGCCATTCTCCTGTGCAATTTGCTTTAATGTGTTTAGTTCTTTTCTGTAGTCTTTTTTATTCATGGGAACTCTGTTCAGTCTGTGAAGCATATACCTGAAGCTGGATTCTTTGTGTGTGATTGGATGATTGGAGTGATGATGTATGATTGTGCTGATCACTGTTGGTGTTCTGTAAATTTAACGTGTTTGCATATTTGCCGTCGTTAACTACATCTGTTCATATACGTGTATGCTAAACATTATGTACGAAACATGTCGAGGTTTTGCTAACAACGCAGTAACGAAGATTTGAGCCCCACGGTTCCCGACTTAGAGGTATCAACCCCCGCTAATGCCTTACGAATCTCGCTTTTTATAGCGCCATTTCCTCTTCCCAGACTACGGAGTTAATATTTTACGCCGTTTGCGGCGTCGGAGCATTGCACAGTCATTTGTTTCAAGTAATTGCCGCTGTATTGTGCTGCCGGACAGCGGAGGGTCTAATGAGCTCGTTTATTGTGAGTGCCACTACTTCTGCCTGCGTTGCGGAATCTGGACGTAACAAAGCATCGCTTAATTACTGGGCCGGTCTGTCCTCGGTTAAGATGCATCCCTATAGACCCACTGTCCATCCTTTAATGCTCTATAAACGTAGAGTCCTGTCCCAAAAATCAGCTCACTCCATCATTCCGATAGTTGCATGCCTACAGAATATCGTTAACATCTGGCTCGCCACTTCCATGAAATGTCCAAAACTTCGTGGACGCATTTTGCTTAACATGCCAACTGTGTCAGTGTACATGGAATGTAACTCGTAATTTTCTCGTGCTTAAGTGTCACATTGTTGTGTAAAACTACCTTTCCATAAATTAACTGGTTACTTTTTCACGGAGTTGATGTTGATGTTATGGTCTTCAGTCCGGAGACTGGTTCGATGCAGCTCTCCATAATACCCTATCCTGAGCAAGCCTCTTCATCTCCCCATAAGAACGGCAACCTACATCTGTCTGAATGTGATTACTGTATCCATCTCTTGGTCTTCCTCTGCGGTTTTTACCCAACACACTTCCCTCCAACGCTAAATTCACAATTCCTTGATGTCTAACAATGTACCCTACCAATCTAGCCCTTCTTTAGTCAAGGTATGCCAGAAATTTCTCTTCTCCCCAATTCTGTTCAGTACATCCTCATTAGTTACGCGATCCACCCACCTAATTTCAAGATTCTTCTGTAGTACCATATTTCAGAAGCCTGAATCCTATTCCTGTCCTCTTCCTAATCTAATTCCTTCAGCATCACCTGATTTTCTTACACTGCACTCCATTACCCTAGTTTTGCTCTTGTTAATGTTCATCTTGTATGCACCTTTCAGCACACTGTCCATTCCGTTCAATTGCTCTTCCAGGTCCTTTGCTGTATCTGACAGAATTACTATGTCGTCGGCAAAACGCAATGTATTTAATTCCCCCCCCCCCCTGAACTTTAATTCCTTCTCCAAATTTCTCCTTGCTTTCCTTTATAGCTTGCTCAATGTACAAATTGAATAACATTGGAGAAAGACTACAACCCTGTCTTACTCCCTTTCCAACCACTGCATCCCTTTCATGCCCTTCAACTCTGACAACCGCTGTCTGATTTTTGTACAAGTTGTAAACAACATTACGCTCCCTATATTTTACTCCTGCTTGCTCCAGAACTTGAAAGAGTTTATTCCAATCAACATTGACGGAGTTCATATTGCCTAATAATATAATTTTATCACTGTTAGCCTGTTACTCATTGCCTGGGCGCCAGATTTACTTATAGTATTCGGAAAGTTTCACATGATGCAATGTGATAGCCACATACTGAATCTCCGGTACTTCATTATTTGTAATTTGATTAGACAAAATTATTTATTTAACTATCTTCAAGTACATCACTGAACGTATGAACAATTATTGTAAGAGGAAAAAGCAGAATTACACCACTTTGATATTCTAAGGCACTTACGATATTTCAAACACAATAAGATCATTCATATTGTGACTGTATATCGATTAGTCGACGAAAAAAATTTCGGTCTAGAAATGAAAATACGAGGCAACCGATACTACAGTTAGGTGATATTTTTATTGGCATTAATTTGTCGATTAAAAATTTTAATCAGTGTGGTATCACATGATAAATGTTTAACACATATGAAAACTGCAGAAAAAATAGACGTACGAATTCCAAATACGATATGAATAGCACCGAGAGAGATGACACAGCGATAACACACTGAAATAGTATTAGGGATGACGGTGGTCCGCCTCCGAGAATCCAGATATAGGCTTTCCGTGATTTCCGTAAATCACTCCAGCAAATGTCGGGATGGTTTTTTGAAATGGAACGGCCAATTTCCTAGTTGATCCTTACGCAAATGTCCAAGCGTGACCTCCAAGGAGGACGCTGCCGACGGAACAGTATACCCAAAGATTTATTCCATTCTTTCCTCAGATCGCTGCCAGAGAATGAATATGTTTCTTTCATTACCAAAAAAAATGTTCAAATGTTTGTAAATCTTATGGGACTTAACTACGGGGTCATCAGTCCCTAAACTTACAAACTACTTATGAACTACTTACGAACTAAGACGTCACAAATATCCATGCCCGAGGGGGGATTCGAACCACTGACCGTAGTGGCCGTGCAGACCGTGACTGAAGCGCCTCAGTCCCCTCGGCCACCGCGGCCGGCTTTCCTTACCAATACGTGTCGTTATATAGGTTTGACTATACCATTTAAACGACTTTCTCATAATATTTAAACAATATTTACAGAAACAAAGCTAATTTATTGTGAAATACATGTTATTAATCTTGAGTCTGCGAGTGTGTGAAGCATATGGATCCCAGATGTTAAAGCGAGAGACTTCAATAATTCAGATATTATATTTTTTAAAACACAGTCTAGATCTCAATAGATTCTTTTTATTGTGGTTAGGCTTTAGAAAACAACTACTACTACAATTGATTTCGAACAACCACGGTTCCTTACCCGTCCACGAGCGGCTGCCATGGTCGGCCTGAAGATGGTCTCAAAAGCAGACTGAAACCGGTTGTCTAACAACAATAAGAAATTCTCTGGATCGAGATTGTGTTTTAAAAATATAATTTCTTTAAGGATCGCTGTTTCTCCATAAATGTTTTCTAAAATTGTAAGATATTGTAATTGTTACTCACGTTTAAGAGACGTTTGTGGTTTTTTTTCTATTGATCTGTTGCTAGAAGGTTATGTTGCTGCCTCTGCTGGACATTGTGAACTGTACTTTGCAGATCCATAGCTCACTTCGAATATTTTAAGATTTTAAAAGTGGAAGTGAAAAAAAATTAATACACTTTTTGGAAAATAAATAAATAAATAAATAAAAAAGAATCAATTCCAGAATGTAACATTCACTCTGCAGCGGAGTGTGCGCTGATATGAAACTTCTTGGCAGATTAAATGTATGGGTCGGAACCGGAAGTCGAACCTGGGACCTTTGCCTTTCGCGGGCAAGTGCTCTATCACTGTGCTACCCCGACACGACTTACGGTGCTGCCTCACAACTTTACTTCTTCACAGAAGCTCTCCTGCGAACCATGCAGGACTAGCACTCCTGGAAGAAAGGATTTGGTGGAGACATGGCTTAGCCACAGCCTAAGGGCTGTTGTTGTTGTGGTCTTCAGTCCGGAGACTGGTTTGATGCACCTCTCCACAATACCCTATACTGAGCAAGCCTCTTCATCTCCACATAAGAGCGACAACCTACAT
This sequence comes from Locusta migratoria, assembly GCA_026315105.1. NCBI lineage: Eukaryota > Metazoa > Arthropoda > Insecta > Orthoptera > Acrididae > Locusta > Locusta migratoria. The sequence continues at coordinate 410,677,357 of CM048746.1, read as the reverse complement.
CTGTCTGAATCTGCTTACTGTATCCATCTCTTGGTCTTCCCCTGCGATTTTTTCCCCATACACTTCCCTCCAATGCTAAATTCACAATTCCTTGATGTCTAAGAATGTGTCCTACCAATCTATCCCTTCTTTTAGTCAAGAAATTCCTTTTCTCCCCAATTCTGTTCAGTACCTCCTCATTAGTTACGCGATCCACCCAACTAATCTTCAGCATTCTTCTGTAGCACCATATTTCAAAAGCCTCAATCCTCTTCCTGTCCGCACTGTTTATCGTCCATGTCTCACTCCCATACAAGGCAACACTCCATAGAAATGCCTTCAGAAAGGACTTCCTTAGGTTTAAATCAATATTCGATGTTAACAAATTTCTCTTTCCAAGAACGCTTTTCTACCCATTGCCATTCTGCATTTTATATCCTCTGTACTGCGACCATCATTTGTTATTTTACTGCCCAAGTAACAAAACTCATCTACCTCCTTTATTGCTTCGTTTCCCAATCTAATTCCTTCAGTATCACCTGATTTTGTAAGACCGCATTTCATTACCCTTCTTTTGCTCTTGTTAATGTTCTTCTTATATGCACCTTTTAGCACACTGTCCATTCCGTTCAATTGCTCTTCCAAGTTCCTTTGCTGTATCTGACAGAATTACTATGTCGTCGGCAAAACGCAATGTTTTTAATTCTTCCCCCTGAACTTTTATTCCTTCACCAAATTTCTGTTGCTTTCCTTTATAGCTTGCTCAATGTACAAATTGAACAACATTGGAGAAAGGCTACAACCCTGTCTTACTCCCTTTCGAACCACTGCATCCCTTTCATACCCTTCAACTCTGACAACCGCTGTCTGGTTTTTGTACAAGTTGTAAATAACCTTACGCTCCCTATATTTTACTCCTGCTTGCTTCAGAACTTGAAAGAGATTATTCCAATCAACATTGTCAAAAGCCTTCTCCAAATCTACAAAAGCTAGAAATGTAGGTTTGCCTTTTCGTAATCTATCTTCTAGGATAAGCCGTAAAGTGAGTATTGCCTCCCGTGTTCCTACATTTCTCCTGAACCCAAACTGATCTTCCCCGAGGTCGGCTTCTACCAGCTTTTCCATCCTTCTGTATATAATTCGCGTTAATATTTTGCAACCATGACTTATTAAACTGATGGTTCTGTAGTTTTCACAACTGTCTGCACCTGTTTTCTTAGGGATGGGGATTATAACATTTTTCTTAAAGTCTGAGGGTACTTCTCCTGTGTCATACATCTTACACACCAGGTGAAACAATTTTGTCATGGCTGGTTCTCCCAGAGACTTCAGTAGCTCTGAGGTAATATCATCTACTCCAGGGGCCTTATTTCGACTCAGGTCTTTCAGGGCTCTGTCAAATTCTTCTCTCAGTATAGTATCTCCTATTTCACCTTCATCTACATCCTCTTCCCTTCCTACAATATTGTCTCGAAGTTCATTTCCTTTGTAAAGCCCCTCTATATACTCTTTCCACCTTTCAGCTTTCCCTTCTTTGCTGAGAACTGGTTTTCCATCAGTGTCCTTGATATTCATAGAGCTGTCTTTCTTATCTCCAAATGTTTCTTTTATTTTCCTGTAGGCTGTATCTATTTTTCCCCTATTAATACATTCTTCTACATCCTTATATTTGCCTTCTAGCCACTCCTGCTTAGCCATTTTGCACTTCCTGTCAATCTCATTTCTTAGTCGTCTGTATTCCATTTTGCCTGTTTCATTTACTGCATTTTTATATTTTCTCCTTTCATCGATTAAATTTAGTATCTCCTGTGATATCCAAGAATTTTTTGTAGGTCTTGCTTTCCTACCTATTTTGTCCTCTGCTACCTTAACTAATTCATCTCTCAATTTTACCCATTCCTCCTCTACTGTTTTATTTTCCCCCGTTTCTGTCAATTGTTGCCTAAAGCTCCCTCTGAAATTCTTCAGAACCTCAGGTTCCTTCAATTTATCCAGGTCCCATCTCCTTATTTTCCTACCTTTTTGTAGTTTCTTTAGTTTCAGCCTACAGTTCATAACCAACAAGTTATGGTCAGAGTCTATATCTGCCCCTGGGTATGTCTTACATTGTAGAACCTGGTTCCGAAATCTATGTCTTACCATTATAAAATCTATCTGGTATCTTCCAGTGTCTCCTGGTCTCTTCCACGTATACAACCTTCTTTTGTGATTTTTGAACCAGGTGTTTGTTATAACTAAATTATGTTCCGTGCAAAATTCTACCAGGCGGCTTCCTCTTTCATTCCTTTCGTCCAGACCATATTCACCTACTGTCCTTTCTTCCCTTCCTTGTCCTACTACCGAATTCCAGTCTCCCATAACAATTAAGTTTTCCTCTCCCTTAATTGCCTGAATAATTTCCTTTAGCTCCTCATATATTTCTTCGATTTCCTCATCATCGGCAGAGCTAGTTGGCATATAAACCTGTACTGCTGTTGTCGGTGTTGGCTTCGTATCTATCTTGACAATGATGATGCGATCACTGTGCTGGTCATAGTAGTTTACCCGCATTCCTATTTTCTTATTCATTATCAATCCTACTCCTGTGATACCCCCAATTGATTTTGTATTTATAATCCTGTACTCACCTGACCAGAAATCCTGTTCATCCTGCCACCGAACTTCACTAATCCCCACTATATCTAACTTCAACCTATCCATTTCCCTTTTTAAATTTTCTAATTTTCCTACTCGATTAAGGGATCTAACATTCCACGCTCCGACCCGTAGAATGCCAGTGTTGTCTTTCCTGATGATCACATCCTCCTGGGTAGTCCCCGCCCGGAGATCCGAATGGGGGACTATTTTACCTCCGGAATATTTTACCCGAGAGGATGCCATCATCATATGTTCATACAGTAGAGCTGCATGTCCTCGGGATAGGTAACGACTGTAGTTTCCCCTTGCTTTCAGCCGTTCGCAGTAGATGTGTGGCAAAGCCACATTAGCTGTTGTTACAAGGCCAGCTCAGTCAATCATCCAGACTGTTGCCCCTGTAACTACTGAAAAGGCTGCTGCCCCTCTTCAGGAACCACACGTTTGTCTGGCCTCTCCACAGATACCCCTCCGCTGTGGTTGCACCTACGGTACGGCTATCTGTATCGTTGAGGCACGCAAGCCACCCCACCTCGGCAATGTCTGTGGTTCATGGGAGTGGTAAGGGCTGTATCCAGAATGAAACTTCCACTCTGCACCGGAGTGTCCGCTGATATAAAACTTCCTGGCAGATTAAAATTGTGTGTCGGAACCGGGACTAGGACCTGCGACCTTTGCCTTTCGCAGGCAAGCGCAAAAGAATCAATTGTTTTGGTAGTCACACTCACAAAATCGGATTTCGAGTGTTTCTTTCTTTTAATATGCCTTTGTATTTCGATTCTACCACCGAGGTCGTCTGAGTTTGCAGACTTACAAATAATTTTGTCTGATGTTAACATTCAACCCAACAATTCGGTGGCATCCCATTATCACAAAACAATAACCGCGGTTCAGGACTCGGAGAAACTCACAACACGTATTGACATCTCGTCCATCAAAATGGCTGAAGTGCTCATAGTGTAGTACTGCTGGGCCGGTTTAATGGCAGACATCAGAGAAAATTGTCGCGATGTCGTATATGTGCTAAGACTGCCTGACTACTAGGATAAACATATTTGTCATCTTTTCATTTGAAAAGAATCAGTAAGAAAATGAACACTAATGTGGTGTTAGTGGCGAATCCAGAATTACGGCCTGGGGGACTGATCTCATAGAAATGTGTCATCATACCTCAAATTGATGCCTAATGAAATAAATAAAAAAAATAAGGCTGTTGGATGTCCCCATCCGTTCTTGTATCATTCCTATTCAGAATCATTGACCTGATTTCTACACAAAATAAAGTTCATATTAGGGGATTAGGAGATTTCCCCCTTTCCCCTCATGCTCTAGGGGAGGGGTGTGTGTAGCTGCAACCCTATACCCAGCGCCCCCTGGATTCGCCACCGTATGGTGGTGATCGCGCTATGACCTTGAAAGGTTCGCGAATTACTTCCTATTTCCGCTTTGGGCGTCATTGAGCATAAACGTTTTGTGGTACGCCGACGCGGTTACGAAACGGACATCTATCTGCCTAAGGTAAATTTTAGTATGAGCCCCAGCGTTACATGTTTTGAAGCGATTATCGTCGTATATACTGGAGACTGAAACATAACGTTATTCTTCGCTCTCGAGTCTATCCGAACCATATTACCGTAGAGTATGTACAGTCTTATCGTCGAAATCTTCTGATTCCATTCTGAAAACAATTTATTTTGTCCGTCACAGTTGCACAATTTTGGAGTTAGTGACTAGTTTCGGACTCTACCGTCCATTATCAGACCGTTGGCCTTTTTCTAACCGTAATAATACAATGCATGTTGAGAATGTCTGATAAAATATTTACATTATCCCCTGTTAATACATGTCACTAGTTGCATTAAAATTTAAATAGCAGTTAAAACTGGTGATTCATCCACGGGCCTCCAACGTGTACTTTTGGTCTCTGGATACATCACCTGTTTTAACTGCTATTTAAATTTTAATGTAACTACTGACACGTATTAACAGGGGATAATGTAAAAGGTTTTATCAACCATTTGACACATGAATTGTATTATTACGCTTAGAAAAAGACCAACGGTTTGACAATGGACAGTAGAGTCCGCAACTAGTCACTAACTCCAAAATTGTGCAATTCTGACGGACAAAAAAATTGTTTTCAAAATATTACCAGTTGATGATCCTGCACCATATTTACGATGCATTTTGTTGATTCTATTCTGTTGAATTGGTACGTGAATCCTCAGTCATCCTCCTCCCTTGTTCTTCTGATTGGTGCATTACCAATAATAAGTACAGACGAAGTACCGCGTAATTGTGTGAAGCAATTGCTTGGAGGTCGAGTCTTCCCAGGGCATAGGTGTGTATATGTGTGTGTGTGTGTGAGAGAGAGAGAGAGAAAGAGTTTAAGTAGTTCAGCTATTTATAAAGTTTTGGGACCTAGCTGCAGTAGTCCCTAAACTTATTAATTACTATAACTTATTAATTACTGTAACAAATCCTAAGAACAAAAAACACACACACACGGCCGAGCGAGGACTGTAACGTCCGACGTGGAACGGTCACGCGCAGTGTAGCAAGTTGCCTTCTTGCGCACGGCTATATAATAAATGTCCAAAAGCCAGTAATATTATGGATGTCAGTGATATTTCAAAACATTTGTACATTCGAGCAAGCTGAACCACGTATGTGCACATCCCTAAATGACAACATTTCTTTGTTTTTGTACAGTGATAGATGGCTCAGTGCCTAGCGTACAGCCAGTTACTTCCCCCATGCTTACGAAACAACCCAATGTTTAACTTCGCCTCTAATGACCACTTGTTCGTCGGCACGTTTAATCTTAATATTCATTGTTTTCTATCATAAATCGGTAGTAGAGGAATAAATAAAATTGTGAATGATATTGAAATAATAATTGTTGTCTTCTTGTTTCTTGCTGTTTTATTGGTCGTGATGAAAATCGTCTCCAGATAGATAAGAATGTTGGCACTTAAATAATGGCAAGTACTTATTCACAACCGATACAAAAGCTTTACATGCTTAACTTGTTACTGTCCTTTAAAGTAGTCACTAGAGTTGTGTAGAACCCGTTGCCAGAGAAGTGAAAGGCGTAGTATATCGTTAGCAAAACCTGTTCTGTTGATGGTGCAAATGGAGCGGTATACTGCCTGTCGAATCTCTGGAACAATTCTGAAGATAATGCCATGAAGTGGTTCCTTCATCTTCGGAATCAAATCAAAGTCACAAGGACTTAAGTCAGGGGAGTATGGTGGATGGCACAGTACTTCTCAGTCCCATCGACCAAAACTAGCAGCCACAGCTTGCGTTGAATACGCCCGCGCATTGTCGTGCAAACTTATGGGTGTGTTGCACAGAAGGTGTTGCCGCTTCTGTGGAAGAGTAGGTCGCAGGTGATGCTCCAAAAAAGAATGAGCATGAGCAACGCTAATGCCGTGGATGCGAAGCACAGTCGTATGCGCTAATCCAGTTTCGTGGGCGAGCTCACGAATCGTCTGGCGTCTATCACTGTCCACAAACGTAGCAACAGTATGCACTTCTTCTTCAGATACGGTAGGACGAACAGTCCGATGCATATCTGCCACAGTTTGGCGACCTTCCTTGAAGGAATTTATCCAATATACCACTGTTCTCTACGGCAATGTCGATTCCTAGCACGCCTCTTGAAGATCTTGATGACAATGTCGTGCTGTACGACCTCTGGCACATTCAATCTTGATCCATCCCCGTTGTCCCTGTTTCGAAAATTTTGACACCGTTACTTTAGACGCCGCGCGGGATTAGCCGAGCGGTCTAGAGCGCCACATTACGGATCGCGCGGCCTTCCGCGTCGAAGGCTCGAATCCTCCCTCGGGCAAGGATGCGTGTATTGTCCTTAGGTTATTTTTACTTAGTGAAAGTAGTTTGAAAGACTAGGGATTACAAAAAAGAAAGTTACGTTAGACGCTCGCTCACAAGTGACTGTCTTTTCGCCGGCCGCGGTGGCCGAGGTGACTGAGGCGCTCCAGTCAAGGTCAGCACGGCCACTACGGTCGGGGGTTCGAATCCCCCCTCGGGCATGGATATTTGTGCCGTCAAAGTTCGTAAGTAGTTCATAAGTAGTTTGTAAGTTTAGGGACTGATGACCCCGTTGTTAAGTCCCATAGACTATACAAACATTTGAACATTTTGACTGTCTTTTCCTGGATTGTGCACACGCCGGTGACGTGGGACGGGAGAGTCCATTTGCTCGGAGGTAAGGTAGGGATGATAACAAGGTGTGCTATCACCGACAATAAAATATTCGATTTCACAGTGTCTCCACAACACTGTCGCCACTATTTCAGTTCAAATCATTGTGTATTCGTAAAAGAAGGCTTCCGCGGCCGTTGTCATTGTTTACAAAACTCTTCTGGGAGTTGGACCGCATCGTCAATATATCAAATACTTCACCGACGTTTCAGACACTATTGCAAGCGGCCATCTTCTTGGTGTTAAGTTTTCTGCTGGATGAGGGAAATCTAGTGTCTTAACATATAGGTTTTCAGAAAGTCACTGTACTGGCAGCCCTACACTTTGAAGAGGAAAATCAGGGAAGCAATAGATATAGCTAAGCGACCCGGAAATATGAACAGAGAAGACGGGTACAGACTTCCGGCGTCTTGGCTGCCAGCAGTAGCAGCGCTTCGCGACGACACCGCGCGCAGTGCAGTCCATAGGGGTCCGCATAGCCCGGAGACAACAGTGGCCGCGCGTGCACAGAGCAAACAGCAGGCTCTAGCCGACGCTAGGCATCTATGTCACTGCTACCACCGCTCCTCATTCACCAGTTTCAACCAATGGCGAACATTAATGCAAACACCAATCCAGGACTTCCTTTTCCACCAATAGGAAGAGATAAAGTAAACACCAATGAAAGAGAGCTGAAACCTCCAATAACAACTTGCAAGATTTAATATTTAAGACACCAGCTTTCCCTCATCCAGCAATAAACGTAACACCCAGAAGATGGCCGCTTACAATAGTGGCCGAAACATCGGTGAAGTATTTGATATATTCACGATGCGGTCCAACACCCAGAAGAGTTTTGTAAACATTGTATATTCGTCTACGAACTGTGGATTAGGTTAAATTGACTCAAATTTCCTGAAAATACATAACGACTACTTTTATACACAATTGCTCTTTGAATATCTCCAATTTTAGTTTTTTTAATAAGTTTGAAAGGACTGATGACATTGCAATTTAGTACAATTAATCAAAGAAACAAATCGACCTAATGAATAACTATTCTTAAATACATTATATGAGTGCAGTTTCACATAGTTAACGTATTTCAGTTGTGTGAGATAATGGAGTTCCGTTAAACGTAATCTGCACGCGGGACCCGCCTCGTTTATCTTTAATTAACAACACACCACCTTAACGCCTGCTCCGCCAAGCCAAGTAGTCCCGCTTTGCAAAATTTGGGGCGCGTTAACTCCAACATAATTAGCTATAGCGCTAACAAAACGCGGCCTGTTTGCAGACCTCCTCCTTGCTCTACTCCATTTACTCTCTTTGCGTAGTTGCACGAGTGCTGGAACAAAGAATGCCTACTGGAGAGATGAGCCTTTGCTTTCATTCTTTTGAACGTCGACAAAGGCTGAAGAGTTAATTAAGAGTTATCCACCACCTAAAGAAAAGTACATATTTATATCTCGTGCAACATCACTGAACTGTTATTCAAAAGGCTTTACTCTCGCTTTGCAGAAATGTTTAAGGTCATTTATCGCCCTTTGAGTGCCAGGTCTTAAGAAAGTAATTACTGTATTATGTATGACTAAATTAGATATAACTACTACAAAAATGACTCGATGAGCAGTGTCTTTCTGTGAGAATCCAACCGTTCTTCATTACATTGAGAATGATCTCATCACAGCGATATTTAAAACATATGCCTCCTTGGGGTCTAGAGCTTTGTGTCAAACAAACTATAGATTTTATGAGACTGTTTGTTGCTGATTGAATGACCAACAATCCCCAATAACCAATATATCTCCATATACATTTACAGACATACTCCGCCATCCACCCAAAGGTGTGTGGCGGAGTGTACTCGCCGGCCGCGGTGGCCGAGGGTACTGAGGCGCTCCACTCACGGTCTACACGGCCACTACGGTCGGGGGTTCGAATCCCCCCTCGGGCATGGGTATTTCTGCCGTCCTTAGTTGTAAGTAGTTCATAAGTAGTTTGAAGTTTAGGGACTGATGACCCCGTAGTTAAGTCCCATAGACTCTTCAAACATTTGAACATTTGGAGAGTACTCAGTACCACTACTAGTTACCTGATTTCCTGTTTCACTCCCATATAGAACGAGGGAAACACGAATAGTTGTATGCATCACTACGTGCCCTAATCTCTCTTATCTTGTCCTTGTGGTATTTACGTGAAATGTAGGTTGGCGGCAGTAGAAACGTTCTGTAGTACATTCCATATTTCTTCAACTGTGATTCTCGAAAAGAAAGTCGCAATTCCTCCAACGACTCCCAGTTGAATTCCTGAAGCAATTCAGTAATACTCGCGCATTGATCGAATGTAACAGTTAACTGACGTTGCCACCCGCATCAGAACTTCGTCACTGTTCTCCTTTGTGCAGACCTGGTGGCAATGCCAAATACTTGAGTAACTCTCAAGAAGGGGTCGTACAAGCGTTTATTTGCGTTTTTCTTTACAGAGGAATCACACCTACCCAGAATTCTCCCAATAAAGCGAAGTGGACAATTTGCCTTCCCCACGACTGCCCTTATATGCTCTTTCCATATCATATCGCTGGGCGGCTTTATGCCTAGGTATTTAATTGACGCAATTCTGACAAGCAGCACTCTACTAATTCTGTATTCGGAAATTACGGGATTGTTTCTCCTACTCATCTGCATCACATTACCTCTTTTTTTTCTTCATTAACCGTTAGTTGCCATTCCTCACAGCACCTAGAAATTTGGTCCACGTCATTCTGCATCCTACTACAGGCATTCAGTGTCTAAACTCTCTTGTTCACCACAGCATCATCAGCAAGCAGCCACAGATTACATCTCACTCTCTCCCTCTCTCTTTCATATAGATAGGAAATAATAGTCATCCTGGCACACTTTCCTGGGGCACTCCTGCCGATATTATAGTCTCTGGTGAACACTCGCCATAGTGGACAACGTACTGGGTTCTATTACTTTAGTAATCTTAGAGCCATTCACACATTTGGGTACCTAATCTACCTTCGTTAGCAGTCTGTACTGCGGTACGGTATCAAACGTTTTTCGAAAGTCGAGAAGCCGGCCGCGGGGACCGAGGAGACTGAGGCGCTCTAGTCACGGTCTGCACGGCCACTACGGTCGGGGGTTCGAATCCCCCCTCGGGCATGGATATTTCTGCCGTCCTAGTTTGTAAGTAGTTCATAAGTAGTTTGTAAGTTTAGGGACTGATGACCCCATAGTTAAGTCCCATAAACAATACAAACACTTGAACACTTGAAAGTCGAGAAAAATGCAGTCTGCCTGTTGGATTTCATCCATAGCATCCAATTTATCATCAGAGCAAAATACAATCTGGGTTTCTCACGCTCGATGCTTCCAAAAGCCGCGGTGATACAGGGACAGAAGCTTTCCGTCTCAAGAAAATTTACTGTATCAAAACTGAGAATATGTTCAAGAACACTACAACAAACTCATGATAATGAACTAGGTTTTTTAATTTAGTCGGTCCGTTCTTTTGCTTTTCTAACATGTGGGAGTAAACCTGTGCCTTAGACAAAAAACAGAAAATTTCTTAGAACATTTATTGCTGTTTTTAAAGATGTGAAAATCTGAATCGTAATCAAAATCTCATCGGTCCTGAATGCAGCCACAGGCACTGCTTATAGTATTAAAAAATATCGCCAATAATGACGATCGAAGACCTCTAGAAATAAGAATTACGGTCTCGTCAAAGAGAGAGGTGGAGTGGACAGAGGTTCAGGACGCTTGTTTCGTTGGGTTGTAAAACTGCCCGTAAATGAACTTGTGTCATGAGATGCATGGTTTCCATTTTGGTACTGAGACTGTGGTTTAATAAACATGGTGCCATACAGCCAAGTTACAGTAAGTGTGGAAAATGTTTCCATGTGCTGATACGCGCCGTAGCATGTTGTGTCTCCACACGTTCACATCGCCTAGGCTGCATCAGGGCAAAATCAACAAGAATATGCTGCTCCAGTCCATTCACGTCTGAAATGGGCTCTAAATGCACCAAACCTCTGAGATAGCCCAAAACTAGAAATCACTTGTTGTAGATCTGATCAACGAGCAAACCAGGAAACTGAACCCCCTCGTTCCATCCATCGACCAGGGAAAACGCGATTGACATGAGTCAATCTTAAACGCGGCCTGCGTTGAAATACCAGCATTCATAACACTTCAAATCGTCAGTGACACTTCTTCCAGCCAGGGGAAGGAAAGCAAACCGCAAGAATTATCGCGGGATACGCATTCCACCTTCCCCGATTCTGTTGACTGGCTGTCAGCGGACCATGGGGGTTCTGCATACCATCCCACAAATGACTGCTATGAAATTAGAAATCTCCACTCCGCTTAAAGGGGGGCCTCGTCTATGAATAAGAAAGATGTCGAAAATTCCGAAGTCGCCGTTGGCTGGTTAATAATATTGCCGATGTGTAAGTCTGCCGGTAGTAAACCCTACACAAACTGTAATTGCCCAGGGTAGTCACAATCGTCATGCAGCATGTACCAGTCGGACGTCTGACAGAGTTGCGCGGAAAATGCATTGTCGTCTCGAACGCCAGGTTGCGAATCGTGCTACGGGTCGCGTAGCAATTTAGAGTCCTTATGGTAAGTTACTGGAAGTAGTTTCTGAGTGTAGGCACTCACGACTAAACTAGCTTAGCCCCTTAGAACAGTGTCTCTCAACCTTTTTGATTATTGATCCCTTTCCAAGCAAAAATATTTGGGCGACCCCTTCCCAAATAAAAATACAAAAGTACCCTGGCGACCCCACTCAACACCTCACGAACCTTTAAAAAAACAACTTTGATGTGTAATAATTTACTCTCGGAATGGCGGCCAACAGCTGCAAACTTTTTTTTAACACTTAAATGTTTCGATCGTTAAGTGTAGTTAATGAAGAATCTTCAAGTTCCAACTGCAACACGGCTGTTCTATGTTATGACAAGCACAGTACTTCTCATAACACAGACGAGACGTATTGCAGTCGGAAATACAATATTTTGAAGATGATCGCATTAGGATCGATACATGTAAAAAAAGAAAATAGCATTGTAATTCTTGGCTACCATTGAGACAATAAATTATTTCAAATATTACTGCAAGTCAATTCTGTCGACTATAGTAAAAACTATGTTATCTTGATGGATACAAATGTAAATTACTTTAATACAGCTTTCTTGTATATTGTTGGAGTAGTAAGTTTGTTTTGTGTATTTTTCTGAATGTAGCACATTATACTATGTTTACAAAATTTCTGGAAGAAATGTATACTTTTTATTAACCAGTGTTTCGCATTTCAGGCAAGAATCAGACGCGAATTACGCTCATTAAGAAAGGACGCACTGCACAGACAATTTGTAACGAAGTAGATTTTTTCTAATTTTTCAAAATTACTTATTGTATCATGTCCTTTTACCTATCGATCGGTTCCTGGAAACTGTTTTCAGGCGTTGGACGTATTCATCATTTAGTTACAGTATAATTGACGATCTATTTAATTCTATGTAATTAATAATCAAAGATACATAAGAAACTCCGCGAGTTTAACATTAAATGAATTTCACTTAGGAGTGCGTTTTTGTGTCAGTGAACCCGTAGTTATCTTATGGTTCAAGTACTTCCTCATGTGATGGCGACCCGTCCCCCCCGATCCCCCCCCCCCACCCCACACAGAGCAAGATTTTGCGACCCCCTGGAGGTCGCGACCCAAAGGTAGAAAAACATTACCTTTCAGTTTCAAACATTTTAACATTAGTCTGGCTTAGTCCGTACAGGCGGCGAACTGCCAGGTACTGACACAGTGTAAATCACATTTCTTCCCACCGTCCGTGGCTCTTTGCCTTTCTGTAAGTAAGCACCTAGTTGAGAAGCCCTCGATTGCAATACTGAAACCTTGTGTACAACGCTGTACCATGCTGTGAGGAAGCGAGTATCAGTCACAACGTAACCAATTACCACTGTAGTAGAGGGCTCCAGGTGATGATGAATCAGGTACAGCACAACCCTCTATCAGGAACAATGCACACTATAACTGTAGCTCCTCGGAACAGCGCGTATTGAAGTGTAGTCACTGTTACTACGACTGAATAAATGGCAACCACGCATTTCTGCACTTAACTTCATTGGACCTATTTTTGATCCGTATTCTTTCTTTGATTCATCCCTCGAATTTGTACACGTCGGTGTATCCTCGATAAACTCAAAACTAAAGAACTGGTTGTCATACCGTTTACACCAGTGGACTATTCAATTCATACGGACGGCTCAAGCGTACACCTTATTAAAATACGTGGCACTGAGTGAGTCTATTAAGAAAAATTCTGCGAAATAGAGCAATACAAACTCTTAGGAAAATCTGCACACTCTATGTCTTACAAACTGTACCGAACATGTGAAAATGCCTTTATCGTGTCATAAAAAGATATTTATACAGTTTTATCATTCACTCTTTGATTACGATCAACATATATTTCTGCGAGACTGAAACTCCCAATTGGGTTGCTACACCGATTTTTTACTCTGTAAACTTTATAATGTACCAATTTAAAAAAATAATTAGAGAAGAAAATAATAATTTGCGGTCAAAGAAGGACGATGTTTGTCATACTTCCCTTTAGTTAAAGTTTTTTAATTTTTTTTATAATTATTTATATACAAAAATTCTGTTGTGAAAGATAAATTACATTTGTTCCAGGTATTGTTAATTACTCCGGCTAGACTCGTCCTTATCATTTCCTTTTGTCAAGGTCGAGGGCACTTGTTGCTTTAAGGCCTTGATGTAGTTAAAAATATGACATTGAAATGCACTTCTTTACAAATTAAAAAAAAAAGAAAAATAAACCTCTCCCACTTTAAAATTTAATTGATCATCAGCTTCAATGTCTTTTTTTTTTTTTTTTTTTTTTTTTTTTTTTTTTTTTTTTTTTTTTTTTTTTTTTTACCGAACAGCATCAGATCTACTTAACTACTAACTAACGTAAAGACGTAAAGACAAGTGAACAGCAATTGACATTCAGTTTTTTTTAATCAGAGATAATGAACTGTTTAATTAATGCAGTCAACAATCTATGGTAACGAATCTAAAAACGTATTGCCAATGATTTTTTTTTTACGTTGTCTTCTTTTGTGAAATAGAAAATAAGAAAAATATTACTCCAAGAAAAAAAATAAGTTAAATATGAAAAATATAAATATAAAATAGCGAAAAAATTTCCGTCTCATTATATATTGCTTATCATTTCACACTATCCTGTTATATGTATCGTTAAAACTTCCATAAAATTGTAAACTGATACCAATAGCTATAGAAAATTTTAAAATAACAGCGTCGTAGCTCTTCACAAACTGAAGAACCAAAGACCACCGTCGTTAACTGAATATATTTAAAAAAATTGTAACTTGCGTTATTTTGATTGAAACGACCATTATTACCATCCTTTTATAAAATATATGAAACCACGAATTAACAAAAATACGTACATTTTACGTAACTAACATTAGATTTTAAAATTGTATGATTATTCGAACATTACGAAAAATAAGAAAATCCCTCATGACACGATTCGAACCACCGACCATATGGTTGCAAAGCCAGAATGCTACCACCTGAGCCACACCGACAGACGTTGCAACTGAATTAATTATTGGTGCTTACGTGTATTCGCCAAACTTCGATTTTCTCGATAATTCTTGAGAGTTGCAACGAATGACTTTGACTGATTGTTATTCGAGATCTTAACTTCAAGTACCATCAATCTAATAAGATTCTAAAATCCGATACCGATGTGGTCCCCTTGTTGATGTAAATGGTTTTAATAAAAGAAGTCACAAGCCCGAACGTTTGAATGTATTTCCAACTAGTTTCTATCCATAGGTGAATCACATTCAGGCTTGGAGCTGAGCGGGTGGTATAGATGTGTCCCGGTGCTGTCAATGCTGACGTAAACCCTGCGCTGTCTGGGTGTTTACTTATCCTACACTCTAATATTCCATATCCCCTTCCCCCACTCTCTCTGCATCCACCTCTTTCTCTCCCATCTCTCTGATCGTTCCCACCCTTCCCTCTCTCGGCAAATTTTTCTGCACGGTTCCCTCTGTCATGTGCCATACAAACGTTTATGTACCCAGTGAACTTCCTTTTGGTTTAAAGGTCATATGTGCAAAAACCTATAAAGGATGGAACAAAACTATGCATTTTGCAAAATTCCGTAAGTTAAGAATTCTCTACCATGCAACGAACGACATTTTATAAAGACAGTGACATTCCTGTTGTTTTTAAGGTAGAGTGTGCAAACTTTCATAAATATAAGAACAAAAGTATAGATTTCTATGCACCAGAAACGCAGGGTCACAAAAACGCACTTTGTTGTTCTCAAATATTCCAGTTTTATTCCATACAAACCTTGTTCTGAAAATTATATATATATATATATATATATATATATATATATATATATATATATATTGACATCGATTGAGCTGGTCTCAAAGTATGGCGCGATCAAATTATTTAGGGATCCATTTTTATGTTGCGAAGTACCTTCCCACATGCACCGTATGAAACTTAAGGGAGACAGCGACCTTCCTCTTGTTTTCAAGGTCAAGCATGGAACTGTAGATTTCGTAAGTCTATAGGAGAAGTTTGCTACACCGTGCACCTATCACAGTATATTTTCTTAGCTGGCGTTTTATGCCCATAAACTATATTCCTACCAAATTTCAGCTTCCTAGGTGAAGAAGTTTTCGAGAATTCGTGTTTACTCAGTGAGTTAGTGACTGTCCTTTCGCTTTTATATAGATAGAGATTAAGAAAACAGATTGCTTAATTTTGGATGCAAGAGAATTAAGGGAAACTTGCAGACAAAAATAAATAGTGACATGCAAATCTGCAATGCTAACTTTATTTATCCAAGGTCATGCGTGATGTTACGGTATCTACAGCGAAAATGTTGTGACTGGTAGACTACTTTTCGTTTCATCATTTTGTGTGTGTGTTCGAGGGAGGGTGGGCGAGTCCAGTGCAAAACGCTTCATAAACGTCCGAAATTACACGCAAACATTGTTGGAGGTCCCTAACTACTCCCCTTTTCCAATAATTGACGCATAAATTTGGGTATTCCCACGTGGTGGCCTCTCATTATTTATGTCTTCATTATCTCCTACGTGTCGCGCTCTTTTGTTTCTGGGTCAGGAACCTTGATGGGCGTACGGTGAACAGTTCACCAAAGTTTCATTGCAATCGAATTAATGGTTTACGAATACATAGAGGACATACAAACATTTATTTATATATATATATAGATAGATGAGGCATTCCAATGACACCATCCGTAGCTACTGCTCAGATCCACAGCAACTTTGCAGAAGACTGAACATAATCAACTTATGGATTCAAACTAGTTGCTAATAAACTCAGAACTTTGCGCTCTACGATCTTTCGATAAAAAATTCACAAACAGTGTTTCGTTTCCAAAACTGTGTATTTTAGTGTAGCAATGACTACGAAAAAGTCACTGCTGTTTGTCATTTCGTGCAGGTTGTCAGCTATTGCGTAGACAATAGTGACAGACAGTTCCTGAAACTTGGTATTCTCTTGACATTGTGAATCTCGGATCAATAACCTCTCTAACAATTTCCGTAATTATATGGCCCATGCATGTTGCCCCAGATACAATAATTATAATGTTGTTCATTCACATCTTGCGGCAATGATCGCTTTGGAAACATTTAACACCGAATTACAAATGTAGCTCTGCCAATGAATTTCCCTTTTATAAGTTTTGTATTCGATACAATATATGCGTATCATTACTCCTTAAAGATTGTCACCTCACTATAAACGCTGGTTATCGAGCACAATATCCAGTAAAAAAAAATGTCATCCTAGAAGATAAAAAAGTAGAAAAGAAAACGCTGTACGCAAAGGACGTACTACCTTAAGAACAAAAGAAACAGGGTCCCCGATTCTATTCGGAGAATTTGTCCGCCCGAGGACTGGGTGTTGTGTCGTCCTCATTAACACCGACTCGCAAGTCGTGAAAGGCTCGTCAGCTAAAGAGACCTGCATCAGGCGTGCTGAACGCAACCCCAGGTGGGATCTAACGGCGACATTGTATTTTCATTGATACTTCTTATTCCACATTCGTGTTCTGTGTGAAAAGATAAGCTTTTTTTTGTAGAGATATATTTTCTAGAAAAACCATTGGTTTGTCACAAAGCGGTACTCCCCTGTAACTTTCCCAGCTTACCAGGATCTCTAGAACGAAGCAATAATGGCAAAAATTTTGAATGAAAATATTATGTCGCGGCAGAATAGGTGTGCGCGCTAAATCGCATTACTGGATTGTGCGCGGACGTTCACCGTCGGAGTTTCGAGTCCTCCCTCCGGCATGGATGTCTGTATTGTTCTTAGGTTACGATAGTTTTAGTAGTTTTTAGTTTAGGGACCGTTTACCACTGCAGTTAGGTCACATAAGTTTATGAACATTTGAAAATATTGTATTTTTTCTCCATTTTTTTCGTGAATCCATCTATTTATCATATTTGTAAAAAATATTCCCGATGTCGCTACGTTCTCGACTTACTGGGAAACTAAGAATGAAGTGCCCCTAGCAACAAACCATTGCATTTAAAAAAGAAAGAAAAAATCCTACAAAATGAAAGTGTAATATTGCATGTAGAATACGAATACGGAATAAAAAAATCTGGTGTTCCCATGTGAAAAAAAAAGAAAAAAGTACAATGTTTGGAGATAACTGTCGATGAACCCGTTGAAAACTTACAACTTTGCCTAGAGTAGTTTTCTCCCAATTTCTTTTCCAGAATTTTGACACTCCAGAGATATCGGCCAGCGTAGGGTTAAATGGAGCACCCCTTTATACTTTTATAGACTCTTTACCGCCTCCAGAATAGCTACCCGACCGAGGTGATACAGTGGTGACACTGGACTCGCCTTCAGCAGGAAGGTGGTTCAAATCCACCTCCGGCCATCCAGATTTAGGTTTTTAGTGATTTACATAAATCACTCCAGGCAAATGCCGATTCCAGTGTCTTTACTGTGGAGTTAGTAGTCATCTTCCGTCCACTGGACCACATCCGTCATACCTGCACTGCTGGGGAGTCATACGTCATCTGTAGCGACTCCCTCCGCGGACTTACAGCTCTTTATCAATGCTTTCCACGCCATCCTTTGGTTATAAACATCCAAGATTCCCTCCATGCCGTCGAACAACGCGGGCGGTCAGTAGTATTTATCTGGACTCCGGGACACATCGGGATTGCGGGAAATGAACTGGCAGACAGGTCAGCCAAAGAGGCCACCACTTAACCACCTCTGGCGGTCGGTATACCCTCTCCTGACCTACGTTCAATGCTGCGAAGTTGAGCCTGCGGTTTGTGGGGTACAGAATGGCGCACCCTCCAGATCCACAACAAGTTATGGGTTATAAAGGAGACAACGAACGTCTGGAGGTCCTCTCTGCGGACCACTCGCAGGGACGCTGTCGTCCTCTGTCGCCTCCGTATTGCCCATACTTGGCTGACACACGGTCACCTCCTCCGTCGCGAGGACCCACCTCAGTGCCGCTGTGGCGCTGATTTATCGGTTGCCCACATTTAATTGGAATGCACTCACCTCGCCGCCCACAGGCGATATTTTAACCTCCCTGTCGCCCTGAGCTCGGATTTAGCAGACAATGCCTCTACGATTGATAGAGTTTTAAATTTTATCAATGCGAGTGGATTATATAGTTCCATCTGAAATTTATTGAGTTTTCAGTATCTATCTATCCTCCGCTTACCTAGCACTTTTAGATACGTGGTTTTAGTATGTCACAGAGTGGGAGTATGTTGTACTTTTATTACCGTGATCATCCGGCCCAGATCCTCAGGTATCGTTTTTAATTCTATCTCTCCTTTCTCGGTGTTGTTTCCTTGCTGCTTTTATTTCTTGACGTGTTAACACCTTTGCTTGGTGCATTTTATCAGATAGTTATAAACGCCTTTTTAGCGATCATCCCTGTAATTTTTACACTTGTTAGAAGGGACTGATAACCTTTGCCGTGTAGTCCCTTTCAAAGGGTACGGTCAATATCCCTCCCCATACTTAACCAAAATTCAGAACGTCATTTTCGTGTCGTGGGGAAGGCGAACCAGAGACTGCGTTTTATTGGCAGAACCCTTAAATTATGCAACAGAACTACTAAAGACACTGCGTACACTACGTTTGTCCGTCCTTTTATGGAGTATTGCTGCCCAGTGTGGGATACTTATCAGGAGGTTTTGACGGAGGACATCGAAAGAGTCCAAAGAAGAGCAGCTCGTTTTGTATTGTCACGATACACGGGAGACAGCGTTACGGAAATGATACAGGATCTGGGATGGGAATCATTACAACAACGGCGATTGTCGCTGCGGCGTTGCTTACACAAGGAGTGATACGGGGCATGCATTAAATGTTCAATACCACGAAATTCTGTAAAAAGACATTTGTTTATTCATTCAACTTAGATTGAATCAAGAAAATCACATTCAAACTAATAATAATTACTTAAAGAATTTATCGGGACAACTATCATGAAATGTTTCCCAAATTAATGCAGATATTCAGGAACTAACTGAGCCAGTCACTATCTCGCATTTCTGCGCTCGATTAATGGCAAGGCTAAGTGTGATGTGATTGTTTGCCTACGCTGCCTCACAGTACCTTCCTGACGTAGCTGCTGCGGCTTCTCCAGACGTGCTGAAACCTAATCTCAAAAATAGAAAATCTCGCCTAAATTCTGGACTAGATTCACAGTCGACACTTCTACCAATCCTGAAGGGATTATAACCACCCTAAATGCTTTAACTAAGTAATTTTACCTAATGTCCACCACTCTTACTTATACCGTAACTTGCGAAAAGCGCAAGTCCACCACTTGGTAAAATAGCTAATATTGGCGCACTTCCCACTTAGAGAAATTCACACCAAGATCGCTGTGATGTTCAGAGTGAAACTGGCTGGAACTACGTCCATACACCAGGCCTCTCGCTGCTGAAGTAATTGTCCGCTCCTCTGCAAGCATCGCCTCGGCAAAAATCTTCCACTCCTTGACACTGATGCCCCCTGGTGAGAGAATTGCTCCAATGAAATAACTCGTATTATTTCCGACAACCAATCACACGGACGCTTCTGTCCTTCTTAGGCGACGGTGTGTACAAAAAGGTGTGAAGCTTATGACGTGGAACTACGGAACGGAAATATCGTATCTCGTTAAAAGATGGAAACGATTTTACTGCGAATGGATAGCCATCTTAGATATAGGCGGGCAACACGGTCCGTCCATGTGACTGACACGAGGCGTGCATGAGGCGATCACGTGATACCCCACCCCCTGTGTCTTCTGTTTTTCGCTGCGGCTGGCTGTCGGAATATTTCATCCCCGCGCGAATCTTTTCCTTGCTCCCCGCACACTATGTGGTCATTAGTAATGTATGTAAGTGCGCCATTGCCACAATCCAACGACTGCCATAAATGTTTGGCCTATCCCCTAAATCTTTCGTTCTATTAAATTAAAATATGACATGCGGGTTATCAAACTCCATGAAATACCTCGTAGACTAAGCTGAATGGATTAAATTTACATGTTAATGGCAAAAATATCTTTTACCCCTTACGCCGTCATACCCGCACTGCTGGGGAGTCCTACGTCATCTGTAGCGACTCCCTCGGCGGACTTAGAGCTCTTGATCAATGCTTTCGCCGCCATCGTTTGGTCATAGCCATCAAAGAGTGCCTCCATGCCGTCGAATAACATGAGCGGTCAGTAGTATTTATCTGGACTCCGGGTCACATCGGGATTGCAGGAAATGAACTGGCAGACAGGTTAGCCAAAGAGGCCACCACTAAACCACCTCTGGCGATTGGTATACCCTCTCTTGACCTACGTTCAATGCTGCGAAGTCGAGCCTGCTGTTTGTGGGATACAGAATGGCGTACCCTCCAGATCCCCAACAAGTTGCGGGTTATAAAGAAGACAACGAACGTCTGGAGGTTCTCTCTACTGGATCCTCGCAGGGACGCTGTCGTCCTCTGTCGGCTCCGCATCGGCCATACTTGGCTGACACACAGTCACCTTCTCCGTCACAAGGACCCACCTCAGTGCCGCTGTGGCGCCGATATATCAGGTGCCCACATTTTATTGGAATGCACTCACCTCGCCGCCCAGTGACGTCATTTTAACCTACTGACGCCCTGAGCTCGGTTTTAGCAGACAATGCCTCTACGGTTGATAGTTTTAAATTTTATCCGTGCGAGTGGATTATATAACTCAATCTCAATTTCATTGAGTTTTCAGTATCTATCTCTCCTCCGCTTACCTAGCACTTATAGGTACGTGGTTTTAGTGTGTCACAGAGTGGCCGTATGTTGTACTTTTATTACTGTGATCACCCAGCCCAGATCCTCAGGTATCGTTTTTAATTCTTTCTCTCCTTTCTCGGTGTTCTTTTCTTTCTGCTTTTATTTCTTGAGGTGTTAACACCTTTGCTTGGTGCATTTTATCAGATAGTTATAAACGCCTTTTTAGCGATCATCCCTGTAATTTTTACACTTGTTACAAGGGACTGATAACCTTTGTCGTGTAGTCCCTTTCAAAATCAAATTATCCAAACCATCCAGCAATTGCCGGTATGGTCCCTTTGGAAAGGGCTCGGCCAATATCCCTCCCCATACTTAACCAAAATTCAGAACGTCATTTCCGTCTCTAACCACCACGTTTCAAAACCAACTGCAGAACGATTTGAATAAGATATCTGTATGGTGTAATAATTGACAATTGACTCTAAATAATGAGAAGTGTGAAGTCGTCCACATGAGAACGAAAAGAAATCCGTTAAACTTCTTTTACATGATAAATCAATCAGATGTGAAGGCCGTAAACTCCACAAAAATCTAGGAATTACAATTACTTCTGACTTAAATTGGAAAGGACACGTAGATAGTGCCGTGGGAAAGGCGAACCAGAGACAACGTATTATTGGCAGATCCCTTTATAGATGCAACAGAATTACTAAAGAAACTGCATACACGACGCTTTTCCGTCCTTTTATGGAGTATTGCTGCCCAGTGTGGGATCCTTATCAGGTGGGTTTGACGGAGGACATCGAAAGAGTCCAAAGAAGGGCAGCTCGTTTCGTATTGTCACGATGCAGGAGAGACAGCGTTACGGAAATGATCTGGGATAGGAATCATTACCAAAACGGCGCTTATCGCTGCGGCGTGGGCTGCTTATGAAACTACAATCGCCAACATTCTCCTCCGAATGCGAAAATATATTGTTGACTCCCACTTACACAGGTAGAAATGATCATCAGAATAAAATACGGGGATTCAGAACCCGAAAGGAGAGATACAGGTGTTCATTTATCTCGCGCGAAATTCGAGAATGGAATGGGAGGTAAAATAGTATAACGGTGGTTCGATGAACCCTCTGCCAGGCACTTAAATGTGATTTGCAGAGTATCCCATGTAGATGTACATAGGACGTTAAGGCCTAAAATTCCTTCCTTCCAGAACAGCTGATGATGTATGGGGTGCGTTACTATGTGCTTGCGCTCCTTCCTTCTGCCAGTCAACAATATTGCTAGTCGGTGCCTCTGTATTGCCACTGAGCTCGCGGGATTCAATGGCTGCCGGGCGAATGACGCTGGTGCCGTCGCCAATTTTCCGCAGCGTTCTTTCCACGGCAAACAAAGCCCCTTCCGATAATTGCGCACGCACACACACACACACACACACACACACACACACACACACACAGGCGCGCACCCCACGCGGCGGTACAGCATTTCGTCCAATTTGTGTTGATTTGTTGATGGTAATCCGGCAGAATTAGCGGCCCGTTCTTGCCATTGACGAAGCGCGGCGCGTCAGCCGGCTGTGGGTATTTTCCGCGCCGCCGGCGGTGGCCGCCGCTGCCGCTGCCGTTGCCGTGGTGACGGCAGCGATGGCGCGGTGTGACGCCGACCCGGTCACACCGGCTGCGGCGTGACGGTGACCAGGCCGCGCGGCGCAGCTGCCGCTCTAATTGCCGCTGGGTAATTATTAAATGCGCCGCGTCACACGCCGGCGCGTTCGATTGGTCGCGCCGCCGAGCGCGCGCTCGACTGACCCACATCCATCCAGCCAACGGGCGAGCTCTGATTGAATTCCGCCGTCTCTCTGTGCGGTGCGAGCAATGGAGAGGCAGATATTTTCGGACAATTGAAGCGACCAAAATCTTTATATACTTAGAGTGACAATTACCGAACTTCACTGTTCAAAACAATATCAGGGGATCATATTAAACATCGTAGACAATATAGGTATTCATGATCAAGGAATGTATGAAATCTACATCTACATCTACATAGATACTCTGCAAATCACATTCAAGTGCCTGGCAGAGGGTTCATTAAACCACTTTCATAACTTTTCTCTACCGTTCCATTCTCTAATAGCGCGCGGGAAGAAAGAACACCTAAATCGTTCCGTTTTCGATCTGATTTCTCTTGTTTTATTGGGATGGTCATGTCTCCCTAAGTAGGTGAGTGCTAACAAAATATTTTCACATTCAGAACTAAAAGCCGGCCGCGGTGGCCGAGGGGACTAAGGCGCTCCAGTCGAGGTCTGCACGGCCACTACGGTCGGAGGTTCGAATCCCCCCTCGGGAATGGATATTTGTGCCGTCCTAGTTCGTAAGTAGTTTGTAAGTTTAGGGACTGATGACCCCGTAGTTAAGTCCCATAGACTATACAAACATTTGAACATTTTTAAAAACAACTATATCTATAATTCATACTTGTAATTTGTCTTTCATTTAGTCATTCACCTGGGAGCTAAAAATAAATACAGCCCTGTAACTTGTGGCGCGATAATTAATGTACTTCCATGTCCATAAATATAATTGTATGTGTGTATTAATTGATTCCACTGTAATATACTAAATACAGTTGTAGTCCTTCTTTCATTCAATTTTCTTATCTGATCTGTATGAAGATTCTTTGAACTTTTAGGTGAGGTGTAAACGAAGGCTTCCGCGGCCGTTGTCACTGTCAATAAAATTCTTCAGGGATTTTGGCCGCATCGTCAATTTATAACTTTTAAACTGGTGTTTGTGAGTCTCATTTGCTTATAGGTATGGTAATCACACGACATGGACAATTTGTGCAGGGGCCAGGATTCGAACCCATTACCTCAAACTCACTAAGCAGTTTTACTAAGCGTTTGCAGGAAACCGGAACTCAAGCTTCCAGCAGGCCCCGTATTTCAACTGAAGGCCGTTCCTCGTATGCACCAGTACTGAAATAAACATAGAATAAGGTGGATTGCAATTAAGAGTTGCGGACTATACAAATATTAGAACATTTTTTGAACTAAAAGTCGGTGATTGAAACTTCGCAAACAGATCACGCCGCAATGAATAACGTCTTTCTTTTAATGATTTCCACCCCAATTCGTGCAACATTTCCGTGACGTTCCTCCCTCCCCCCGTAACGTGATAGAACAAAACGAGCTGCCCTTCTCTGAACCTTCTCAATGTCTTCCGTCAGTCCCACCTGGTGAGTGTCGCACAAGGGGCAACAGTACTCCAGTAGATGACGCACAAGTGTGATGTAGCCAGTCTCTTTGGTGGAGCTGGTTCATCTTCGAAGCGTTCTGCCGATGAAACGTAACCTTTGGTTCGCCTTTCCCTCAATATTTTCTATGTGTTCAAAATGTTTCAAATGTTTTTTAAGCTTATGGGACTTAACTACGAGGTCATCAGTCCCTAAACTTACAAACTACTTATGAACTACCTTATACTAAAGACGGCACAAATATCCATGCCCGAGGGGGGATTGGAACCCCAACCGTAGTGGCCGTGCAGACCGTGACTGAAGCGCCTCAGTCTCCTCGGCCACCGCGGCCGGCTCTATGTGTTCTTTCCAGTCAAAGTTGTTCGTAATTGTAACTCCTAGATATTTGGTAGAATCTACGACCTTAAGGTTGGACTGATTTATCGCGTAATTGAAGTTCAGCGAATTTCTTTTAGTGATTATGTGTATTACTTCACACTTTTCTTTATTTAGTGTCAATTGCCAATTTTCGCACCATGCAGAAATTTTGTCTAAATCGCTTTGCAGTTACTTTTGATCCTCTGTTGACGTCACTAACCGATAAACGACAGCATCATCCACGAACAATCTAAGGGAGCTATTCAGATTGTCTCCTAAATCGTTTATAAACACGAGGAAGTGTAGGGGACCTATAACGATTCCCTGTGGAACGACAGATCTCACTTCTGTTTTACTCGATGACTTACCGTCAATTACAACGAACTGTGTTCTATCTGATAGGAAATCGTGAATCCAACCGTACAATTCGGGAGATATTCCATAAGCACGCAATTTCATAAAAAGCCGCATGTCGGGTACAGTGTCAAAAGCCTTCCTGATATCCAGAAATATGGAATCGATTTGAGATCCCTTGTCCATGGCACTTAACACTTCATGTGAATAAAGCTGTGTTTCGCAAGAGTGATACTTTCTGAATCCGTGTTGACTACCGGTTAATAGGTCGTGCCCTTCGAGGTAGTTCATAATATTCGAACAAAGTATATGTTCCAAAATCCTACTGCAAATCTACGTCAATGAGATAGGCCTGCGAATGGATAAAGTTGAAAATTTGTACCCAACCGGCATTAGAACCCGGGTCTCTTGCTTTCTATGCAGTTGGGCCAACTTTTTTTTTTTTTTTTTTGCTGTTTATAATTTGCGGTCGTTTGTATTGTTCGTTCTTGGTCATTCGTTGATCATTTGGCTCAGCTTTATTGTTACAGAGGACGATCAGCTCTCTGACCGGGCGCTCTCTGCCACCACGCGCGGCACACCCCTGGACCACTGGGGACACAGCGATCATCACACCTGCATGGAATTACTCAAGCACACCTCTCGTCAGATACAAATTTCCAACTTTACCGTGCCCACTAGAACTCAAACTCGTTGTTACTTTGTAAAAATTCTCGTAAGAGTAAGGTCCTAGGAGTGCCTCCACACTGAAGAAAGGATCATTGCCCGTCATCATATATATTGGTTACAATGCTAATTTATCCGTGATACTGAACGATATTTTGCAGTCGCACGTCTTTGCCTGAGATTTACGTGGCGTTTACTCAGAGCGAGGCACCACGGGACTACATTAAGAAAGAAAAGAAACCTATTTGAAAACAAATTAATATGTACTAAAAAGTAAAAAAATAATTACGTATTCTTCTCCAATTTAATAATCAACTTACTTTTATCACTCGTCAATATCTAGGTATGATGTATCTATTTACCATGCAAGCAGAAAGGTAGGTACCTAGTCACATTAAACCTAACTTAGCACATGCCTATAAATAACAAACAATGATCAACATATGTTTTAGAATTCTCCTAAGTAAATTGAAATAAAAAATATTAGACTACTTAAAAGTCAATAAAGTTATTACCATTATATAATGTAGTTACAATTATTGTTATTTTTGGAGTAGATGTCTGCCAAGGAAACATCCGATGCGACTTCGGTATCAATATACACGTATTATTTTTGCTTGGTATATTGCAGTGTTTCCTTACATGACAGCAACTCCAAAATTAACAATAATTGTAACTACATTATATTATCGTAACAACTTGATTGGCTATTAAGTTGTTTAATATTTGTTATTTCATTTTACTTATGAGAACTCTAAAAATAATTTGGCATTGTTTGTTATTCATAAGTATGTGTTGAGTTAGCTTTAAAGTGGGTAGGTACCTACCCATCTTCTTGTGTAGTAAACACTTGGATCGTACCTAGATATTCCTGACTCGAAACAGTAAATTGATCATTAAGTTGTAGAAGAATACGAGATTATTTACTTTACTTTTTAGTGTATATTAATTTGTTTTGCAATAGTTCTTCTTAGGTCGGTTCTTTTCCTTAAAAATTTGGTTTATTTTTATTTTTAGTGAATTTGAAGTAGACCAACTAGTTTTTCCGAATATTGGTATACATACTAAACGTGCTGCTCATATGAGATACACCGTTTAAATGAAAAATGTTCAAATGTCTGTAAAGCTTATGAGACTTAACTACATCAGTCCCTAAACTTACAAACTACTTATGAACTAGCTAATACTAAAGACGGGACAAATATCCATGTCCGAGGGGGAATTTGAAACCCCGACCGTAGTGGTCGTGTAAAACGTGACTGGGGCGCCGCAGACTGCTCTGCCACTGCCGCCGGCTTTGATATTTCTCTGTAGTTTCATTTTCTAACAGCTCGCGGAAAAATAGGAACTATCATTTTGATAAGTCATGTTTCCAAAATACTAACAGGAATTACTTAAGGATGAATGGAATAACTGGTGGAATCTGACCTTGGGGAAGATCAATTTCGATTTAGGAGAAATGTAGGAAGACGCGAGGCAATACATTACGACTTATCTTACATTAAGGAAAGGGAAACCTACATTTTTAGCATTTTGGGATCTGGAGAAAGTTTTTGACAATGTTGACTGAAATACACTTTCTCAGATTCTGAGGCTAGCATGGATAAAGTATAGGGAGCGAAGAGATATATTGCAATTGTACAACAACCATACTGCAATTATTAGAGTCGAAGGTCAGTGGTTGGGAAGGGAGTAAGACAGGGTTGTAGCCTTCCCCAATGTTGTTCAATCTATACATTGAGCAACCTGTGAAGAAATGCAAGGACAAATTGAAGAGGGAACTAACGGCCATGGAGAGGGAATAGAAACCTTGCGGTTTGCTGAAGACATAGTAATTCTGTCTGAGACAGCAAAGGACCTGGAAGAGCAATTAAACAGAATGGACAGTGTCTTGAAAGGAAGGTTTAAAATGAACGTTAACAAGAGCGAAAAAAAAAAAAAAAAAAAAAAAAAAAAGGTAGTGGGAAGTAGTGTCAGAAAATCTGACAAGGATGAAGGAATTCCATTAGGAAATGAGACAGTAAAAGTAGTAGATTAGTTTTGTTATTTGGGTAGCAAGATAACTTCTGATGGCCGAAATGAAGAAGATTAGAATGGCTATGAAAAAAAAGAGGGTTTCTAAAGAAGAGAAATTTTTTGACGTCCTACATTAGTTTAAATGTTAGGAAGTCATTTCTGAAAGCATTTGCCTGGAGTGTTGCATTGTATGGGAGTGAAACGTGGACTATAAGGAGTTCAAACAAAAAGATGATAGAAGCTTTCGAAATGTGGTGCTACGTACAAATGATGACGATTGTAATGGTTGCTCACATAACTAATGAGGATGTGCTGAACAGAACTGAGGAGAAAGGAATTTCTTGCATATCCTGAGTAAGAGAAAGAATATATTGGTGGGATATATTATAAGATATCAAGGAATCGACATCTAAGCATTAGACGTGTGAGGGGTAAAAATCATAGAGAGAGGCCAAGGGACGAATACAGTAAGCAGATTCATGATGATGTAGGTTACCGTACGTATTATCAGATTAAGTGTCTTACACAGGACAGGGTAGCGTGGAGAGCTGCAGCAAACCAATCTGCGTACTGAAGACCGAACAACAACATATATTTTGTGACTCACTAACATAATCTATGATTTTTGGTGTATACCACGCGCAAACTGGCGATGGATTGAAAACATATACACCGATATTAGTAACAAAGTCACTACGATACTACATTGGTTTCAGGAAAATTAAGCACATTATAGAAAATCTATGTAGTATGAACATGAGTCACCAACATGCTCGACGTTACAGCTTGATATGCAACTACAAAAGAAAAGAAAATTGTAGGCCGATAATGCTCTTCTACCCGTGCGAAGCACGGATGGGGCTACTGGCAATTCATGAATTGTCACCCTGTAGGTAAATTATAGTGACAGTGTATCTGTATGTTTGTATTGCAAACAAATCTGTTGTTTATTGAGCTTTTGATGAAATTCGGAACGCTTGACCTTCAAAACATGTTGTGGTTGTTAGAGGATACTTTAATAACACATTTCAACAAAATCTATATTTCATACCAATCTTGAGAAAACTGTGCACTCATGACTTTGAAAAGAGGAAAATCACTTTTTACTTAAAATTCCGTATGGTGCGGGGAGGAGGTTACTTCAAATTCCGACTTGGACACAATCTACAGTTTTATTGCTATCTTGGTGAAAATTTGTAGTCTTGACATTCAAACCAAGTGGGGGCTCACTCTCCACATAAAATTTCGTACCGTGCAGGGCGGCATACTGACGTTCAATACAAGTCGAAGATCACTATCCACAATACAAGTTGATGACGGTAGTTTACAACAGAGACTCAGTTTTACCAATCACCATGAAAGTTAGAACATGCAAGAGTGTCTTCATGGAATTCGTTTTCGTACTCCGTAGTCCAAGGTAGTTGAGAGTAAACAGCCGATCAGTATGAACGTTTTGAAGACATTGCTAATTTTCATAGACAGAGGAATGAGGAAATGCGCTGATGGGAGTAGACAGACAGAGGGGCGAGGGGGAGGAGATGATCTGAGAGAGGGGAAGGCGAATAGAGAGAGAGAGAGGGGAGTCAGTGGAAATAGAGGAATGAAGAGGGTATTCAGTAACAGATTTACACAACCGCTTGCTCAACGGAGGTACCGTACACAGAGATAGGAAAGATGCACAGGTAACACCAATATTCAGGAAAGGTAATTTGAGTAAACTTAAAAAAAAATTAGAATGATTACCTATTTACTGTACGTTGCTCGAGCACCTCTTCCCCTCTGTCAATTTCAATTGTAGGTGTTGCGAATTTCATATTGTACTTTCTTTTCCAAACATCTCAAATAATAAAAAAAAAAAAACTCCTGTCCTGATGGTACTTTTCGAT
Organism: Locusta migratoria; assembly: GCA_026315105.1. Lineage (NCBI taxonomy): Eukaryota > Metazoa > Arthropoda > Insecta > Orthoptera > Acrididae > Locusta > Locusta migratoria. Next base: position 410,647,629 of record CM048746.1, on the reverse strand, counting down.
GTTCGTTTAGTGATATATTATGAGACTACCAAGCAAATGTGTTGCGAACATTAAAACGGCATTTGTTTTGTGATGGTTTTTCAAGCATCTCATTTTCTATGTCATATGTAATTTCAAAAGTATATTCATTGTTGCATCAACATAGCGTCTGCAAAACGTATCGCCAGTCCAGTTAGTAATGTGAAGTTAACAAATCGTAAAGTTTTCCCGAAGGCTGTATCTTAATTATATATAGCGGAAAAGCGCTAAGCGATATTCTACTTAAACCATTTTGTAGGACTTGTCAACGAGACGAAGTTTTGTAAAATTCGAATTTGTGTGCAAAGTTAAAAATCACAAAAATAACGTGTGCAAAGTCTGGTTACTAACGTTTTGGTGGCTACATTTTTTATCAAGACAATTCTGTCAAAATTGGTTACGGATAAACGAATTCCTTAGAAACAAAATGATAGGATTTTCTTTATTTAGGGAATTATAAAATGTTGCCTCCGTATATCTTATATACTATCGACTCTGTACCACTAAAAATTTAAAATTTACTACCTTGCTTCTTATCATATACTACAATATTTATTGCTACTTCACTGAGCACCGAGCGAGGTGGCGCAATGGTAATGCACTAAACCGTATTCGGGAGGGCGGTGGTTCAACTCCACCCCCGGCCATTCAGATTTAGGTTTTCCGTGATTTACCTAAATCGCTTTAGTCAGTTGCCGGGATGATTCTTTCAAAGAGACCAATCGATTTCCTTCTCCATCCTTACCCAAAACTCCGAGCTCCGTCTCTAATGACTAATATTCATAGAATATATGACTTCAACTGCTATTGGGCAAAGCTGAAAATGTGTACCCAGCCGGGATTCGAACCCGGGTCTCCTGCTTTCTAGGCAGTTGCGCTGACCCCTACACCACTGGGGACACAGTGATCACCGCACCTGCAAGGACTACCCATGCACGCCTCCCGTCAGATACAAATTCCCAGCTTCGCCCTGCCCATAGTACTCAAACTCGTAGTTTAACTAATTCCCGTAAGAGTAAGGGCTTCAAACTTGCCCACCCCTCCCCACTAACGATAGGATCATTGCCCGTCACCGGCATATTATATATATACATGTGGCGTCTGATCGGAAAGAACAGACGTCACATTCTGATCCTGCAGCTGTTATTATTTAATATTCATAGAATATATGACTTCAACTGCTATTGGGCAAAGCTGAAAATGTGTACCCAGCCGGGATTCGAACCCGGGTCTCCTGCTTTCTAGGCAGTTGCGCTGACCCCTACACCACTGGGGACACAGTGATCACCGCACCTGCAAGAACTACCCATGCACGCCTCCCGTCAGATACAAATTCCCAGCTTCGCCCTGCCCATAGTACTCAAACTCGTAGTTTAACTAATTCCCGTAAGAGTAAGGGCTTCAAACTTGCCCACCCCTCCCCACTAACGATATGATCATTGCCCGTCACCGGCATATTATATATATACATGTGGCGTCTGTTCGGAAATAACAGACGTCACATTCTGATCCTGCAGCTGTTATTATTTAATATTCATAGAATATATGACTTCAACTGCTATTGGGCAAAGCTGAAAATGTGTACACAGCCGGGATTCGAACCCGGGTCTCCTGCTTTCTAGGCAGTTGCGCTGACCCCTACACCACTGGGGACACAGTGATCACCGCACCTGCAAGGACTACCCATGCACGCCTCCCGTCAGATACAAATTCCCAGCTTCGCCCTGCCCATAGTACTCAAACTCGTAGTTTAACTAATTCCCGTAAGAGTAAGGGCTTCAAACTTGCCCACCCCTCCCCACTAACGATAGGATCATTGCCCGTCACCGGCATATTATATATATACATGTGGCGTCTGTTCGGAAATAACAGACGTCACATTCTGATCCTGCAGCTGTTATTATTTAATATTCATAGAATATATGACTTCAACTGCTATTGGGCAAAGCTGAAAATGTGTACACAGCCGGGATTCGAACCCGGGTCTCCTGTTTTCTAGGCAGTTGCGCTGACCCCTACACCACTGGGGACACAGGGCGAAGCTGGGAATTTGTATCTGACGGGAGGCGTGCATGGGTAGTCCTTGCAGGTGCGGTGATCACTGTGTCCCCAGTGGTGTAGGGGGCAGCGCAACTGCCTAGAAAGCAGGAGACCCGGGTTCGAATCCCGGCTGGGTACACATTTTCAGCTTTGCCCAATAGCAGTTGAAGTCATATATTCTATGAATATTAAATAATAACAGCTGCAGGATCAGAATGTGACGTCTGTTCTTTCCGAACAGACGCCACATGTATATATATAATATGCCGGTGACGGGCAATGATCCTATCGTTAGTGGGGAGGGGTGGGTAAGTTTGAAGCCCTTACTCTTACGGGAATTAGTTAAACTACGAGTTTGAGTACTATGGGCAGGGCGAAGCTGGGAATTTGTATCTGACGGGAGGCGTGCATGGGTAGTCCTTGCAGGTGCGGTGATCACTGTGTCCCCAGTGGTGTAGGGGTCAGCGCAACTGCCTAGAAAGCAGGAGACCCGGGTTCGAATCCCGGCTGGGTACACATTTTCAACTTTGCCCAATAGCAGTTGAAGTCATATATTCTATGAATATTAAATAATAACAGCTGCAGGATCAGAATGTGACGTCTGTTCTTTCCGAACAGACGCCACATGTATATATCTAATGACTAAGCTGTCAACGGAACGTAAAATCCCAAGCTTAATTTCTTTCTTCACTAACCAAAACTACAGAGATATAAGTATATAAAATGGAAAGTATAATGATCTAATCACAAAAGAACACGTACTCGAATGACGAAAAATGAAACATTATTATAAAACAGTAATCTATGGGAAGGTAATTTTGGTTGGATAGGCACTAATACCACTAGCTCTATTCCTGGTGCTGAAAGCCGCGAGTGAGTGGACGTGTAGTCTAAGGCGTCTTGCTGTGGAGTGCTCGTCTGCTTCCGGTCGGAGGTTCGATTCTGGCCCCTGACGTGTGTGTGTGTGTGTGTGTGTGTGTGTGATTGTGTGTTGGGTGTGTTTTCTCCAGAGTCTGACCGAAACATGATTTGTGGCCGAAACAATAACCGAATATTCGGTTTCTCTTCTAGTTTCGGCCTAAACCGTAAACGAAACTTGCGTAATTAAGTTAAAATTTTTGTATATTTACGTTACACCACAAGTTCCAAGTTTTTCCAAGTTTTTAAGATCCCCTTCCTGTACTAAACGTTCATGAGTATGAGTGAGCCTAGTCAGGAGTCCGTAGAAGATGACATGGAAGGCGAACAGACATAGACCGACGGTGCTTTTATTAAAGTACACCAAAATTGGACTCTTTTCTTCTTCTTGTGACATTTTCTACTTAAGAATGAAAAATTAAATTAAGTTAGACAATAAGTAAACTGGACTCGATACAGTGGAGTCTCGATATTCTGAGTCTCGTTATTATGAGTTTACAATAAATACTAGCGTCATAAAACAAAACAAGTACGGGTACATTCTGTCTTCACAAGAAAAGGCACTTCACCGTATAACGCGAGGGAAATAATCAAACTTTAAAACTTTTAGGGTTGCTATATAAATGAAAGTTTAAAATTTTTGTTTTTTAGAGAAAGGTCATATTTTTTTACATGTGTATTCTTTTCAAGGTCAATTTTCTTCTTTTTCACTCGTAAATTTCGATGCACATAGCTTCCACAAATTCCACAGGCCTGCATATCTTCTTGTAGGTTGAAAGTCTGTAGTTTTTATGTACACAACAAACATGCCAAATAGATACTACGAAATATCATTGCCTCAACATGACTACCAAAATACAAAATATGTAGGATGTAATCATTTGTTTGCTTCCATAAGTAGCCTTTACAATTGAGTTCTTGAGAACGCTAGCTGTATGTTACTATCTTCACTTCAGTTTTTTGCAATCGGCAAACAAATTTACATATATCCTTATTGGCATTTCCGAAGACGCAGCAGCTTCAATCAATGGTGTAGAAGGTATTTCGAAAAATAAAGTCACAGACCCGGCTAACAGTAAGATTGTTGTCAGAATAAATTTACGCAAACTGAACCGGAAAAGGTGTGTACCAAATGATCAATATTTTCTAAACCCATAATGCTTATTAAGAAAAGCTCCTCACTTTCAAGGAAACTCATTAATAAAACTTTTCAGCATAACAATAAGATAACCCGTTCCATTACGTACAATACTGATTAAGTTAAATCGTTGCTAACCTAGTGTATCACTATAAGGTAAGACTTCTTTATATTGTGTTTAGTAACAAAATACCCACAATTTTTATGAGGGAGGAGAGCCTCCTAGCAGTTAAACGGCGCGCCGACAACTCAAGTAAAGCGTTATTGTTGAATGAATCCATCCAGAACATGGCCGGACTTCATCAGTATGTTCAAGAAAGCTAATTTCGACCAAGTCGAAGAATTGGCTGAAACTGGCCGTAAGCGAAACCGAATATTCAGTCGGTCCTTAGTTTTGTCCTTAGCATAAGTAAATATAAGTATTTTGTATTATTTGTGCCCGCTGTGTCATATATGTCGTGTAACGACATTGTAAGACACTTCTATATGAAAAAACTATTTATTAATTACGACAGACCTGTTTCAGCACAATTGCCGTCTTCAGGTTTCTCTGAAGGTAATATAGATAACATAGGAATAATATTGCAATTTTGAACATATATAATATAGTTACAATAAGTTTACGTACATTAATCTTTACTTCCTTGTATCGTAGTTGTCTTATTTGCTGTCATGGCGATTTGTCTATTTTATTACTGTTAATAGTGAACACATTTAATATCATTCTTAAATATTAGTCGAATTTAGAATTTAATTTTTTAAAACTTTCATGTTTTGACAGCTATTTTGACAGCTCAGTCAGCGTTGTTACATGGTTAGAATCGTTTATATTTCATTGGCATTAATTAATTATATCTCTGTACAGGTTTTGTTAAATTTGAAATGTGATTATTTATATTATAATGTACACTTTATAGAACTGGTTATGCCGAACTTTTCTACGATTTGCAAGATAACGATTTAATCAAGTTATTAGCATAATTGTTGTTTGCAGCGATTACTATTAATTTCGTAATAGTATGATCTCTGCTACGTATTTTGTAGATTTCGACTATCTGTTTATCTCTTTGGCAGGATAGTATAAATAGAATTTCCTATGTAGTTTTTATGTTTCATATCGATCTGTCCATAAAAATGTTTTGAAGAACAATAACTGTGTGTAAATAAATTTCAGTTTCTTCAAGGACGTTCATCTTTTTGTCCCTTTCGCGTAATGTGTAAAATGTCAAAAGCTCCTTCTATTTCGTCAGCTATTTGTTGTTGTGATTTCAATTTCTGGATGAACGTTTATCTGTTGCTGTCACTATTTCTAACATGTTCGCGATATCGGATATTGAAGTTCCTTCACGTCTGCCGTATGTAAAACATATCACACTGCTTACATTTGATTATATATTTTCCAGGATTTGTTTATATAACTGTTTTTATGTGTCCTTATTGCAGCAGGGTTCGTAGATTGTGTCGTGTCTCATAAGCCAATTTTGCGTCAGTACGTTTTGGTACTGCACAGATAGTGTGAAATAATTTTTCCAGATATGTGGTGAGTATGTATATAATTTTTTGTTTTGTTTGATACGTGTTTCCCTTGTCAACGTTTTTTGAAATATGTGCGGTATGATGTAGGGTTTAGTGGATTTATTATAAATAAATGTGACAATTTTAGGATGAATATCACATTTTGATATGCGATATATATATATATATATATATATATATATATATATATATATATGGAAAAATATTCAAACTATCAGTACCTATGATATTAGTCAATATTATCTCTTTCAAAATTGCAACATTATTCCCATGTTATCTATATCATCTTCACACAAAACCGAAGATAGCCATTGTGTTGAAAAAGGCCTGTCGTAATTAACAAATAATTCCTTCATATAGCGGCGTCTTTGATACAGCAGAGTTTCTTAATTTAAGTAGTTTGTACATCTAGGGACTAATGACTACTGCAGCTTGGACCCATGTGAACTGGGCATTTGTCAGACTGCTTTAGTGCTGCCCGCCACACCTGCTTCAAGGTGCGGACGTGGCTCCGCTTCCACCACAACGGCGCTCACACCGGCGCAGGCGCGGCCGTGTCAGCTTCCTGCCGTGGCCCAATTCGCGCCGTCCCAGCACAATCCAATAGTTCCAAAAAAGGCGCACAGCTTCGCTGCGCCGCTCCGCGCGTACTGTGCACGGTTCGATTTGCGCCTGGCCTTGCGGTGGAGTAGTGAAGTTGAAAACTGTGTCAGTTCCGGGTTAGATTTTAAGGCATTGGCGGTTTTATATGCATTTTCTGGTTGAAGTGGTTGTTTCGTCAAGTACCAAAATTGTCGTCAGCGCATGCTGCTAATGCTTCGCAATCGAATTTCGCACATACATTGGGTCTGTACGACGTGGGACCTTTCCACCCTTCTTACTCAAAGGAGGTTTTGCTTTTGATTTGCAGGGGTTAGTTATAAGAAACCGTAAGTTGCACCAAAACTTTCGTCTCTAGTTTTCCTGTTTGAACACACTAGTAATAACTACACAAATTTTGAAGAGGTTTTCACATGTACCTTTTGCACATTTTGGGAGACATTTAGAATAAATTTATTTATTAAAAATCGTAGTACAGAAACGATATTGTTATTTATGTAATTGTCTGGAAGCATCACGTCTTTTTCACAGAACCATTAATTTTTCCCTTATATTTCAATTTATTGATGGGAGGTTTTGCAGGGGTTAGTTATAAGAAACCGTAAGTTGCACCGAAACTTTCGTCTCTAGTTTTCCTTTTTGAACACACTAGTAATTCCTACACAAATTTTGAAGATGTTTTCACATGTACCTTTTGCGTATTTTGGGGAGACATTTAGAATAAATTTATTTATTGAAAATTGTGGGACAGAAACGATATTGATATTTATGTAATAGTCTGGAAGCATCACGTCTGTTTCACAGAACCATTAATTTTTCCTTTATATTTCAATTTATTGGTTGGAAAGCAAACTGATTGATGTACATAGTAATTTCTGGGCCTCTTAGCTACTTCTTGATTCCTTTTTCATACTCTAACTGTCCTGCCCTTAACTTTTGTAGTCTCGCTGCCTGAAGCACTCGGTAGCGTCTCTTCAGTATGAGCTGGCCCTGAAACTGTTGGTGCTACACAATGTCTTAACTTTAATTATTTGTTTAGTGCCATAAGTATAAACAACTAATGCATGTGGGCACTTCAGTTCTTACGATAGTTTTCACGGCAAAAACAGAATAGTACATACAGTACTAAATTAGTTGATATTGATAACATTATCCTAGTGCAGCATTTTAACACTTTAACGTCAATGTTCACAGTTATTTGCTTGAGGCTATAGCAAAGTTACATAACAGATTATCAAGTCAACACCATTACCTAAAATTTAGTGCACAGTAGATACCGGTAGATTCACACAGTTCACAAGTTACATCACAGATTGAGGATTCGCAGTTCATTTGAGTATGAGCGGTTTTTCTTGAAAACAGGAGTAGTAATAATTTTCTGATCTCATAATCTGCACAGTTGTTTACAAAACGGTTAGGTCAGAATTTGACACTCGAATTAGACTATACAGTACTATTAAAATTTGGTTTACAGAAATTATTGTTTGATGGAAAATTAATAAAAAATCTGGGATCAATTAATGTTGCGATGGGGGATACCCCAATAATTTTTGACTGGCAGCCGTATTACATAAAGAAATTTATTAGAGTAAAATATTCAACTTTCTAATTACGGCATCAGTCAATCAATGTAGTATATCAAAAGAAAGGTAAAAGCAGCGGCAAAAAACGCATTTCGTCAAAGTCCAGAATCTAACAATAGTTTAGTTAGTACTGGTACAAAGTTTTAATTTCGATTATTACGTAAATTAACAAATTTTGGATGATTCCAGATACCTTACTATAAAGGGACAGTGTTCATCTATACACTTCCATGGGCCATTACATTTAAATATGCCGATTGAAATATGATGAGATGTTGTTACATCTTCAATTAACAAAATTTCATTATTAATGGCTTTACTAATTACCACAGTGTGTTCACACTGTTACACAGAAAAGGATGAATAATAAATTTACCTTGGAGAAGACCTATTTACGTACTTGCTATTTTGAATGTATCTATTGTGATTACTGCTTATGTTTGCAAATGAATATATGAGATTGTGACAAAAATAACTTAAGCTAAAAGAGGAAAATACTGAGGCAGATAAAATTGGAGGTGGTAACCTTGCTTTGTTACAATGCCCCCAATCCCGATTTTTCCTAACAATCACACATTTCGTTTTACACGTATCCCAGTGTGCTTTTATAATTCCGTGACCTTTAATAAAACACCGTGTGTTACGAGCGATGGACCTTAAAGTGTTACAGTATTTAGTAAATAGTTGAAAACAGTAAATATCCTACAGTGAGAAGTGGAAGAAAATTTATTTCAGAAAATACCTTTATAGAGATTGAATATATTTCCTATTATTGCTGATGACGGTTTCCCAAGTTTGTGCCAAATTATGCATGCCTAACAGGACCGTCTACATTGTTGAGGTATCTGACTATTCGGAATACTTCAGTAGAAGCTTCACCAATCATATCAAAATATTATTACAAGACATGGTTCATTATAAAAACAGACCAAAATCTGTTGGGCTAAAATCATGCCTCTTTAAAATTGTTATCTCCTACGTACGAGAACATTGATACTTTTGTCATTCTTTTGCCACCTGCCTTTTGTTCTTCGCTCAATCACATGTAACTAATGTAGTAGCAAGTTCAACTCTTCAACAGATTCTGTAAACATTCTAGCCTCGTATGGAATTAGATCCCATGTTTTTCTTCGATACTCTCTAAAACGTTCATTAACTAGTACGTGATATTGGTAGTGCGAAGGACCAGACAACTTCCACTTTTGGCCTGTTCTTAGTTCTTTTGAGGACAACACCGTGATAATGTAATACACAACTCACAGATACCTTTCTTAACGTGTTGTAGTTCTTAATTGGGTTTGGGGTATGGATTCGATTTTTATGTAGGCACGCTCGTCTCTTTGCGAAATCCTACGCGTCTCGTTTTCAGCTTCAATTTTAATAGTGGACTAGCTGCGCGACGTGTCTTCATGAGGCTAGGTTTAAGCATCTACCGTAAGACAAACTGCATGGATTAGGATGTGAATAAAATACAGGGAACAACGTTATGGGGGAGATAACTTTTATAGAACTTACACACACTACTAGCCATTAAAATTACTACACCAAGAAGAAATGCAGATGATAAACGGGTATTCTTTGGAAAAATGTATTACACTATAACTGACATGTGATTACATTCTCATGCAATTTTAGTGCATAGATCCTGAGAAATCAGTACCCAGAACAACCACCTCTGACCGTAATAACGGCCTTGATACGCCTGGGCATTCAGTCAAACAGAGCTTGGATGGCGTGTACTGGTACAGATGCCCATGCAGCTTCAACACGATACCACAGTTCATCAACAGTAATGACTGGTGTTTTGTGAGGAGCCAGTTGCTCGGCCACCATTGACCAGACGTTTTCATTTGGTGAGAGATCTGGAGAATGTGCTGGGCAGGGCAACAGTAGAACATTTTCCGTATCCAGAAAAGCCAGTACAGGACCTGCAACATGCGATCGCGCATTATCCAGCTCATATCTAGGGTTTCGCAGGGATCGAATGAAGGGTAGAACCACGGGTCGTAACCTATCTGAAATGTAACGGCCATCGTTCAAAGTCCTGTCGATGGGAACAAGAGGTGACCAAGATGTGTAACCAGTGGTACGCCGGATGATACGGCAATATGGCGATGACGAATACACGCTTACAATATGCGTTCACCGCGATGTCGCCGAATACGGATGCAACTACCATGAAGCTGTAAACAGAACCTAGATTCATGTAAAAAAATGTCGTTTTTTCCTTTCGTGCAACCCAGCTTCGTAGTTGCGTACACCATCGCAGGCGCTCCTGTCTGTGCTGCGGCGTTAAGGGTAACCGCAGCCACGGTATCCGAGCTGATAGTCAATGCTGCTGCAAACGTCGTCGAACTGTTCATGTAGATGGTTTTTGTCTTGCAAACGTCCCAATCTGTTTACTCAGGGATCGAGACGTAGCTGCACGATCCGTTACAGCCTCCTTACTCGAGGCATCACAACAACGTTTCACCAGGCAACGCCGGTCAATGGCTGTTTGTGTATGAGGAATCGGTTGGAAACTTTCCTCATGTCAGAACGTTGTAGGTGTCGCCACCGGCGCCAATCTTGTGTGAATGCTCTGGAAAGCTAATCATTTGCATAACACAGCATATTCTTCTTGTCAGTTAAATTTAGTGCAATTTTAATGGTCAGGAGTGGATTGTAGACAGCGCATGAGAGGAAAGTGTAGATACAGAAGTGTTACTTGTACCATACTGAAATGGAGTTAAAATGACTTCTCATGGTAACGATGTTAGTAAGTCATGAAGTAAGTAACACTTATTTCCTTTGTAAATATTTTATTTGAATAATAGAATTATTTTTGTGTGACAGAGGAATTCAGTATCTGTCAAGATGTTAGCTGTGGTCTTTCTTCATCTAACAGCTCAGTAACAAGCTCATTGATTATCTCTGATTACTTTGCGTTTTTCATCCGGTAAACTTCCTGCCAAAGTAATCAATATACACGTATTCCGCTGTGAAAGTAGACTTGCTATTCATTTATCAACAGTATGACTTCTACACTGGTCTTCCTCTTGTTTTTCAATTCAGTACTTGCACGACCATCACCTCTGTTGAGGTTTTTCAGGTCTACGTGTCTCGGTGCAGAACATGACTTTCATGTGACAATTCGCTATCGATACCAAGTCTAGTTTACAAAACTTGTGACACCATAAAATTTTGGTTTACAAATTTGCTTTGAACTACAGTTCTCGCATAAATAAAATTTTACGCAGTAAGTGATTTACACGTCAGTACTAATTCTGACACATCTCTTTAAAGCGTTCCTCTGCATTAATTTGATTGTCTCAAGGAACAAAGCACGAACATGCCACAAAAAATTTCTTATGTGTTGTTTATCTGAAGTTACTACACATTCAAACTCACCAATTTTCGTAAATACCAAATTTCAAATTATTCTTACTTTTACAAAGCTTATTAAATAATATTGCTACTTTTTGGATGAACTGATATACCTACCAAGTTACAAATTTATATTTAAATGTTTGTTAGTCGACTCATCGCTCAAACAAACCGATATTAATCTTGCGCCATAAACGAAAGTAATCTTAGCTAATACAATGTAAAATAGACACCTATCGTGTCGCACACAGTAGCCATGTCTTCAGTGGTTTTGCGTATTTTTGAACTTATTAGTTGACTTCGACAAAAATATGCCTGAAAGTGGTATTCAGTAATATTTCCAACTTCTATGCGACTTAGATGTTTAATTCATTAATTGCTTCAATTGTTGACGTTTCTGCTGCAAGAATCACTCTGAATATAAGTAAACTAAGTTAAGCAATATTTGTCTCTGATTTTGAGGCATAAAATAGTTACGTGAATGTTCTGAAATCAATATCTACATTTAAATGTAGATGAGTACTCATAAATTCAGGCCTGAGTGCCTGGCAGAGGGGTTTCAGGTTATTTCTCTACCGTTACGAGATGAAATACGATAGCGTCATTTGCTAACACTCTAAGGGTCTGTTCAGATTGTCTTTACATACGTAAGAATAAGGAATTGCAGTGTACACTACGCTAGGGAACGCTAGATATATGTTTCAGTCGATCTCTTTCCGTCAGTTACTGCGAACAGTATCCTCTCTACAACTACATACATACTGCACATTCCACCCAAAGGTACGGTGGGTACTTAGTACCATTACTAGTAACTTGTTTCCCTGTTCCACTCCCATACAGAAAGAGGTAAAAACGAATGCTTGTATACATCTGTACGAGCTCTCTGATCATTGTGGTCTTTACGCGAAATGTACCTCGATGGCAGTAGAATCGTTCGGCAGTCCGCTTCAAATTCCGGCCCTCTAAATTTCTTCAATAGTTTTTCACAAGAAGAACCTCACCTTTTCTCCAGCGACTCCCGTTTGAGTTCCCGAAGTATTTTAGTAACACTCGCGCATTGATCGAATCTATCAGTAACAAATCTAGCCACCTGTATCTGAATTGCCTCTAAGTGTTCCTGGTGGGAATCGCAAACACTTGGAATATTCCTACATATATACAGTCAATTTAGAAGATGTACAAAGAGTGCTGATCGGTAGCACAGTTTTAGCTTGCCAGACTTCAACTCCAAAGGTTGCGGGTTCTATTGCAGCCAAGACCTAGGATTATTATCTGTCACTTTCCTCTTCTTTCGCCTCTGGCAGTGTTGTTGATGTGAAAAATATAAACCCCGTGGTTCGGAACCAACGTTAAACTGTAGATCCCCCTATAACTGGCTGGATAATTCAGTTCGAAGTTTGGAGGAAGGCAATGGCCTACCACCTCCAAACAGGACCATACCTAGTTAAAGCACTGAAGTGTTCAAACCAATCTTCTGATTTTATCAAAGCAAGACTTACTAGTCTCCAGGGAGTTTCTGCGATCGTTATATGAACAAAATTCTTGAATATCAGTCTCCAGATCGCTGTTCACAGTAACGACTCTGAACATTCGTTCATCACAGGACAGGTTACTCTGTAAATTCAAAATGTGATCTGAAGATGGGCAGCTGTCCCGAAACCGGTCATGTTTTTGAAAATTAAAGCGATCTGGAGACGGATATTCAAGAGTTCAATCTTCGGATTGTCGATTACTTTACCTTTTTTTTTCTTGTTCTTTTTTACAGATTTTGTATGTTCTAACCACTTAAATGGTAGCCTGAACTTTCCGGAAGGGATGTAGTATCGGCAATTACAATGATGCGTCACGGCCTAAACGGCTGAAGGACGCAGTCCGTTCCACTAAATCGCGTTCTGGGCGTATAAATAAGCTTGTAGAGTAGGTGAGGGTAACTTTCACGAACTGCTTGCCGAATTCACATACCAACATAAGTTTAATTCTCTCCATATTAGATGGAATTGGGACGCAGCTGATTAGATTATAGAGGTGGATGAAAATACCAACAGCTGTATGCAAATTGTTTATTAAATTTTATGCGACCGGTTTCGATACTTCACTACACCATCTGCAGGCCCCCGTTGTGTGCTTTTAATAACAATTATACAACGGGGGCCTGAAGACGTAGTGAATCACCGAAACCGTTCGCATAAAATTGAATAAAGAATTTGCATCCAGCTGCTGGTATTTTCATCCATCTATATATGCCAACATTAGTTCGCGAGGCACTTCACATTATGGAGTAACAAACCAAAGTAAACTGCACTATTCTCTCGATACTCCATGCCAACGACTTGTGCCTTTGATAGAAAATTCTTTTCTGTCCACCCACTTCATTTGTTTTCATTTATTTTAGCATGTGGAGGATTATTTCTTATAATTATTTCCCAGGTCGGATCCGGCCTGCGGGTCGCCGGTTGCACTACCCGTGCTTTAAGCCCCTTTCACGCAATCGACTTCATTGTCTCAGTTGCCGCGGCCGATTAGCAGTGCGCACTGCGGCGCCGTGCTGCGGTGCGCGTGGCCGTTCGTCGTCGGGTGTTCGAGTCCCCCATGGGACACGCATGTTTGTGTTGTCCTTAGGTTATTTTATCTTAGTTTGTAAGTTACTGCCTTGTGACCACGCCTGATAGATTTACAAACATTTGATCTGAGTTTTGTCTCAGTTGATTTATGGAGAAGAGTGGGTATACTGCAGCCTACCTGTCGTGTTATTCGCGTACTACGTCCCGCCTGTCTCGACTGATACTTTAAACGTTCGCTTCAAGATGGTAGAGCTGTCTGCTGTACGTCACCGCACCTAAACGATTAAATGAGGATATGAGGGCACTGTATACGTAGACGCAAGGAATGGTTATAGAGTTTATTAGCGACCATAGGAAGATACATAGTTGATAAGCTTGTGAAAGTCAAGCGATAAGAAATGTTCAAATGTTTTTAACGCTGCAGTGTTCTTCAGTCCCTAGGCTTACACTACTTAAATGAAGTTATGCTTAGGACAAAACATGACATCTCGTAATCACTGAATTATTGCTAAAATAACAATTGTTAATCCACTAATAGATAAGTTATTGTTAAATGTGTGAAATTATTTAGCTAATATTAAAGCTAAAATTATTGCTCCAATTGCTCCAGTTATAAGTCATGGTCTATAATCTACTATATGAATGGGTGATTATTATTGTTTGTTAAGTTTAATCAACATCTCTTGAATATAATGTTATTAATATCGAAAATACATATGCTTGAATTTAAGCTAGACATTCGTACGCGTGGGAGGACTCGACCTTCAGACTGGAAGCTGCCACGCGCTCCGGAGTAAGATGCCTTAGAGAGCACGGCAATTGCCACGTGGCCCAGGTGGTGAATTCTCTTCACTGGTGACTACTGAAAAATAGGAAAATTTCGTTAAACTTCTGAAGAACTAGACATTTAGCCGGAGAAGGTAATATATAGCTCTGGACATATCAGAGAGTATCTAAACTGCAGTAAATATTGCATTCATATTTTAGTTTTCACATGTCCTTATCTTCCTAAGCATCAAATAACAACGAAAATTGTTTTTCCTCGTTTGATAATTCATTTTTCACTTGTGAAATAAGCTTCATTTAAAGACGATTATGTTTTTACGTTAATATTTACGCATAGTATAGGTGTTTCTTATATAAAATGCTTCTTCTTTCAGGTATGTCGTTTGTTTGTGGGAGAAAGCTAGCAGAAAGAAAAAAAAAAACAAAGCAAACAAAACAATGTAAGTGAAACCATTTAGTTAATTGGAATGAGGTACATCAGAATAGGTGAACTTCAAATGTTAGCAGACGCCACTGCAGTTCATTATTTCTGCGCTTGCGGAGTAAGTGTGTAGCATACTTGAAAATTTACAACTCCAAACTCGGCTTAATCTACAGATCGTTGACGTCATAGAGGCACTCACCATACCGTTTGGCTGTCAATTTCCACAAAGACATTAACGGTGTACGCACCTGGAGTAGTCAGTTTTGTCTACAACGTCGCTCCTGTAAAACGGGTTTTTGCGCAAGATGAAAGCAAACGTGAGAGTCTCGAAACTCGCAGTGATTTTCCGCAACTAGTAACTACAGCGCAGCAAGCGGCACGGTCGTACTGCGAAACAGTAGTGCGTTGAATGTATGTTGCATGTGACGCAGCATATTCGTAAAACTCTCAGTTTATTAAGGAGCATTTGTGGCGCTATAAATTTTAGCAGCTGTCAAAAATATAATCAATAAATCGCTCGTCGGCAAAGAAAGCTGAGATGTAAAAATGTTACGAATAACAAATGTTCATTTACGGTGATTGGTTATACTTTTAGGTACGGAAGAAAATCTTTGACAAGTCATTCACTTCGAAGCTAAGGCTCTCAATGGTAATCACAAAAGCTTAACCATAGGTTGATAATATAATTTTTGTGTAAAAGTAAGGTCTGAACGGGTCCGATTACAGTTAATCAACTATTTAAGTAGAGCATCCTTAGTGTCGTACCTCAGTTTCACAAAAATTAGAGGTCTATTTACAGAATACTTTGGCGGTCACCTACTGGCTTGAAAAATTGAACGCGTAAATACAAATAAATAATGTATCTATGTATAAACTCTTGATATTACCAGACACAATTTTGAAGATATGAAGTTTCATACACGCCAAGTACCCAGAAACATCCTCGTAAGTACATGCAAGGACAGAAACAACGATAACGTGAAAAAGGAGTTCAGTAAGGAGATGTAGAACCTACCCTAAAGGAATGTAAAAGTCTTACCTAGTTTTGATAATATTATTATGCCCGAAATACGGTAAAACAAAACTCAAAACGTGAAAGTGCTCACCGACCACGCGAATATAATCGTAGTTATTTCCTTTTGAACTTGAACGCATCAGGTTGCAATTCCTTTCTGCTCATAAACGTTCTTCGACAATACGATTATGACTTGCTATTGTGAGGTGTATAAGTGCAGACAATATGAAACTTAAAGAACTATCAGTTTTATGACTCATGGTCGAAAAATAATAACACACTTTATTAACAGACGAATGGGGAAAAAAGCTGAAGGAATCCGAACTCGGGAAGATCAGTTTGGATTTAGGAGAAATCTAGGAACACGGGAAACAACACTCACTTGACGACTTATTTTAGAAGATAGGCTAAGAGAAGGCAAATCTACGTTGTTAGCTTTTGTAGATCTGGATAAATCATTTTACATTGTTGACTGAAATACACTCTTTCAAAATCTGAACGTAGCAGGGGTAAAATATAGGGAGTGAAGAGTTATATTCAACGTCAGCACTGATTAGAGTCGAAGTGTATGAAACGGACGCAGTGATTGGTAAGAGAGTAAGACATATTTGTAGCTTTCCCCAGAGGTTGTTAATCTGTACACTGAGCACGCTGTGAAGGAATCTTAGGAGCGATTTGGAGAGGGAATTAAAGTTCAAAGAGAAGAAATAAAAACTTGACAGTTTGTCGATAAAATGGTAATTATGTCAGAAACAATAAAGTACCTGCAAGCACGGTTGAACGCAACGGACAGTGCCTTGAAAGGAGGGTATAAGATGAACATTGACAAGAGTAGGATAAGGGTAATGAAATGTAGTGGCAGAAAATCAGGCTATGCTGATGGAATTAGATTAGGAAATGAGACAATAAAGGTAATAAATGAGTTATTTGGATAACAAAAGACTTAACATGTCATAAGTAAAGAAGATATAAAATGGAGAGTGGATATTGGAAGAAAAGAGTATGTTAAGAAACGAAATTTGTTAACATCCACTATTAATTAATGTTAGATTGTCATTTGTGTGGAGTGTGGCATTGTATGGGACTGGAAAGTGGACGATCAGGAGTCGAGACAAAAGGTGGAAGAAGCTTTTGAAATGTGGTGCTACAGACGAAGATTAGATGGCTATATCGAGTAACTAATAAGGAGGTGCTCAACAGAATTGGGGAGAAAAGGCGTTTCTGACACGCCATTACCAAGAGATAGAGATAGAATTGTGGGACACATGCTGAAATATCAGGGTATCGTCAACTTAGCATTAGAAGGAAGTGCTTGTGGTAAAAATGGTAGAGGGAGACGAAAGACGAATACAGTAAGCAGGTTCGAAAGGATGTAGGTTGCCGCCCTTATTCTCAGATGAAGAGGCTTGCGCAGGTTAGGTTAGCGTGGTGAGCTGCATCAAACTGTCAGCGGACTGAAAACCACAACAGTAACATTGCATACTGTATCAGTTACACTGGATTGATACATTATTATTTCAAACCTGATTGCCATTAACATAAGCAGTGACATTACTTAATGTCGTTTTTATATTTCTACTAGCTGAAAACCCTGCGTTGCCCGGGTATATATTTATTTATTCCTGCCATTTCGCCGCGGTGGAGTAGCCGAGCGGTCTAAAGTGTCTCGCTGCGGAGCGCGCGGTTGTTCGCCGTGGAGATTCGAGTCCTCCCTGGGGCATGGGTGTGTGTTTGTTGTCCTTAGGTTAGTTTACCTACGTTAAAGTAGTTTGTAAGCTACGGACTGATGACCACGCAGTTTGGTCCGATAGATTTACAAACATTTGAACATTTGAACCTGCCATTTCTTCGGTATATATTCATTTGTGTATGGGCTGTATAACTGTAAAATCTCTTGAGAACACAATTAGTAGTAAAGAAGTAATAGATTAAAACTTGTTGCGTGATGGGGCAGTTTTCTGTAAAAGATACTGTTTATATGCTCATGTCTCATTAATTACATATTGTACTTTGATACAATTTAGAAGGTACACTCAACTATATGCATGTATAGTATCTGTAAAACTTCCTGCAGCCACAATTTCTAGTGTAAAAATTATAAATTGTAACGTCATACCGACAATCGTAGTTTTAGTCCATGAACAGCAGAACGTTACTGTTTATGTGCTCATATGAACTACGTGTCGTATTATGATACAATTTAGAAGCTACATTCAACTATATAAGTGTATACTATCTGTAAAATTTCCTGTCGGTACAATTTGTTGTGTTCAAATTATAAATTGTAACGTCATACCGAGAGCCGTAGTTTTACTCCGTAAACAGAGGAAAAGTAGTAAGCGAGAAACCTTTTTCCTTTCATCATTTTACTATGGCTGCCGGCGAGAAATGGTTTAATAAAGGTTTGAAATTATGTTTAAAGTTGGTTGCAAGTTGCTAAGGACTGCCATTCTTATACAGTGTATTTCGAAATTATCGCCGCATTATATGACATTATTTGCGATTTCTATTGGTTATGACGTAATATCTTTTGAACCATATGTCCTATATGATTATTAAACCTGCAGCAATTGTACCTCACGGCAAAGAATGTGTGTACCAAATTTGGTTGAAATCGGTCCAGTGGTTTAGGAGAAAATGAGCAGTATTGTCGCTAAATGCATCAGTTTTCCGCGCATCTCATTGTTTATGACGTCATATCTCGTGAACTATATATCGTATGTGATTCTTACACTTATGGCGACCGTTCTCATGGATTTAAGCTTACGTGTACAAAATTTCATAAAGATTGGAACAAAATTGTAGATTTCTATGCAACACGTACAAATATACGGACACTCTCCTTTATATATTAGATCAGAAAATTTGAACCAGTTTAGTGACAAGGAAATATAAAAGTAACAGCATTAAGAGCGGTAACTTCTCAGTTTGTATCACTGCATTCCTCTGTTACTGACTACAAGCCGCTAGGAGCTCTATCATCGCTTCAGCTGCAAATTATCCCTTGTGGAGCCGGCCGCGGTGGCCGAGGGGACTGAGGCGCTCCAGTCACGATCTGCACGGCCACTACGGTCGGGGGTTCGAATCCCCCCTCGGGCATGGATATTTGTGCCGTCCTTAGTATTGGTTACTTCATAAGTAGTTTGTAAGTTTAGGGACTGATGACCCCGTAGTTAAGTCCCATAAACTCTACAAACATTTGAATTATCCCTTGTAGAGTTTCGCTGCTGGGTGTCAGACTGAAGAGTGCGTGTCCTGATTGTGGCGCGGGTTGCTGTGTTCGCAGGCGACGGAGCTGCCGGACGTGGCGCCCCCTCTGGTGCTGGCGGGGCCCCCAGCCGGCGTGCGCTGCAACGGAGGGGTGCTGACGCCCGTCGCCGCGGGAACCGCCACCGCCAAGGAGCTGCACCGTGACAAGGGTCAGAGGCTCTGCATGCTCACTTTGGTGCTGTAGATACTGTGATTAGTAGGGGAGACCGGGACAAGTTTTTACAAGGGCAAGTTGTTACTTGACAAAATTGAGCCTTAGAGCAGTTTCTTCCGTAATCCACTGCACTGTGCGTATCACTGATCATTCGTGAGGTTTTTTTTTTTTTTTTTTTTTTTTTTTCATATTATCAATTTGATTCGATGCAGATCCTCCTACATTTGAATACAATTTGTAGCAACGGTCCCTGAAATAGTAATTATTATTACAACGCGCTTTTATATTAAATATATTGTGGAATATTAGAATAAAAAACACATGTTCATAAACGCAGTTTATGAGTTGTAAGCGTCAAGTGCTTAAAACCACACGAGCTTTCGGCCAAGCACTCCTCCTCCATTGTCAAGTGGTATGACTGCCTGGTGGCTGCTAGTGCCGCCTTATATACGCTAGATACCAGCCGTGTCGTCACTGGTGTCCGTGCTTTCTCCATATATGGTAATGTTTCTGGTTCGGTGGCCGGCGTGCCCGCTTCAACTTCGCGATCGCCGGGTTCCACGCTGCGTTGATCTGCAGGCCACCGTATCTATTGAAGGTGCAAAAAACCTTCCTGATTGCTGCAAAAACACCCATTTGGATATCTATTGAAAGTGTCATCACTGATTTTAATTTGTGTTGCTTCCTTAAGTACGCAATCCCAGAAACCGTTGGTGCGAGCCACGACCGAGTTATCATCAGTCTTGATTCGGTGGCCGTTTTCCAACACATGTTCTACTAAATCTGACTTCTCTGGGTAGCGTACAAACTGTACGAAACATAGAACAACGCAGAAAGGAGCATGAGACGTGTCATTGTGTACGCTATCCAGAGAAGTCAGCTTTAACAGAACATGCGTCGTAAAACGGCCACCGAATGAAGTTTGATGATACCTCCGTCGTGGCTCGCACCAACGGTTTCTGGAATTGCGTAATTAAGGAAACAGTTAAATTAAAATCAGTGATAACACTCTCAATAGAGACGGCGGCCTGCTGCTCAACGCGGCGTGGAACCCGGCGATCGCGAAGTTGAAGCGGGCACGCCGGCCACCGAGAGAAAACATTACCATATAAGGAGATGGCACGGACACCAGTGACGTCACTGCTTGCAGCTAGCGTATATCAGGCGGCACCAGCAGCCACCAGGCAGTCATAACACTTGATAATGGATGAACAGTGCTTGGCCGAAAGCTCGGTTGGTTTTAAGCACTTGTCGCGGTTGCACACCCGGGAACCTTTTATTCAGAAAAGAGTGGCGAACCAAATACTGAAGAAGTGGGTCATGAGTGACCCAGCCGCTGTTCTAGTCTTAATACACAGATTCAATCAGGTGACCTGGATCGCTGAATAGTTTCCATAATCCTAATTCCATTCGTGCTAATCTGACATGTAATTAATTGCCTATATATCTAAAAATGCACGATTCTCGGCTCACTTACATTCTTTCTTCTACGTAGCGTTGCTTTACTTCCCGTAAGTCCTCAGTTTTTGCAGCCGTACCAGCGACATCAGACACCCGTCAGCTGCAGTCGCCTTTGACTAACGTAAGCCGCAACGCCTCCGGCGGCGAAACTAATGGTCTGAGGTGGCGCACCTCAGGAAAAAGAGTGTGATGGATAGATGGGAAGTGAGGCCTCTACAATTCGTATGACGTACCGAATTACGAAACGTTTACGCTTCTTTCCAGCTCGAAGGAATAACTTGTACTTTCACTCACGCTTCCCTTTCTCTAATTTTGTAAACGTTACTGTGTGAATTCTTTATTTAATTGTGAACAGTATAATTAAATACTTTTATTTTCACTGTTTTTCAGTTCGAGTACATACCTCCGATTTGTTAAGCTTTTCAATTCCCCAATGCACCCCACGTATACCCTCCTATCCCACCCCTATATTTTTGTCTATTTGTTTATTTATTTATAATAGTGTGCCAGGTTTCTAATATTTCTAATATTTGTGTGACCTTGTGTTTTGAACTATCCACAAAACATTAGTTTCTTGTTTATTATTTTTTATACACTGTAGTCATGTTGTAAGAATTTATGTTTGCACTCTTTTTCTATGTATGGTATTTATGTTTCCTATTTTCAATACTATTAAATTACAGATTTCATTCAAATATTTATTTACACTGTAACTGCTAGATCAAAGAAGTTAATTTACTTTTCTGCAAGTAACATCTCTTCTGGTTTACTGAAAACACAAGTTCTTTGACTGCACTTCAGTAAACGTCTGATGATGGCCTAATAAGATGAAAATCGATTCACAAAATAAAGAAACCTGCAGAACAAACACATAATTGTATTTTTTTAATTTTAATAATGAATTTCTTCTACAAAGAAGCCACGGAAGAATCAGTTAACATGATCTAACATGAAATTATAATTTCCTAAATCCAATCTATATCTGAAGTAATGTTTTCGAATGTTTTTCAATATTTAAACATTATTTCAATGTGAAATTATGTTTAATTAGCTATGTTTCATTGCACAGTAATGTGAATACGATTGTAACTGTTACTGCAAACTTTACCGGAATCAACTTTAATTTTTTGTAGTACTTAGGACAAATCAGACAGCTGAATCAACCTATGGTTGCCAAAT
Organism: Locusta migratoria; assembly: GCA_026315105.1. Lineage (NCBI taxonomy): Eukaryota > Metazoa > Arthropoda > Insecta > Orthoptera > Acrididae > Locusta > Locusta migratoria. The sequence goes on along the minus strand of CM048746.1, from coordinate 410,625,580 downwards.
CATATTCGCGGTAGCCAACACTGGTTACTATTGTGGAAAATAATTCCTTAACTAATTACATAAAGTGCTCTATGAACAGTTTTAATGGCGTATAAACCATATCGCATGTGCTAAAAATGGATAAAATACAGGGTAACAGCAGTTTGGTCTGAGAGACATATGTTGTTTTATTCCAACGTCGTGTAGGCAGTATTGTTAGTGTCACATGTCTATAAGTGAAAATTTACGTATTTATTAAGAACCAACGAATCACAGGAAGATAAAAATGTTGCAATAAGCTACAACGGTACAGTGTGGAAGAAAACACAAAAAAATTTAGCCTTCAACTCCTCTTGCTACACTAGCTGCACTAGTAAATAAAGTATCTACGTTTCACCTACTATCTTAAAATATATATATCAATTATTCTTCATTTTTAATTTGCAGGAGATGAATTACTTCTGTACAACGTCGAAGGATCGATTTCTCCTTTGGCCATGGGACTTTGTGTCTTTCTTAGTACAACTTAGATTAAGATAACCTCAGCAGTTAGATCCTTTAGCTTTACAAACATTTGTAAAGTTTGAGCAAATTCTTCTCGGGTTTCCACCTGGATCGTACTGACATCTGTACACAATATTTCTGCGGTCCACCTGGCCGTCATCATCAGTTGAGAAAGCTAAGCCACCCCCGACGTCACTGAGTGAAACGGTGTGACTGTGGAACGTGCCTGTCTTGCGGGTATTCTACTCGCTCCTCGGTACAGTCGTTCGACTATTGACAATGGTTCCAACAAGTCACCACTAGAAAAGGCTGCTCTTTATCGCAATAACTCAAGATGTAAAGTTATACCACGATGCTACAAATATCAGGGGACACCTTATCCCAGATAAGACTGTCCTTAATTTATTACAAGAAATTATATACCGTACCTGAAATGTTACCACTCTCATTATTACGTCAGATAGGTAATGATTGCTTGTTCAAAGTAACATACCGTACTTATTATTTAACACAAATTGACATTAAAATTGTCTCTCACGAGCAGGTAGTCCACAATATTTATGAAATTCAAATGACACGACGGACCGCCTCGTTCTGCATATGTATTCAAACCAAGGTAATGCAAACTGAGCAAAGATTTCGTAACTGATTGAAACTAAGAGTCATTCCTGACTAAGCATGTAGAGAATGATATACCTCGATTATAGACAGTATCAGCAATTATGAACTTTAAATTACATAACGTAAACATTTTTAATGGACGAGAATTCCTACCCAGCATCTACTGTCCCTGTTAACGAACTTGGAGAGATTTTAAATATTGCTTCTTCATAACTAATTTTCTTGAAATGCCATGAGGTAAAGCTTTGTTGGACGGGGATTCGAACCCAGAACCTAATCGGATTGTTATAAAAGCACAATAAACTGTGGCATATCGGATTTTCTCGGCAGTAGTTACATGTTTTAACTGGAATGGCGAGACGAAACTTTTTTTTCCTTCCCAGTACTCCAGCGCGGCACCTATCGCTGTTATATTCTAGAGTAAACGAACGTTAAATATGGGTTTGTTACACCAGCAGCGGCATGTGAGTATGTTTGAACTAGAAATAATATGACGAAGAGTTCAGTGCTGACTGGTAATCGAACAACACACATATCGTTGTTGACTACACAAAATCAGAAGTCAGCTACCGAAGGTACCTCCACCAGCAGCTCGGATTAACATCCTTGAACTTACAGTGATCTTGCAAATAGTCTGTGTCTCACCAGTAGTCCAAAACGTCAGATATCTTTAGTGTTGACAACGAATGAAAATACATTGAAAATCAAAATTATTATACAGCAGCACATACGTGTTCTCAAGCTAGAGCTTGATAATACATAATGAAAATTTTACTGCCGGGCCAGGATTCGAACCCATTCAAGCGCAATATGTGGAGATGTTAAGGAATGTGCCATTTTGAACAAATAACGAATTGTAGTCGAGCTGTATTGTCACGAAGGGATCAGATTCCGCGTTGAGAGCAGTCTTAGTTGCATTCCAAGTCCAGAACCAATTTTATCGACATACAGAAGCTCAAATAAAAAATGAAATAAGTGCCCTGGGCTCCTACATAGATTTTATTTCGTAAATAGAAATAAATAATTAGTATAAGAAAGGTTACTGGTGATAGAGTTTCTACGTGTCACGCCGCGGCGGATTGGCCGTGCGCATTGATGCGCCGTGCTGCGGTGCGCACGGCCTTTCAAGTCCTCCCTCGAGCATGGGTGTACGTGTTAGTTTACCTTAGTTTAAGTAGTTAGTAAGCTAGGGACTAATAACCAAGCAGTTGTTTCCCATAGATTTACAAACCTTTTTTTAAACATCACCCCTCCTGACTTCATTGTGGTTCAACCTAACCTCTATTTGGTAGAGAAGGAATATCATGTTCAATGTGAATTTCAGCCCACAATGTCATACTTTCTTCAATGGGCGTAGGCGTAAGTGAATAGAATTTGTCTCTCCCTATCAGAAATCATCGGCAGAAATTGGAATCGAACCCAGACCGTAAGTATATCAACTCATCATCAGTCTAACAGATCACCAAATCCTCTTCTCTGTGACTCATTTTCCTCCCTGTAGTGGTTTGCAGCATGTTCAGTACATTCATTTACTTGGTTGACTAAATCGCCATCAACTACGTGCGTCGGATACCCAGTGCATACATTCGTCTCTATTTTGCAATAACCGAAATAAAAGCACGTAACTGCCGCCTTACACAGTACTCCCAACAGTCTAGGATGCACACTTTTTAAAACGCAATTACGCTGTCTGCTGCAGTTATCAATCTAATGGAACATTGAACATAATTCCCTTCACATCCCAGCCCAAAATAAACAAATGTGAAAAAGGGCTAACTTCTGCGACATTTTGTTCCTTTCACGTTTAATAGACAGGTGCATGCAACCGATGCATCTCGAAACTTTTGTATTATGTATGTGGAGATCGCATCGTGCGAAAACACGCCAGAAAAATATTTTCTACATTAGCTGTCTTGCGATAGTGGCATTTTATTCTTCTCCAAACCTCGTTTGACAGCTTTAACTGAGAACAAGTTTTCTACATGCATGCAATCAATAAACTGCATGTGCATTGCCAGACTGTTATAAATAACATCAGAGAATTCGCATATATCGTTGATGATTAATTTCTCTCTCATGTGTACTATTTTTATAACAATTTCATAGGGTAACCGGTTTCGATCTCTTGTGAGACTATCATCAGACTGATTCGTCTGTAAAATAAAATAAAAGACAATATGCTAAAGAGGGAAACAGGTACATTACTAGAAAAGTACGTAAAACAATTTAGCTTGCTGTTGATACCAAGGCGATGAGTGTGCTACCAATGATAACCAGCGAAAGAACACTGTGCTTAATAAATGATAAACTGTTCCCATCGCCTGTAGTATCATCACATAATAAATCTGTGAGGAGCGTCATACAGTAAAAGATAAGACAGAAAAATATAAATAACCAATAATGGATATAAAAAAGCATTTCGTTAACTGTAAAACGTAGTTACCATGTCATTAATATGGATTGATTGAAACTATTAAATAGTGAAAAATAGTGGCAAAAATAGTGGCAGTTGAAAACGATAAACTTCAAAGCGAAGACAGAGTGTAAGTCAAAGATAAAATACAGCGATTCGGATGGTTTCCGTGGCTACGGCGACGTGGAAACATCAGTAAGTCCCGCCTGTGTTGACGCAATCGACGCGCCAGCGGTGTAACGGCCAAAGGACGCGGTCGGTCACCGTGGACAAGCCGCGATTGCAGAGACGACCAGTGTCACGACGACGTACAGCCGCGAAGCAGACGACGCGCCAAAGGTATAACGACCAGGGGACCCCGGCGGTCACCGTGGAGACAAGTCATGGTTGCAGCGAAGACCGGAGTTAGCTGTACAAGGGCAAACTGCCCCGAAAGTCATCGATGCCATATGTAGCAGGTGATAATAACATTTAAAATTCATTATTGGTTACCAATAAAACTAAACTCCGTCCAACAGGCCTCGACAGGCCCACTCTGTACTGACCAGCCGCCGTGTCATCCTCTGCCCGAAGGCGTCAATGGATGCGGTATGGAGGGGGACGTGGTCACCGCCCCGCACTCCCGGCGGTTATGTCAGTTATCGTTATCAGAGCCGATACTTTTCAGTCGAGAAGCTCCTCAGTTGGCCTAACAATGGCTGAGTGCACCCAGCTCGCCAACAGCACCTTTTTTTTTACATGAATTTTTTTTTCATGTAATTGATCGCAATGTCTAAATAATTTCAAACTTCCGGGTATAATTAGTCCTAGTCTTCAGAATCATGTGTGTCACATATACGTAGTGTAAATAGTGATAGACTTCTGAATGTTGTAGATGCAGTATACTACAAACAGTATGAGCGACAATCCATGTCATAGCTGCTCTTTTTGTGGACGGATATGGTTTGAAATCTGGAATGAGCGCAGTGTCCACCGAAAAACTGGCAGTGCTAGTACAATTAATGAGGGCCAACAGTCGATCTGCCATGTTCCAAATCGAAGCCGACGTCAGACACAAAAAACGATGTTCTAGCGTGTCTTCACACTGGCATTCTCCACACACGCTGGACGGTCGAAAGTTGATACGGTGCAACTTTTCATTGGTGGGGATCACTCTGTTGATCACTTTGTACCAAAAGCTGCTCACGTCCGCCGTCAGGCAGGGTGCGTGAACGTTGGCCCACACCGTCTTCAACGACGATCTCGGAAAACGCCCTTCCATCTTATTACTGTCTGGCTGCCCCCGCAAGCCTGAAAAGACTCCTCTTGCTGTTCTCGTGCGAGGATCCAGATCTTCTAAGTCTAAATAAATTTTCTGGACGTAGTAGTCCCTAACATATGGCAGCCGCAATGGTATGCTAGTCGGAATAAATGGGGCCAGCTGAGATGCGCGACGATAAACTTGAAATAGCTCCGCCGTAGGATGGGATGGGTGCTTCTCGATCGTGACGCTAGTCCGATGCATAAGTAGAGACGCCGTTTTCGTCGCAAAGTGAATCAGTCCGAGCCCACCACTATCGCACGGCAAAGTGCACATAGCATAGCTAACTTTAAAAATGTCCCCTCGCCTCAAGAACCAGTAGACAGCCTGTGTTATGGCGCGACATAATTCCTTTGGTACATGGAACAGTTGTGCGAGGTACCAGGCTTTACTCAGTAGGAACGAATTAATCAAAGCTGCCCTCTCCGTCAACGCCAGGGTGCTGGTGGCGCTCAGCTGTGCCATCGCGCGTATCCCATGCCGGACGAGGCGCCGGTTGGAGGCCGCTGTTTTCAAGAAGTTAGCTTAGAAACGAACGCCCAGAATTTTATGTTCCTGTTTGATGGTAAACAATGGACGCGTAAAGCCCCGGGACGTCGGATTGATCGGTAAAAACACTGTTTTGCGGGGGTTAATATTAGCACCTGAGGCTCTTTCATACTGTTCTAATAATATCTAAATCAGTGGCGGAAGACACCAACAAACAAAGGTCGTCAGCGTAAGCACGACACACCTGAGTGTTCTCACCAATCCGTACGCCCTTACAAGAACCTGCCATTTTGCGCAAAAGAGGATCCAAGGAGATCGCGAACAACGACATTGATAATGGGCATCCTTGTTTCACAGAACAATTTGTGGGAACAGGCTCTCATAAACACCCATTAATACAGACACGCCGGCCGCGGTGGCCGAGGGGATTGAGGCGCTTCAGTCACGGTCTGCACGGACACTACGGTCGGGGGTTCGAATCCCCCCTCGGGCATGGATATTTGTGCCATCCTTAGTTGTAGGTAGTTCATAAGTAAATTGTAAGTTTAGGGACTGATGACCCCGTAGTTAAGTCCCTTAAGCTTAACAAACATTTGAACATTTTGAATACAGACACGTGATGTTTATGCCGTGGACAAAGAAAAAAGCATATTTATAAACTTTGTTCCAAATCCAAATTTCTGTATAACACGCCGCAGGTATTGATGGCCGACCCTATCGAAAGCTGTTGCAAAATCAATTGAAAATATACCTAACGGGAGTTAGCAAGTGTCGTAGCGTATGCAATGGCGTCACGGTACGTGGACCCAGCGTCGTATATTGTTCTTTGCGGCACTGTACAATATTGGTGTTCACCTATTACTTTACCCATAACCACTTTCATACGGGACGCAACACATTTTGTGAACAATTTGTAATCACAGTTCAACAGTGTGAGTGGACGGAGATTTGACATTTTATGATTAACTGTCGTCTTTGGCACTAAAGTCACCATTCCCTCAAAAAAGGGTTTAGGAACAGGCACACCATTTAAAATTTCATTAAAAGCCAGAAATGTGAAATAAAATTCCGGTGGTAATCCGTCAACACCCGGTGATTTGTTCTTTGCACACGTTTTTAAGACATCCATAAGGCCGGTATTACACTATCAAATTATTGGACAAAGAATTGGACGAAGAAATTGAATGAAATATTGGTCATACTTTTTGACAAAGACATTGGATGAATTGCAAAAGGGGGTATGACACTATCATCTAATATTTTGTCAAATTCGCTTCAAAATGGCGGTGTAAAGCTCAGCTCTTGTTTATACTACAATTGCGTTGTGTCTGCATTTAGAAGAGGAGGAGGGAAAAAAGAAAAGGAAACACACTTGGCTGAAACCGTGGGTGTCAGAGCGAGATAAATAAAATTTGTTACGGTGCCGGGAAGATTTTCTTTTTTTATGCCGTCGGCAGAACAGCCAGGCCGTTCACTGCTAATTATTTTGTCGCTCTTCATCCTTCACAGTTAGCAACAGAGTAACAAAAAGGCTGACTCAAACAGTGTATACGAATAAGATTGTTATGTTGATAAAGCAAGTTTCCTTAAATAATGTTTTTAATTGGAAAATGTGAGCACTGACAAAGAGGATAATCTAAATTGATTATGACGTTATTCACAATGTAAGGGGGGAAATTGCTGATTAAGTAAATAGGCTCTATTTATTTCCTTACAAAAATTGGCTGACGTATTTATATGTACATAGATTCGCCTGCAAACAGATGTCGATGTTTTGCAAGTTGTTTCACTTCCCAGCACTTAGCACACGAAGTTACCAGAATCATACATTCTAAAATCTGTTTCGGCTGTAAATAAGATTTAGGGGTATTACTTCTTCAATTCCGATAGTATATAATGACTTTTTTACATCACGGGTTGTAACTCAACCTCACTTTCGCCGCAGGGTATTGGGCTACGCGAATTGACGTGACGGACAGTGTAAATTGTCCTTGTCGCCTGTAATACAACGCTGCATCTGATTTTTTAAAATTTTGTTGTTGCTATAAAACACTACACAAACATTCCACTACTAGCCATGTTTACGAATACGAACGTTATGTCCAAGTAATGTCAGATATTTAACCTCCAAATAAAATAAAAGAAGCTGTATACTACTAGCGCTCCAAGCGGTCACATTTCTCACTGCAGGAAACAGGAGACGAGCGATTTCTTTGATCAAATCTAGGCCGAGGCCTTAGATTGGATGAAATATTGGACGACGTTCCCATTACACTATGTCCAATTTTTCTTTGTCCAATTCTTTGACAAATAATTTGATAGTGTAATACCGGCCTTACTTCCTCCAAAGAAAATGGTTCGGTAAGATAACGACTGTCGGTGACAGTTAAAACACGTGGGACGTCACTAAGCAGTTCTGTGGTGGCAACGTTATCACAGTCTTTAGCACTAAAAAAGTCTACAAAGTGGCGGTACACCTCAGCAACGATTTCCGCATTCAACGATTCAAGCACACAACACAAAGAAAAAAGAAAACTAGACGGTGGCACCTGTCCCGTCATCCTCAGGGAGTTCATCCTCTCCCTCACTCGAGTGGTTAGTGATAACATTCAGAAACGCACCCGGAACATCCATTTGTGTCACCACCCCCCGAAATTGCAGCCGATGTGACTACTTTCTGCGTGGGAGGCACTGACAGGAAGTCTTTTGAAGAGGGGCGCGCGCGCCCCTCTGGAGGGTTTTCAGCTTTCCTTTTTTGCGCACATTGGGTCATTTCCACATCCATGGTGTTACTCAACGCAATATATCCTTAATATGACGCACCATCTCCTCTCGCCGGTCGTCCACACGCGCGGGTTGGCTGCTAGGCGCGAGCCGCTGTTGCCGACCCGGAGTCAGCAGTGGCGCGGCGCGTGGCTTTGTACGACACCTTCTGCGCATGTTTTGGAGGCTTCATACGCGAATAAGGTTCCCATTCAGGGGACGAGCTGTTCTCTCTCCTAGAGGAGAACCTTCCTGACCTAATGTCAGAAATGCTCGTACTCCGATATCGGTCTACAGGCCCACGCCTGTCGGAAGCGATATCACGCCGTGACTTCGATTTTTTGAGAGATAGCTTCCCTTTAAGGACGAGTAGCCACTGAGGCGGAAGGTGACTCATTCGTCACAGAAACTGAGGTAGTGGTCTTTGGAACGTATTCCGATACTGTCGACACTTCGGACTCCTTCTGTGGCAACTCAAATACAGTGTCATCAGTTAAAGTTTCGGAGACAATCGACTGTTCACTTTCCACTACTGGTAAGGGAACTGTGGCAACAATGTCCTTCTCAACGACAGCTGTCGACACCGTTTCTGTTTCAGCAGCTGGTGAGGGTTCTGATCCCGTGTCAGCCGACGCAATAGGTACTGTCGGTTGTTCAGGTAAAATACTACTACTACTGACTGAGAAGTTAACGGCACATCAGGTATAACTTCATTCTGAGACACAGTAGGAGTAACGTCCATATCTTTGGAACTGTCTTCTACGCGGCGAGCGACCGGGTGGGGGGCACCTAACGCGACCGCGGACCACGTCGCCTGTACGTCGTCCTGTCCGCCTAACGGCAGCTGCACAGGGCGCCTATGCCGCGGACAGTTTGAAAGAAAAAGTTCCGTACCGTTACAGTATGAACATATTTGTGAATGTCCACTTTCTGTAATAAAGCTACGGTGACCGGCCATGTACAAGAAGGACGGAACATGCTTCCTCAAAACTAGTTTCACACTCCTTATACCATTTTCGCATTGAACCGGATAACCTGACGACCATTTTCCTTGATTACGGACACAACATCACTGTACGCACTAAGACAACGCTATATGGTCTCATTCCTTACTTCAAAAGGTAAATTAAACACACGCAAGTTCCTAACACCAAGTCCAACATTTGTTCAAAAAATGTTCAAATGTTTGTAAGTCTTATGGGACTATACTACGGGGTCATCAGTCCATAATCTAACTACTTATGAACTACTTACGAACTAGGACGGCACAAATATCCATGCCCGAGGGGGGATTCGAACCCCCGACCGTAGTGGCCGTGCAGACCGTGACTGAAGCGCCTCCGTCCCCTCGGCCACCGCGGCCGGCAACATTTGTTACATTTACACTGGTTACTCTACCGTTAGCGTGCATAAATTTCCTTACACCATCGTTAACGTTCACTATAATGTCACAAAGTTCCGGATTAGTAACTTTTACAAACAAAGAATTCAAAAACGTGTCGCCGCGGTGGAGTAGCCGAGCGGTGTAAAGCGTCTCGCTGCGGAGCGCGCGGTTGCTCGCCGTGGGGTTTCGAGTCCTTCCTGGGGGCATGGGTGTGTTTGTGTTGTCCGGAGGTTAGTTTACCTAGGTTTAAGTAGTTTGTAAGCTACGCACTGATGACGATGCAGTTTGGTATGATAGATTTACAAACATTTCAACATTTTTTTGAACAAAAACGTGTCCAACTGTAACCGCATTTCGTCGTTATCTCTCAATTTCAGTTCGTTCATCATCCAGTAATGAATCTCCAAAGTTGACGGTCTGGCTACGGTACGGTCAAATTCTCATTGAATATTGTTCTCCCTATCTTCAGATTCCATTACTACTTGCAGTTCTTGAAGAAACAAACACGAACACCACGAAACAGCGAAGTAGCCTCCGCCATGACACTGCGCAGCGCACGCGACGTAAACACCGCCGACCGGCCGGAGCACGGAGATGTTGACACGCGGACAACCAGCCAAGTGCTAGGCAAGCACGACAGTGCTGAACTTCGGTGATCTAACGGGAACCGTGGTATCCACTGCGTCACGACCGTTGGTTATTGGTTACCAATAAAACAGTAAAATACAAGTTAAAATATAAGTGCTGTTTAATATATTCTTTTTAAACTGTTACGAACAACAAGTCAATCGTAAATTTTGTTATTGTAACAGAAATGTAAGAGAAATGGTAGCCGGCCGCGGTAGCCGAGGGGGCTGAGGCGCTCCAGTCACGGAGTTAGGATAGGAAAGGAGGGGAAGGGGAAAGGAAATGCAGCCTGGGAAGTAAAGAAGGAATGAAGACTTCATTAGCTCAGGGCCCCGTGCTCGCCACGCAGATAGCCCCCTGAGGGGGCATGGGGGGGGGAGTAAAAATGTTTCCAGAGCGACAAGTCGATCATAAAATAACGATAACAAAATGTAAGAGGAAAAGTAGCAGAAGAGCAGATCCTCAAAAAGCTATTGTATGATCTACCAGTTTCACTACAGGACTGAAAACCCAGCCATTTAGCCCCTTTTAACCCTTAACCCGATACATCGGTCTCTCAGACCCCTCGTTTATTTTAAAGGTCGAGTGTGACAGCACTGCAAAACAGCGCGGCTCCCCCTTCCCAGTACCTTCGTCACAATACTTACCGCGTGTAAAGTAACAGTCAACAATCAGTTTTGATTCGTCACTGAAGAGATACAGAGTATTGTTTAGAGGAGTGCGCCAAGTTGTGTGCCTGAGATACCGCATGTTTCGTATTACGTACAAGAATTTGTTGGGTCCAATAGACCGCATGTTTATAATGATGACATAGTTTGATTTCAATGGTTGTTATTTTGTAGCATTTTCTTCTATGCTTGAATATATGTTATATTTCAGGTATAATATGGATCGAATTTCTATGAAGAGGAAGATATCTGCAGCTAATCCAGATTTGGAAGCTTGGATGCAAGCGCAATTACGGGATTTAGATGAAGAGGGAAATGTGAACGATGATGACATATTTGATGATTCTGATGATGATCCAGATTTCGTGATAGGAGATGGCCACCATGAAACAGAGAGTGATTCTAGTGAAGAAAATGATTTATTGGAAGAAGAGCCTGGAGTGGTCTGTACAACAGATAATACCACACAGGAAACACAGTTCTTTTATGGTAAATATAATTTCAATTGGGAACGTTCTGAGCCTGTTAGGACAAGAAGAACACCCGTGCACAACATTCTGAAAGCAGGAATGCCTAGACTAACAGCCGAAAGTCGATGTTTGAGACAAAGTCCTACTAAATGTCAAATATGGAAGAATTTATTTGATGATGACATGATAGATGAAATAGTTTTACATACAAACGTGAAACTGAATACTATACAGGCAAAGTTGCAGACAACAACTAATCCATCCAATTACAGAAATACTGACAACACTGAGGTCATAGCTTTCATAGGTCTTCTAAAGATGACATCAGTATTCATATCGTCTCATGAAGATATGTTTTTTCGTTTCGAAAAAGACCTGACCGGATGTCCTATATTTGTGGTGACAATGTCGACAAAGCGCTTTGAAATACTTCTAAGCAGCCTGCGATTTGATGATGTGACTACCAGGGAGGAAAGAAAAAAGTTTATTTTATATAATGTAAACAACAATGTGTTAATATCGACTAGAAAGTATTAAATTTACTTAGAATATGAATTAACAGACTCTTTACTTAATTTCTGTTAACTAATGTGGAGGTCAGTGACATAATAACATTAGGTGGTCTGAGAGACCGCATGTTTCTAGTTACGCACATTTCAGAGATGTTTCGGGTTAAGGGTTAAAAACACAATAACAACAACCAGTTTCCCTCTTTAGAATATTGTGTTTTATTTTACAGACGAATCGGTCTGATGGTGCTCCCAGAAGAGATCGAAACAGGTCATCCTATGAAATAAATTGTTAAAACTTTCTGCGAACTTGACTGTTATTCTCATTTTATACGTTCTTTTGGCCCACTTGAGGTTACAGTAGTAACACTAAAAGTGGACTTTTGCGATTGTCCTTTGACAGCTCGAAATTTAAATGAAAATAACGGCTTAACTATTCATCTGACACGAAAATTGAATAAACGAATTTGTAGAGGAGAAAATTCTCTACAACTTTGCTCTTTTATTTATTTATTTTTTTATATCTCGTAGCGTTTCAAAGATATTTGCAAAAATATCGGCGATTTTTAGATGTATGTATGTCTGTCCGTAACGTATTCCCTGTTTTTAAGACGAACCATTCAACCGATCAGCACCAAATTCTACAGACATGATTGTAGGCCACCAGAGACCAGAATTGTCTTTAAAAAAAAAAAAAAAAAAAAAAAAAAAAAAAAAAAAAAAAAAAAAAAAAAAAACTTGGGACAAGAAATACGGTATTAATAAAAAAAAAAAGTTTGCCATATAATTGTAATTGCAAACGAACCGTTCATCTAACACGAAAATTGAATAACCTAATTGGTAGAGGAGAAAATTCTCTATAACGTAGCTCCCTTATGTTTTTTTCATATCTCGTATCTTTTGAGACATATTTGCAAAAATAACGAAGATCTGACACCCTCCATTGAATTAACGAAAACCAGCCGTTCGGAGATGTCACGTGACATTCCTTGCCCAGAACTCTGGCATACGCCATCTTGAGTTACGTATTTGATGATTTTCTTATAGTAACTTACACGTTATCATTTCAAAGCAATGGAGCACTGAAGAATTAACAAAAACACATCGTTCTTTGTACGATAAATGATAATCTAGTGTCTACAAATGCCATGTTAGCATCAGTTAACAATGGCAATCAATAGTATGGGGTTGATTAACACAATTTCTAACTGTTCGCAGTAGCGTAGTGGGCAATGCGTTGGACTGTGACGCTAAAGGTCAGTGGCTCTGAACCACTCTCCTAAAAGGGTTTCAGTCATTCTTATTAATTAATATTTTATTATTTAGATTGCCGGCCGCGGTGGCCGAGGTGACTGAGGCGCTCCAGTCACGGTCAACACGGCCACTACGGTCGGGGGTTCGAATCCCCCCTCGGGCATGGATATTTGTGCCGTCCTAGTTCGTAAGTAGTTCATAAGTAGTTTGTAAGTTTAGGGACTGATGACCCCGTAGTTAAGTCCCATAAGCTTAACAAACATTTGAATTTGATTATTTCGATTATTATTTTGGTCCAAAATGTTTGTAAAAACTTATAAAACTGCAAATCTATAGTGGGCCGTAAAACACGTCTTTGCGAATTTTTAGTATAACGACAATTTCGGTGGACGAAGATAAAACTTCTTCCTCGGAAGTCGATTCTCTTTAGAGTCGACCGGTGAAGGTGCGCTATTCGTCAGACGTCCGCGGGTATTTCAGGTCCCGAGAATCAGCATATTCGAAATGTCGACGCCATCAGCCGAATAGCCGCAAGGTAGCAAAGTCGCCGTGCGACGCGGAGGTGCCGGCAGGGAAGGCGCGGTCACGGAGTCGCTGGCAGAGTAACGAGCGGCGGCACCTGCACTGCTATCTGCCTCGCTTTAGCCGCCGACTCCTCGTTCCCGGCGAAGCGGCCGCAGTTTTTTGGTGAAGTCTACCGGAACTGCGATAAAAACACGAGCGCCGGCGCAGGGGAGTGGGTTCTCCCGCAGCGCGGCTGTCGCGGCCAGCGGTTGCCACCACAGCTGCTGCCGCCGCCGCGGGGCCTGCGGTGGAGGATAGGTCTCGCCCAGGGGTGAGGGGTGGAAGGGAGAGAGCCGGCGGGGTTCGCGGAAAGAAAAATCACAGCCGCCGGAAGCGGGGGTGTGCCAGAGGCGCCGCTGCTGCGGTCGCGGGGGCGGCGGACGGGCGAGAACAACGGGATGAAAAAAAGGAACGGGGGGTACAGCAGGAAGTGGGGGAATTTGTAAAGGAAATGTAAATCAAGCGGCCGGGGCGTGGCCAGCGGTAATTAGTGCCGCCTGACAGCCGCGGAAGACGGCAGGGGGTAGTGGTGGGGGTAGCGGGTAGGGGTGGGGGGCGTGTGGGGGAGGAATAATGGCCGGCGCCGCTGCAGCTGACGGATGTGCGGCCGGCGGCACACTTGTTCTCCGTCACTCCGCCCGCCTCTCCGCCTTTTCCTCTTCGTCTGCCCGCGCACTGCACGTTATTCCCACTTTCTTTTGTCCCGCCGCGGAAGCTGACGCCGCGGCCGATGCTACGTCCGCTGCCAACAAGTTACAAAGGTGAGCCCCATTCAGTGCGAGAAAGTTGATTCTTTGACCTTGAATACCACCAGTGGCGGCGCTGCCTTTATGTTCACTAGTTCACTGACACCCCGGGAAAAAGATCGTCGTGGAGAAAAGTAAATAAATAACATGAGAAGGGCTTCGAAACTATTATCTTCTTGCAAAGGTAGACTTCCACTACTGTTGTCACTACCCATTAAATTCTTCCGGGTATGAGACCGCGTTGTCATTTTATAAACTCTACCGACGTTTCGGCTGCTGTTGCATGCTGCCTCCATCAGGGTCTGTGTCTGCTGAATGTACGATAGCTTCGGGTTTATATACCAGCTGCTACTGCGTCGGTAGAGTTTATAAAATGACGACGCGGTCTCATACCGGGAAGAATTTTATTGATATTATCTTTTTGATTAAGGAGAAAATATCGATAGTTTTGACGGCAAATTTACTAACAGTGATGACCAGTTCCAACTCATTTCTGAGTCATCTTCGGATCAGTTTACGTGTTAGTCAATATCTGTTTCTGCCAAAAGGCAGAATAACCTTCTAATCATCAAGTTACAACTTATAAAAGCCAGAAATATTCGGTACAACATTTGAAGAGAAACCACATATATGACACATGTTGGTTAAAACAATTCTGAAGAAAATTAGCCGGCTGCGGTGGCCGAGGGGACTAAGGCGCTCCAATCACGGTCTGCACGGCCACTACGGTCGGGGGTTCGAATCCCCCCTCGGGCATGGATATTTGTGCCGTCGTAGTTCGTAAGTAGTTCATAAGTAGTTTGTAAGTTTAGGGACTGATGACCCCGTACCTAAGTCCCATAGACTATACAAACATTTGAACATTTTTTGAAGAAAATTAGCTACAATCAGGCACTGCTGGTTAAAATTCACTGACAGTGTCTTGTATATGGAATATATGGTATTTAAAATTAGTTTTTTTTTATTAATTCTACCTCCATGAACTGCTGGTTCGCTGTGGCTCACTTATCTACAGCAGTTCATTGAGATAGAATTCAAAAACGTAATTTTAAATACCTTGTGTTCCATATACAAGACACTGTCAGTGAATTTTAATCAGCAGTGCTGATTTTAGCTACTGTTCTTTAAAAATGTTTTAACCAACATGTGTCATATATGTTCAAATGTTTGTAAAGCTTATGGGACTTAACTACGGGGTCATCAGTCCCTAAACTTACAAACTACTTATGAACTAGCTAACACTAAGGACGGCACAAATATCCATGCCCGAGGGGGTATTCGAACTCGTGGCCGTGCAGACCGTGACTGGAGCGCTTCAGTCTCCACGGCCACCGCAGCCGGCTGTCATATATGTGCAACAACCAATGTGGATTGCTTCAAACGTTGTACTAAATTTTTAGGCTTTTATAACGTGTAATTTGAGGATTGGAAGGTCATACTACCTGTTGACAGATGCAACTATTGACAAAAACGTTATCTGGACCGAGGATGATTCAGAAATGCATTGAAACCGGCCATCACTGTTAATAAATTTGCTGTCAACGCTGTAGATATTGTCTACTTAATCAAACATTTTATACCGCCTCCCAGACAACATGTCAAAAAAGATACTATCTTCTTCTTCTATCAGATCATTTTATATGCACTTTCAAAGTATCGCATCGAGGAGACAGCACGTATACGAGTCATATCGCAGCCGCTTAAAATATACGCGGCAGTGGCCACAGCGTAGCAATGGTCATGCGCGGCTGAGGTTCAAATTCTTTTCTGAACCCCATGGAGACATCATAAGTAGGCCCCCGCGGCAGGGAGGGGCTTGAGGAGACGCCGCTTTTAACATTGGCGTTGGATCTGGCACAGACACCAGCTCGTGGCTACTCGAGCTCTGGCGGTTACAGACGCATGGTCCCGAAGCGAAGTCAATGCAGCTACTGCGCATCTCGCCTTGCGCATCGGCAAATCGTCCATGAAGGTAACATCTGCTCTTCATATTTGTTTTCGGCACATTCAACATTCATCATAAAGACGTCAAATTTAGTAAAATATCTTATAACTATCAACTGAAGAGGAACAACGGTAAAAGTCTTCAGGAGGTACGGAGTAATAAAGAAGTAACTACACTCAACCTATGCAGAATCGCGCTGCGTCGCCGAAGGTAGTGGCGTTGATGCTGACTGCAAGCAATGTTTTTAATCGCATTCTTCTTTTTAATAGACACGGCAAGAGCAATCACTTTTGTGTTGTTACATATCTTTGGACGTTTTAGCAAATGTGTCTCTGGTTTGAGAGTAAAGCACATTTTATACTCATCGTTGTAATGAGTATTTAACTGAAAAGATTTAGGGAAGAACAGCCTTTGAGAATGCATAAAACCAGGAAGGGGTGCTGGTTACCCTTCATCGCTATAGATTCATTTTGTTACAGTCACTTACATGCGAAATCAGTTACTTACTGTTTTAGTATTCATGTGCATATTCATGTGTTCTTGGTGTTTATTATCAAAGAAAAATGAACAACGTTCAGAATCTTTTAGACACAAATTACTCAGCTTTAAGCTTGGAACAAAAGTGTGAAATAAAGAAACTTTGTAGACCTACCTACCTTGGTAGACCTGGTAGACTAAGCTCGAGTTGAAGCAAGCGCAAAGAAGCCTAGGTAAGACATTCTGCAGATCTTTTAACGAAATTATATCTCGTGGGGGGAAGGCGGGGTGGCGGCGGGGCATGTTGGAAAAGAAGTGGTTTCTCCCCGCGCCACTCGCAGGAGGTGTGTCAAATTACCTCTTTGCAAACTGAGCCGATGGGGAGGGGGGAAAGTTCTGACACTCGAAGAAGTGAACCCCCACTCATCTGAAGGACCATCCGCCACTGAACGCCACGTTACGTAAACCAAAACACGACAGCATTTCGAGGCATCTAGCAAATAGAATGATATGCTCGTGTGGCATTATTGGGTAGGAAAACCCAGGCAGACCAGAGCCACTCCAAGTTATATACAGGGTTAGCCCAAGATTATAATTGGTGTCCTACCTAAACGTTTCACCCCAGATATCTCTAGAAAAAAATTTAGATATTCCAAAATGACTTTTACATGGAAGACTTACGGCAGGGGCTTATAAAAGTAAATAATGTAAACCATTCTAAAATGTCAAAAAACATTGTTGCGATACAAAGTTGTGGTTATTAAATGAATACCCCCATATTAGTTTTACGCAATCGATAGCTTGACAAATTACAAACGGAATAGCTCTCGTGACATCCCAATACTTCAATTGCGTCACGTGAAATTGAGAAGCGAATTTCACTCTAGAATTAAATGAAGGGTGCAGCTATTGCACGATTCCAGGCAACGTGGGATTCGCGCTTGAGTCTCCGGATATGCGCTAGCTGCGCGCTTTATTTATTTCATGCGTGAACTTCTCAGTATCTCGGGACGTAATAGACGTATTGCATTGTTACAAAGGCCATTCTTTTGAGATTTTTCGTGCTGCTAAAAGCGCCTAAAATAATTTAGGCTGTCCTTTAAAAAATATGTTTTTGCCAAAATAAATTTTGTTCAGGTTGTAGAATATCTCATATTTACTTTCGTAAGCCCACACCATAAGTTTCATATATATATATATATATATATATATATATATATATATATATATATATATATAAATACATATTGCCTCTGCCTCTTTCTATCCCACGGTTGAAGCTCTATTTCTTCAGTCACAATTATCTCCTCTTTATAGCTTTCCTTTCCGATGCTTCGCTCCAGTTTCTAACTCCTTGGTAGAGAAACTAACAGTAAACATGTGAGATGAGGGAAAGCGAACAATATTTTTGTTATCGAAGTTAGCCGGTTTTGAGGATCCGCATCCCCAAAACTTGTACATAGTCTACATTCGTCTCTATTTTCAATTCCACCCTTTGATCTTCCTTTCTTTCCTACTGATACTTTCTCCCACTGCCGTTCTGCTAGTGACAATAACTTCGAATACGTTCGCATGCTAATTATGGGTTAAGGTCAGCTACATATAATACTTTAGTAAGATATACTAGTGTCTAATTAATAAGATAAAACATATCTCTGTCACAGAGCCAAGTCCAACTCCTTTAACCACTGGACAGCTTCCTGACTGACTATATGGAGTTCGGTCATCCCTCCTGAGAATGATCATAATGGGCAATTAGTAATTATGTGGTCATCGTTTGTATGTCTGCTGCACAGTCACATGACTGGTCGTCTGTCTGTCCCCATTTGAATTTCCAATAGTTACAGCGACCAACACCAGTTCGGAAGCGGTTGATGAAGGACCATTCTCTATCTGGATGCTGTTTTTTCCATTAAACGAATCCCAAGTTCTTGCCCAGTTTGATTTAGGCGAGAAGCCACTCTCATGTAGTTGCACAGCTGTTTTAAGAGGTGGTTTACGTGTTTTCATCCGGCTTACCTGTGGTGGAAGGTCTTCCTTCCTTCCGTCTTAGATCAGGAGGAACGATGTTGCATAATATTGGAAGCCATTGAAGTGGTGTAGCCATCAGAGTGCCACTGATCAACCTCATTGCTCTATTTAATTGTACATCAATGTCTCTCACATGCGCACTGTTGAGCCAGACAGGAGAACAGTATTCAGCTGCAGAGTAAACTAGGGACAAAGCTGTTGTACGCAAAACCTTAGCACTAGCTCCGCAAGATGATCCTGCTAAGTGCTGCAATATGTTATTCCTAGTTTTAACTTTGTCTGCTGTTTTATGAAGGTGGTACTTAAAAGCAAGAGATCTATCCAAGATGACTCCCAGGTATTCTGGATGTTCATTATGTTCAAGTTGAACACCATCAAACGAGATATTACGTTTATAGTCGGCCATCCTATTATTGAGATTGAAACAAGCTACTTCCGTTTTATTTGGGTTTGGCTTTAGTTTCCACATTGCGAAGTAATTTCTGAGGAGAGTTAGGTCAGATATTAAAGTAGTTTCCGTCACATGGATGTGTCTGTGTTGTGACGCTATGGCAACATCATCGGCATAAATGAATTTTCTAGATTGCGTAGCTGGAATATCAGCGGTGTAAACATTAAAAAGAATAGGAGCAAGAACCTAACCCTGGGGGAGGCCATCGTGAAGCTGTCTAAACCCACTTTCCGTGTTGCCGAGATAGATCTTGATCAGACGGCCACTTAGCATTGAGTTCACAAGTCGCAATAAAATAGGACAAGGAATGAGATTGTAAAGCTTCACTAGGAGGCCCTTCTTCCAGACGGTATCATAAGCTGCCGAGAGATCCAGAAAAGCAACGGAAGTGGTACACTTCTTTTCGAAACCAGTCTCAATGAAAGATGTCAGTGCTAGGACCTGGTCACAGCAATTACGGCCTTGTTTGAAACCAGCTTGTTCAATAGGGATACTAGCAGTGAGAATGGGAACAATACAATTGTAGATGAGTCTCTCGAGCAGCTTGTAACATACACTGAGAAGTGCAATTGGGCGATAGCTATCTGCACGTTCGCCTGTTTTACCAGGCTTCAAAACAGTTATTACTTTGGACCTCTTAAAAGCTTTTGGTAGAGAGCTGTCTTTAAGAATGTTATTGAATAAATTTAGAAGCCACAATCGGGTCTTGAGTCCAGCATGTTCAATAAATTCTGGGAAAGCATCATCTATACCGGCAGCTTTCCCAGTCTTCACATCAGAGATAGCCACATGCAGTTCGTCTAAGCAAAAAGGTTTTGATACTTCCAGGGGAGCCTGATGGCATCTCTAACTTCATTTAGTTTATAGGATATTAATCTGTCAGACTGCTGCCGTTTTGACTTGGATATTGCTACGATTCGTTTGGCTATGTCGGAAGGATCAGGGTGTGTGGGAGGCAGTTTTTTCTCGGATACACTGGTAGACAATTTCCTCAGAAGTGACCAAGCCTTCCTGATGCTGTGAGTGAAATCTAAACTCTGAACTTTTTTCACCCATTTCTCTCTCCTGGCATTATCAAGGGAGTTCAGTAGGATGTCGGCAGTGTTTGAATCTTCAGTGCTGATAAATTCGTTATACAGGTCTTCACACTATTGGCTCTATCCCGGAATATATGTCTTTCTGTAGCCTCGAGGTATACAGGCTTTAGCTATAGCTTTAAGGAGTCCAAAGAATCTGTCACAATTTTCTATTGCACGAGGAATGAATCTAATGTTGTCCTCTAATTTGGAAGTAAATGTCTCCCATTCTGCTTTATTAAAATTCCACCTGGGTCTCGGAAAATATCTTATTAGGGGAATCTTAATCCCAACTGATATCAGCACTGGCCTGTGCTGCGACCGTGGGAATGTGCCAAGTACCTTTCTCGTAACTGATAGAGAACTTAATATCTGATCACAGGAACAAAAAGAGAGATTAGGTGAATATCCACGCTTCCAGCGGGCCGAGAAAAATATGCTGGAGTCTTTTGCGTCAAAAACCAAGGAAAGGTTATTATTTTCAGCCCATTCAGCTAAGGCTATTCCATTTTCATTATCAGACGAATACCCCCAATGGCTACTGTGGCTGTTGAAATCGCCGACATATAGGGAAGGGTGTTCGAAAACTGGGAGAACCGTACCTTGCCACTGGATGTTGGGAGGCTTGTAGACATTAACTCTGGTAGTTCCAGACACTTTCACTGCCAAAACAAATATGTCATCGTCACAGCTTTCATGAATTTTAGCTACATCATCCAAGTCATGTCTAGCATATGTAGCCACGCCATATTTTCTACGGCCTATCTCTCCCACAAGTCTGTAGCCATGGATATTGCCTCTTGAACAACTTTTAAGATCTTCTGCATGGGTTTCTTGTAGAGCAAGGACGTTAATATTGTTACTCAGAAGATTTTTACTGAGGAAATCACATTTTGACCTACTTATCCCCTCAATATTCAAATGGCACACGTTTAGGACTGGACCTATTGCTCTTTTCAGATCGTTTTGTTGACAACTTTGTTGGCCCTGACAAGAGCCACCGTGGTGACAGGACCAGCTACCAAAGATTGTTGTCCGTTTAGAACCACCCAGGGGGCACGTGGAGCTTTGAGGATTGCTTCCGGACGCGAACAACTTCGCCCCTCCCCCAATATATATATAGTGAGTTGTTTTAACGAAAATATATTTGCCTTTTTGTGCTCCGACAAGATCATACATCAGATGGTTCTCTCCTTTTGCTTCGAACAACAGGTTGTTCTTGCATAAACAAAATTCTGTATATCAGTAAAAATGTGGTAATTTCTTTCAGTGTCTTGATACATACAAGGTGTGACGAATAGCTTATGTTGAAACTATTTCATTTCATGACCGGTTTCAGCAAAACTAGCTGCTATACCCGGATGCTCCAGCTTATTACTCAATGCCTGGCGTGACATACTTTTGTGTAACTTACACATTTCACTGAGGCTATCTGGTACGATTTGTTATGTGGAGTAGGGACATGTTTTTTCACCAAATAAACCCACCAGGTGAATAAATATTACTATATTGCTTTGAACTAATTTCTGTTTCTTGTTTTCTGGCTCACTATTTACACCCGAGGTCAGACTACTCCGTACAATACACTTATGCACTGCGGTGTCCTAACAAATAAAATAAAAATACTATACTGTTACTTGAACTGAAAATTTTCTGAACAATTATATACTGCATTAAATTATGCTATCCATTTTATTGCAAATAAAGCGCATTAGTCCATCAACTGATTTTAATTAAAAAAATTTAAGGCAGTACTTTTACTATTACTATCGAGAAAAAAATTTGTTTAAACTGTATATTGAAAAAAAAAAAGATGAAATAATAGTTTGCAATGATCACTGGCTAGTCTCAATCGTAAGGATATTAAGCATGAGAATTGCCTATCAGTCATATAACTGTTGTTAACTCAAGATCAGTGCTACGCCACAATACAGAAAAAAGCACTTCTAATGAATCCCTTCTGTTTGGTCCGTGGACCTACTTATTTGAATTTCATTAACATCTGAATCATTACAATTCATTCCACCGCCACCCAGGATCGTCATCCATACTCAACGGTGGAACGTCTGCATGGATTACAATAATACTGCTAATCGTTATCAACCCTAATAAGTATCAGAACAAGATAAAACAGCGAAAAATAATACAGGACGTCTATTTTTCTAATACCCGGAATTATAGGGGAAAGTCTAACAGATACATGTACAAGATAGATTGTAAATTATTATCATCCCAGTGATTTATCAGGTGCAGCAAAGGACTGATAAGGGAACCATTTTATATCAACAACCTTAAGCGAATCAGATTAATTCAACTTCTTTGAAAGTTATTAGCGTAATCAAACAAATTTACACCAAAAAAGGTAAAATATTTCGTTTATTTTCTTGAAAAAAAAAATCACGTTCTATGTGAATTCAAAACCCTTTAATTTCTTACGACAACATGTGAATATTTGCGTCAAACCCTTTGGTTTGTGGCCGCACGCTTGTTGCGGAACACTGAACTGCAGGGGCTTCAACTTCCTGATGACGATATTGCAGCTGCGAGAGTTAATTAATCTCCTCCCGGACCAACTGTTGCCGTAATGCAAGTCTTGAAGTCAGACAAGCTAACACGTGTGGCGGAAACTGACGAAACCAGTACGACAGAGAGACTTCTTGTGCACCCAGTAACTTCATTTAATTCTGGAGTATCAAACAAATTCAGACGTTCTAAGACCTTTATCGTCTCTCCTCATCGGGGAGACGCTGATTTTCTCTGGTTCCTTGTAATTTTCGGATTGCTCTTACCAGTAAGCATGTACGTCAGCGTTATTGAAGACTAATCAATTAAAAAAAAAAAAAAAAAAAAAAAAAAAAAAAAAAAAAAAAAACATGCGTATACCAGCTTCGACTGTGTTATTACTTTATTGTCACTGATCGCAGTTCTAAGCGTAGTTTTATGTTTCACACCACTGCAGCAGTTTCGTTACTTTCCTCGATTCGCTTCTCCAGAACGGCACTCTCTTTTTACAATTGGTGTCTTGGTATTCAGTTGATATTTTTATACTGCAGTACTTCACAGTGAGTGGCTCAAGTGCCCACGTTCGTGTGCTTGTGTGAGAGGTTATATGTGCTCAGTGGACGGATAATCCTGGGAATGCGTTACTCCGCCGCTCTCACACTATTGCAAGCGAAACGCTTCCTCTGTAATAATGTGTCTCCCTCGGAAGCACGCCAACGGTGGATTAAGTTCCTGAACCTTCAAAGACTCTGGAAATTTCGCAGTTAATAACTCTGCCTCTGAGTTCTTAATCCTTTGAACGTATGGACTATTAACAACTCACGTTTCTCTCTCTGCTCTTGATGAAGGTACTAGTGCTCCTAAAAGCAGCAGTGGGGCAAAGTTTCTTTCAGTGTTTCAATACCTTAAATTTGCTTTCCTCGTGACTCACTGCGGTGTAAAGTGTGCAGAAGGTAAAATATGCATCTATAAAGCAGTACGGCACAATCGTTACTTTGTACAAAGTCGCAACTGTTCATACTTGGTTGTATTGCCGAAATTTCAATTTTAGGCAATTATAGTTTATATTAGGTTAAATGAGACAGCAACCAGTTGCAGGGACGTGATTAATCCATTTCTTCCCAGTGTTGCGTACACGCAACGCAAAATTTGGACTTACAAAATGCAGTCGAAATGGACTTACTATACAAAACTCAACAAAGGCATTCATGAGCTCTCTGCACATGTGTTAAAGTTTCACAATTACCTGAACACATCGTAAAAAGATGCAAGATTTACAAACGTCAAACGATCTACATACGCAAGAAATGTCAAGTTCAGCTTCACACAGAGTGTTTTCAATATTTCATGAGTGATACCATCAATGTAAGTCAGAGTTATCATATAATAGACAATATTGCAGAGTTTGAACAAATAGAAGAATGTGGTCACAAAAACTAAATTTTTCTATTTTTTTTCTAGGAAACAACGCAACATTATGGGTGGTGCAAATTACAACACATACTGCTAGTTTGTAATATTTGTAATGTTATTTCAATTATTTTAAAGAGAACCTGATGCCTAAATATAACACTTTTTCACAATTTCTATTTTTGGGAAGAAATGGGTTAATATTTACGACGGCTTTTGGGCAATTATTACCCTTCTTTAGTTGTTCTAATTGTGGTTACGAATCTCTTATGAGATCTTTATTTGCAATAAATAGCGTATATACATTGATTTTACATTTATGACTAGTTTCGACTCGTCAATGAGTCATTATCAAATCTGGAACAATTAAAATACAAAACTACAGTGAATACATAATGCATAACTGTACAATAAGTGTTATATATTAGTTAATCTAGATGTAATCTATGCCAGCTACACAATATGTAGAAAACGGGTTGAAGATAGAGTTTTTAAACAGAAAATGATTGTCAAGATCATAACTTAACTGCCCAGGCATGGTAAGACATATGTTTCAGATGAGCTAACACCATAGTGGCAAGCTATTAATGGTACGCATATCTGGTCAATTAAGCTATGAACCTGACAAACACTTTCTGTCTAAAAAGCTATCTTTAAGCCTAGAACGGTCGGGCTGGGTCTGTGAGACCCACTAGTTTCTATTTCAACGAATTTATATGCTTATAGTCGCTTATCTGACTCGAGCGCTCTGACAGCTTCCTGAAACATGCAAGAGAAAGCGTTAACATCATGAATAAGGTTTTAAATTGTTTAGACAAAGTTCGGCAGTTCTCCAAAAATCGCGAGGGTCTGTCAGACCCAGCCCGACCGTTTACGTTATTGAATTCTGCCAGTGCGGGTGTATTTGATTTGTTGTTTCATCCAGTTTCAAATGACTTTGTGAACTATTTCTGATACCAATGATTTAAAATATAAAATTTCAAGAGAAAGTGTTTCATACTGTGAAATTTTCAACATTTTATACGATGATGATAATGAAATTGACGATTCTGACGCGGACCCAGACTTCGAAATAAACAGTGATCATGATAGCAATAGTGAAATAAGTGGGGATGAAGGGGAAGATGCTGTAAGTGGAAGGACAGCTAAACGAAATACTTCTGCAAAATTTGCAAAATATAGTTGTGCTTGGTGCATGCAGAAATGGTTTGTGACGTCTGTTACAAAAAGTGACGACTTTAGAGGACGATATGACACAAACTATTCATTATATGCACAATTTCGATTTATATAACATAAATTTAACAAGTCTGCTTCTCAGTTCTACAAATTATTCTCATTTATATTTGTATTTCAATCTAATTTACTTGTACTTCTAGTGTGCTTACATTTATTACTACAAAGAAGTATATTTTCTACTTTTTTTATTTTACAGCAATTGTGAAATTCAGAACGTTAAAATGTCCCTACAGCATTTGGTAGGACCTAAACAATATAAAAACCTGTCATTTGATGTAAATACACTGTTTTGGCACTTGTCGTAAGAATTTTAATTGTTGGGTCCTTTACAGATTAAATAATGTACCACATTCATTGTACAAATGTTCAAATGTTTGTAAATCTTATGGGACTTAACTACGGGGTCATCAGACCCTAAACTTACAAACTACTTATGAACTACTTATGAACTAGGGCGGCACAAATATCCATGCCCGAGGGGGGATTCGAACCCCCGACCGCAGTGACCGTGCAGACTGTGACTGAAGCGCCTCAGTCCCCTCGGCCACCGCGGACGGCTTCATTGTACAGTCAGGCATTATGTATTCACTGTAGTTTTGTATTTTAAATGTTACAGATTTGATAATGACTCTTTAATGAATCGAAACTAGTCAACAATGTGTATAAGCGATCTATGGCAAATAAAGGTCTCATAAGAATTTCATAACCATTACATCCGAGATCGCATCCTGCATAGAAAACTGAGTAAGATGTCAGGGTAATTATAATGTTTTAATTGTGCTTGAACTTGGCGGAAATAAGTTCATTGTTATTACATCATGTTCAAATCGAACATAATGGGCACATTTAGTACACCTGAAGATGGTCAATTATTGTCGGAAACCGATTATAAGTAAAAACCACGACTCTGTATATGGTTACTATCTTATTTCACCTAATATCATGTGATTATGTAACATAAGATACGAAAAGATAAATTAATATTGTTGCACTGTTAATTGTATAGAATAGAAAAGAAGAACAGTTGTATAATAAGACTGATGAGGAAGTAATTTGAAGCAATATCATGACAAATTTTAAGTCATAGTGTATGAATAGTATTAATTCATTCTTACCATAATTTTAGTGCCGTGCGTATTACATCATGAAAGACTTAGATGAAATCCGGGAGGACAAGTGTCTGCCTGTTTGTAGGTAACGGTATGTCTATATTATAAAACAATAGACCACAGTCATTCGTATATATAGGGTGGTCCATTGATAGTGACCGGGCCAAATATCTCACGAAATAAGTATCAAACGAAAACACTACAAAGAACAAAACTTTTGTAGCTTGAAGGGAGAAAACTGATGGCGCTATGGTTGGCCCGCTAGATGGCGCTGCCATAGGTCAAATGAATATCAACTGCATTTTTAAAATAAGGTACCCCCATTTTTATTTCATATTCGTCTAGTACTTACATAAATAAATATGAAAGTTTTATTTGGAACGCTTTTTTCGCTTTGTGATAGATGGCGTTGTAGTAGTCAAAAACGTATAAGTACGTGGTATAGCATAACATTTCGCCAGTGCGGACGGTATTTCCTTCGTGATACATTACTCGTGTTAAAATGGACCTTTTACCAATTGCATTAAAGGTCGATATGATATTTATGTATGACTATTGTGATCAAAATTCCGAACGGGCCGCTGCTGTATATGTTGATCGTCAACCTGGAAGACATCGTCAAGTGTCCAGATCTTTCGTGGGATAGTTACGTTATTTAAAGAGACAGAAAGTGTTCAGTCACAAGTGAAACGTCAACCACGACCTGCATCGAATGATGATGACGAAGTAAATGTTTTAGATGCCCTTGTGGCTAATCTGCACATCAGTAGCAGATAAACTGAGCGAGAATCGGGAATCTCAAAAAAAGTCGGTATTGAGAATTCTACATCAACATATATTTCATCCATTCCATATTTCTGTGCACCAGGATTTCCATGGGGAAGACTTTCAACGTCGTGTACAGTTTTACCACAGGGCACAAAATAGATTACGGGACGATACCAGATTTTTTTCACGAGTTCTGTTTAGTGACGAAGCGTCATTCACAAATAGAGGTAACGTAAACCTGATAATAAGCACTATTGGACAACGGAAAATCGACGAAGGTGGCGGCATGTGGAACATCAGCTACCTCGGCGGGTTAATGTACGGTGCAGCATTATGGGAGGAAGGATAATTGGCCCCTATTTTATCGACGACAATCCAAATGGCGCAATGTATGCTGATTTCTTACGTAATGCTCTACCAATTTTACTACTAGATGTTTCACTGCATGACAGAATGGCGATGTACTTTTAACATGATGGATGTTCGGCACATGGATCGCGTGCTGTTGAAGCGGTCCTAAATGGAATATTAAATGACCAGTGAATCGGTCGTAGAAGCACCATACCATGGCTCCCACGTTCACCTGATCTTACATCTCCGGATTTCTTTCTGTGGGGAAAACTGAAGGATATATATATATATATATATATATATATATATATATATATATATATATATATATATATATATATATATATATTGACGACGTTACAGCGTTCATTTAATGAAATAAATCGCAATTTGCGATCAGTTACAGCTTCACTGTACTAAGTTTAGGTGGAATACCCAAGTGCGGCGAATGAAAATTTGTGCCCGGCCGGGTTCGAATCCCGACCGGGCTCAAATTTTCATTCGCACTTGAGTATACATCTAAATCTAGTACAATGAAGCTATAACTGATCACAAATTGCGATTTATTTCATTGAAGGATATTTGCTATCGCGATTCACCGAAAATGCCTAAAAACACGCG
This sequence comes from Locusta migratoria, assembly GCA_026315105.1. NCBI lineage: Eukaryota > Metazoa > Arthropoda > Insecta > Orthoptera > Acrididae > Locusta > Locusta migratoria. The sequence goes on along the minus strand of CM048746.1, from coordinate 410,597,309 downwards.
TCAGCGCATTGTCAATGCATGTGAGAACATTTCTGAAGGCGAAATACTCGGTTTGAGAGGAATTTCGTTACGCTTTTTGCCAAATTCATTGAGGTTAAAGGACATCATTTTGAGCATTTATTGAAGTCATGAGTTAATCACGCAGTGACAGCATGCGTTCTCGTAATGTGTGATAATTTCACAAAATAAAGTTCAAAAGAATCAACGTTCCGTGTTTTCCTTAAAAAAATTACTTGTTACCCACTATTCGTCTAAAGTTGTGAGCGCCGGCCGCGGTGGCCGAGGGGACTGAGGCGCCCAAGTCACGGTCTGAACGGCCACTACGGTCGGGGGTTCGAATCCCCCCTCGGGCATGGATATTTTGCCGTCCTAGTTCGTAATTAGTTCATTAGTAGTTTGTACGTATAGGGACTGATAACCCCGTAGTTAAGTCCCATAAGCTTAACAAACATTATACTATTATACTAAAGTTGTGAGCAACATGTTTGTGAACATTACAGCGCCATCTATTACAAATCGACAAACGTGTTCACAATAAAACATCCATATTTATTGACGTATTAGACGAATATGTAATAAATAGGGAGTTCCTATTTTTTTTTAAATGCAACTGATATCAATTAACCTATGACAGTGCCATTTAGCAGGCCAACTATAGTGACATCTGTTTTGCCCTTCAAACTATAAAAGTTTTGCTTTTTTGTAGTTTTTTTCGTATGCTGCTTATTTCGTAAGGCATTTGGCCCGGTCACTATCAATGGACCACCCTGTATATTTGCACGTTCTCACAAGGCTGACGCACTAAGCAAGATGGCGGTCAAAATTTGTACACCTTTAGCAATATGTTTTGTATATCTATAGCCTGATGATGATGCACAGCATAGAAACATATGGATATTAAATATTTTCTATCACTTAAATCTTAATTGTGATTGCTAGCGGAAATTTCAAGCAACCCTTTCATTTATTTAGTTACAGTCACAGTCAACACAAACTAAACATAGCTTTTAACTTAAAGTAATATTCGGCGTTAACAAATTTCTCTTGTTAGTTTTATCTTATTTCGCAGAATTGCCTAATTTCATTCGACTACACCCCATTACATATATATCACCTATTACACCCCTTTCAGGACATTGTCCATTCCGTCCATTGCTTAAGCTGACACAATTACAATATAACCGGCAACCTGTGATTCTTTTTTTCTTCCTCAGCTATAATTCCTTTTCCATCTCCGTATATCTATATGTATAAATGTGAATGTCTGTTCGGTGTACGTTTATCACGTCTGAACCACAAGACATAAAGAACTAAAAATTTGTACATTTACTAATCTCTACCCGGGGAGGGCTTCAGGCACTGTTTTATGGCGATCGGATAGCTATTTTAATGTGAATGTCTGTTCGGTGTACGCTTATCACGTCCGAACGACAAGACGCAGAGACGTAAATATATGTGCAGTTTCTAATTTATACCTGAGCAAGGTTTTAGGTACGGTTTTATAGCGATCTGATAGGTATTTAGTAATTTGAAGAATATTACGCGAAATGCGGAACAATAATTACTCTTTGAAAATTATATTTACTCTTTGAAAGTGGTTTTATTGGTTGCATTGTTGTTTGAGGGTTGATAATGATAAAAGGGTGGAGTATATTGGGACGGAAAGTTATCGGTGTATATAAAATTCTACGTGTGTGTGTGTGTGTTAATATTTCGCTCTGCAGCGAAAACTACAGAACGCAAACGAATGGTCTGTGTGTAATTGTTGTCCGAAGTCTCCAGTTGTACATCACAGCAGTTCCATGCCGATAGCTGTAAGTGGGTGAACGATGTCGTGTTTGAAAGTCGTCGAATTGTAAAAACATTCGGACTGAAGTCCAGCGATGACGTTTGCGACTCTACAGCAAGGTGGTTACGCACAGCGAAACGTGATGTCACAGATCATATTTTTGGCCTATGCGTGCTACAATGTCTTCAGCTCCTTCTCTGTAAGGATAGGCATACGAATAAGGAATAAATGAAGCAGTAAAAAGGAAATGTCGGACGTCCGAGTCCTCCCTTGGGCATCAGTGTGTGTGATGTCCTTAGACTGATTATAAGCCAAAGTACCGATGACCACAGCGGTTTGGTCCCTTAGGGTTACAACCGTTTTTGTTGCTTTTACGGTTGACGGCACGGAAACTAAGGCTTTGGAATCAAATTAGAATCACGTAATATTCAGTACTTCAACTGTCTGGGCACTGCACGCCAAGGAATGATTGTAATACCGTAGGTACTGTCCTCTCTGAAGCGTGAAGGCAGGAATCACAGCTTTTTTGTCGTAGTAGTTTTATCTTTTCCGTGGCTATATTATCTGTAGTTGATACTCTCTGGCAGATTAAAATTGCGTGCTGGATCCGGGTTTCGAACCTAAGACCTGTGCCTTTCACGGATAAGTATTCTACCGACTGAATTATCCCGGCAAGCTTCACGGTCCGTCCTTACAACTTTACTTCCGCCAGTCCCTTGCCTCCAACTTTCCAAACTGGCGGAAGTAAAGTTGTGAGGACGACCGTGCAGCATCTCGGGATAGCTTAGATGGTAGAGCGCTTGTCCGCAACAGGTAAAATTCCCAGGTTCGAAACCCGTTTCCAGCTCATAATAATGTAAATTTTCGTATCAGCGCACACTCCACTGCAGAGTGAAAGTTTCATTCTGGTTATCTGTAGTTGCTTATTATTTAAGATGATTATTCAATGAATTTTCCATCCGTTTTGCAAATTTTGTCAGCAAAAAAGTGCAGTTTCATTAATTATAGAATGTCTTTAGTGGTCTTCAATGACGGATAGCTACTATTTGAATAGTTTCTTTAATCAGACAACGGTTAGTTAACGAAATACTGACTTTGAATTTAAATAATTTTACCTTCTTATTTCACTTCAGGCCGACGGCTTGTACATTTCCTGCTATTTACTCATTTTTAACTTTTATTTTTACTCTGCCTCGCGCTGATTTCTGACACAGTGCTGTTCTTGATATTGTTATGGACTGCAGTCAGCCGAAAACCTTGACAAAGTTCACTATGGCCGAAACGTCGGAATTTTATATATTGACAATGCGGCCAAAAATCCAGAAGAATGTGATTGACAATGCAACAATGGTTGCTCATGAGCTCCTCGTTCACCGGAGAGACAAATCAAGGTTCGCGACGAACACGTCTGTCGTCGACTAGATGTGTTCCGTGTGACGAAGATTGCGCACATTGAATACTGCTTGACAAACCCTGTGATTTGCTCGTTATTTAATGTATAATTACTAATGATAAGATCACCGTAAAAAATCTTAAAAAGCTCAAAACCCCTTTATTCATTTTGGTACGCCCTGTTCAGGTGGTGGTTCTACATTTTGTTGTGTAATACATAAGAAACGTGCGAAATCCTGATAGTGCAGAACGAAGAAACTACCATGAAACGCGAAAGGAGACAACATTTGCGTATGTAAGGAGTAAAACCAAGATGAAATTACGTTTGTAGCAAATCAATATTTTACTGAAAAACCGTTCTTCTATGTATGAGACAAATAGAATTGTGAATACATATAAGTTAATATAAATTAGTATTTTATAGTCAATAATAGATGTATCCGGTAGCAAAAAGTCACATCATTTTGTAGTGCACGGCAATTAAAAGTACCTTCAAAACTTATTTGCGTTTTGAAGTTCTATGTTCATCTTGTTCATCTTGCCAAAATAGAGACATAGCGGCAGCAAAGTGTCGCCAATATAACACCACTTCATGGAATATGCAAGGAACATGACACTATAAATGTGGTTAACGGTCGATTCAGCATATGTTTGTAATAGGTTGCAGTACTTTTGTCTTGCAATTACTTTACTGATATGAAGACGTAAATCTAATTTAAATGTGGTACAACCACTGTTTTGTCTACTTTCTGTGTTAATACCAGTCTAGCTTACTAATATGTCACACCTGTTTTGTACCTTTGTTGTACTAATATTTAAAATTATTCTGTACTCTGTCCTTACATTAATTTTATATTTAATTGTATTCACTATAAATGAATTTGTTTATCTTAACCATTTTTCAATTCGAGTGCATGCCTCCGATTTGTTAAGCTTCACAAATCTCCAATAAACCCCACCTATACCCTCCTAACCAACCCCTTTATTTTTGTGTATTTGTTTATTTAGTTATATTAAAGTCTCAGGAAATAATATTTATTCTACATTTTTTACATTTTATACCACCTTGTGATTGGAACAACCTTTCAAACTTTAGATTATTGTTTAATTTAACTTTTTTCACTTTGGTCATTGTTGTCAAGAACTTGTAATGTTTGCACTGTTTCTCGATGTGTAGTATCAATGTTTCCTTCTTGCAGTACAACTAATTTACAAATTTTCCTTTAAATATTTATTTCCACTGTAACTGCTCCATCAACGAAGATAATTTATTTCGCTGCATGTAACGTCTCTTCTGGTTTGTTGACAACGCAAGTTCTTTGACTGAACTTCAGTAAATGTCTGACGATGGCCTAAGGAGCCGAAAATCGATTAACAAAATAAACAAACCTGTAGAACAAACACATTTTAATCTGCCAGGATGTTTCATATCAGCGCACACTCCGCTGCAGAGAGAAAGTTTCATTCTGGAAACATCAAATGTTTGTATAGTCTATGTGACTTAACTACGGGGTCATCAGTCCCTAAACTTACAAACTTCTTATGAATTTGCTAACACTAAGGACGGCACAAATATCCATGCCCGATGGGGGATTCGTACCCCCGACCGTAGTGGCCGTGCAGACCGTGACTGGAGCGCCACCGCGGCCACCGCGGCCAGCTGGAAACATCCCTTAGGCTGTGTCTCCACCATATCCTTTCTTCCAGGAGTGCTAGTCTTGCATGGTTCGCAGGAGAGCTTCTGTGAAGTTTGGAAAGTAGGAGACGAGGTACTGGCGGAAATAAAGTTATGAGGCGGCATCGTGAGTCGTGTCGGGATAGCACAGTCGGTAGTGCGCTTGCCCGCGAAAGGCAAGGGTCACAGGTTCGAGTCCCGGTTCCGGCACACAATTTTAATCTACCAGGAAGTTTCAAACACAAATTTGTGTATTTAATTTTTCATAGTTAACGGTTGAATTATAGTCAATCAATACTATACTAAAAAGTAATCTTGAAATAGATGTATGAACGCCTCTGCAAATGGGGTTGTAATTATAATAACATGAAACTCCTCGAGAGGACACAGGAGCTCATGAACGTATCCAAAAAGAATAGTGATGATACGTCTTCTTTTATAATTGTTCAGGCTGGAACTGACACGGTGTTTTAGATAAATTCGATCATCTAAATTAAGATATTCAAATGCACAGCAGTGGTTGGATGCGACGAAATAAATGTAATAAGAGGTGCAACATTTTTGAGTATTTGCAGAGGTCGCTGAAGTGTCAAAGGCGTCTTTTGTGCTTTCTAATTAGGCTGCTTAATTTACTTTAATGCCTTTCCGCTGCTTTGACACCTTTGCCTCCGGTAGCATTCCAGTGACTCCACGCCGTCTCTCCAACCGCTTTTAGTTCACGACGTTCCCTTAACCACATTTCACTGAATCAGAACCCGAAATACCGGAAGTAGGGCGGATTCTGTGAGTTTAACCACTAATCGAGGTATGTTCGCTTGAGCGCCGTGCGGTTAGGTTTACACGCAAAGGCATTTCAGAAATACTGGCACGGGTTAAGCAACGAGCTGATGGAGTGAATGTGACGGCACTGCCCGCTTTTTAATGGATATTGCCAATGGCGTGCCACGCTACGGCCTTGCTACAGAGGTATAGTCCAAAAAAATGCCGTTCCGCGTAGGCGGTGGGAGGTGAAAAGTAATTTCACCGCTTGAGCAATCGACTGAATAAAATAGCGCTTGCCATTCATTCCGCGGACTGAGCGTAAAATTTAATGTTCGGCTACATGCAAAGCGAGGTAGCGAGCGGGATAGGGGACGGGAATGGACAACGGCGGGTGGACATGGTGACGTAGGAGCGTCCGATCCTTTATACATGTGCAACACAAAACAAATTGGTTCATGAAAATTGCGGTTGTGAATATAAATGTGTGAAACGTGAAGATATTCTCCGCCAAGAGTGGTGTTCACGCACGGCAGATGTGCAGAAGAGGAAACAGTTTATTATTTGAACTTTTCTGTATTTTGTAAGTATTAGGTGCTTGAATTTTGTTGATGCCTCCATTTTCCAAAACGTTCAGTGAGACTTTTTGCGGATGATGCTTCAGTATATCGAGAAGTGACGTCACTGGAAAAGAGATGCGAAATGTTGGAATATCTGCATTGTATCAACGCATGGTGCAGGGAATAGCAGTTGACTCTCAGCATAAATAAATGTAAAGTGCTGTGTTCTCATAGAAAGAAAGGTCCGGGTAGCAATTACTTCCACAGAATATCTGGGAATGTAGGAGCGCTGTGCCGTAATGGACGCGCGGTCTGAGGCGCAATGTCATGGATTGCTCTCCCGTTGGAGGTTAGAGTCCTCCCTCTGACGTATGTTTTGTGTGTGTGTGTGTGTGTGTGTGTGTGTGTGTGTGTGTGTGTGTGTCCTTACCATAATTTAAGTAGTTTGAAAGTCCAGGGACCGATGATCTCAGCAGATAGATCTCTAAACACTTTTAAAGATTTGTTGTGATTAAAGAAGCAATCAGTAATGGAGTGACCAATTAAAATTAATCGTGGTTTAGGTAAATGTCAGACTAAGTGAGGCATACCCACAATCGACTTTTCCTGAAACCATGCTGACTGACCGCGTGTTCTAAGTCGACTAGCTGCGGACTGGACGGCCGTTCCCGCCGGAGGTTCGAGTCATCCCTCTGGAATGTGTTTGTTTGTGTGTGTGTGTGTGTGTGTGTGTGTGTGTGTGTGTGTGTGTGTGTGTGTTTGTGTGTTTTGAAAGCATCCCGCCTACTCGTTGATTACCAATTCTGGTTGGAATGGACTACCGAAAGTGTTCTGCCTCATGTTGTTAGCCTTGTACTGGCAGTGATTGACTAGGGAATTTATTTTGATCCCTAGGATCGTGATACTGGGTGTTGCTACTTGTATTAGTTGGCATACCAACATCTCTCACTCACTGCGTCCCATGCTGGGTGGAGGTGTCTAACGCAGATCATTGAGTTCGCGATCACGAGCATAAAATAGTAAAAGGCGAGGTAATAATTAGGGCAATGGATAACGACTTTAGAGGAGGAAATGGATCCATCGAGAATGCAAAACGAAAGAGATGTTGCCATGGGCAGTATTGGAACATAGACATCTCGTCAATGTTTCAAAAGTTTGTGTAGTCTATGGGACTTAACTACGGGGTCATCAGTCCCTAAACTTACAAACTACTTATGAACTACTTACGAACTAGGACGGCACAAATATCCATGCCCGAGGGGGTATTCGAACCCCCGACCATAGTGGCCGTGCAGACCGTGACTGGAGCGCCTCAGTCTCCTCGGCCACCGGGGCCGGCACATATCGTCACAGCATGTGTACGTGCACTCAATAGGCAACTTATTTGATGACCAGGAGGGGAACTTGGCAGTGAAATTTAGGGACAATCATAGAGATAATTTTGTTTCAACAGGACAGTTTTAATAGGAGATTAATCGTTAGTATCCCTTTTTCCAAAATACAATTAACATACACATTACATTGAAATAGGTAACCTCCCTGGCTAGGTGACACAATTCGCACGTGTAAGTGGGTTAGAGGAGAGTCCACAGGTACTACAAACGCAAACCATTGATACATACAGGGGCCGAAATCAATTTACAGGATCTGAATTGGAATAACTATACAGGAAAAATTATTAACATTGAGCTGATCAGAAACGAGCTTTAGCCGGGAAGTAATACAATTATTCGAACATAATTCGCCACGAGTTCGTAATATTGGCCTAAGGTCGACCCATGCGTGTATGTGTATGCGACGTATGTGATACTTGCCTAAATTAAAAGTCTCAACAAAGAAGACGCTTTGTGCAAACTGAGGCTGCATAGCAGTGCGCAGCGTCTCTACTCACCAGTTCACCGACAGAAGAGTGCCGGTTTCGAAACAGCAACGGGCAGCGGCCGGCTAGGGAACCTGGATGGGGGAGATGCTAACTCCCTGAGGTGGAGGAATTTGGGAGGGGGGGGGCGACTGCCATCGCTCGTCTCACACCTGCCCTAACGACCATACAGATAAGTTGGTAGGGGAACCTGCATAGGAAGGAGCCTCTCTGACAACTACTCGAGGGAATTTGAATGAAGCGAACTGCAACGCTTGACCAACTCTTCTCCTAGGAGAGGGTAGAAACTGTATCACTTAGGTACACTAAACAATTAACACAATTACCCTTTTATTTTTCACCCAAGGCAGAGGCAAGAGACAAAATATGAACCGAAATTTGGTGGCATAGCAAACTGCAGCCGGCCGCAGTGGCCTAGCGCTCTGCGGCGCGCCAGTCACGGTCCGCATGGCCACTACGGTCGGGGGTTTGAATCTCCCCTCGGGCATGGATATTTGTGCCGTCCTTAGTCTTAGCTAGTTCATAAGTAGTTTGTAAGTTTAGGGACTGATGACACCGTATTTAAGTTCCATAAGCTATACAAACATTTGAACATTTGAGCAAACCGCCAGCACGATAATTAAAGTTCAGTAATTAAAAGGAATAAACAGTAATTGAAAGCGGGTCCAATTGACCCCTTTCGGTGTGTTTGTGTGTGTGAATTGTGTCCTTAGTGTAAGTTACTTTAAGTGGCTTGGAAGTCTAGGAGCAGATGACCATACCAGTTTGGTACTTTTATTATTTGTTTATTGTACCTTTTAATAACCTCTTGCCTAATATTTAAAAATAGGTCGTACATCTCATAATGCAGCATACAATGGCTCACATTGTTTCACGTTACTATTTAGATAGTCTAACGAACAATAATGTGAAACAGATAAATAACGAAAGAAAGGAGAATAAATGCAGAGAAAATATATATAGAAAAAATACAAAGAGTGCACATATTTAGTTCTTTGTCAGGCTGTTCCAGGTAGGAGGGTCTCGGGAAAAAGCTTCGTGCCTGCCCCCCTGAACCTGGCGCTACAATTTTTTTCCTTGTGGATTGATGGTAACAGAAATTAATTTCATGTATTTACAGTTAGAAAACAGTATAATGTCACTTATGCTCGCTGTTCCAGGTGGGAGGGGTTTGATTAGGTCTATAGTCTGTCGCTCCTGAAGTTGTTGTCTTATCTGCACTATCCTAGAATCATTTTACATTATTTGTACTGTTATTCATTGTTATATAATGTCTGTGTTTACTGATATTTGATTTATATATTCGCAATTATTATTACTATTACGTTTTATGAAATAATAAGTCTTATCTTTCTTGTCAACTTGCTTGTCGTTTTCCTTGTTCTCTTTTACCACAGTGCTTGTTCGAGTTCGTCGTTTTCATAGTCTGTGTGTTTTTCAGTATTTGTGACAGTATCTGTATCTGTGACTGAACTGTTCCAAGTTCTTGTTGGCGTGTTCTGAATATAGAATATTGGTGCTCCTGTCTGTATGTATTAAGTAAAGATGTGCCGGATGATCAAAGCGTCAATGACTGCTGCCATGACGGGTGAGAGGTACGCCGATATGTTACAGAATCGCATCATCCCCAGTCTGGTTGATAAAAACCTGCTGGAACGTACGATTTTTATGCTGGGTGGCGCTCCACCCCATATTGCTAGACGCGTGAATGATCTCTTGCCAGCCACCTCTTTCGTCATGGTTGGCCTCCCAGGCCACCAGACCGCAGTTCGTGTGATTATTGGCTTTTGGGTTACCTAAAGTCGCAAGTGTATCGTGATCGACGGACATCTCTAGGGATGCTGAGAGATAACATCCGACGCCAATGCCTCACCATAACTTCGGACATGCTTTATAGTGCTGTTCAGAACATTGTTCCTCGACTACAGCTATTGTTGAGGAATGATGGTGAACATATTGAGCATTTACTGTAAAGCAAATTATTGCTTTTTTGATCAGATGAAGCACCATCTGACATTTTTGAACTTCTTTTTGTTCTAACGAAACCCCATGTCATTACAAGCATGAGTGTCAATTTTTACTTCTCCATCTACATTATTCCGTGATTTATTAAGTTTTCAAATTTGTACTGACTCTTTAAGCACCCGGTATACTTTTTTTTTGCAGCTGCACTATTAATGTACACCAACTGTTTGCTTGTATGGAGTGTTTAATGTCGTCACAGTCGATTTGTGGCCTTACTTCAATAAATATCTTACACTGTAATATTATATGTTCTGAAGTTCTCAGGGCACCACATTCGCGTAAGTCTTTGTTTCTCAGACCAAATCGGTGCAAATAAGCTGAATATGGCCTATCCCCCATTAAAAAGTGTACACAATAGGTTTACAGATACAACAGGCTTACACAACTGTTATCAGATGAGAAAGTGACGTTCGTACCAAAGTACCATCTACCACACCCTGGGAGGTGGGTTGCGGAGTATGTATGAGGAGGAAGAAATCACTTTACTGTAAGGTCAACAACGTTGAGGTATGTTATGTCGTGGTCTCCATTCGTCTGCTATGATGTATCCTTTCCCCCTAGTCCAGTGTATAAAGCCCTCGCATCTCTGCATACAGTGGCAGCTAGTGCTTCAGTGCTTCAATGCCGGATTTTCATAGTGGTGCCGCCCCTTCCCGCCCCCTCCCCCCACCCGCTTGGCACGTCGATGCTTCGGCACCCCCCGCAGCCTTTTGGTTATATTTTCGTTTAAAAATCTGCAGAATGCCTTACCTCAGTTTATTTACACTTGCTTCAACTCGAGCTGAGGCGCCGGCCTACCAATCTTCGTTATTTCACACTTCTTTTCCAATCTTAAAGCTGAGTAATTTCTTTCTAAAAGATACCGACCAATGTTCATTTTCCTATGATAATAAACGCCAAGGACATATTAATGTGCACACGAATACTAAAGCACAGTGAGTAACTGATTACACTGTTAAGTGACTGTTAGAAAATGAATCTGTTAACATGAAGGGACAAGCTACCTTCGGATTACGTGACACTATAAGCAGTACCCCCTCCTAACACGCAAAGACTGCGTTTCTCCACATCTTTTCAGACAGTTAAATATGTGTTACAGCGTCATTTACCCTCAAAATCGCGATACATTTGCAAAAACGTTTAAAATAGATCACAGTATCATATCCGTTCTTTTGCAAATGATTCAGAAGAAAAGCATTCATTTCTTTGTTACGTATTTCACGGCATGTTCATGAAATAGAACAAACATTTTAAAAGGAGCACTCTTATATCTTCACAATTCTAAACATTGCAGAAGATATCTCTATTTAATTATTAAGAGTAGCGGAAAACCTTTTAGGACCCAAAGCAAAATTAAAAAGTATCGGCGGGTTTCCAACTACCGACCACACGCATCACAACGAAACGCACTATACACTACAGCATGGCTAAATACTGCATCATTTTCCGTTAATTCTCTTACTGTTCCCGGCAGCTGCTAACATGTAAATTACATTTTAGAAACTAGATTATAATTTATCGTTCTATGAATGACATGCTTCTGTTAATTCTTCATTGCTGCACTGCTTTGAAATGACAAAGCGTAAGTTCTAATAAGAAAATCATGAAGTACAGGAGGTAAGATGCCGTATGACAGAGAGGAATGTCACTTGACATTTCCTAACGCCTGGTGTACGTAGAATCAAGAGGGATGTCAAATAGCCGTAATTGTTTGCCAATATCTCTGTAACGGAGCGAGTCACAATAAAACATAAGAAAGGCGGTCGCAAAATCCTACCTTTGATGTTACTATCATAAACTAAAGTGGCCAAAACTGAGCAACATACTCAACGAAGAAACCAGAACGAATATGAACAAACGAGCGCAAAGCATCGATATACCCGAAGAATAATAATAATGAAAAAAAAAAGCTCTGGCATCTTTTCTATCTTGCTCCAAAAGAGGTTCTTCCCCACTATATTCTACAACATACCGAATTGTTCTAAGGTAACATCGCTTTCTCTGAAAAGTGCAGTTATTCTATTTTGTGAACTTGCCATGAAATACATACCAACGTATTGCAAGAATAGACTTCTTTATCAATGTACATAAACCGGGGAGGTACTGTTACCATGACTGTTGTATATGACATAATGATAGTAGTACCTTTGTATATGATTAAGTACTATAGTGATGTGGAATTCAGTATTAACACACTTATTCCGTTTGTTATATTAGCTGTAAAAGAAAACGTAGTCCGGTTTTAACAGAATATATGCACTTTATTTAAGCGCAGATCAAAGTTACATGAACAAAGTCATATCTTAACTACAGAAAATGTAATACAGTCTACGTTAAAAGCGTCTATAGCAACCATGCCAAAGACAAACATTTTAGTAGTCGCATTGATTCTAACTGATGACTTTCAGCACTTTCATAAATAGTGAATAATTGCTTACAAAAATAGAAACAAGGTAATTTATTGCAACGTATACATTTCCCTTCCGTTTCAAAGAGGAAAGACAGTTGCTACAGAAATCTAGGACTTCATTTATACATGAAACCACCAGTATCTGTATGTTGTTTAAACTATTAATTATTACAGTATCCTCCCAATTTATGTGAATATACTTCAGAAGACCATTGTTAAATTCATTGATACGTCTTTCACGAAGTAGAACAAATACAAATTTCAGAGGGAGCAATGAAAGCTATGCTAATAATTCCTACCCATCACATACAACAGCAGTCATATTCAAGATAACAATGATGTAATTTGTATTCTGTTTGAAAAAAATTTCAGCGTTAGTACAACGTGTTATGCAAATAGTACCAGTTATGCATTAAACTGAGAAAGGTTAAGTGGCGAACGGATTTTGGACGGGGTTGTGTGTGTGGGGGGGGGGGGGAGAAGGGGGGGGGAGGGTCTCAGATTATAAAAATTTTGTGGCATCATCCATACCTCAAAGTAATGACTAAAAGAAACAGTACTCACATTATTACGTTTTCCTCATGCTCTGGTCGAGGCTACAGGCTCAAATTCTCCCCCCCCCCCCCAATCCCTGGATTCGCCAATGGGATGAATAATATATACAATAATGCTTCATAGTCACGCGTGAACAATACTGTCGTGTAGTGGAGACTTCGCTTTGTCCAGCGAAGTGAAACAACTCAACGTGCCCTACACTTCAGAAGTGTACGAAAGTACAGCTTATTATGGACACCTAGTAAAAAATGTTCAAATGTTTGTAAGCTTACGGGACCTAATTACCGTGGTCATCGGTCCCTAAACTTACAAACTACTTAATCTAACTTATCCTAAGAACAACACAAACACCCATGCCAGAGGGAGGACTCGAACCTCCGACGTGGAACGGCCGCGCGCACCGTAGTATGGCACATCAGTGCGCACGGCTGTTCCGCCGCGGCGAATCGCTAGTATTCAGATATGCACTGGTTTGGTTGTTTTATAGTGAAATTATTTCCTCATGTGACGGCGACGTCCAAACAAGAGTGTGCCAACCTCCTGTGGATCGCGACCGACAGATTGAGAAACGAAGGTCTGTGAGATGTTGACAGCGTCTTGAGGAACAAAGTTAGCATAAAAACCCATGCCCATAGAGTCGAAGTTATAGGCACCGACGCCTGCGGCTAGACATCCATTCCAGCAAATTTGACACTCAGTAGCGTCGTTGGATAAAACAGCAAGTTGCTGCTAAGGAGCTTGGAGAGACTAGCCTGCTTAGCCATAACAGGCGGAATTAGCAGCACAACAACTGTTGGAATGGAAACCATGCTGGATATGCCCCCATTACACCTTTGGGTCAAGATGGAGGCAGCAGCTGGTTCATACAAACTGGCAACAACTGGAACTCTTTGGGATATCCAGAATCACACACTAAAATAGTAAGTGAGGTAAACATAGGAAAGGTTGGGGAAATGCCAGCCGACTATATTATAACCCCATACTGCTTCAACAAGCCTTTCAGTATAGCAATTGGAAGTAGGGAGCAGTGGGAGAAAATAGTTCGTCACCGTACGGGGAATATTGTCTGGTTCACTGACGGGTCAAAATCAGACCAAGGCGTTGGGGCCGGGGTATACGGGGTGCAGCCAAGACTGGAGGGCGTCATCTCTCTAGGGAAACTGGCCTCAGTATTCCAGGCCGAAATCACTGCCATCAGGGCGTGTGTGGAGGAGAATTTGCGTAGGTGCTACAAAGATCGTAGCATCTATATCTATTCAGACAGCCAGGCAGCACTGAGATCACTGGCAGCTCCTGCAACAAGGTCTAAAATTGTTGCAGAATGTCACAGGGTTTTGGTGGAGCTAGGCGAAGGCAATAGAGTAAACCTATTGTGGGTCCCTGGCCACTCGGGGGTCAGTGGCAACGAACATGCCGACAGATTAGCTAGAATGGGGGCAGAGACTTCATTTATTGGGCCGGAACCTGACAATCACGAAGGCAATGATTAAATTGGAGCTACGTAACTGACTCAGAAGACAGCACGTAGAATATTGGACCAAGGTCTACCAACAAAATCTTGGCATGGTAATGATGCCAAAGCCATGTTTTAAAAGTAGCTCTGCAATCCTGGGCCTGAACAGGAGAGAGATTAGACTCATGGTTGGATTGCTGACAGGCCATGGGAATTTAAAAAAAAAAAAAAAAACACCTACATACAATGGGAATAACAGAGGAGACCCTAAATGTAGCATCTGTGATGACGGTGATGAAACTGCATTGCATATAATCTTCGAATGCATTGCATTGGAGAGTAAAAGGCACAGAACATTTGGGACAACTAGACCCGAAGAAATTGTATCTAATAAAGAACTGGTAAAGGGTGTCCTTGCACTGTTCAAGGGCATTGGTTGGCTTTACCGCGCAATAAACTTAGTTTCGGAGCGGGCAGTGGCGGGTTGGCTTCCCTGGAAAAATTAAATTAAATTAAATTAAATCAAGCGTCGTTGGATGACGTTTCCGGGCATTGATTTCTGTGGTCATTTTGCTCCTCAAGTTGCAGGTCAGTGCGGCAGTATCCATATGGCTGGTACCGCCCCTCTTTTACGCGAGATCGCACAACTACTGCCATCAGGTCACAACAGCTGCGAGCTCTCCGCCGCGTCTGTTGTTAAATTATATTAGGCGCCTCCTTTGGGAGGCTGTAGTATCGCAGGTCTTTCTACCTAAAATGCACACTAACTTTGTCTGTTCGTAGAAATTCACTGCAAAGTTAATATGATAAGCACCAGTAACGTGCAACGCTGTTATATAAAAATATGAATTTCTATAAGCAGTGTGGGTCAGTGCAGAAGAATGTCTATAATTCGACACCTTTCCACTCCGACACGTCTAGTACTCCGATACAACGAGCTGAGATCAGTGACGAGGACGCAACTGAATTGGAACGCCATTACACTTGACTATGTTTCGTAGTTCGTATCTTACCTAAAATAAATGTTTAATTGTTTGTATATCTATTGGACCAAACTGCTATAGTCATCAGTCCATAGACTTACAAACTATATGAATTAACCTAAGGACAACACACACGCCCATGTCCGAGGGAGGACTTCAACCTCCGACGGCGGGCAACCGCGGGCTCCGCAACAAGGTGCCTTGGAGCGTTCGACCAATGTATTGCGGCTTTAGAATAAGGCTGAAGCGGGAGATAGTGTGAAAAACCATAAACACAACGCATTGAATTTGGTTGAAAAACTACGAAATTATTGAAAAATTAACGAATTGACTTCAGTTTAGCCGCGGTGGAGTAGCCGAGTGGCCTAAGGCGCCTCGCTGCGGAGCGCGCGGTTGCTCGCCGTCAGAGGTTCGAGTCCTCCCTGTGGCATGTGTGTGTGTGTGTGTGTGTGTGTGTGTGTGTGTGTGTTGTCCTTAGGTTAGTTCACGTTAGTTTAAGTAGTTTTTAAGCTACGGATTGATGACCACGCATTTTGGTCTGATAGATTTACAAACATTTAAACTTTTTTATTTTTTTTATTTTTGCTTCATATTGTGGTGCTGGGCGTGCTACCATTCAATACATTAAAAATCGTGACAAAATTATGGAGTACAATTTGGGCAACAAAAGTTGCGACGAGACTGTGTTAAAAATGACCGCCTACCGATTAAATAAAGACGATTGGCGCAAATGGTTTCATCAGGAGATGAAATTTGCCAGTAAAGACTGTACGACACAGCCAGGCTCTCAGTGAATTTAATACATGACTCCTGGAGGAACGACGTAGCAGCAGTTGATATATTAGGCCTAGTTTTAAGGAAGAAACAAGAGAAAGCCTTAAAACATCCTTGATATCGAAAAAACAAGGACTGAATAATTCATATCACAGTAAAATCCGACTGTTGAAGGTTAATGTAAAAACAATTACTACATTAAAAGTATTTTTTTTTGTTTGTTTACCATTTAATAGGTTTGTGATTATCCTCTCTTTTATATAGCTGTAGCAAACTATCATATTCTTCCATTTATTATTAACTAAAATTGCTACGCCATTACAGGCTCTTCTATTTTGAGGACTCCACTATATATAATTATATAGACCCCTTTAATTTCTGTTTTGTTTCTGTTATGACTACTATGTCTATTTTAGATTCTTTGAGTGTCTTATTTAATTCTTCTCATTTATCCCCAATTACCGAGTTTTTCAGTAACCCGTTCTTTATTCGTAACATTTATTTTAGTTCCTGTATTAATGTCCTAACCTCTTACGATAAGCTAATACAAATTTCTAGGAAGCATAACTTAAGTTAATCATCAGAGTTTAACACAATTGCGACCCACATATTAGGATAACATTGTATTACTGGAGGTAACAAAACTTCATATAACCGAACAGCAGTTACGATGTCACATTTGTATCGTAAATTTCTGTATGAAGAGAATGGAGTCAAATGTGTCAAACTGACAAGTACTGCAATAAGCAGACGTGTTTAATGGAGAAGAAGCCATTCTGTGTTATATAAAAGTACTTCTAATTTTCTTGCAACTCAATACAAATTATCTTTCCCCTTTTCCTGCATAAAATGCTGACGTCAGAGGAAAGCAGTGAACTTGTCGAGCCTCTCAGCTGGTTTTGCTTACGAACGAGAAGGAAAGGAAAACAAAGTTTAAATTTATTTCTATACAGTCTTCCATAGAGTTCTGAAAGAAATGGAATATATCCATCGCTCGAGGCAACAAAATACATTTAAAAAAAGCTCTTACTACGTGACACTTTTATCACAGATCAACAAATAAGCGGGACTTGCAAAGTTCACCAAAAACTGTTATTAAAATAAAAGCTGTGGGCGACGTTAGGAACAATGAAACACGAAAAAGCTTACTTTCACGCTCCTAACAGGTGCTCTCGACTGACTGACGGTGTAAAACTGGACTGGAGGAAACCGTTTTACTTTTATCTTAACACGTTTCCGAACTCGATTGGCAACGCAGCAAATCCTTTTTCATCAGACTTTTTTTAACGTACGTCAAACATAAAACCGTCAACGCGTTTCTCGCTAGAACTATTTCCATTGTTAGTTATTACGATGGATATGTTTTCTGTCCTCACTTCAATCCAAACAATACGGTTATAGAAATGATTGATAGCGTTTCCAGCCGCACATTCAGTGTTTATCCCAGCTTCAAAATTTTTGACGCGTGGTAGGAAATGTTGTGGCAGATTAAAGAATTGAATTACTTAACACTAAGCTCAGAACTCGCGAAAAATTCGCTGCTCTTATAATGAATAACGCAATAAAGGGTGTATAGATCACTTGCACTCATATTTGCCACACCGATTCGTGAATTAATATTTTTCTCCCACGTATTTCGCTTTGTTTTGTTTGGAGCTAGTTCAGAATATTATTATATTTCTGTACTCAGGTTATAAAATAGGAAGTGACTCTGGAGGTTGGTGGCATTAATATCCAGTTTATGACAAGAAAAACACCTTCAAAACTATGCAGACTAACCGTAAACCCCCACCTGACGTTATATTGGTTCAGAAAGTAATTCTTTGTTTCATCGTCTGAGTGGAAAGTAGATTTACACGTTCCTCCACTCCAACTAACAATTGGGTATCAGTTGCAGTTATTTATTTTGACGAATCATGTTATAGTGCAACAAGACAATTATTACATCCATAAGCTTTGTGGATGCGTTGGTGGTGAGAGGGGCAGTGACTAAAATTTTAAATAGGAACTCCTTTTTATTGAATATTTCCGTGAAAATGAGTTCAGAATTGTTGAAAAACGGTAATATCTCAAACAAATACACAACATATTAGGAAAATGTTAGAAAATTTAAGAAAAAAATGCTTTATACGAAAGTTAGGTATTTTTTCGTGGAGAATCCAAATCTGCAATAAGAAATAGTTTTTTTTTTTTTTTTTTAACATTTCAAAGTAATATCCCTCCCGAACTCGGGAGTGTTGCGGGGAGTGAAGGTTTATGTTAATGAATGGTGAACATTCTATAACAATTTTTATAACCGATTTGTATTGTTTTCAAATATTACAAAAACCTAATACAAAGCATAATTTAAGATCATTATGAAACTTTTCCTCGCTGCCCAACTTACTGTTCTTCAAAATGGTAAAAGATGTGACATCCAACTATTCAGGATACTAACCACACTGAAAGTGGCGGCGCGTCCTACGTGTTCTCTGGTTCAGTAAACCCCCAGAAAAAAATGCTTGTCATGAAAATAAAGTAATTAATTAAATAAAATAAAAGTATTTTAAACTATCATTCTTCATTTAGTTCTTCTGTCAGATGGTATGAGAAACGTTTTACGCTGCAGAGACAGCACGTATACGAGTCGTAGCGAGGCCACCTAATATACAAGTAGGCGGTAGTGGCCGCAGCGTTGCAATGCGCATGCGCGGCTGAGGTTCAAATTCTCTTCTGAACAACCTCTAGGCAGCATATGGGTGCACCCAGGGCAGGGAGGGGCGAGGTGGAACGCCGCTCTTAATATTGGCGTTGAAGGTGGTAGAGACACTAGCTCTTGGCTACTCGAGCTCTGGTGGTTACGCTCGAATGGTCCCGAAGCAAGACAACGGAGCTACTGCGCACCTCGCCTTGTGCATGGGTAAATCCTGCATGAAGGCAACTCCGATCTTCACATTCGTTTTTGCCGCATTGGAGATTAATCTTTCGGTGAAATATCTTACAACTATCAATGAAAGACGCTTCAACTGTGAAAGCCTTCAGAAGATCAGATCTTGAATAATAATGAAGTCACTACCAAGTGAACAACAATTCATTCTTTATTGTTACTTGCCATATATGTTTCGACGTTTTTGCGTATATGTCGTGTTTTAGGGATTATTACTTGTGGCTTCTTGCTGTTTTGATTATAAACATTATAGTATTACAGCCACGGTTCTCACAATGTCAGTTTTTGACAAAATAGTGTTTATTTAATTGTTTGAAAAGAGGTGCCGGAGAGCAGCCTTTGCACATGAGTAAAGTTAGGAGGAGGTGCTGCTTACAATGTGACTCGAATGTAGCTTGTCTCTTCATCATAACAGATTAATTTTGTTACAGTCACTTACACTACGGTCGGGGGTTCGAATTCCCCCTCGGGCATGGATATTTGTGCCGTCCTTAGTTGTAAGTGGTTCATAAGTAGTTTGTAAGTTTAGGGACTGATGACCCAGTAGTTAAGTCCCATAGACTTTACAAACATTTGAACATATTTTTGAACAGTCACTTAACAGTGTAATCAGTTACTTACTGGGGCGGGGGGGGGGGGGGGGGGGAACAGAAGGGCCCCTTTCCCTGGCGCTACTCGTAAAGGTGCACCAAATTGTCTCTTTGGACGTCGAGCGAGGGGGGAAGGGTGTGGATGCCAGTACGAAGATCCGACACTGAAAGAAGTGAACCCCAAGTCATCTGAAGCATCAGCCGCCACTCCGACTAATCAAATCATTTAGGGGATCAGGTGAGATACCATACACAATGCCGGCCGCCGTGGCCGAGAGGACTGTGGCGCGCCAGTCACGGTCTGCACTACGGGGCTTCGAATACCTCCTTGGACATGGATATTTATGCCGTCGTTAGTATTAGCTAGTTCATAAGTAATCATAAGGTGTAGGCTTTCATGGCCGGCGTCTTCAGTAATTAAAACTTCCGGGCTGAGAGGCCGTGTTCGAACAGTAGAAATTTCTTCCCCTGACGTTTCGTTGCCGGCTGCGGGCAACATCTTCTGAGGTGAGTCGACGATTGGCTGCTGGTCCGTTGAGAACCTGCCTATATAGAGGGCATAGAGGGCGCCACCACTCGTCACATGAAGTCAACAGTAAAACTATCTCTGGCTGGCGTCATTACTCTCGATCAAACGTAATCGATTGTCACATCTTTGGTACAAAGTAGACCGCCATAGATGTCTAACTTTAAGCCTTCTTCCTTCCTGTTAAAATTATTGCGGTGTTTAAAAATCTCTATAGCCTCTCTATTCATACGTGCATAGTAATGCGATGTCTTAGCTAGCACGCTTGTCTCACTAAACTTTATTTTGTGGTCACCGTTTTCAAAAACATGTTCCGCAACGGCCGATTTGTCCGTGTGTCCCAGTCGACAGTTCCTCTTGTGTTCCGTTAGGCGAGTATTGATACTTCTTTTCGTTGTTCCAATATAAACCTTCCCACAACTACATGGAATCTTATACA
Organism: Locusta migratoria; assembly: GCA_026315105.1. Taxonomy (NCBI): domain Eukaryota; kingdom Metazoa; phylum Arthropoda; class Insecta; order Orthoptera; family Acrididae; genus Locusta; species Locusta migratoria. The sequence goes on along the minus strand of CM048746.1, from coordinate 410,576,574 downwards.
CACCCGGAGTAGCCAAAGGGTGTCGCGCATCTTTCGTTGATCGTAAGTATTCACTGATCTTTTTGGTGGGTTTGAATATTGTTTCGACTGTAAACTTGGCCAGTACTTTCCCAATGCGGTCCGTGATATTGTGGATGAATGGGAGAAACAGTTTCCCGCCAAAGGTTGTTGTTGTTGTTGTTGTTGGACGTTAGCAGACATTTGTCTTCTGGGCTGGAGTGCTCGATCTATCTCCTTATCACTGTATCCGTTTTTCTGAAATGAGGTTCGTAAATGATCGAGTTCCTCTTGCAAATAAGGTGGCTCACAGATTTTATTAGTCCTATCCACTAATGTTTAATAACACCTCTCTTCTGTTTGGGATGATGATTAGAATCTTTGTGGAGATACCGATCGGTGTTGCGTATCTTTTCTGTATATTTTATGACCCAGACTCCCATCTACACTTTTAATCACTGAAACGTCCAAAAATTTATCTGTCCCTTAATCTCCGTCTCCATGGTAAATTGTACTTTCGCGTTGATACTAGTCAAATGCTTTAAGAAGCAGTTCAGTTCCTCTTCCCCGTGATTCCAGATGACAAAAGTACCATCCACATACCGATACCACTTCAAAGGGATCTTTCTGGCCGAATGCAGTGCCTGTTGTTAAAAAAATTCCATAAAAACATTAGCAACTGCTGGACTTAGAGGGCTACCCATTACCACTCCATTGATTTGTTCATAGAATTCATTATCATGCTGAAAATAAGTCGTAGATAGGCAATGTCGAATCAGATCTACAATATCAGTGGGAAACAACTCAGATATGTAAGCAAGAGCTTCGTTGACAGGAACCATAGTGAACAGGGAAATCACGTCAAAGCTGACAAGAATATCATCAGGGCTGACAGTAATCTCCTTTAGTTTTTCGATAAAGTGCATAGAGTTTTTAATGTGATGATCAGTGTTCCCAATAAACGGTTGTAGCAAGGAGGCAAGATGTCTAACCAACTCTTGAACAAGGGATCAAATAGCACTTACAATCTGTCTCAGTGAGATATCGATTTTCTGCACCTTAGGTAGCCCATATAACCTAGGAGCGTAAGCTTCCGTTTTGCAAATATGTTTTTTATCCTCTGGAGAAATAGAAGACTTTATCAGTTGATTGGTAACTGCCAGCACTTTAGTTTCTACAACGTCACAGTCTGCACGGCCACTACGGTCGGGGTTAGAATCCGCCCTCGGGCATGGATATTTGTGCCGTCCTTAGTATAAGGTAGTTGATAAGTAGTTTGTAAGTTTGCGGACTGATGACCCTGTAGTTAAGTCTCATAAGCTCTACAAACATTTGATCATTTTTTTGGAAATGAGGATAACTCGTTTTCGAGTTATTTGGTTATCCTCGTCATTTCCTTTTAACCGCACCAACCAAATAATTTCTGAAATACGTCTATCCGCGTATTTTACACAGTCCGCAGTATCGACCACAATGTTCAATGTCGATCAATTAACACGATCAGCCTTCATTTATTTCCTCGCTCCGTATTCGCGATCAAACTTTAAATCGTGTTATAATTCAAATATTGAACACGCACTTTTAACATATAACTGGAGATAACACTCAGTAACATTCGATAAAACTCTATAATCTGTAACAATCCCGGAATTTGGCTTACATACCCCTTGCACAGAGAAAATATCTGAAACATTTCATAATCTGTGCCGATACTCTCTTTTTTACTTTGAGCCCCATTATTTTAAATACTGTTTATAGCCAAAAATATTAACTTTCTCCCTATAAAACTGAATATCTAACTTATAAATTTCCCAAATAAAAATAGTTCAATACTTCCATATAAAATTAGCTTCCCATAAATCAAAGCACTCAAAGTGCTAAGGAGCGTAATGAGTGGACGGGTTCATTTGGTGCAACTGAACAGATCATTGTCTGGAGATGTTTATGTTCGGCAGATTGGAGACCATGCGCAGCCATATTCATTGACCTCACCTTTGCAAAGAGTGATGGAATTATTACGCATGTCAGCACGCCATGTCATCGGACCGTAACGGTTAGCGATTAGTATGAAGACAATTTTGGAAAATTATAAAAAACGATTTGGCCTCTATATCATCTGACATGCGAGAAGTAAACTAGAGTTCAAACAGCAGAAATCGTTAATGGAAGCAAGGCCAAGGTCACCCACGGGTAACATCAGCAAGAGATGACCGTTATCTCCGGCTAACAGCCCGTTGAGAAATGTTCAAATGTTTGTAAATCTATCGGACTCAACTGCTTGGTCATTAGTCATCAATTGAGGCATGAGGCTGCGTGCAATTCAGTTGCATCGCACTTCCAGGCAACAAGAGGACGCGCAATATCAGTACAAACAATCCGAAATGACCTTCGGAAATGTGCCCTCTACACACGGTGGCCTATAGTGTGTGTCCCATTAAAATCACGACACCGATTAGCCCACAAATACTGGGCGGAGGAATATCAAGGTTCCAGTCGTAACGAATGGCGTCGGGTTCTGTTCACAGATGACTCAAGATTTTGTGTTCAGCCAGACAATCATGCCCTCATCTGTAGAGGACGAGTGTAGTGCAGAGCAATCCTGCTTTGTGCAGGAAACTTCACCACATAATGGTGATGGACGAATGGTGAGGACAGGGGTCACTATTGGTGGACGAACGGACCCCTATGTCGTTCAGAAAGGCGCGTTGACTGCTCAGAGGTGTAGAGGGAGATTCTTAGACGTTTTGTTGTGCCCTACGTTGTTGCCATAGAAGATGGGTTCCTTCTGGTGGAGATAACGTTCCTTCCCACAGAGCTGCACTAGTGGACAACATGCATGAAGATGAATGAATTGATGGAATGGAGTGGCCAGCTTGTTCACAGGACTGAAACCTGTTTGAACACATCCGGAATTTGGAAGACGTACTAAAGTGAGACCAGCAAGTTCCACAATGCTTGCAGAGCTGGAAATACACTACTGGCCATTAAAACTGCTACACCAAGAAGAAACGCAGATGATAAACGGGTATTCATTGGACAAATAAGGTACATGTACCGAATAAAGCCCGTTCCTAATATGGCCCACTCTCATTTTCTAGCATAGAAAGTGTGAAAAGAGCGCTAAATGTCGTTAGTAATGATAGTGGACAAGGCAATAACTTCTTCTGCACCCGGTCCCGTGCTGGCCATTTTACTTTCAGTTGTGCTACGGCGTTCAGCGAAGGAAGGCTGCTTCTTATTTTCACGGTATGTTTCATCTAATGCAATCGCTACGCTCATCAAGCATTTATACTGGGAAATATGTATATGTGTACAGAAAATTGTGCTGTATTAAGATAGTGGCATCATCTTCGTAATAAAACTTTTTTCAAAACAATAAACACAAACGCGTTTTAAACTGATTGTTCCCAATAAGGCACATCGTAGAAAATGTAATGATTAGACTTGTGTTCCTATTAACTTACTATAGGGAATCTTACTGCTGGCAAAACAATATTGCTTGCTGATTAAATTTAATAACCTGAAGAGTTAAGAAGCAGTAGGTAATTTAGCAACAGTGAAGCGTTTGTAAAAAAAAAAAAAAAAAAAAAAAAAAAAAAAAACAAAAAAAAAACATTATATAAAGTCAACAATTACAGTTGTAACCCATATCTGAATAATTGTTTTGAGCCGTCTATTACATGTTCAAGTATTCGGGCGTAATGTTGTGCTTAAAAAAAATAAAAGTTCAAATGTTCGTAAATCTAAAAAAAGGGTGAAGTAGTCAATAGCCCGAAGATTGGTTTCAACGCTACAGTGCTTTAATAGGCCTCGTCCTGTTTGGAGGTGGTATACCTTTCCCTTCCTCCGGCCTTCGAACTGATTTACCCAGCCAGCTATAGGGGGAACAACACTTTAACGTGGATTCCGAACAACGGTGCAACTCGATATTTTTCACATTAGTAACACTGCCAGAGGTGAAAGAAGTGGAAAGTGACAGATAAAAATACTAGGACCAGGCGAATCCGCAAGCTTTGGATTGGTAGTCAGGCATTCATCTACTGTGCCACAGATGCGCCATTCTAAATCTATGGGACTTAAAAATGTTGAAATATTTGTGAAACTTATGGGACTTATTTGCGGGATCATCAGTCCCTAAACTGAGAAACTACTTATGAATTAAGTTATACTAAATACAGCACAAACATCCATGACCGGGCGGGGTATCTCATCGCAGCATAGCACTTCAATGCACTCGGCCGCTCCGCCGCTTCTATGGGAGCTAACTGCTTGGCTATTAGTTCCTAGCTTACAAACTACTTTAACTAAGTTAAACTAACCAAAGGACAACACAAACAGCCATGCCCTAGGGAAAGGGGGGGGGGGGGGAATCAAAACCCCGACGAAGAACGGGGCACCGCAGCACGGCGCTGCGTAATGTTGTGTAATGTAATGTAATGTTGTGTAAGAAATCACGAGCTGTAGCGGTAACTGACATTAATCGTCATTTTGCCGAATACATTTAAGCAAGACTTCGCATTTCAGTCATGGCGTGAAAAATACCATAAAATCATGTTTAAAGTAAGTGCGGATTTGTAACGGAGTAAATGTTCAAATGTTTGTTTAGTTTATGGGACTTAAATGCGATATTATCAGTCCCTAAACTTACAGACCACTTACAAACTAACTTATAGTAAAGACAACACAAACATCCAATTCCGATGGAGGATTAGAACCCTCGACGGGAAACGGCCTCGCGCAACGGAGCATAGCGCCCCAATGCGCTAGGCCTGTAACAGAGTAAGAGATAATGTATTCATGAACGTTAATTGTATCACAAACAAAAATATGCCTCTATGAAGTCGCGGCATCAGCTTTTGGGTTTCAACCTCATAGTACTCTGCCGCCTGACCGCCACACTTTTTTGTAGTGAAGTTTGTCAGTAACAACGTGATAAACTTCTGAACTTGAAAAATGTGGAAATTTCTGATGCAGCACGACAATAGCGAAGGGCCTGTTTTGACCTGAATGCACTACTATCATGAATGAAGACATGAAACAAGATGATTAAGCCTTTCGTCAAAACAGGTGTTGCCACATTGACGAGCTGCATCAGGAATTTTCAAAGTTTCAAGTTCAGAAGTTTATCACGTTGTTACTGACAAACTTCACTACAAAAAAGTGTGGCGGTCAGGCGGCAGTTTTTAAGTGGTCTGTAAGTTTAGGGACTGATAATATCGCATTTAAGTCCCATAAACTTAAACATTTGAATATTTACTCCGTTACAAATCCGCACTTACTTTAAATATGATTTTAAGGTATGTTGTATCTTACATTGTTATTGGCAAGCTCTACACCCAAAATGGCTATTAAAATGCACAGTACTTCGATTCTGGCAACCAAAACCTGGTGCTACGACTTGAGGGCGCGCGCCCTCTTTCCGCGTGTTGAGTACTCTGTAGTTCATCGCCCCAGCCGCGACAGTGTGTCGCTAGTGTCGGCGACAGAGCGAAAGAGATAGCTGCGGAAAGCGTGAGATCGCATAGCACAGCTCTGCGTTTGCGGTCGGATCCAACGTAATCGAAGTAACAGAGGAAACCCAGCTCTGAATGTGGTCGAATAACGTTAAAACAAAAAATTTTAAATATTTGTAGAGCTTATGGAACTTAACTATGGGGTCATCAATCTCTAAACTTACAAGCTACTTACGAACTAGCTAATACTCAGGACGGCACAAATATCCATGTACGAGGGGGGATTCGAACCCCCCGACCGTAGTGGCCGTGCAGACTGTGACTGACAGGCCGCAGAACGCTCGGCGACTGCGGCCGGCACGTTAAAACAAGCAAACCATTCACTGTTGAGGTAACAATTGGTGTTTATATGGCAGAATCACTACGCGAAGCTTTAGAAAATATCCAAAACGCGAATCAAAGAAAAACTTAGTAATTTTGTGACCCAAATTTGATTCTATTAGTGTTGTACGTGCTCACTCGTCATATATATAATAGGCTTCTTCTGAAAGATGTGTGTCTCTTAAATGAACTATTATGATAAATATGTTATTTTACAATTAAATTTATGTAATGGCTATATAGTCTCATTCTTACAAGTAAATATTTTTTGTTAAAACACAAATAAAAAACTAACAAAAAATAGTTTTATGTGCATTTTCCTCTAGTTCCTTTTAAAAGACGCTAGAGCACTTAGGAGGCGAGCCGTTTTGGTGGGCGCACTACTTTCCCCACCACTGCAATGCCTACAGAATGTGTGGGAGTGAGACGGATATATGCCTAACGCTGCACACATTTATAATAGGGATTTTTGATTAATATATGTTTGCTACCTTTTCTTAATGCGCCAAATGAATAACATCATTCTTTAATGAAATAAGCACGTTACCCAGTATTCATGTGATTAGCATACATACATATCTTTCTGGAAAAACAAAACCATTTGTATTAAGCTGTTTAACGTATTTAGAAAACTTTCAGTTCCTTAAAGAGAAAGGATAATTTTCGACATCTCAAGCTCAAAACAACAGGGATATTACGTAACATAAATTATATTACTGCAAAATAATAATAATATAAATAAAAATGTGCTGAATTATATGCTTATTTTGTATATATCCCAAAGCCATTCGCGTGTCGACTGGGACTATTAAGGTAAGGCAGTCAACAATCCGAAGATTGGTTTGAACACCACAGTGCTTTACTAGGCATGGTCCTGTTTGGAGGTGGTATGCCGTTGCCTTCCTCCGACCTTCGAACTGACTTACCCAGCCAGTTATAGGGGGACCTACAGTTTACTGTGGGTTCCGAACCACGGTGCTACTTGATATTTTTCACTTGAGCAATACTGCCAGAGGTGAAAGAAGTGGAAAGTGACAGATAAAAATCCTAGGACCCGGCGGGGATCGAACCCTCAACCTTTGGTTTTGTAGTCTGGCACTGTGCAACCGAGGCGCACACCTATTAAGGTTACTAATAACCAATTATATGTTGTGCTATAACGTATAATTGAAGTACTTAAGTTTGTCGACTTCTCTTGTTTAACAGTTGGTGAGTTACACCCCTCTGACATTTTATTTCAGAATTACTACACTTGATTTGACCCGTCTACCACCTTATGAAAATATTGTAATATAGTCTGATACACATAATTGTGACATTCAGTCACGGAGGAGACAGGCGACCATGATTAATAATAAATGAATTCTGCAATATGCTGCTCCTTGATATTACGTAAAGAAGATGTTACGGTTACTATACTGGTGGCTTTTAACCACGGATTCCGGCCTAAATGCGTCTAATAGTCATATTGTAACCACTTATGACTTATCAATACAACGACCTATGCAGCTTATTGCAGACTTCACTGGCCCTCGCTCACTGATAGCGCCACGCATTACAGTTGCTGGTCGGGGTACCTGTCACATATCTTGTTTAACTGTGTCTGCTGGTACATACCGCTAAACTGAATGTTATAGTAGACTAATTTGGAATCACTGTATCAACTGCAAACTTGAAATTCCGCTCTAAAATTCGCTTTGTTTGTAGTGGGACACAAATAACGCACCCCGTCGATACTGCATATCCGCGTGCAACAGGCAGTATTTATTTTGGCTGGCTGTAGCAACAACCGCAGTAAATAATCTATATCTATAAAGATCAATGGCTGTTCGATGTACGTTTATCACGTCTGAACCACAAGACATAAAGAACTAAACATTTATACAGTAGCTAATGTCTACCCGGATTGGGATAGAAAGTTATCGGTGTATATAAAATTCTACGTGTGTGTGTTAATATTACGCTCTGCAGCGAAAACTACTGAACGCAAACGAATAGTCTGTGTTATTGGTTTTCCGAAGTCTCCCGGTGTAGACCATAGCAGTTCCATGTCGATAGCTATAAGGAGGTGGAAGATACGGTGGTTGAAAGTCGTCAAATTATAAAAATATTCGGACTGAAGGCCAGCGATGACGTTTGCGACTCTATAGCAAGGAGCGAAACCTGATGCCACAAACCATATCTTTGGTCTATGCGTGCTACAATGTCTTCAGCTCTTTCTCTGTGAGGATAAGCATACGAATAGGGAAATATAAGAATAAATAAATAAAACAGTAAAAACAAATTTCTTTTAATACAGACATACAGCACTTTTACAAATGAATACATACCTGCAAAATTATAGAATGACACAACATATAACTCAATAAATATGAGATCGTACGCATTTTATATGCCATTTGTGTTTTGATCTTTCGTTGTTTGGATATTTACAATTTTGTACATTATGCGAGACAGCCTTATTTCTTAATTATTCTCCGATAAATATAGCATGTTTTTAGAAAAAAAGGAGGTGCACAGAGAGAAAGGACAGGAGTACTAAGTCAAAGCAGGAATAAATAAAATACCAGGGCAAAGCCGGGTTTTCAGCTAGTTAAATAAATAAAATGCAACATCTAAGCAGAAACATCATAGATACTGTGTCTGACGAGTCGTGCAAAGCACACACGTTTTCTTTATTTCTCCCGAATATGTTCGTGGCCCCGATGGCGGTAGTAGAAGCGCTGCGCAAAATAATATGAACACCATGTTGTAAACCACATCTTGTTGCAAGCTGGCACCACTGCGAACGTGTTCACTCTGAGACACAACTTGCGAGTGCACAGCTGACGTAGGAAATCTTTACCTTGCAGAATATTGCTGGAGCCGAGCGGTGTGTTCCCAGCTTTAAGTCAGGATGAGGCGTGGAACCTGGTGGAGCGCCAAGGGACGCTAGTGAAACGGAATTATAGTTGACACATTTCATTCCGTAACATACATAACTTTGATGAAGGCGCTAGCTCGACAGGGGCTAGAGCAGTAAGTGGAGCCGCCTTCGAGCTGAAACCTTGGTGTTTCGTATGATGGTAGTGCCCGCGCCGCGCTGCGATGCCGGGAAGAGATGTAAAGACTTATTGTGGTCCATCCCTTCACCAGGCTATCTAGCAGCCAGTCGATCCACACAGGGACCCCTCTGAAGTCGGATGTCGTGCTGGTTCCCGACTCGGGACACCGGCTGGTCGGATTAGCACCAGAGTGCTAACTGGACGACAGGAACATTGGCCTTTAGTAACCAACCACTGAAGACTGCGCTGGCCGCAGGCAGCCACAGCGGATCACCATCTTCTCAGATGATGTTTAGTGTGAAGTATGGCCTCGGCCAGACTTTCTTAGCTGCCTCTAGCAGCTACCCGTTTGTACTGCTATCTGTGACAAAGACTGAGCACAACGATTAGGCCAGTGAATTGACGACTACCTCCTGGGCATCGTCGATTCAGAAGAGCAAGTGACTGCTACATCTAAATGTGGGAGTATTTATACATAAAATTGGCTGAAGCTATAACGTATGAAACGTTCTGAATGTGTTCCATTTGAAAATGCAGTGTACGCCCGATGTGTCTTTACCGCTAACGGATCCGCGGTCTTATTCACTCTTGTGACAGAGATACGTGTAGTTATGAAATGTTTACTAGCTGCATCTCTGTCTGAAAGCCATTTCACTCACTCACAGTTCGCTGACGGTAGCCTTTCCAACTTGCCGACGCAGCGGCTGCCGTCATCACGCAAGGCGGGTGAGCATTTCTGCTACCGGCTGCTGACCTTATTTCGTCTTGCTAAAGTGGTGCAAACCAAGATCTTAACACATTTCCCTGTCACAATGTTTGCGGCGTAACAATATTACACATTTGGTTCTGGACCGGTCAACACAGTTAATGGATGAAATACTTGGTCTCTCATACTTCCAAAGAGGTCAAATTGATGGTGCGTATATCTTATGAAAGCAGCGGCAGTGTTTGACGTTTGCCACCGGTCAGCAGCGCGCTAGTCAGGTTCTGCACGGCCACTACGGTCGGGGGTTCGAATCCCCAATGGACATGTATATTTGTGCCGTCTTTAGTCTTCGATTATTCATAAGTAGTTTGTAGGTTTAGGGACTGATGACGCCGTAGTTAAGTCCCATAAGCTCTACTAACATTTGATTTTTGTTTGACGTTTCACTGGCGACCGTATCTTCGAATGTAAAAATATTGGCGAAGAGCGATAGTGGGTGGAACCTGAAATTAAATGACATCGAATGACGAGCATTAAAAACTATTGTGTTCAGACAAGAAAAATCTATCATGGCGAAAGCATTGCCAAACTCAACAATCACTTGAGTATTAACTGTTTCGATAACTAAACATTCAGGAGCTAAATATTTAGGAAAGGACTACAGCTGCTAAGCCAAGGCACCGTTGCGAAGGTAGTGGTGCCACGATTATAGAAATTTTTCTCATTATAGACAAAAAGCCAATATCACTTATCTTCGTTCAGATAATCGGTTTCGGTAGATTAAGCTGCCATCATCGGATCTGTAAGAATATACGTAAATTCGTACTCAACATGCTATAGTAAAGAGTTATTCGTCTTTATCGGTCATTTTGATGTCCTTTCGGCCAGGCTTGCTAAAAAGTTAGAGATATTCATATCTTTAAATGCGTTCACTTTTGAAATTCACCATTCATTCATTACACCAGAAAAGTAAGCCTTTGAAACATCCTTATTCACCAACTTTATCGTTGGCTTGTCATCATAATACAAATAAGATAGAGAAATTGTCTTTCTTTAATGTGATGTGGTCGCACTAAGTTAAAACACAAGTAAGTTAAATGCCCAGCTCACAATATGGTACCAGATGGCGCTATAGATATGACATTTGAGCAGCAAACTTTGAAAATGTCAATAGCAACGATCTTGCATACATGAACGAATTTAACATTTAAAATTATCGATATTGACAATCAAAATGTGTTTCAATAGATCGTCAATTTACAGATAAAATTTGAAAGAGTATATTAAGTGTCACATATATATTTGATGCAATTTTAAATTGTTGTTGTTGTGGTCTTCAGTCCGGAGACTGGTTTGATGCAGCTCTCCACAATACGCTATCCTGAGCAAGCCTCTTCATCTCCACATAAGCACGGCAACCTACATCTGTCTGATTCTGCTTACTGTATACATCCCTTGGTCTTCATCTGCGATTTTTACCCCACACACTTCCCTCCAACGCTAAATTCACAATTCCTTGATGTCTAAGAATGTGTCCTACCAATCAATCCCTTCTTTTAGTCAAGGTATGCCAGAAATTTCTTTTCTCCCCAATTCTGTTCAGTTCCTCTTCGCCGGCCGCGGTGGCCGAGGTAACTGAGGCGCTTCAGTCACGGTCAGCACGGCCACTACGGTCGGGGGTTCGAATCCCCCTTCGGGCATGGATATTTGTGCCGTCTTTAGTCTTAGCTAGTTCATAAGTAGTTTGTAAGCTTAGGGACTGATGACCCCGTATTTAAGTCCCATAAGTTGTACAAACACTTGAACATTTTAGTACCTCATTAGTTACGCGATCCATCCACCTAATCTTCAGCATTCTTCTGTAACACCATATTTCAAAAGCCTCAATCTTCTTCCTGTCCGCACTGTTTATCGTCCATGTCTCACTCCCATACAAGGCAACACTCCATACAAATGCCTTCAGAAAGGACTTCCTTAGGCTTAAATCAATATTCGATGTTAAAATTTCTCTTTTTCAAGAACGCTTTTCTACCCATTGCCATTCTGCATTTTATATCCTCTGTACTGCGACCATTATTAGTAATTTTACTGCCAAAGTAACAAAACTCATCTACCTCCTTTATTGCTTCGTTTCCCAATTTAATTCCTTCAGCATCACCTGATATTCTTACACTGCACTCCATTACCCTAGTTTTACTCTTGTTAATGTCCATCTTATATGCACATTTCAGCACACTGTCCATTCCGTTCAATTGCTCTTCCAGGTCCTTTGCTGTATCTCACAGAATTACTATGTCGTCGGCAAAACGCAATGTTTTTAATTCTTCACCCTGAACTTTAATTCCTTCTCCAAATTTCTCCTTGCTTTCCCTTATAGCTTGCTCAATGTACAAATTGAATAACAATGGAGAAAGACTACAATCCTGTCTTACTCCCTTTCCAACCACTACATCCCTTTCATGCGCTTCAACTCTGATAACCGCTGTCTGGTTTTTGTACAAGTTGTATATAACCTTACGCTCTCTATATTTTACTCCTGCTTGCCTAAGAACTTGAAAGAGTTTATTCCAACAAACATTGTCAAAAGCCTTCTCGAAATCTACAAAAGCTAGAAATGTAGGTTTGCCTTTTCTTAATCTATCTTCTAGGATAAGCCGTAAAGTGAGTATTGCCTCCCGTGTTTCTACATTTCTCTTGAACCCAAATTAATCTTTCCCGAGGTCGGCTTCTACCAGCTTTTAAATCCTTCTGTATATAATTCGTGTTAATATTTTGCAACCATGACTTATTAAACTGATGGTTCTGTAATTTTCACACCTGTCTGCTCCTGCTTTCTTTGGAATGGGGATTATAACATTTTTCTTAAAGTCTGAGGATACTTCGCCTGTCTCATACATCTTACGCACCAGGTGAAACAGGTTTGTCATGGCTGGTTCTCCCAGAGACTGCAGTAGCTCTGAGGGAATTATAGAAGGTTTTTATCTAAAATCATAGTTACTGAATGTTTAAGGTAGATAGCCAGAATCAAAAGTAAGGAATGATGTATACAGTTCTAGGTTACAATTTCAATAAGTACGACAATTACCTTAGTATATACGTCATTTAACGGTAAGGACCTTTAATTAACTTTGTCTTAGGGGATGATGTATTCCTGCTAATTTTGGCTCATTGCTGTCCGTACACGTATACATTTATTTGTAAAAGAAAACTTTCAATTTGAAAGTCAGGGAATGATTAGCTAGGGTGGCACCTACTAAATAACTGACTACAACATAAGTTTTGCGATTCTAATGCAAATACATACATTACTTTAATTTGTAACACTAATCTATATCTATAAATATGAATGTCTGTTCGGTGTACGTTTATCACGTCTTAACCACAAGACATAAAGAGCAACAAATTTGTACAGTTACTAATTCTACCCCAGGAAGGCTTTAAGCACGGTTTTATGGCGATCGGATAGCTAATATATATATATATATATATTCTGTTCGCTGTACGCTTATCACGTCCGAACGACAACACGCAGAGATTTCAATATCTGCACAGTTACTAATTTATACATGAGGAAGGTTTTAGAAACGGTTTTATGGCGATCTGATAGATATTTCGTAATTTGAGGAATATGACGCGAAATGCGGAACAATAATGATACTTTAGCAATTATATTTACTATTTGAAAGTGGTTTTATTGGCTGATAATGTTAAAAGGGTGGAGAATATTGCGATGGAAAGTTATAGGTGTCTATCAAATACTACGTGTGTCTGTCAATATTTCGCTCTGCATCGAAAACTACAAACTGCAAACGAATGGTTTGTGTGTAATTGTTGTCCAAAGTCTCCAGTTGTACACCATAGTAGTTCCATGCCGACAGCTATGTGTTGGTTGAAAGTCGTCGAATTATAAAAACATTCGGACTGAAGGCGAGCGATGACGTTTGCGACTCTATAGCAAAGAGGTTACGCACAGGGAAACGTCATGCCACAGCCAATATGTTTGGTCTATGCGTGCTAATACATCTCTTTAAAGAAATCGATTTGACGTTTCGCGCATTACATCTGTGATATAATTACAATCATTATTGTTGAATTTCGTGATTGGATTCTTTTTACCTGTTATGTTTTCTATATTCTCTGATAAAATGTAACATGTTTTTTAGAAAAAAAGAGATGGGCAGAGACAGACACAGAGAGAGAGAGAGAGAGAGAGAGAGAGAGAGAGAGAGAGAGAGAGAGAGAGAGAGAGAGAGAGGAGGGATAGGAAAAGTACTAGCTCAAGGTTCGAATAAGTAAATAAATACCCGAGCAACGCCGGGTATTCAGCTAGTAATTAATACAAATAATGTCAAAACATTAACTGAATCGAGTTGTTCACCTCCTTCATTTCCTGCTGCGTACCAATCAGAAACAAACAAATCTAAAATTAAGGACAAAGGTTTTCGGCGGGGAAAAATGGCAGATGGACATGATGTCACGTCCGCCAGTGTGTTTTCCATTTGCACGGAGCCCGCCAAAGCGAAGCTGTGCGGCCCACCTCCCCACAGTCGCCGACTGCCCGCTCACTCTTCGTTACTTTCGACACTCTCTGCTGTCAAACCAGTGCGCTTTGCGCTCCAAAAGGCGTTGCACCTTGTTGTAACGTCACTGTACCTCCCTTTACCTTCAAATTAGAAGGAAAAGAGCACCCCACATAAACAAATCGTCAGTCATGTATAATGAATTAAAATAAAGGAATTAATAAAATTTAGTGTAGCAGTTTGAGCACTTTCGAGGTCAGCACTTGAAGGGCGTATGCGTTCTATGTTTCACTATGTTTCAGTTTACGTGTGCTAGTGCGACACAGACTATTACCCCATAATCATAAAACAACAACTTAAACCATATTATACTTTACAAAGTTTAGAAAATCGTTATTTTTCCCAGTTCCTTCTCAAATTCACTAAGTGTACATAGAAAATAAGGAACCAAAGTCACTAAGAAATGTGTGAACCGTGTTGGTCAGCACTTCGCTCATTATTTCACTTGCCACTTTTTGTCGTTTTATATCCACTTGATGAAGCACACTATCAGTGGGTCACAGAGTCGGCAGGTAAATCATTTACGACTCTTTAACGTGAAGCAGCACCGCTACGTTGCTCCATGCAGACTGTCAGCCGGACCAGGTACATTAAGTGGACAATTATGCCCATGAGCAATTTTACTTTCGCGGCGGAGTGGGCGAGTACATTGAGGCGCTATGCTCCTACGCGCTAGGCCGTTTCCCATTGGAAGTACGAATCCCCCCTCAGCCATGGTGTCTTTAGTATAAGTTAGTTCACAAACAGTTTGTAAGTTTAAGGACTGATGACCCCGCAGTTAAGTCCCATATGCTTAACAAACATTTGAACATTCTTTTAGCGATTTTGCCCTTAATAAAATGTTTTGCGCACAGAAGAGCCTACAGAATTCACAACCCCTCCTGATAGATAAAATACCAACAGCTAGAAGATATTTATCGGAAAGAACTTTCTGTACATCCACAGCGCTGATAGTGACACGCGATTGCCTTTTTTTTTTACTTCTGCTGCAGTCGTCGGTGCTAGAAATACTTAATAACCCCAATTTCTTACACTGCACACGTTAGGGAACGGTATCTTCGCTTATCCAAACTTAAGCCTACCAAAATGACTGACCCATTGTCATTTATAAATCCCTGTATTTTCATAAA